>OU824119.1:1645000-2895000 GCA_917499265.3 Mimumesa dahlbomi | reverse complement strand
TGCCTGTGTCAAGGTTGCGGCTTAATATACATAACGCGCGTGTATGAATTTTTAATAAAATTTTCAATCTTCGATTAGCCCCTCGAATGAACTTTGCGCCATTCGTTCCGTTTTATAGCGAATAACTCCGGTGGATATTGAATGAATTTAGGCGGTATTTATGCGAGGCAATTAGGAACTAATTAAAAGAAAAAAAAATGAGAGAAAAAAATAAAAGAAAGAAGAGAAACGACGAGCGAGGGATTTTAATTTCGAACGATAATCAGAAATAAAGTCCTCGGCCAGGTGGCGCGTCGAAAAATAAATCGATGTCTATAGTTTCGATCCGTATAATGTATCCCGGATTTAAGCAGCAGCCGCTAATTGCGTACGGTATTCCGAAACCATTTAAATTGGTTCACCGCGACAGATCTAATCGCTTCAACCGTCCGTTTTGCCTACCGAGACCCGCGGTTCTCCACGGCAATTCTTTTCCCGATTGGTTCGATTCTTCCCCTTTTCCCTCCCTCCTTCATCCCTCTAACTCTCTCCCTCTCACCCCCTCATCGGCGTGCACGAACACTTATCCGTTCGTCTGTGTGTGTGTGTCGGTGGCGTTGCCGTCGGAATTTTCACCCGTCGAAAAATTCTCGGCTACGGCGGAAAAATTCAAGAGCACTTGGAAAGTCATCGGTGTAAATAGATCTTGGAAAGCGTGTCAGTGAGGACGCGTGATTCGGAATCGTTCGCGCTCGAACACTCGATCGGCGAGAAGCGCAAGAATTTAAATCGGAATTACTTCAGAATTCTTCGTTTCCCATACATTAACCTGGCGACGGACATTGGTATTTTCTCTGGCTCTTATTCTCTCTCTCTCTCTCTCCCCACTCCTCTCTCTATCTGGTGAGCGTTGGCGCGCGTTCTCGTTCGCTCGTGTTATAAATCGAATTCAACGTTCAAGAGATGTCGGACATCAAAATTCTTCCGGCCCATCGATCGTTCAATCGGCGTTCTAGTTCGCGAACGGTGATAAAAATCTGATTCCGGGAACACTCGTATTTACAAATAACCCGAGTAATCGACGAGAGCACTGCCGAATCAAGCGTACGTGTTTGTTTTTTTTTTCACGGACTCGTTGTCGTTGTTGTCGTTGTTTTTTTTTTTTAACTCTTTCGAACCGTGTCAACCTGGACGCGTGGAAATTTTGCGACACGTTTCGAACGGTGATCGTTCCCCCGTACGACGGGGGTGACGGATAACAATTTTCCCGGCGGCCAGGAAAACAAAAATGAAACGAAAGAAAAATTCACCGTGCGAATTCTCTTTCTTCCCCCCCTCCCCCCTCCCCACCGACGGGATAAAAAGAAACGGGACGCTATTAGCGATTCGGAAAGTAATCGGTACACCATTGAAAATACATACACCACTGACACTCACCGGCAAGAACCAGCCAGCGCCGTCTGAAACTCGATTTTATTAGAAAACTTTTACCCGAAGATCGTCTGAAAAACAGACGCGAGGTGGTTACGACGAAAGGGCGAGGGGCGTGGAGGTGGGGACGAGGTAAAAAGCGTGGAGGACAAAGGAGAAAAAGTAGCCAGTTTGCCAGTGGCGGGTGCTGGCAGGAAGGGGCTATTACTCCGCAGCTTCGAGGGAAAACTTACGGATCTTAGGCGGTTCTCGACTGCGGCGCTGCCTTAATAAGCGCCTTAACATCCCGTCTATAAATTTTAAGCGATGTAAAATTAGCGCGAACCCAATGGTAGTTGCCTCCTGTTCTTTCTTCCTTCCTCTCTCCATCTCTTTCTCTCTTTCTCTCTCTCTCTCTATCTCTAGTACCCCTTTCTTTCCTCCGACCATACCACGTCACTCCTTCACCACCGAAATATTCCTTCGAACTCGCTGGAATAATAGGTTCCAACGTTCGTCCGGCTACCATCCACCACATCTCCTTATTCATCGTCGGACCGATCCACGGACTTACACCCCTTGAAAGAGCCGGGAAGGGTAGAGGGGAGAGGGGTTGGGGTTCGCCCGTCTGTCTGCCGAAGTCGTTATTAACTGGTATTCCGTCGGGAGTTGGAAGGTAATTCGAGCCCGAACACGCGAATGAAATTGGGTCTTACTTCGTACGGGTGTGTCAGTGCCACGAGACCCTTGTGTAAGTGATGTAAGGGACGTGAGCGGAATGTGGTGTAAACCGTCCGTGGCCAGGGAGGGGGGGGGGGGGAGGGGAACCCCGCCCCTTTCTTCGGCTCGCTTGGGTCCGTATAAAAGCTAGCCGGCCGCCTTGCCGCGAAAACTGGGGCGAAAAGTAATTAATAACAATCGGTCTCCGATATCGTTCCGCGGCACGTTCCTGACCCGCCTTATATTTAGACCCCCCCGAGCGTCACTTTTGCATCCTGCATTTATCGATCATTTTTACATATTTACCGCCCCATATTCTCCCTGTTCCCCCCTTCGTCATTTATACGATAAAGAATCTAGCCGCGTGGAATGTCGGTTATAGATCCCGTGCCTCCAAATAAATTACCGTAACGGGGTATGATAATTTCTCAGGCCTAGTGGTACAACCTGTAAATATACCGGACGTGGTACCGAGGCTAGTAGTACGAGTCGATCGAAACGGGCACCAATTTTCCGTCGTGCGAGTCGAACGACAAGTCAAAGAAAAAATTTCGTTTAAGAAATCCGGCCACGGTGAAATTCACTCCGGTAGGAACAACGGCAATCGTAGACGCGTCGAATCGCTCGTCGAGAGGAGAGTCCTCTCTCCCCCAGCATCCGGTGTCTCTCTTTCACCCCTCTCCCCCGCACCCCTCTCTCTTCACCGTGACGCGGGGTAATCGCGTGACTGATTTAATGCGAGTAGTCCTCCGTGCGGTTGAATCGGGGGTACGAAGGAAACGGTGCGAGAAATCAGAAGAAAACCGGGTTACACCGCCGTGTGCCCGCGGGGGATGAGCGAGAAGGGGGGAGGGAGGGAGAAGGGAAGAAACGGGACGAACCGTCGGGGGATGAGTTCTAAAGGCGTGCGAAAGAATGGGACGCAAAGAAAAAGAAAGGGACGAGAAAAGACAGCGGGTGGGTGGGTGGGTGGGGGCGGGGGAGATTTCAAACGCGCACGATTTACTTTGCAAACGACGACGAACTCGGTAAACTCCGAGGCGCCCCCGATACGACGCTCCCGTCTGAAAACTTGGCCAATAAGCGGCGAAAACAAGAAAGAGGCGAACCCGGGAGATTGCATAAACGTAAGCAGGTACGTTAACGGCTTCAAAACAGTCGAATATATTTCCAGGATCGACGGCACTTTCGCGTCGTTCTTCTTCTCCTCTTTTCTACTTCAACTGAGATTACGGTAGACGTACTTTTTCATCCCTTTCAACCCCCCCCGTTTTCCCCCGACCCTCTCCCCCACCCTCTATCTCTTTCTTTCTTCTTTCTCGTCCAAGCCGACGACGACGACGAGATGTATGTCGTCGTGCCCGCGTTGCCTGAACGACACCGTTGGGACAATCGCGAGTGAAGAAGTTACTTTTGTAAACAGCGATGTCTGTCCGCAAGGCTCTTCGCGGTTGTCATAGTGATTCATGCGAAACGTCCTTTGCTTTTCTATTCACCGATAAAATCTGTCCGACTCAGCGCGCGGGCGTCGCGAATGTTTAAGAACACTTTCATTAACGACGACTTCGATTAAAACTTACCCGAACCTCCCCCCCCCCTCCCTTCGTTATTCCGTTCTTGTAGACGCAAGCTTGATTGAAATTCCGCGATCTACCAGCTAGCGATATTTCTCTACCGGCGGACGAAAATAAATATTCAATTTCCCCCGGTAGCGCGTGGCAGATTATTAAGCGGATTAATTCCCGCTCGCTAGCGGAACCCTTGAATAACTTTTTTCGTCTTTTTATTTTTTTTTCTTTTAATTTCTTTCTCGATACTCGGTTTCGAGGGAAAGAACAAAAAGAGAGAGAGGGAGAGACGAACAACAAAGCGACAATGAACGTATCCGCGGTATATCGCGGCGAAACAATGGCGACGATACAGGCGTGTTATACGCGTTATACATTCACCGGATCTTATCGATGCAATGAAATTACCGGATGCACAGACCGGCGGCGGCGACGTTTCGAAAGAGATTAAACAAAGTGACGGTGGACGGGAAACAAAGGAAAGTATGAAAGTATAATAACGCGCGAATAATAACGATGATAGTAATAATAAAAACAAACGTTTCGCGGTGGGGGATGAGTTTGATCGGCGTAGCGATGATCGCCATCACCACAACCACCACCACCACCATCACCGCCACATAAATAATATATAAAGTTCGCGTGACTCGGCTCTTTATGACGCAACGAGACGTATCGCATTTCGTAGCCAGGCTTTCGCCGCTTACAAAGACGAGTAGCACAATGTAACGTACGTCCGTTTTACGTCCACCGGCGGAGAGAAACGGGACTGTAAAACGGCTGGCGAAGAAACCGAGAAAACCAGGCTGTCTAAAGATGGCGGGGGATGATGTAACACACCCCCCTTCGACCCACCCCTTTCCCAACGCATCGCATCCACGCTCCGGAAACTTTTCATCCCTGTCTTTCCGACGTCTCCGCGAAACTTGGCATTATCGCGTTGTGTTGCAATTCGAATTACACCGAGCCCCGTTACCGACGTGGCAACTTGTTTATTTCGGTTCTACTCCGCACTCCTTGGATTAAAGCCGATCGACTTGAATTATTCACGTCGTTCCCGTCTCAACCGTCTGAATACCCGAGGCGCTCGCGGATAAGCGTTTATAACCAGAAGAAACATATCGATCTTCGTTAAACGTCCGAGGACCAACAGCCCGGGAAAACGTGATCAATTTTAATGAGCCCGTCCGAACTAAACGAGCGTCACCCGGGAGAAAGGAAGGGGGTGGAGAGGGGGAAGGGGGGACGGTGAAACGAATATACACCTTGGTTACGTCAGGACACAGCGTCACCGTTTACGGGTTAATTATTCCGGAAAGTCGTGTCCTCCAGAAATAAGAAGCAACGTAGATAAGAGACAAATGGAAAGCTCTCGACTCTCCGCCGAGTGGTTTCGCAGGGGCGGAGAGCGAACGGACGGGGGATGAAAATGAAAAAGATCGTCATCCGCTGTGTGGAACACGCGAATCTGGAAGACGATGCACTAATTCGAGTGCACGTGGTTCAAAGATCTCGCCCGGGACAGACCGACCGACTCACCGACCCGCTCGGAATACATAACCGCGACGACGAATAAACTGCACAAAAAAAAACAGAAAGGAAAATAAAAAAAAAAGAACGGAAAAGGGAGGAAGAAAGGAAAAAAGTTTTCAGTACGCGAGACGAAACCTACAGAATTCAGTCGGATAACAAAACAAACAAAAAAAAACACCCCCACACACACCTACACACATAAACACACACAGAAAGAAAGAAAGAGGATAAAAACAGAGAAAAAGAGAGACATATAAAAAAAAAGACGAAGAAAATCGCATCCCGTACCAACGAGGGTAGAACACTCTGTATAGATGGAGGAAAGAGATTTGCACAAAAGCGGCCTGCAAAAAATAATTGAGAGCAAAAGAGTGAGACAGACAAACCGACAGACAGACAGACAGACAGACATACAAACCCAGAGAGAGAGAGAGACAGAGAAAGAGACAGAGAAAGACAGAGAAAAGCGAGACACACTAAATGAGTGTGAGAGAGACAGAACGAAGCTCCGACGGGAAAAGAAGAAATAGGAGACAGGTTCGGTCTCGCCAACGAATAGAGCGAGACGGAATAGGACAAGCACGACGGTGGGATAGGGAAGGTTTGCAATTGTGGCTGCGGTACTCGCTGGAAACGCGATTCACGCTCGTCGGAGCCGATCGATGCGCACGGAGTCGACCGACAGCTGCGGCTGCAGCTGCAGGTAGAACATCCAGGCATTCAGGCAGCCAGCCAGGCCAGGCCAGGCTAGGCATACAGTCAAGCAGGGCAGGGTAGGTAGGCAGGCAGGCAGAACCCGACGGAGAAGCGACAGCAGCTCTGTTGCGGTTCTCTCCGTCCCCGGATCGAAGCGACGACGACGCATTAACGCTCGTACACCGTTGCCTCCTGAGCGCTTCGTGATAATACCACCCCGAGGGCTGTGTGTATGCACGCACATAAACACCCGTAGGCCGTAGGTGAATGCGTAACCGGTGGATCGTACGTGTGCGCGCGCGCGATCGCGAATAATGGCGAATAGAACGCACACTATGATGGGAGGAAGAAGATTCGTGAACACGCGCGCACGCGGTATGTGCTGAATGATATGACGTTTATCGTTTACGAAGACTGGGAATGTTTGAAATATGCCCGGGCGCTGAGGTCTTTTTTTTCTGTTTCTTTTTTTTTGTTGTTTTTTTTTCTGGATCCTTTTTTTGTTACGATACCGGTCTTTCTTTCTGGGCGGTGAATGTCTGTCTGGATCTACTTGATTTTTGGAACGGGACTGACAATTCGCGAGGCTGTTGTATGAAACTGGAAGTTTCTATTCGTATGGTATTTTGGTGTGTGTGTGTTTTTTGTTGTCAGGTTTTGAGGGTACGAATGTAGTCGGGATAAAGGGGGTTGCGAAATTTTGATTAACGATGAAATGAATTTTTGGAGGGATGGGAGGGGGTGGTGGGAATTTTTGATCGTGTTTCTACAAGGGTTTTTTTTTGTTATTATTTAATAGGAAAACAGTGTTCGAGGGGATGAATGAGAATGTGATGAAAAACTCTGTACGCGATAAACATCGAACGGAGCAGATCCATCACTATATCGGGACGCGTCGATTGAAACACCCCGATCGAATAAAATGTTTTTTTCTCCCGGCAATGTTTACGGATTTTAACACTTTTCAACCGGTAAAGTGGATTCGAGTGGGATCCGCCGGTAGCCACCGTATCGCCGCGTCCGATCCACGAAACGTGTAAATGACAGGTGTAACGAACGGCCTGATTAATTTGTTCCGGAATGATGATCGATCCGCGGGGAAACTTTTTCATTCGCCGTTGCGGATGGTTAACGCGGGGAAATAATGTACGTTAAATCACGACGAAATCGCGCGTTTAACGGTGAAAAATTCCCCGTAACTTCGTTTCGGTACGCGTACGTTAGAATTTTACGGTGATTTTCTCGCGACCTTCCCTCTCTTTAAGCTCGAAATTCCAACAAGCTTCTTGAACGGGAACGTTGCCAAGTGCTGCGCGGTGCACCCGTGGGGAGAGGGGAGGGGGGAGAGGAAAGGGGTCCCGAGAGGGTCGAATTCGTGAAAAACGTGGAACCACGCCGACGTTTTCCACGACCATATTCGTCGAGGACCATCGTTCCTTATCGACGGGCTTCTTTTTCCGCGTCAATTGCCATCCACGGGAATCCCAATTTACCGGCATTCAAAATGGGTAATAACTCTAACGTGGCTGTGACTATTTTTTTTTTCTTTAGTATTCCCTGATCGTGATTCTTCTTGTAGATACACATATATATATTGAATATACATGTATGTATACGTATACACGCGTGCGTACATGGACACACGTACGTACAAACCGATCGGTTCGCCATCCTTCACGGCCGAAGTTGAGTCATTTTTACGTTCTGCCGGAGTTCACAGGCGTAACGGTATCCTGTAAGACTTTAAAATTTATTTTACCGCCGGCGTATAGGTATACGTTCTTCTAAGGACGTGTACCGCGCGCGCTATCACGCGGCAAACGAGAAAGTAGGAAATCCAGGGTATAGAAAATTTATTGGCTTGAAAGTTCTCGCTGTATACGAGAACGAAGCTTTATTCGCGACCAGTTTGAACGAAAAAAAAGTGAGAAGGAAGAAGGGAGGAGAGGGGAGAGAAAAGAATGAGGGTGTGGAGGGGGAAAAAAAGGAAACGAGATTTCCATTTTCCCCCCGAAGCACTTCGCGGCGTTATCTTCTGATCACCGCCGGCGTAATTTTACATCGTACTACTTAATTCCATACCGTTCAGTCTATAATGCTTAAATATCGGCTTTCGCAACTTCCTCTCGCAGTATGTACTACCCGGGGAGATCTTGTAATCCTATTATGAAGCCTCGAAACGCTTATGCTTACCCAGCAAACAATTAATACGCAAACCAACTTTTCAGAAACAGTCCCGTGGAACGAAAAAAAAGGCTTTTGTCATCGGATCCTTTTAAATCCTACTTTACCGTCTCGAGTACGTAAAATCGTACCGTGAAAGATTTATAACCCGACACCTCGCCCCCCCTTCTCCGGGTTTTTGGCCGTACGACCGATCTTTAAGGGATGATCGTTAAAATATGGCGCCCTCGTACGATTCCATTGACTTTATAAGGTCGAATTTTACGATTTCCTTCACACCGTGATTACCGGAGGAAAAATGATCGTATCACGGAATTCCCATATTCACGTTTCATTTTGTACCTTTAACCATCCCCCCCAAACGTCGGAATTGAATTTTCTCGATGTGCTTCATCCCTCCTTCCCCCAAACCCTCAACTCTATTTTCGTTACCTCCCCCCCCGTAAGGTTTCCCTTTATGCGACGTCGAGTGCATAAAATCGCGTCGTAGTATCTCGCCATTTCCCACCAGGACGGCCACGGTCTCCGACACCCCGGACCTTAAAGGGCGGTCGTTAAAATACCGCCGGTCGTAAATCGTTGGTCGTTACGTTTCGGACGCGGTCGCGTTGCCGTCGCTGGATGGAAGGGTCCAATTATCGGACGTCGTCGAACAGGGCGTACAGTCCGTCCTCTCACGTGCCGTCAATCTCACGTGGTAATACTGCCGGCGTAACGAGCGGAAAGGGCGAAAAGGGCCGGGACCGTGGAACCTTCGGTGAATCGGCCAGCAAATCCTGCGGACAGATTCCGGGGTGACGTTACCGTCACCGGCGACGACGATCGACGGACATCGTGGACACGCGACGATGACGACGGTGACGACGATATCGAATCGCGACACCGTCGGTGACGACTATGACTATGACTATGACTACGTCGACGGTCGTCCATGGTCCCATTACTTATTCCTGAGAACTGCATATCGGTTTTACGTAGTGATCTTCGGTGAAATTGATTTCATCCGGCGTGGGTGTCGATCGTATTAGATAAACCCGCAAGAACCTATCGGTTTTCCTCGTTTTAATAATTTCCCCATCTACTATTCGGTATTTGTTCGGTTTAATGTAATTAGCGGTGAGAATAAACCGCTTGTTAAAAAGCCGATCGGGCTTTAACGGAACTTTCATATGACTTTGTAATATCGGACGTGGAATGAAGGGGGAGGGGGTGGAGGGGTGAGGAATAAAGGGAAAGAATCGAATATCCGTGATTCAGGTGCGATCGACGTTATCGATATTCTATAATTTCAATACCGGCCTCCAGATTATTACCGGGCACCTATTATCGGACATTCTGTGTAATATCCGGCAGCGATAATTATAGATACATCAGATATTCCACGCGAACAATGACAGAACCCGCACGGGGTAGGTACAGGGTTATCAGCCTGCCATTCGCGGATTCGTTTTCGATCGTCGGCAAAGTAGTTCAGAACGTCACTAGTCAGACCGGGGACTCGTTAGTATGATAAACCTCGGGGATACCCGGGCTCTCTCGTCTTTATTGTCATTTTTATTCGTACGGTAATCCTCGCCATTATCGGGCAACGACACTTCGAAATCCATAAGCCCCGGCTGGTTTATCGCGGAACTGGCCCGTTACGTTTTGCGAGCGACGATTAACGGCTCGGTATCGACGCTACGGCGTCATTTATTCCCGCCGGGCCGACGTAGGACCGATAAGTCGTCGCAGATTGTGTTTTGCCGTTGTTGTCCGATGTTTGTTCCCCGATCCACGCGGCAACCACGCTGGAACTTTTCCCACCCGCGGAACAACACCAATCGCATTACCGAGTGTGTCCTGAAACACCTTGGGAAACTGGTTGGAAGTTAAACACCGTATTTCAGGATCGATGAGACCCTTTTAATACCTGGGGTAAAACTCATGCGAGAATTTCAGAGATACCGGGAGCAATTTATAGGAAATCCCATTCCGCGTTTTATCAGTCTGGATTTGAAAAAAAAATGTAAAGAACGTAGATCTCGTAGATTAAAATACATGGATGATTCGATGAATGTCGACTGAAAAGTATGACTTCTTCTTTTTTTTTTTCCTCCTCCGTTCGAGCGATTATTCATGACTTTGCGAGAAGTCGATATACATCGATCTTTCTTTTGTTATTGAAAAAGATGAAAAGGTATACATGTACGTTCTTCTTTTCGCGTGAAACAGCGTTAATAGTTTCACCCGGTGACCCAAAAAACCGGGACGATGATTCGTTCGATTCGAAAAGTTCTCTTAAGAGGTACCCGGTGATATACAAAACATAATATCGTCGTTCGTCGTCGACGCGTATTCGACGGGCAACGAATTTCATATAAACGTGTCTCACGCATCGTCGCTGTATTATATTTTAGTTTTCTACACGGGCAAGAGGTATTTGCCCAGCGTGGGAACCGCGACGATATTTCGCCGCGTGATGTTTCGACGCGTCACTAGTCGGCTAAAACCAACTTTTCGTCGTTCCTCGTGTAGTATTTATCGGACGGGGCGTTATGCTGAACGGGATGGGCTTTATGGTCGTCTCTATTTTATTGGCGCAACACCTAAATGGACAGATATTCCGCGCCGCTCGGCAAAATGCTTTCTCTCCGTTCTCCATTATCGTTTTTTTTTTCATCCTTTCTTTTTTTTTGTCGATCCAGAATTTCACTGTCTCGCTGTCGATCACCGTTCTTTCTTGTTTCGCATACAATTCTCTCTTTCTCGGGGTTTCCTATCTTTCTCTCTCTCTCTCTTTCTGTCTCTATATGCATGTGTCTATCTCGCTTTTTCCTCGTCGTTTCAACGCCGCGAACGTGGATGAAATTTTCGACTGGCAACGCGGTGTACCGCCAGAAATATTCGAAGCGCGCTTTGTCATTGAAGCTGGCGAACACAAAGCCCTGCGGTCGTTGTAAAATGTCGTTACATACCTCACTACGACCGCTTGTTACAGGACGATGCTTTAAATAATAGTGCCAAGGGCTGAACAATGGCCTGAACAATGTATTTATTTTAACAATCGACGGGGGTACGTTTATCTCCCCGTCCACTCCCACCCACGCATCACACCCACATACGCACGTTACCAGACATATATGTATAGTATACAATATATGTTATACATATCTCCACCTTTCCTGACGTATACACCGTGACACGGATGTGCGATGTAAGCACGATTTACATTCCGGAAATGATTCGGCGCGGAAATTAAATATTTAGTCAACCCGCGATATCTATTCCCCTCGCTATGAACGTGAATATAGCGTGCGTACGATAAACCAGCAAGAGATGTGCAAATCAGGGCGGCAAGCTAAACATCCCATGGAATTGGATGTGAATTTAAGTTGAACCTATTCCGCCGATTAGCCACTGTGCCCGGCCCGATATTTCACGTGAAAGTAATATCGTTAGTTTCCACTATTTCGAGACTCTCGATTCACGAGTGTCTGGCATTGTTCGGTAATTGGGAAGCAATCTGTGCCACGTTAACGATAGACCGGGGCGAATAAATCTTTTTACCTAGACCGATATATACTTATCGTTACGTTCGGTCTATCGACGTGAAAACAACTGTTTATAATCGTCGATTAAACAAGTTGAATAAACGGGACGGATTTAACTCGGTGACCCACTGTCCGTTCGTTGCGAAATATTTTCAAACCCGCTGTTTCCACTCTCCGATGTAAATTTCTTAAACGTGTCAAGATTCCGTGAATTGCTACTAATACCAACGAGCCGTTAACCGAGACAAAGACCGAATAATAAATTCAACAGAATACCGCGGATAATTGCAAATTGATACAAACGAGAGATTGTTACAGGAGAGGGAGGAATAAAAAAAAAGAGAGAGAGAGAGAGAAATATACGAGGTAGTAAAAGGAGAATGAAGAGAGAAAGAGAGAGAACGGGAGAGAGAATGAAGTCCATTATATATTGCACGAATATTCGTCTTGAAAGTTAACGAACGCAGAGTAGCGTCTCGTTAACGAACAGGAAAACTTCTCGTCCAGGCAGTTCGCTCGGCCGGAAAGGAAATATCCTGTACTCTTTTTCTCCCTCCCACGCTCGTCTCTCTTTTCACATTTATTTCGTCTCTCTTTTTTTTCTCTCTCTCTCTTTTTTTTCATTCGTTCCACGCCGCTTTCGAACGTTCACAAAGTGTGTCATTAGTATAACTTTTATGGGACGGCGAGTGCTGCAAGTCAAAACGACGCGACGTGACGATCGTTTCGCCGCGAAAATGAAGTTTCCTTTATCAAAAACGAAAATAATAGTAATAGTAATAATAATAAAAAGAAACCGTAGCGTGAACGAATAACCACTTCTATACCAGTGAAACACGGAACGACGAACGATCATCGGACCAGTGAAATTTTTAACAATCGTTTATCGTTGCCCGCGTAATCCCTGCGTTTCCCCATGAAAAACAATCGATCCCGTTGATTTGTTCGAACTTAGAGGAGAATTGACTGGTTGTAATAAAAGGAAATAAAAAAAATAAATCGAGTTCCGCGCGCAGCTGTGGCGAGAACAAAAATATTTAACCGCCGTTTGACGGTTATGGAATTATGAATTATCGATTCCCCGCGAGACATGCACGCCCGACTCCCTTCTTTTTCAACCATTTTTTTTTTCTTCCATTCCGGCCTTTTTTTCTCTCTCTCTCTCTCTCTCTCTCTCTCTCTCTCTCTCTCTCTCTCTCCGTCCCGCGAAGTCAACGCGACGTGCTCGATTGCCAGGTTGATCGATCGATCGCGAGGAAAACCCATGCGAATCCGTCCATCGACTCTTTCTCTCGCGACCGACGGGAAATAAGAAGAAAAATATTATATAACGCGTGATTCGAGTAAAATATAAATACGAACGATACCGGATACGTGGTCTTTTCAAGTTTGACGATCGTCCAACGATGGAAAACATTATCGATAAACCATGAAGTTCTTTACTATCGCATAACCACATCCCCCCCCACACACCTCCTCCCTTACCGCCCACTGTAAATCATCCCCCGGGTGACAAGTGATATTTTCATCGTTTTCCGAGCGACAACGTTTTCGAAAGGAAAAGATTAATCACTCGCGTCGGTCGAATGAATTTTTTTCCCTAAAATATGTAACAACCCGACCGCGTCCCAGTGATACCCGCGTAAGTGTTATAAAGTTCGTCATTGGACACGACGTTCGACCGTACACAACGCGAGACGCGCGCGATAAGTCACCGGTTGACAAGTAATATTTTTATCGTTTCTGAAAGTGACATTGTTCGAAGGAAGATTAATCGTCCCGGTAGTCCGGGAGACGTGAGATTTTTATCAATAAAAATACTTGGACGCGTTTCGACGCGCGCATGTACATCGTCGACGGATCGTAAATCGACGCCTGGTGCGTCGTGTGTCGTTTTCGAAAAATTTTTCCACGGATTTCCGTGCGAGATATTTCAAAAATTGGGAGAAAAAACAGAGAATGAACGAATAGAAAGAAGACCGAGCGACAAAGAGAGAGAGAGAGAGAGAGAGAGTAAAAAGAAAAAATTATAATCTTTCAATGAGACTTCGAGTCGCGTACTAACGAACGTTTCTCGTCTTTATGTTCCAGGGGAATTTTACAGCAAGGCAGAAAGGATTACGAAGAAGCTATTCTGAGTTATCAGCGTGCGATTCACTTCCGGCCTTCGTTAGCACGTAAGTGTTTTAATTATTCCTTAGTTCGCCGACTTGGCGAACCGCGCGATCCAGTTCATGCTGGGGCCTCGTGAATTTTACACCGGTTTCCCCGAACGATATTAATATTCCGCCACCTCTATAGATCGTTTCTTTCACCGAGATGATCGTCCCGTCGATCGGTCCGGTTACTACCTACCTTGTATGTATGCATGTACCCGGTGGCCTCGAAGCACACGGAAATAGACCATATAATGCATATAATGAATTGAAATTAGCAAAATGTAATTTAATACCGCCGCTGAGTAATTTTAATGAACCACGGACGCAAATTATCGCCGTTCATTAAGAACGCTAAAGAAACCTTAGTAACGTTTTGAAAAAAATAGAATGTCCACTTGAACGCGACTTACCCTATTTCACTCCTATCGTTGTACACCTTCGCTTGGAAACCCTCGTAAAAAAAAAAAAAAAAAAACATATCGGGATCGCGGTCCGAGTAGACAGCTTATTTACGCTTTATCGCCTACCTCGCAGCCACCCATCCACTACGCATTTTTTAAGGAGCTTTGACTTTTTACCGATCTCTACGCGAGAGAAGCAGGTAGCAACGAGAGAACCTCTCTCACTCTCACTCTCTCTCTCGAGAGAGAGAGAGGGTAAAAAAACACTCAAACCCCCAAGCGTCGTAAAACATGCAAACGCTCGGGTGTGTTATTATGCGCACACATTGACACGGCGAAGGGTACGAAAGTACGCTAACGAGGTGTGGCTGCGAAGTATGTAGTCATTAGGACACCGAAGTGCCTATGTACCAGAAATTGAAACACACCCCGTTATTTGCTCTTTTTATTTTATTATTATTACTTTTTTTTTTTATTTTTTCCTCGTTCCTTTTCGGTTTCCCGTCAACGCGCACCGCGTTCCCCACCACTTCCGAAACGAAAACGAAAACAAGAAAAAAAAAACATACGGAAAGAGGAGAAAGAACAAAAAAAAATAGAAGAAATATAACACGAGGGGCGCTCAAGCCGTGGAAAATTGACCTTCATTCTTCACGAACCCGTCCGCCGGAAGGCATTCCGATGCGACGCCGTGTACGATGGCCCCGTCAAGATTGCGTTTCGGCCCCCGTCTCCCCAGGTGTTTTATGGTGTTCAGGAACGCGGGTCCCGCGGAACGCCCGGCAAATTTTCCGCACCGTGAGAGAAACAACGGAGACAGCCGGGGGGGCGAGGGGAGGGGTGGGGGTGAGGGAGTGAAGGGAGAAATTCTTTCGGCGACGAGTTCCCGAGTTGCCGGATGCTGGAGACACGCGGTATAATGGCGGTATTTACTACCGGGCTGTAAAAATATTTACCCACCGCCTTGTTTGCGGCAACGCCCGATATATTGTTTTAAGCAAAGTCCCGAACCGAGAGTTTCGGGGTCTCTCTGTTAACGTTTCTTCTCCGGGACAAATATTATTCCTGTCGATTCCACCTTTCCGTTCTATTTGAACGCGCCGCGCGAGAAAGAAAACCGGGTGAATTGGATTTCACAGCGTCGCGCGTCGAAGATCCAAATTCCGCGGGAACGATTGAAATATTTATTTATCTTACCGCGAATAAAAGAAAAGAAAAAGTTAATTTTGAAAATTATCGATCACTCGGATCCGTGTCGCTGTGTTTCACGTTCCGGTTCCGCGTCGATGCAAAGTGTTTAATTTGATTTCTCCAATTTGACCGTATTTCAAAAATCAATTCGAAAGTGTCACACCGTATCTAACGAAACTTCACGTACAAAAACGAAGTGTCTTTCATTCCGTTCCCAGTAACGAAATACAAACAAAAAAAACACAACAACAACAACAACAACAACGGAAAGGTACCCTTTTTCGGCAGCAGATATTTCTTTTTTCACTTTTCCATTTTCCCGTCGAAGATCCACGTGCACGTCGTAGGCGTGACCACGGGGAAAGAGTCGGGCATCGACTCCTTAACGAGGAACACTTTTCCCACGAGGGTATCGGTTCCGCGACCTCGAGTTAAGAGAGCGAGGGCACGTGGTGAGGCTGCGGGAAGGGAATAAAGCGCGAGGGAAAGAAAAGAAAGCTCGGATCGTTTGTCACGTGGCCCTCCCCGTACGTTCGAATCCACGTACGACGATTTACTTCGACCGTCCTGGGAACGGTTCATTACCGGGCAAATACTTCGGGTACGGGCGCGATATTGATCTTGTTTTCCGCTCGCCCGACCCGAGTATTTATTTTTACTTCCGCGGTACGGCCCTTCCGCTTTTACCGATCTCGATTCCGGACTTTTTATCACGACGGAAGTACGTATCGCGTTTCCGACGATTTCTGGATAGAATGTGTGTGTTTTTAATCCACCCTCTATATCATATAATTCGATGGTTCAAGCATGGAATTAACGGAGTGGAAAATAGAGATAGACGAAATAATGATTAACAGTTTCAATCAAGGGAAGTTATTTAAAAACATAATATTGTCGAAAAATCTCGAACAGGACAATAGCGTTTGTTTTAACCGAGGGGAACGCGTCGACATAGGTAAAATTCCAGTGACACCGTCAATTATTGTTCATAGGGAGAATTTTAATTAGAATAAAAAAAAATCGTAGGTTGGACCTGACGCGTATTTCACTTTATTCAACGAATACTAGTTTCTATTTCGAGCGTCACCTAGTGGCCGTCTAGTCGATCCGTTTTAACGGGGGTGAAATTTCTAACGGGGGAAAAAAAAAAATTATAATACAGTCCCGGCCGGCGAGCGAAATATGTTGGTTTACGTTTGGAAAGCCAACAGGGAGACGGGCATTTCGACGTGCGCGCTTTGCTCTCTGAACACATTTGCATCCATAAGCGGACTAGTTCGTGCATATAAAGCAACTATGCACCGCAAGAATACTAACACGCGAAATACGTCGACTCGGCAGATCTGATCTTTGACCCGAACTGATTACCAACCGGTCGAGTTGTTCCGTTTCGCTGTGTATGTACCTCTTATCAAATATTTCCACGCAATTTGCAGTGATACCGGGTGTCGCTCGTTGGGAAATTAAACCGTGCCACCGGTGTCCGTTAGATCTCCGCGGATCTTTTAACAAGCTTGAAAAGTAGTTTGTTTACTTCGGTAATGATGCCATCTCCTGTCTCCCTCTTTCTCTCTCGCTCATTATATGTATATAGGTACATGTATATAAATAATATAGATCTGGATAGGTCTATTAGTAACTTTAGGAAAATAATAAGAGATTGAACTCGTAGTTGGCCGGGCGAACTCGTAACTTGTTTTGTCGTAATCGAATTTGTTACGCGAAACAGTTTTAGCGCCGCGCGGAAAGTTCGGAATTTCGGATAATAGTCACCCGGTATTATCAAAGAGCTGTTTAGGTTCATTACCGAAAGAAAAGTTTTCCACGCTCTGCTGTAGGAGATATCGACTTTCATCGGACCCTTTATGAACTATATTCACCGGGTCACCCTCCCCAGGTTTCTTTCCTCGGCGTTGAAATAAATTCCCTCGGCTGATCTCGATAAAAAAAAAACGAGAGCGAAGAAAAAGGAAGGAAGGAAGGAAGGATGGAGGTGAAAAAAAAAATGGTATGGGTAGAACTTGGTTGATCGTGGATGGGTAACCTTTCGCCGGAACGAGTGGTCGAATGTATATTATAAAACATGTCTATAGAATGCGTATTAAAAGTTTCGCGAAGTTTATGAAAAGCCCCGAAGAAAGTAATTTAACCGGTCTTCCGGTTCTGGCTTTATTCAAGTAATTTTATCGGCGTCGTAAAATTTGTTATGTGGAGGCTACGTCTCTGGTCGACATGCAACGGCGAAATTTTAAAGCGTATTGTGTAAAGAGACATCGGTAAACTTCGTTATAACGAATAACCTAATATGTTGTACTACGGTATCGACTTGCTTTTTACGCTGAGACCGTAAAATACTCGCGTGCGTATTCTCCTTCCATCTTCCTTTTCTATCTCTCTCTGTCTCTCTCTCTCGAAAAAAGTATGAAACATTACGAGGCCAATTCAATTTCGACGATGTGCCGGTAGCGATATAAAAGTCAGGAGAAATTATAAGTGAAATTTAATTTACACGGTGTCATTAACTCACGTGCACTGTCAAAAGAAACTCATCAGGTACAAGTTTCCACGGGGTATTTTTAAAGAATGAAATGGAAGCTAGCGACAAGTGAATGCCATTCGCTAAATAATTGCCAAATTCTCTCTTTGGACGTGTATTCCCTCGTTTCGTACTAAACATTCATCTTTTCGTACTCAAAATTCCCTATACAAAAATCACGATATTCGCAAGAATTATAGGAGAACGTCTTCATCGCAATTTCGCGAAATTTAAAATTCCCGGGCTCGAAGTGCATTCCGTCATACGCGGGTTCGGAATTTTCTTCCCGTCGTGTTTGTAACGCGGCGCAACGTTTCATCGCGACAACATAGGAAGCTTTAAACTTTGCGGAATTAAGACGTTGCCAAAGGCAGTTACATTGCACGGGATTCGTAAGTCTTTGACGGTACTTAGGATGGGGAAATCGGTGAACGCGGGGCTTTGATGATTTCCGCGCGACCAAAAGTACCGTGGACTTTGCCAAAGCGGTGTTTCCACCCAAAAGACAAAATTCGCCAGGTAATATTCGTCGTCGACGCACGTACATTCGTAGGCTCGAATTTGTGGAATCCGTTGAACGTTACACAAGAAGCCCGCGTAATAGACAACGAGATGGAACTACGTAAATTACCAACGAGATTTAATAGCTCACGCCTGTAAGCGGTTTAATAGCGGGTCTTCGAGATCGTGATTTCAATTAAACCAACACGTTATAAACGAGACCCCGTGTTGTGTCTATGTGTGTGTGTGCGACACTGCGCGTTGGAAGGTACTGCGATACATATTTTCAGTTCGCTCAAACGGAACAACTTGTAAACAATTTATGTGCGAAAAAACATCGCCGAGAGATAGCTGGTTGAAGTTGCGAAACTCTCTTTTTCTTCTTTTTCCTCTAACAAAGTTGCCGAGATACATATCGTCCCGCTTATAGTCTATTCACGGTATCAAAAGGACCGATGAAATCTAATTTGCACACGTGTGTGAGTGTGTATGTGTATAGAAATCAGAGGACGGTGGCGAAAGTTAAAATATATTTTGGATAACACTGTTTATCAAGAATTTCAGTTGCCAAGGGACATTTCAAGCTTTCTTTCTTTTCATCTCGGGGATCGTAACTTTGGGCATTCTCTTTCTCTTTTTATTCGTTAAACCTATAGCAGTTTGAAGAACTTACAGGAAGTTCGGTTCGCACTGTTCTGAAATGAAAACGGCAATTTCTCTGACCGAGTTGAACGTCGGTTAAATAATAGGGAATCGTCTCACATTTAAAAGAAAAATAACACCGAGTGAGACAGAGAGAGAGTAAAAGAGAGAGAGGGCTAATAAGAGTGGGAGCGTAAATCGCTCGAGACAAGAAGCTAACCGTCGAAACGACGGATCCACGGTTCCCTGGTCATTGTATGATCTACATTGTAGAACTTCTCGACGGAGCGAAGCTAAAAGGGTGGTGGCTGCCTGGTACAGCTTCTTCGATGGAGATGAGCAAAGTATTGACTTTTCCCGTGGTCTAACATAAACGAAAGTAGACTCCGGAGAGCAATGAAACAAGTGCCACTTTCAGCTACCTTTAATTATAATCCGAGCTTTAAATTGCTTGCGAAAAGTGGAACGACTTTCGATTGTTGCCGCTCGAGAGAGTGAAATGGGGGGGAAAAAAAATGTCGAGGGCCCTTTGTAGCAATTTTCGCGCCTCCTGCGTGGGAAAAAACCCGAAGCAGCAGAAAAAAAAAGTCTTTCTGCTCGAGAAACTTTCCAAGCGGGGTGCCACAATTAAACCGACGTGCGTTGAAATCGTTACGTATAAGCCAGCTTAACCGTGAAGTAGAACTACGTGCCGGTTAATGTCGCTCAAGTACCTTCGCCGATAATTGCCTTTCTCCAAGACAAACGGTTTGTTAATATTACAAAATTACTACGTCGTTTTTACCCACCGCGGCGGCGGCGGTGGCGGCAACGATACACAAAAACCCTTTTGCGCGAAATCAATTTCCGTCGCTCGCGTCGAAAAATTCTTCGCTCGTCAAAGAACTCCGTACGTATCTACACGTTTATTCCGCCGTAAGTTCGGCTCCCCGGTGACACAATAGTAACTTCGTGTCTCCGGTGATCGCGAAGTTCAAAGACGTGAAAGATGTTCGCGAGCGTCGCGACGGAACGTCCGAAACGAAGTTCCATTCGACGTCGATCGATGTCACGAGTGAAAGAAAGAGAGAGATGAGTTGAGACCAACGAAAAATAAACGACATAAAAAATAAAAAAAGACAACTAACACCGGAAGGCTTTTCCTCGCGGCGGTCTCTTTGAACTGTGCTGTCTCTTAGCAGGAAACGCCTCGGGCCGAAGTCTTACTGCGACAGAAACTTTCCAGACTCTCCGTTTGCCCGCGTACGTAAAACGCCTTGCGCGATACACAAGTGACTCAATTAAAGCAACCAACTTTACAGGAAGCGGGAGAACCGACGAACAAACAGACGTGTCGGAGAACACTCGTAAAGTGTACACTCTCGTCGGTATATCGTTCCGGCACACAGACGTCAGACTTTGCGGATTCTACGGGAAGAACGTGAACGTTCTATTTCGTTCTACGACGATCGTGTCCGTTCGTGGTTATACGTTTTAACGATAACAACGACACCGTAGTTAAATCCCCTTGGTGGTAATAATGGTTAACTGAGAATCATTGGAAAATGACGGATAATACCGTGTTACGTTATAATCTTAATACTTACAATGTTTATACCATATTGTATGTATATATGTAATACATATATTATGTAGATATGTACGAAGGATATCCGATACATTTTCAATATCTAATTAATAGAATTTCCCAATGATCTTCCATTGACCGCTGACAATGGTTGCACAGCTGCAAACCATTGATACGCAATTGATACCCGTTAACGATGATGAAGCATCGTTTATATCATAATACCGCATCATTCGTGATTACCCTATTAAGAGCGTAATTAAATATCTTCTAATAGAATCAATAGAATAATTTCATTCCCATCATCGGGCTCGTTTAATACCATTGCTTTCCGAGTAGTATACATACATACATACATATGTATATAACCGTACTACAGGTATATTCATTTTGTATCGAATGAAACATCACGAGTACCCGGGAACGCGATCGTCGATACTAACACGGAGCGGAAAATTGTTAGGTGGATAGGTGTTAATCATATCCTCTTAACAATTAAGAACAAAGCAACGACTGTAATCCATTACGCGTAACGACCAAGGGGGTGGGTAACAACGACGAGTGAGAAAAGGGTGGGGTGGAAGAGAAGGGAAGTAAGGGGTGGAACGCAGTAGTCGTAGTCGGATTAACCAGACACTCAGAAATTCGCTCGTGTCGTTATTAGAAATTCCGCGCCCCTTCCATTACAATGTACATTAGTTTACGCGCGTGCACAGCTTACACGGAGAGATATGGGAATATCCCGGTTACCCATACGTGCTCTTAACTGGATTAATCGTAAAGGAAGGGCCCCCGATCCATTATGAACAAACGTACGGGCAGCCATATCGACGTTCCCCGTATAAGGCCGAGTTAACCGAATGTCTGTAATTTGGCTAGGATTACTGTCAGAGACGCCGACCACCTCTCACGGGTAAATCTCGTTAGCTCGTAAGAGCACTGAGTGCGTGTACAAACAGACACGTGAAATCCCTGCGACCACTCGGAGGCGGTGGCGGCATTGCTTTCGCTTTTCATTCGCAATACCAACCGCTACGTACAGTGGATAAAAAAAGAAATATAAAAATAAATAAATCTACGCGAACCCTTTTATATCGATGATTTGTTAATTTTGTAAGAACGTCACGGAGAGACTTTTCGAGTAATTCATCAAAGATAATCTTGTTGTGTTTCTGGTATAATTGGATTTACGTTTAAGTAGAACGTGTCTGTGTTTGGTCAGACATTGAACAGTGTTTCGTTACGGTAAGGAGCGGACGAATAAGATTCATGATAAAATGTTAACGAAGCCATTGAATATCATCGAAACGGTGATATCTTTACACGTCGATCCAACCGGGGAAAGTTTTCGACGTATCGGACGTGTGAAATCTTGACGCGGGTGATTAATTACCGTCGGTGGTAAACTTTTCCGCGATCACCCGTACGACGTGTACAGTTTTCGCGATACCTCGCGACGTGCACACCCCCCGGTTCCGAGGTGGTGACTTTGAACATCGATCACCGCGAGGAAACTGGATAGATTGCCGTTGCGCAATATCTTAACGGCGTTAGGTGATCGGCGAGAGGATTTCCGGTTGAAGATTAGAACGTGCTCTCGGCCGTGTTCATCAAGCCGGAGTGTGTTTATCGCGGATAAGGCGAAATCGCGGCGACTGCGCGCCGCGAGAACGAATTAATCATTAATCAGGAAAATTAACAGGATCCGCGGGACGAAAGTAATTAATTATCCGCGACACGTGTCGTGGTTTATATTTATCCGCCGGATTACCGGGTTCTGTTTTTATAACGACCTATACCGGAACGTTGGAATTAGAATTATTTAATTACGAAATTTATTTAATGCATCCAATCATACGAAATATTCATACGATCGTGTTTATCTCGTATTTTGTTTGCTCGTTCCATTCTTTCGTCAAACCTTCGATTTATATCTATTACATATATAAACCTTTGTTTCCTTCGTTTTCCGGGATGGTTTCGCTTTCCCGGAATCACGACGGAAAGTTGGGAAGTTGCGGTGAATCCGCAGGTCTGCTCGGGGGATGCGAGAGAATCTTCTGACCTACCCTCCCGGGGTAAGTAAGGACGGAAGACAGAAACGGCCTTGGAACGCGAGTTCTCCTGTAGCATCGGATAAGTGTCGAAACGGTGCTCGGATCGTGGGAAATTAGCTGGATTGCTGTACGAGCACTTAACACGATTGATTCCCCTGAACACGGCAATTCGGGCAAGGACTTCCGTTTCCCCCACCCCTTATCCACCCTCTTCGTCGCCCCAACCCCTCCCCCCCCCAAATACTCCTCGGTAGTTCCGTCGACGATGAAATTCCCTCAAAGGAGACATCGAGAGAATAGCCTGAGAAACTGGAGCGTAAGATTTGCGAAATTGCATACAGGTTATACATCGGGAAATCGGCTACGTTGCCGATTCGAAACGAGAAACCGGGCAAATTCCGTCGGTCTTGTTCCAGACGACGGAATAACATCCGCTAACGAATTAGCGGGATGAATCCAATTTTCGTCGTTTTTCCCCTGCACCTACCTACCTACGGGGACAAGGGGAAAAAAGAGAAAAAGGAAAAGGTAGAAAAAAAAGGCAAACACGAGTAACGTTCCGCAGATAACGAATACCGGGCGCGTTAATTCCGTCGGTGAGAAACTTTATGTATTTTTAAACGTAGATATTACTTCCGGCGAGAATGAAATTTCCACCCTGCGGTGCTCGAAGGGAAAAAACTTGCTCGTTTTGCGTGTGAGGGGGAGAAAAAACGTCGGTTTCCACGTTTCTTTTCTCTTTTTTTATTTTTTTTTTCGGTTTTCTCTCTCCGTTTTTACATTCCCACATGTTGGACACCACAGCCAAATTTCAGCCACGGCCACACCTATATTCACTCTAACCTCACCCCTTCCTTCCGCGGTATCTCGCCACTTTTTAGCCAACCCCTAACTGACCCATATATTGGCAGTCGCTCCCTCACCTATACTCGTTCACCACCGCAACCTGTCTACCGGCACGATGGGATTTTGGATAGAGGGTGAGAAACAGAGAAAGACAGGAAGAGACAGAGATAGAGGGGATAGAGAGAGAGACAGGGAGAGAGGGAGAGAGAGAGGGGAGAGGGTAAACGCATTTCGGTATACACGCAAAGTTAGACGTGTACAAACACACGCTTAGACGTACGCGCGAGCGCACGTATAAACAGACCGGACACACACGAAGACCGTAAACACACGTATCGACGGTCCCACACATTTTCACCACCGCCGGTCGATACAGCTCGTTTCGTCCTATCCGTGTATACGTATGTATGTATGTATGTACTCACGGTATCGGAGGGTCGAACGAAATTCGCATAAATTTTTCACCGTGCTTCGCAGATAATTGGATTTATCAAATATGTAATTTAACGGATTACTTTGTATCGCGTGTAACTACCCGCCGGAGATGTGTTTTACGAGCGGTAATGAAAGTAATGTCTTTTTTCTTTTATGTTGACGTTGTTTTCTTCACTTTTATTCTCTCACGAGGTAACGGAATCTGATAGATCGATAGACAGAGAGAGATTTTTCACCGGAGGTGGATTTCCGATCTGAGGACGATGGTGTTATTATACCGTTGCGGACGAATTAATTCGCATCGGTATAAAAGAATCGTCGAACAATCGACTCGGGGCTGAATAAAAAAAAAAAGTCCTCGTGCCTTTTTTTTCTCTATTCGTTTATTTATTTATTCTTCTTTTTTATTTCACCGTTCCAGAGGCTTTCGTAGTCGAAAACACCGTGGAAAACCGGCGGCGTGCAAAGTTATCTCTTCTGCGGATGCGTCGCAAGTACGACGGGATATAGGGTGCGAGTGCGGGCTGCGGCAACGATCCGCAAATTGGCGGCCGATCGGGCCACTAATTACTCGAACCGGCCGTGTTTTAAAAGCCGTGGCCGTTACGAACGATTTACGGGGTTAACAGGGACGGAAAGAAAGCCGGGGGAATCCCGGTGGCGTAGAATCCCCCGCTATCAATCGGTGCATCGCATCGACCTGTTCATACTGATTACCATCGCGGGTGTGTGTAGCCTTACGGATGTAGAGAGGGAGAGAAAAAATAGAGAGAGAAAGAGAGAGAGAAAATAAAACACGAGAAGCAAGATAAAACGTGAAAAAAAATACAAAAAGAGAACAAAAGTAGAAAGGAACAGCTAACGATCGACCAATGCTGCCAATTTCAATGCGTAAAACGTACACGGCAGAGAGGGACGATAATTAGCGTTTTTCCCTCTTTGAGACGTATAATTAATGAGTCGACGCGGCAAGACGAGGGACGGAATTTTGTTACACCGAGCGGGTGAAATTTCCTACGGTGATTATTTAAAACGAACGTATTCCCCTCCTGCCCCCTCCCCAAAAAAAGAGACACCAAAAAGAAAGAAAGAAAAGAAAAAAGAACGTTCGATCGGTATTACGAGCACCGCACATTGAAATATCCCGTCGTTGAAAGAGACATCGGGTGTTTATTTACCAAACTCGATAGGAATACAAACACCGGATATTTTCTATCCGATCAAACGGTCTGTATAATTGATCGATCTTTTGTCGGCGACGCAACCAAGTGGCACGATCAAGTACCAGTCTACTCGAATAGTCAGGTTAACCGGGAAATTGCAAAGGCACACACAAAACTCAACTGCACGATGGAATCTTAATTCTGCAAGCGCCCGGAGTTGAATTCACTTCGGCCTTCCCCTTTTCTCTCTCTCTCTCTCTCTCTCTCTCTCCTTTCCAACCGGTCTCTTTTCCACTTCGCATTTCCTTGTACCGTCTTACTCGCCTCTCGTGCCCCCCTCGTCTCCTACCCTTTCCCTTCTATAATTTCTCTTTCTCTCCCGCGGTAGACTCACGTCTTATTCCTCTCTCTTTCGTAATTAGGAAGCAAACAGAGCGGCGGTCTTGCCAAGTTGGCGGAGTCGGAGATGAAACAGCAGTTTCCGTCCGCCCATCTTTCTTCCGTCGACCTCCCTTGGCCTTACCACCCCTCTCTTCCCTCAACCAACCCCCTCCTCCTCTCACGCCAAAAACTCACCCCCCAGATTTTCTGCTGTATGTCGACGGACCCACCTGACTCTCTTCTTCGGCTTCATACGATTATGTCGGAGCACAAAAGGTCCGCTCGTATATTTCACTGCCAAACGCAGGATCGTCGGAGGTGTTTCGTACGGTCGCGCTTTCTTTCGGTTTCGTTTGCCCCCTACACTCCTCTCCTCTTCCTCCTCCTTCTCCTACTCTTTCTGGAATTTCTTTTTTGTTTTCTCTCCCTCCCTCCAGAGTTCGTATTTGTTTCCCTCTTGTTCGTTTCTACACCACGTTCCCCGTTGGGCGCGTGTACGCTGGTTTAGGTAGAGAGAAAAAAGAAAACCAGGGAGTCGTTGGCGAGTGTCGTATCGTTTTTTGTTTGTTTGTTTTGTTTTTCTTTTTTTTTTTTTTTATTTCAATCCGTGGAGGCGACGAAGAAGGTACGACCGGGGGATTTTTGCGCCCGCGCCGTCGTCGAAAAGTCTTCTCCCGGCGACTGGTAGTGTTTTTCATTCGGTGAAATATTACTTCGGCGTTCGCGTTAACCGTGCCACGTTCCCCGTCGGGGTTTTTTTCTATTTTTTTTTTTTTGGTCCCGGCCAGTATATATTATAGCGTGTATTTTAACGTCGTCATATTTTACCGTTGCGAAGGGGTGCGAAAGAGAGACAAAGACTGGGCGACAGAGAGCAGGAGGAGGAGGAGGAGGAGGAGGAGGACCAGCGGTATCTTTCACTTGATAAGAAACTGTTTTGACAAAGCCCGGGTTGTAATTTACTCGAATAATATTTGCAACGTTGAACCCGAGGTCCGAGGCACGGGACCGTGAAGAACATCGAGGGCGCGCGGGAACGTTCGAAACGGGAAATATCTTTTCCTCCCGGGAGAGGGGTGGGGGCGGGCGGGCGGGCTGAAAAATCAATTCGACCGTGTGATTTCAATCGAAATCTAAAGTATCGCGGCAATTCCGTGTGTACCGGATGCATCTCCGACCGCTCCGGCAATTGGATCAGAGGATGCAAAATCGACGTTACACGCGGAATCCCGATGCGGGTTTTCCACGGCGATACGATTACTTCGTCCTCGGTCAGACCAAAAAGAAATATCGTTCGGGGCTATCCAATCGTAGTAATTGCACCTACGGTGATACCATCCGATACATGGATAACTTCCTCTTTGTTACCTCCCTCTCTCTCTCCCTTGCTGTTTCTCTCTATCTTTCATTCTCTCTCTCTCGTATTCGTAGTGAAACGATAGCCGCGTCGAATTTCGTAGTTACGTCGTAACGAATTTTTACAATGGCGCAATTAAAAGATCGGTAAAATAAAAACTGGCGTGCGTGAAATTTCCCGTTCGGAACGACGGCCGATGGTTTAGCGTCGTTTACGACGTTAATAATCCGTCAGGAATTTATCACTATTCGTTTATCACCGTGCGGTGGAAACATCGGTGTTACAAAAGTCCGTCGCGGAGCGTGTCACTGGTTACAACTGAAGGTTTTATTACGGTCACGGTGTTTTCCAGGTATAAAGTATATTCACGATGGGGGAGGTGGAAGAGGGGTGGAGGAGGATGAGGAGGGGGGGGGGTGAGAATTAACGTCAAACCGGTTGGTTTTACTTTCCGTAAAAAGTTCCGGCGTGGTAACGGATTGCCGTCAATCGATTCGTAAACCCGCAAAACCTCGATCGTTCGCCGGCGAAATTGCAAATGACACCTGCAGTTTGCGGGGAAACGCATGAATTCAAAATATCTAAATCGTTTATGAAACTCGTCGCTTTCAATTAATTACCGTTCCACCGTGAAACGTGCACGGGGAAAATTTTAAATAAACCACTCTTCCAAACGTCCCGCCAGCGTGTGCGCCAGCGCTCTATCTTGTTTACATTTATCATATTTATAATCATTACATTCGCATACGTGTTTGTTATTTATATCGAAAGTATCGCGATCCATCGGCGTGTAGTGAAAAATCATATTATTATTCGTTGTCGCATTAAAATCGTTCGAACGGAAAAAGATATGGATGGATAATCGACTAAGTCTCGGGGTAAAACCAACGGGAAGAAAATGAGAAAGAGAAACGATCGAATCCCCCGATGGAACCCTTTACCAAATTTTGAATTCGGACGAAGTACCGAGCACAGATTATCCATGGATAATCTTTCTCTTTCACCGTATCCCGTCTCTCTCTCTCTCTCTTTCTCTCTCCCTCTGTTACTTCCTTCTCCACGTGAAATCGAGTTTTCTGATCCGAATATAAAGGCGGAGACGCGGTGTATGGAATTACTTATACCACTCGCGCCGATCCTTATAGCCGCGGAACTTTCCGAACGCGTTTCCCTATCTCCGGCGTTCTCTCTTTTGCGACTTTAATTAACAAAAAGTTCCCGTTAAGTCGGGAAACTGGAACGTCGGAATGGCAATTTTCTCGACGGTCCCACGGCCGCTCTCCTCTCCTCTCCTCTCCTCGCTTTTCGCTTCGGTCCAAGGAACCGCGGTGTTGGTGCGGCGACGGTACCTATGCTTCACATTATTTTGAATAAGGAACGAGGCGGGAGTCAGGCAATCCATTTTCCTCGCCGCGCTCCCATGGGATACTCTATGGAATTAGAGTATCCCGACCAACCTTCCCTCAACGTGGATACCCGCCGGGCCGACGTTTATACGTGCACCTAGTACACATCCAGCGACAGCAAACCCCCTCCCCCTCGCATATAATATCTTAAAATGTCCCGATGTCGGACGGATCCAACGACGGACACGCGAACGCTTTGATACGGTTGACGGATTGGAACGGGAATTGTTGCTCGCTTCTTATTACTATTCGACGAGGTCGTATCGTGTACCACGTCGCGCGGATGTATTAAAAAAATGTACCGGGTGTGTCGATAGTCATCGAACAATTAGAAGATTAGAGAAATATCTTGTAGAAAAGGTAACTAAAATTTGAGTCCCTTAGAATTCTATGATTTTACATTATAAAAAGTATCACTTTCGTATTAAAAATCTTAGTAATATCAAGTTTATTTGTGTAACAATAAAAGTAGAGTTTTGTTTCACAAATCCGATTTATTTTTTTTTCACTAGGTATCACGCTTTTACATGCATACGTACACAGATTACAGACTCTATGGAACGTTATCGGTATCGAGATTACGTTATGTCAATAATCCGGAGCTGTATCTGTACTCGGTATCGCTAACGAAATTGATCAGTCACACGGTTCGTTGATTAAATTTTCCCCGTAGCTGTTTATACCCTGAAACGCGGGTAAACGTCTCCGGGGATGTAATATCGCGTAAGATGTTATCTAGATTACAACTTGCCTCCTCGAACATACTGTACTACACTTAACACATTGAATGGCAAGTAGTTGAGTGACGAGCAGAGACGCGATGAAAGTTGCACGTGGAAATTAGAGCGACTACCCCGAAACCCGGGGATGGAGTTTCGTTCGAAAGGTCACGTTGGGGTCTGGTTAATCCCACCGATTGGCTCGAATTAAGACGAAGCTTTTACCCCTTTTACTTTCGTCCCTTCATCGATCCGCTGAAATCTGTTCCTTTTAATATACACACCGTATCACGTTTTACGAGCGTAACAGTAAAGAAAGGGAATAAACTTTTTAATACGTTTCACTTTACCGTTATTATTCTGCTGGCTGGTGTTTCCTCCTGGATTCTGTGGCACATGTATAGACGTATGTATGTATATATGTATCAAGAGTTAAGGTCTTGACTCGGGCCAAGTACAAGAGTTCCCGACTGGTAGACCTGAACTACTCTTTTCCGGAAGAATTAGATCGAGGTTTTCGGGGTATTCAAACGGCATTAAATCCGCATATTTCCCCCAAACTATGGTGATATTCTTGTAGGGGACGTCCACCCGAGTAATTTAAGCCTAACTACGAGAAGATCCATCAAGCCAATCGCGAGATATTTTGATCTAAAAAGTCGAGGTTTTTGTAAGAAACGTCGTCTTCTTCCTCTCCTCCTTCTCCATCTCCATGTTCAGCCTGTCACGCAGCCCGGTGTCAAACCCTAACATATGTTTCATACTATGCGAGATAATTTTTCTGCCGATAACGTAGATTTTATATATGTAGTATATGAAATTTCCTCTCACACACATCCAGATTGTTAACATATTAAATTAGAAATGTTTGTTACGTTACGTTTTTGACATCAAGCTTCGTAAAATTAAGGGTCAGAATGCGTATTCGAAACATATTCGATCATTTTTATATCTTGAAAATTGCGCGAATGGCGAGCGATGTATGAAAATCGCGAAAAATCGTCAAATTATGACAGTTTTTTGGTCGGCATTCGCTGAATTTTTGAGATAGCGATCTGAAACTGGTACCATTGTTTTAGTTAGGAAATTCTACGCCAGAACAATGTATAATAGTTGTACTTTTCGAAAATTTAATTTTTCGCAAAAATCTGAAGGGGGTAGGTCAGGATTTTTTGCGATTTTCGTAAATCACCTGCCATTTCCACAATTGTTGAGCTATTAAAATGATCCTGGGCGTTTTGGACGCGGAATCCGAAGCCGAATAAGATGCAGAAAGAATCAGATCGATATCTAAAAAATTGTAGAAATGGCAGGCGATTTACGAAAATCGCAAAAAATCCTGACCTACCCCCTTCAGATTTTTGCGAAAAATTAAATTTTCGAAAAGTACAACTATTATACGTTGTTCTACTGTAGAATTTCCTAACTTAAACAATGGTACAAGTTTCAGACGGCTATCTCAAAAATTGAGCGAATGCCGACTAAAAAACTGGTTGAATTTGACGATTTTTCGCGATATTGGAAATTCCTTCGTCGTTTCCGGCATTTTTGAGATATCAAAATGACCCGGGACGTTTTGGAAGCGGAATCCGATGCCGAATAAGACAGTGAAAGAATCAAGTCGATATCAAAAAATTTGCGGAAATGACAAAGGAAATACGAAAATCGCGAAAAATCGTCAAGTTCAACCAGTTTTTTAGTCGGCATTCGCTCAATTTTTGTGATAGCGATCTGAAACTGGTACCATTGTTTAAATTAGGAAATTCTACGGCAGATCAATGTATAATAGTTGTACTTTTCGAAAATTTCATTTTTCGCAAAAATCTGAAGGGGGTAGGTCAGGATTTTTCGCGATTTTCGTAAATCGCTCGCCATTTCCATAATTTTTTAGATATCAAAATGATTCTTTCACTGCCTTACTCGGCTTCGGATTCCGCTTCCAAAACGCCCTGGATCATTTTAATAGCTCGAAAATTACGGAAATGACGGGCAAATTACGAAAATCGCAAAAAATCCTGACCTACCCCCTTCAGATTTTTGCGAAAAATTAAATTTTCGAAAAGTACGACTATTATATGTTTATCTGCCGTAGAATTTCCTAACTAAAACAATGGTACAAGTCTCAGGTCGCTATCTTTAAAATTGAGGGAATGCCGACCAAAAGACTGGTTGAATTTGACGATACTTCGCGATTTTCGTAATTCGGCCGCCATTTCCACAATGATTGAGATATTAAAACGATCCGGGACGTGTTGGGCGCGGAATTCGAAGCCCAATAAGACAGTGAAAGATTCAGGTCGATATCTAAAAATTTGCGGAAATGACGAAAGAATCCACAAAAAGCATCGAAAATGCAAAGCTATGGGCCAAGTACAAGAGAATGTTACATTGGAATAGGTTGCTCATTAACATAAACTGCATTTTACACAGGATTTGAAATCAATCAAATGTGAGCAAGTTTGATTGATTTCAAATCCTGTGTAAAATGCAGTTTATGTTAATGAGCAACCAATTCCAATGTATCATTCTCTTGTACTTGGCCCATAGCTTTGCATTTTCGATGCTTTTTGTGGATTATACTTACCTGATATCGTGGCGGAAGAATATTTTCTCGAACTTGAAATTTTTTTAATTAAATCCCTACACCGAACCATTGGCTATCTCATTCTGTTCTTCGTTCTTTTATTTCTATCTGAGTTTATCGTGCCTTGGATTTCTCGCGGCTGATAAAACGTTCTGTATGAAAATTAAGAACGGAAACGCAATAGATTCCGCAATCCGCGAAACTTCCGGGACAGTTCGGAACAACGGGGAAAGTAAGTTGATTAGTATTAGCAAAAGTTGTACACTCGCGGAACCCTTTGAAAAGACGAATCCATTTTAATTAAAAATTTCCAAAGTGATGTACTGTGGCTTCGCGAAAGTATCGCGAAGTCAGGGCGAACGAAATAGCAACTTTCGGTGCCTTTGACCACGTCCGACGTTTCACATGATATTTTTCTAATTACCGCGAACTTCGCGAAAATATCTGTGTAAACGCACGAAGATACACGACATCGACTTCCCCGGGAACCCGGGGGACGAGTTCGGGACGAATTTGTCCCCGGGTTTCTCGTCGCTCGACCGTAAAAAAAGAACAAAAAATGGTCGGAAGACGGAAGTGCCCTTTTAATTAGAAACGGACAGAATAAGAAACGAACTCGCGGTCTTCTTCCATGAATGTCTGAATTTATGCTAAATACCGGCATCGTTTTTTTCCCTCCGCCGTTTATTGTCCGTAGATTCTAAAGAAGCGGCCCTTTCGCTTTTAAATCAACCACCACTTCACTTCCCTTATTAAACTACCTCAAAAACAAAACACACACACACACATATATATATATACACACAGTCAAGAAACAAACGAGACCAGCAATCTGTCGTTTCATTCGTATACCAGCCAATTATTACGTAAAACAATAGCAAACGAATAAAAAGGACAATCCGACGAAAGAAATATCAAACGGAAAAACGAAAACGGGGTCCGTTCGTTCGCATTTAAAAGTTACTCCACTTAGAACGTCTAATCGATCCCACCCGAGTCTCGTAATTCCTAGACTCCCATAGGGATAGAGTAAAAGTATCCTCGAAGCCGGTGGAAAAGGAATGGAAAGGTCACGGTGGAAAATTCCTTCCCCACCCTTCGACTTTAAAGAAAGATAAAACGTACCTACCTACGGCGGTGAAAAAAAAATAAAAAAAAAGAAAGAAAGAAACCTGCCCGTTCGATTTATATAAATTCATCCGGCCGCCGTGAATCTCAGCGGCGCTCCAGTTTCGCGGTGCAAGGGAGACCGGGACCTTAAAGGGATCCACCTTAAATCTCGTGATCCAGCGTGCCTCATGATCCTTATCGTTTGTCTTTGCAGAAGCTTACGTGAACCTCGGCGCAGCCCTGGTGTCTGTGGGACGCGGCACCGAGGCGGCTGCGGTTTTGCGGACAGGCGCATCCTTGGACGGCTCGGGTCTCAAGGACAAAAGGGCTCACGAGGCGGCCAGAGTGCAGGCGCTCCTTCAATTAGGCGCCCTCTACGCCGATCAGGGCAGATTACAAAGGGCCCTCGCAGCGTACAGAGAAGCCCTCCACGCCCTGCCGGATCACTATCCACCTCAGGTCAGTGTCCGCCCTTTCTCTCTCCTTAGTTACTCCATTAAGTCGGAAACCTGGTGGGCCACTTGAACGACCCTTTGATCGCCGCCGCAGCTATTCTTCGGTTTCTGTCGTGCCGACGGTTTGTCTCTATGGGAAGATGAATTATTTGCTAATTATGGACGCTCGAGTGATTTCTGGCGTTTTGAGACGGACGATGGAATTGGTTGAATTGAAAAGGTTCTTTTGATTGACACTGTGCGTTTGACAGTTTAGAATTTTGTCGCTTGAAGGGAGTAATTTAATTGAAATAGATGAAGATGGTGGGGGAGAGGTTGTTTAATGGCTTTGGAAATTAATTTTTGTGGTTTATAATGTGAGATTAATTATACGTGTCGATCGTTGATTTGGTGATGATTATTCGTGGGTATGGATAAAGAGTGATTTAACTGAGAATTTAAAAAAAATTGTCACTGTAACTCCGGGGAATATTTTGAAGGTGTGTACGTGTGTGTCAAACGCATCCATCGATGAATTTCGTAATTATATGCGTAAGGTAGAATCGACAACAATCGACTGGCTCGGTATACATATAAAATTGTAATTCGATTGTTATCGATTATCCCGTAATACGTTGGTAATTGTAATATTATTGCTTGGGTGTTCATTAAATTAAATTAGCACACGTATCGATGCTTTCGGATACATGTTCATAAACAGCGATGCCGAAATCACTCAGCTTTAAACGAAATATCGATCCCCGGGAATCGCGTTGGCAAGTGTAAAAACAAATGTACGCGCGCGAGCGTCGAGTGATTTAAAGATCACGGAATTAATTAATCGAAATATAAAATACAGCGATCAGTAAAACGTTCGCGTTGCAACGGAATTTCGGGGAACCTTCGTAATTTGCATTCAGCGGGCGATGCCGGCGCGCCGCGTTGCCCGCAAATATGATTTTCAGCGGCACGTCGTAAACCAAAATTAAAAATTTTAACCTTTCATAATTCCGCCGCGTGACTCCGACGGACCAGCGTATACATACATATATACATACACGTATTATACATATACACACAAATTACTGTCCACAACGAAACAGAAAGAATTCAGTAGCTTTTCTATTTTAATTCCTTAATTTTTATTTAATCGTCCGTAAATTTTCATGAAAACCATAAACCGCTGTTTCAACGCAATGAGAGAGAGAGATAAGGGGGCTGGGGGAGAGAGACGATGTAGAGAGTTTACATTAATTATCCACGCGTTATCGAATTGCCAAAAACAGAATTCCGGCATCCCGAGAGCGAAGTGAATCGACCGACTGCGACGGTAACCGATAAATTGTTTTTACATGACAGGCGACACGCTCCCGCAGAAAACGATCAATCCAGGAAGTGATTTCCGACCTTCCGTCGACTTCCTTCTTGTACGGTAGCACTTAATTGCTTTCCAAGGTTATCCCGGTCCGAGCAATTTCGGCTCGGGTGCTCGATCATTGTCTCGATGGCGCGGCCGTTATTTCGCTTTCGTCGCGTTTGCTCTTTCGAGATTTGCACGCGACGAAATTGAGGCTGGCTGGCTGGCTGGCTGGCTGGAGAAAGGTGGTAGGGAGAACACCATCGACGAAACATCGATATTTCCGGGCGACCGGAGCACGTAGGCAGTGCCCTGTTCTTGGTACCTCATCGAGTCCCTTCTCCCTTCTCCCTTCCAACCATCCAGTCCTAAACCGTTCGCGCGGATACGATCCGTTTCTCTCGTCTCGTCCTTTTTCATCCTTTCTTTCTACCCCCCTCTTCACGTTTCTCATCCCCATTCGAGCGTACCACGAGGTCGAACTTCTCCGCTAGTTTCTCCCGTAGGGTTGTTTCTAGCGCGTCGCGTTCCAGCCCGTCGCGAACCGCAAGCTTTTTTCTTCTCGCAATCGACGAGCAACTTTTTGGATGTGTCGGGAGCTGATGCGACAACAACCGCACGAACAACGACCAGGGAGAGGGGGGAGGGGGGGTTCTTCGCGCTTGAATTCGATGGCGGGGAAGAGAGAAGTTTGCATTTTTACGAGATTCTCCTAGCACGCTGCTTTCTCCCGGTTTCCACTCCGCCCCCCTCACACCCTTCATCTACCCGTTCTATCACCGACACCGAACCACCACCACCACCACCACCCCCCGGTTGCTGGCTGTACGTGCTCCAAACCGTGGCCGCGTTTTGTTCAGCGCAGCGTCGTGGAATTCCTGCGCGACAATTTATACGAAAAGTATTTTTCGCCTTCCTCGTGGCTCCGGCTGCGGATAGGTAGGGTGTGTGTATTTGTATGTATGTATACACGTAGGTACACGTGCCTGTGTATCTCACAAAATTCACTGTGTTTGTGTGCGTGTGTACGTGTGTATCGTCACGTATACGTGTACATAGATGTATATGTATATGTATATACGTAGACAAGATGGGTAGAGAGCGAGGAGATACGCGAAGAAAACGGAATTCGGAAGTTCCCCATGTAGCTTTCGGATATTTCCGAATCCCGCCGAAAATCCACGGTGGTACTTTTTCATGGCTACCGTCTCTTTTTTCTCCTTCTCTCTCTCTTTTTTTTTTATCTCGTCGCACTGACGTTTCGTGATCTCTCGTATTTTCAGCTCGCCCCGTTTTGGAACTCGTACACGACGGGATATTCTCCGTTTTACGATTCATTCGGGTTTCAATACCGAGACGTAGTTTCGCGTGTGAGTGATAGAATAAACGATATTAATAAATACCGGCATTTTCCACGGACAGACGTTGTCACGGTGGAACTAATACCCGTCAATCAGGTGAACGTTCGCATAGAAACAGGGGTGGAAAAAAGAGAGAGAGAGAGAGAGAGAGAGAGAGGTAGACAGACATAGAATCGAAAAGATCACGTACAATTTCCATTCGTCTCCCAATTCAGCTTTATCATTTGTATAATTCTTTTTCTGTTTTAATCCATACGAGGTACCGCCCGGTTCGTTTTACATGACCCGGACGTGTAATTCTCCGGCACGTCGGCCGTTCGCTACGTCGATCCCACGTAGGGTGTACCATTGAAACGCGAAATAATTTGTATACGCGTGTCGCGCGTAAAACACACCGACGAAATAGAACGGACCGCGGACGGCGAGATACGCGATCCTATCGGGGCACGAATTGCGAATGAATTTAGATGCAAATGCACGAAATTTCTAGTTAAATGGAATTAATAATTTATTATCCTGCCGCTATACGGAATTTTAAGGAGAACGTCGAAAACGGAAAGGGAATGGTAGGGAGGGGGAGGGGCAGGGGGGGGGGTGGGAGGATCGACTGGAAGGTTAATCGGTTTTTATTATTCACCGAGCATTCCTTTTATCATGTGCACGGTACATTACCTATTAAACCCCCCCTTCACCCATTCGTACCCCCGTGAATTTCGTATTACCACCACACCCCACTCCTCCTCCCTTCTGCTTCATCCCCTCGTTATATCCCATTCGACCGTCTATGATTGGCAAAACCCCGGGCAAATCCGAAAAGTCGTACTGGCACGTTTCCACGGAAACTTTTCTCCGCGCAGTGATCCGCGCCGATGCCGGGGCCACCTAATTGATTAAACCTTTCTCGCCGTGGAATCCGAAATATTTGATATCGAGGCAAATTGAAATTCCTCTCTTTAAACTTTTTGCGTTTCCCCCTTCCCCTCCGCACCTCTGCCGCGGGGGGTAGGTCGGTCGAATTGCGAAGGGGAGGGGCAAACCGGAGGTGAAGGAACATCCTTCCGTTTATCCGAGGCTCGTCCGATTACCGGACATCAGCTCTCTAGTCACCAGGATACCCTGGGTCCTGTGATATCCAGGGAAACGATCGGAAGCGTTATGAAAATATTCTTTCATCCTCTCTCTCTACCTCGTTTTCTCCAAGTTAAACGAATCAAATATACATGTCTATATGTTATATTTCAAATATATACATATACATGTCGTTTAAATGAAACTTCGACTAGCGGCGAAGTTGGAAGATGGAAGTTGCGAATTAAAAAAAAAAGAAGAAAAAGATGAAGGAACAGAATTCTTTTTCCGCGACCACTCGTCGGGAAACGAGCTGGACGATACGATAACGTTCAGGTGTATCGTCGATTCGAAATCCACGGTCGTCGGGGCAACGAGATAACCTTTCGGAATCGTAACTTTAAATTGGTTAGCTCACCATTTCTATAAGGATCTTTCTTTAAAGCAACAGAATCGCGCGGTCGTTCACGTGTGTCTGTTCGAACCGAGTAATAATAGGAAAAATTGACTCTATACCTGGCTGACCTATGCAAGCACTATCTACTAGTTCGCCGGCCGATATAATGCTCGATACTACTACTGTTCTTATCTTCTCGTACGTAGGTACGATATATATTTTCTTTTTTCCTTTTATTTTCTCGTTGCCTCAAGTTATTACCACGAACGACCGGCGTGGAGGGTTTCTCGTGTCGTAACTGCTTGTAATACCACTTCCTCGGGATCTAGGGATCTTTAAATATACAGGGCAAAGGCCGGAAAATGATCTGTCGCTTTCCGACAGGCTTCACGTTTCGTTCTCGCGAAATTCGATACTCACGGGGTGACTATTTAACGATGCAATTATCCAACCAACCCCCACCACTCTCCACCCTCTTCTCGGGGTTGTTGGTAAAAAGCGCACGGGTTTTTTAAAAGGGTAGGTAAATGAAAATTGTAAGCCCGGCTCTGTTCGCGTTTTTATCGCACGTCACGTGGACGCTACCCCCCTTCCCACCCCCCTTCAACCCCCTACCGTTACATATGTTCGGTTGCATATCACGTGCTTGAACGCATTAAATCTGGCTTAATTTACGGTTCGCAAAAGTCTAGATAAATATAATCGGTCAGATTACAGCCGGGAGTAAGGCGTAAATACAGGCGAATGACGTAACCACTTGAACAGGGATTAAAATACTGTTCGTCCTTAATAATCATCGTAGAAATATCATGGAGGATGAACCACCCTTCTCCCTTACGTTATTACCCCTCCTCGTCTCTTCCGTCGTGATTCATTAACGATATCTAATTTATCGATGCCCTCGTCGCTAGCTAATCGACGATTCAATAATTTATCGTACATTTAATCGAATCAATTATATCATCTTATTTCGCGCGAATAATTTATCAAGTTATAATTATCGCCAGACCGATCCGACCGACGGTAGACGACGTACCTAGCTCGTGATAGAAATTAATAGAAAAATTGATCGACGACGAATACAGACGGATCCGAAACTTACTCACTCCGCGGTACTTTAATATGGACGTTAACAATTTCCAACGTTGCGCCTGTAATTCAATGAACAAGCGAACAGTGATTTAAACTACCGGCCGGCGCGGTGGCGGGAGTGTAATTTCTCGGGCTGCGTATAAATTACTCCGAGGCATGCACGTGGAGTTAGTATACCGCGAATCGGACGGAAGACGGTATACGCGTGGAGAGAGAGAAAGAAAGAGAGAGAAAAAAAAATTAGACCATCCTGTACGGGGTGGATCGTTAGAGTCAGAGTGTTTTTCAGGGTCGTTAGAAATAGAGTAGAGACAGAGAGACTCGGAAAGAATATGTATATATGTACATGTATATCTGTGTGTAAATGAGTGTGTGTGTGTGAGAGAGAGAGAGAGAGAGAGTCGAACGAATGCCGACGACAATCACGGATCATGATAATGAGACAATGGAGAACGAACATCGCACAGACGTGAAATATCGACCGCGGTTTCTGGAACGACAGAAAAGAGGTGCGCCCCGACGAGCGCCGCGACGCTGGTATCTATTATGCGCGGTGCACTCGTAATTACGCGCCTCTCTTGCCGGGATCGTAAAGAATTCGCAACCGTCACACAGCACAGAGAAACCTCCCCCGTAACTAGTATTACACGTTGCCGTATAACACCCTTGTATAACGTGCCTCCGTAACTTTCTTTCATTTCACCCGTTTATTCATATTTTCGAGCTAGATAATAATAATAAAAAAAAAAGGAATCTGTGTTTTTTTTTTGCTTTTTTTTAACCAAGCCCACTCGTCCGACGTCCTTCATTGTCAACGTGTTCCCGAGATTCGTGTAATTAATATAATTATACGACGCATCGTTTCCCCGTCGAATGTTTTTTTTTCCCCGCGATTGAAAATTTCGTGTAAATTTCTCGAACTTCACTGCCAACGATCGTACGATACGGATTAAGCGTAGAATCGAGAAAAGATCGATGGCATTTACGTGGAAAGTTACGAGACTCCGTCGACCGTTTCGATTCGATCTGACGATTTTACGCGACGTCGATGATACTATCCCTCGTGATCCGGAATATGAGGACAGTGTTCCCGAAGATCGAGTAATTTACCGTGGAGTCCGGGGGATTGGCTATCGTAGTGATTTAGTCCCGATTGATTCCATCGGGTAGCAGAAAGGGCGGGCGAAAGTTTCGTACAGCGATTTCGTTTTCTTCCTCCCGTTTCCTACCCTTCCCGCCCCTCCCCGCCCCTCCCTGCGCACCCTTCCGTCGCTGGGCATCAATTATGACCGACAAACTTTGCGACTTCGCGTTCATCCCTACGGGATAAGTAGCGGGAGAAGTTTCAAGAAAATCGTCAGAGCCCGCTTGATCGCCTGCTTTGGCAGCTAACAAAAAATTAATAACCGGAAACTTTCTTCTTCTCTCTCCCTCTCTCTCACTCTCTCTTTCTTTCTCTGTCTCCCGCCCCTCGTTTCTCATTCGGCGTTATAACGTCGATACTGCTGCACGAAACGGTGCGTGACGCGCGTCGATTCGTTAATCAACCGACCCTCTCTCTGATTTCTTTCTTCTTTTCCTGATGATCGTTCAATAAAAAAAAAAAGGTGCGAATCATTATCGCTTTTCGTGTTCCATTTACTTTCTTCTGTTCGACCCAGAATTCGTTCGAACGAGCTTCACCCCGGTGGGGTTTGGGTAAGTTATTGTGTACGTTCCCGACGTATCCTACGGGAAGGAATTGTTTCGTATATATTTTCTTGCACGCCATTGTGTCCGCCTACCGCGACGTATTAAACATCACAAATTGGACGGAAGTGGGAATGTTTCGCCTTTACCCGAAGACGGTATTATTCAAATGAAAATTTAATCTCCGTGTATATGCAGGTAGCGAGTGACGTCGTGTAAAAGAAACGAAAAGGAAGAGAGAGAGAGGAAGAGAGAAAGAGAAAAAAACGGGGGAGAGAAGGTGAATTCATTTATTAAACGTCATTAAAAAGTGGCGACGTTATAAACTCAAACGGAGAGAAGAAAAAAAAAGCTTAATTAGCGTTTAAATGGATTACCGTGGTTAATGCTTTTCATTACACAATTGGATTTTTCTACGGGGGTAAAAGTCGCGCGGTGAAATAAAAAAAAAATATAAAATAGGTACCTAAAGAGCAGATGAAATAAAGAAATCTAAAAAGAGTCGTACGAATTAACGTCGACTTAAATTAATCAAACCTTTATTAACCAACCACGAATCGGATCAATTCCCCTCGTACACACACGTATATCCATCCATCCATCCATACATCTATACATACGTATACAAGACTATCCGATTCTCTTCGTTGAGACTTTAATGCCTCGTCGAAACGAACTTTCCAACGGATACCAATCTCGTCTTGAACGTAGACATTCCACGGATCACCAAGGGCCACGGAGAGGATGGTCTCAAAATCCCCACGTCGCGTAACACATCGACTGCTCCTTTTGTCCGATGAAGAGAGGAGGAGGAGAAGGGGGAGGGGACTGCAGTCCCGTTTTATATGTCGTTTTAATAACAGAGGGCCGCTTTGTGCGGCAGTGTTTGAGTGGCTAATTAGGTGCTTGCAGCCCTCCGGCCGGCATACAATGCCGCTCGAGGTAATTTCACGGCCCCTCCCTACTTCCATCTTCTTCTTCTCCACCCTTCGAAACCCTTCCCCCTTCCGTGAAGCTCGCACGCATACATCTACATGCACGCGTATAGCCTCCAATCTCCATTCCATCCCCCTACCTACCACCTCCCCATCTACCCCTTTTACCATCCCCTCAATTTCGCCACTCCTTGTCGGACCTAACTTTCTCCCGGATTCCATCCTCGACGTCCCGTTTCGTAATTTTCCCCGGGAACATCGACCTTCCGACTACCACCCCCCCCCCCATCCCTCTCACCCTCCCGTCGTCACTTCTCTCACGTTCAACCATTACATCGTAGATTCGTCGAGAGCTCGTCGAATCCCTCTCAAATTCTTTTTTCATCCCCCTCCGGCCAACCATCTCACCCCGTACCGCACACCCGCCCCCCACCCCTTCTTAACACTCCTCATGATCCTTTGGCCGAGCTTAAGGGTGCGGGACGATTCACTTTTCCTGGTGTTCAGCCCGCTTCCTGATTGGTGACACTCGGCGAGGAAAATGGGCCACGTGACGAGAGGGATGCACGAGAAGGGGGGATGAAGGGATGGGCGAGGGTCGGACGGTCTCGAAACAGGACGGAACGAGGTTTTCAGAGCCAACTACCGAAAGACTTCTCTCGAGATGGTACACGTCACGTCCGGCGAATTCGTCTCGTACACCAGGGCTGGTATTACCTCGGGGGACAAGGGCGAACGGGCAACTCGAACTAGGGGCTGTAATAGGGTCGATAATACTCTCGATAGTTTCCGTTTTTCCACGATCGAATTTTTCGTCGGTCGATTCTGTGGGGGGGGGGGCGACGCTGTGGAAAAGGAAAATAATGAGACACGGTTATATGCGGAAAGGGGATGAGGGGTGAGATTTTTAGGATATTACAGCGTGGAATATGGTAAATCGATTTTGATTTAAATAAAAATAGTGGGCAACCCGTGTGTATGCGGTGCTCGATCATGTGGAAATGTGGAAAATTTCGGGAAAACGTTCGCGTTGAAAATTCATCAGCGTTTTGATGATCGCAGGGGCTTTATGAAATACTGTGCTCAATGACGAAAATCCTGTGCGTGCCATTAATTTAAATAAGTGACATAACGAATTGCTGTAAACCCGTTACAAGTACCGGCCGGATGATATTTTTTTTTTTGTTTCGTTTTGTTTTCGAGGGTGAAAGAGAGAGAGAGCGAAAGAGAGACGGAGAATTTAATCGTCCGACGTGTTTGTATGCGACGCAAACGCGGAGTGATACAATGGATTTTATGGGCACACGAACATCCCGTAGAATCGTCGTTACGATTCGAACGTACACGGATATTTAGGCGATTAAACATTTGCAGATTGTCGATCTATCGGAAATGTCGTATCCGCGCGACGTTTCCATCGGGGAAAAATTTACGATATATCGTAAATATGTAAATAAACGTTTACACATGCATACATTACCATTATACGGGATTCCATCGGTACGCGGCGTTTCTCGCGCGTGTGTATCGGTTAATCATTTACCGGCGTGCCGTTCGGCGTACACGGGCAATAATAAATCTAATCGAAAAATAAATGAAACATCAGAGTAATTAAAGTATTATATTAAAGTGTCGCGTTTAATCGCTAAACGAAAATCAAATATTCAGAACGCGCGCGCGCGCGCTCTCGCAAATATCAAACAAGTTCGCGTTTGATATCGTTCTCGTATTTTAATTCATTGGAAATGTATCTCCCTCGATGACTAACAAAATTTTCCATGCTTCCTCGCTCGTTTGCCTCCAGCCACTCGTCGTCGCTTCACTTTAACACGGATCTAACGCACCCTCGAGTACCACGCCTGCCTATAGATCCATCCACGCGTTTATCGTCGGTTTGCAAATAAATGAAGAATACAAAAAGAAAAGAAAAAAGAGTGAGAGAGAGAGAGAGAGAGAGAGCGAGTGAAAGAGGAAAACACGGACGGAGGGGATAAAAGGGAGAGGGAAAAGTGAAAAAATATGAAACGAAAGAAGTTGAAACCTCATTCGGGTAAAAACGATCGCGAACTCGTTTTCCCCGGTGGCAGTACATCAATTCCATCGTGAAAACCCGGGAGAAGATTTTCAACGCGCGCCGCAAGGAACATCGTAAGCACTTTTCATAACCGGTCGTCCGTGAGTCCCTAATGCTTTTCTCAGGACCGGCTAAAAAACACCGAGAAGCTTTTAAATTACAAGCCAACGGCCTTGCCCCACTCTCGGAGGCAAACCGGAGCCCCCTTTTCACCCTTCGCGTCGACACGCCCAACCCACCCCCTCCCCCTTTTTCCCGCGTAGCGTAGGTTTTTGTGTGCAATTTTAATTTTAACGCGAGCCATTCCCCGGCAGTGCTCACCACGGTACCGGCGCACTTTAATCTTCCAGAAGAACGTCCATTGTGCATCCTCCTGGTGCTTCTATCTCTTTCTTTCCTCGTGGCCTCCTTTTTTTTGTCACGGTTTCCCCGTCTTTCTCTCTGTCTCTCTATCTATCTCTATCACTCTCTTTCTGTTTCTCCCTCGCCCTCGGTTACATTCCGCGGAATTTTGCGTGTCGGTTGTAGTACCTTTGCGCGGAACTGTAATAAAAAGAAGGGGAAAAAAAAAGAAACGAGAGGAAAAAGAAGAAAGGACAGGGAAAGAGGGAGGTGAAAGAATAAAAGAAGACAGAAGATAGAAGAGAGAAAGAGAGAGAGAGAGATTACCGGATAGAAGAATTCCGCGGCCAAGTTGCGTCCCGCCACTCGCGCGAATTAAGCACTTTTGCATTTACACCGCTGTCGTCCTTTGTCCGTCGACGACGTCGTTGTCATCGCCACCCGCGTCGACGTTTCTTTTCGCTACGCGACCGCGAGTTCTCCCTTCGTTCGGTGAAACTCCAGACGCCAGGGCGTCCTTCGGGCATCGCGGCGACGAGGGGGAGAAACCTTTTGTGGTCGACGGATTATTCAAAAGGGGTACGTCGAAGGTTCGTTAACGTTACAGTTTCATCTGGCAGCGTGATTATTTTCTCGGTCGCCGTTGCCCCGGAAGGCAACGTTCGCCGTTTTGAAATATTCGCGGCTACTACTTACCCGGTGATCGTTTAACCCCACGGGCTATACTCTCTTGTAAATATACATACATATACGTATATATAGAGAGATCTTTGGTATAGAGAGAAACGTGTGTCTCGGTATTCTCTTGTTCCGTCACGGTTAGATCGTCGGTCGAATTAACGATACGCCGTTAAACGTTAATGGAACGTCGGGAATCGCTTCGACGTGAAATGAAAATCGACCTGCATACGTACGTATGTATGTATATATCTATATACGTACAGACAGTTTAACGTTATCGCCGCGGAGGTGTTAATATAATCACGAAGTGTGCCGGGAATAGAATGAAAAGCGCTAATTCACGGCACATTCCCGAGCACGTGTATCGTAGCCTCCGGTGATTTCCGGAAAATTGGGAAAAGCCGACGATTGACCCGATTTATAATACTTTCCAGCCGGAAACGCGACGTTCGACGGAAATTCGTTGCTAGTTTAAATTTACTTTTGTCATGAATCCCCTCCATTAACGTACGGTATATCCATCGATCCAAAATTAACACTGCCATTTCTTCGTCGCGATAAACTATGAAGATCTCGATCACGCTGCGTTGGATCCAAACGATTAAGGCCCTTTGTACCTACTGCGAGACTAATCCATCCGACAGCCGGTTGACGACAAAAACTTACGGTGTTTCCTGGCACTCTCCTCCTCCTCCCCCCATGAAACTCGATTCCCTTCTATCTACCACGAGAAATCTTCAAAGTTTTCGCGCCATGTGTCGTCGGGGAAGGAGAGGAGAGAAAAAAATGAAAGCCGCGGCGAATGGAAAAAAGAACGTGCAAAAGAAAATCGTTCGGAGTTTCGTGTCCCGTCGGATGAGTTTTATCCAACCGATGGTAAGAGGAGGGGTGGGAAGGGAGGGCAGGGAGGATTCTGGAAAACGGCGTAAAAATAATCGTACCACCTCCATGGGATATTTTCCCGTGCCATAAAACCATAATTTCATTCCCTCTGTTCAAACTGAAAACAATTCCGAGCGATTCAATTTCCTTCCGGTGCAATTGAACCAACAAGAGACGACCGAGGTAAAAATCATCTTGAGAACTCGAGGAAATTTAATTCCCCGAACGATGTTCTAAGATCCGTGCTACTTAAACAGTCCGCCGTGCCCCACCGGAGTACCACGCCGTCGTCATCGGTGGAACAAATTTTTCTTTCAACATCATTTCCAACCGCAGCCAGCATTCTGCTTTACTTTTTCTTCCATGGAACTCTAAACCGGTCTCTCTCCCTCTCTTTCTCTCTCACACACACACACTCTCTCTCTGTCCCTCTCCGTCTACATTTCCATCGATCTCGAAAGTCGAAGGGTAGTTTCTCGAAAAGCAAGAAAAAACGACGTACCTTATTGATTTCTCGTCAGTCCGAGAAAGTAGTCTAAGCGGGAAAGTCGAGGAGCGACTCTTGTCGAAGAGAAACGCGCGGTCCTGGAGGTCGAACGCGTTTCGGATCGCGCGAAAACGAACGCAGGACGATGGGGAAGAACTTGGGGAAAGGGGACGAAGGTGGTGGGTTGAACCATGGTCGAGAGAGAAAGAGAGAGAGAGAGATAAAGGCCAAAGGTTGCCCGAGACCCAGAGAAATTTAGTTCCCGAAACGAGGGTCTAATCGCCGACGCGATATCTCTCAGGACTTTACGATGCCGTCCGCATCACACACACAACCTAACCCCTGTTAGACCAGGTTCGACACACACCCACGTACACATACATACATACATACCCCGGAACGTCGACCAACGGTTCAAGACGCCGTCACGTACACACCGATACACTTACATACGCACACGGAACCTTTCGAGAAGCTCTCTACGTGCCAGCCTGCGGGGTAAAACATCGTCGGCAAGATTACACCGGAGTTTCGCCAGTTTCCGATGTTTTATCACGATGGCCTCGGACCACCGCCATGCCAGGACCCGTTTGCTGTCCCGTAGAAAATCGGTCTGAAACTTCGGAATAATACCGGGAAGAAGGGCCGAACGATGCTATCCCCATCCCCCCCTCCCCCTACCCTTCGAGTACTTTCACGTTCGTGTGCCTGTCTTGAAAAGAAACCGATTATCGGACTCCACGGGGGAAGTCGATCGATCTGTAATTCGCCGCTTCGGGAACGCGTACCAGTGCTTTGGAATTTCATACCTTCGGCTTTATGACTTCCCGGTACGAACGTAGAGAGAGAGAGAGAGAGAGAGAGAGAGGGTGAGAGAGAGAGAGAAACTGCGAACAATATGTCGACGGCACGAATCAAGCCATGAATCTTATAATCTGTCGAACAACGTGAAATGAAACGCACCGGCATCGATCCGGAAGATTTATTCATTTCCTGTATCAAAAGTTATCTTTGGTAGCGCGAGGGTAAACGGGTCACGGGTACCGGGAGGTGAAAAAGGTTAGGTGTTTGCGATTTGATTTTTCATTCTTTCCTTCTTTTTCTCACGAGAATGATTTATGACCGTGCCGGATAATTACTTGGTTACGGTAATTTTCAAGTCTGATTAAAATGTCAGATGGAATCGGATAACAAAGAATGAACGGGTGGGAAAAATTGCCTGGTGGTTGAAGATAACGGACGAATCTATGGGTCTTTTTAATGTTTTTTTATTGGTTTTATTTTTTTTTTCTTTTTTTTTTAGAGAGTCTACCCTTAATCTAGTTTTCTAACCGAGATTTTTTAAGTGGGTGGCTTTCATTAAGCCCCCGGCGATATATCGGGAAAAATATAAAAGCTAACGAATTTGCGATTCCGAAATTTTCACGTACACGTAATTGATTGAAATTATCGATAAAGTGGTGATTTTCATTGGTATCCCCCCCCCCCCTCTCTCCCGCTGGCCGTTGCAGACCGAATTCTCTGAAAATTTGAAAACGCGAGTAGAAAGAGCCCCGTGATTCGCGTAGCCAAAGTAGTCTGAATAAAGGACAATTATCGCGGGAATTAATTGAACAGCCGGGTTGTTTGAACGGGAGCCTGAAAACATAATCGAGTTTCGACAGTTTTCGATGTTTTACCGGGACGGCTTTCAATTCCCCGCCTCGAAGTCCGTAAGCGGAATTGTAACTTCGTACAAAGCCGTACGCAACACGGGGGGGCGGTGGAGTGGAGGGGGTGGGGAGGGGGGGATGGAAGCTTTAAACGAAGTCTAATCTCATAATCCAGCTGACACCGGATATTTGAAACGTATCGACTGGCATAAATCGAATTATATCCTCCCATTGATTGATTGATTGATCGTGCCGGATTGATAGCGATACGTCAATGGCGCAGCTTTAACCGTCGATGGTGTGCGGAATATTTAACGGAAAACGAAAGAAAAAAAGAAAGGAAAACTAGACACTTCACGCGAAGTCTAATTTTCGAGATCCAAAGTTTCGTTTTGTTAAAGTTTCGCCGTCGTTGTATATTTCAGAAATGCCCGTTGATTAATGGGAAATGTTCTATCGACGATCGATACGCTACGCGGCTCCAAAGGCCTGTATCCTTAAATAACAATAATCATGGTAATAATAATAATTTTAGAATGATTTAATAAGCATCGCGTTTAAACTGAACGAAACTTTAGTCGAACGTAAATACCTTTACTCGACGGAACTTTTAACTACTACCAGACTTCTTGTTTTTCTTTCCCAGTTGGCTTTATGACGTGAACCTAGACGCAATAAACATTCTATTGCTTTACTCTTGTTATCCTTACCGGTTATTTTTTTCTCCCTCTCCCCTTCCCTCCCTCCTCACCCCCTTCCCTTTCCCCACCGACCTCTTGCGGAAACTTGCGAGCGTAATTACTTTTCTTTTAATAAGAATTTCTCCGCGGCAACGAAAGTTCGATAAACATATGTACGTAGCTACGTACCCGCGTCACGTGAACGTGCGACGAACATCGATCATCGTGATTTACATAGAATGTTTCCGTGAACATTCGATCTATCCCGGCGATTTCCGCCGTTAACACGATTTCCATAAATACACTTGCGAGATCCGGGAAGACGAGTTTCGATTCGCCCCGGGGACATTCTCCGGTTACGCCGTCATAATACGAAATGAGTAGTACGGGGAATCAAAGCTCGTAGGAACCCAGTTCACCTCCCCCTCCACCTCCTTCTTCCACCCTTCCTCCCCCTCCTTTTCCCTCAATGTCAATCGGATTTCACCCAGAAATTAATCCATTCGCTTCGCAGTCCTAATCAGCCGTCTGATTGTTCGTTTCACGATTCAGACGGGAAGAAGACGGGCCAAATCCCCCGAAGGATTCGCGAGACGGGAATATCATTCGGATTACGTCTGAGGAACCAACGGTCCGGATGGTGTCGGGATCGATAGGCGAAAAAAAAAGACATCCTAAAAAGTTGAATTATTAAGATTCAGCCGCGTCTCCCGTGCGATTTTTACGTTTGTCCGAGCCGTTCTCGTTGCCGGTAACGCGGAAGTTACATCGCGGCGGAACGTAAATCGATTCAACGCGGCAACCGTAAATTTCAAATCATTTTACCCTAGCGAAGTTACGCGCGAACGTGAGCGCGCTCGAACAATTTTACCCGCGCCCTGAACATTGTTTGTTTCGGATGAGGGTAGGCGAAGAGGAGAGGGTGAAGGGGAAAGGGCAACGGGAATAACCGAACGGTGTAGCGAACCGCGCATATTTAGCTAATGTAAATTTAATACAGCTGGACACAGTGAATTTGAAATAATTTTCCGAGAGTTCACGCTTCCATATGCATTTGATCAATCCCTTTTCTCTCTCTATCTCTATCTCTCTCTATTCTATCGTCTCGTTTCTATCCCCTTTCCATATGTCCTTAACTATTTCCTACTGTCATACACCTTCGAATATTGTTTATTTTACCCGTGTACGTTCGACCCTGCACGTTCCGAGACTACGTCAACGAATTTCCTAACATCTAACGTTTGACTGTTAATTCCCGAATATTACCGTACGCGAGTCAACCTCGGAACGTTCGCTAGTTTCTATATGTATAGTGAATTCGTGAATAGGTACATATGTACGTTTGTATATATGTATGTACGTATGTATGTATGTACACAATGTCCACCCGTGTTTTGCTAAGCGAACGACAGTTACTTTCCATTTCGGCGGCACGTTACGTGGACCGTGATTTTCATTGTACCCGGTTGTCCGCGCGTGTGATCTCCCTCCCCCCTCCCCCACCCCCACCCTAAACGATCGCGAAGTTTTGCGGGTCGATTCGTTACTAAGAAGTGTCGTTAACCGGACGTGCCGCTATCCACGGAACTCCGCGGAGAGCGTTTCCACGCTCCACGTGTAATAATTGTGCAATTAACCGGACCGCAGTTTCCGTAGAGTTTTGCCAAATGGCCGCGGTGAACCGGAACTCGTGACGAGGACGAATCTACGGGATTAAAACTTAAAACAAGAATGAATCCCGCGCGCTCGCGATATTCGGCCATTAGGCGAGGCTGAACGATTAAATTTACACTAGGTGGAGAAAAAAAAGAAATCTGTATACATACGCGGTACGAGTACGTGTATGTTTGTGTGTGTGTATGTGTGAGTACAATGCTGCTTGACGCTGCGAAATTGCAGCACGTAATCGGGCAGTTTCCTACGTGTTCATAATTAATTTCGAATCATTAACCACCGCGGACAAACACGCGTTCGAAATCGTTTCACAATTCCCATGCCGGGGAAATCTAAAATGTGTACAAGTCAGCCTTAATTTGTTAATCATTAATTCGACCGGCCGGCGAATTAATTGATCGTGAGTGTCAGCGTGAAAAATCATTTTCGAAACGGGACACTTTGCGAAGTCGCGTCGACGACCCCCGCGGAACGTGACGTGCCGCGTTCGCTAATAAAATCATGGACGACGTTGAAATGCAAATTCTTCGCGGAAGCATTTTATTAATCTGTTTAACAAAACGAAAAGGAAGGGAGGAAAGAGAGAAAAAAGAAAGAAGAAGAAATAGAAGAAGGGGCGAGGAATAAAAACACACTGAATATATTTCCCCTGTCTTTAACAACACGGGGTATCTCATTACGTGAGAAATAGAGGATAAAAAACGAAGGAACATTTAATTAAAAGCAATATCGTCTTCGGTTGGATAGAGTAATAATACAATGAGAGCGTGTAAAAATCCATGATCCGTGCGTAACGCTTGAAAATTTCCCCCGTCGAACGGTAAGGTTTAATGAGTTTCTCCAGGGGGAAACTACGAGAAATTCCCTTGCCCTCTCGGTAACCATATATACATATACATATATATATCTATCAGGGAAGGAATAAATCAAAGATCAGACCGCTTTCGTGATACCGACAGAGAGTCGATAGAAACGAGAAAGTGAAAGAGGAAGACAGACAGACAGACAAGCATAGAATGAGAAAGAGAAAGAGAGAGAGAGAGTGATAGTGCGAGTGAGAGAAAACGTTGAATCCTTGGTGCCGCAATTTAATCTAATTATTCCCAGCGATTAGTCCTCTCTTGCCGATCGCGCGTATATTCCTCCTTTTAGATGGCACTCGAACACAGTCAGTCACCTAATTGCCCCGCTCGACTTACCGTCCTAATTGTTTGTCCGCCGTTTGCTGCGCCCGTTCCGTATGCAGAGGGCGACGACGACGACGACGACGACGACAACGACAATGACGACAATGACGACGTGACACCTTGAACCCTCGCCGCATTTCTACGACAATTGGTAGAATCTGGAATGCGACGGGCGGATAGGAAACTGGGTGCACACACGAACCGTTCGAACGTAATTATTGTCGAATTAACCGAGCCACCGGTTTCCCCGCCGTCAAACTTTGCCAGGCGAGCATTGCCTATTGATAAGACTAATAATTCAGAGGGGGAAGCTACGGCACCGAATATCAGCGCGATCTCGCTGGGATGGGATTTACGAAGATCAAACGGGAGGAATTTAACCCTTGTTTAATACGAAGGAATTACGTCCGGAATATTTTATAAGACGATGATACACCGTTAATAAATGGTATGGAATTAATGAAATTTTGCTAAATCGAATTATTGGGAATACTTGAGTAATTTTATGAATATTAACGGAAAATGATATGTATAGGTAGAAATACATATACGTGTACATATAGGGTATATATGTGTGTAAATTAATGTTATTGTTTTAATAATGACGCGCTCGGTAATCGATTTAGTACTGTCTACCTCGAATGTCCATCGCATCGGTTGCTTAATTAATCATCAACTGTGTAATGTTAATCCGTTCGAGTTTGTCCTATCTCGCTCTAACGTTCTCCGCGGGAAAACGAGGAACGGCAGCCAGGCCGGCAGTTCGGTAAATCTGGAAAATTCCGTGGAAAATGTTCTGTTAATTTTCCGACGGCCAGTGCGCTCAGTGTTAAATTAGATTCGGAGCTTGATTAACCATTCATCGCGGGCGAAGCGGTATTAGAGCGGCGCTCCTTCCGTCCGATATCGTCGAGTTACTTAAATAGAAAAAAAAATAGTAAAAAAAAGGGGGAGAAAGAGAAGCACACCGAGTTTAACGGATCGTCTCGGTGGAGTAAACTGCAGTTTAATGTCCGCTTTAGATTCAGGGAACTTTAAATTTCTTGTTAAACACCTGCTGTCACGTCCGGAAATTTTTTACTTCCGTACGTTACGAATTTCATTATTTTTCTTCTTTTTTTTTCTTCTTTTATCTCGGGGGGAGGATTTCCCTCGAACGTGTGTCGCTCTAACGCGAAACCGGTTTTTTCGAATATGTCATTCTTTTTCGATTATTTCTCTTCCTCTCTCCGACGGGTTTTCGAACTGAATACGTTTCTCCCTCCCCCCGGGTGGAAATCGTATTATCAAACACGATTAACGAACGTAGCCCACTTTGCGGGCCGCAGATTGCGCGATTAAAACTGAAGCACGTAATGTTCTTAAAAAGTAGACCAAGTACATAATGAACTCAAACAATCAGAGTTACTTGAATTACAACCGGTGGCCCGAAGCTACTTGCCCTCGAAAAAAAAATGAAAGAAGCGCATCCATCTTTCCGCGGGCTTCGCGACGCTAATTAAAACACGTTCGTACCACGCGAAATTGTTCAATTTTGTAAAATCGCGTTTCCCGCGGTGAATCACGTGATTCGAGACGAAACGTTGCCAACGACGCGTGGCGAAACCCGTTTCAAGAAAATAAAAAGAGAGAGAGATTAAAAAAAAAGTGGGAGAAAAAAAACACACGCACACACACCATCTCGAATATTACAATTACTCCTGGCAATCTCGTGATTAGTTTTCCACCTACTTTGTCACTTTCTAGCAAATTGTCATTGTAATTAGAGTTTTCCACGCCGACCCATGCATTTCCAACAGTCCGCGATGGAAGAAAGTTTCGAGTGCCGAGAACCGTGGTTGTTTTATATTTTATCCCGTACACCGGCTTAACACGTTACGCAAGAGGCATTTAAAAACGTCCGAACGAAAGGAGAAAAAAAAACAACAAGAAAACAGAACGGCGTTTAATGACTTTTTCATGCAACTTCAAAAGTGTCAAGTGGATTTGTTTAAACGAGGATTCGAAAAAATTTGTCGCCCAAAAACACGAGGAGAGTGCTTGAAACCAACGATTTCGAGCGTGTAAAACGCACCGAGTAGAGTTCGATGATAGAAAGTATGTGAAAAGACATGCATCTTGTGGACTTCGGGCGCAGGTATCGTCTACCTCAAAGCGGCGGCGCATAATACTCTTGAAAAGTAGTCCAAGTGAATAATGACTCCCTACAATGAAGTTTCGAGGCCCCTTAGGGTTTAAACTTTCCCGAGGTACATTCTTTCGCCCCGTATTTACTTTTCTCGAGCGCATTAGCGCGCATTCCGCTAGGACCGTAGCCCCGCAAAGCACATTCCCCTGCGACACAGTGAAAAATTTTTTTTTACGTGCTCAACGTTTCTACGATATAGGTTGTTTTTTTATATGTAACGTAAAAAGGGTGCGAGGGTACTACGAAAAGGGTTTCGAACGATTACGAAATTGAATTACGTTTGCCAGGTTTATTACTGTTTTATTTTTTCTTTCAATATCGTTTTTATACACTCGCCGACGGTGGAAAGCGAAAGAATCAATCAGAAAAGTACGGATGAGAAACGTTGTACTTTGTTAGAGTGGCACGCGGCTAGGTAACTTACACTTACATCGGAGGTGTACGCGTAAAATGTCGTTTGAAACTAGTCCAAGTGAATAATGACACGAAACACCGCGAGTGGTCCCTATTCTTCGCTCTACTTTTCGGGTTAAAAAAGTCCGTGTTCTTTGACGACGTGCTCATTTCTTCTATGCGACCGCCTAATTGCCTTCACCTTTTAAGTATAATTGCGTCTCGGTACCGCGGCGACCCCCGCGTTTGCGGAAATATAATATCCACAAAAAGCATCGAAAATGCAAAGCTATGGGCCAAGTACAAGAGAATGTTACATTGGAATAGGTTGCTCATTAACATAAACTGCATTTTACACAGGATTTGAAATCAATGAAATGTGAGCAAGTACAAATTATTGTAGAGCAACGACACAATACTATCGCTAAGTAAATATATACAATTAACTAAATTTCCCAAAATATGGTGTCTTCTCATTTAATGACTAAATCTGTTTACTGCTCTATTAAATGTACTTGGTGTCATTTCCGCAAATTTTTAGATATCGACCTGAATCTTTCACTGCCTTATTGGGCTTCGAATTCCGCGTCCAACACGTCCCGGATCGTTTTAATATCTCAATCATTGTGGAAATGGCGAGCAAATTACGAAAATCGTGAAAAATCCTCAAATTCAGGCGGTTTTTTGAACGGCATTCGCTCAATTTTTGAGATAGCCGTCTCAAACTTGTACCATTGTTTTAGTTGGGAAATTCTACGCCAGATCAACATATAATAGTTGTACTTTTCGAAAATTTTATTTTTCGCAAAAATCTGAAGGGGGTAGGTCAGGATTTTTTGCGATTTTCGTAAATCGCACGCCATTTCTACAATTTTTTAGATATCAAAATGATTCTTTCACTGTCTTCTTCGGCTTCGGATTCCGCGTCCAGAACGCCCAGGATCATTTTAATAGCTCAAAAATTACGGAAATGGCGAGTGATTTACGAAAATCGCAAAAAATCCTGACCTACCCCCTTCAGATTTTTGCGAAAAAATAAATTTTCGAAAAGTACAACTATTATACATTGATCTGGCGTAGAATTTCCTAACTAAAACAATGGTACCAGTTTCAGACCGCTATCTCAAAAATTCAGCGAATGCCGAACGAAAAACTGCTTGAAATTGATGAATTTTCGCGATTTTCGAAATTTCTTCGGCATTTCCGTAATTTTTGAGCTATTCAAACATGCAAGACGTCTTGGACGCGGAATCCGAAACCGAATAAGACAGTGAAAGAATCAGGTCGATATCTGAAAGTTTGCGCAAATGACGAAAAAATTACGAAAATCGCGAAAATTCATCAATTTAAAGCAGTTTTTCGTTCGGCATTCGCTCAATTTTTGAGATAGCGATCTGAAACTGGCACCATTGTTTTAGTTAGGAAATTCTACGCCAGATCAATATATAATAGTTGTACTTTTCGAAAATTTAATTTTTCGCAAAAATCTGAAGGGGGTAGGTCAGGATTTTTTGCGATTTTCGTAATTCGGCCGCCATTTCCATAATTTTTGAGATATCAAAATGATTCTTTCACTGTCTTATTCGGCTTCGGATTCCGCGTCCAAAACGCCCTGGATCATTTTAATATCTCAAAAATTGTAGAAATGGCGAGCGATTTACGAAAATCGCAAAAAATCCTGACCTACCCCCTTCAGATTTTTGCGAAAAAATAAATTTTCGAAAAGTACAACTATTATACATTGATCTGGCGTAGAATTTCCTAACTAAAACAATGGTACCAGTTTCAGACCGCTATCTCAAAAATTGAGCGAATGCCGATCAAAAAACTAGTGGAATTTGACGATTTTTCGCGATTTTCATACATCGCTCGCCATTCGCGCAATTTTCAAGATATAAAAATTATCGAATATGTTTCGAATGCGCATTCTGAACCTTAATATAGTGATGGAAGATTCAGATGGATAATTAAAAGAAAGCGAAAATGACGAGTACAAAATGAAAATCGTAATTGTCACATTCCCAACTATTTAAGCTTAGGGGAGTTGATACTACAGGTATCTTTTACCATCGAACCTTTCAAAAATCAAATACATTTCTTCTACAATCTAAGAAACCATTATGTTAAATTTATAAATTATTGATAACCCTTGAAGATTTTCTGAATACCAATAAGCGACTCTTGTACTTGGCCCGAGTCAAGACCTTAACTCTTGATATTTTAAGAAACCGCTTCCTTGAGAACGACGACGCATCGATCCTCCGTAAAAAAGCCAACATCTATTCCGTTACAGGCGGTTTTATTAACGTATCCCGCGGAATTAGCCGCCGTAAACTGCGTACGGATTTATAAATAGATTTTCCACGGCGATAAATTTGCATACCGTAAAACGCCGCGGGGAGAACCGCAAACAATTTCGCCGCGGAATTATGTTCCACGGATGGATTCCGCCGGGAGGTTCTACGACCGCTCGAAGTATCCGGTTTTGTAAATGATAAATCATCGACAGCGGGAAAACCTGGCGGCGTTCGGGCCAACACGGTTATCGCTGATCGAATTCTTATGAATCTTTCGATTTCACCCCGAACTGATACAGATTACCGTGACGTACGATCCATAGAGCGGCGAAGTGTTTCCGCGAGATCCATCGAATCACGGGGGTGGAGGAAAAGGGGTTGGGGATGGGGGGTTGCAATCGAGTCCGACGAGTGAGTCGAGGATATTCGACTTTCGTACCCCTTCCCACATCTTTGGTCTCAGCCATTTGTCTTCTCTGCCCGCGAAAGACTTCTCTTTCCATCGCGTTCTTTCCTTTCCTTTCCTTTCCTTTCCATTCCATTCCTTTCCTTTCGTTCCTTCCGGCCTGCACACCCGGCACGAACAAAATCATAAAAGTTTTAGCCTACAAACTCCGAGACGTGAGAGGCCAACTCTCTCGCTCTTTCTCTCTCTCTCTCTTTCTCTGTCTGTTTTTCTCAGTCTCGCTCTTTCTCTCCGTGTGCTCGGAAAGAAGCTTTTCGGTGTTAGTCGCACCGTAACGCTCCGAGTCGTTTGTGTTCCCATCTTGTTCACGTCTATACGGTTCCCCTCACGTGCCAACCATCCGCGTACGTGTTTCATCTTATCCGTATAGGTGCATCCGAGGCGTAGAAAGTGTATACGTGTGAAGGGGATCGTGTGTGTATGTATGTCTATTTGTGTGTGGAGCGTATACGCGCGTGTGTGTATTCGTGAGAAAGCCATAGCAGCACCCGAGTTTCGTTTGGCCATTAACAGCACCCGTCGGCCCTGAAAATCAGAAAACTTCCTAAACTGATTCCCCCACCGGAGCCAATTACTTTCTAAACCCCTCGTTCTCCCCCCCCCTGTCTTTGCCTTTCTCTTTCCCTCTCTCTTTCTCTGTCTCTTTCCGCGGATTTATCGTACGCATTCCGATATTAACCAAAGAATCGACGTTGCGACTAATGATCACACCTTTCGTTCGGTTTGTGATAACGAGGGTAGAAAGAAAGAAAAACGGGGTAGAGAAGCGTGTGGTCAATGTTGTATAGCTGTTTTCGATGGGCCAGAAACGGTTTTCACGCGTGTGTTCGCGGAACGGTGGGAAAAAAAATAGAAAGAAAGAAATTCGCAGGAGAAAACCGCAGAAACCCCTGACGATCGACCCTGTTTTACAGAGCGTTTACAATCTCCTGGGGGAAACTCTATCGAGGCTGCAACAGTATGCGGAGGCTGAAAGGTGGTTCCAGGCAAGTTTGGCCAGCCAGCCTAACCACGTGCCGGCCCACATCACTTACGGAAAACTTTTGGCTCGAAACGTAAGTAGTTACCAGTTTTAGATCGGTTCTCTTTCATCAGACTGCGGATCCAGTTTCCAAGTTTACTGCGCCCTGACCAATATATCGTTTAACGAAATTTCGGTAAGATACGTGACTACTAAGTCAGTCGCGATACCGTCGTGGAAAATAAAACGCCGCGCGAAACCAGAGAAAGGGGGTTGAGAGGGGGGAAAGTTCCCGACCATCGTCGCCGGGAACAAGAATTTTTACCCGGGAGGAACGAAACCCACCGGGCGAATATTTTACACTCGCTAACGAAACGCGTGTCCCGAGTGCTGGGATTTTTGCTGCGCGCAAACCCGGTATCACGTGATTTTTAGTGCGAAAACTTCGGCGTACCCGAGCGCGGAATGAAAAAATATCCGCGAACGAAATTCCCCACGGTGAATTTCATTATACCCCGGTAAATATCAAATATCTATTATGAATATTGAATATACATATGTTACGGTGAATCAGATTCACCACGCGATTCGGTGTACTGTTAACGACTATTTCGTGTCTCTTTTTGCATTCGAAATATATTTTATATACACGTATATATAGATATATACCTATATATTTTTTTTTATTTCAAACCAGAGACCCACAATGTTTCGGAATAATATCAATTCCATCGTACGAGAAAAACACGCTTTTCACGGTATTTCCCGGGGATTGTTATTTAATACGTTGCCTAATGTTTCGTCAAATGTTGCGGCGCAAACTCGCTTCGCGCCGTGGTTAACAAAATTCTCGTTTATATTCCCTGCCTAAAAACACCGTATGACAATGGACCCGGGACAAAAGGTCCGATTGACAATCGAATCGAATCGAATTTACCGTTTCCGTGACAACCACGTGGATTTGTCCGTTAATAATAAAACGCAAAACGGATAAGTCCCGTTAACCGTTCACCGGGATTTCGAGGGGGGGAGGGAGTGTTTGGTCGACAAGTCTGACCACGTACCGACCCACATCACTTAGCAAACCTTCGACTCGGCACGTAAGTAGTTAGTACTATTTCGGGGCAGCCAAGCCGTCGATCGACCGGTAGGCCCGACCATCGGCTGACCCACATCACTTAAAGAGAACCCCTGACGGGAAACACAAGCGGTTAAACTGATTCTGCTCGATCCACTGACCATCCCGTGTTCCGGGGGCGCCCATTCGTTGACCGGAAACAGGTATTTCTCCTGAAAACATATCTAACACGACCGACGATTACGGTCACCGAGCCGAGAGGGTTCCGGGAACCCGTTCGTTGTTCCAGAACGTGTCTCGCGATCCCCGTGAAACCATTTACAGGAGACCGAAACTGCGAATATGATAATCAGACGACTCTCGTTAATCGCCGGGGAACAAGGTTCATTTGTTTCGGACGAATATCAAGCGTTTGGTATATAACAACGGGTGAAATTGTTGTTCTCGCGTTTAATTTATAGAGATACGCTCTTATCGTGTGTGTTCTATGAATCGTGTCAATTGTCAGTCGAACGTGTAAATAATGATATTTGGTTATCAATTTATCGATATCTATTGGCACGTTGTAATAGTCGGGATCGTATGAAAGCCTTATAATACCAATCAACGATCGCAGGTGTAGCTGAACTTTTGACGGATAAATGTCTCCAGTGTTACGGAATTTTCAATAAATTTTCACCCGAAACGAAATAACAATTGAATTTCCATTCGGTTGGAAGTTAAATTCCAATTTCCGCGAAAAGCGTGCATCTGCGCGCACGTTTAAAAAAACAACAACAGAAAAAAACGAAAAACGACCGAGAGAGAGAGAGAGAGGGAGAGAGCACGCGGGACAGAGAGAGAGGGAACAGAAAAAATAAAAACGTGACGATATTCCCGCGTTCGCACGGCGCGATGTTTTTTTCCCGCACGGTTCGCTGACGTGGCCCTGGCATATACGAAATATATGCATATACATATATGTATATCTGTATATATGTATACATATATGCATAGGGGAGAGGGGGCACGGAGCGAGAGAGCAAAAAAAAAATTGAAACAAAAAAAGACACACAGAGACAAAACACGAATATAATCGTATTCTTTCGCGCGCCCATAATTGCAATCACGCCGGAATAAATCCAATTACGCAGTCGCTCGGGCGATCCGACACTCAAGTTACCGCATCAACAATGCCGCCCCGCAGATTGAATTCCCGATTACTCAAGCGTCGTTTGTGGTTTTCTTCCGCAGTCGAGCCGCGTGCTGGAAGCCGAGAGATGGTTCCTGAGGGCCCGCAGGTTGGCGCCGGACGATCCGAGCGTGCACCATCATTACGGTAGGTGTAACCAGTAGCCAGTCACACTAATTACGATCGTCGGAAAGTAAGAGAAAGAGAAATAGATAGAGATAGAGAAAGAGAAAGACTCGTCTTCGACGAGGAATTGAAAGGAAATTTCTCTATTCGTCATCTTCTCTTTCACTTTCTTTCTTGTTTCTTTTTTGTAATTTTTTTCTTCTTTTTACTATATAATATTTCATTCCATCGAGTCCCATCTTCACTCACTTTTGTTCCGACTCGGTGGTTCGATTCGAATCCCAAATACCCGTATCAGTAACCAGTCACGAAGCGATAACGGAGCCCTCGTTCATTATTAAAGCAATGAAATACGATCTCTTAAACATCCCTCTTACCATTAGACGGTGCCCGGGGTCTCTCGAGTGGGATCCCTGCGGGTACGTCCACCCTTCCGCCATTGTAACGCCGGTATAATTGATTCCCGAGGAACGCGCTACAGCCACGGCGAAGCATTAGAAATTTCCCCCGGTGTCGGAAAAAAAAAGAAAGAAAGAGAAGAGAAGAAAAGAGAAGGGTAGGGAAAACCACCGCCGACAGTAGCGAAGAGGGTAGGTGAGGAGGGAGGGGGGAGGGTAAGAGCGGTGAATATACCCGAGATTTTAAGAGTCGTTTAATAGGGAAGATAAGAGGATCGTCGATTCACCGGGTCGCTATAAATACCGGTGTAATATTTTCCGAGGGATGAAAATAGTAAGGGGTGGGTTACGCCGAGGACGATGGAACGAAGCGAACTGGCTAATCGAAGAGAAGGAAGTAGGGAGTCGACGAGAGTAAAAGAGAGAGATGTAGAGAGAGAGAATAGAAGGAGGATGATGGGAAAACCAGAGAGGGGTTGGTAAGATCGACGGGTATTGAAATTCCATGGAAACGTCGCGACGCGTCCGGACGCCGCGAGCTGCCAGCTACGGGAACGTCATCCCTCCGTTTTACATCTCCCATCCCTCTGGACGGTCCGCCCCCTTCTAGGATTCACGTCCGGTGGCGGGTCGTGATCTCTCATCTTTTTCTTTCTCATTTTTTTTTTTTATTTTTTTCATCAGCGTCAAAAATCTTCTCCCCCGACGTTCCGGACGTCGTGAAACTCGAAGATGGCCGACGACATCAGTCACACGAATTCTTTATATGCCCGGTATTATTAATCTGACCCCTCTCCGTTGGTGGGAAAAAGAAGGTGGGAAAGAAAGACAGGAAAAAAAAACAGAAGAACCGTCACGCCAGAGTACTATTTTTCGTACGGATCGCAAAACAACAAAAAACGACAGGGTTTTATCTCTCTTACCGGCACGCGTCATTAGGCAGTGGTCCGCGGGTAGGTCGCTTGTGATATATCGCTCGTGAATTTATGGAGAGACCCCCTCTGTAGAATAACGGGATAATTTCCAGAATAATTTACCCCCACCATCTAAAATCACCATTCCTTTCCCCTTTAGATTTCCAATAAACAAGACATACTCCTATTCCGTTCGATTCCAAGATATTAAAAACATCCAGAACAGAGAATCCCTCCGGCGTGTTTCGCATTATTGAAATTTCAATTGAAATCACCATCTCGTTCTCCGTGTGCCCCCCAGGTCTGTTCCTGACGTCCCAGGGCCGTCTCACGGAGGCCGCAGAGGCGCAACTTCGCGCCGCCGAGCTTTCCCGGTCGGATTACGAGCTCTCCCTAGCCGCTGCTTCCGCTCTTCGTCAAGCGGACCGTTTGGAAGATGCTGAGACGTGGTACAGACACGCGGCCAGTCTGAGGCCGCAGGAGGCCCGAAGCCACACGAATTTAGGAGCGATTCTGCACCTGAACGGCAAATACAAGCAGGCGGCTGCTGCGTACGGCGAGGCCCTACGTTTGCAACCCGGGGACGCCACCACTATCGCGAATCTGCATAAACTGGCGGCCATATTGGCGTGACCGGAGACAGAGAGAGGAGGAGTGTGCGTGTATTATATGACGGAAGGAACCCTGTCGCCCGTGTTTCCCAGTCCCCGATCTTCCTCCCTGATATTCGTTTATATCCGTCGATGCGCGCGACAAGATACGCGAATGGTGTTCGGGCACCTTGACGCGTCATCGACTAGTATCGCCTGCTATGGTATGTAAAGAATAAAGCTTCCTTTATTTTTCTCTAAGAATGTATCAATTGTTTTTTCTTCTATTCCTCATCGATTCCATCCATCCACTCACCAGTCCATATCACCTTTATTGTTTAGTAGCTTGGTGAATAGCCGGTGAAGAAACGTTGAAAACGTGAACGAGTATCTTGGGGTAAGTACAATTATACGTTTTATTTAGCGACGCATTAAATATCTCTTGGTAAATCATGAAAAACGACCCGTCCGCCAGAGAGTCTCCACTAACTGTGAATAATAACCGCGTTAAGTTTCCCCGCGGCTGATTTTTAACACATTCGAAACGAAAGAGGGTAGAGAGGGAGAGAGAGAGAAAAAAAAATACGTAGAGAGAGGGGTGTATAAAAATCTGACCCTGATTTCGTTCAAGGATCTTTCTCCAAGGTAGCGGTAGACAAACGAGGGGCACGCACAAAATTTCCCCACTTTCTCCCCACCTCCGGCAAAAGGTGCTGAAGCTCCATTAATATCAAATCTATTTGCACGACAGTACCAACTGGAATATTTAAGTTTACACTTTAAATCACACCCTCGAGCAAGTGGCGGCTGCCGTGAGACTCGGTGACGAGACGAGTGAGGGGTTGGAGAAGAAGAAAGGGGTTGGGACGGACGAGGAAGACGAACGAGGGTAATATTCGCGAGATGGAGGAAGAGAACGTAAGAAAGGTAGACAGGCATGGAAAGAGAGTGGTGAAAGGGAGAGAAAGAGAGAGAGAGAGAGAGAAGGAGAAAACAGGGTGAAGAGAGGGAGTGGAACACGGAGCCACCTGTCGCTCCCGTCGCCCTGGCAGAGACAGTCTCGGCAAACACTCGACGGGCGCCGCAGCGGTTACCTACCTTTATTCCGCGAAGAACTCGCTTCGTTATCTTTAAAGCGGAACGTCGTTGAGACGACGGGGTGAAGGAGTCCTTGGTCTAGTCGGTTTAACCCAGGGTGTGCCGCGTGCCATTTCGTTTCAACCTTTGGCGCAGATCTTCTTTTGTCTCTGTCTTAAGCTTTCTTCTTAACTTTCTTCGTTTTATTTAACCTCTGCCACCGGAGCCCCGGAAACTCCTCCCCCCCCCCTACCTCTTTCGCCCACCCTCTGATTTTCTTCCCATTTTCTGTTAACTTAAATATTTCACGCGTACTTCGCACAGATTTCAAGCGAACGTTTTCATCGTAGACTGGTTTCGTTCTTTGATTTAAAGTTTCTTCCGTCTTTTGTATGTGCGTCTGTGTGTTTTTGTTTGTTTCTTTTTTGTTCATTTCGTAGAAGTTACTCGAAAGAGAAATATGACAATTTTCACGGTTACGTCGCGCGGAAATAAAAGACCCCCAGTTTCTATCCTTCCGGGACTCCCTTTCCTGTCCTTCGGTTCTTTGGTAGGGTTTCTTGGCACCGTCCACGTTGGCCATTTTCCTTTTTCTTCGCCGTCGAATCCTTAAATCTCATTGATTTTTAGTCGCCACGGACGAGAGTTGCCAGTGTCGAGACAATTTTCGGGCCGAATGTCTGCCATGATTTTCTCTTTAATTCCGTCCAACTCTTGTTTCCTATACTTTTCACTCGCCGGCTTTTTCCGTCGTGTCCCTAGTATTTCCTTTCTTTTTTTCTCTTCTTTTTCTTCTTCTTCTTCTTGTTTCGTCCTCGTTGTTTCCCAGTCGACACGCCCACGCCACCAGACGGTCGGGTTCTACCCACGTACCACTTTGCTTACAGATTAAATGTATCGTCGTTTCGTTTTCTTTCCGCCGGCTCGTTCGTTTCTCCTCGTCCACTTTCCTCCTGAGCGACGTTAATTCTTACAATTAGTCACAGTCAAGACGTCTCCTGTCGGGACGGCTTAGACCCGGAATGCGGGATCGCGTAGTTTTCTCTCTTTGCCCGTGTGCATTCCTTCCACGGCCATTTTTCTCCCCTAAACTCTCCTTATGTTTCCTTTCTTCTCTACTTTTTAATTCTATCCCATGGAAACAACCGTGGCGGCGTCCGGGCGACTGGTTGACGAGCGGTTTTCATTACTTTCAGAAATAAATGTCCCCCCACTGTTTCTCTAATTTCTTATTTACTCGTTTTCTCGATTTTAATTAACCATTCTTCCGAAATCCTTCCATTCTCGGTTTCCTACCGCGATTACGTCATCGAAATCATAGCGATTCTCGTCGTGTTCACGTTCGCAATCATTCTTCCCTCTAATTCTTCCATACCTGCCATCTCATTCTCCACCTTTTTTTCTATTTTTTTCCCCCTCGAACAGCGCTGTCTGGGGGCTCGGTAAGAGATGGGCGCCACGGATAGGCGGACATTTATTATGCTCCAGGAGTCCCTCAGGAGCGTACCGGCCGCTATCCCGATACAAAAGCATGGCTGTGCAGGGGGTGGGGAAAGGGGAAGGGGAGGTGAGCGGTTCTCACAAAGAGGCCGAAGAAAATAGGGAAACCTGGCGCGGAATAGCACGTTTAACGGCCTCGTTCGATCCGTCGTATCAACGGCGAACGGGGGAAAAGATCGTCGGCAACGAGTCTTTGTTAGCTACTTTCATCGATACCCGCGTTACTTTCAATACCGATGGTAAAATTGAGAAAATATCCCCGGTAGAACAGCGTATGACCTTTCAATTAACAATCAAACATCCCGTATCGACAAGTACACATATCAATCTATGGAAATCTAAAACAAACCATCATAACCGATATTTGATTCCGGTCAACTTACCGACCGCGTGTTTACTTTCATTCGTTATCATAGACCAAACGATTTGATTAGAATCGATCAAAAAGAACATCTCGAACGTCGCGGTTCACGAGATAATTCCGCCGTGATCCTTCGCCCTGTGATATCGTAACAGTTAAATCCGATAGAAGCGACGCCGGCGTTAAATAACGCTTAGAGAAACTCTGGGGGAGGGGGAGGGGGGTTGGACGTCGTTAACGCGAGAAATTCCCTGGCAACGTCGTCCGTAAGCATATCCGGTGCGCAGGTTTGCCACGCTGAAAAATCTTCCTTAATTATCCGAAGCCGTGGAGGATTAAAGCGTAAGGGAGTGCCGGTGCCGGGCGGCTCGATAAAGCGCAACACAAATAAGAAAGTCGCAGTCGAGTTGATCCTAAAAGACGAGCCGGCTACAACGTAATCGTCGTGACTGATCTTATTCCACGATCGATAAGTAATTAAGAGGGGTCGTTTAACGGGCTTTAATGAAATAGTGTGACTACCTTTAAGGGAGACGGAGGTGTGGGGAGGGGAAGGTAAAACGGAAGTACGAGAGGATAGAGGTAGAGAGAAAGATAGAGAGAGAGAGAGAGAGTGAGGGAGAGTAAGATGAAGAGAGTGAATTTTCCGAGTCTTTCCGGAACGACGCTCTCCGTCATGGTACGTTGATCGCGGGTAAAATGAATCGGTCCATTAACCGTCATCCGTCAAGGAAAAAGACAAACGTCGAGCCGACGGCGAACGGTAGGAAGCGCATCGACGAAGGAAAAAGAAAGAGAAAAAAATAAGAAAATAGTTCACCGTATCCCCGGCTACGTGAGATTTCATTTTCCCGGTTTGCCTTGGTAAAGGGTGCACCAGGTGTAACGGCACGATCTCGTGAAATATTCTGTAGGGTCGCGGCATGGGGAAACCTAACAAGGTCGCGATAGGTACCGCGACGGAGAAGGTCAACCGGTACTTCCCGCCAACCGGGTTGACGTGTGCTACAACGTTCCGCTCCTGACCTTTCCTGATTTATTCTTTGCGCCGGGGACAAGACACGATGAATAACGACGTCCCCCGATGCAAAATTCAGTGGATCCTCGTCGCATCACGTGGTGGGCGGGAAATGGTTCTTCACTTATACTTGAACGGGAATAAAAAATTGTAGAACGATCGGAGAATTATCCGGAAAATGATATTATTCGAAAGGTGACTCGTTGATATCCCATCGACTCGTTGCGCATACATTTCTAGATCTGTTTATCGCGAAATCGAATATTCTTCGAACGGTTTTAGTTTTCACGCTCGAATATCTTGTTTTTATCGTGTTTTTTGTTCCGTGCGGGTATTTTTTTTGCGTTGTTCTCTCCCACTCCCCACCGGCGACCGACGGACGGTGAACGGGGTAGTCGGTTATAAAATATCGCGTTGCGACTTACGGTCCGGTGACTTATTAAAAATAAAACGTATCGATGTAACGTTTGACACCGACGGATTTTCGTTTCGTTATAACGCAACCGGACCTGTGTGGGAACGTGTAATAAAACACCTGCTGGTTTTCCATACGAATATTCATGGTGGATCCCGCGCACGCGGAAGGGACACGACTTAAAATAGAATTTCCATTTTATTCCTCCATAATCCCGCGGCACAAAAAAAAATCTACCGCCGAAAAACCGTATACGCGTATGAGTGTACCCCCCCCTCATCCCCCTCCCCGATACACCCCCGCAACCGTATAATATCGAGCGTAGCTTATCGGAAAGTTGCGTCGGTCCGATCTATGATGCCCGACCGTGCGAAACGCGACAGGGCTGCGTTTTATTACGCGCAGCACGAGCTACCGAAAACTACCGTCGACGCAACGACCGTCGGTACGCGTCATAAAAACGTAACAGCCAGATAAAAAGAGCACGAGCGAGAAATCGTCGTCGTTTCTCTATCCGCCGATCCATCAGCATTACGTTCTCTACCCATCGCGCTATTTTTTCTCACTCTTTCTTTCTCTCTCTCTCTCTCTCACTCTCTCTCTCTCTCTCACTCTGTACCTGCTGGCAGCGCAGTTAAACTCGTTTCCGCTTGGCGAAACGCGACGCGAATGTCGATGAGATCCGCCCAGACGAAAGTAACTATCGACTGCATTGTTACGCACTAAACGATAGCCCTCCCTAACCCCCCCACCCCTCACTTTCTCTCCCTTCCCGCCCTTCCATCTCCTTCCCTCGTCCCGCGGAACCCTTCGCGAGTTCACAACGTCGACGATTAAGCGAACGTCAGCTACGTCGGCATCGACGTGGTCCACTCGCCACCGACGTGAGGCCGCAAGCTAATTAATGAACATACCGTGGTACCTACGAACCGTATGTAACATACATACGTATATCGATCGCATACACCTTGACGATAATTGACCATCGTGTCTGTCGTGTAAGGGGAGAGAAGAAAAAAAATAGAAAAGAATGTAAAGTAGATGATCACGTAATTTCACTCTTACCATACTTTACGTATTATCCCGAGGGAAATGGATTTGCGAGGTCGCTAGAAATGCGCGAGCCAAGAATCTATACGTTTATTGCACCAGGGTAACGTTGCCAACGGTGCGATTAGTATATTCCAGCAGCGACCCGGTGACACCTGCTATCGCAATTTCTGCTAAAGAGTTTCCTTAGAAGCCGAAAGGAAAACCCCCCCGGGGAGCGAGCGCACGATCGTAACGTAACACCGGTGGTATTGTTTTTTCCCCCCCTTTTCACCTCCGCTGCTAATTACCGTACTTCCACGGGATACACGTTCCGTCTGCTTAACAGCTGATAAGGATTAGGTATCGCGATGTCCTTTAGTAACGTCGAGGAGACTACTTTTCCAACCATTGTGCCCGTCGGGACTCTATACGGATATACTAAATAATGAAAACAGGTTACACGGTACTTTCACGTAATACGCACAGCGAAACTGTACGTACACTCTCTCTCTCTTACCTGCGTAACTTCCGAAAGTGTACTTCCCCCCTCTCTACATACAGATATACACATATACAGGGTGTCCCAGCTAACGTGCAGGTCCCTGAACCGGGTGATAGCTGAGGTAATTCTAATATAAGGAAGTGACATTCGTAATGCCGTATCTTAATTTGTGACCAAGTTATTAACGAAAAACGATAGCCAATCAGAGGGCTTCGTTGGGCCCAGCGGCACGACAGTAGAAGTTCTACACCAGTAGGGTACTGTGCCAGTAGGAACTGTCGCACCGCTGGGCCTAACGGAGCCCTATGATTAGCTATCGTTTTTCGTTAATAACTCGGTCACGAATTAAGATACGACGTTATGATACGAATGTTACTTCCCTATATTAGAATTACCTCAGCTATCACCTGGTTCAGGGACCTGCACGTTAGCTGGGACACCCTGTATAGACACAGATACTTTCATCCATGGTATTTCTATCCGTTATCGGGGGCGTCGCGTGTAACGGTGCAAGAGAATAACAGAATGCGGTTGCACGCGCATTAGACGTCACCGTGAGTGCACTCAGAAATAACGTAACAGCCGACGGCGTGCTTTCGCATTATTAACGTCAACGTCTCATTAACGAGACGCCCGCCAGCCGCCAGCCGCCAGCCGCCGGACCTCTGCTTGCCGCATCACGGGCAGAAGCTTTGTTTCGTTTCAACATTAATCGAGTATACAACGTGTCGGTAGATGGTTAGATGGTATGGTTGGTCATGGTCGCGGTGGTGGTGGTGGTGGTGGTGGTGGCGGCGGTGGCTACCAACTCTATAGACACGAATACAGTCGTGATGTATACGTATGTATGTATATATGTATGTATGTATACGTACAGTAGAGTACAGTACATAGTATTCCGCGTTAGACAGGCGAACGTAACGCCGGCCCGGAAGTGGCTCGGCACGGTGCACGTCCGCCTGAAATATTCCAGGCTAAACTAACATCCGCGCCCGCTAAAGCGCCTTCAGAGAAGGTTTTGCCCCGGCCTTCCCGCGGCTGTCCGTGCAGTCGCCTGCAAATTAATATGAGAGAAAGATATACCGGCTGCTAGGATTTATATAACTGGCTGGGAAATATTCCGGTAAGTACAGTCAACGGAGCGCAACATTTTCGTGGGGATAAAAGCCCAGGGTACCACCATCTCCCCTTCCCCCTCTCTCTCTCTCTGTCTTCCTCTCGCTACCTGTACTATTTTCTCTCTTCCTCTTTCTTCTTCTTCTCGTATCACCTCGTCCTTCATCATTCCCAACAACCCAGCCCGTAGACTACTCATCCCCCGTACTAGGATTTCAGATAAATTTATAGAAATGATTAAAAGGCAAGAGGTGCCGAAAGGATCGTAAAATAGGATTAGTAATTACGAAAAGGGCTATGGATATAGAACGAAGGTAAAATCGTGGTACGACGGTTCCCCTTTTTCCACCGGTGCTTTTTCTCGTCGCGGGATAATACAGCTGCTACTTTGAAGTTCACTTAGATTGGCAAAATCTCAACGGTTGGCCGTTGGGAAAGAGTGTCTTAGGTTACCCGTGTCGGGTATAAACTCGCCGGGAATCACGTGGATCCCGAGGATAATCCTTTCCAGGTGAGACCGGCGTGAGATTTACCCGGAATCTTCGCGACGGTGAAAAAGTGATAATAAAAAAAAAATACTATCTATATATATATCCTCCCAGCGCGCTATATATCCCTTCCGTTTCCCTCGGCGTCGCAAAGATGAAAATTACGCGGTCACCCGAATCACCAGGTAGCCAGGTAGATTCGTGTACCACCCTCTCTACTGTCTCTCGCGCCACATTTCCACGGGAATATTATAACCTAACGTCATTTCGCGATGGAGACGTCGACGGTGGTGCGTTTCGCGTTGAATCTCGAGAATTAATTAAAGCACAACGATACGAATGGGGGGAGGGGGGGAAGGGGTGATGGGAAAAGGAGAAAGGAACCAAAGACGCGCGAAGCGTCGTCGGACTGAAACGAAAGCTTCTGACAAGGGCTGTATCACCGGAGGGGGATGAGAAAGGGGGGAGGGGAAGGGAGGCTGAGTCGAAAAGTAGACGACGCGGAATTTCACGCTCCTGACGCGGTTTATAATTAAACAGGGTCGGCTCGCTAATGAAAACAGCTCGACAAACGGCGGCGTCGACGTCGCCCGGCGTGGCATTCTGCCCCATAAATCATGTCGACGGAAATCCGCGGCCAGGGAAACGCTGGGAAGACGCAACGGTGCGAACAACGTGGCCTTAAGCGATGACCACCGGCGTGGAATCGTATTCAGACGATCGATGCCCCATTCGAGGAGATAACGTTTTAACGAACTTGCTTCCCTTTCTACCCCCTCCCACCCTCCCACCCTTCCCATCATCATCACCACTACCACTATCAACCCCCTGTTCTCGTCGTTGGAAATTCGAGAGAGAAAAGGTAATCGCGGGATGAAACGCAATGGGATTCACGATCGGTCCGTAGTAGAGCCAGCTCCGATTTTCATTGGCTGTTTCATCTCATAGAAAGCGATTTCTATTGACTACTCGCGGCACGTAACGTCAAACGGGATCGGACATAAATGAGTGACTCTTCTTTTTTTTCTCTCTTTTTTTTTAATGTGTCTGATGCTTAGCCGTGCGAATCGACACCCTTTATTTTTTTGGGAGCCAGTCGTCCCGACGCGGCTGTAATTAAAATTCAGCATTTCACCCGATAGACTAGACGAGCGTTTAACTATAACGAGAGTCATAGTGGATTTCACGTGATTTAACGAAAGTCGGACGAACGTACAAAGTGTCTCACAAAAACATGTAGATATTTAAATATCTGTTTATCCCTGTCTGTCTAAATAAAGATTCCCGCTACGTATGATAAAACCATACCTACAAAACCGTTGATCCGTACCCCGTGAAATATTTATTCGTACTACCTGACCCGTACAAATATTGACCGTAAAGATTCATCGCCAGAAATTCTCGGGGAACGAAATCATATTCCCGTGGATATCTTCGGCACTAAAAAGATTTAATTCCGCGTTGCCGGATGAATCACGGTCCCGCGCATAAACGCCGCGTGTGTTTCGCCGGGGAAAATGTTCTTCCCGGTGGTTCACGGTGCCCCCGTGTTTATGTGCCGATTCGTAATTATGTTTGCTCCGCGAATAAGCCGCTATATCCGAGGTCGTCGCACACTTCGTAGCGTCGCGACGCCCGGCACCCTTATTCATCCGGAATCACGCGAAAAGAATCGTCTTCCCCTGTGGAACGAGGAGATGACGTCGTTTCTTCCGTCATTTTAACGACGTTCCAACGGGTACGTTCTATTTTCTCCGTGACACGTGGCCGGCCGATTTGCACGGCGATTCGGCCGGATATCGAATGGAAAATGAATTTTGCCCGTTTCGGTTCGCACGTCGAGCGAAACGTATCCCCCTTTTGATCCGACCGACCTGCTCGCAAAAGCTGGTCCGTGAGCACTGATTCTTCCACATCGCGTGACAATGGACCAGCGACCGGGATGGATTGCAAATTTTTCGGGATATTCGCGGACACCACCACCCGTGTTTCGTTCACGGTACGGAACGTCGAACGAGTGATGAGATCAACAACAAAATAGAAGGAAAAAAAAATATAGACCGCATAGGGACGAACGTAGAAGGGAGAGAAGGAGGGAGACAGGCAGAGGTTAAGGGTAAACGTAAACGCGGCTCGGTGTTACACGTTAAGTTTAATTAGGTTTGCAAGTTGATTACCGTAATTAAATTAAATTGCTTGTAATTAAATCTCTCCGCCACGGACGTAACCAGAGGATACCGGATAGAGAGAATATTTTCTACATGTGAGACGTGTTTGTGTTTTCAACATAAAATTGTCTCTTTACGACGATACTTCGTGAACGAATGAAATATTCTATATTTTTCCATATACACACTCACACACACACCTAAAAAAGAAACATATAATATATTGCGTACATCTGGATGGTAAGTACGTACGTCGAGTTATAACGATGTCGTATCGTCATCGGGAAAAAGCCCGTCGGATAGGTCTTAATATTTCATTCGACAACGAACACCGTGGGGGCCCGGGAATGCATTTAATTAACCATAAAAAAACTCGCAACCGTTCCCGGTTGACACGGCCGGTGATTCGATGTTAAATGTGTGTCCCGCACCTGCCGGATCCGCGGGGGCGAAATTGTCTGGCGTAGCGTTCGTCAAAAGAAAAGTTTCATTAGCCTAATGAAACGAGTGACTCGGGGAAAAAGCTAGGCCGCAGGTACGGCCCGCATCCAGGGACGCGGAGGGTGCACGCGGAAACAGGACGAGAGATGTACCGGTGGAGCACGCCAGCACTTTAATTAGAGAAATTAAATTTTCAAACGAAACACACAAACGCGACCTCCTATTTCTCCTACCCTACCCCTTCCCCTCTCATCGTCGTCGACGTACCGACGACCCTCTACTTTTAGAGTAGCTATAAACACCGACGCGATCCATCTACGGCAACGGTAACGACGTTATCGATGGAGAAAAGATTTCCACCCTTTTATTTTTGATTTTTTTTTTTATTCTTTATTATTATATATCCAGCACTTTTCGAAGGGAGAGATGAAATAACGTTAAGTGACAGGTTTAGATGGAACGAATATAGGAATGGTTGATTATTTTCATCGCGGTAAATGGATTAAAGTGATATTAATCGCGCGGCGGTGTTTGTTTCCGTACGCTTTTGATTGCGGGTAACGCAAAAATTTTAGGGTTTTACTTAGAGGGTTAATTCAATGAGATACCGGTATTACGCGTGGAACGTAATATCGCTACTCGTGGGAATTTCAGGGGCGCACTACTACTTCGCGGTAGTAATTCATTTTGCTCCCGCGATCCGGGACACTAAATAAGGTTATCATCGCCTTCGCATCTACCCTTTCTTCTTTTCCGTCCGTTCCACCGAACTAGGGGAACTTAGTTAGCGGTATAAATTTCCTGCTATTTTTGTTGCGCTCCGGACATCGGGACGTTAAGATATCCGGAAGAAAGTAGGCGAGACCGAAGATAGCAACAATAACTGCGCGCACCGTTTCCAGAAAGTAATTCCAATCGAAACGTTATATTATCTGATATACTCGATTAATCACCGCCTTATCTGTCGAAAACTTCTTCGCCCCTTTTATTTTTCTCCATGAAGATCAATCCATTCGTATGTTTGTCGTAATTTACTTATCTTCATATAATTGCGATTCAACGAAATCCACCTCACCGCGGCAATAACAAACTTACGAAAATCGTGAAACAAACTTTCCCAACCGATTTTCAATCCTCCCGCGGAAATTTCCGTGGCGAACCGATACGGTGTCCAATGAACCGCACCGTTGGCCCGGGCTTTTCCACTGTTCCGTCAGCCGTCACAGACCGTCGGAACACAGGTAACGAAAAAGAACAGCTCGGTAAAAGAAAAAAAAGAAGAAAAAAGGGAAACGAAACGAAATCACGAGGGGAAAAAAAAACATACGTATCCAACGCAAAACGCCGTACCGGTCAAACGGGGTTTGGTTAATTCGAGAAAAGAAGACGTAAAAAAGAAAGAAAGAAAGAAAAAAAAAAACAGATTCCGGCTATTTTCGGCGAAACGTGATATTCGTCGGCGGAACCCAAAACCCGTTCGGCCGTACCGCCTAACGAGCTACGAACTCGTTTTACTCGCGATCTCGAACACTAAACAGGTTTAGCCGTGACGCTGTTCCCGTCCATTCTCTGGCCGACCAATTTCTTCTTGGTCCACTTCCGGCGCGTCGTTTCGGTGTTTCGTTTCGCTGGTGTATCGTTCGAAGTTTCCCCGAGAGAAAGAGAGAAAGAGAATCAGAGAGAGAGGCAGCCCGTAAAAGTGGAGAAAAGAAACTGGTAACTACGTACCGCGTACATGGGAGAGGTTTTTGGGAGAAATAGTAGATGGACGGAAGTAAGGGGGCGTTGAGGAAGGAAGGAAGGAAGGAAGGAAAAGAAGGCTGCCAAGGCTCTTTGGTCTTGGGTCTTCGGGGTCCTAGGGCGGTAACTCGATTTGTCGCCCGTCTTGAGCCAGATGGATCGGAAGTAGACGCGAACGCCAGCCGCATTTCAAGCAGGGTTTATATCCCGTCGTTGGCATCCTATACGTTTCGCGTGTTTTGCCGGTCACCACCCCTTTCCTATCTTTCTCTCTTTCTATCTTTCCTTCTCTCTCTCTCTCTCTCTCGCTTTCTCTCTCATAGTGTGTCCGCTCTTCATCCGTAACGGTCCGGTCTTTGGATCCCATTCGTGGAGCAACAATCGGTTCCTCTTCGGGTTTACCCCAAGTACCTGGCTTTAGCGGTACTCCACGGGAAACTCCGTAGCGGCTTCATCGAAGTTGGGATTAACTTTGGATTAGTTGGACGTTTAAATATTACACGGTTCTTCGGAAAGTCCTCTATGCAACGAAGATTAGGGGGTTCGACGTTGAAAAAGATAGAAACAGAAGAGAATAGATAGGTATGTATGTAATATATGTATTATCTATCTTTCATTTTCATTCGGATCCATTTTCTAATCGTGAGACTTTCTAATAGCTTTTTACACTGGAAATTTTCTTTTCCCGATACTTCGTGATAGCGAGTCGAGTCACGGGTTGGTGAATAGGATGAAAAATCTTTCGGAAAGACATATATTCTTCCGGATGGATATGTACGATTACCGGATTAAAGGAAATAGGGTAAAGTTTCGAACGAGCGTAAAGAACACGATCGCGGTGCGGAAAATGAAATGTCTTCGTCCAGTCTCTGCTCTTACGTGACCGTATGAGAAGGGGAGGGAGAGAAAGGGGGAGGGGGGGGGGTTGAACTTCAAATGGACCGGGAACATTTCGCTCTGATTTCACCCCGAAAAGACTCCGGCTAAACACCGGAAGCTACGAAACTTCGAACAGGAACAAGACGAGCACGAGCCCTGGGCTAGTCGTTCTCGAATAAGCATCTGTCCGAGAACAACATTCAAACTTTGTAACAAGTATCCCTCGTAACAGCGGAACCAGTATTACCTCGGATTTTCCTGGAATCCGGTAGCTATCCTTACTCGATATTAAGTCTCGAAATACTCGAACCGAGTAACGAACCGCGGCCTTCCGAATTTCACGCGGCTTTTAACGCGCTCTAAAATACTTCAGCCCTCCCGAAAATAACTTTGCAACAACTCGCATTCGGTACACCGTTCGCAAAACCACCGCTGTCAGCGGAAACCCCACGGATTAAAAAGACACCCGGCGTAAAATAACACGGGACCAGAAAAACAACATCCGGCAAGATATAATCCCATAACATTAATACAATTATTTTTATAATCCTCCCTTTACGTTTTATACGTGACACGTAATAATTCTCACTCTCTCTCTCTCTCTCTCTGTCTCTCACACACCCTCTCTTCCCTTTATATATATTTCATCCCTGAAACCACACGGGAATAGAACGTACACACGGGACAAACGGAATTAAAAAGGTAGTAGGTCAAATGAAGTTAAGGGGACACGTGGAAAGACGGCGGACAAGAAACGAGGGTTGGTAGAATAGAAAAAAAAAGAAAAAGAAAAACAGGGGAAATAAAGAAAAAGACCAAGGAGGAAGAGCGAAGGGGGATAAGGTCGAGCATCAGGGATCCCAGAAACAGGAATAGCAGGAGCAAGACTGTAGCAGCGAGCCGGATCACAGGGGATGGTAGGGTGAGTGTTGCTGGATAGGTAGATGGTATACATATACATAGAGGACTACTGCAGGGTGCGGGTATCACGGCCAGAGAGTGCCGGGGGTGCCATTAGCGGGGTGTGTTTTGCGCCCGGGTCGCGCGATCAACTGCGAGGCTCTCTTGGCAGAGGGGGAGGAAGAGAAGGGAGGGGGAGGGGGTGGTCTGGTTAGGTGTGGGAGGGTAGGGAACCCTCTATTGTTGCCGCTTTACCCGGCATGCATATTTAACGCCAGCGTTCCTCTTCCTCTCACCCTTAATTCTATCTCTCCCTCTATCTCTATCTCTCTCTCTCTCTCCCCCTCCCCTCCCTTCACTGCCCTTCCATCTAGCGTCAACCGTCTCTGTTTCACGTGAAAGGGCCACGGTTCCCTATCTATCGTACTTTAATTTCCGTACTTCGAACCTTGCCCGGCATATATGCACGCAGTTACACCGTGAGTGTGTGGTGAATGACATATAGAAGAGACCTATCGCACCTATGCTCCTCGATGTCGCGAGTTTTTAGGGATCTATAGAGTACCACTTACCATTTTGGTGTCACTCGCAACGTTACCGTTTTCGGTTCGAGTCTGAGATGAATGCGGACTCGTAGTAAGAACGAGGCATTGAAGTTATAACTGGGGCTCGTTAGTTTGACTACGAGTTTGCGTAAGTTTATGAGTTACCGGTTATTTGAATGCGTATTAATAGTGAATTTCTGTGATTTCTCAGGGTGTTTTCGCACGCAGTAGCCTGGGAGACTGTGGCGGCAGGGAATGACGTTTGTTGCAGCGAGAATTATTTGTAATAATGACGTAATTTAGAGAAGTAATTTAAGGTATTAGATAAGTTGTACTATCAGCTTGTAAAATTATGTATAATGTATAATGTGTGAATAAATCCTTCATACGATATAACAACTGGTGAACCAGCACTAAATAATTGATACATTAAGTGTCTTAAATGTTTCATCGCGTAAACCAGAATCACTTCACTTCCTGATCGTTGCCCTCGATAGGTTTCACGATTCTATTTCCATCCGTAAACACACAAACAAATCGATAAACTAACCAATCAATTAATTTCTATATAAATTATTCCGACAGATTGAAAACACGTACGTAGGGTTGGAAACTGATAGAAAATGGACCAAAAAGAATTCATCACGGTTCTATAAGATCAATAAAATGGCCACTGTGATACTCAGATAATTCCGTGGACCATTTTACGAGGATTTCTGGTCGGTATCGATGAAACGTAATTCTATTTCACTCCTTTTTTTAAACAACCCAAATACAAGCAAGGAGGATTCTCCTTGGGAATCGATTAATTATCAGGAATTATGTGTGTAGGGTCGGATTAAGGGTAATTCTACTTCACGTAATCGACGCTGTACGTTTTCGCGAGGGGAAAAAATGATCGTTAGTGTCTCAATGACTCTTCGCGCGACGCTTGTGTTTTGCACGCTGGTATACGTACATACACACATATACGAATTGTACATTTTTTTCCCCTTTTGAAACGTGAAACGTCGAGCGATACGGTGTACGTACAATACATTCCTGTATTTGATTTACCCGTTCGCGGAATGTGTTTTATTTAATCAAGCACTTATAGAATTGTTTGTACCGAAAAAAAAAACGGTGATTTTTCATAGACCAACAGCGACAGGTGCGTAAGTGCTGCGATCGACGAGCGACGTCCCGCTGGTAAAATTCACAAAAATACATATACACGAACGAACATCCGGGTGTTTCCTTCGATGTGCGTGAACACGCGTACCGCCGTAGATAAACGCGTTTGCGGACTCGTGTACACGCGTGTATCCGCACGCGATCTCGCATTATCGCGCGTGAGAATTCGCCATACGCTGACGTGTACAAGGGGGGAGGGGGAGGGGGGAGGGGGTGAGAATCGTCGCATAACAATTTTCTGCCGCCCGGGATTTTTTAACGATCCAACGTTGCGTTTTTCTTTCCCTCCGGTCCTCTACCCCCTTCACCCTTTTCTCTTTTTTTTTATTTTTTTTTGTTTATTTCGTTCGTGCCAACGAGAGATAGGCCACGCGGTGTGCGTAGTTCGTATTAACTGCCGGACTTTTAACGGTGGGAAGAGGGAGGAAGGGGGGGAGCGATGAGGGGAGGTACACGCGTGAATAATAAACGGGGGGGGGGGGGGGCGTCGATCGATCGTCGATAAATCTCGATAAATTATCCGCGATAGAAATTCAGGGACAAACGGCGCGAATCGAGGCCGAGGGTTTCGCAGTGGCAACGCGATACCGGTAACGCAATAACACTGACATTATTTACAATAACAACGTAGCGCAACATTTAACGCCATTACCGGAGTGCGGTTCGTGCCTCGTTTAGTCGAGCTTTATAATTTCACCGTGTAGAATATCGAATCTCGTGTACCTACGGCGACGTTCGCTTTCTACACGTGGCACTGCGAACCAATAAGAGAATGTTTAATAATATCTCCTTTTTGCAGGATTGTCCAATATATATAAATATACAGGGTGTAACAGAAATTCTGGGACACTTGGGCTTTATGGATAGAACGCATAAAAATAAGAAAAAAAAGTCTTATAAGTCGAGGGCGCAGCTCACCCCCTACGGAGATACAACCCCTTTTGTAAAAAATGTTTAAAAAATTATATCTCCGAAACGGTAAGTCGTAGAAAAGTGATTTTGATTGCGATATAACCGGAAAAGATCAAAGTTTAATAAAAAAAATGTAGCCGCTGCGATTACTACCGTTAAGTTGCATTTATTCTTGTTAATAAAAAACAAATGTAATTATTTCTATGTTAGCGGCTGTTTATCACCTCGAGAAAAATGTGGATAATGCATCGGGACTTGCTTTGCGAAGACAGCCAAAAAAAAATTAATATTATTATAAATTATAGGTGCTAAAATTAGTAGTTTAACGCCCGCCGCGAAGACGCCTGCCGATATGCAGCCTCCGACACGTCAGATTGGTGATGTCTAGTTCTACTGACTACGTTTGACCTACTTTTTACATGTGGTACGGACTCGCCCTGGCCTACGGCTGACCTACATCTTACATATGGCACCGACATGTCCTGTGATTTACACTAAAAAATGTATTACGTATTCTATTACAGTATTCATCTTACCTTTAAACGCATTGTTTAAAATTGGTGTCCGTTCACCTCGATAAATTTCCGCAATGGTTTCTTCATTGAACGCCGTACATTGGCATAAACTTCCTCTGGGTTATTATTAATTTTCGCACATCCATTTAAACAGAACAACACAAAACAGTCCAAGATAGTTTTTGCCGGTTAAACACGCTGGTACAGAACACGGTCCCACCAAAAGATTGTTCACCATACCGCACCACATATTTACGCTAAATTGTCTTTGCATATTAACAAATAGTATTTGTTACAGCGCGCAAGGAGACACAGTTCTTTATTCTTAATCTTTTAAACGATCTACAACATTCTCTCCGACTCTTTCTTACGACACTCACTGCAAAACGATCCTCTTTGTACTGAATTCGACAGTTTACTGCACCAAAATCTCACCCGCTCCTTTACATTCATTCTCTCACTTGCACTTCGTTGTATCTCGCTCGCACTCATCCCTTACGAGTTGGTGAAGGCCTGCGAAGCGTTACCGAAAATTCGACCGGAAGACCCCCGTGGTGGACGCTCTTCGGTCGCTTTCGCTCGCCTGCCATAAACCTGCCTTACCTGCTCTGTCCCTACAATTAACATTTGGCGAACACTTGCTCACTCATTTCTGGCAGGCAAGCGAAACCGACCGCTATGGGTGTTTTCCGTGGGAAACCTGGTCGACTTCGACGCTTCACAGGCCTCCACCAACTCGTAAGGGATGAGTGCGAGCGAGATACAACGAAGTGCAAATGAGAGAATGAATGTAAAAGAGCGGATGAGATTTTGGTGCAGTTACTGTCGAATTCAGTACAAAGAGGATCGTTTTGCAGTGAGTGTCGTAAGAACGAGTCGGAGAGAATGTTGTATATCGTTTAAAAGATTAAGAATAAAGAACTGTGTCTCCTTGCGCGCTGTAACAAATACTATTTGTTAATATGCAACGACAATTCAGCGTAAATATGTGGTGCGGTATGGTGAACAATCTTTTGGTGGGGCCGTGTTCTGTACCAGCGTGTTTAACCCGCAAAAACTATCTTGGACTGTTTTGTGTAGGGATATTTAAAAACGATATCGTTTACTCATCGCCAGTGCCTGACGAGAATGTGCTGCGGCAACACATTGTAAATGGATGTGCGAAAATTAATAATAACCCAAAGGAAGTTTATGCCAATGTACGGCGTTCAATGAAGAAACCATTGCGGAAATTTATCGAGGTGAACGGACACCAATTTTAAACAATGCGTTTAAAGGTAAGATGAATACTGTAATAGAATACGTAATACATTTTTTAGTGTAAATCACAGGACATGTCGGTGCCATATGTAAGATGTAGGTCAGCCGTAGGCCAGGGCGAGTCCGTACCACATGTAAAAAGTAGGTCAAACGTAGTCAGTAGAACTAGACATCACCAATCTGACGTGTCGGAGGCTGCATATCGGCAGGCGTCTTCGCGGCGGGCGTTAAACTACTAATTTTAGCACCTATAATTTATAATAATATTAATTTTTTTTTGGCTGTCTTCGCAAAGCAAGTCCCGATGCATTATCCACATTTTTCTCGAGGTGATAAACAGCCGCTAACATAGAAATAATTACATTTGTTTTTTATTAACAAGAATAAATGCAACTTAACGGTAGTAATCGCAGCGGCTACATTTTTTTTATTAAACTTTGATCTTTTCCGGTTATATCGCAATCAAAATCACTTTTCTACGACTTACCGTTTCGGAGATATAATTTTTTAAACATTTTTTACAAAAGGGGTTGTATCTCCGTAGGGGGTGAGCTGCGCCCTCGACTTATAAGACTTTTTTTTCTTATTTTTATGCGTTCTATCCATAAAGCCCAAGTGTCCCAGAATTTCTGTTACACCCTGTATATACATATATAATCCAAAGGACGAATGTAAATAATTCATTTTCACCTGCGGACAAAAAGCCACGATGATAAATATTACGTAGGACAATAGTTGTGGTGTCCGCGTCAAAAACGTCGATAGTTCGCGGACAAAAACAACGTAACACCGAGTTACGAGCGATTCGCGGCATCTCCGCGGATGGATTAATCGTTATTTCGTTCGTACGATCGATACGGGTTTATTGTTCGTCACGTCGTGCTTCTTGAAAAAAATCACGTTTCCGATTCCGTTAACGATTCCCGTGTGGAAAGCCCGGTAACGAGACGGTCGTTACGGACGCGGAGATATCAAACGTGCCGCCGGACGTCGGCCGGTAAACGTCGGCATTCGATATACAACAATCACAGACAACATACAATTAATTATCCGACGGAACGTACATACGTTCGTAGCTACGTACGTATGTCGGTGCAGTGAATAATCATACAATGAATGACCGGCACATATTGTTTGATCATTAGCGTCGTTAATTATGGCAGCCACTACAGTTCTCATCCGGGTATCGGGGAGATAGTTGCAAGGCCGACGTGTTCCCATTGTTATTTCCTGCCAGAATTGTACGCGTACGAGCCGTACGAAATATTCTGTTCTCGTTATCCTCTGTTTATCGATGTATGTATACGTATACATATATGTACGTGTATACGTACCTGATAGAATACCCGTAGACGTGAAACGAGCTACTCTAATACCTATTCGTATATATAATAAAAAAAAAATACACGCACATACATGGTGAAAAATATTCTTACGAAAACAGACGGATCATTTTTCACGTCTCGTATTATAGTATATATCAAATTACCGTAGGATGCCGTATGATAAATCAATAATATTTATCCATCTGTTCCAACGATCAAATAACAAGGAGATACAGAGATAGATAGAGAGAGAGAGAGAGAGAGAAAGTGAACAAAGAAATAAATACTACGGCGGCTCGTATATTTATCGAGACACGGCAAAATCAAAAAATATTACTTAACTCTCTTCTCCGCGGGATGTGATGGATCGCGTAACCATGGGGAGGAGAGTAAAAAAAAAACAGTGTATCGATCATGGGGACGTATAAAATTGCCGAAAAAATCGTGAGCACCGCGGTAGGGGGAAAGGGCGAACGAAAAAAAAAAGGAAAAATTGAAAACGTGTCCGCGCGTAACCCTCTAGGGTCGTACTTGTACTTGCTGGGAACCAGAAAAGCACTTTAGCTTCTCGCGGTTATGGCCTCAGGGGTGGTCCGCCACTCGTAGCCGCACACCGTAACCGCACGCGCATCTACGTACACACAAACACCATGGACAATCCTTGTGCGTGTATATACGTGCCACGAACTCACACAGTCGGGATGCGAGCACACGCATAGAAAAATACGGCGCAATCGAGATTCGAAGAGCTTTTCTGGATAGGCGTCGTCGGGGCGACGGTCCACACGTCGACGTACATACGTGCGGTGGCCCGACGTGCCACTAAGGTTCGTTACACACGTGGTTTTAGTGGTTTTTAAAATTTTTTTGCTATAGATTCTTAATATTCCGACGCTTTGAAATTTCGAAAACGATGAAAATTTTCCTTTGTGACGAGGGTTTTTCCAACGACTATGTTATTCACTGTCGGAATTATTCTCGATTATACTACTGCGACGACGTTAACGATTCTATATGACGTGCTTGCGATTGTGAACGAAGCCTAACGGCACACCGCTGACGGACGTAAAACTTTTAACGAGCGACTATGCATTACGCGGCGACCGCGTCGCCGCTGTCACGATTGAAAAGTGTCGCACCTGTCGTCGCGTCCATGTAATTACGTATGCCGGCGGCGTGTCAAAGGGAAAAAGGGATTCGGTAATGACCAGCGAATCGGCTGAAATGGATTTTCTGATACCCCTCCTTCATGGGAACGCTTCGCTAATTTAGTTCGGTGTCGCTTCCGACGCGGATGTTGTTCCCCGCGAAGTTATCAGCGCGGCCGATAACGAACAGAGAATTTTTCAACGTCGCGAATACCGAAAGAAGGCTATCGGGAATTTTTCACGATAAGAAAAGTATTTTACACGAGCGGAATTTTTCGCCCGGCAACGAGAAATACTCGTCAGTTGCCAAAAATCTGAATACCAAGAAGATATTCCGGTCGTTTCGTATTCGTGCCCCCCCCCCCCTCCTCCTCCCTTTCCTTCACCCTTCGGTAAGAAAAGTTCCTAAGCGACCCGAATTTGCCGTCAGGAATGTGTACCAGTGTAACCCCGGCAAGTAGATATAGTCAAGCATTCGTGCTACACAGACGAAATCAAATGTTCCACGGCACTGGCTTGCGAGCTATCCAATTACCATAAACATTTGCGAGTTTTTAATTATTTCATTTTCTCCGCTCAATTATTCCCGCTTGCCTATATTCTATCACGTGCTTAAAATGCAGAAATTCCGAAACGCGTTCGGACGGTGTTTCCGTCGCCCGGAGTGCGCCGCGCCGGACAAAACGTGAAAATATAAAATTTTTAACGTCCGCGGCAAAAAAGCACTATAAATGCAACGCGCAACGCGATTAACATTAATATTCAAGCTGGAAAAGTTTTTTTTACCCCCTTATACCACCGTCGCCGCTGCCGCCGCTGTGCGGACAATCAAATATCGGTGCGACGTTCAAAAGCCGGTTTTGTACCGCTACCGCTCCCTTTGTAAATCAAAAATACAGCAATCGCGTTATGCCGATCCAGCGCGTTATTTTACGTGCGAGTGAATGTTTAGGAAAAATTCAATTTCGAAAACGGACGTGATGGATATACATATAGTATATACGTACGCGCGGACGTTACGCGGACGAAACGTTCCCGGTGTATCCCGTGTGTAAATTCAGACAGTCGCGGATATAAACTACGTTAAATTATAGCGAACTACACTCAAAACTAAGCTCAATGGAACCATAAAATTACCGGGTAACTTTCCGCACGCGTAACTTTCGTCTTCGGTTTCCGGGCGCGAGTCAGTTCAACCAGTCGACGAAAATTTGTTGCCGAAATTAACGAAATCTAATACCACTCGTGTATTCGTACGGCATCGCGGTTAGGTGCACCCGGGGCCAAACTTAAGAATATTCGAATGATTTAATCACGCCAGGTACGTACGTATGCGTCCGGTAGCCTGGATGAAATTTGTAATTAATTTCAGGCAAACTAAGAAACCTAGGATAACAATGATACAATGGATGCATAATAAAATGATATTGTTAAAGTAATATTCTAGACAGCTAGTAGCGAATAGATTTCCATATACATGAATTATACATATACACTGTCACGGGGAATTATTTATATACATATATTATATGACTCACTTGGATTCTTTGCGTCTATGTGTGTTTTTTTTTATTTTATTTGCCAACGTTATTTAGATATCCAGATATCACATTCATCGTGGCAGAGAATAATTTACCAGGTTTTCAATTTCCACGCCTGCAGTCGATTCCCGGTCAGAGGTAGCGAGCTTATGACTGATTTATTTCAATTTATCGGATCGTCGCGAAATTTCTGTCCATTATCGTGTCAGGCTTCACGTGCCAACGTTGCAGAACTTTTGCGCCAATTTGATATTACTTTATTTCTCTGTCGCGTTTGCCGCTTTAATAAACCATGATTGAATCTGGGTCTTGTTTATTTTCCCCCTTTTTTCTCTTCCCCTCTTCCTCCCTCTCTCTCTCTCTCTCTCTCTTTCTCTCGCGATGTCGCGACCGCGTCGATGTATCGATGGGATTTGATCGGGAGGAACAAAAAACAAAAAAAAGGATACCGTCCGAGAAATAAAGAGAAAGGCCAACGGTGGCGAGCGGAGAATAGAATAGAAATGAAATAAAAACTGCGGGGAGAATCCGACGGGCCGCGCAATATTCGTATTCGTGATAATTAGTACGTACGGCGGGTCAAAACCGATTAGCGAATTTACGGTCTAACTTTCGGATCCAACTTCCGCCTCGGCGTTTCACTCAAATTGCATGAGAATGAACTGACCCGTCGGCCGGTTGAAAATGCTCTTAGGAAGATGAATGGAATGATAATCGTAATCTGTTTACGAGATACTCAACGGTCGAACTGCTACCGTTGTAAAGTAACAGCTTCTGTGTGATTATACATCGCGTTTTAGTGCTATGAATCTCTCTCTCTCTCTCTCGTTCGTCCCTTATGTATTCACTGTCTGTCTCCCTCTCTCTCTCTCTATCTCTGTTACTCCGTCTCTGTCGGCGCTCACGTATTACGGTACATTAACATTTTCCTCGACAACGAAAATCAGGTTAACGGAATGTTGTCCTTAGACAGTGACGTGATTAGCCGTAACAATGTCTTAATAAGTTGGTTGTTTAACAAATATTCTCTAACGTGATTACGTGTACCTACCGCGAACGTACTACATATCGATGGCGTTTTCTGCAAGTGAAAAAGATCGTGTATAGTCAGACGCTTCGTGTAGTACGGGTTAATACGAATGTAATAAACGTGGGCGTTTCGTCCGTTGTATATTTTTTGTTTGTTTCTTTTCATTGCGACTTCTCGCAAACACCGGAGCGGGAATAAACGTTGCCCTCCGTTCGTTTACCATGGAATTTGTTCATCAAGCCTTGATAATAACAACACCGACGATAATAATCAGCGTAATATAATATCACCGTTCAGCTTTTCCAACGTCGCTATCATTACTTCTCATTTCTCCTTGTCATTCTTAATCGTTGCATCACCCCCCCCCTCTCCCCCGCCCGGAGGTTGTCGCCTCTTAATTAAATTTTGATTCGCGACGCCCCCCTCCCACCGCCCCCCGCCGTTCCACTCTTCTTAATAATCTCTTGCTTGCCCTGTATGTTTCTCTCCTCTTTATATTTTTCCTCCGTTGACCTTCTTTATTCCGGTCGGTTTAATTAAATTCTCACCGGCGATTCGCGAATATTGACACGGGCCCTACGTGACACGGTAAATTAACCCCGATTCCCGGCCGGTAAATTACAACGTTGTTCGTCTCGCGACTATTTAAGCAAACCTCATTACGAATGCACCCGACCAGAGTTGCGTAATCATCCGAAAATATTTCTCACCCTCGCTCGAAAATAACGAGACGATTCTTCGTTCGTCGTTCCCTTTTCTTCGTCATTCACACCTGTACATTGATATCAAGCCCGCACTGAGAGTGGTGTAAAGAGACAGACAGACAGAGACAGATAGACACAGAGAGAGAGAGAGCGAAAGAGAGAGAGAGAGAGAGAGAGAGAGAGAAAGAGAGAGAGTAGACCATCGCCCTCCAAGCTCGGCAGTCGCTTTAATTAGATTTTCAATTAGATTTTAAAATGTGTACCGAGGTTCGCGAGCAGCCGGCTTTGTCGGTGGCACGCGTGGAAGTAAATTACTTTCAGCGACGATTACCTGCCGCGTCGATTAAAGCGACTCCGTACGTGTGTGCCCATACACACGTACATATACGCACACGTTACACCCTGCCTCCATCCGTTCTCCAAACCTTCTTGCGCTCTCCGACTGTCTCTCCGACCCTCTCTCTCTCTCTCTCTTTTTCTCTCCCTCACTCTCTTCCTCTCTCTCATTCTCTCTCTCTCTCTCTATTCTCATTCACCGTACTTCCACCCCGTTCCTTCTCCACAGTTGTCGACGAGGACCCTTCACCAGTGCACACGATTACCGTGGCTTCCCGGGGAAAGCGGCTGGGATTGCGCGCTTCCTGAGAGCACCCGGAATAGTCGCGTTTCGAATGAAACAATGCGCCCCGTGGCTCGTCGATCTCCGGGCCGGAAAAGTTCGGCCACCGAGATGGAACGGCGTTCGCAACATCCACGTGGTTAAGTATTTAGACCGTGGAAGAAGAGGCCCTGCGTTACGCGCGACCCGAGGTGGTTGGAATAAAAAGAGATACATAATTGCCAGCACGCTTTCAAGGTGGTGGATACCTGGGGGAGAGTGCGAAGGGGGCAAGTCGTCGGGGATAAAACTGTGAAAATCGAGGCTCGTTTTGGAGAGAGATGTGTTTTTTTTTGCGTATATTAATTCATTTCGCTTGTTTTCTTTTCCAGAGAGAGAGATAGAGGGTGGATGTTATTTTATTCGATTTCATATCGATGGATTAGTTTGTATCGGCGTTCACGTATGTATGTATATGTATGTATGCGTATGTACGTACGTTTAAATCATGGCCGTTGGCAATCGACAGGTGAAAAAGTCATATGATTTTACGCCACCTCTAATTGGAACGTGATAAATAATCCAACAAGCCCGACGAGGTAAACGATTACTTTGGATAATAAATCGTGATGGGAATACATCGACGTTCCGGGCAGGGGCGGGGATCTAAACCAACGGGAGCGTGTCAACGGGGTTCTTAAAATAGCCGTGCTAATAACGGGTGGAAATTGTAAATCGACAGGGCATTTATAATACATTCGCGATTTCGCACCTGACACGATTGATTTACGGTTTCATCGATAAATCACCCGCTAGGTACGTCGTGTATCTTATTACGCTATTATAATTTTCCACGCTGCTAAAATTCCTCTTGGGAGGGAGAATTTCCTCCGAAACTTACCCAGCGACAGACACCCGAAGTTACCCGAAATCTCCACCCCCTGGGTTTTCTTTTCTTGATTTCATTCCGTGAATATTCCCCGGCTTTCCCATGGTTAATTCGCGACGAGTTTTCCACCAGGCAGCCGTGGCGAAACCGTCGCGGAATTTTCTACCGTCGCTGATTTCAATAAGACGCCTCGGGGATCCTCGTAAAGCTTGACTCGCGCCAACCAACTTCGCGAGTTAATATCTTTATGAAACGATAAGGCGCGAAGGATAATGAAACCGACGAAAGGGTCGCATGATTAAGTGCCCTGCCGCTTCGCGATAAATGAATTCCGGCTGGCAGCGAACCGTTTTCCCATGACTGCTCGCTTACCGATTTTCACTGCCCGTGCTTCCATCAACCCCCTCTCCCCGTTAATTTGCAAATTTCGATTTTTCCCCAAACGAACTCCATAGCGCGGAAAGACGGAATCGGGTAGAAATACAATTAACACGATGAACGCCACGCGAATTTTTCATACATTGCCTATGGCGTCGTCGTAGAATCGCAACATTGTGTATATTTTGAGTTTATATTTCGTATATACATAGAACTATAGTTAGATATTTTATAACACATTAATAACGCCGGTCACCGGTGACCGTCATGGCATTCAATAATGTTAAAACACGTTTCCACAAATGAAAGTATAATTTACTTGAAATCCGTCGGATTCGCTCGTCGGCCTTCCAAGTTTTCCATTTGTTTGATTAATACTAATTATACGGTCCCAGGAAAGTTTCTTGTCGGTCTGAAAGTAAAGTCCCACGGGAAACACCGTGTCATTAATCCCACGCACGACACACACGCGTTGAAATGAGTTCGCTATTGCAAGAAATTACTTTCCCGCACGATGACGCGTCACATTCCCCCACGTCATTGGTGGTGTCAGCTGAACCTCGTCGTTTCCACCCCTCGTCAGGATGGTTGAAGACGTTGCTGTCCTTCCAGGGTGGGCACCACGTGCTCGACGTTCATTTAAATTGACCGTCGATTAATACAAAATCCGAATATAAAACAATCCTAGCGTGAAACATGGCTCGACTATAAAATATCAAACGCTTTCGCAAACGTTGAATAAAGTCCCGCGGTAATGTTTGCTTTGTAAGACGAACAATATAGCGAAATTGGAGAAAAACCCGTGATTTTTCCCTGGGTGGAACGAGTGACGTTACACGATGTGGAACGCAGCGTGTATAACGTAGATTTATGAACATCACGGTACCCACTCCAGAATTTGATGATATTTCTTCACGCACGTGGCACCATGGTAAATATTCGCTACCATTCATCAGGTAATTCCTTTTTTTCTTGACGGACGAGTTTCATTACGGTTACACGGGTTTCCGTGTATGTATATCTATGCGTGTATGTATGTATTGTACATACATACACGAGATTCGCAATACGTCGGTTTATGAAGTCTAACAAAGTGCCTGGAGTGGACTCGGTTGTTCGTTTTACGATGAAAATCAACATTGCGCGACCGGGACCGAACGCGAGCAAATATCATACAAGTTACCTTTCGCCGGTGCTACCTGTTATCCGCTCTTTTTTACGTTTCACTCCGACGGCATAAAAAGGGCCGTGGAAAACACGTACCGCGACCGTACGTACCGTGTATGAATGTATTGTATAATAGTACATACGTCGACGGAATTTAGGCTACGATTATTCGCTGTACAATACCACTCGGACCAGTCGGACTGTCGAAGTGGGTTCCATCCGATCGTACGTGTATGTATGTGCGTGTGTTTTTTTACTGTGTTTCATTCTTTTTTTTATTCACCCACCAGTTATTACTCTCAGCGAGGTACTCGAGAGTCCTCGCCGTGGGTTACGCGGAAAAATAAGCTGATTAAACGCGTGCAGGTGTACGCTGTAGAAATGTAACGAAATAGATGGTATCCCGGCGAGAACCAGCGAAAAGGGACACGACGACGTGAAAATATTCCCTGAAATACAAAATTTATCAAAAATTTACTAATCTTTTTTGTGGCATTCCAAAGAAAAAAGAATCAACATTAATTTATAAGACTCCCTAAAATCAATCGCAATTATATCGAGTAGTTACATCATTTCTAGATAAACAAGAATAGTTTCCACAAGAAAGTGGACGCCGTTTTATTCGGAATGAATTGATTTTGGAATTATTTCAATACTGGATGGCAGGCAGCCGTCATTTAATTTGGCGGCTCATTTAGAGGCGAGTTCGACGGGAGAATCCAGTTCGAGGACCGCACCGTACCGCCAATGAATCTTTCAACGACATCTCCCACCGTTCAACCCCCTCAATCCTTCTTCGACGTTCCACGTTTTATTACCCCTCACGCCAGTCTCGCGCGTCCAAAGTGCCAATTACGCAGGCAACGACTCGAGGGGACCCTTTTCAAGCTTGCACCCTGCAAGAAGTCCACGCCGTGGACCAGAATTCTTTTTCATCCTGGAAACAGGACCTCGGCAAATTTGATTAAAGAGTCAAAAGACACGGCTGGTAACGTAAAAAACAATAAATCACGTTTTAATTCGTTTACTGAAAAAAAGAGGTAAATATAATGAACGATAAATTATAGAGTAAAAGTTGATTTAAATAAAAATAGAGAAATCATTGATCCTATCGCGTCCGAGGCGTCCAATTACGTTGAACAAGCGGCAAAAGGGCACTTCGCGACGTCGTTCGTTGCTCCCAAAGAAATTCACAACGACGTAGTTACGTGTTCTTTCGATTCCGCGAGCCACGGCTACCCGCGTCTCGGAATAAACGGAACGCAAAGAGTGGAGAGAAGGGAGAAGGGAGGGGGGAGGGAGAAAGGTCTGAGAAAGGGTCGGTGGAAACTGGGAAAAAGAGTTTTGAAAAAGAAACGGACAATACCACCGACGTATGAATATGGAGAGACCTGGAGTTTTCCCCAGGTTTCGCAAACTACGCGGTCCCAGGGAAAACAGCAAGTGGAAACTTTCCACACCGGAGAGTTTTCCCATTTCACGGATACGTCATTCCAGCTGACAATCCTCCGGCCACCGTCGATACATCGCCGGGCCAGAAGTTTTCCGCGACGCGAATAAAGAAGTTAACGATATCACTTGGCAGGCTGGCAAGACTTTAATCGCGTAGAAAACGCGCCCGCCGGGAATCGAGCACGGGGATCTCGAGGAGAACTGGTTCGATCGTTGCCAGACAACTGAACAACTACACTTCGGTGGTACACGAGATAAAAGTAAACGAAAAAAAAAAACAGAAACGGAGAAAAACAGAACAAGAAAAGAAAAGCAAAAGAAAAAAATAAAGATTCACGAAAGAAGCAAGGAGAGGGCCGGTTCGACAACGAGGACGACACGATAAATCTTTCGAACGTAGAACAATCCAGTGTTTCGTACGAGTTCACCACATCCGGCGTTTACCGGGACGATAGAAAGTATCCGGTCGCGGCGCCGTCGAAGAAACGAAACAACTCCCCTCCACCTCCCCTTCCCTTCTCTCTCGTTCCATCCTTTCCAAATCTCTATTCATCCCTTCGCCACATCGGTACTCACCGCGGTTATATATGGATTTCTCTTTCGCCCGTTTTGTAACCGAAAATAACGAACATCTCGACGCGGGGATCGCTGCCAAACGTCGGCGACGTATGTATCTTCTCGCAAATTGAATGCCCGGCAACGAGGTGAACGAAACGATCACGGTGGACGGTCGAATAGCGATAGCCCTCTCTGCTATTCCCTTTTCCTACGTTTCGATGGAGATAGGGATAGGAGTGGGGGGAGGATGGTAGGGCATGCGGTAGAATGCAATCTGTTTCGAGGACTAAGAGAAAACGCGAAATCCGTGGAACGCGACGTTTCCTGGCCCGGAACACCGACCTGGACCCCTCTCTCCCTCTCCCTCTCTCTCTCTCTCTCTATCTCTCTCCACCTAACCCTCTTCCTCCACCCTTTTCCCCATTCCCTTCGCGGCTGTACTACATATCGTCGGGAGACATTACGTGCGCCGCAGAAACCAATATCGGCCGGAGAGAAATTTCTCTCGGTCGCCGACAACCGGCAACGGGTATGGAAAGAGGGCCTGCTTCGAGGCAGGGTGGTTCCTGGTGACGGGGGTTGGCGGAACACATTCTTGGAATAACATCTCGAAAGGGAGACCCGGCCGCGTCTCGTTACAACGGTGAATGGGACGTGCGTAGGGAAAACGACGTGTGTCGTATGGAAACCTTCACCTGGGGAAGAGAATCTACGAAGAGTGAAACCATCTTGGGTGTATCACTTTGAATGCTATCGAGGAATGTAATAATTGTATCGGGATAACCTGGGATTTGTTCTATTATTTACGGGTTGTACAGGTGAAACTTGTTTAAATTACTATTTGGGTTGGGAAGGTAGAATACAAGAACGATGTTCACGGTGTATCTCATTTGAATATATTTTCACCGCCACGGGGTAAGAACGAAAGTCGTTTGTTCGTGGAGTATATGAATGGATAATTAATTGGAATCTTTTGTCGGTAGTTTGGTTACTTTTAGATACTCGTATATATATATATATATTTGCCGATCTCGGAATAGTTGCGGATTTGTATCACGGGCGGCGGTGATATTACGAGAATACAAATCGCGCACAGGGTGAATGTTTCTCTATTTCGGTCTCGCGAATGTTCTAATCCTAAATACGGCTGTTCTTGTAAGAAATCTTGGTCGGTCGAGAGTGTAACGGAGCCAGTTTCCTTTTCTCCGTGCTCTTGGCAACCACGGCAAACGGAAACGTCGAATTTTCCCCGATGCCGGGAATAGAAGAGGTTGGTAGATCGTTGGAAAGCTACCATTCGCGAAAACACACGCGAAAAACATTCGACGACGATACGATACGAGACGGTGGTGCAGCAGCAAAACCGAGAATAAAATATATGTTTGGAAAATAATATAATCGGTAGAAGTCGACGACGTGAACCGCGTCGACCTACTCGTAAAATCTTCATTAACCGAAGTATCTCCCCCCCATCCTCCATCTCCAGGGAGGAGGGTGTTCGACATATTTTACGTGTCCACGGTATGAAAGTTCTTGGCAACGGACACTCTCTAATTCTCCGCTCTCCATTTGATCGAAACAAACGTCTGACTTCTTATCACGGTACAACCTCACTGGACGTCGTCCAGGAGTCGTCGAGACGCGACCACCAGGAACTGATACGAGACAGAGAGTGGACCGGGTAACGCTATCGAATTTTCTTCGGGGTTCTCCGAGATACGAGATCACCGATAAATATAAAATCCGAAAACCAGATTTCCTAACGGAGCTCCCGATACAACTGCCGCTACAAGTTTCGTATTTTACTTTGCACCGTATTCACCGATGCAAATAAATCTTCCTTCCTTCCATCCTTCCCTTCTTCCCTCCTTCGTAACCGGAACCGGGGTTTTAATCTCACCCGTTTTCCGATCATCGTTCGATACATCCTTCGCAAGACCAGGGTTCTATGCGCATCGACGTCACCTAATTACATTCCAAAAACGGTCAAACGGGTGTTGTAACGTCGAGGTCTGCGAGTGAAACGGAAACCCCTCGCCGGTCGGAGAAGCCGGTGGTTACGAAAGCACCGTATAACCGACTCGCATAAGAGCCAATATTTGCTCGCTCGCGTTGCGAGGTAATCTCGCCCGCTTCTCGCATATACGCGACGAGCACCACACACCGGTACGACGCCCCGACGCCCGGCGTCGGGTACCCGATACGCCTTCCACGATACGTATGTACCGGCACTCACCGCACACAGACTTTCTCTATATCTCTCTCTGTCTCTCTCTCTCTCTGTTCACCGGGGTTTTCTTTTTCACGAATTCGGCGACCCTTATTCGTTTGCGGTAAGAGAGAGATTTTCTTACCATCGCGATAGTTTTCCCAGGTGGAAAAGGGACGTGGAGAAAGGAAGAAAAAATAGACATTGGAATAATATTCGCAGGGAAATTTGTCGAAGAAATAGGAGAAAAAAAAGAGAAGTGGAACTAGTGGATAGATCGATTCCAGTAATATTGGCTCGCACCACGTGTATATTTACATTAGCCCGCTTCTACTAAACGGTTAGTTTTAATGTAGTATTAGATATAAAGAGGTATTTGCAATTCTAATTATGCGAACCTTATCTACGCTAGCGCACTCAACCGATGGCTACGCGGGTCCCGGTTCCCACCCTCAACCCCACCCCCATCCCCCCTCCCTTTTAGAGTTTCCCTTCCTCTATAGCTAGCTCCTTTCTTTCACCGTCTGATGAACGAGGACCGAGCGACAATCACGATATTAAAGAGAATATTTCGTCTAAACGACGGCGAATCAGAAAGAGATCCACGTTCTATTTTTTTTTTCGGAAGTTACTCGAGGCGAAAAAAAGAATGAAATTTCGTTGCTGACAGAGAGAATCTATGATTAAAGTGTCGCTCCTTGTGAAAGCGGCTGCAGGAGCGTATAGCTGCGATAAGAGTGAAATTTCGTTTTTATAACTCCTGCCACGGTTGGTATGCCTCTACTATCTCCATATTCGGACATCCCGGGGATGATCCGTGTAATCGCACGAGGATAACGGTATACGTAAGATTCGGATTACAGAAGGATACGAATAATCAGAGTACATCTACAATATTTCCTCCTGAAGGTATACATACGTATTTAATGGTCCCATTATTAAAAAAAATGTAAATCTTCGATTCCTCTCAGATTTGTTTACGTTAATTCTCGGCGACAATTATCGCGAAAAAATCGCGGGTGACATTATCCCCGGTTTTAATATTCAGTTAGCGAGCGCATGCATCGAACGGGAAACGACCATGCGCTGTCGCAGGGTTAAAGAACTCATTTTCATTTATCTCCATTGAAAACGTCTTGCGCAAGTTTGTAAGTGGTCTGAAGTCCGGAAAAGCTCTTCGGGTTATGCCACTGGCTGGTACAGGGGCACGTTCGTGCAATAACGGTAATCGCCTCGATAAGTATCTGCCCTCTCCTGAGAACACATACCTCGAACTGGATCACGTTTTATTTCCCCGTGAAAAAGTCACGATACCGAAAAGAATACACCGTATTAACGCCAATTACCGGAATCGACGAGCACACCAGGGCTTGTTGCCCGAGTTTACGCCCCTCTCACCCCCTTCTCACCCCGTTCTCACCCCACCCCCTCGAAATATCGACCGACTAATTTTATTTCATTACCATCCGCTTCGTCTCACGGAGACTCGCACGGTATTATAATAAAGGTAATAGGGCTGTGGACGAACAGAGAGAGAGAGAGAGAGAGGAGGAGAGAGGTGGCGCAGAGGGATAAAAAACAAAGAAGAAAAATGGAAATAAGATTAAAACGGTCCGCATTCTCTCCACGGGATACCAACTGATACGGCGAGGCATGATGCGTGCAACGTAATTAAATAGACAATTAAACAGATTCAGGGTACCTTCTGATGTTCCACGTTAATTAAGTGCGGAGGGAAGTGAACTTTAAATGAGAAAAGCGCTCAGGCATTCGTAATCTCAGCTACGGGAGAGGAAGAGAGAGAAAGAGAGAGAGAGAGAGACAGTGAGAGAGAATTCGAGATTGCGACAGGGAGAGGGGAGAGGGAAAAACAGACGAAGAGAGATTTAAAAAAAAAATCACAGACATGTGTGCGGGAAAAAAGTACGGGGAATCGAGTAACGATGCTAAACAGTCGGAATTCGCTAACCTTCAAATTGCATGCGCGAAACACCATTCTACTTTTATACACAAGATTCTATCTGGCTCGTATTTCCGCGCTCTCCATTTAATTAATTAGATCCGCTTTAATAACGTGCATCAAAGATATTTTAATTTCTATGTACATTCAATTTTCCACCATTCCCGCGTGTCTACCGGCGTCGCATCCCAAACTGCTACCCCATTTCCCCGTGAATTTTCCTTTGGCCCGATACCACTGTCAATTTTTTATTTTTATTTTTTCACACACACACCGGACATATCCCGTGTATATACATACATCGTATTCGCGACGAGAATCGTCTGTGTACGATATTTTAAATAACCACCGCGCGACCGAAAAGAATTATCGTCCATCGGAGCGCGAACAGCGCGCTATTTGAGCGTGAACACCTCTGGAGATTTACTTGGCGGAGTAAGGATCTTAACTAATTAATTTATATACCGGCGCCGACAGCCATTTTGTAAACTGCACGTATACGTAGAACTTCGGGGGAAGGCTTGTCCCCGCGGGAGAACTTTGATGCACGTTGAAACCGTTGCCATATTAACGAGCCAGAAATTTCGTAACGGTGTCATAAAAAAAAGAGAGAGAGAGGGAGAGTGAGGAAAAAAGAGAAAAAAGATGAGAAGCGGGATAAAACGAGTGAAAGGTAGAAGAGAAAAGACATATATACACACGTCGTATAAACGTGTCGCGATTATACCGGCGAATAATACACGCCCGGCCGGAAAAAAAAAAGAATTTCGCGTCGCAACGTTAATTCACGCGCGTTCTATGCATATGACGATTTAATTCCGCGTGAATACGACTTCCCGATCGCTGGCACCGTGCAACTGATGACTAGGCGCATATACGAGTGCAATTGCGCTCGTGACATGCATTCACACTGTTCTGCTGTATTGAAAATTTAATGCATCCGGCCGGTTACCGCTCGTTATTACGCCACGAGCCGTGTAATATCTGAGATACGACGTTTCCCGAACGCGTCGCAAAACTTTCCAACGTTCTCGTTTCCCGTTACCGTAAAACCAGCAGCCTGGCTCTCTCTCTTTCACACACACTCTCTACGTCACTCTTTATTTTCAAACGATACGGAAGCATCGTTCGTAGAACGCAACAATTAACGACGGAAACGCTGAATTTCGTTCACGTTACGATTTACTTTCTATTACAATTTCATGGTGTTCTATTGTTTTCACATAAGTACTTACATATCAAGAGTTAAGGTCTTGACTCGGGCCAAGTACAAGAGTTCCCGACTGGTAGACCTGAACTACTCTTTTCCGGAAGAATTAGATCGAGGTTTTCGGGGTATTCAAACGGCATTAAATCCGCATATTTCCCCCAAACTATGGTGATATTCTTGTAGGGGACGTCCACCCGAGTAATTTAAGCCTAACTACGAAAAGATCCATCAAGACAATCGCGAGATATTTTGATCTAAAAAGTCGACGTTTTTGTAAGAAACGTCGTCTTCTTCCTCTCCTCCTTCTCCATCTCCATCGTCATTTTCATCTCCAGCCTGTCACGCAGCCCGGTGTCAAACCCTAACATATGTTTCATACCATGCGAGATAATTTTTCTGCCGATAACGTAGATTTTTCTATGTAATCTGAGACATGCCGGAGAAAAATCAAGAGACAAGGTTTTGTCTCGGACCAAATACAAGAGTCGCTTATTGGTATTCAGAAAATCTTCAAGGGTTATCAATAATTTATAAATTTAACATAATGGTTTCTTAAATTGTAGAAGAAATGTATTTGATTTTTGAAACTTAGGCTCAACAATATATCGCAACAATACGCTTAAAATAGATTAAACGCCGACTTTTTTTCAAATGAATAAAAAATAAATTAAAAAATATTGAAAATAAATATTACTTAAATGCCCGATAAAGTAATTAGAAATGTTTAGAATAAAATTAATAAGTGACCACGATTGACGTAGACGCACCGTTGCTCTCGGTTGTCGCGACGGCTGCGCTAGGAGTGCGAGCGTGACAGACAGAAGTAAAGAAAGAGAGGCCCTTATGCTAGAAAAATTCGAATCATGTTAAATTTCGCATTGCTTTGTCGTTAGCCGCGCTCTCACACATGCTTGCGTGGCCACGTCGCGTCGCGTCGTTTGTTTGGCTAGTGCGAGCGCGACGGAGTGACGGAGTGACGGAAAGATAGAGACAAAGAAGTCGGTGTCAGTTGTTTATATCCGGAGACATAGTACGCCACATCGAGAAGGAATTATTACGAAAAAGAGGGAAAGGTAGACACCTTCGTGATGCACGCATTAGTACGTCATTCCGAAATTTTTAAAGTGTTATCAATAATTAACGTGTTTGATTGTTAGAACTACGATACATGTCAAAGCGTATCTTAAAATTTCTACAAGCTCTTCTTTAGTACATAATCAAATTGTTCTGTAAACAGGTCTTCCAAGAAAAAGTAGGCAAATTTTTTTTTATCGGGTTATTCGGCACTGTTAAATAATTTTTGTTACGTGCTTCGTATCGACACTTTACCATCTCGGCTATTGAATCTCCGATTTGTTTTTTATCTAGTTGTAACAGTGTTATGATATTACTTAAACACTATTTGTTCAAACCCGTCGTTGAAATATATGTAAGATTAACGGACATGATGACGTTGTTATACGTAAATCGAAAAATGTTTACAAGGATATACATTTGACCAAATTAAAGTTCTAAAAGTTAGAAACATTTTTCAGCAATACACACTAACTATTATTTTAAATTTACCCCGTTCTCATAAAACAATTTTTGTCCACTTCTATGTTTATTATAATTTTCGAATTAAGAATTTAAAACCCAAAAGTACAAATCCGTCACTGTCTTGCAATAGTTAAATGTTTATTATTTTACTAATTCCTTAAAATGTGTTTTCTTTTTCAATATTACTGACGATATATGCAAGTCCTAGTACCTAGACTAAATGTTTATTGTCTCCGGAAGAGTCTCTGATTTTTTTATTCACGTCTTCAAAAAATTTTAAAATACATAATTCTGGTTACTATATTTTTTAAACGTAAATAACATTTAAAGGATAATTTTTTACATTTTGCCACATCATGATTGCAAAATTATTATAATAATGAGATCTGTATATTCCTTTATTTTCCTGCATTCCCTGATTTCTTTATTTCCTTATTTCTTTAATAACAAGTATTTCAATAAAAAACATACTGTACTTTACATAATTCTACGAATGGAGTGAAATCCACAAAAAGCATCGAAAATGCAAAGCTATGGGCCAAGTACAAGAGAATGTTACATTGGAATAGGTTGCTCATTAAGACAAACTGCATTTTACACAGGATTTGAAATCAATCAAATGTGAGCAAGTACAAATTATTGTAGAGCAACGACACAATACTATCGCTAAGTAAATATATACAATTAACTAAATTGCCCAAAATATGGTGTCTTCTCATTTAATGACTAAATCTGTTTACTGCTCTCTTAAATGTACTTGGTGGCCCGCTTTTTACGAAGATTCGATGGTAAAAAATACCTGTAGTATCAACTCGCCTAAGCTTAAATAGTTGGAAATGTGCGACATTAAAAGAGAGTTGCTAAAGCACAGTATAAAGTGGGCTTCTTACTGTTTAGAATGAAAGTCCTTTAAATATCTCACGTCGTTCCTTTTAAATTATTTTAACATCAATTGTTGAAATACACTACAATATGTATATGTAATTTCCTCTCACACACATCCAGATTGTTAACATATTAAATTAGAAATGTTTGTTACGTTACATTTTTGACATCAAGCTTCGTAATAAGCGGGCCACCAAGTACATTTAAGAGAGCAGTAAACAGATTTAGTCATTAAATGAGAAGACACCATATTTTGGGCAATTTAGTTAATTGTATATATTTACTTAGCGATAGTATTGTGTCGTTGCTCTACAATAATTTGTACTTGCTCACATTTGATTGATTTCAAATCCTGTGTAAAATGCAGTTTGTCTTAATGAGCAACCTATTCCAATGTAACATTCTCTTGTACTTGGCCCATAGCTTTGCATTTTCGATGCTTTTTGTGGATATGTATAACGTACACAAACAGTGTAAACACGCCGGCCAATTTTAAAAGTCTATACGAAACATATCCGTTGCCTACTATCCGTGGAAAAGGGTTGAAACGGTACCGCCAACGTTTACCGTAAACGTTCGGGTAAAGTGTAAAACGTCAAGCAGGAAAAATAAATTGCCGGTCGACCGGTATAGGTTCAAGGTCCTTCCGACACGGAAAAAATAACATCGTGTACGTACCGGCGTGTTTTCTTTGCCAACCGGCGACGGTTCGAGTAACGACAACGACCGACGTACACGCGTTATTACGTCTTTCCGTGGGAGTCGCGTAAGGGTGAACCGATGTAAGGGGTGGGGGGTGAGGGGGTGAGGTCGAAAGGGCGGTCTGTTAAGGGTGGTCGACGGAGGCTGGAACCGTACTCGGGCAATATGTTCTGAAATTGTTTTACTCCGGGTGGGGCAAAGAGAAGATAAAAATGTTCCGTCGTTCCGACGTACATAGCTACGTCGCGCTGCTTCCTGCCCTGCCGAGCGCCGCGGAGTAACTTTTGCGGGATGTGATGTGGAAAATTGGATTCAAGTTTGGGGCGGAGAGTGTAGCCGGAGAGGGACAGGAACGGCGGTGGTCCGGAGATGGTGGAGAAAGAGGGTGAGAGGGAGGGAGGGAGAGGAGGAGGGTGAACGAAGGAACGAGAAAGAGGCAAAGAAGAGTGAAGACGAAGACGGGTAGAGAAACCTACGGACCGTGCGAGGGAAAGAGAGAAGTTGAGACACGTGAAACGAACAGAAAGAGAGAGAGAGAGAAAAAGAGAGAGAAATAGAGAAGCGAGAGAGGAAAGAGAGTATATTCTTGCAGAAGGAATAGGAGAGTCAGAAGGGTAAAGACACGGGGAAGAGGTTAGCTTCGGAGCAAGGACACGCTCCTTTTATTGTACCTTCGCCCTCTTTACCCTTCTGCCTTCTTCTTCTTCTTGTTCTTCTGTCTTCCTTCTTTTCTTCGTGTTCTGGTATCTTTCTCTTATTCGTCCGTCCTTACGTCTACTTTTCTCGTTTTCCCCGATACACACGCGAGTCCTACAAGCCTGTGCGACGATGCTGCACCCATCCTCTCTCTCTCTTTCTCTCTCTCCCTCTCCCTCTTCCCACCACCTTTACACGTACACGTAAGAGAGACTACGCTTCACGGCCCGACCTTACTTTTCGTGTCTCGTCTACGATTTTCAACTCGACGAAGCGGTTCGACCGAGTAATTCCCTGGTGGCCGGAAGCAGAATCTTCTCCTCTTCCAGGTTCTCCGCCTCCGTCTACAGCTGCGCCTCCTCCATCGTCATCCACCGGCTTCTCTAGCTATCTCTTGTACCCCCTTCCCCCAAAAACCCCTCGTTCCACCCCTCACCCATCCAAAACTCGAGCTTCTATTTCTCTTTCTCGCGCGCGCGGTTTTCTACGAGAGTCTCTCTATTTCGTTTTTCCTCGCCCGACGTTCGTACAACTGGTCTCTCTCTCTCTTTCTTTCTCTCTCTCTTCTTTTCTCGGCTCGTTTCCACCCCCGCGAGCATGTGCCAATGTCTTGTTTTTGTTCTCTTGACGGAGGGAAAAGACACGCGGGCACGGAAACTGGGCTCTTTAGATATTAATTGCGACCAGGAGCATAGTACTCGGCCGCTCTCCTCTCCTCTTCTTCGAGGGATGACTTTTTCCTGATTGAAACGCCGACACTCTTTTACTTCTCATTTTTCTTCCTCTCCGTCCTTTTCCTTTTTCTTATTTTGCTTTTCTTTTTTCTTTACGGCTACGTGACGTTCGGTTACGCGGCACGCTGGATTCATCTGTAAGAGGGAGTACTCTCTCTCTCTCTCTCTCGTGTTCTCTTGTGCTTTCTGTTGGTTTCATCATGAGAATGATTATTATTTCTGGTACAGACAACGGCTGCCGGTGACTCGATGTTCGAGAAGTTCTTCCAATTGCGCGATCTTTCGAGAGGGAGGAAAAACGACCTTAATTTCCGCGACCTTTTTCCAGACGAGGTGGCAATCGGGCAACCCCCGAAAAAAACACGGGGAACTAAGCCGCCAACGACCTGGAAGTCACCGTAGTGAAAGGAGGGGGTAGGGGGAGGGGGGGAGGGGGACACAGGCTTTTCGGGAACGTCAATTATCGTGGTCGAATGGTCACCGAAAGGTCCACGTGATAAAACGAAATCGATAAAAGTGTCAACGATACGATTAACTCGCCGTACACACCCACGTATTCCATACCAATTGAAAAATGCAAATAACACCGCGTCGGACCGGCGGCATTGTTTCGCTGTTAAAATATCGGCAGGTGCAGTTCACCTATCAGAATTAAAAACGAGATAAAAACAAAAACAATAAAAAAAAACTCCCTAACGGGATAAAAGTAGACAAAAAAATATATAACAACGACAACAACAACTGAATATTAGAAAAACAGAGAATTGGATCCGGATGGGAATGAAATAGTGATGTCGCCGTAACAACGATTTAAAATTGTAAACCGACACATACGGACAATATGAACCGCGTGGATATTTAGTCACTCGAAGAACTTTTATTTTTTTATTATACATATACGTATATACATATATACACTCCACTACCCGATTCGTATTGTTTAGTCGAAAATAAATCAAAGTATCAATTTCCGTCGGAGAACGCGCCGTGGCTTTCTTCTTTTGTAAAAACCAGTGAAATATGTCGATGGAATGGCGGACACGGACGCGGAATATTTTATTTAACCGGCCACGTACGTATATATACGTCCGGTCACGGGCCGAGATTTGAGTTATCGTGCGACGTCTCCGACGATGTAATACACCAGCGGAGCAGACGGTGCCGAAGAAGAATTTACTGACTGCCCGATAAAATAGCGATACGTCCGGCGAGCCCGTAGATGGGACGTGCGACAACCCGGTAACGCAGGATCAATGGACCACGGAATTTTTCGAAACGTCGTTAAATCCCCCGGTGTCAGCGGGGGTTTCCCAGAGAAATCGATTTTCGTCCCCCCCCCCCCCCCCCGTACCGAAAACCGCGGATATTTCTATTATCAAAAGATAGGACGCCGGCGTCGGGTCGCCAGGCGTCGGTCCCCCGGTGGTAAGCGACTTTAACCCGTCGCTATGGCGGTAAAACGCGTCGTCGCCGACGTGATGTGATTTTCTCCTTCCCTCCCCGGCGTGGAAATTCCATTTCTTTCTATTGTCTCTAATCGGCTTATCTTTCTTTATAAACTTAATGACCCGTTGGAACGGCGACATATATCATACGGTTTAAACCGGACACTTATTTCTCGGACTTAAATTAGAAATCCTCTAATAAAGTAAATCACGATTCCGTTTTATTGCGCGAGAAAAGATGATACATCCTTGTGTAAGATCGTTAAAAAAAAATTCTTTCCCGATTCCTAGTCTTCACCCGGGATATATCGTTCCTGGGTAAATTATCCCAAAGGTTCCTCCCGAAAATGGTAAGCCCGGGGTGTCGCTGTCTATAGTCTGAAAAATGATACTAAAAACTTCGGACCGCGAACGGAAGTCGTAAAAACGGTTTGCCGAACCGATAAGCGCCGCAGAGCCGTGCGAAACCTCTAATCGCCCCCGTCCTAATTCCCGAGGAGCACTAACGCCGCGAAGTAAGCCGTGAAGGTGCAATCTCTTGCCGAGAGCACGTAGCTAATCGTCCGATATGAATTCACCCTCTCCCCCTCTCCCTCTCCCACCCAATGGGAATGACAAAACCCACGGAACGGTGTCGCGAAAACTGTACCGCAAAATTATACCCTGACCAACAACAAGAGACGAAAAACCCACGAGAAACTCCGCGAAACAGGGTGAAAGTGGGTTGGGTGTGTGGAACGTTCGAAGAAACAAAAGGGGGGGTGGTAGAGGAGAGGGGGTATGGGAGGGTGGTGTAAGTGGAAAACACGCGACGTACTCTTTCCACGGCAATCTGTAACTTTGCCATTCGACGTTAACAACCAGTTGGCACGAAGAGAAGCTCCGACTGCTCGACCTCCAACTACCTTCCCTTCTACTTTCGTGCCCTCACCTTGGCCAGCTAGCTCTTTCGTGGCAAAAGCACGTCCTCTCGGCTTTTGCTGGCCTCCTTTCCGAAGTACCGTCCCTCAAATAAACACTCTCGACCGTCTACAAGGAGTAGTAAGGAACCAAAAGCTGGCGAACGAAGGGGAGGGGAGGGGGGTGAGTCTCGTTGAAAACGACCGAGTCCTTTTCGAGGAGTCGCGTAGAGCAGTAACGATAACGTGTGGTCTCGGTACCCGCAGCCAGTAGCTTACTTGCTCTACAAACGTTCCTTGATGAGATCGACTTGGGTATCCGGGAACTCTCCACTACTACCGACGGGTAGTAGACTGCTCTTTGAGAGTGAGGGGGGGGGAGGGAGGAGAGGGTGGAGAAGAGTCGTTCGGTGCCCGCTTAACGAACAGAATTTTCTCGAGACGACCGAGTTAATAGTTTCAGATATTTGAAGGTCCTTGGAACTTGCGCAGCTGGCACGGGACTGTCTTCTTTTTTTTCCATTTTCTTCTCGGGAATACGGTGGGTACTGGTACGCTGCGTTTTTTTTTGGTAATGTTAATCGATCTTAGGGTAAGTTCGTTTGATATTTTTATGTTTCTTTTTGTTTAGACTTATGTAAGATGGAGTGTTACTTTACTTGGAAGATGATTAATGAATTTTGGAGGTTGGAGACCCGGAAGGTCCCACAATAGGGGTGTGGTTTTTAAAGTTTTTGAAAGTAAATGATATAATTGTTAATTCTATAGAAAATTTGGAGACTAGGTACAAGGTTAGAGCGAAAAGAATCGTATATAGCGTGGCGTTTGTTGTGTTTCTATAGTCCACGGGGTTATTGTTACGAGGGTGGGTGGTTTTGGGTTGGGTCCCGCGAGAGTGGGTATATCGGGCTAGTCGAAAATAAAATTGAATTTACCGGACGCACGTATAGGTCGGTATACGTTCGATGGAAGTACCAATCCCGGCGATATTTCTGGTTGAAACGGGGGAATGTTATAAATTGTACAGCGATCACGGTTTGTTTTAAACATGGGACACATATTACCCGCTTCCCTACGCATTATAAAACGCAAGAACGATCGCGGAACGGCTACGATTTGCAATTCAGCGATATTCGTCAGAAGGCACCTGTTGCCACGTTCGGCTAATTTCTCGTTCGACTGGCGATCTCGCGCGTAATGCGAACGCGACGGTCCCCGAAATATTAACAACGTGCATTAAACAATTAGTTGCCATCAATACTCGTTTATACGGAAAGAGAAACACCGGAGATAAACGCCGGCTATCCGCGAGGCGACGTTCAACGCCATGACAAACTAAAATTGATTGGTTCTCGCGTCCTCGTATCGAACGTCGACTTCGTTCGTTGTCTCTCTCTAAAAAAAAACAAACAAAAAAAAAATACAATTAAAAAATCATCCTACGAATCACACGTGGCGTGACGATTAAACTTACCCCTCCGGAACTAAGGACCGCGATTACCACGGTTGATCCCTCGCGAAATTTCCAACGGTAAAAGTATCTTTCATCCTTCATATCCGGTTACTCGTTTACGGTAACGACAACGTAAGCTCTTTAGATAATTGCTCGTTATCGATACTCGTTACGGAAACCCCCGGGAAAAAGAGGGTCAAACGGAAAAGAAAAGAATTCTCAAGTAAGACTGCTGGAGAAGAAAGAGAGACACACATACACACATACAGAAAGGGAGAAAGAGAGAGAGAGAGAGAGGGAAAGAAGGAAAGGACTGACGGAGGAAATACAAACCGGGCAGTCCGGCTGGTATATCGAGCACCTGTTGCCCCCCTTGGGATTGGGATTTACATTTTAATAGACAGGGAGAACCACCGAGAGAGCTCACAGTTCTCGACGTCTTCGAGTCATTAGGAAAATGGATCTCATGGCGGCTTCCGGCACCGAAATGGACGATTCTTTCCCGCACGATCGTAATATTGTAAACGACTAAACGAGCGAACGTGACGCAATACATATATGTACATACACATTCATATCTCACGGTAATAAGAACCGCGAGAAAGGTGGAGGGGGGTGGAAGGGGAGAGAACAGATGTAACAGATAAGTTACTTTTAGATTTCCGGATAGTGTGTTGCCGCCTGACCTAATTAAAGAAGTTTTTCATATCCAAGGCGAAATCAAGATTGAATATTGCGGTCTACGTAAATATTTAAAGTCTACTCAGACGGTCGGAGTGGAAATGTATACATACATACGTTACGTACATAGGATATCTCGAAGTAAAATTGAATAGAAATTTTCTTTGACGTAATCTATTATACTAATGAGACCAATCTGCCCTCGGGATAAGGTCGGATTAATACTTTCCACTCGTGTTTATTATTTACGTTATCTTGCCGTCAGCCAACGTGTACACGTATCTCGGATTTAATTAGCTTAATTAAATCGAAACTCTCGTTAAGCCGCCGTGCGTTCTCACCGGCAACAAAACCGAATCACTGACGTCCAAAAATTCATGGTTCAGAGAGAGAGAGAAAGAGAGAGAGAGAGAGAGAGAGAGAGAGAGAGAGAGAGAGGAGGAGGAGAGAGACAAAGAGAGAGTGGGACGGGCGAACGGGGTAAAAATGCGTTCCGCCTGCGGGCGGGCGGTTTAAAAATAAATGAAAAAAAAAGAAACTATCAGGCAGGAACAGGAACAACGTGACTTCATTTCCGCGCATTTTTAAAGAGTCACTGAATCGCGCACGACGTAGCAAATTAAAACTAACAGTGGGAGAACCCGGCCGGGAAACATATGTAACGTCATAAATGCGTTCACGTTTGTATGCTGGCTCTTTTTCACGAATTTAATCCACTCGTCCATGAATTTTAGACGTGCCTCGTGAAAAATAACACTGTTTACCGTTACACTTTGCCCTCTCGCTACGAAGTTACCGGAACGAAAAAAAATACAGCCACACACACACACACATACCGGGGAAAAAAGGAGAGAAAGAAAGAGAGAAGGAGAGAGAGTGAGAGAGACTCGCGCATCCGCGTACACACGAAGCGGTTCACGCACGAGATAGTTAAAATACCCGTTCCCCTCGGCGGGAAACAATTTTTATTACTCGAAGGCTCGTAGTATTACTCGGCGAACAACAACAATATGAAAAATCAACAAGAGAGAAACCTCTCCACCCCGACTCTCCCCCTTTTTAACCCACGACCGCGGAAAACGAGATGCGAAACACGAACGTGGGTGGGGGAGGGAGGAGGGAGTGAGGAAACCAAGAGAGAAATAACCAAGATCATCTCAACTTCCGGGGAACAATCGCGAAGTCGATAATCCGCGTAGTAATCGGGCCAATTTCCTGCGGAGTCGACGCTTTAAACTTCGGTAAACAAAAGAACGTGGCGCTAGATCATCCCTCCTAATTTACCCATCCGCCCCTGATTCTCCTCGAACGAGTTTTCCTGCTCCCGTATTCCCCTTTCAATGATACGGTATTGAGCACACGTGGATGGGCCGGAATTACGTGGCCTATCTACCTTCAGGAGCGGCAGACAGTCGAATCCTATTCCATTTGACCTATTCCCCTCCTACCCCCTCTCCACACCAACCCTTAGTCAGCCACCCCATCCAACCGGTGTTCCCCCACCGGGGGTGGTGCTGGTGCAGTAAGAGGGCGAGCCGCGCTCATGATTCAATCAGCGGAGTTAAAGCGAGCGCAAAATGACGCGGCGTAAACTACGCCGAGCCCCTCTTTTCATCCCCTGGAACGCGGTATTCGGGCGCACCCTTCGGATCCATTCATACCGGCTGCACCCCCCGCAGCCGTTGCGACTCGATCGAAAAGCGTGTTTTAAGTGGATCCTCGAATACCTGTCAGAATCCCGGAACGCCCTGGATGAAAGGTGTGTTTAAATATCTAAGATTTTTTCTTTTTTTTTTTGATTCTGTTCAATGACCGGGGTGAAAGTTGATTTGGGTAGGGTTTTTCTTTTTCTTTTTGTAAACATAGGAGTGCCGATGAATGGATGGAATTAAAAGTATATATGGAAAAAAGAACAGCGTTTTTAGAGTATGTGTGAATTCTGAAGGAATACGGTGCGAGTTGAGTTGAGTTGAGTTTTGTTTGACCTCGCGAGAAGAATTCCGTTGCGCGAAATTCATTCTTCGCGTAGTTTTTTTTTTAGCAGACACGGTCAGAGTGTGGTTGAACGTACACGCGTTTATTTGTAAAAGGAAATACGAGCGAGAATATCGGAGAACGTACGGAACGCTGGAAATCAAAATACATAAAACTTCGGGAACCGAGAAAGGCAAATAGAATAATCTACGAAATATTTTACACGGATTCCTTTGTTACGTTTCTTCGTTGTTCTCTTTTTTTTCTGTTACGGTTAGTAATTTATGTTTTCGAGTGGTCGATGCGTTTGCATAGCCGCCGGCAATATGCAATGAGTAGCCGTGCGATAGCAAAAGTGAAAAAATGTTTCAAAATCGCACGTGAAAAACTCGAGGGTGAAACGCCCCGGTATCAGAGGATGTGTTTAAATTAATTTTCATTACTTGGAAACACTTGTTGTGTAATCATTCCTTTGAACCGCAATTTATATCTACAGCAATTACACCCTACAATATTACCGTATAATTCAGTGACTATCAAAGATCGAATTTGTAGCTTACGAACGTTAAAAACGTACTTCCGTCGAGTAAATCGGATCTACCGGAATGAAATAAATTGGTTAATCGGCCAGCTCCTGTTACAAATTAATTAGAATTTCATTTTCCCGCGCAGTTTCTTTCCAACGTCGAACGAGTCGGCGATTAAACGGTTGAAAAACAAAAAGTATAATGAACAGCGTTGAACATATTTGATCGTACAAAAATTTCAGCAAACATTTCTTTATCTGTTTTCCATCGCTTTTCCATCCACACGTCGATCGCAGCGACGACGCGTATGTTTTCCTTTTGCATTACCTTTTTTCTCTCCACCGGCCAATGGTTATTTCAAAAGAACACCGTCATACGCGGACTTCAGTTATCCCACGTTGAAGAACGGCACTATACGTTCTATATTTACAATAACTGAAAGCATGAAGTTCGTTAAGTAAATATTACATGCAACCTGGCGAGGAAACGAAACAGACCGGGCGGGATATAAAAGAATTCGAAACCACCGTTCGCGGGATTAGTAAATCTCGCGAGTGAACGTTTTTAATAATATATTTCGCGATAAAACAATGCCGGAATATTCGGTGCCAGATACGCTCGCATAAGAAAACCCCGTGTACGGTAACGGGTACTAAAATCTGATTAAAAAGAAATGGATCCTTTGACGGGGTACGTTTCAACGTGGAAGATTCGAGGAAAAAAATATGATACAGCGATAATAAAAGCGTGCGTTATTCCTTGCAAACAAGCGGCGGGTAACGGAGAATTTTAATATGCATTCTATAGAAAGGGGAAATGAATGTAGGCTGAATGAAAAAATACCGTAGCTCGTACACATACTTTGTGCGTAACTTTTTTGTCTTCTGTTATTTTCCCCAAAAAGCTGTCCGTGTATTGTATGTATATGTATGAACGTACAAATATACAATCTTGCTCTTATAATTACGAGACAAACGGAACCCGATAACGCGTACAATGATACATTCTTATAATAAATAACAGCGCTTTGTACTTAACCATGAACATCTATTACCTATAAACACACTGTGGTATCAAATATTTCTGTGCCATGTAACTCGAAATACACTTCCCCACGGATAAAGAACGGGAACTGGATGAACGAGGAGGGGAGGGGGATGGAATTCCATCGAGAAATTACTATAACAAAGAAACCGCCGGGTACAAGTTCATATAAAGATTGATGATAATAGAAAAGTGCTTCCAAGCACGATGATGCAGCCCGTCGAAAAAAAAAAGAAAAACAAGAAGGAACCCTCGAAGAGGGTGGTTCTCTAAATCACAGGCCTGTATTTATCCGACTCGCTCCATTTTCTATCAAAAACGTTTCGTTGCAAATTCCACCGGGTGTACCAAACAGCGAGCGGCGGGTTTGGGGGTTCGAGCAATTTCCGAATCATAAAACATTCTTCGCGGGTTGGTACCGTTCTCGCAAAAAATACTTCTCTGAAAACTCCATACGCGCTGAAATAAGAAACCGCGTGTGGCATCGAGACCGTAGAAATAAAAACGATAACTACCGCGAACACATCGAATGATTTTTCGTAGAAAAAGAAGAAAGAAGAACGAAACAAAAGCAACGTATACAGGCGAACGAATCGAGTACGAAGCGGATTTCGCACCAAGACAGCGGTTACACGGCAAAGCACACACCTCCACCCGTTTCGCTTATCGTTCGCGCGACGCATCATTCGCCGTGAATTTCGCATTTATCGTTCCCGCTTATATCTTTACGAGGCGCTCCCGTTTCTCACGGTGGCTGAGCACGGATCTGAATACACCCGGATAAAGAGAACAGGGTGGGGGAAGGGACGAGGTAGAAAACTAACGTGCGCGAATAGGAGCGGAAACATCTACTCGCGTTTAATCTCGCGATGCTCGACGCGATTCATCTTTGTCGTCGACGACGTCTTCCTCGTCGTCGTCTTGCTATGCCTTCGCGTCTTCGTCTCCCGGATTCTCGAGCATCAACGAGAAGAACGTTGTCGAGACTCGTCCCCGTCGCATTCGACTTCACCCTCCCACCCACCCCTCCTTTGCCTCCAGCTGCGAATACAACAACCTTCAACCCCCCTGTTCGCAGTAAACTCTCCGGTCTCCTTGTTGTTCTCTTCGCCGTTGTTCCAAGCAGAAGCCAGTTGACGCAGTCGGTGACTCGGCCACCTGGGAAATACCGAGTAATGCCCGCAAAGCTTCTTCTCTCTCCTACTTACCGTTCCACCTGCTCTTTCCGACTCTTTCCTACTTCCCATACCCCTCCCACTACTACTACTACTACTACTGCCACTATTCACCCTTCTTCACCCTCGTGTCCTTCTTCGTAGCATCGCAACGTTATTTCACTCCTCTCCGCGTTCACGAGCCACCACCACCGAGTCTCTCGGATGTTCCCAGGCAACGTTGCTCTAGGTACTCGCGAAAATTGCCGGGACTTCCTTCCCCGCGATGCCGACGGAGTCAAACCTTAGCGGGAAGAAACTCGATGCCGGCTGCCGTGATTCCAGCGTGGATTTAATAACGAATAAAATTCAACCGGTGAGCGCGTTCCCGTTTACGGTTTTTAGCAAGCGTTTCCCACGAACTAGGGTACATACACACATTGTTGCACATGGTTTTCCATCGTATGGAAGGAAATTTGTTCTATGGAAGTGTTCCGCGAGGATCGGCGGTCTCAAATTGATCGGTTATCTAGTCGTTAAGTGAAATTCTGTATCGCGCGAAACTTTTCGTAGCCGTACGTCTTCCACCGTTCGTTTAACGTTTCATAAAGTTCCGTGCACTTCCATCTGTACGGGTCGTTAAAGGAAAACGAGAGAAAGAGAGTGAACGCGATGGAGTGAACGGGGAGAAATAAAAAAAAAAAGATGTGAAAACGAAAAGAAGAAAGTATGATAAAATTACATGATTTCACTCTGTAAATATTAATTCCACGATTTGCTCTTCACCCTCTTACCCTCTTACTCTCTTTGTCTCCTTTCGAATTTATAAAATACTTATAAGACTTTCGTTTCATCCATCTATCCCCCTCCCCCTTCTCTCGTCACCCAAAACACTATGTTATCAAAAATAATTGTGTCGAGGAATTTTAATCGCATAAACATAGTGTGATCAGTCTTTCTTCTTTGATTTGGTCCTCTTCTCTTGACCTTTCGTCGGCCCGCCGACGACGATAAACACCAGGAGTTTCACTGTCACGTAGACGACGTAGATGACGGCTAACAGGACGGCGAGCAACAGCAGGGCAACATCGACGAGATGACGCTGATACCACGGCAGACTCGCACCCTCGCTCTTCAGGTATGGTAAACCATTGCCCCGGGCGATGTATTCCGTCCACCAGACCGCCGTCTCTAACGGGCTCGCGGGTCGATCTCTGTAAGCCTTTGAAAGCTTTCGGGCGTTTTCACGATACCTGCAAAAGAAACGAGACACCGTCAGCGCGAGCGTACCTGATACCTGACTTTTATACATCGTTTTTCGGATTCTTCCTATTCCGTTCCTTTCATTTTTTTTCTCGAATACGAATTTTCACCGCGAATACATTGGAAATTATGCTTTATACTCATTTTCGTTTGCTGCGATCTTAGGTAATCTGGTTGCCGATAATACATTGATTAACGATGGTAAATAATTCGTGAAAATGAACGATCGTTTTTTCCTTTCATTCACGTGACTCCGGGAGGTGTAAAGGAACTGCAATAAAAATACGATAGATATTTCATACGTGTACGTATCCGTCGACAATTTTTTTACGCCTCGTTTATCGCGGACCACCCCCCTCACACTGTAAACAGACTCGTCTCGTTAAGACGTGAAGAATGTCCGAACGGATTCGTTGCCCGTATATCTCGAAACGACCGAACAGTGTCTTCCTCATCAGGGGCACGTACGTTATCGAAATTCTCGTCGGCTCCGGTCGTATTCAAGCGTGAAACGCCGCGAGTGTAGAATCCGCGAGAGGAGGGAACAGAGTGACAGAGAGAATAGAGATAAAGAGGAATAACAGAGGGTTGCAGAAACGTGGTAGAAGCATAGAATAGAGGAGGGGGGATGGGGGGGGTAGTTTTGACGGGAGGAAGAGGGAGGGGGATGAAGCGTGCTCGCAACCACCCTCGACGACCCGGAGCACACAATTTACCAATCGGTACTCTCCATTATTCGTGTTTACAGCTGCAGGCCGCGAATCAACCTGGTCCCCCTCCCCTCCCCCCCCCCCTATCCCCTGTTATTTGCCTCGGTCAAATTCAGTTGCAGCCCTGCGGTGGTTTTGAATTAACCATCAATTTTAAGCGCGTTCGACGTCCCTTCCGTTGAGCCCCGCCTGTCAACGGACCGGCGCGATGTTTCGAGGGTGTCGGACGAACGTATGCCAAGAGAATTAATTTATTGCCCCCCGGGGTCGAGGAGGAGGGAGAGGGGGTGCGGAGGGAGAAGGGTTAGGGGTGGTTAAGGGGGTGTCGACGGTATTGGAAAGGCGTCACCCGCTATACATACGTGGCAACGGAATGCAGGATAGAGGATACGTGTGTATCAGAACCGGATACCGAGCTCGAAAAGTACACCTGTTTCATCGCTTTTAACCGCGGGGAGCCAAACAAACGTGTTATAGAGGCAGGAACAACCGTGATACGTATGTATATGTATGTATATATATACCGTGGGAGTGATTCTCATTTGCATAAATTTAAACGTGCTTTACCGTCGACGGTTATACCGTTATCGATTGGTCACGAGGAGCGAAGTAAGAAAGAGAAACCGAAAGAAAAACACCCCCTCTCTCCTCTCTCCTCTCTCTCCTTCCTCTCCCTTCCTTCGTCGTAGAAACGAAAACCGTTTCCCTTGAAATATGTATAAAGCGTATGTATGTATATATACGTATGTATACTACATAGGTTGTATACGTATACAACCATGTTACCGTTGGACTTTCAAATCGGATTACAGTCATCAAAGTATCGGCGAACTTCGCTTTCACGACGGAAAAAATCTACAGCTTCGTTATCTCCGATGGGAAACACTTCCGCGAGGGTAAAAAAAAGAGAACGTTAGACAGATTCGCGGGAAATAAATATGATAGATACGATAGGAAGGGCGATGGAAGGGAAACGGGAAGAGGGGGGGGGGGGTGGAAATTCGTTAAATTGGATGACCATTAAGGCGGACGTTAATTGTCCCCTGTTATTCGGCGAGGGAAATAACGATAGTTCCGTAGACGGTGGGCTTCTCGAGACCGTTATCGGGAAATGGGGCAAATTATTTAGTCAGGAAAGTCTGAAGGCAGATGTCGCGAAAGTTACCAACCAGAAACCATTTCTATCCCCATTTCTGAGGCCGACTCGTATCTCCGGGGGATCATAATTCCCGCGATATCTCGGATCGTTGTCGCTCGAGTCGAGCACACCACGACACGTTACGAAGTTACTTTCCGACTTGTAACGTTATCACGGGGACTAGGAAGCCTCTTCGTTCTCCCCGATGCGCATTCCTGGGCCAAACTGGTGCACGCGTGTATACATATATACACATCCACGAACGCAAATATACACGCACACACACACACACACACACACCCAGATAGAAAGCGAACGAACCGAAGGACCACGGTACTCTGTGCCGAAAATTATTCAGTCCCTACGACTAAAGCTGTCGGTTAGAAGATTCTCGTAAAACGAAAGTTTCCGTTTATCGAGATCCAGACTAACGCCGTTACCACGGTCTCCACAAATTATTCGAGTTTAGTTAGAAAAAAAAGAAAAGAACTAAAAAGAAATCTCATAATCGATTCAATGAAGAATCACGATTATCTTTCTACGTTGTACGATGTATCATATAATACTAATTAAAATATTCATCCGGTTAACAGGTTAGCCAGGTTGCGAAAGTCCGAAAGAAAGTCATTTCTGCCGGGACATTCTTTCTACCATTTTTTTTTCTCTTTCGTTCTCCCTCTCTCTCTCTATCTTTTTTTTCTTCCTCTCTGAAAGTTAGTTTCACGATCTCGTCATGCGTTATATTGCCTCTCCCTGTCGGACTTTCCCTCGAGCGGCGAAATTCGAAAGTACTCCGCGCGTCAGAAAGTAATCTTCGTTCCCTCGTAATTCCTTCAAAGTTACTTTACGATTTCCCGGGTCGTTGTCGCTCGGGCCCCGGCGAACTCCCCCGGCCAACGTTACGAAGTTACTCCCGCCGACTTGTAACGTTATCGCGGGGAACCGAGAAGCCCTCTCCTCTCTCTCTCTCTCCTTCTCTCCCAATTAGCCGGCGTAACCGAACTCGCGCACGTACACCTATCTACCGAGGGCATTATTCAGGATTCGCGACTACAGCCGCCGCCGCCGCCGCTACCCGGGTGCCACGGGCTGTCGGTTTCTAAATTATAAATCGTAAATTAGATCTTATTACAAATCGGTTTATATGGTTACGTAATACACTGGCAACAGGGCCGGACTGTATAATATCCGTGGGCATTCGTTAAAACCGTAATTCGAAACTGGGAACCGAGTTACCGGCGGCGTGTAAATATCGATCGTATTAAAAGGGTATCGTTTTCGCGACATGGAAACTTAGTCGCCCGTACGGTATATAGGTGTATACATGTATACATATATGTATGTATATTTATACAATATATGTATATATGTATATATGTAAATGTATATTGTATATACATACACATAGACCCGCGTTACCCGGGTTTATACATATGTAGATATGTATTATCAGTTCCCAGGGATATTACTCGTGAAATGTTATGCAGCTACATCGCGAGGCACCGGGACGCTTTGCAAACAGTTGCTAAAATAACCATATGCATAGCCCACAGCAGCGAACTAATTGGGCCAGAAATAGAAAAGTCTAACGGTGGATATGTTTCATTTGCACCTGACACAAACAACGTTTAAATCCTCAATTACAGTCGCTTGGCGCGTAACGCCGGACGGGATATCCGTTTGACATGCATCCCCGTTAATTTTCGAAATGTGCCCACGGTATGGGAAACGAGGGGGTGAACCAGGAACGGGAGGGGGGAGGGGGAGGAGGGGCTACCAGCAAATAACACGCACCATGTCGGAATTCTAGCTAGCTTCGCGACTGAATGGAACTAAATGAAAATTCCCGCCCGACGACTAATAATCGTTCATACTTCCACCGGGTTCATTATTTCATTTCTTTGTTTTCTCTTCTATATGTTTTTTCTTTTCGTTTCTCCATTTTGTTTTTTTGCTGTCAACTTCCCATCGTGCCCCGCGTCTCCCCGTGAATGTTTTTTTCAGAAAGCTTGTTGGGGGGACGAGAGCCATTATCGATTCAATTCCGTCCGATAGATTCCGGTTTAAAGTGACCGAGTACTTTGGATTAATGAAATGCAGCACCGGGGATATAAATGAAGGCAGCAGTAGAAAAGGTACGAGTTGGTCAGACCGGGTTAAGGAGACGCGACGGATTTACGCCGACGGAATTATTTTCCTCCTCCTTTTATTATTATTATTATTATTATTATTATTATTATTATTATTTCCCTCTTTTTTCCCTTCGTCGCAAGGCATTTTTATACGATCTTCGGGATAATTAGAATTCTTTAATAATGTAATTAAAAAGGTATCGCGAGACAACGATAAAAAAGAAAATAATCCAACGGCGACGATGTGAACAATCTTTCCGTGTACGTATAATAGAATGGAAGAAATGAACAGATTCGCACTTAAACCACACAAGTATCAAGGTAAGTATAGAAGGTGGAAAGGAAAGGACGAAAGGAGCCTCCGGCGAAATGGCCCTCGGGCCCTGAGCTCCGATCCAATTAGATTTTTAATAAAAGTTTACCCATCCCGCTGCTCTGTCCCGCGAGTCACGTACCGGTTTGCGTCCCTACGGGCTGAGAAAAAGATTAACTGGTTCCCAGGGTAACCAGCCTTTTGACACCGACCTAGCGGATGCCCTTCCGGCAGTGCCGGATTAAGAGGTCCACGGACCACCCTCTATACTCGAGAAAATTTCAAAGGACCTACCCTTCCAGAGACGGTGCGCTTCCGTCAGACGGACTTCTGTCACATCGTCGAAATTCGCACCTCCTCTCAAAGTCAACGTGTATTAACGTGTACTTGTTAAAATAAAAACAACAAAAGAATAAAATAATATATAAATAATTCTCAATAATCTTTTTAGAAATTTTCTCGTAATTGCTATCTATTTATTGAGACAACGTGCTTTTCGTGAAACGATCAGTAGTAAAGATAAAATTTATTAACATCGACCATAATAAAGGAGGATTAATGAATCAAGGATGTTTTTCCCTAGTTTAGAAAGCTATTCGAAAGATACTTGAACATAATTTCCAAGGAAACTCGGGGGTAGATCGCGTAGGCTTTCGTTGTACGGACAATCTTTAACGGCGATTTGTTCTCCGTGACATCCGGACGTGCATACTCCCCCAAATAAGTATTTCGAGTTCGAAAGGTGGGCGGGTTCCTTGGCAACGACTACCGATGCATAAAGTTCGGCCACCCTGTCCGCGGCACCGATTCTAAATTATCACGTACCGGGAAGGCGGAGACATAAAATCTACGTATTCGTATCTAACCGTACATACCGGGTGCACTGAACTTTACTGGCAAATTCTGGCCCGATAAGAAACCGGAGAAATATCTTTCCGCGACGGCAATGTGGGGAATACAAGAAGAAATACGTACCCGGAATATTTACTACGTAATATGTATGTATAGGTGTAAGTGATACAAGTCGTTTTGCGGTAAGTTTCGAACCCCAAGGTATATGTACGTATACCTATGTATGTATGTATGTAGGTAGGTAGATAGATACGTTTTATTTAATACCCACAGCATTTTGTATAGAATACAAAACGATGAAACAGAGATTCAAAACGATACCCAATGATTTACCGAATACTTTTTCAAAAAAAAAAAAAAAAACACCAACAGAAAAAAACAACAAACAAAATATCACTCCCAGTGCGTCGATTAGCTTGATCCCGCTCGTATGTTCTATATTAAACTCGATTCGAGCATCGTCAGATTTTTAGTATCGCAACGAATTTACGAGGCACGGAAATTGCTCGCTCCTCGATATTTCCATTTCGAGATATTTATGATTTTCGGCATGTGTAGAACCTTTCGACAATAGAGAGACTCGACGGCTTGCGTCGAAATGTCGGATCATACGCGTCGCGTATCGGATGCACGAATTAAATCAATCATATTATCCATGCCACGTTGAAGAGTAACGGTGTACGTGTCTGTGTATGTGTGTCAAACATACACAAGAGAGTCGAGCCGGCAGCTGAACTTTGTTACATTAATTAACGTAAGTAGATACAACCGCGTACCGATCAACCGATGGATGAAAATAAAAATTACTCGTAAGCAAATCCGAGGGTTCCGTTTAATAACTCCATCGCGTAATGCAGCTACCTACTCGATTCTGCTGATTCCGTCAATTCCGTGCTATCTCAACCGTGCCACATCGATCCTGTTCCAAGTTTAGCCCTATATCTACTCTCCCGCGCTTTATAAAATCAACTCACCAGAGCTAGATCGATTGAAATTCACTCTGTTATCGCTAACTTTCCTTGATTAAAGCGAACGCAATTTTTTTTCCCCCTCCCGTTTCTCTACCTCATCTTCCTCCTCCTCCACCTCCTCCACCTTCTTCTTCTTCTTCTTCTTCTTCGTCTTGTTCCCCTTTCATCTCTCTATCACGGGACTGCCACAGAGTTTCCGAAATCGACTCTATATCACCGGAAGCGTAATATCGCGCGACCGGTAGACACCAGTACTTTGTCGCGAAACGATAATTCATTCTCTCTCTCGTCTCACTCTCTCCCTCTCCCCCTCCCACAATCATACACGATCCGATTTCGATACATGTAGATCGTCGTGTGTACCCTCGATCGACGAACGCTGTCCGCGAAAATAGGACACCCTGTACACTGGCTCACGTGCACATCTTTCGCTATGTATACATGTATACATATATGTATATATATATAAATGTACATACACATATATATATATATATAAAACCGATCTCGTTCCCCGGAGGCTTCTCCTTCGTCGGGTGCTAGACGGCGGTCGGGAAAATCCAATCGCTTCCCGACGATATTCGTCTTTGTAACTCGATAAGTCGCCCGGGTAATACGGGGAGGGGGGTGGGGGAGGGGGGGTTTTAGGAAGAAAATTTCGACGTCCACCCGGGATCCCACTGGTGGGAGAGGCCGGTCGCGATAGAATGAGATCAAAATCCGGAAATCTTATCCCCGAACACCCCACCACCGCCCCCCTTGCACCCAACCAACCCCCCTTTCACCCCCCTTTGGATATTCCGATGCGCCTTCTCGGTAACACGTGACGCAGCGATTCGAACGTACTCCGAGCAGAGCGAACGGAAATTGGGGTTCCGACGGGAAAAAAGTGCGCGTTTTCATGCACGTTCTGATTTACCGTGGATGGTCCGTCGGAGTGAATCGAAAGTTTCACGACGTCGTTTAATTAAATTACGAACTTATTTGACGTCCCGGTATGTCGACGAAGAAGGGACTGGAGGTATAGGGGGAGGGGGGGAGTGAGAGAGAGAGAGGGTGCAGAAAAGGAATTCATTGTGGGTGCGCACGAAGACGCGGCAGGTTTTGATTATTACAAGATCAAAGACGCCGATGACACGGCGCGCGCGAGTTTATGAGTCTCGCGAGCAGCGTGACGAACGTAAGGGAATAAAATGAAAAACAATATTCGTGATGCTAGTGAGAAGAGGGTAGAGGAGAGGAGGGGAGAAGGAGAGGGAGACAGGTGAATGGAAAGAGAGAAAAAGGGTGTTCGGGGGGGTAAAACGAGATCAAAGTCGTGATATCTTACCCTTTTCTCGGATATTCCGACGCACCCCTTCAAAGACCACGTGACGCGATGAATGAAACAGATGCCGCGGGATGGAATGTACAAAAGTACTTTAATTTTTTAGATGCACGTTTCCTTCAACTCGACGCGCACAGAGTGAACTTGAAAGCTTCGGTATTTGTATCGGAAGAAGACACTGTCGTCGAACGAAAGAATTTTTGACTAGATTTAGGAGAGAGAGGGAGAGAGAGAGAAAGATAAACACGAACTCCGGGTGAACTGTTTTATTCAGCGAGAAGTGATAACCATCGTAAAATACCGTAAACTCTTCGAATGGACGATATAAACGGTGTTAAGTCGCCCAGATTTTTTTGCAAGTTAACTTTACGACGTCGGATACGTTACATAAACCATGCGTTAAAGTACGCTTTATGTTTCCTGGAGGGACTCGCGTATATTTATTTACTATTTTTTTTTGACGTGTGTACGTACATATGCAGTTTTACTTTGACCGGCGAGACAAATTTTCTACAGGATCTCGGATGAACGATGTCCAATTACACGGACGGTCATTACGTATGAAAAATGTGACAACGGCGTCGTATTTTTTGCCGATTCGAAAATATTCCGAATACATACACCGGGACGCGATTGTCGTGTCGGCGAGTAAACAAATTGTAAACACCGAAACGGTGTGTCCAGCGTTAATTACGGAATAAACATTCAATTATCGAAACCGCACGGTTACGCGGATGTCTATGCGTCACGTAAATGTCTGCGTTATAAAGTATTTTCGAATCGCGGTTTACCCGTGCACCAGGGGGAGAGAGGGGGAGGGGGGGGAGAGGGTGCAGAATGCATTATTCAAATTCCAGCTGTATTCGTACACGTAACTTAAATAATGAAATTCAGTAGATCTAAGAAAGCCGGCTTTTTGTCCGGCACTCGTTTTCAGCTCGCCGGAATACATTTCCATGTACATACATACATACACGCCGGTAGGTACGTGTGCCCAAAGACGCGGAACTTCCATTTGCAAATAATGCGAGGCAACTTTTTAATCCAACGGGCGCGTCTCGCGCCCCGTACAAAAGGCGATACCCCCCCCCCCTCCCCGGTAAGAGTCGCGGAGTCAAAGTCAAAACTAACTTTAAATTCTTCGCGACACCGAACTTCCCGCGAGATGTGAATATCATTTGTGAAAACTCGCGCGCGCGCGCACACGTTAGCGACGACGAAACTTTTCGCTGGGGGAAAACCATTGAAAAACCCAAGATCCCGGCAATTATCGTTACATCCACGCAATTACGTGGAAACTCGAAACTCGCCAAACAGATTCTCGCACTTCGCCGAAGTACTTTTCCCGGGAACTTCTTTTCGCGCAGACCCGACGAGTAATGTAATTGCTACTGTTAGAAAAAAAAAAGAGAGAACGAAATATTAATATCAACGGAACGAAAAAAAAATAAACATTATTTTCACTTGCCACGAGGAAAAACCCGCCGGCTTTCATTAAACTCGAAAGTCGACGCCGTTACGTTGGAAAATCACGACGGAATAAAATTCTCTGCAAAAATACCAGAAAGTTTTAACCTATCTTAATATCCGAAAAACAATCACCACGGTGTCCCATCGACGTCCAACCGTCCTACGATTTATCAAACGAAATCAACAACAACGAAAAAATAGCCACAGGGTGGCAGGAGAAAAACGGGTTTTCACGATTCTAGCGTTATCTGAATACGGCCGTCGGTCCAATTACTTTCTCATCCGGAGACGATCCACGCGTCATTACGCATCGCCCGCGGCACGTTCCTTTTTCTCTTCGGTTTCCACCGGTTTTCCCTTCGCGGCCCTTCGCCCCCGTCACCTAAGCCTCACCTCCCTCGTGGACCATTACACGTCCCTTACGGGCGAGCAGGTGCACCGAAGCACTCACCGCCCCTGTGAAAGGGGGTTCCCTCTCGCGGGGAATAAGAGTTCCGGGCGCATTTTGTCTCTCGAATAAATCCGACCGAAAGCTACGGTCGGCGAGCAACGACGGCGACGTACCAACGGATAGAAGGGAAAGGGGAAGAGGAGGGGGAGGGGGAGAAGGGAGGAGGGACTGGAACTAAAACTCGTCGGGCGAAAGGGTTACACTCGAAAGGGAATAAAGACGAGAACAACAGGGCAATAAAGAAGACGAGGTGCGGGTCACGGTGAGAGATGAGACGGGAATGGTTGAAGAAAGAGAGAAACTCACGGGCTAGTTGAACGGAGAGAAAGAGAGAGAGAGATGAGAGAGAAGAGTTGGTGTCGGGCTAACTCGACGACGGTGCTGCACTATGTTATCCCTCAGCCGTAACCGAAGAAGAAGCGCAGAAGCAGGGGCGTGCCTCGTACCTCCTTACAAACTGCCGAAACTTTGACTACCGCCCTTCCGCCCTTTGACTACCGGCCTTACGTGCCAGCTTGCGCGCTTAAGTACATACTACTACATACTACTACTACTACCTACCCTGTCTCTACCATCCCACGCTTTAACTCGCGGTTTATGTATGTTTATGTATACGTACACACGTGCGATCGTGCATACATACGTACAAATCGTCAAATTCAAGCAGTTTTTTGTTCGGCATTCGCTCAATTATCGAGATAGCGATCTGAAACTGGTACCATTGTTTTAGTTAGGAAATTCTACGTCAGAACAATGTATAATAGTTGTACTTTTCGAAAATTTAATTTTTCGCAAAAATCTGAAGGGGGTAGGTCAGGATTTTTTGCGATTTTCGTAAATCGCTCGCCATTTCCGTAATTTTTGAGCTATTAAAGTGATCCAGGGCGTTTTGGACGCGGAATCCGAAGCCGAATAAGACAGTGAAAGAATTATTTTGATATCTAAAAAATTGTAGAAATGGCGAGCGATTTACGAAAATCGCAAAAAATCCTGACCTACCCCCTTCAGATTTTTGCGAAAAATTAAATTTTCGAAAAGTACAACTATTATACGTTGATCTACCGTAGAATTTCCTAACTAATTCAATGGTACAAGTCCCAGGTCGCTATCTCAAAAATTGGGCGAATGCCGACCAAAAAACTGGTTGAATTAGACGGTTTTTCGCGATTTTCGTAATTCCTTCGTCTTTTTCGCATTTTTATAGATATCGAAATGATTCTTTCTATGTCTTATTTGGCTTCGAATTCCGCTTTCAAAACGCCCTCGATCATGTTAATATCTCAAAAATTGCGGAAATGATGAAGAAATTACGAAAATCGCGGAAAATCGTCAAATTATGACAGTTTTTTGATCGGCATTCGCTCAATTTTTGAGATAGCGACCTGAGACTTGTACCATTGTTTTAGTTAGGAAATTCTACGCCAGAACAACGTATAATAGTTGTACTTTTCGAAAATTTAATTTTTCGCAAAAATCTGAAGGGGGTAGGTCAGGATTTTTCGCGATTTTCGTAAATCGCCTGCCATTTCCGTAATTTTTGAGCTATTAAAACGATCCGGGGCGTTTTGGACGCGGAATCCGAAGCCGAATAAGACAGTGAAAGAATTATTTTGATATCTCAAAAATTGTGAAAATGGCGAGCGATTTACGAAAATCGCAAAAAATCCTGACCTACCCCCTTCAGATTTTTGCGAAAAATAAAATTTTCGAAAAGTACAACTATTATACGTTGTTCTGGCGTAAAATTTCCTAACTAAAACAATGGTACCAGTTTCAGATCGCTATCTCAAAAATTGAGCGAATGCCGAACGAAAAACTGTCATAATTTGACCATTTTTCGCGATTTTCGTAATTTCCTCGTAATTTCCGTAATTTTTGAGCTATTAACATGATCAGGGACGCTATAGACGCGGAATTTGACGCTGAATAAGACAGTGAAAGATTCAGATCGATATCTAAAAAATTGTGGAAATGGCGAGGGAATATCGAAAATCGCAAAAATCCTGACCTACTCCCTTCAGATCTATGCGAAAAATCAAAATTTTGAAAAGTACAACTATTATACATATGGATCTAGCGTAGAATTTCATTATAACACGGTTGAATGACGTCTGCGAGACCTACTTAAATCCATATACGATGAATTTAGTTGCGCTGTTTTATGCGACGTCCTCCGCATCCGCGCCTCGTCGAACGAGACAAAGTCTCCCGCGACGAGGCTGCCGGGATGATTATACGCGACCTTGTTCCTCACCGTTAACCAGGGGGAAGGAAATTTAACGAGAGCCGAGCGAGAAGTGCGCGTTAAGTGGATCGAGAGATGGGGCAAGGGGACGAGGGATCAGAAAAGAGGACGTTTTTTCTTTTTAAATCAGGATTAGAAGGGCGAAATATACGGCCGATAGGGGGAAACTAGTCTATAAGGGGATTAATAAAGTTCGATTAAATTCCAAGATTTATATATTACCGAGGCTAATCCTCGGTAGCTTGAAAATCGTCGAGTCTCGATCGGGAGCGTCGTGAATATGATTAGGGGACAAATCTAACAGGGAAAGGGAGAGAGAGACAGAGTAGAGTAGAGTAGAGTAAAACGAGACAGACACGGAGAGAGTGAGAGAGGGAGACAGAAGTGGTGGAAATAGGGGATGCTTTAACGTCGACCAGCATCACTCCTGGTGGTATAGTGTTTGATCGGCAACCGGATGGCTGTAAGTCGAAGTTGGCTTACAAGCGCAATCATGCGCGGAGATCTTTGGGAATTGAATGGCCACTTCGAGTCGCCCTCGCGGGATTCAAGAGGAAAAGGGGTAATCGAACAAGCTGTATTCCAATGGATCATGGATTTCTCTTCCTGTCTCTCACACTCTCTCTTTCTCTCTCTCTCTCTCTCTCGTGAAAAGTCATGAATCATGAGGTAACACCTACGGTGTTGGTTTATAGCCGTTTAAAAATGATCTTCGATTATCTTTCCCCTCAGATTCCATTCAGATATTCCAAAGATAATTGGAATAATTTAATAAGCTATTTGTTTAACAGTTAATAACAGAGATTGACGTAACGATAATTCAGTTGTATTACCCCGGGGTAAAGGGGAGGGGGATTTTAAGAACGTGTACTCGTAAATCTAACGGGGGAGGAGCGACAGGGGGGGGGGTGGGGAACAGTAATTACGGGGTTACCGGTGGCGCACGGCACGACAACGAGAGTACCGGTAGCACTGTTTTCAAATTGTTCGATAATTTTATATTTCTGCGGCATGAGACGTTGCACTTAACAATTGCGCCGCGTCACGCGACAGTGAGACGTACCTCCACGGTATCGTTCGTTGAACAGCGGGCTTTCGCCTCGCGTTTATCGCGTTGTTACCGTTGTATTTATTCGGCCGAGGAATCTTAATTCGCCGCACGGCATCCCCGTAAATAAGGCTTTGGTCGTCATACAGTGTGTGAGTGTGTATAATGCGATATAAAAAAATTGTAACGACGCGGATCATCGCGCCCCGTCGCCGTCCCTGTGGCGAATCGAGAATAAATCGAAGGGAAACGCGATACACATAATACTCCGTTACGGTTAATTGATCTCGCGATCGATTCCCGTCCGGTAATATAAAACACCCCGCGACACGTGATCCCGTCGCGAAATAAATCCGAAAACCGTTACAACGACGACGATGACGATCGGCCGGCCAGTCGACCGGATATTTCGATCACGTAACGATAGAATGGAAATCGCGATTATCCAATTACGCGGCACGAATTTATTTGTCAATTAATATTCAAGGCGTTACGTAACGAGGATACAATCGCACCTGCTTGGCCGGGTTTTGGTTTCCACAGCGTTCCCATCCGCGAAGTCCGAGGTGGCACGCTCGTAAATCCATGGTGTCGTAATTACCGCCGTACACCGTCGCTCTGTTCGCGGTGGGGGCGGAAACGAGCCCCGACGCTGGCAAAACGCTTTCATATCCGTTTTGATTTATTAAGCTACTTTCATCGTTCGACGCGACGACTCCGTGCCCACCACCCCTCCCCTTGTCTCCCCCTCCCTCACCCCGCGATACCGTATAATTGTAATTAAAATACAACGGTCGCCTTTATAAAGTATAAAACCGCAATTACCGTCCGACACGTTTCCTTCGAGCGCGAAATAAAACACCCGTCGGCCCGCGTCGGAAGACGCCGCTGCCCAGGAGATTAATGAAATTCATTAGCGTATCCGTTTCACTCGATGGAAAGCTCGAGTGTGGCAAGGAACGTTTCCGAGATCTTCCTCCGACCGACCGACCGACCGACCGACGTCGGGGATATTACGCGGGGTTTACTCGAATCTCATAAATATCCGTCATAAATCTGGACTACCGGTCGGATCCGACCGTGTAACAACGGAAAACGAATGGCCATGCCTCACCGTTCGTCGCTACTAATTACTTTGATATTAAAACACTCGTTTTTTTTAAAGGGAGACCTAACAAAGTATCATCGTAATAACTCGTACGATAAAATCGAACCTTCTAGATCCTCTAACAATAACTCACTCTCAATTTCATCGTCGTATCACAATCGAGTGGAACGTTCAAAAGATAGCAAAAAAAATCATCGTCGAGATGCCAACAGGGCCGTGACAATTGTAAAACAGGTCCCCGCGCCCAGATAGACAGGAAACGAGGACAAAGAAACGAAACGGTGGTGCAACCGGGTTAACAAGTTCCACGCGGAGGACAAGGGGATCACAGGGGCGGTGGAGGTGGATGGACCGCGGCGGCATTGAATAATGTAGAATTTAATTTCGTGCCGGCTCTCGGCCGTCATCGACGGACCGCATCGCGGCGTTGATTCATACCGTGAAACATTTAACGCTCGTGAAATTTCCCATGCGACCGGCCGGATACGCCGGGTATTTGTCGATGGACGAGAACCGTCCGTTGGAACACGTCCGCTCTTTCCGCGATTCGTGCCTCGAATTTAGGACGAAGGGCAACCACGCCGCGAAAAGGGAGAAAGAGGAGGAAGAGGAGGAGGAGGATAAAGAAAAAATTGATACAACGGAGAGTTGTTGTTTCTCTTTTTTATACGCGAAAGACAGAAAGAACAAGAGATATAAAGTGTCGGTGAAGAGGCAAAGGTGTTCGGATAGGGATATATGGGGGATGAAATACCGGTGAAAGGGCGATGAAGGGAAGAAGGGAGGTAGGGGGTGAGTGAGAGGGATGGAAAAACGCCAGTGAGCCGCGTTACGGATTAACGGGGCGCCTGTGCTGCAACGACGATGCACTTCCCGGATATCCGAGCGTCCGGACAGCTCGTGAGATATTCAACGGAGCGAATATCCGGCCAGATTATACGATTTTCCTTTTTGCCACGGCTCCCGCCCGTTTTTTTTCTCTCACTCTCTCTCTCTCCCCATCTCTCTTTCTGTCTGTCTCTCTCTCTCTCTTTCCCTGTCCGATATTCCTTTCTGTATAGGTTACCCGGAGGATACCCGCGGAATTTTAGCATAACCGATATCTTTCGGGTGCAGACGTATCCCAATGATCCGACACGTGCAGCTTGGACTAGCGTATGAATGATTTATTAAACGAATCTTGTTCGACGAGTCCACGAACGTTCGATGAGGGATCGTTTAACTCGTCAGGGAGAGTCTTGTTAAATTAGTATAATTCAATTGGAGAATGCGAAAGTGTTTGTCAAACGTGACGAGATTAACGGAAACGGATGAACGGTGAGTAATGAGAAAAATAACGTTACCTGGTGTTATTGAACACCTCGTTCAGGGCGTTCCTCAAGGTCTCCTCGGTCAACTCGCTGTATCGGACGACCACCGCGACGCCCCTGGTTTCCGCCGCGGCGGAGTTGTGAAATTGATCACCGAATACCGGCACCAATACCATCGGCACCCCGTTGTAAATTCCTTCCGACAGACCCAGCAGCCCGCCGTGACCCAAATAACATTTGACATTCGGGTGACCTGCGACAGAAACGAAACGGGGGGGGATTTCAATTAGAATCGGCTGAAGTTCTTTCGCTACGGCACTGTGCGAAACGTTTCTTCGACGACTGTCCACCGGGGAGGGGTGTTTGTCTGTTTCCGCCGTGACAGATCGGACCGATAGAGCAAACTCTCGGTTGCGACTCTTAAAAGCAACCCGGGAATATTAAAAACGTCTCTCCCTCCCCTCCTTTCTCCCCTTCCTACGTTTCCCCCTTCTACAAGCAGTCAAAGCGCGAGCCGGAGAATCGATGAAAAATCGGGTGCCGTGTTGCATCTGGAAAGTCGACTTTCCGATATCGAAAAATCATCGGGAAAAAATTCCGTTTCCAGTTATCAAGATGAAAGCATCCACGATTCGCCTCGCTGCAAGAAACTGGATACGATATCATCGCGTTCCTTTCTCTCGTTCTTCTTTTTTTGGTTTTTTTTCCATCTCTCTCTCTGTCTATTCTATCTCCCTTCAACCCGGTGGTATTCTAATAACCGTGTTGTTATACGTTAGGAAACGTTTAAAACATGTCTAGCGACGGTGTCGCAGGGTTTAACGGGTACCCACAAATATTTACCACGTGACAATGAGGGTTCCACGGGCAACGAAAGCTCTCGATGCCGGTTACCCAGGAAACTCACGGGAAATATTTCGCGTTTGAGAAATTTCTGTCCGCGTTTATCACGCAAAGACTTCTCTCTCTCTCTCTCTCTCATAGCTATACATAGTTCTGTACCTTCGACGTCGATCCTAATGTCAAATTCCATTACCAGACACCCACTTCGCGACCCCCGACGGCTACGGATGCACGTGCGGGTTTATGTTACACGTATATATGTATATATGTATGTATGTGTGTACATACACGAGTCTATACACTATTTTACCATGTATGTAGGTATGTATATACGTAACCTAGCGTCGTACGTAAGGTGGTGAAGGTTCGAACGAGTACCTCTCGAGGTTTTGCACTCGATGCATCCTCATATCGGCGTACGTCGATACGTGACAGAGGATATCTATCGGCTGCCCTGAATTTTTGCAGCCGACATCGGGAATGCGGCGGAAACGAAAAATCGGACGGGCGTTCGCACGATTTGTTCGAGATTTCCGTCAACCGCGATACATCACGACTACGCCAGAAATACTTTAGCCGGTAATAACGTCAAGGAAGAAAAGAAAGAAAGAAAGAAAGAGAAAAACAGAGAGTTAATAGATTCCATTACGAATGATATTTAAACGGCAATTATACGATGGGAATAATTAATATGCCGATACGGGTGAATTTTTGGTCGGATGAATGGCACGATGATAAATGAGTATTGTGTTGTTAATAAAATTACCACCGAGTGACAGGGGGAATTGATGAACTTCGTTCGCTCGGATAACGATCCGTTAGTCTGTAATTAAAAGTGTAATTAAATCGTCGCCGTGGATTTGCTTAGACGTATATAAACTTCTGGCAGAAAGTCAATTATAATTTTACAAATTACTTGACTCGCGGTTGAAAATATTATCGGTCGTCTAACGATAATCCGATTAGCATACTCGTTTCCGGTATACGTTCGTTCGTCAAAGCTAATTCAATAGAAACGTCGTAGTATCAAAAGAAGTGGATATTCTATTTCTTAATCGTACGACCGAATTGTATAAAGTGCATCCGAATGAAAACGATTCAGCTTTTACCCGGGTGGCGACCCGTAATGCGATCACTCTTTTCATGCCTTTTTCCTTTGTGCCGAACAAATGTGATACTCGATCGGCAACGCATGTCAACATATTCTCGCCGGCACTACATCACGGTGTATCACCGCATCCAAAACCAATTCCATTAGTAGATCGTATGCAAATTTACAAACTCGAAGTCTCGGAACGGTAAACATATCGCTGCGTGCGAACATGCGTCGTAAAATAATTATATTTACAGTGAAATGTAAATGACGCAGTGTTCATCGTCACGTTGAATTAACGATTTCTATTATTCTCTATAAACGACCATTCAAACCTTGCGCATACGGAAAACGAGCACGTTGTTTCACGTTGTTTCACGTAGTTTCACCTTGTTCATCGATATATCAATGTATACATATACATCTACACATATACATATAATATATATAATACATATAATACATTTCATACGAGAAAGTCGGCGATGAAATAACACCACGTGCAATAGCGTAGGCAGGATCTTATCAGGATCACGAAGTAGACGAAGGTGTGTACAGGAGGATGGGAGGGGGGCGGAAAGGATGGACCAGCAGTCACGAAGTAAGATAATAAAATTAAAGCGATCGATCCCAGCATCCGGTCGAGTTACCCGGTAGTTCTAGCAAGATTATCTCGGTACCGTAGCTGCCCGCACGATGCAACTAAGACGGGAGGGGAAAAAAGAGGATCCTAAGTAGTAGTAACACTGATAACGTTACTTAGCGAAAATAATTTTCGACGTCCCTCCGCTATCTTTCCGTAAACGATTCCGGGCCGGGGCACGGTTAAAACTAGCAAATCTTTTAAAACGGAAGAGAGAAAAAAAAATAAAGGATGAATAAAGTTCCAGGTTTAGAGCCGCGGAATCGCGGACGAGAAATATTCCTTTTTCTTAGCGTATGAAAATATATCTACGTGTATGAAAGAGAGAAAAAAAAAAGTGAAACTCGGTGGAATAAACGTAGCGGGGAACGTAATCGAAAGGTAATGAAAAATCCTGAAATCGGTTTGCAAAGCTTCCGAAGGATACGTAAGGAACGCCCGTAGCGAAATATCGTCAGATGAAACAAATTCTGCGAAAGGTCTGAGAAATATTGAACGAAAAAAACAGAAATATTCTAGATTGAACCACGATGTATAAAGAACACGGGTGACGCCCATGTGTAACACGGCACTGTGTTTATTCAGTTCGTACCCCACCCAAAGATAGAGATTCTATTTGAATTAATAAACCAGACAGAAAAATTCATCTCTAATTATTACAAACGTATATATAGACACTCTAAACAAAAAAAAAAAAGAAAAACGTAGATTACGTATGTTAAGTGTTAAGTTACACGTCGCTTACGTGTCCCGCATACTAATCAGACGATAAAAACGTTAATCGACCAATTTTCATCCTACTTCCGACACGGACACGCGTTCGTTTACTTCGCGCCTTCAACTCACATAATTCCTTATCGAATGAAACTTCCTAAACGAAAATGGAAATTAAACAACATATGTAAATGTATGTACGTATAAGTGGCACGGGGCAAACGTTAATAAAAATACCCGAGTTGCGTGGGCAAGTAAGCGAATCGATTTTAAAACTTCAGGCACGTAGACACCCAAAGGGTACCTTTAGGCCCGCAGACTGTCGCAGCGAAGGGTGGGAAAAGCGAGCGAAGGGAAACAATGCGAGGGAGGACCACCCCATCTTCTTCTCCGGAAGGTTTAACAGTGATTTATGTTGCCAGCGGGTCGTTAGCGAGTTGCCTAATTAAAGTCGTTTCACTCGACAGGGGCCGAGCTGCAAAACTGCTTACACGAAAATTCTCGCGGTTCCCCCCTACCCCTTCATCGTTACCTTGCCAAAGACCCTCTTGAACGTCCTTACCGCCAAACTGCCAAAGTATTCGGGACACGCTGCCACTCGCTAACCACGACTGGGAAAAGTCACCCCCGTTCGGTCTTTGGCAACGAAGATTACAGCAAGTATACTTCTAATTTTCTACTTCCACCGATATATATCTCTATGTATTTTATATGTATATATATATACATATTACGAACCTTTGAAATACTGTCGGATTTGCTTCATTAAATCGAGGATCGTATTTATCGGGTGTGGCCGAGTTTGATATTAGTAAGTAAAGTCTGATCGGGATCGTTCCGATCGCTTGTTCGTTAGTAACATTTTCCAAACTATGCGGTAATCGAAGTATGTATAGATATACATATTTAATGCGACCTTGGCACGTCGATCGATTCATCGTGAAAACGAGACGGAAAGTCGTCGATATGTTTTTTTTTTCACAGAATGTAGTCATAATACCCAGGTTCGTTTTCCTCGATCGTGTCGCGCTATTTTGTTCGTTTTTTTCCCTTCGTAGAAGTTTAATTGATGTGACATTAAATCTTGCGTGTCAAATACAAGAGAATACCTATCGCGATACCTGTTCGTGATACGGTAGTGGACGATTTATTTTTCGGTCGATTTGTTTGTTACCGCGTGGAGGAGTTTTTAATCCAAAACACCCGTAACGCTGGCAGAGATGACCCCGTCGCGACGGCTTGAAAATAATTTGATATTCTATATGATCGATACGACACACGTGTATCACTGTTTCGGTATCATTTCGAGGCATCGAAAGCTCTTGGAATATGCAAGCCGCTTTGGAAGCTTCAAAACTATTTGACGCTCGCTGCGGCTGAATAGCGAATACCGAAGCTCTCGAAACGTTCTGAACGCCGAAAGCCGCTTTCGATATTTCGCAATCATTCCGGCGTCCGCTTCGATTAGTTTCACGGACACACCGGAATTTCGACTCTCTTATCAAGTATCGGCTAATTCTTTATACTATCCTCCTCCCACTCCCCCACACCCTGTGTGCTTTTTTTATCTCCCTTTTCTATCGTCGATATTAACGTCAATGTTGAAAGGATATCTTGTTACAATACACCCCGTGCATATGTGTATGTAGAGATCGATGACATCGTTGGCAAGCGAGAATTAACGAACAGATTTTTGTTCACGACTTTATATGTATGTGTTACACGGTTCGTACGTACGATGCTCTAGATCGATTTTTATATTTTGATTCGTAGAAATATATGTGTTGTAATCGACCGGTATAGTTTATAGCTACATGTACATACATACATGCATACATAGGTCGAGCGGTAATTGTGCAAAACTAAATTTCCCTCTACTCGCGAATGAACTCCCGTAAACTCGTTCATGTTAATCTAAGGTTAACAACTTGTTGCGCGTAATTGCGATAATTACTGTTATTCTCGTAAAGATACGGTGGCGAGACTGAATGCGAAACTGGTCGAACAATCGACCCCGGGGAAGAGAGGAGAAAAAAAAAAGCGTCCCGCGCACGTGGCGCGAGGTTCTCCCTTTATCGACGTTTAATAATTAGCCTTGATACGTGATAACACGATACACCGAGCACTTGTCCCGTCCCTATCCAATTAAAAACGGTCGCGGACTGTGAATCATTGTTTTCACCATTCGATACGTAAAACCCCCACGATCATTAGTAAATGACGTGACACAGACGTGATTGATAAATTTCCATCGACCCGCGATCGAGTTTCATCACTCTTCACGGTTGCGTATCGTGGAAAAATAAAGTTTCATTTTCCTCTTACGTTACGCGAAAACCAAGCTTCGTTCGACCACGGATAAACTTTTGTTGCAGTTAAATATAAATACATGATATATTATCTCACAAATCATAGACTTTTCACGCGATTAATCTCATCGATCCAAGAATAACTCTCATCTCACTTACAAACATATAGATAAGTACCTTACAAACCGTGATAAGCGTTCGACAAACGTAAGATACCAATCTAAAGATAGAAAAACGTTCGTAGACACAGGAATCGATTAGATCAAATTTTCACAGCGGTTGCAAAACGATCCGACTCTCGAGCGACCACGCGAAGGTGTACGATTCACCTGTCCGTAGTTTCTAGAACGTAGCGACGATCGACCTTGAGTTTGTTCGGGTGAGAGGCAGAACAAGAAGGAACAGTAGAAGCATTCCCTTACTCAGTATATCGAACTGGGGCAGCCATTTCCTGATTACCAAGTTGCCAGGTTTGCGCGGTAGATCGTCCACTTCCCATTTCCATATCACTCTTCTCGGTATAGATCCGATCACTTTCAATATATCGTCCAACGTCTTCCTGTCCATGGTCGACGCTTTTATCATGGATCCTAAATTAAAGTACAGCACACCCTCTCGACCTTCGTCGAGAAACTTCGCGATGTCACTCGGCAATGGTTTCGATTTCTCCGAAATGTGAAGACCACCCACCTCGATAACGTTGGGAACCAAAGGTTTGGACCCATGAAGAGAATAATGCGTGTTCACAAGTAATGCTGTCACGTTCGCGGAAATTTCCCTTAAATCCGGAACACCAGGACCGTAAGTTTCTTCAGCTATCGCTTGATCAGCCGGATAAAACAAGATTTCGTATATCTGAAGAAGGGCGAGCATGCATATGGTGTTAATCACTCTATCGAAAAATCCCATGGGTCTGGTGAAACCGTTGAACACCGTCGGCATGTAGCTACATTCCTGTGGATTGCCGAATTGCGAATTCGACCAGGGCAGGATCGAGGACGTCGAAATTGCGACGATGGGTGCGTTCAATTTGTGCACGATAGCCAGGACACAATCGACGAGGTAGCTCTCCACCAGCACCAGGTCGCACCTCTGACCCGAATTCACGAACTCTTTCACGCGACGATTATTCATCACGTTCTCGCAGGAGATTCTCGAAGCTCTATAGTAATCCATCGTTTCCATCGGTAATCTCAACAGAAGCGGACGATCGAGTTTCAAGTCGTACACGTTGAAACGATAGCCCTTGTCATTTTTCACCAGGCTGATGTCTTTATAATTTGGTAAGGGTTCTATTTTTTTTGCTTCGTCGCTTCGGGGATAGTGCGAGATCACCGTCACTTCGTGTCCGCGTCTCGCCAGTTCCAGCAGGAGATGTTGGAACACGTAGAAGTGACTTCCACCGGAGTACCCCAAGATACTTACGATCCTGAGCTTCGAGGGCGAAGGGTTCACGAAGGACGAGTTGACCGCCGTAGAATGTGATGCGAATGTAAGAAGAAACAACGGAAATAAAAATAATGAACGACACATGATGATCTACCGTATTTTCTGACGATTTCTTTTACATCGATCTTTCGATCCGTTAAGGTAGGTATTGGTAGAACGAATGAGTTCGATTGGTCGTTCGATGCTAGAATTAATATAGGACCCCTATGGTGAAAGAATGACATGGTTTACGTGATAACGATTCCGCAAGTAACGGTTAAATGGTAGATCGTAAACAGAATGATCGGATAACGCATGTAAAGTATCCGATAATGTTACAAATGTAATGTACATTATTCCCTTTTTACCTTCAACAATCTTACGCTACGTAATTACAATTGTGAGAATGTAATTAAAAGTAGAATATATAAATGTATACATATGTATATTCGTTCATCAGTCCGCGGAATATGCATATATATATGTATATATGTATGTATATAACTCTATTTATAGTTGAAAACGCATCGCGGTTATCACAGTGCAGTAATAATACTCGTGGAGAACTTAACATGTTGTAAACCTGATCGTAATGGCACTCACCGTCGTAACTCTTCTCCAGCATAAAATTCCATCGCCACGAACTTTTGTATTTCGCCGAGAAATAAACTTTTTTCTTACCTACGTCTACGTGTACACGAATCTTAATAGAACAACCGGAGATACGATTCATTCCTATGAATTCGTACAGAGTCGCGTGATCGAGGAAAATACTAGCGATCACGGTGACGTGCCCGCGGAAAAGCCGACTCAGCGAAATAAACACCGTCGTAACGAGTATTTCACGTCTGTTAATTAACGTATATTATACTATCAGCATGTCAACGCAAGAAAATTCGCGTACGAACGAAACGGAATTGAAACCGTCGCAGGAATTAATATCATTAACGATGAAACGTGATGATGAAACACATATCGCGGAACACGAGATCACAAGCCACCGGAATATTACGTAATTAATCTCATCCATCCGAGGATGACTTTCGTTATTATCCGTGCACGCATTAGGTATGTTATTATCAGCCCGATGTTTCCAATGGCGTAACATTATGACCTAACGGCGGAGACGCATTAATGCAACGTCACGACGCTCGCGTTTGTCCGTCGACCGTCAAACAATCGTCGATTACTATTCAATTTTCATACCTAGTCACCCAAACGATCACGATTTCTACCAAACACGATTCGTGGATGCTATAGATCCTTACGATGATCGCGAGGATCGACCTTGAACGCTCGTTTCAGGTGAACGGCAGAGAGACAAGGAGAAACGATAAAAGCACGTTCACTTACTCATTATGTCGAACTGGGGCAACCATTTCCTGATCAGGACGTTGCTGGGTTTATGCGGCAGATCGTCGACCTCCCATTTCCATATCACTCTTCTGGGTATGGATCCGATCACTTTCAGTATAGTGTCCAACGTCTTCTTCTCCATTGTCGCCGCTTTTACCATGGACCCTAAATTAAAGTACAACACACCCTCTCGACCTTCGTCGAGAAACTTCGCGATGTCCTTCGGCAATGGTTTCGTTTTCTCCGGAATGTGAAGACCACCCACCTCGATAACGTTGGGAACAAGTGGTCTGGACCCATGAAGAGAATAGTGCGTGTTCACCAGCAACGCTGTCATGTTCGCGGAAATTTTCCTTAAATCCGGAACACCCGGGCCGTAAGTTTCCTCCGCAAGGGCTTGATCGATGGAGTGATACCAAATGTTGTACATCTGGATCGCGAAGATCGAGGACACGGTGTTAATGACTCTCTCGATAAGATCCATCGGTCTGGTGAGACCGTTGAATATGGTCGGCATGAAACTGTATTCCTCTGGATTTCCAAAACGTGCACCTGTCCAGGGCATGATCTGATGCGACGACATCGAGACGACAGGTGCGTCGAACTTGTTCACGATCGCTAGGAAGCAATCCGTGTTGAAACTCTCCGTGAGCACCAGGTCGAACTTCTCACCGGAATTCACGAATTCTTTCACACGTGGATTCCTCAAGCCAGTCTCGCAAGACACGGACGCCATTTTCCGAAGGTTCTTCATCTCGGAGTAGATTCTCGTCACCGACTGATCGATCAGCTTCAAATCCACCACGTTGACGAATATACCGACCTCGTCGGACACCAGGCTGATGTCCTTGTAATTCGGCAATGGTTCCCGTGTCTTCGCGCTGGCACTTCGCGGATAGTGCGAGATCACCGTGACGTCGTGTCCACGTCTCGCAAGTTCCTCCAGGAGCGGTAGGAAGACGTCGAAGTGACTCTTACCGGGATGTCCGAAGACACCTAAGATCCTTAGGTGAGACCTTGAATCGTCCAGGAAGGACGTATTTCTCGCTTCGCAGCATAACGTGAATGCAAACGATAACAAGAGGAAGAAAAGTCGCGGATTCCACATGACGAGTTCACCGTTGTTCCCTGACGGTTTCTGTCTAACTGGTTTTAACGATCGATCCCCGTCGTGCCTAATCTCGGATGGTCAATTGACCCGTCTGCACGTTGATTCGTCGTCGGGCCGACTAAGTCCTCTGCCGTGCGACGAAGCCTCGTGTTGCCAGTGATGTTTATCCGACAGGGACACCCGGTGCCCGGTGTGTATGTGTGTGCAAATCATTCTTCGTAATTGAACGATAACGATTCTGCAAATAACCAAAACAACGTATAACCGTCGGCATTGACGGTGGTATATTTTTCGTCGGTAACGTTCGATAAGCATTGATGACGTAACGCAAACAAATTTCGCTTTCCGCGATCGATGCGAACAATGTAAACTGTAATTATGTTTAAACTCGTATGGTAGGCTATGTATGTTAGATTTTATGCGAATTAAATGAACGCGATGGAAAAATCTACGATGGTGTAAGGTAAGAAGAAATTCTATAGGGTTTAAAAAACATTATTCTTGGACCGGTTACTTTGTACGCTGGTCGGTATTACGCACCTGATATTACGTCGTCAATCAGTGGTGTTACGTAATCGACTACGAGAAGACCCTCCCACTCCGATACACAAACATTCGAATTAGATTCGTTTATTCTCGGCTCTAACGACTCGCATTAGCCAGGGAATTCTTTTCCGACGATTTTAGTGAGTTGGAACGATCGAAGCTTAGATTTTACGATATTTCTCTAATGTAGCGGTCAAACGAGACTTTTCTCCCGTGTGTAATTTTCGATGGAAAACTTGCCTCGAATTCCCCTTGAAAAATCGAAGTACGTATAGATAGACGTATCTTCGTTTATCGGCAAGGTGCCGCGTGTATCTACAATCTTTATTTGCAATTGAAAATGCACAGCGGTTATCTTCGTTCCATAATACACGTGGAAAATGTAGCACGTTGTAAACACGTGCGTAATAACACCCGGCGATGTGTGTACATGGTTATTCGATAATTTAATGTTTGTAATTATATAGATCATCGTACAAACAAACAACTTCCATCACGCCGGCCATCCGGAGGATTAACAATAAAAATTCGAATCTCTGCGGACCGGGCGAATGTTCAACACATGAATCGACGGGTATCCCGCGATGACCGTCACCGAGTTTAACTCGAATATTTGACGACCAAGTAATCACGGCAATGGTGCGTGATGTTATATTTATCAACAGTGTCAGGGCTGTTTCGTACCGGTTCGTTGTCGCTCTAACAAACAACGAAATTCAAACCTAACATCAAAACTATTCGAATCGAATTCATGATCCGTTGAAATTTTCAATAATTAACCCTTTTACAATAATCTATACGATTCTTAATAAATACAATGGCACTATTTATACGTGCCTCTTACTAGTTCAAGACGCTACTATGAGATATTTATAGGTTGTCTGTGTTCGTTGGTGGCGAATGTTGGACACCATCCAGAAACAATCGTGGCCTTGATGTTATCTCGAAGGTCGTGACACGGTCGAACACGATCGCCGCATACCGTAGAACTACGAAGGGACTAACTTCAAAGCAACACGTACTACGTATCGCGCGTGACTGTGTGATCGAGTGTACTCTTGTTGGATGTACGACTCATTTTGTCCATTAATTACGTTAATGAGATTAACCATATCCCGCTTTCGGGAACAATCTCGCGCGCTCGCTAATGTTTTCCAACGGATTTACTTTTTCCCTACTCTGTATAGAGAGAACTCCGGTACCCGCTCCCTTACGCTCGTCCGTTCTTGTTTGCTCCACTTTCGCATCGCGAATAAATTTCCGGCTAACTCGGAACAACAGGTAGAGGCTCGTTAAAATGTACAGGGAGAGTCGATACTTTTATTAAATTAACGGAAAGCTTTCTTCGTTCGTTCGAATTCAGGGCAACGCATTGCCGGGGGTAGACGTCGCGAATAGCGGGTGAATAAAAAAAGAGAAAAAAAAAGAAAGGAAGATAAAAAAATACTGAAATAAAAGATACACGTGGATATACATGTGTATGTACGTGTACGACTTACTCTTTTCCGCTGGCAGTTTCACTACCTCGTAATTCTCCCGTGTACATTAATCGAAATGACACTCTGGATAATTATCATTGAATATGCAAAACATCATTCGCGCTTCCACTTTATTTTACACTCTCCGCTGCGATGTATCGGAGCTATCGTGTGCTCGCTACAGTTCGTTAATCGAACGACCGATACTCTTGCCTTTTTCCACGTTTTCTTTCTTTTTTTCTTGTCGCGTTTTGATAATTCTATTCCAAGCGAGTACGGTTTGCGAACAGGTAAACAGACGACGCGAAGACGACAGTCAGAAGGGATGGAAAAATATCCTGCCTCTGTATTTGTGAACCTCGTATCTCGTCGTTTGAACTTAACCGTGTTCTATATTTCCCTCTTTAATTTACTATTTTCCTATCTCTTTTTCGTCCCGTCGTACATACCCCTTCCGTGCGTTTCGTTCCGTATGTAATATCGCGCACTGCAGTAATATTATAAAGTAAACACTCGGCAAAGAAGATAGATCGCATACGTCCTACGTATGTATGTTACATGTACGGTTCTCCAATAATCGACAATTCCTTTCCTGCCACGATGTCGCCGCGTATGTATATAAACACATATACATATACATAATATGTATCTTTCATACGTTCACAGGATTTCGTTAAAAAACACACACACACACACATACACGAAATCATCGTCACATAATATATGTTTACAACATTTTCCCCAACATATCTAACGAAAACCGTCAGACAAACCCTACCAAAGAACTACCACCGAACGCAACGATGATAAAATAAACCCACCCTGAGTGGAGCGAGGCAAAACTTTAAGCGTTTATACCCTCACCCGGTAATCCACTCCGGTCCCGTCATCGAAGAAGCCTACGGGCACAACTGCCTCGAGCAAATCTTTTAATCCCTCCGAGCCATCGTTCCCCAGGTTGACAACAAATCCGGACAAATCAAAATAAACGACGATACTCTCGCCGGGGTGTTGGCAAATATCATCGGGTTCCACGAAATTGATACCTCACTACCTCGTGGAAAATTCGCGACGCGGAAAACCTTGGTGAAGTTCTTCAGGATTGTCAACGTAGAGAAAGGGGGGAGGGAGAGGGAGGGGATGGTGGAGTCCAAGAATGGAGAAAATTGCGGCCCCTCAAATGGACCAGAGCCCGGCGGCTGGCTGTAGGTAATTGGCTAGACTCCATCGTTCTCCATCTCTCGTTCTCCCTTCTTTTTTTTTCTCTCTCTCTCTCTGTCCTCCCTTCATCCCCTTCGCCCAACCAGTCCAAAGCCGACGAGGGGAAAAAAACATCGACGTCCGCACCTACACGCGAATCGTGTTACTCTGTGTGTGTGTGTGTGTGTGTGTATATGGTTTACGCGAGCGCCCACACCGGGTATCCTATATTTTCAGGCACGCACTGGCGCAAACAAAGTGCCCGTGACCCGGGCGGCGTTGTTTAATTCATGAATCGGCGCGGCCACGGGTGGAAGATCGTCTACAAATTACTGGGGGAAGAACGCGGCCAAAAGCCGGGGCACGGCAAACGTGCTAATCTACGCGCGCTGGCTGAACGAGGGTCGGGGAGGAGAACCTTTCCCGTTCTCGAAATAATTTCGCGTAATTAACGGTGTATCGTGCACTCGGTTGGTGGGTCGGATATACCTATGTGTTTGTATGTACGTATGTATGTATGAATGTATGTATACGTATTTACCGCGGATACGCGCAAACACGTGTAAGGTGTATCTACGTGTATGTATATATGAGGATGTAATTTATAATTATAAATGTATATAAATAAGTTGTCCACGGTTATAGATAGAGTTTTGTAATTATTTTACGTGCACGCGGAGAAACGCGCACGGCGTTGATGTTGCGCAGCATCCCGGCCGTTTTATTGACTTTTAATTTAACAGACGGGATCATCGAGTACGGAACGTAACATTCGGCACATTTTATCGGAAATCGCGCTAACTACTGTTTAACAAATACCAACGGATACTCCGGGGTTTTTTAACGGATGCCTAATATAATTGGAGGTTTTTCCGCCGGGTAAAAAGTATACGGTTCGATGAGAATGGCGCAACGTGAATAAACAGAGATATCATTGCGTTGCAAAACATACCCCCGGGTATATACATACATACATATACATACAGGGTGTAACAGAAATTCTGGGACACTTGGGCTTTATGGATAGAACGCATAAAAATAAGAAAAAAAAGTCTTATAAGTCGAGGGCGCAGCTCACCCCCTACGGAGATACAACCCCTTTTGTAAAAAATGTTTAAAAAATTATATCTCCGAAACGGTAAGTCGTAGAAAAGTGATTTTGATTGCGATATAACCGGAAAAGATCAAAGTTTAATAAAAAAAATGTAGCCGCTGCGATTACTACCGTTAAGTTGCATTTATTCTTGTTAATAAAAAACAAATGTAATTATTTCTATGTTAGCGGCTGTTTATCACCTCGAGAAAAATGTGGATAATGCATCGGGACTTGCTTTGCGAAGACAGCCAAAAAAAAATTAATATTATTATAAATTATAGGTGCTAAAATTAGTAGTTTAACGCCCGCCGCGAAGACGCCTGCCGATATGCAGCCTCCGACACGTCAGATTGGTGATGTCTAGTTCTACTGACTACGTTTGACCTACTTTTTACATATGGTACGGACTCGCCCTGTGCCTACGGCTGACCTACATCTTACATGTGGCACCGACATGTCCTGTGATTTACACTAAAAAATGTATTACGTATTCTATTACAGTATTCATCTTACCTTTAAACGAATTGTTTAAAATTGGTGTCCGTTCACCTCGATAAATTTCCGCAATGGTTTCTTCATTGAACGCCGTACATTGGCATAAACTTCCTCTGGGTTATTATTAATTTTCGCACATCCATTTAAACAGAACAACACAAAACAGTCCAAGATAGTTTTTGTCGGTTAAACACGCTGGTACAGAACACGGTCCCACCAAAAGATTGTTCACCATACCGCACCACATATTTACGCTAAATTGTCTTTGCATATTAACAAATAGTATTTGTTACAGCGCGCAAGGAGACACAGTTCTTTATTCTTAATCTTTTAAACGATCTACAACATTCTCTCCGACTCGTTCTTACGACACTCACTGCAAAACGATCCTCTTTGTACTGAATTCGACAGTAACTGCACCAAAATCTCACCCGCTCCTTTACATTCATTCTCTCACTTGCACTTCGTTGTATCTCGCTCGCACTCATCCCTTACGAGTTGGTGAAGGCCTGCGAAGCGTTACTGAAAATTCGACCGGAAGACCCCCGTGGTGGACGCTCTTCGGTCGCTTTCGCTCGCCTGCCATAAACCTGCCTTACCTGCTCTGTCCCTACAATTAACATTTGGCGAACACTTGCTCACTCATTTCTGGCAGGCAAGCGAAACCGACCGCCATGGGTGTTTTCCGTGGGAAACCTGGTCGACTTCGACGCTTCACAGGCCTCCACCAACTCGTAAGGGATGAGTGCGAGCGAGATACAACGAAGTGCAAATGAGAGAATGAATGTAAAGGAGCGGATGAGATTTTGGTGCAGTTACTGTCGAATTCAGTACAAAGAGGATCGTTTTGCAGTGAGTGTCGTAAGAACGAGTCGGAGAGAATGTTGTATATCGTTTAAAAGATTAAGAATAAAGAACTGTGTCTCCTTGCGCGCTGTAACAAATACTATTTGTTAATATGCAACGACAATTTAGCGTAAATATGTGGTGCGGTATGGTGAACAATCTTTTGGTGGGGCCGTGCTCTGTACCAGCGTGTTTAACTGGCAAAAACTATTTTGGATTGTTTTGTGTAGGGATATTTAAGAACCATATTGTTTACTCATCGTCAGTGCCTGACGAGAATCTGCTGCGGCAACACATTGTAAATGGATGTGCGAAAATTGATAATAACCCGGAGGAAGTTTATGCCAATGCACGGCGTTCAATGAAGAAACCATTGCGGAAATTTATCGAGGTGAACGGACACCAATTTTAAAGAATTCGTTTAAAAGTAAGATGTATACTGTAATAGAATACGTAATATATTTTTTAGTGTAAATCACAGGACATGTCGGTGCCATATGTAAGATGTAGGTCAGCCGTAGGCACAGGGCGAGTCCGTACCATATGTAAAAAGTAGGTCAAACGTAGTCAGTAGAACTAGACATCACCAATCTGACGTGTCGGAGGCTGCATATCGGCAGGCGTCTTCGCGGCGGGCGTTAAACTACTAATTTTAGCACCTATAATTTATAATAATATTAATTTTTTTTTGGCTGTCTTCGCAAAGCAAGTCCCGATGCATTATCCACATTTTTCTCGAAGTGATAAATAGCCGCTAACATAGAAATAATTACATTTGTTTTTTATTAACAAGAATAAATGCAACTTAACGGTAGTAATCGCAGCGGCTACATTTTTTTTATTAAACTTTGATCTTTTTCGGTTATATCGCAATCAAAATCACTTTTCTACGACTTACCGTTTCGGAGATATAATTTTTTAAACATTTTTTACAAAAGGGGTTGTATCTCCGTAGGGGGTGAGCTGCGCCCTCGACTTATAAGACTTTTTTTTCTTATTTTTATGCGTTCTATCCATAAAGCCCAAGTGTCCCAGAATTTCTGTTACACCCTGTATATGTGTGTGCGTAGACGGGAGAGAGGTGGGCAGACATAAAGAAGGAGAAAAACACAGAGAGAGAGAGAGAGACGCAAATAAATGAAAATAATAAAGAAGACCGTAGATTACAAAAGTGTCGAAGGATTAAAGTCCTCTTTCATATTCTGAGACGAGACCAGGGACTCTGAATATTTTCGCGGTGCTCCAGCCGGTGGTTTTTCGTCGACTTCCTTCTTCTTCTTTTTTTTCAACCCCTTTTCGTATTCGTATCTCTTTCTCACTCGTCGACCCCGCTCATAAAAGTTAATAAGCCGGCTGGGGTAGGTTTGTTGATCCTGAGGAAATTGCGGGAGACCAACGCGCCTTCCTCGCGACGTTTTATGCTTCTGTTCTATTCGGCGTTACGACCGACCTTTTTCTCTCCCTCCCCCTCCCCCATCCCTTTCTACCGCGCACCCCTTTTCCTTGGTGTTTCCCTTTGTCGCCCTTCGTGCACGTTTCTTTTAGTATACTCCGTGCATCTCCACGGGATGCCTTACCTCTCCCTCTCTCTCTCTCTCTCTCACCCTCTCTCTCCTTCGTGAAAGAGCGACACGCGTAAAAGTACAGAGAACCGGTGGAAAATCCACTTCGCGTGAGAACGAGCAGCTAAGCTAGTACACGGTGATGATGCTCAAAAGTAATCACGATTCCTCTACCTGGCATCTGAAAATTAATTTATCGAGGTAAAATCAAGATCCGTGTTGTACAGGAACAAGAGAGGGGTGGGAAGAGGGTGGACGGAGAGATGATGAAATATTGGAGTGTATTATAAACGTCTCGTTGGTACAAAACAAACGTTTCTTCAGCTGTCTTGTTCGCGAAGTCTTTCTATCCTAAATTTAATCTCGTTTTAATCTACTTTTACAAGAAGTGTCTTGCGGTAAGTCATGTAACTCGGCGGGACGACAAACTTTAATACACTTTGTGATATTCTTTCGCGTTTCTACCCGCGGTCAGGTATTTATTCGTGAAATTATTCCACGCGAAGGCAACTACGTGACTAAATGAAGTTAATGCATTTCCGCGACGGTAACCCGGACCTATTCAAGGGTCGTCCCTGTGGAATATACTGTATATGTATATACGTATACGTATACTATATTTCACGATTAAATATGCATTTACCCGTATCAATCCGTGTGATTAAATGACACATCGTTTCAATTATTTCTAGAAACGGATTCCCTCCCCGTCGCCACCGTTTTCCGTCATTCGTGCGTGTCGAATCTTCTCATCGAATTCCCACGCGAGCTCGACATTGAATTCACCGGAATCTAAATATCCGTTTCCCATAATCGAAGTAATATCGCGAAATCCATTAAAGCCGTCTCTGCGGGCCGCAATCTCGATAATACCACGTAAACTCGTCGCGAAGACGCACCCCCTAACCCCCTACCTCCCCGACCCCCCTTTCCTGACGAAGAGTTCTCCGTTTCTGACGATTATACCGTGTAGGTACCGTATAACTCGCGGGCCAATATATATTATTTCCGGGATGCACAACGGGCGCTCGTACAAAACCAGATGCGCGCATCGACGCAAATTACGCTCGCGAGCCCCGGGCGATATTTCTTCAAAAATGCCACAAAACAGTCAGCCCGTTGTACCGTGTGTTTTATAACACATTACAATAATGTATGCATAATACCTGCCGTAATTTCCATAAGATTCATTTCCACGAAAATCCTGCGAAATGTCAGAATGTGTACTTCTGACGGGATACGTAGGTACGCGCATCAAAATAATATTATAACCGAGTAAATTACTTCGTATAGGTATACCTTTTAAAGTAATTGATATTCCTCGTGCTGTAGAACTTCATTAAATTCCGCGATCGCATTGCCGTCGACCGGATGTCGTGCCGAGCGAGGTGGAAGCTACGTACAATATCGAGAGATGGAAAAATAGCACGCGTTAGTAATTTTCCATAATGTCTTTCCATTTGTTTCTTGTCCCTTCCGCTTTCAATATTATATACAGTTATTCTATTCTGGATATCATGCAGCTCTAGTTCAGCCAGTTGTGGAGCGAACGAATTGACTGCATGTATTTTTGTTTTAGAAGATAGACAGATTTTAATTCATAAACATATTTCTGCTTTCTATAAATGGGGATAATGGTGTCGGACATACTGTGCTATTCTAGTCTCATTGTACAACGCTTAATCTTTGGTCCTCGTTAGACCTACCCTTCTCATATTTTTGTGAAAAATCTAAGTTCCAAAAAGTACAACCATTATACAAGTATTATTTTCATAATGACAACATTTTGCCATTGTTCGCCAAAATCTGAAAACGGTACGTCAAGATTCTTGCAATTTTCCATTTTTCCATGTCATTTTCCCAATCTTTTCGACATCCACCCGAATCACTTCAAATTTCACATCCAAAACGTCCTCGATCATTTCAACCGTTTCGATCCCCGGGGTCATTGCAAAAACATTGTCGAAACATCGACGAGATCCAAGAAAAACCACCGTCGATCGTTCCCCGCGACAAACGCAGTCCTTTCGACGCGAAATCTGAAGAACGCGCTCGGAGATGCGAGCGGCGGTTAATCGCCGGAATTTCGCAGCCCCGCAGCATCCCGACGCGCGAAACAGACCCGAGCGTATCCGGAATCGGCGAAACAAGGAGAGCCACGCGGTGGTTGTCGGCGGGAGAGAGCCGGAGAGAGACAGAGAGGAAAATGGAGAGGGTTGCCGAGAGGCCGGAGAGACGTATGACTCCCAGGGGAAATTTAGGTGCGACCTCCATGTATCACGGAACCTACCGTAAGTAGGTACGTAACCGACGTACGTACGCCGCATACGTGGACGTATGCTTCCTATGTATGTATGTATGTATGTATATATGTATGTACGTGCATGTAGAATCGCCGATGTGCACCGCGTGAAAAGCCAGCCCACGTTCCACGCGGTCTCTAGGTGTACACGTCTAAATACGTTCCCGCCGATTTAGCAATCCGAGAATATCGCGGCGAACACCCGGGACACGAGGAAAACGATCGTAGGAATTACCACGGGGTGGTTGGCATGTGTGTATATGTGTGTGTGTGAGTGTTTTTTTTTCCGGAAACGGTCGATTTAGAAAAATCGGATAAGGAAATGACGCGCAAGATTTACCTAACCCGCAACCTGACGCTGTAAACGTGATTTCGATTGCATCACCGTTACACGGATATTTATCGATATTACAGATTTCCCCATTTCGGCCGCAACGATGGAAATAGAAATTTTATCCACGGGATATTGAAACGCGTTTTAGAATTAATCACGGTGAACCGTGATCGCCTAATGGGATATTTATTAAATGAAATCTATCGACGGTGTAATATTGCGGGACGACGGGATGATTTTCAATTTGAAATACACTTTCCCGAAAGGGGGAAACGTCTACTTTAAAAAAAAGTATGAATGACGCACCCTCGGAAAGCTCTTTTCACGGACTATAAAAATCCGCTATCGGATCGCTTTACACTCGAGGGCACGACGGTAGAACCGCGGCGGCATTTACTTTCGCGCGAACGCAAAAAAACCGCGAGAACGCTCTTTATTATACACGATAACGTGTAAAATCGAAAAGTACCGCGGGCCGAATATTTTCACGGCGAAACGGCGAACCTCTTTATCTCAACTAGCACTCCGCGATCTTTATGAATCCTGTCAGGATCAAACAAACGACTGGACGAAATTTTCCTGTCGGCGTTTCCCGCGGGGAAATTGTCCGAAAGAGGAAGACCGTACAAATCTTTTACGTCCTAATTATGGAACTTTTCGGAAATTCCCGTCGATTCGCCAAGCGTTTATCGTAAGACTCAAAAATTGACAAAGTTTTGATCCGCTTAAATGTCAGGCGGCGAGAAAAAGTTTCCTCGTCGCGGCGGAGTATTACAAGGATGCACGAATGATCCGAAATCTATGCGGGCAAAGTCAACGACGTCCTGTTACTTTCTTTTTGTTTTCTTTTTTTTTCTTTTTGTTTTTTTATTCACATCGAGCGTGAAGATCCCATCGTGGTCGGAAGAGAAATGGTAATAAAATCGATGCCCCGGATCCGCTCCGGTTTGTAATTGAATCAAATTAATCACCCTCGTCGACCTCGAGTCCGTACCCCCTAACCCCTCCCCCTCCCCTCTCTCTCTACCCCTCCTCCATCGCTGTACCACCTCACCGGTTACCATCTCCAATTAATAGCAGAAGGCTCCACGTTTCGTTGGAACTTTATAAAACGAATCCAATTACGGACGACCGTTTGTCAAAGGCTCAAAGCCACGGAAAGTTTTCCACCGGTTCGGAAATGACGTCGCCCCGGTGTTTTCCTTCCCTGTTCTGTCAATAGAAATAAACGAGACCCGGACAGGTGTGCGCGTTGCCCATATCGCCGTGGTACTAAAAGTCACCTATAAAAATGACATAATGAAAAGTTCCGACGGTTTACGAATTTCTCGCTGTGTAACTCCCGTGTATACATACATGTATCAAAACTTTTATGAGGTTTTATTGAAACATTCACGGTACGCGTGACACCACGTTTCACGAGAACGATTTAATTTTTCAATTACCTAACCCCCAGTCCACGGTTACTGTCTTCTGGTTTATGAATACGTTCTCGATGGTGCCGCCAGTAAAACAGAAACCCTTTAACGTAGCGATCTTTTTCAATCGTTGCACTCACGATCGAGGTGAAAGAAATTTTGTGAAAATATCAGAAGAATTTACTTTGCGTCACGTTAGGCAGAAAACGTTCGCTGTGAGTGATGTGTTCGATAAGTCGAAAGTGAAAGACATTACCTGGATATTAACGATAGAACGAGAATTGAGAATAGAACGAACGATGGGAAACATACTGGATAAGGAAAAAACCGTACCACGTGCTGAATATCTAACCGGCACTCCATATACAAACAAAATCCATTAGCAGCGATGCCACGAACCAAGTGCGAAAGAAGTTCCCGTCAGGAACGACCTATATTCGGTACGGGGTGACCATGAACCTCATGACTCGCATCCATATCCTAATTTGACACGTGTGTCGCGTTCGTCTGCGAATAACGAAGCTTGAAACATTAATCCGTTTAAATGTAACTCGAAGCCAGAGTGAATTGTGCGATAAAATAGAGTGAAAATCTCCTATTGATTTTCCCATGATTGACACTATTCTTATCTTTACGGTATAGACTCTACATGGTGTCCTTGAAAAGTGTCTACGATAAACGATAAAATAAACGATAAAATCTCCTGCCCCTGTGAATGTAGTATTTGTATACATTGTGCTTACCACCTGTGGAAAGGTGTACTTACATTCTTAGAGAATAAAAAAAATATTTATTACTGATGCTGTTAACATTCGGATAATAACAAAATCCTGATTTTGAAAAAGCTCTTCCGGGTTAGAGACGAACCCGGGTGGTTACGTCGTGTCTATTCCTACAGTGCACGTCGCCAAGCATCCTGAACGGTTTCCACGTGATAGTTTACGTGTTCTATGTACACACACCGAGGACACCGGCCCTCCGTGTACGTACTACAAGACGCCAATTGGACACCAGAGCAAATACTCAATGTCTCCTGTCCAAGGTAAATAACAATTCCATAATTGTTACGCACCGGATTCAATTCATGAATACGTTCCGCATACTGAAATAGAGAAACAGTGTGTACACATTGAAAGTGAACGTAACAAAATAACTATAACGATACTTTCGTTTAAATTGAAACTCGATGACAAAAAAATCATTTCATCGAGAAAAAATCTTTGTAAAAATCCGATACGAAGTGTGACAGTCCATCGAGCTTGTCCGGATTGTCTGAAATTACGTCACATTGTTATAAACTCGATTCTTTGCGGGAAAACTATGTGGGAAAATGAAAGGGGCAAAAGAATAGTGGGTGATAAAGCGTGGACGTATATTTTAGACGAAAAGAGTGGTCCAATTGCGAGTATTACGACGGGGATTACGAGCGACCGCGGCGAATAGGGTACGGGAAGGCATTCCAGGATGTTGGAAAAGAAGAGAGGCCGGCCACCCGACGCTCTGGTCATTTCAGTTACGATGTAGAAGAACCAGGAAAAATCGGTCGTGACTGAGGTACGAGAGAGCATTGTGACCAAGCAATACTCCAACTTCGAGTTACTTTTATCAGTCGCTGGGGTAGTTAAAAGTTTTATCGGGGAGCATTAAAACGGACGCGGAATTTCAAAAATTATTGCCACGGATTAAAACTCGTGAATCATGTCCGTGTAACATCACGGCTATATACAGGAAGATATATATATATATTTTTTTTACCCCATGTAAGATTAACGACTGTGATTTAAGTGCCTTTTTTATTTTGTCACATGAAGTGGAATCTGGTTTGGAAATCCGCACTTTCTTTCGGGCAATTATTGGGTACTTGGCTCGCTGAAACCTACTCGTCGCACAAGTTGTTCGAAAGGACTTTGTAGAATTAATCGAATGAAATCACTTTATTCGTTATCACATCGCGATTACTCTAAAACGTATAAATTTTTCCTATAAATGTCAAATTAATGACGAAACAATATTCTACAGAGACAATATGGAATAATATGAATACTAAGTGAGTTTCTTTTGAACATTTAGCGGAATATCTCGCCCAGAATTACATCGCACTTCAGACGTCATCACCAATTATGATAACTCCCTCGAGATTCGTGTTAAAGTTACGGTATTGCTTTTCCTTGCCGACAGTGTTTCTGATTATTCATGTCTACGTCATACCCGAAAGTACCGAATATGTTTGGATGACAATTCTGAAATTCTTTATCCATTCCCGACGGGAAACTATCGTGCGTCTCACTTATCTATTCTCAGCTCGGATTTCTTCATCTTTCTCATTCCGTTGCTTCTTATATGTCGTAATATAATCAATGTGGTCGTGAACGTTTTCATAAGTGTTTGATAAGAATTGTTTGCCGCTTTAATCGCCTACGATTAAGTTATGGGTTTCGACGTTAGTGATTCAACGCACTCGGACAAGAGAAAAAACATTAATTTTATTGATGCATGTCCAATAATCTACCGACTCAGTAGGTTTTCATAGTAGGTATCCTACGAAAGTTTAATTCGTAATATTAAAAAATATGTTGCTTGATTTTTCTCCAACGTTAGGCAGATTATGTCAGAACTGTAAATTCGTTAATTGTTACAGAGGCTTACGGTGAATTACAGTTTTTAAAAATATCGCATACTTTTATTCGAGAATTGGTGTGCGCACAAATGTGTTCTGTATGCACAACGAAATAATTGTGTGCCTTACAGTTTTGCGGTCTGTTTTCCCTGACTAGGTCTCGTAGTATTTGAAAACTGCAAACGATCGTTTCCATCCGCGACATATTATTTTTTCTAAATTTTTCTTTTTGTCGTTTTTTTTCCTTTTTTGCTTCATTGAAACAAGTCAATATTTAGTTAATTACTAACTTCTTTTTATTCTACAAATAGATCTTGCGTATCCGTCTGACACCTGCAAAGTTTAGATTCAATATGAATAAACCAACCAAACGATAATTGCAGGTGATTTATGAACAACGGATTCCAAGTACTATCTGCAGGTTAACATTATTCACGGTCGCCCTGCTTGCCCAAACGTTGCCGGAATCTAAGAGCCAGCCATTGACTAATACCCTTCGGAATATTCTCGTGAAATATGAAGCGAATCCCCAGGAGCGAGTATCCTTTACAAATCGTACGTTAATCTACGCATGTGGGAAGTGCAAGGGCTTAGACAATGAATTAGAAAGATCAACTACAATTTAAACCTATGTACATCAATAAAAACATATCTACCCAACCCTATTTCTACCGTATTATATATGCGCTTATATAATCCTTAAAAACAAAATGCAACATATACCTATGAATCGTGAAACCCGCAACCATCGCTGGATTTCAGTTTCTTGGATCACTTGCTCGTTTTCTTCCTTTATACTACCTAATAATGCGGAATTGACGAACCGTAGTTAAATAAGATTTTTTAAATGAACCACAGGTAATTTGGAACGATTATTAACATCAATCAAATGTATCATACAGGGTATGCTATCCGACAGTGATTAAGATCTCATCTAAAGTAGCTTAGGTTTATCAACATATTGCTTTCCATGATGAATAATAGTTGCAAATGTACCGGCGACCATTGCACCCCAGAATAACATATAAAGTAAAACTTCGGTAGTGTATCTTGAAGGAAGAATAATATGAGCGACCAACATCGATGATGCTACGAGAAGAACTAGTGGGAAAGTGGCATAACGCCAGTTTCGCTCGCACTCCAGTGGACATTGAACTGACGTGCATTCACCATCCTGCACGATGTAACGACCCAAAAAGAGGTCCAACGAGTCCTGTCAAATTAAACGAATGTTATACTACTTAAGTTAAAAGAAACTATAGTATTCAGCAATCAGGAGTTATGTACCTGTCTGTAACCGTCGGTGAAATTATTTTTATAATATCTAGTCAAAGAATTGATGCCATCTCTCATTGCTCCGATCTTAGTACGTTTCCCAGTTCGTGTAAAGTCCGTTTTTAAAGCACCAGTACCGGAATATTGAATGCTAATTACGTCTGCATTATCAGCCCAAACCTACACAGGATAAGTTGACACATCAGGTGTAGAAAGTATACATTTTCGAAGGGGCAAGTAAATCTGTTATGGTTTTACCTGCTTAAAGCGTTCTTCGACGCTTGGATGATCCTCGACCCTCCTCAGTACTTCTAGTCTCGATAATGCATCATTGAGAACCCTTTTTGCTATCATGCTTTGAACCACGTTTGTTCTATCCAGGCAGTCAATGCAGTTTGTACGAAAGACACCGTCTTGTGTCGAGACCAGCGTACCATCCGCTAACAATAGAAGATAACCCATTTGTTCTAAATCAGGAGTCAATCGATCCATTAAAATATTCAATCGGTCCCATCTTAATCGTCTGCATTCTGCGTGAAAATCGAAACTTTCGTAACGCACGTTTGCATTATTAATCCGCTGTACCACGTCGTGGTACGACTTTTCGAGCACAGCTTCCGGTCCATGTTGATCGATCTGTATGAAAGTTGCAATAGTTAAGTGTCTCGTAGAAGCAGAAGGTATATAAGAAATTCATTGATATATTGGAACTCACCAAGTCCACCAGAATTTGTTTTCCATAATGGAATACCTGAGCATCAAAGTGACGGGCACAAGCAGTTTGATGGTCCTCATGAGGACTTAACTGTGGCTTTGGTTTATATTTCAAATTTGGTGCCTGATACCAGAACAGTGGAATGGATCCACGAGTTTGTACAAAAGATATCCGGTTCCCGTTAACTTCGATTAATTGTTCCGTTTCTACATAGTTAGAAACATTACCATTGGAATCTATACCACGAGAGAACAGTCTTGTTCCTGCCCTATGTACCCCACGTCTGGACACAACACCCAAGTTGAATGTAGTGCTACCAGTTACAGTAATCGTATTCAGTGACACAACTACAAAAATATTGAGGAAAATATTGCTTGAAATGTAAGAGAATGAATCACGTGGAATATCTGATTTGTAAGGATACATCCATGAATAATGGGTAAACAGAATTTGTACTGCTCTGGTCTTGATGTCAGGTCTTGCAGTAAATACGCATTCCAGACAAATCTGAGGTCTGCCCTATCATGAAATGGCATCTAGGTAACAAGAAAATACACATTATGTCAAGTGTTAAATACAAGTCATGGATTAGATAAATGATCCCAGAAAAAATATTAACCTGCAGAAATTCAGGTGTGGTGTTTTGAAGTCTTTGCATTGTATGACTAAGATCGTATGTATAGCTAAAGTAAAAGTAAGGTGTATTCAACACAGACTTGATCATTTCTAAATATGTGGCATTGTTTTGCACTTGTTTCTCACTGAGGTGCAATGAAGATCTTGTGTATGCTATAACCTCAGTTGAAACTATTTTGAAAATTTGATGGCCAGCTATGGTTCCAACTTCTGTGGCCTCTGTAATGACTATGAGGTAGCGGCATGCTAAAAGACGTATAGTTCCCACTATACCCCATATTTTTCTGCGGCTCGCAGTGGGAGGAATTTGACTGGCAGTGCCAGCTAGAAAAGAAAATGTAATTGTCGAACTTTACATCGCAAGGCAAAAGATAATTATAAACCCAGTGTACAGTTACAATTACCTTGTGTATAAATTTGCTGACTCACTCTATCTACTACAAGCAACACTTTAGTTCCAACGGGTTCTACATAAAACTTTTCTGGTGTTACGTATCTGAAAAATTAGGATCATTGAACCGAAATGGAATTATTCATGTGTAAATAAGTTACACTTAAAAGAACTATATAATCTGTAAATGTCAACAGATAATATACAAGCGAAAATGATACTCACAAATATAACTTGTCATATACATCTGTGGGTAGCTTCATTTTGATAAACAACAATTTTCACGACACGATACGTACGTATGTAAAGTAGCAAAAAAAAGAGTGTGAATTATAAGACGGCGAGGAAAATAAATTACAGTCGCAATGAAACCCGTGACCTATGCATACGCGTGCGTTATTGTAATACAAATTCGGCTAGAAATAATTTGTCAACTCGTTGTCAACTCGGTATTTGTATTGGCATGATCGAAATCTGTCAAAATCGGAGTAACCTCCGTATTCGTATGCACTTTACACCTGCTGTCGGCGGCGCGATGATGATACTGAGTGACAGTGGACAGTGCTGCTGTTCAACGAGCGCAAAACGTATCAAAAGTTTGCAACGATACTTGCAGCCAACATTTTCTTGTCCCTGTACTGAACATTACCACGTCAGCTATTAAATGTTTCATATTCTGTTCGAATCATAGCTACGACTATCATTAAACCGTACAGAGTTTCTATAGTGGAATAATCGATCCACAGAATAACAGTACGTGTTCTACCGATAATAATATAAATCATACAAAAATCGGGAATCCCGACAAAGTGGCAAGAGTGCATGCCACTATTTCATCAGTTTTTAGATCACGGATCTTTCTGGTTATTTAAACATGTGGATAATCATCGCGAACGAAATCGAATAGATGGCGGTGGAGGAAAAAGTACTCTGATTGGATGCTATAAAAAAATTAATTTTGAACTCTGCTACGGAATCTGCAAATATTTTGCAATAGAATTTCATCTACAAATATGCACTCCACACTGCGATAACACAACAAGTGACAGTGTATCGTTTCGATTTGTACTTGTATCGTACGCCTAAGTTTGTACATTTAAAAAATATCTTCAAAAGAAGACGAAAAGGAAAAACAGTTCATAGAATATTTAAAAAAAATTGATTTTTTTCCGATAATTGTTGCGTGATTGCGGGTACAATCTGCCCACGCTTATCTAACGATACACATATGTAAGAGGTATTTAACCATACTCCATCCTTATTGGTTAAAATATTGACAGCGATAACCGAGCTAGTTGGCCTCCAGCACACTCGTTCGAATTCGAATCTATCTTCCAGGCGAGTGCCGACAACGTCATTACACCATCATCCTGCCTCTGATTGACCTTAGTACCCTCTGTACAAGACGATCAATTTCTTTCTACGCGTAAAGTTGAAGAGTTATAGACAAATATGGTAAGTACTAAATACCAGCCGAAAGATATTATATTATTACCAAACTATTTCGATATACCATTGGAATTTCCATTGTGGTAAATAATTGTTTAACCTACATTCGACCTTCAACTGCGAATCAGTCAAAACAGTCTTATTTCTAATGCCAATTTCATACGGATTAATTAATCATTTTGTCATCGTAGATTAATTTTGCAACCACCTGTATAACAGAGATTAGTGTGAATGATAAGAATATATCCATTAAATAAAATCCGTTGATTTAAAAATCTGTTTTACAATTACCACATAATTATTTTTGAATGGATACTGCTAATAATTATTGTCTGATATATGCTGTGGATAATTTGGTAATGCATCTTTATTTAGCCGGAACCCATAAATGTGGTGGTTACGGGAGCAGCAGGGCAGATTGCCTACTCCCTGCTGTATCAACTAGCTGCTGGTTCAGTGTTTGGTCCACAACAACCCATCAATCTTCGTTTGTTAGACATTGCACCTATGATGAAGGTCCTAGATGGAGTAGTCATGGAATTACAGGACTTGGCACTTCCTCTGCTAAGAGGTACTGTGCTTGTTTTTAACAAAATAACATGATAAAGAATGATGTCACCTCACCCAACTTGATAAAGCTTTATCCAGGCTACATTAATTTAAAACATTTGTTATGTCATCTGCAGATTATGTAACTAATACTGATCCGTACATCTAACTTCTGATAAACAAAAAGGAACCAAATGAAGATTAAATGGTACTAATATGAATTCTTTCCATTTATAGAAGTCTTGCCAACGGCTGATCAAGTTGCAGCATTCAAGGATGTGTCTGCTGCTTTCTTAGTTGGATCAATGCCCCGAAAAGAGGGAATGGAACGTAAAGATCTTCTAGCAGCTAATGTTGATATCTTTAAGGTACAAGGTGAAGCTTTAGACAAATATGCTCGCAAGGATGTTAAGGTCTTGGTTGTTGGTAATCCAGCCAACACCAATGCATTGATCTGCTCTCACTATGCACCATCCATTCCAAAACAAAACTTTACTGCCATGACCAGATTGGATCAAAATCGTGCACAAGCTGCATTGGCAGCCCGTTTGAGTGTGCAGGTAATTTCAATATGAATCTAGTGGTGGTATCAATATGAAGTTACCACAAAGATTGTAATACATACTACTTATACCAACAGGTGGACAAGGTGAAGAATGTAATTATTTGGGGTAATCATAGTTCAACACAGTACCCTGATGTTGCACATGCCACTGTGACAATTGGAGCTGGCAGTAAGCCAGCACCTTCGGCAGTAAATGATGATAACTGGTTGAACACTACCTTTGTGGAGATGATTCAGAAACGTGGCGCTGCCGTGATAGCTGCCAGGAAAATGTCGTCTGCGATGTCGGCAGCTAAAGCTGCTGGAGATCATATGAGAGATTGGTGGATGGGTACTAAGCCAGGAGAATGGGTGAGCATGGGTGTTGTATCTGATGGTAGCTATGGAATTCCAAAGGACATTGTGTTCTCCTTCCCAGTCACAATAGAAAAGGGGCAATATAAAATTGTACAGGTAAGCGTGGATGTAATTAAACAAGTATAAGATGAACGTATTTAAGAAATGAATATTGATTAATCCAAAATGAATTTTCAGGGTCTTCCGATCAACGAGTTTGCCAGATCAAAATTGAACGTTACAGCCAAAGAATTGGAGGAGGAACGTGCAGAGGCGAACAAAGTCCTTCAAAAGTGACTAGGATCTGCAAAGTCGAGCCCGCAAGATCACTTATCTGTATCAGCAAAATTGTAAAAAATAATGTTAGAGTTGCTGTACAAGACATAGGTCATGATATACGATGTAATTTAGAGCCCACGGATTGTCGTTTTAAAATATTTAAAATGACACCGAAACGTCTGATGTATCATACATTAGCGATATAAAAAAGATAATATGTGTTGTAAGCCTGTCAGATGCATATCTTTTCTATGTGGTAATGGAATTGTTAATCTATATATGTTTATATGTATAGAGTTGTATAAAAATTCTAGCAAGTTAATGCTGAAAAACGTGTTATACCTTATTATGTTTTTTTTTCGTTTATTCTTCTCCCCAAGAATCAATAATAATTTATATTACAGTAATAGTAACTATTTTTCGTATCGATATCATTAATCAATCTTCTTTCACATTTATATTATCTTTATATCTTTTTTTCTAGTCGCTATTATTACAAGTATACTGATTTTCGCTACAATTATAATTATCGAGTGAGCATTAAGTAGCATATTGTACAAAGATGCAGAGTGCTCAGCTTGCCAAGTCTCCGTTAACGCTCTTACACTTCCCTATCTTCCGGTTTGCTTCCATTTATTTTTATTTAAAGACACTTGCGTCCTTAGAAGTATGGCGATGCGCTGATATTTGGTTAAAAGGACAAACATTTGAAGCTGTGAAAATTGGTCTAGATGCTAGAAAACATCATTTTCATCGTGATTAATAAAAACTTAGCACTTTGCAGATAATAAGTCAATTTTGATTTACATCATCATCATCATCTTCATCATCATCATCATGATCATTATCATCATCATTATCAACTCGCGTGTCTTGGCAACGCAATAATTTACGTGCCAGAGAGACATTCTGATAAAGAAAATAGAAATTTTCATTAAAGGTGCCTCTTTTTCTTACATGCGAATCACCTGTAAAGCACAACAATACTTCACAAAGAAAACAGTACGAACATTCGTTCTAAGGTGAGGAACTGTATAGTTTTTGTTCCACAAGGACAGCAAATACACCTGAAAACACTCGTACTAATTACGTTTTGTGAGAAAATACAATTTCTCTCGTTTTAGACAGAATTTTTAGTACATAGTACAAACGAAACCTGGAACGGCTCATTCGCGAAAAATATGCCATGTTACATTATACAATTCTTTTATCAGCTGCATCGAGAAATATACAAATTATTAAATTATTTTATTATCGCAAGCTTTATATGATGATACGTAATTGGAAAGAAAGCCCTTGGTATTTATTATTAGAAAACATTTAAGAAGCAACAAGTAATTTCGTATGTGTTTTAATGTTATTGTTATATCGACAGCCTTTTTGTAAGATAGGCAGATTTAAGTAGAACGTGAAAGATATCGATATCTCCTGTACTGAGAATTCGTGTTTCTTGTACCTGGATAATTCAAGAAACTGCAAAAAGAAACTTTCCGTTCCAGGTTATATGCTATATCATCGTGTGTTTCGATCTGTAGTACTGATTCATATTGGACAGTAGATTCGTGCTTCTCAAAATAAGATCAAGGCCAGACTCTGCTTTCGTTTAAATAGATTGCACACTTCAATCTGTGAAGCAAAGTTCGATTCGCACAGGTAATGACCGAGTATTCGCGATTACTTTATAGCAGTTCCTTGCCTGAGCAGAAACGAAATTTACCCTCTCGGTACGGAAGGCGACTATAGTCGCCGTGAAAGAAACGTTCGCTCCGGTTGAAGAGCGTTTATAATCTGACTCCGTACATTGACGACTCGGCAAGTGGGAACGCTTCGCGTGCCGATCGTCTCGTACCATAAGGGTTAATTTAAGTGAAATCCTCTCTCTCTAGTCGCAGCCAAGAGTCTCTCTTTAAGTATTTCTTCGGTAGGATACTCCGGTAATTTCAAATAATGAACACAGGTGTTGACCGAAGGGTAACCACCTGAACCAGCGTCCACTTTTCGTACAACTGTCAATCTAGGATGCAAATTACACAAGCCACCAGGAGGTAGAGCAGAACATCCGGTAGCAAACTGTAGGAAAGCCTTCCTCTCGGAACCGGTTAATGAAAGTAATACGTTGACAAATCTCTGGAAACCAGGACTGCAAAATAAGGTGTAAAATATTGATGTTAGACAATGTAACTTTTTAAAAAATGTTTAAATCGTTTTTGAATCCCTTACCTTTCCCTCGTATAACCCAATTTCGGCTCGGTATAATTGAGTAAATCTTCTCTGGACCACTCCGGATTTTGTTCACCACAAAGCATAGCTCTTACTTCTTCTGGATTAAAAGCTTGAAGTTTTTCCATTGGAAAGACCTTTGAAAAACCGGACTTGAACGCTTCGAGTTGCCTATAAATTCCTCGATCCAGACAATAGCTGATAGTAGAATCGGCATATTCCTTCGCATTTTCCATGGTGACCGATATCTCTGAACCTCCTTCTATTAGATCAACCGGTTCTTGTCCGAACACCTTTGAACTCTGTGAATACGTCATCGTTAACGCCAAGTCTTCGATAGCCACTGACATTCCGGACGAATGGGTAATATGCAACGTCGTTTCCTCTTCGGCAGGAACCTCTGAACTACCGTACGAAAACGTTCTATCGCGTTTAGCAGTCGCACTCAGTATTTCCTTGAGAAACTCGCCCCTCACTGGATCGACGAGCACGAGATCCTCAACGTCAAGTAATCCAGCATACCATGGAGATGGTTCCAATGAAGAGTAAGCAGCATCTGCTTCACCCTCTTCGGATATAAAGCTACTTGACATACTGGACGACATACTTTCTTGCGTGATACCAGTGAGACCAATTTTTTCATTCACGTTATTTGTAATGTCTCCGCGGCACATTAACTTTAGGAAAGGACGGGATAGCGGTAAGTCAACTAATCTATTATCTTGCAGAACTTTGGCCAAGAATACACCTAAGAACCAGAAGTATCGAACAGCGCGATCACAAGCTGCAGAATCTTGTGGTAAAGGAGCAGGGAACAGTCCGCTTGGTCGAGTCACATAATATCCAGCAGGTCTAACCTGTTCACCGGAAACACAACAATCGTCGGGATATTCTTTCGTTCGGGATATTCTGTCCTGTGATTCTTCGTCATCACATAACCAGAGACCCAAGTCTTTACGTTGCAACTCTGCGGCGACCAACGCAAAGAATTCTAACGTTGGCCCGAGACCCGTTCCCTCTTCGCCTACGAATTCCACTTCAAGAATACTCTTACGGCTTGCATGTACCTTTAAGACAAAAACGGTATAACTTGTCATATGTTTTACGATAACGAATAATAACAGTGAAGAGAATAATAAGAGTTTATTCACCTTTAGTACTTGTTCTGCCCAGTCTAATAATTTCTCTCCCCTAGGTACACTGACTCTTTCATGTTTAAGCCTGCCCACGCGGAATTCATGAGTGTCGTCACGTCGTGGACTTAAACCAGGTGCCCTTTGTCTTTCAAGAACAGCGTCCCGTTGCGTTTGGAGCCACACGATAGATCGTGATGCTCCGAAAGCGGTACAACTAAAGTACAATCGTCTAGTCTCGAAAGGCAACAAAAACGGACAACTCTTTGCCAGTTCCTCGCACCAATTTGGTAACGCTCCAGCAGCTAAGGCCAATGGATCCTGAATCTGTTGTACTATCTTATTTGTAATTTTCTTCGACGTAAAGTCATCGGGATGAACCCAACATGTTGTTTTTTCAGACTCTTCATAATCGGCATGTTTACCATCGTCACGGGTTATGCTCAATACGTAAACATGCCTCAACAGCTGTAGAACATCTTCTACGGTACACGCGGACGAGTTTTGGGTAGAATTACGAGAATACAGCGTTACAATTGGAGTTGCCCTTCCAGACGATTCTTCATCTCTGGCTTCCTTGTATATTATACTGCACAAAATAATGTAAGTCAATCAAACAACTGTAAACAATTCTATTAGCTATCGCATAATGTTATATAAATGGTATTACGTGTAAGTTGGCTCCCATATTCTCTTTAATTTCTCTTGACGGCTACCCAACTCCGTTAACTGCATCAGTTCCTGGACCGCTTGGAAAATAGTGGCATGTGGTTCTGTGAGAGGTAATTCAACGTCTGATATTTCTGGAAGTCCTGGACCCCTTAACGTTAAAGAGAGCCTTGGCATTGAATACGACCCGACACGTGTACTCGTCTGTGTTTCACTACCCGGGGGTGGCACCTCTAAATCTGTCGTCTATAATCAAATAAATAACACCAATGACATTCTACTCCCGGCACAATGGACGCAAATCACGATGCCAGCACTTGCCTGATTAATATTCGTTCGACCAGGTCGTGGATCAAAAGCTGGGATTAAGGCTGAGAATTGACGTTTAAGGACAAAGTCGTCATCCCATGCACGCTTCTTTTTGCTTTGTGGAGCTTCTTCTTCCATGAATGTCGATAGCAAATTTCGACTGACCATAACTTCTTCGTATTCACCTTCACATCCATCTCCTTCTTCCTCGATCTCTTCATCATCCTCCTATAAAACATGATTTAAGATTTAGAGAATCATTTATTTATGTGTAGAGGATTATAATTTATTTGATGTTCTACGTACTTCTTGATCGTTCTCGTCGTTGTCTTCCTCTTCTTCCAGGACTCCGTCTTCGTCGTCCTCCAACTCTGTCAGAAGCGTCGGTCCACCTGCTGTTCTTCCACCACTAGCAACAGAGCTTGCAACACCACCGCACGACTCCAAAAAGTCCTCTAGACTTACCTGCAGCAACAACTGCTTATTACATTATATAGACACGTCTCTTACACGTGTCGTGCGACTCCAGATTCATTAGTGAATGTAATTCGAATGTATTATACAAATAATGACAATAATATTGATGGTACCTGTTCACTGTCGCTACTGGTGCTGGTCAACGACATCGTAAGCGCCTGTCCCAATCCTGGTCCGGTTGTCGTAGTAACACCACTGCCAGCTACTTGACCACTACTAGTCAAGCTTGGATAGCTCTGAGCAGTACTAAGTAAACCACCAGGGAAATTAGTGGTAAGCGAAAATCGAACGAAACTGGAGACTGAATTAGGTCCACGTGAATTCGAAGCGGTATTGGAATTGGAAGCAATATGTGGTCCACCTGTAGGTCCTAAAGCAATTACCCATTAAAGTATAGATATTTGAATCGAATCATATATTTAAATAAAAAAACCTTAAAAGGAGAAACAGAGCGATAGATAAAAGTTTGTTAATGTAGATGAGACATAGGAAAGTTAGTAATTTATGGATCGAATTGTTACATAATGCTTGTATATAGTTAACGATTAGTAAGTTGTATATTGCATACTATTGCTTAGAAACTAACCCAATGTTCGTCTTCGTGCCATTGAGGCAAAGGTTTCCAGTAAGCCAGTAGCAGCTGCTGGTTCCAAGGTATTGTTAGCATCGGAACAAGCAAGATTGGGAACAGACACAGACATAGGATTGGTAACCACAACAGGACATCCTCCTGCTGTATTTTGCGTAGACGAGCTAGCTTCTTTGTCCTGGCTGCACTCTTTAGCAGCTATTTCAAAGGAAACACACTCAGTTTAAAGAGCAGTTATAAGATGTTTGGCGAAGAGATGTAGAGGTGAATAAATATTAAAATAATAATGTGACTGCTAGTTTATTTCGTGTGATCAAAGTAAAAGAAAATATAAGCAAGCCGAATAAAGAACCAGCATAACCGATAATCGTACCATCTGCAATTCCAGTGTGATGCCTTGTTGCGGATTTAATCATCCTTAGTGAATTTTCCTCAGATTCGCCGGAAACGCTGATTCTAACAGGTAACGTACCAAGTATTTCTCCATTCAAGAAGCTATTAGTATTATTGCGAAGTCTATCGGTCCCTTCTCTGACACGGTCTAATACCTCAGCCGCTTCGAAATTTAATAGACCTCCCGTTGGCTGTAAATGTATTGTTTTTAGATTACAAAACAAAAAAAAATAACTAGTTACAGATGCTATTGGCACACGAAAGTTATTTCAATATTTATGCGAGAGTTTCACACCTTGTTTCCTCGCACAGCAGCAAACAGTGGCTTTGAACTACTAGATGCACGATTACTGTTACTGTTGACAGGACAATCAGTGTTAAGGGCAAGACTTTCAACAATTGTTGCCAGATCACTTGTCACGGTAGTGTCAGGCCTTGGATGTAAAACAACGGACAATTCACCCGTTGAATTTGCTCCGCCTTCACTTGTTACAGCAACAACCGCCTCGGCACGTGCAACCGATAACACGCTTTCCGTTATCGATTCAGCGGCTTGCTGCTTATCATAAATATACAATTAACACTATATTAAACGGCCACGGTTTTTACGTTAATTAATCACGACAAAGTTTCAATAATTCCCTCGCATACAATAGTAATTAGAAAAACACACGTGTGATTATTATTAATATGATAAACAGCTCAAATATCGTACCTTAGCTGCCAGATTGTCCGCACTTGCTGCTTGATCTGTCGAAGCTACTGAACCACGCATAGCGGTATCGGTGCAGTCAGGTAAACTAGGAGTGCTACTAGATTTTCGTCCTGGTAGAACTCCACCAGCACTTTTGTTCTTTGTACTATCTGTATCAATAACTGTGCCGACAAGTCTTAAATCGAATTTCCCTTCCGCCCCCATTCTGTATGAATTGGAAGCACCGTGATCCCATGTTACATCTATCCAACCATTAAGCAACTCTCCTGTTACCGTGCCTTCACCTAAGATACCAAAGTAACGCTCAAGTTATTTGTTATACTTTTAGGAAAATATTCATAATCTCATTCCAATATAATCGGATACACACCTGGTGGAATACCATCCTGTTCTTTCCATTTCCAATCTATGCCTCTGGCTACTCTGGCACCAGCGACTAAATGTCGAAGGACTTGCGTCTTAATGAGTCGTTTCTGTTTTCGTACACTAGCTTCAATTTCCCTAGCCGAACGTCCCAACTCATCGCAAACCCCTGTAACTTCTCCGTAAACTTCAAATCCCGACAAAGACAAGTAATGCGTTTGTCCCGACGCGTTCTTTCCAATTTGTTGTAGGCGCAAATGTCTCCAACCCTGTGTCTCGTCACTCGGTGTGTCCAGCTGCCACGTAGCCGTGCTGCCAGGTTCGTTCAACGACGAGTCATCCACATGGGCGTACAACGTGACCCAGGTGATCCCGTCCTTCGATGCCTGGAACATCCAGTTTCTCAGAGCGCTTTTCCCATAACCCCTGGCGTGTCTCAATGTGTAGGCGCTTGGAATCAACCACACTCCTAGGTCGATCGCGAAAAAGGCACGCTTATCGTCATTAGTGTGACAGTTCAATGCAGACGGATCCCGACTGAGAATATCCTCCAAATGTCCATAAGGTAAACGTCTCCCATCACTTGATGTAACAACGACTAGACCGTATTCACCGGGATTAACCCATTCGGGACAGGTTTTTGCGTTCGTGCCAATCCAGTATAATAAACCATTTTCATCGAAATCATACTGATATTTAAACGTTATTCTATTTCCTTCTTTTAACTTTTTAACAAACGTAAACGTGGCTCTATCATTATCGTGCCATTGTTTGGCTACCATTCTCAATAAGTGATTCTCTAATTGCTGTATTGTACTCAACGGTTCCATCTTCAAACTACGACCTGTTCTATCTATTAGAGTGCTCTCGTCGGCAGCTTTCTCCAATCGGAAACGTAATCTCCTCGTTAGTATCTGTAAGCCATAACCAGAGCCTGGTGTATCGTATAGATAAATAGGTAATTTCTCAATGGATTCTAACACTGAAACCAATTTATGGACTAGAACTTTAGCGGAATTGTGTTCTTTATTAACATCCGCGGTATGGAAGCAACTCTTGAATACTGCTATTCTTTGCATTCTGAGCTTCGTCGCTCGTAATGTAGGTGGTTGTGGTCCCGGTGGAGCTGCCAATAACGCTAGTAATGCTTGTACAAGTCCACTGGAGTACAACTCGTACGCAGATACTCTTCCCTCTTCGTTCAAAAGAACTTTGAGTTCCTCTAATGCACTCTGTAACGTGTTGCGCCATGATCGGCTTCCGGATTGCTGTTTCTGACAACCCTTTTCTATTTGACTAACGATGGCTCCCAGTTTTCCGACCACTGTACGTGGCTGTGCCTGAGCAGCTCTAAAGTAACGCCTATAAATATCCTGAGCCCATATTTTAATTTTATGTTTAGTGGCTTCGATTTTTGACTTTAGTCTTCGGACTCTTTTACTAGCCCACTCCTCCGCGTATTCTGGACCTACAGAACAATAACAAATACAAGAGTTTTACTTACTGTATCATACAATTGAAAAGACATGTAAATATATGAAATATATTTACATACCTAAACTTGTTTCTGCTGTGAAAGAGTGTTTGCTACCTCGGTTTGATTCAAAAATAAAGCCCGGCAAATCCTCTCTCAAAATAGTTGCTTGCTGCGGACCATCAATATTATAAATATATAATTCGCTTTCTCTTCTGCAGGTTAATGCCCAATTTCCGACGAGCAGCCGACTAGTACCGGGACGGGATAATATTGGTTGGCTCACACAGTTTGGTTCTATTGCGTTACGTGCCTCTCGTAATTTGGTCATGAATTCACCACGGTTTTCTGCAATTCAGAGAAATTCTAATAGTACAAATGAACGAAGACGGTCACGCGGTGAATGATTATCGTCGATTAAACCGAGTAATGTCGTTATAAATCAATGCGTAGGTTATAAACTGTGGTAAAAGAACTATCATGCATCGATTGCTGACATACACTGAAAGGTAGGATAGCGTGTGCAACTAGAAGAGTTGAACATGTGTGTATAAACCTACCTTCAGGAGCAATCGACTCTATGTTCCTCTCCTTTCCTGTAGGCAATTAGTAAAACCAGTTATTTACTAAACTATTCCCTTCGCGGAAAGTTAATCGTAAATGAAGAAGCTATCAAATTAAAAAATAAGAAAAAAAAATGTAATCCGGAAAAGAGCCAATCTATTTGGCGCGAAGGGTGTGAAAGTGGTGAAAGGAACACATCGACAAGAAAGAGAGTGACTAGTTGTGACGATACGTAGTGATGAATGTGTTGTCGATATTATACAATCACACACCTGACGAGTCCGTTCCACGTTCCGGGCTTCCACTGGAATACATTGTTGCAAGCTTTTCGTCAACGAGAAATCTGAACCATCCATTGCTTCCTAATGATAGCTCCAAAGCGGCCACGTCAGACCAGACGAACAAACAATCGGGCCCACGACAGAGACACCAATCCCTCCAATGATAAACTCTATCCTCCAGAATTTCCATAGCATCCTCCATTCTGTATTCATCTCCAAATTCATACAACTCCGATTCTGACATCATTTCTTGCGGACCGGCTATGGCAGCGACTTTCGAAATTACTCCTAAACGAGCGAAATCTTCCAAAAAATCATCTTTGCATTTTCTCATTACATCCTGTATTATTTTCAGAACCACCAAGTGTCCATCTTCGTCCTCCTATTCAGTTGGAAATGAAAAAATATTTACATAATTTACATACAACATATTAGTACAAGTATTCTATCTATGTAAGTGAAACAAATAAATCTGATTCTTCCTTTCCTAGGTTGATACGAGATAAGTACTACACAACTTACTTTTACGCAATGGTACATTAATGACTGTTTTATAGAGTCATATTGTACAAAACACAAATATAATAGCACAAGTTTATTCTTTTTAGCAAAATTGATTATGCAACCCATTGAAAATTATAAGCAAATGCTCGTTGATCCCACCAGCAGCAGGCAGACAGTCGACAGAAGTGGACAATCCACTTCGTGGTCAAATCCTGTTTCTGGATACATATCACTCCCAATTAATTACAGGATTTTATATTATAATTGTCCTCTTACGTCAAGTGCCAAGGGAGAACGATATGCCTTGCGCGTTTACTTATTAATGCACATAGTTAGAAAATTTCCACCTTACAGCGTGGATAGGTTCATGGTATTACAAAAAACTATTTCTGAGACTTGTATTACAAAGAACGATATTTACCGTTCGGTAAATGAGTAACACATGCGTAAGTATGTTAGATCTCACGCTTCGTACGAATAACAATAAACGCATTATGTTAATAAGTTGATGGAGTTCTTGGCATAGATATTAATTAAATCAACGACAAAGTTTCTGGAATTCACGAACAGCACGACGGGGGGAATAAAGGGGCTTCCAACTAGCGACTGGCAGAAATATAGCAACAGACGTTACCGTCTTATCAAGAATGTAGTTCTGTAGGGAACTGGAAGACTTGCGCGATGAAAGGCAGGGCAATTTTGGACCAATATACGGCTTGAGAGGCGGAGGTGGTGGTGATGGTGCTTTTATCTCAAACTCCTGTGAACAATCTTAACTAAATCGCTAGTATTGTCTATTTACCCGACTGCCTGTCTGCCTGCATGTATATCAAGGGCTTTTAAAATATCGTCACTAACTTTCTAGTAAACCTACACTATATCTACATATTCTTAAAACCTGAAAAACATGATTAACAAAATTCTTGTTGTGTAATATATGTATTAACCTTACCTCGTTGTCCAAGACATTAGCAATAACTTCCACAAGCATACTGCCACAACTTCCAGTCTTATCAGGACCACATGTTTCGACAAGTAATTCAGGTTGAATATAATGCACCATCTTCCTGATTAAATTTAAACTGGCTTTCCTAATGCTCGGCAACATAGTCGATTGGAAAGTTGCACAGAATACTGGTAACAGCCTTTTTAAATACACTGGTGCCATTTCTGGATCACCTTTTGGTTCGGTACATTCCTCCACTTCTGCCTCTAGTTTCCTATGATTAGGCGGCAGCATCCACTCCCCGGGAGACTGTAGTATAGCTGCCACTTCTCTATGACCTTCGTCCACGCGTTCTCGAGCTTTATCTAATGGTGTTTTTCCATCCTCGTCCCGTAAATCGGGATTCGCGCCATGCCTAAGTAAAACTTTTGCTATACCCGGCCTTCCAAAGCATGCAGCATAGTGTAGACTAGAGGATCGCTGACCCTTGTTAACATCCGCTCCTCGATCACATAAAAACGAAACCATGTCCTGAGTGCCGAATGCGGACGCCCAATTAAGCAATGTTTGTCCAACATCATCCATAAAATTAACTTCAATCCCCCCAGAATCGATAGCATCTATCAATGCGTCAGTATCCTTCGATCGTATGTAGTCAATTAACTGTCTGTGAGATTTTTCTCCGGCACTATCCATACGTCTTAATCGTGGCAATAATGAACCCGATGGACCGCCAGTTGTACTGCGACCCAATGCCGATCTGCCTTCGAGTAACAACACCAACAACAAATCAACCAGTCTCATAGTATCGAGAACACATCGCTCGTCCCCTTTTAAAGCTTTCTCAATCGCATCCGGCAATTCTGAGCGTAACAGATCATGAGTTATAGACGGGGATCCTCTACAAAGCGTCGACAGAAGACTGATTACGGTGGAGACAGAAGCACATGATTTTGCTTCTGGAGCAGGTATTGTTGCTGCAGTAGTAGATGGAGGTGGGGTTTTTGGATTTCCAGAAGTTGCTGCTATTGATGTACTAGGTCCTGCTGCATTTGACAATCTATAAACGATTAGAATCAATAGTAACTGTTATAGCTACTCCAATCGAGATCACACCGATAATAAAAATATACCTATATAACAATTCAGAAACTAATCCATTAGAGGCTAATGGTGCGGGATCTGTGCCTCTCCTTGAAAACCTGTCAGCCAATGATGCGAAACAACGAAGTGCTCCGTCCGCAACGTGTGCATCCTCGTGTCTAAGTAACGTTGACAATGCTTCAACACAATCTGGTAATGCTTTATCCTGCGGTTCCACTTTGCCACATAAACGGGTAACCACGGCCATTGCTGAATGTAAGGTGTCGCGATGGACGCGAGCCCCATGCTCTCGGATAAAGCGCAAGGCACATGGAAGGCCACCATTTTCGAATACAGCACCGGCTTCCCTTGCGCAAACCAGTTCTAACACCTAAATATAAAAAATTCATATCAGTTCAATTATAAGAATTAAATTGCTTGTGCAATGTGATACCTTTATGCACTGCTCAGCCAAATCCCGACTGGTCCTAGATCCTAAACCAGCACCGGATAGGCGGCTGCAAATTGACTTCACTGCACCCTCCATAGCTACTACTCTGCGTGTACATTCTGCAGAAACGTCCAAATAATATGTGATAGCCCGAGCAGTTACTTCTAATACACTGTCTGGTGCAAGCTCGTCCAAGAAGATTCGACATAATGCAGGAAGAAATGTGCGTGGAGGACAACTGCAAATGAAATTATTCTTACATCTATATCTTTTTTCAGATACAAAATAATCATTGGTTAGATATGAATTACATACCATTCGAAACATCGATCAACATTATCAGACATGAGCAGTAGCATGCATAATTGTTCCAAGGCAATTAATTGCATCTCCCTTTCATCTCCTTGGCCCATGCTGAGCCATTCCAATAACGTTTCTGGGTCAACGTCAGTCATCTTTATATAAAAAACATGACACAATTAGACATACACATTGTATAAACATTAAAATCAATGTTTATCATTGTTGACATTATTGAGCTTTATTACATTGAGATAATACAAATATTGAAACTTGTAACATTAAATGTACACCATAGAAAAATAACCCAAAACACATCATAATTATTTGTTTATTTCAATATCATTGTTTATTTGGTACAATAAAACTTGCCTTATAAGTTTAATAGCACCAGTTGAATGTATTTCAAACTGACAATCTGAAAAGAAAAAACAGTAGTTGGAGTTGAATATCCAGTGCAAACGAAAATATCATTAACTTAAATATCAATTTCAGGTAAAAATAAAATCGTGACAAGCATCATGGAAAAATGTCAGAAACAGCTGGTGCTTGTATATAGAGAGACCAACAAGGAACACAGAGGTACGAAAATAAATACACGAATTTCCCGTGATTTTCTATATTAAGAATTTTACTTTGACAGCTTTCTCCCTTCCATGCTTCTTTAAGCCTAACGAATACAACTTCTAGAAAAGTTTGGATACACGAGTAATTTCATAGAGACGCATATCGCAATCGCGAATTGTCGTCGTTAATTAAAAGTCGTACGGGGTATAATAAATATAGGCACGTGGTTGAATGTCCGTAATCGCGGAATCGCGTTCGTCTCTAGCCGAGGCACAAAGAAAGGTGAAAAAAATTTGTCATGACGACGGCAATAAGCGCGACACGATCTTAAATAATATCCCGTGTAACCTTCAGGTATATACAAGCGAAAGACGAATGTTGGCGTGCAGGTGCTCATCGTAAATTCAATATGCATGAGAAATAATGATCTATAGTTTGGTAGATACGACCCGCTTACACGGAGAAACATTACCGTTGGGCACAGTGTTCCATTATTCGGAAGGGGTCAGGTCGCCATCCTTCCAGAGACGTGTCGTTTTCCAATGCGAAAAACAACGGAACCGTGTCGTCTGATCTTGACGGTTCGCGATACAAAACGTTTCCTCCACCAACCGACCGATAAACAGCTTATCCGAGCAAAAAGATCTTACTTTACTCTACTGCTGTCGTATATATTTCGCCATTTACACGACGTTCAGTACAGTTCAGTATCACAACTCGCAACACTCTGAAAGCCGTACCTGCACAGCAGCGAATGTCTACGAATGATTTTTGGTAGATTTTCATGGAATCTCACGCTACAATGATTATATATGGCGACTGTCCAACTTGTTCATCTAGAGGGCGTTGTTGTTTATTTACGTTCGACCAAATTGATTTGTCCTAACCATATTTTAAATATTAACTCTGTCTTTTTTTTCTACGTGCAAGAGTTGTTACGTGATGAATAAGGCGGGTTTAATGTTTTTGTAAAAAATTTATAGTAGGAAATTACTAGTACATGACTCACTCGTTGCGCTTCGCACTAATCGAAGGAAATAGAAGTAAAACGAAAAAAAAATGCTGCAGTTGCCTTTTACAACCTTAACTCTTAAATGAGCAACTAAAAATTCTTATCACCTGCTTGACGATAGATAAAAAATGAGATATATGTATATATAAAATACTGCTATTATGTTATGCATATATTAACATTAACCGTATTCCATTTGGCTATGGAGTGTTCGTCAATACAACTTTTTCTTCTTCTCCAATACTAAAACATTATTAAGTCGATTAGATAAATGTAATAAAACGAATTGCAAATGCTATTCTTTTACATACACTGTCTCTCTTTTATAAGTTCCTGTCTTCTGTCCTTCAGCTGGGTAGGTAAATTTTCCAACATGCTTTCGATAAAATTGTCAAGAACTATTGATCTATTCATTGACGATACACGTGCTCTACATACTGGACATTCCTTTTTTCGCTTATTCCATGACTTTATACAATGTTGGCAAAATGTGTGCATACAATTCAATGTTGTTGCCTTTACAAACAATTCTGAACATACACTGCAGGTCAACTGCTCGTCCATTATATCACTAACTTTATTAAGAACACCTTCTTTTCCTTGTGTATCTACAATAGGCTGGGTAGCTTCGGTTAAATCTATTGTATCTAAAATACGTAGTCCTGAAGAATTATCTACATTCAGAATTTCAACAAATATACAACTGTCTGCAGATTCACCAGCAGGTCCTACAACTGAAAAAAGGATTCTTAGGTCTAATCCAATTTTATATTAGATTGATACAAAGATACAATATTTACCACCATTTTGAATTGTTTCTGTTTTTGCTTCCTGCTCTTTTAATGCTCTTTCTGTTTCTTTTAACTTTTCCTCTAATACTGTTTTCTCATTCAATAATTGAGCCTGTATGTCTTTTTCTGCTTTCATCCTATTTTCCATTACAGTCTTCCATTCAGTCTGGTGCTCTTCTCTCCACTTCTGCATTTGTTCTTCCATTCTGATTTTCAGCATTTCCTTTTCCTGTTTACTCATATCAAGTGCTTCCTGCCATTTCTTTTTCTCTTCATTTAATTTTTCCTCAAACTGAACACGTTCATTTTCTAACTTCTCCAGCAGCTCAGAGTACATTGTGTGCAGGTGCTGTTCTTGGACATTACCACTTTCTATTCTTGCTTCTAAGGTGGTAATTTGTTTCTTAAGATCTATAGTGTCTTCCCTATTAACGTCCTGTTGTTGCAAAAGTTCATGTAGCTGCTGCTTCAGCTTGTCTTGCTCCTTCTGTTTTGTTTGTAATTTGTCTTTGAGTTCTTTTCTCTGAACAGCTTGGCTCTCGGCAAATGTCTTCTGCTCCATCAGAACATTATCCATTATCTGATCATTGATCCTAGGCCGCTTAGTACTGTGTTCCTCTTTTGAGGCATATGTAAACACATATCTGAACTCAGTACGCGGACTAAATTGTATGACATCCCCAATAGAGATCTTTTGACTACACCCAGAAGTCATAGGTGTACCATTGATAAGCGTGACAGAAGAGCTAACGTCCTTGATAGACCATTCATCATTTCCTTCACAGCTGAGGATGCAGTGCCTCCTCGAGATCATTGTGTCCAATATAATCTCGTCATTATCCCTTGCGCGACCTATTTTAAACTGAAGAAAAAGTCTGAGCGAGCGAAATTTTCATGAATATGCATTGTGTGACAGCTGTTTTTGTACCTCGTCTTTGTCGATGCGAATATCGTGAGGTGCGGTACCATGCACGTCCATTCTCACGAGAACGGGTTCAAGTGTATCTTTATCCAAACTATCGGACATCATTCGCTTTTCTGCTCTCGAGCCTTCCATTATTTACAAACACAACTTTGTAAACACGTGAAATTACATCACGACCCAACATTAATAAATACTATTTAAACACGTGTCTGTCTGGTAGAAGATCTTCAAATATTTGGGAATATCTTCTATTGTTAAAAGGAATAAGAAAAAGTGTAAAAATGAATGAAAACAGGTTAATGTTCGTAAAAGTAAGTCGATGTTCCTTGTTGCCTCCTGTCAACACCGAAATAGAAAACAAACCGCGAAACGCACATGTGCAAACGACATCTCGCGGAAATTTTGTATAACGTAGATTATAAACGGGGTGAAATATTCAACCACAGACGAGGTATTGGATAGACCTATCACCTTACGGGGTTCGATGTTCACGAAACTGAATTACCGACGCGATCAAATTTCAGAGGATTTGCAGCGCCTCCTTGACGAAGGAGCAGAATTTTTTTAACTAAAAGAGTATCGTTGGTTCCGAAACGGGCCCCGCACCCCAACCCCTTTTGTGAGGTTGTTACAAGCCCACATGTTGCGGACCAACTTCTAGAATCCGTCCTCGGGGTCGAAAATGAATTTCGAGTATCGTGCGATGGACGGGAGCACATTAGTGGTACCTGTCGATTCGTTAGTGATGACAAAGGTATTACGAAAATCGCGAAAAATCGTAAATCGCCTGCCATTTCCGTAATTTTTGAGCTATTAAAACGATCTGGGGCGTTTTGGACGCGGAGTCCGAAACCGAATAAGTCAGTGAAAGAATCATTTTTATATCTAAAAAATTGTGGAAATGACGGAAGGATTACGAAAATCGCGAAAAATCATCAAATTTAAGCAGTTTTTCGTTCAGCATTCGCTCAATTTTTGAGATAGCGACCTGAAACTTGTACCATTGTTTTAGTTAGGAAATTCTACGGCAGATCAACCTATAATAGTTGTACTTTTCGAAAATTTAATTTTTCGCAAAAATCTGAAGGGGGTAGGTCAGGATTTTTTGCGATTTTCGTAAATCGCTTGCCATTTCCACAATTTTTTAGATACCAAAACGATTCTTCTCTGTCTTATTCGGCTTCGGATTCCGCGTCCAAAACGCCCTGAATCATTTTAATAGCTCAAAAATTACGAAAATGGCAAAGGAATTTCGAAAATCGCAAAAAATCCTGACCTACCCCCTTCAGATTTTTGCGAAAAATGAAATTTTCGAAAAGTACAACTATTATAGGTTGATCTGCCGTAGAATTTCCTAACTAAATCAATGGTACCAGTCTCAGGTCGCTATCTTGAAAATTGTGGAAATGGCAAGCGAAAAACTGGTTGAAATTGACGATTTTTCGCGATTTTCGTAATTCCTTCGTCATTTCCGTAATTTTTGAGCTATTAACATGGTCCAGGGCGTTTTGGACTCGGAATCCGAAACCGAATAAGTCAGTGAAAGAATCATTTTGATATCTAAAAAATTGTGGAAATGACGGAAGAATTACGAAAATCGCGAAAAATCATCAAATTTAAACAGTTTTTCGTTCAGCATTCGCTCAATTTTTGAGATAGCGACCTGAAACTTGTACCATTGTTTTAGTTAGGAAATTCTACGGCACATCAACCTATAATAGTTGTACTTTTCGAAAATTTAATTTTTCGCAAAAATCTGAAGGGGGTAGGTCAGGATTTTTTGCGATTTTCGTAAATCGCTCGCCATTTCCGTAATTCTTGAGATATCAAAATGATCCAGGACGTTTTGGACGCGGAATCCGAAGCAGAATAAGACAGTGAAAGAATCATTTTGATATCTAAAAAATTGTGGAAATGGCAAGCGATTTACGAAAATCGCAAAAAATCCTGACCTACCCCCTTCAGATTTTTGCGAAAAATGAAATTTTCGAAAAGTACAACTATTATAGGTTGATCTGCCGTAGAATTTCCTAACTAAAACAATGGTACAAGTTTCAGGCCGCTATCTCAAAAATTGAGCAAATGGCAATCAAAAAACTGGTTGAATTTAGGTTTTTTCTGACTGTAGTAAAAGTATACACGAGATATACATACATATACTACTCGTAGCCAATTTGCTCGATACCATTTGCATCGAAGCGATACATTTCAATATAAACGACTATGGGTCATCGGACTTACAAAAAAATATTGATAAATTTCATTATCGATCGATGCAAATAATATCGATCCAGGTCTCACCACGTGGAGGTTGCTACTAATGGAGACCCACCCTATCCACGGCTCCCATCCTCCCTCCTTTAAACGATAACGAACATAATCTTTACTTTCAGAAGGAAAGTAAAGATATCACGCGACCGCGATCGCGAAGCTAATAACCACGATCTCAAAGATACGTCTATCAATGCGATCGTGGCCGAAATATTGAAACCAGTTTCAATATAACAAACACAAACCCATCACCATCAAACGCCAATTTCCCGCGAGACGCGAATAAAACAAATGACATAGACGAGAATGGAAATGTCGACCAAACCAGAAAAGCAACCTCATGGTAAGACTAACGCGGGTGACTCTAGACGTTAAGCATAACTCGACGGAAAAACAATTTACACACTTACGCGGTGGCTCGTACCACGGTCCTGAGAAGTACCCACGAACCGGGACTCCCGCCAAACCATGGTTAACCGATACGATGGGATAAACGTAAGGTCGATTTACAGGAAAGGGCCTCACGAAAGATCCGAACCAGGGACAAATCGAAGATGAAATATATCCGAAGATATAGATCATCAAATCGAACTGTACACGGGTTAAGCCATATCAGGCTAATCGGTCCGGCCGCCACCGATAAGCCTGATACGTCCCATACCCCGCCAAATAGCAGTCCACCCGTGTACAGGTCCCCAGAACGAACTCGGGCTCACCTTTCAAGACAACCTTAGGCCACCCAAAGATACCGGCGGAACCATGATCCGACGAAAGCCACGCTCCATGAATATATCGCAGGACCGCGATTTAACCAGATAGCCGTGAGGCTATCTGGCCGACTACACCGTTTCTCGTGTTGTTTTAATGTAGGGGTATGACAAACGCCACAAATTACGAGCAAGTGACTCTACTATTAAAATGAGTTTAAAAGACTGAAGCTAAAAATTGAAAGCTGAAGCTAAGTATTGAAAGTAAAAGTTGAAGCTACGGGTTGAAAGTAAAAGTTGAAGTTAAAAGTTAAAAGTTAAAAACTGAAACTATGTAATTGAAGGTAAAAATGTTTAATTGATAAGAAGCTAATAACGCGGAACGTGCAAAGAAGTCGCGTTTTCTAGTCGGTCGACGACAAACGAAGTGAAATTGACGTATGATATCCCCTTAAACTAACGTTTTGATACTATAGTGACCAAAACGTCCCTTTTAGTCGCCTTTTACGACAGGCAGGGAATACCGTGGGTCTATTCTTTCCCCGACCCACAGGGGATCATGTTTTACATTTTTGTAATTAATTGGAATACTATAAGCTAGAAGTTACTTTGCGAGTTTACATAGAATCGAGAAAAATGCGAGCGCGGCGCAAAAAAGATTTCTCGCCATTTAACAAACCATTCAAGGTGAGTAAATGGCGATTTCTCTAAGTTAACGCGACTCTAAAAGCAAAGCTGGAAGAAGAGTGATTAGCTCATTTTACTTATTGTAATTTTACCGTATCGCAATCTTGAGTCTATAATTAATAAAGGGAGAAAAGACTACTTGTCACGCGCGGTCAACATTGGTCGGTACGGAAAGAAACGACCGAATTTACATAATTTTCGCAACACTAAATTTATTTACAATTTCCGTGGGTTTCGTCATAGAGAATAAGTGATCGCATGACTCTAAAATTCATTGAAAGAAAATACGCGATGCGCGCGCGAATATATTTTTCATGGTCCACGTTCGTGAGTATTTCCGCAAAACTAATACACTAAATTACGAAAATTCCTCGCGAAAAACCGACGCGCAAAAATAATGTTTCGTAGTTCCACGACCGCTTTGACTGATAATACGCGAAAATAAAAATTAATTGCAAACGCGAAATGATCTTAAATAGATCCAATTTAGTTACGGCTGAAAAGAATTTCAAGATAAGACATCCTAATATAAAATGCAATTTATGCATAAAATTATGGCAATATTCCTTCTAACAAATGCTTGGTTCAATGATTGTTTTTAAATAGATTCGTACAAAGACGGCGATGTACGACGCGATTCGCGAGTCACTTAGCTGCTTTAACTTTTTGATTTTATATTAGATAATAAAATTCCTATACGGCATTAGAAAACGTGTCTCCGAGACACACAAAGATAATGAATTTTAGATTATTAATAAATTCGCGGAACTAGAAATGCAGCCAGTGGTGACAAATATTACGACCGGCGCGGATGGCAGTGTGCAAACTTTGCACACTGAATCATACTCTACCCCTCTGCTTTTATTAAAAATTCAATTTCTCAAATTTGTAATAATCAAAAACTCGACTCTAGTAATGACAAAAATATATATTCTTAAAAATGAACTCTCAGAAAATATCTCAATAAGTAAAATCTTTAGGTTTCTTTAACAATAATGAATAAAAATGACTTAGATTGAAAATTTGTGAAATTAATTGAATAAGAAGAATGACTCGAAAGCTTTAATGCAAAATTCTTTGAATAAAACTTGTGAAAATATTTTAATAAGAAAAATGACTCGAAACTTTAATGCAGACCGGGGCAGAGTCTTCACGGGGAGCTCTCCTCGACCCGCGGAACTAACTACTTCTAACTACTTCATTCTATCACACTCTACCCCTCTGCTTTTTTCAAAAATTTAATTTCTCAAATTTATAATAATAAAAAACTGGACTCTAACTCTTTAACAATAATGAACAAAAATAATAACTGAGTTTGAAAGGAATTTAATATCAAATTGTAATCAAAATTCTATTATCAAAACTTGTGAAAATAATTCAGTAAGAAAAATGACTCGAAAACTTTAATGCAAAGCTCTATTACTTGACACTTATGAAAATAATTTAATAAGAAAAATGACTCGATAACTTTAATGCAGATCGGGGCAGAGTCTTCACGGGGAGCTCACCTCGACCCGTGGTACTAACTACTTCAAATTATTACAACTATAATTACTCTACAACTACTACGAGCATAGTGACTTAGTAGTAACGGAATGACCATCCATTCTGGAATTGAACACTCCAAAATGGATAGCCATTAGTTGCTGCCCTCTTCTAGACAGTTTGTCGGGCCTCTTCGGCATATAGCCTCTTCGGCGTAAAGCCTCTTCTTGTTTCAGGCCGGAGCCCAACCTGTATTCTGCAAGAACATTCGGAACCATAATATGGTATAACCCTAACACGCGCCTAACAAGACAACAGAATGCGGCTAACACGTGTGGACAAGTTAACAGCTTATTCTCAGAAGAATGACAACTGCAGTCCGTGCAAACGGTTAGCCGCTAAGGACGAATGTTCAAGCAGAATTTACTTATTATTAAAAAAGAAAAGATTATTAGCCTGACTTTCAGGTACAGGATACCACTGGTTGCCTACAGTCGAAACAGTGGTACCTGCCCTGCCCTTCCTACTTAAAATTAAAGCACACACATTCCAGAGAATAAATTACCTGCCTACCTATTACCTATATTTAAAAAATGGCAAAAATCTCTCGCACACCAACACACTCTCTCCACGATTCTCAATCAAAGTCGGTGTTTCCCCCTACGGGAGACGTCCCGGGACGTCTCCAACACCGACTCAAACCCCACACATACATTCAGGTACGTACCTTTTTGCTGAAATCGACTCACAAGGTCAGCGATTATTGCGATTTATTTAGACTTTATTGAAAGGAATTTAATGAAAACTTGTAGACGTAAAATATAGAAATGAAAGTCTTGTAATTAATTCGTAGTTGAAATAATTACTACGTTCAAAAATAATGCTTCTGCATTTTGACTCTAATTGAAAAGTAATTGAATATAATAATCTGAGGTTCGAAATATAATCGAACTTAAATTGAATAATGTAAAATCGTAAAAATATGCAAGTTGAATTTAATCGCGATTTTGCAATAAAAACGATTGTTCAAAACCGACGCACAATCCACGAAATATTCAATAAATTTATCTCACACACACACTCACACGTGTGGATCGTACGTCGTGCACAATCGCTAACGCTTGTGAGCCGCCACATAATTATAATTCTTAAAACTATAAGCCACGTTCACCGCCATCACCCATTCGTGTAGCACCTGGGCACACGAATGAGTTCAAGCCAAATAGGGACATGAACGTGGCAACTACATACTAGGCTTGATGTGTGCTGAAAATCCTGAGCTATAAAATGATTATTGAAATAGATCTTCTAACGAGCTAGTAATCGTTACTTTGACTTTATAGAATTTACTTGAAAATATACTTTATAAAATGACTCGAATGTAATATCGAATAATAATTGAAAAAGTGCAAAAATTGCATCTCGTGCAAGAAAACTTTGAAAACTTTAAAAATATATGTATTGAAAACTTTAAAATATTGAAATTTATTTGAAAAAAATATATATGAAACTTGAATTTATAATTGAAAACCTTGGTGATTCCTTATTCAAAGTTATATTCTAAACAATGCAAATATGTTCAAAATTAGCCTTTGAAACCAGAATCTACCCATCGCGAATTGGTCTTCTTGGGCATTTCAAATACAAGAATTTAAAGGACTTTACAAGTTAAAGGAAACGCGGCCACGAAAAATATGCAAATTCTGACTGAATTTAATTCGTATGATTCACCGTATGATTAATTCGTATGATTTCATGAAACTCGAATAAATTTTCTTATCTTTTTTATACATTCTTTCTATCTTTTCTCAATGCTCTATGGCTATATGAAATTCACGCGAACGCGAATGCAATTAAATGAAGGCCGAGGGTATCGAACCTTCAAATTAATTACATCAAAATCGCCCGTGAAGCTAAGCCACAAGAAGACCCCTGCCTGAGCTAATTAAATATTCACAACAATGGGGTGTTACTACCCACGAATGTAAAGTATAAAATACTTTACACCCGCGGTCACTATGCTCGCAAACTCAAATAAAATACAACCAATACACTCGTGCCGCTTCGGACCTTTGCGTCCTACGACATGATTGAGTGATCGGAGGAACCGTAAATTTTTTGACTCACCGGTCGTAGATTTCTTCTGCACCTTTGATTGTAGAGATGATACTACGACCGGCTCTGCAGTTGCGAAGTCATCTGTAACAGAAAAATAGCAAAGTCTTTATAGTTTAACCGTCTATCATTCCTCAAATCGTTCGTATTTAGTTCTGACTCGAGTTCGATATTTCAAAATGTAATTTCACTGTGGATTAGAAGTAAAAGTAGAACATTTTGACGATATTTACCTGCTGCCTGATGCGACGGCGCCCGATGGAAATCCTTTCCGCAGCTGCTGCGTACCTCTACTTCATCGCGACGAATAATTCAAAGAAAAAAAAAGAAAAATAAACAGACTACACTCCCGACCGAAATTATTTCCGGCGAACAAACTGACTCTACTCTCGCGATTCAAAGTATACAGGAATTTCGCGACCGAATATGTTACGTTGTAGCAGTCCATTTCAATTCTTTCGGCGGGTTTAAGCACGCGTATATCGAACAAACATCATTTCTAATAGCGCAACAACACTGATTCTATTTCGCGATATACTTTTTCGGATCAAGTGAATCTAAGACCGCATTGCACTCGGCCAGCTAAATCGTTGCGATGTCTTCTGTAACAGAAAAAGAGAAAAGTCTTTATAGTTTAACCGTCTATCATTCCTCACATCGTTCGTCTTTAATTCTCACTCGAATTCGATATTCCAGAATGTAATTTCATTGTTAATTAGAAGAATTAAAAGTAGATTTTGCTGATATTTACCTGCTGCCTGATGCGACGACGCCCGATGGAAATCCTTTCCACAGCTGCTGCGTACCGCTACTTCATCGCGGCGAGTAATTCAAAGAAAAAAAAAGAAAAAAAAAGAAAAAAAAGGGACTATATTCGCGACCGAAATAATGTCCGGCGAACAAACTGACTCTACTCTCGCGATTGGAAAAATTAAGAGAATTTCGCGACCGAATTTCATTTCTTTCGGCGGTTTTAATCACGCGAGTATCGAGCAATAATAATGTATTAATATCGCAACAACACTGACTCTATTTCGCGAAATACTTGTTTCGCAGAAAATGATTCTAAGACCGCATTGCGCGCGGTCACAAAAGCTGAAATTAAAATACATCGCGAACGCGTATACCGCGGAAAATGTCGTAGATATTCGGTTAAAGTATTTTTCAATTTAATTACCAAGCATTGTTATTAGGAATATTGCCATTGTCCTACTTTGGTGTAAAATGAAATTGTGTACGCAATAGTCGACGCGAAAAGATGTATACTTTAATAAACCGGCGCGAAGTTTCGTAGAAATATTCTCCAACGTTTCGCAAGAAAAATATTTCTTATATCCGGTTCACGAAAAATAAACGGCACGATGACTCGATTCAATCTAACGTAACTCACGGAAAATATAAACTCCCGTTGTAGATGTACCGCGAACAATGTTAGATACGACCAATGTCAAGGGCGTTAACAAGTAGGCTTTGACCGCTGCGATGTTCATTGTGTTCTTGTTTACGTCTCAAGTAACCGGGCTTCTTTGTATAGTGGGTACCTGGAATTAGAAACCAAAACACGATAAGAATTAACAGTCACAAATTTATCCAAATTCTAAGTACAAACAGCGAAATTCATAAGCAAAACTAATGAAATTGTGATAATATAGTAAGCAAGAATTAATAGAAATACAGAAGGTATTTTCCAAAAAGTTGAAAAATTATTTGTTTAAATCATACTGAGAAAAGTGGACTCGATTCATGATTTTAAATGTAATGCATTGAATGTGTATGGTATACACGTATATATTATGATAGGATATAGAATATAAATGAATTGAACAAAGATAAATGTTCTAAAACGATGTCACATACCTTGGAAACCACCCAGGAGCTCCTATGAGTTTGTACGTCTTCACCCCCCGGCCGCTGAACTGAGACTGACGCGCGCGCGTGTCAAAGTCACGCCAGGTAAACTCGGGAGTCGGCCGGTCACGGTCGGTTGCACTCGTACGTAGGTACCCACCGGCGAATTTCTTCGATCTATTACGACATAGTAAAATCTATGTTAACCTCGAGCGGACCGTTATTAAACCGTAGCATTTTCAGGATTTATTGCTAACAATTAAACAATTATATATTTTGCACAAATAAAGAAAACTTTTGACTATAACATCGTACAAATTCGAACTATATTTTATAAGCTTGATATTAAATATTACGTTGCAAATCGCGATTGCAAATTAATAACAATAAATATAATTATTTCTAAAATTTGAATATTTAATATATTTCTACTGCCTCTATTAATCAATCTCTATTAATTAATGCAATTGCAATCAATCGGTGTGTTACTCAGTACTAATAATGTATGAATAATAAATGAATTTTACTTCGGGAGGTTGACCGGAGCGTGTCATGAAGAGGTATTTACTCCAGGACGTCTTATCACAGACTAAAGGTTAATGGCGTACTTGGCAATGTCAGGTCGAGTGTATTTTGAAGTTTGGTTGTACTTGTTCCGTGAAGCCTCAACAATAAAGATGGAAATACCAGGTTCAGTCTTGTCGGGGCGACCTTGAAAAAGTATAAAAGAGCAACTTACGTGTAATCTCTTGATGTTCCTCTTTCTGACAACCACGCAGAATGTTCAAACTATTTAAGTAAATTTGCGATTTGTCTGCATAACTTTATACGATTTTTTGAATCTTTATTTTCCTGACGGGGGCGTTGCAAAACCATTACCACAGACGAGGTATTGGATAGAATCTAGAGCGCCCAAAACCAGTGACATCGAAAAGCACGGGGATGAGTGGTCTATCCAATACCTCATCTGTGGAAGAGCGAAATCACGAAAAATCGTCAAATTCAACCAGTTTTTCGCTTGCCATTTCCACAATTTTACAGATAGCGACCTGAGACTGGTACCATTGTTTTAGTTAGGAAATTCTACGCCAGATCAACATATAATAGTCGTACTTTTCGAAAATTTAATTTTTGGCAAAAATCTGAAGGGGGTAGGTCAGGATTTTTTGCGATTTTCGTAAATCGCTCGCCATTTCCGTAATTTTTGAGCTATTAAAATGATTCAGGGCGTTTTGGACGCGGAATCCGAAGCCGAATAAGACAGTGAAAGAATCGTTTTGATATCTAAAAAATTGTAGAAATGGCGGACGATTTACGAAAATCGCAAAAAATCCTGACCTACCCCCTTCAGATTTTTGCGAAAAATTAAATTTTCGAAAAGTACAACTATTATAGGTTGATCTGCCGTAGAATTTCCTAACTAAAACAATGGTACAAGTTTCAGGTCGCTATCTCAAAAATTGAGCGAATGCTGAACGAAAAACTGCTTAAATTTGATGATTTTTCGCGATTTTCGTAATTCTTCCGTCATTTCCACAATTTTTTAGATATCAAAATGATTCTTTCACTGACTTATACGGTTTCGGATTCCGAGTCCAAAACGCCCTGGACCATGTTAATAGCTCAAAAATTACGGAAATGACGAAGGAATTACGAAAATCGCGAAAAATCGTCAATTTCAACCAGTTTTTCGCTTGCCATTTCCACAATTTTCAAGATAGCGACCTGAGACTGGTACCATTGATTTAGTTAGGAAATTCTACGGCAGATCAACCTATAATAGTTGTACTTTTCGAAAATTTCATTTTTCGCAAAAATCTGAAGGGGGTAGGTCAGGATTTTTTGCGATTTTCGAAATTCCTTCGCCATTTTCGTAATTTTTGAGCTATTAAAATGATTCAGGGCGTTTTGGACGCGGAATCCGAAGCCGAATAAGACAGAGAAGAATCGTTTTGGTATCTAAAAAATTGTGGAAATGGCAAGCGATTTACGAAAATCGCAAAAAATCCTGACCTACCCCCTTCAGATTTTTGCGAAAAATTAAATTTTCGAAAAGTACAACTATTATACATTGATCTGGCGTAGAATTTCCCAACTAAAACAATGGTACAAGTTTCAGACGGCTATCTCAAAAATTGAGCGAATGCCGTTCAAAAAACCGCCTGAATTTGAGGATTTTTCATTTGATATCATATTAAGAAACGGCTCAGCAACATGTTAACTGTTGACGTAGACTGTATTATGTTTCACATTATCGGAAAAGATTTGAATTATTGGTACCAAATAGAATGATAATGGTTTTAAGAAAGTACAATTGTTTATAAGAAATAAAGAAAAATAGTGGAAAATGTCAATATTCATAACTTTTGTATGTATTCCGAAAAACTGAATATTCTTCTCTATAATAAAACAACTTACTTTTGCTGTGACTTGCAGTGGTATACCTGTGAATTCACTATCCTACTTTCGCAGTACAAAGGTCAATTATTAATACGCATAAACTATAACTTCTATATCGTAATCTTACTAATAATCGACGGACATCCTAGATTCGAACCGAAAATGGTAACGTAGCGAGTGACACTAAAATGGTAAGAGGGCTCTAGAGCCCTCCAAACCAGTGACATCGAAAAGCATGGGGATGATTGGTCTGTCCAATACCTCTTCTGTGTTAGAATCTATATCGATTCCATATAATGCTATAATGGTAAGGTAGAAATAAAACATACTCGGTATTTGGAATTATAATTCAGATAATATTTATTTGATAGGTATATAATACATTGAATTTGCCAGCACATGTGAGAGAAAACACACTTCTCGGCGAATAATACTTATTTTCCTTATACTCGACACCTTCCAATTATTCCTATACTACTGCTACCGAACATACTTCTCCAGTTGTCCTTGGAACGGAGTTTCATTGTTTTTGTTTAAATCAATATTGTTTTCCAATCGACTATTTGTTTGTTCGATGCGTTAGTCGATACTAAATCACACCTTGCAACGAGCATAGTATCTGTAGGTTTCACGATATAATACACAAAAGTGGTACAGATAAATGTATCGATTTATCCGCGTTTGGCAATAAAACACACAACTTTAAGGATATAGTTAGCTCCCTTTGTTTTGTCGTTGAGAATGAACGGTTAATGATTGCAGTACATCGTCGTGATGCGCTACCGCCAAAGAATGATCTTTCAACGTCACGAAAATTAATAATCGCAATGCATATAATCGAAAATAATATTACATTAACGTTACATGCGAGAGGGACAAGTAATCAGATCGACACGATGAACCACAATAATCTTGCTGTTCGGTAAGCTGCATATCAATAACGAATAATTTCTTTCGTATAAGCGCAGCGAGTGTCTCATCGACGTATTTTTGTTTTTTTTTTTAGTTTTGTTTATCGAGAAGGACATGGGATCGATTTCACGGTCGTTGTCTATTTACAGTTTGCGATAAAAACTAATTAATTTATAAACATCGTTGTTGTTTATGTACAGACGTAATATAAACGGATTATACCTTATAAAACGGACATGTGTAAAAGTGTCGCGAATCAAACAAACGGTGACTCGAACGATTTACGTTCTAAGAAATACGTGGCTCGTAGTTACGAGTAGCCCGTGATGCGTGTATCGAAAAGGACAAAGAATGTCTATCAATCGGGGGGCATATACCAATTTCGCATGACAGTAATCAAAACGAGTTTTTACGCGCATTTTTTCTATATAACAAATAAGAATGAACTTTCGATACATAGAGTCAAATCACAATACGCTCTTGCTTCGTATACAGCGAAACCACGCAGTTTCATTGCTCTCTTTATTCCTCTCTACAAAATAAACGAAAAAGTTTAAAGTTCCTAACACCTACAATCAAAAAATATACTTTACATTTACAAAACACATATTTCCACGGATTCGGTACGACTTAATGGCTGGTCCTTTATTGTGCGATTCCTTTTTTTCACATACCGAATTGCCAGAAACAAAAATTTCCGGAAGTACGAGCGAATACATCGAAGTTAGTTCAACTATCGTAATAACATAATAGTCATAATTTGAAAAAACTGCCACACCATTAAAAGTCACTAATCTAAACGTTTAGATGACTAACTTCTTCATTTTCGCAAACAATCATGTTCCGTTACACATTAATCAATCAAGTCAAAAATAAACAAAAACAACACGTGCGTCTTCGCAGGTGATAACGCCTATCATTCTTTCGCGAAACAGATATAATATATATATATATAAAGTCACAGGTACAGAGGTAAATAATAGAAAAAGTGCGCGTTCAACGGTTCGAAACGAAAACACAAGTAGTAGTGTAGAAACTACGCGACGCATTTTACTTTCCCGCCCGGATCGGTTGTATCATCTTCACCCTCGGTAAGGGTTGAAGGTAATTATTTTTTTTACCGCAGGCGCATTTGGAAATTACTGAACGAACTTGCTCCGATAGAATCGCATAGCCCTTCGCAATTTAAATATCATTTGATAAGCGAGAGGACCGCGGGAACGTTACTTAATTGGTTTGCCCCAGGCGAATTGCATTGGCAACGGCGGGATATCACTGCTGGTAGACGATTCATCCTCGCTGCTGGATGCGGATGTTTCCTCGGAGATCATTGCCTCGCCACCGGCTTCCTGAGGCCTTTGACCAGCCCCGCAGTCTTCGGCGGCCGCAGCGGCGGCCGCGGCGGCAGCCACCGCCTCGGCTACGACGGGATTCGTCGTCACACCCGTCGACGAAGACGAGGATGACGACGAAGAGGACGAGGACGAAGACAACGGGTCGCTCCTTGGTCTTCGTCGCGCGATCGGCGTTGAATTGTAAGTAGGCGTCCATGCGGAATCCTCTACTCGCGTGGAATCCGTCACGGAAATACTTTTGGATCTCGCTCGCATGTCCATTGAAGGCCTTCTAGGTGTCAGTCTCAAAGACCCTTGCCGCGATACTGTCGTGGATTCGGGTCTGGCCGATTTTGGTGCTGTTCCAAGCGACGACGATTCCGTACCACCTTTCGAGAGTTCGTCGTCGATCTCCAACGTCCAGGCAACGGAATCACCCTTTTCTACCATGAATTTTACCATCGACGATGATTGTGGACCGTTCTTGTCGGGTGAAAGGGTATGTTCGACCTGTTCAGGGCCCAATGAACGTGAAAGCCTAGGCGTTAGATTCGCAAGAACGGTCACTACTTCGTTTTTTTGACGCAACCTCCATTGTAGCTCTTCGTTACGTTGCGCCAGCCGTTTGTTTTGCTTCGACACCTGATGCATAGATTCATGCAGCACCTCGTTATCATGAGAGATCTGTCTCTCGAACGCCTCCTTGCACTGAAGCTGCGCCTTCAGATCCTCGCATCTCGCCTCGAGACTAACGACCCGTTGTTGCAGGGCCTCTTTGTCCTCGATTTCACGCCTAATGCTATCGAGTTCCGACCGCAGCGACGCGTTCTCCTGACTCTTAATTTCCAGCACCGATCTCAACGATTCCACCTCCGCCGTCAGGGCGGCACCCTGATCGTGAACCACAGATCTTCGCTTGGCTTCCGTCTCCCTCCGCACGAGTTCGGCTTCCTGTTCCGCCCGCAATCTTGTGATCGTTGCACGATGTTCTTTCGCGGCCTCGTTCAACGCGTCGTGTAGCCTCGCCTCCCAGTTTCGCATCTCCAGCTGCGACGTCATGTCCAGATAGACGATCTCCTCCGTATGACGTACCTCCACTGCGGGAATACATGAAAAATATCAATTTCAATATCTGACACGTGAGCGACGTCAGGGTCGAGGGATAAAAATTGTAAAACGGAAGAAAAACAAAGTTTAAAAAAAGAGGAGTCAGGTCCGTCGAACATGCCAACCTATAATTAACTTCGATGGACGTTACGTGGGTACTAAATCGAGCGCGTTTGCGAAGTTCGAACGTCTGTCCATTTTTGAAAAGTCTGTCGCGTCTCTGTCTCTTTCTTTCTCTCTGTCTGTCTGTCTGTCCGTGTAAATTATTTACGAACGTCACATGGAGGTGCGCGTAGGCACCGCGAGAGCTCGCAGATTTTAATTAACAATTGCTCCACTTTAAAACCACCGCTGTTCGCACTGACATTAGGATCATTATGCTCGTTACGAGGGGAATACCATTATTCTATAACCCGTTGTACCAGGCACAAAGTATGGTAAAATAGAAATTTCCCGTTACATAGAAAGTGTTATTTACACAGAATAAAAGCCTCGTAAAGTTATAATAGAATCAATTTCCGTCGATCTAGACTATGTAAACAATTGATTTTCCTCGTGTCGGATAATTCAGGGACCATGTGGTTTTTGGCACTGTGCGATATAACGTGCACGTAAATTGCGTCACATCGAGTTTTCACCGTAACGAGTCAGGAAGCCAAAAAGAAACACAAATATACTTGGCAAGACTTACGATCTTTACGAAGCTCTTCCAAGGCTCTCCGATGGTCCTCCCTCTCCGCGTCGAGTCTCTTTTCAATGCCGAGGTTTTTAGTTCTCAACTCATCGATTTCCGAGCACGCCGACAGCCATTCTTTCTTCATGTTTACGCAATCTTGTTTTAATTTCGGCGTGGAAAAGGCATCCAACTATACGAGAAAAAAAGGCATAAAATCCAACGTTAAATCGATGATATAAAATAAGCAAAAAAAAGAATATCGCTATCCATCAAATTGAATTAAATTCAATTTAACCACCACTACCACCACACCATATTGTCATTAATCCCATGTGAACGTACCTCGTAGGCTAGATACTGTACGGTGATGGAAAGGGCTTGCACGACTTGCTCCGCCTGTTTCACACGAAGGGCTTCGTAGGGTATCTCCGTCTGTGCCGCCTGGTCTCGCGTCTCCAAAGACGCCCTTGTCACAACGTAATTACCGTTGTGCTCCTTGGTCTCGCGATCTGCAACCAATGTTACCGGGCCCATCACCATCGGGATTCTTTCAGCCGCAACGAAAGTTTGTTATTCTCAGGGTCCGACACACCCTATTTTCCCGCTTCGATGCATCAATCCGTTCGTTTGTCAACGAACAACGATTTTATTTCTCATCGTGCCTATCAAGTCACTCCACTGTCATCGAGGCAAGTAGCGATACCGATAACGGTCATTATTAACATTCGAACGGCTCATCGTGGGTCCGGTTGAAAAATTTATATAAGGATCACTTTTTTTTTTATCCAGTGGCTTCGATACGAGATCAACCAGTTTCAGGTTGTTTACGATGTGGGAATGGATTTATGTGTAGCGAAGAAAGTCGCATAGGAAAACTCGACCAAAGAGAGAAAACCGTCGTTCCCCGTCTTGGAAAGTCGGGCTACCTGTTTTTCAAGATTTTTCCGGTTTACTCGTCGCAATCCGGTGACCCGTTACAGAGAAGTCTCACGGAGAAAACGTGATTATCATCGTTGACAACGTGGCGAATTCATACATATATATTCATACATATGTGCAGGTCGTCAAATCGCGACAACGATTTGGCCTGACTACGTCATTCAAGATTCATCATCCCATTATTACTGATGTACGTGAAAGCACGCGGACACTCCTTTGCGCCAGATCCTTCGGAATGACTTGTGACCGGCTGAAAGAACTTCCACGCCGAATCGATCGGTTTTATTTCTAAAGTCGGCCCCGGTAAGAAACGTTCAAGACCACCCGGGCCAGTCAATGAAGACACCACTGGGTTAAGGTCAGCCGTACGATGGTCGTCTCGCGAACGTGGAAAGGCTAAGAAGAAGCCAAGGATATTTCATTCGACCACATTTCCTTAACCATCGGATATCATCGATAGCCACACACTTCCGACACAAAGATTTTCTCTGTTAGCGAACTTGAGTATTTTCGGACCAGCGAGACTACGCAGTTTCGGATATTTATCACTTCCACTCTTGTTTGCGAGGAACGCTACGACGCTGATACGAATACCCTGGTTAAACAGTATACCGAATGATTCATATTTTGTTCCTTAAATCGTGTACGCACTTGGAAAAGATAATGTCTTTCTTTTACGATTGTTTTTCTTAAACCGGAATACTATAATGTATAATTAATTCAGATAATTATCCGTTCGATTAATAATATTTCAGACTCGTGGAATCTTTTGTTTCAAATTATTTTAGAAAATTACTATTATCGTTTTCTACGACGAACTATTATTTTAACGAATCACGTCGCGTTGATGGAATTGTTCAGTGACACGAAGCGAAAGATCGGCATAGCAGTATCTAATCACGATCGTCATTCGTGACGATTTGCTGGCCGTGTCCGCACTCCGACTGAATTAGCACGAGCCACTGGCTGCTTCACGGCGCGATATATCCCTCCTTCCCCCTTTGCTCGACCACCCCTACCACCTTGAAAAAGAGGTGCAAACCTCGAAGAGACCAGCAAGAACGATGAAGACGAGGACGATGGACACGCGAGGAGGCGCGTCTGACCGGACACGCGCTCCACGCACTTAACACGCACCGCTCGAATATGACCCACAATGTCTGCATACGTTTCCATAATTGCTTTAACGTCTCCGTCTAATGCCGGACAACTTTCGGAGGCTTTTAAAAGCTAAACGAGATGAAAAATGTGACACGTTGTAAACGGTTACGTCCTTAACCTTCGGTAAAATTGTTTCGAACTTGACGGAAGAATGACACACCGTACGACTGTGTCCCTGATTTTTCTCTATTATTCTATTCTCGAGATTTATAGGTCATCCATGAAATCACCGAGAATCATTGGAGAGTTTATGGCTCACGGGTAAAACTGACCACTCCAGTAAGCAACGTGCTAGATGGGGAAAGAAAGAAAGAGAGAGAGGAAGAGAGACGAAGAGAGAGAGAGAGAAAGAGAACGAACGTAGAGGATGAAAACGACCGCACGCGCGAGCACGATCGGTATGAGTTATTTCAAGGAGCCGTGCTCCGAATAAATTCGCTTTTCCATTTGGAATCGGTCGCCCTTAGATGGTGGAAGACGACCGTAATCGTACGAGACGACGATACGTGTTCCGCGGCACAATCGATTCGAGGATAATGATCCAAGAGTGATCGACGGATTGGATAAAGCTTCTTCCGCCAGGACATTCGGCCGAGTGGTCGTCAGTTTTAGACGGTCGTTAAGGTTTTTCGTCACGTCGTAACTGCGAATGTACTTAAGCAAGCCAATAAAATGGGTAACGTCTTGAAAACACGTTTACATTATCGTTTTTTTGTTTTGTTTTGTCAAGTTCTTTGACTTCTGCATCGTATTTTCAAGGCTAGACTAACGAATACTGTAATGAGTATACATCGAGAGAAAAGTAGGCATTACGCTGAGTCGGTTTACTTAAGACCGGACGGCACACAAGTAGTGTTTGAAAGCTATTTTATATGTTTGCATCAGCTGTATGTAATCACTGTAAATTTTAAAGGAACTATTTATTCCTGATTTGATTGGCTATCGACGTGCCTCGTCATAAATGATTAATGGTTCAATAAATTAAAACGAAAGGATGTACAAAAGCATGACTCGTAGAAATACGATTCACCGTTTTCTAGAACGTACATACATTCCCTACATACATACGGTGAACAGTACGGGATAATGGTATATAGTACTCGATAATAATCTTTACGGTTTCGATAATGTATTCCTATCGAGATCAACTTATACGGGGTTTCCAGTGAAACGAACAGTGCGATGAGAACAATTAACCCTCGGTGCACGAAACGAAGAGAAAAAGAGATCCTCGCAACAGAATAATCTCAATATGGGATACTATAGAAACCGTTTTAAATACTATCTCTCGACCGTTGTGTTTAATTTACACGATTCCTTTTCAAATATTCCGCATAAAATACATAAATCTAAAAATACATTTCTGTTTAAGCGTGACTAAAAATATACTGCCGAAAGTGAAAACACAAAATACACCATCATCCTCGTCCACCTATCGATATCGATTTTTTTTCCTTCCAACTCTCGGGCGTGTAGATCTTGAAATATACCTTTCTAGTGGGCGGAGTCATTAAAAATAATTCCGTTAAGGAGCCGTCAGTCAAAAGGTCACTTTCGCGCGCGACTACTCTCGTTTCATCGTGTGTAGACACCAGGCCTGCCTCTCTGTGTTAGTTCACGGCGATTGCCCCGCGGGTTTTTCAGTGGCTTCGAGCGAAAACCACTGTCAGGAGAACAGGGGAGCAGCAGGGTTTAGTACCAATGGAGGACCAGTGAAAGCTACGACTTTCTTCGAAACGACAAGACAGGCCACGCGGAGGGACACGCACGTGTGCGTGCCTGTGCATGCGGGGGAAACGAACGATTCACGTATGTTCGTACGCACCGCAAAATGACCGTGGGACTTTTGTTTTTTTTTTTTTAGAAATTATCTACTACTACTACCGGAGTAACGCAGCCACTGAATTGGAAAGCACGATAATGTCGACATATTACCCGTGAACATCTTCCCGTGAAAGACAATTGTGAAGATACAGTTGGTACCGATAGTGACATGGAGGAACTACTGTTATTCACACCTTGAATAATAATGTATACATATTTACATATGTAATTGTACGTCGTTAGACTGAAGAATATTTTTTGACGTTTTATGGTGTAGCCATCGAACGTGAAGAATAAAACATGCGTTACCGCTAACAAGCTATAAAAATACATTTGACGTACCTTTCGTCGGTGTCGTCGAGGTTTGCTGCTTCGCCGGGACGTTGGTCGTTAATCTTCTGGTTATTGTCGGTTTTCGCGTCGCCGACGGACTCTTCTCTGGAAACAGAATGTGTTGCGTTAACGAGAGCATGTTGAGCGTACACCGGTAGCGTTTTAAATGATGTACACAGCGAGTTTGCAAGTACCGTACGACGGGAACCGTTTTATCGCCCGTGCAATGTAAAAAATACGGGCACGGAAGCATATCACACCCGCAATTTTCTTCCCCCCCCCCCGTTCTTTTACCTAGAAAATGCTCTATTTATCAAGTTCATACAATATTTTTCTTTTTTATTTTTGATTCCCACAGAAAATTCTACGATTATCAAATATCACGATCGTAATACATATTCGTTTTATACGACTAATCTTGGAATCCGATCATTGTACCGTTCGGTCGAACGAAGGAAACGAAAAACCCATTTAGAAAGATCGATATTTACTGTAATACGAGGAAACCATCGCTGCGGAAATTCCAATGCGTTCGAACTATGCACTCTACTGCATCGAGCACCGGGGGTTATTCAGTTATCGTAATCGCGGACGACGATCGTATGCCGCATTCGGCGATAGCGTCACCGCTAGGTATTCCGATCACGTAGCACTGTCACAAACGGAGTCACAAATCACGTAGCCATCGTGGAATATTTTTCGACGAATACTCATGAAACGCGGGATGATACACCGGACTGGGAAAGCTGTTTACAGTTGTTTTCCTGTCCGCGGTCGTCGAAGGACTGTCGAGCAGTCGGGACATACGACTGGTATTCTATCTATACGGTCGGGGGGGTTTAAGTTGTATAATGGGACTGCGGTAAGGGTGTGTACCGTTAAAATTTTTACCTGCCACAGAGACAAAAGTAACTCCGCCGACCTACGCCCACGGGTAATTATTATTAACAGTGGTAGGGCGCCTCCTGCCTTTTCAGAGAAACGGAATTCTAATCTTTGCGAAACGTCACGCGGTGCGAGCCAGGGAATTTCTCTAAATTTCAAATTCATCGGAAACACAAGGAGTGACGATTATAGGATAAAGACGATGGAAATTTTCGGTTTCTTCTCAGATCGCTACCTACGGAAATAGTCTTTATCTTAAATCCCATAACAGGTAAAAGACAAACAAACATAGTGTCGGGTCTATGACATAATACCCGGAAACTTGATAATCCATTCAATAGGATATTATCGTAAGAATTATAGAAAACTATCTTATCAACTTAGTCTTATAATGTATCTTTTATTTATAGGGTAACTAAGATCCGGTGTAAATTCTCTGTGATATATCTTTATGACGAAAGAAGTATGGCCTGCTGCCAGTGATACTTGTCAATGCTACCTCTCGCATTGAAAATAGATTCCCGCTTGATAGTCAGCTACCAGCGCTAACGAATTGACGGCCTCCTACGTGATTCGCCGCCACCGCGAGCAACGCGCACCGGATAGTTGCATAGCGGCAGGCGTTCCCGGGGGGCAGAGAAAAAGAAATAAAAATAAAAAAAAAAACGAGAGAAAAAGAATAGGAGAAGAAGAAGCGGCTCTCGTCGCAGCAGGTCTCCAACCGGAAGTACGCAGCGGTTCCCTCGGCCTTTCGTTTCCTCCGTTCAATCAGCGAACAAATGCTCCGGTGCGTACGTACTCACACGTGCGCGTGACACGGTACATACTATACTATACTAAACTCGTCGATGTAATTTGGGGCGAACATATGTTATCGAGGAGAGGACCCCCTGACAGCGGTCGAACAACTCACCGAGATTGACCGGCGAAATTTCTACGCAGTTCTTCTTCGCGTCGAAACTATTAACGCGGCTCTGTTGGCTACCACGACCGTTTGCTACCAGTCTTCTTGGTGGATTTACCGATGTGGGTGATCTCTCTGAAAACATACACAGGAGAAACTAGATTAAGATTAATAATACATACGTCGAGACGAGAGATATTTCATATAGATTTATATATATTAAAATGATAATAACGTTATTGGACATCCTGCTTTCATTCTGTACGTTCAGTTCCCTTTTTAGAATGATTAATGTTGTTACATAGACGGTGTTTCACGTCGGGCAGTTTATCGACCTAGAATTACATTTCTCTCATCGGTCGTAGTTTAATAACGTTTCGCGCATCGTCGAAGTTCGTGCTTGATGAGGCGACGCAACGGGACGGGCCGTACGTAGAGCTAAGTTTAAACCGTGCCCGTCGATTATGCCAACGAGGAAAAGAAAACGTTTATTATGTACACCAGACTGCACGCAGTCTGTTGCCTCTATGCCTCGCGCGTATAACGGCCCGTGTAAAAGTCCGCATGCATCACGTTCGCGATTTAATTTTGCACCGGCACTTTCCACGTCGGATCAAAAATTCAATCTCACCGAGAATTTCCAACGAAACTAGAAATTTCAAATCGTCACCCGTCCTCTTGTCACATGATGTTTACCATTAAAACTAGAAGTCAGTTAATTAACAGTTGGCTCATTCGTTCGCGGTAATTGCAAACTTCAGATCCCGACTGGACGATATACATCTTTTTTTTTGCACGGAATATCTCGTAATAACTCAATTCTAAAAAAAAACGGGGAGACTAGCTTAATTGTCGTTCTCACGACTTTACTCGATCTCCCCTTATCATCCCGGCAATCTTCCAACGTCACAACTTGTTCTCGTGGGAGCTGTGATCCTCGGATAGATGTATTTTCTACCAGTATTTTTTTTATATTCAAACCCTTTACCCTCGTACGTACATATGTATAGGAATTTTCTTTTACTATACAATCGAACTAATCACGTAGATAGTGAAACATTAAAACGTATAGTACAGTTCAGTTACTTTCGAAGTTTGTACGATCAAAGTGAAACAGTGATAATTTATTCTCACTCCGTTCACTATAGCGAATGCGTTTCTGTCCCGATCACGCTATTAGATAGTCACGCAAGCTTGCCAATATATATTTTTTAACCGGGTAACAAAAAAAAACATGTTAGCGTGCTTCCAGGATATCTTTCACTATTGTTCGCGATTTGGCATTACGACTCGTATGTTAACGAATTCCTTGAATTCAAATAACTTCCGAGAAGAAGGCCCGATGAATAACAAATTTTTCAATTACTCGATCCCAACGGAACAACGAACAAGGTCGATGGGTAACGTAAAAGAGAAATCCCGTGACGAGGTGTAAGTAGGGTACCTTTGATCCTTCCCCGTAACGTTTTAAACTCGCATAAGAGAGAAACCGTTCGACCTATCTAACTCTTCAAATGCCCGTGCAACGTTGAAAGCCGTTCGGTCGTATTCACGTCGTTCGAACTTTCTAGTGTTAAATGAAGCACGAAGAAAAGGACAGGTCGTAGATACCAGACGAACACCATATTATTTTTGTTTCTCCTTTTTTTTTTTGGTCAAATAAGATTAAAGAGGATTAACGCGGAAAGGCCGATTTACTAATTCCAGTTTCGTCTATCGTTACGCTCGAGGATTCGTTCCACATCACGGCATCCAGGATGCTACACGTTATATGACTCTACCTCGCTTGAAACTGCCGAGCCGCATTTTCGCCGTGTCCCTGACGAAATCCGTCCGAAGAGCCGGTCTGCCCTTCGATCCTTGCTGCCCCATTTTTGAATTCTTACTTTCACCGTGTCACCACCTCACCGTCGTTCCATCGTCAATAAAATCATTTAGAACCTGTCGTTCACGAAACCCGCGCGACGTTCACCCCGTCGTCTCTTTCGAACCCATCGTCGGGATCGTTGTCCAGGTTGATTGTACGTTCGTGGCGCGTCGCAATTCAACGGACCGGCAATTACCACCCGGCATTTTTATTGAGGTTCCCTTTTCAAGGATCGATCGAAACAACGTCGTCGTGGTCTTTTGTGGAATCGACACAAAAACTATTACAGTTCACTCAGGTAATATCACTCGTGTAACAATAACAATGTGTATCCGGACAATATTTTCTCACGTTTCGTTCGTTCTCTATACTCGCTTCCCAATCACGGGGATCGTGCAATCACGAGGCAATCAGTGGTTACAATTTCTGAACGAGATTGCTCGATCGCTCTCCGATCGACGGTATTTCTCCACGCGACCTGGATCCGAGTGTATACGTATCTTTCACCGGTACAATCGACAATCGTCGTCGTCGTCGTCCCCCGTGTGTCATGTGGGCTTCACATCTGATTCCGCGATGACGGTTGCGTAATGCGTGGAGATCGGACCGGGTGCGTACCGGTGGTCGTCGGCCTTGGGAACGCACGTGGTCGCCGGGTGCACCTGTCCGCAGGGGTGGGGGAGACACGAGAGAACCACCGGTGAGACTGGGGCCCGCGAAGGACGTGCACGTAGCGTAAGATGCCCGGCGAGGAAAGGCAATGCCGGAAATAAACCACGAGTGCCGTTGACCCGTATGCCCGACTCGTGAAGCCGCTAATATATCCACCGTAAGACCTAGACGAGGTCCGATCGCTTCGGGATGTTACTCTTAGCACGGTCGGTCCGGGTTAGACGAAAAAGATTCCTTCGGTAACGGTATCTCGGGAAAGTTTCGTTCGGAGCCTCGAGACGAGAAGGGGACGGTTATATTCGGTCTCCGATGGAATTCACTGTTTCACGCATGGAATTCCAGGGGATATAAAGAAATATCGTAAATCGTGACGTAAGGTATTCTTTCTTTTTCCCCCCGTACCGGACCACCGGATGGGACGTATGCTTTTTCCTAAATTGACACGAAGGAAAACCCCGACCATGACACTTCAGGAATCAGGTCACATCGGATGCATTCGCGGATGTACTTCTTCGGAGACCCGTACCAACGTCCTACTTTCTTACGAAAATCGAAGATGCCTTCACAGCCCGACGATACCAGAATACCGGAAGAAGAACAACCGTGACCGTCGTGCGAACATATTCGTGATTTTCAACGATCCCTTTGATGCACTTTGCACCGTGTCACCTTACGGCTAACCACTGTCGACGATGCACCGGCTGTTCCTTCTCGACTTCTTATCCTCCGTTTTCGTCGCGCACACGTATTCCACGCACCCTCAATAAAATCGGTGACCCGAATGGAACGACGACAGGGAGAGGGGGAGGTGGTGGTGGAGGCGGTGAGAGAAAGAAAGAGAATCAGTGAGAGAGAGACAGAGAGAGATAGAGGGAGAGAGAGCAGGAGAGACCGGAAATGCAGCGTGCATGCATGCCGTCCGAGCGGGCACGAGGTCCGCCGAGCACTGCCGACTGGATGCTGAACGGTTGCGGCTGCGGCTCTGCCCCGATGGAAGTTCAGTGGCGCCGGCACAAGGGGCACCGGCGCCCCTGCTTCTATTTCATAAGACTGGAACGGGTCGATACGAAACTCACTCCTACGCCCTGCTTTTACGAGCCCAATCTCTCCCCCCTCTGCGGCAACCACCTACCAAACTGGTAGAAAAGTTGGGATAACGTGATACGGGACGAGGGTTCCACCGGATGATTTAATGATAAAGAGATTATAGGAAGATTCTACCAGAATTTTTGTTTTTAATATATGGTAATTTAAACGAGTAGCTGGTTTTGATTGGGAATTATTGGAAATCTTGTTTCAGATATAGTTGACAGGTTAGGTGTTATTAGATAAGAGAAGTTAATTTCCTCCAGGGATGATTCAGCGTTATACACACACCCCTATTTCTAAAATTATCCTGTAAAGATTGAAAGTGTGACAAGGAGTGCCGAACGATTCTACGCTACTGGGGGAGGGGGGGGGGGGGGGGGTTAGTTGGCTCTATCGATACTTTTGTTGCAAGAACGCGGATAAAGTTGCAAGGGCATGCGCGTAACAAACCCCACGGATATAAGGATATCGGGTATTGTATGTATCTTTCCTATCCACGCACACTGACTCTTCGCAAGACGTGAGATCGATTCTTTCTCTTTCTTTGCACAGTGTCCTCCCTAAGTAAAAAGTAATGGTAATGGACCGCGTGGACGATCGAAGACGTAAATATGTTTAATGTTTGCGAGGGAAAAAAACTTTCCTGTTCCATAGTCTTTCGTGTTTAAAAAAAAAAAAACGTGTGGTATGCGGTCGAATATAATTCGATATCGTAAAATCGGTTGGCATCGTATTTATCCAAGCTCCGCACAGTTCTCCACAAGGTCTTTCCGTCCCGTTTCGTGCCTCCATCGTTCCCCAACCCACCACCTGATCTACCCACAGTGGTATACATAAGATAGCAAACATAATTTCCTTCGATCCTTTGCACACACGGATATACGCGTGTCACAAACATCTCATAGTATGTACGCCTTTCTTCGTTCCAATCTATCATTCCTAACTCGGTCCGCGTATCATTAAGGAATGATGTAATTAAAACATGATATACCTTGCGAATCAGTATAGGTTCCCGATGAAACGCGATCCGCGGCGGTTAATTAGAATTAAAATTGTTCGCGTGTCGATCAGATGCACAGGCATAATTAACGCCATTCGCGTATAAAGCTATCGCGATGAATCGCTCGGAACGCGAACGCGATGGATACGGTAAATTAATTTAATTGCCGTGTTACCTAAATACGGATATTAATTTCACTTACTTGACGCATCCTTAGTAGGCCCGGTGCTGAGATCACTCAGGGAGCTACGTACAGAACTTCTGGCAGTTTCTTGTGTCGGAGATTTCATTTCTTGGCGACCACGTGTTCTCCTATTGATTATCATCTTGTTAGCATCTCCGTACAAAAACACTTTTTTAACAACGAATGTTATAGAATAGACGAAACGATACATCACCTTTTGTCCTTATTATTATTGTTATTTGCGTCGCCAGCTTTTTTCTGGTTTGATCCCGTGGAAGATGATTGGCCAAGACTTTGGAGTACCCTGGACTTCACTTCTTTTCTAGCTGGCCTTGTTCTCTGTTCATTTTTACCAGCCTCTATTTTACTCATTACGGCGTCCCAACGACCACCCTTTCGCGGTGATCTTTGCGATCTTCGGGCTTCCTTCTCCGCCTCGTCCTTCGGGCCGGATTCGATCATCGCTTTGATTTTCGAGACAACGTTTCTCTTAGGCATTTTGTACTTTTTCAAAGGGACCGAATCGGCTTTGCTCTGTGTTTTCGATCTGGTATTGTCATTGCCTCTCTCGACTTCTATCACCGTCGTTTCGGCGGCTGTCATCGAGCCATTTGAATCGGCCGATGCGTCAAGAGGATTCACAGGCGCCTGCCAATTACAATCGATTAGTACAATCACGCAAAAATCATTCGTGGCGTAACGGATATACATAGAATGTTAATCAAACTACTTTGCTTACTTGTAAATAATCCATGATAACGTCCGCTTTGACCGGTGACGGTTGACTCTTTTGAGATACTTCCGTGTCGATGGTGTCAGGTGTTCGATCTTCATTCTCCTCCGGTGCTTCCTCGGGCGCATGAAGTTCGTCGTGCCTCTTGTCAAGATCGGAATATATCCCGCTGGAATCCATCTCCTCCCCGGTGAAGCTCGGACATCTCCGGCCACCGGGGGCGCAGAACAGTGTACCATCGATTACCTGAGCCTTTCTGTCGCCGCGTACGATCTCCTCGTGAGCATCGGCGTCGCTCTCCGTAAAAAAGTCCGAGTCTGTCATGGGATCCTGCCGACAGGGTGCAGGAAGGTTCGACGGCGGCACGACGGAAGGAGGGTCGGCGCCGCGACTCGCCGGCCTCGAATTCTCACCGTCACCCTGATAACCTGCTTCGAGACTGGTAATACTCGTTACCGACGTAACGAAACTTAGAGGAACCGTACCCCTAACAGGCTCCACAGGTTTCGGATCCAACGGTAATTCCTCCGGTGATGGGGTTCTCTCACTGGAAGCCTCCTCCGTCGGTTCAACGTCTACCGACGGCCTCGACGCGGATGCTCTCGTCAATGCCAACCTCGAGCCGGCTGATCCCGTAAGATTCTCGCAGGATGGTGTCCTGGAGCACTCTAACGCGACCGTGAAGTCGGTCATTTGGTCGGGGGTCAGTATACCAAGACTTTCGTCGTGTTCGAAGGAGTTCTGCTTGTTGAGCATCAAATAATGCGGCGTCGCGCTGGCTGCACTGTCATTGTAAGTGCCCAAGGACGCATCCAGAAGGAGAGACTCGCCGGCATCCTCGATCATATTCATCTGGGAATTCTCGAGCAGGCTACGGAAACGAGAAAAACAGGTAACGCTTTGTGAACGGATGATTTGTTTCCATGTTTTCATAAAATATGTTTTTCTGCAAATGACAGCCGGTGATTCAGACGACCGCCAGGTAGACTATTCTATTGCCGTACCCCATGCAGATGGGGTCACGTATTTGCACTTTATTTTCTCCTCGCCTTCTAAACCCATTCTCTATTATTCTCGGACGCCTGAATGGCTAAACTTCACTTTCTTTAAATTATGGGATCATAAAACTGCATTCGCATCCCTTGCCTTTTATTATCCGCGCCGTCAATACCCATGCGGATTTTATGCCTTTCATGTGTGCTTGACTAATTACCACCAACGGTACAGGTCATTTACAGAAAACGAAATGAAGCAGAAATGTGACTGACGATAGCATCGTACCTGAAGAAGCTGCTCTTCTCTTCCGCGAAGTGAACCAACTGTTGCACGTCATCCTTATCAATGTCCCACACTGGTGATATCGTGTACGTCTTGTTTCCCGCATCAGCAACTACGCATATTAATTAGTCTCTTTAATCCAACGTATATAAATCATAAGCACTTATAATTTTTGACAATTTTATAAAAAATTGCTTCGCTTTTTTTGCTAACAGACACGAAAAGGACCCTCTGGATGATGTTGATTGATATCGCAGATGAAAATATGTAAAACTATGCAAATACTGTTAAAAAAATCTAAAATATGGCAAAATATTCACGTTTTTTTCGCCGCCACTTAATCAATATTAGAGATATCGACCTGGTACCATTACCATCCTATTTCACGTGAAATTTCCAAGAGAATCTACATCGGCAATGTTCTCAAAACATCTAGATTCGATTTTTGTGAAAGTGAACAAAAAAGATAATGAAATTCGTCACAATTCGACAGCTACCTTCGATCGTCGGAGTGGACACAGCTCGCGACGTGCACTTTGTCTTGGGTGTAGCCAATTCGTCCTCGGTACCGACGAACTGCAGGCACCCGGAGAGCATCAGCGACCGTCGATGTCCAGACACCAGCTGCGGGGTGCCGAGCACTCTCGATTTCGGGAAGAAAGACGGCCGTGCCGCGCGTGGGACAGGTATCCGGCTCTCCCCTACATTCTGCAATCATACCAAAAGACACACATAAATACATATACGCGTGTACTTACATACTAGACCATACTCTATTCCGGGAATCAAAACAATCAAGCACGCATTCCGCCGGCGAATTCCACGAATAATGTTCTAATCAACTAAAACACTTCGTAATAGAGTGGGTCACACGTTGGGAGGTCGTGGCAATCGAATTAAGCCCGTTTAGTGGCACGCGGGGATCGCGGTAAGGGCAGGCCTCACATGATAGCGTGGATAATTAACTTGTCAAAAAGTAGAGAATTTTCAAGGCCAAACGAAACAGTTGACCCGAAGACCAGCGTGTAGAGTCCGTTGCCCTTGGCCCATCTCCAAATAAAACCCTCCGTCACCGAGGTGAATCAGAAGTGTCTCTGGCACTTGGCTAATTTAATTTTAGCGCTAGTCCAACTTTACCCCACCGCCGTCACCTTTGCCCAGAACTACCTCGTGTTTCCTCTCTTCTTCTTCCTCCTCCTCCTCCTCCTCCTCCTCGTTATCCGCGTAAGAACACGCGTAACGTGTAACGTCGCGGCAGGTTCTCGGGTTTTAACGACGGATGACAAAAACACAACGGTCGGTGGTTGATCGATCTTATCGATCACAGACATTCTCCGCGTAGTTTTAAAGCACACCGGCTTAGATAATACGTTCAAACAAATCCAGACAGAATTTTATCGCTCGTTGGCATTTCAAGTATTTCGATCGTTACCGATAAAGCCCACGTAAACACGATTAACGTTGGCCCCGCGGTAAACACAGATACACAACGTCGTGTGCACATTAACATCCTACTAATAATAGTATTACCGATGCTCTCTGCTCGTCGTAACACGTAGGAACCGGGTACACCAAGTAATAGAGTGCGTTCACCGACGACCCTGTTGAACGGCGCCGCGGCTGAGAAGTGGGTTACATCGCGCGGGTTACCACGAACCGCTACACGCCGACTCCGCACGCAAATTGCAGAGTCGAGGCTTATCTGTTTCTTCCACAAAACACGCCGGTGTTGTCCGGTGTTGCGCGCCGCCATAATTTCGCAGGGAATCGAAATTAGCCTTTTGTATCTTGCGAAACGATCGTGCGATTTACCATGCGCAAAAAGCATTGTCGGTAACAACGTTATGAATATTCCGGTGGGTATATTTATTCTGTTTTTCATATAACAGTCGGAATAAATTACCGATATGGTATATTACGCTATCCTTGCGATATATCTTTTTTTATCGACAACGCACGAGTAGGACAGTCTCGGCTTGAAGTTCGATTATTCTACGTCTATATGTATTCGGAATTAATCGATGTTCGTGGAACATTTATCATCGATCAGGAAAATGTCAGGGTCGAACGGCCGAAGAAAAAGAGATAGGAAATCGATACGAGAATATTGACAAGAGTGGTACGTGAATATCATGTTGGGTTTTGCGACAATGCCGAAGAAAACGTGGCGAGAATCGGGATCGACGTGAATGCTGATGGGTCGATGACGAGCAAAGGCCATGACTGAGCATAACTTTATTCTATTAGGCCTTAATTTGCGCCAATTCGAGCCGCCTACCCAGTCGTTCGCTCTCTCCACGCGAGACGAAGCAACTGTGTTAATTGTAAGTGCATTCGTCGAAATTTTTATTGTGACTTAACGGAATCACGGCGAATCGTTGAAACACGGTCGAGCGGGAACGGATACACATCGGCTGTCAGTTAAAACGAAAAGAATCGGAAACACGGAAGAGTGTATTATTATTAATTGTCGTTGCATATTCATGCATTTAAATGTCAGCCGCTTCATTAACAGGGTCGTATAGTGTGCCAAACACTTTCTACGAATATCAAAAGCTTTCTAAAAGCGAGAGTGCGTCCATAATGGTAAATTGCGGCGTAGTTACGCCTTCGTCGTTCCAGCGGATGACGCTATTAATTTAATAAAAAACGAAACGTCGGACAGGACATTTGTATCATTTCGCTGACGAGACGGTGAACATAGATGATAGCGGCGTTTGGCAACGCCGACCTGCAATTTCCTTAATCCAGCGCGCGCAACGGCGTAAGCTTAGGAACACACACCACACACACACACACACACGTGACGTGTGTTATGATCCCATAGCCACATAACTCCGGCTTGTCGTAATTTGAATAGAATTAATTACCGCACCTGTGCGCCGCGACGTGTGCTCGTCGATCGACACGATCCGTCGGTTAATTTCCAAGCCTAGACACGATCTACGTGGCACGTTCGATAAGATTACCAGCCGAAAGTCAATTCACGCGCATCGGCACGTTTTCGACCATGAAAAAAATACCATCGCGCAAGTGCAACAGGACGATATTTACATGCACGGTTATGATAATTCCTCTGGGAGAAAGACGTCACGTATAATCGCACGATTAAACGTACATCACTTAAGAGCTCGCGAAGTCTTCCTTGCGTAATCACGATCTTTCCAGACATCGAATTTAACGGGCAACATAGCCACTATAACAGACTTCGTTGTTTGCACCGCGTATTCGCGCGAGCACGCGAAATAAACTGCCCGCAGTGGAGATAGTCACGCAGAAAATTTCTAACTCACGATCGTATCAACGTTTTTCCCCGCGCTTCTTCTGCTTCCTCATAACTTCGCTCGCCGGGTGTGTTGACTTTCTCTCGGAGACACGGGAAATATCACTGAACGATCACATGGTGGTGTTGTGAAAATTTCAACGTGTCACGCGGACGTGTAACGGTGCGAAAAAAAGGATCCACCCCGTTTCGTGTGTGCGTTGTACGCGCGACGCATTTGCGGTCTAATTACGTAAAGCCGACGTCTCTCATCGTACGGTCGCGACGAACCACCGACCGGTGGAGGTTAATTTTCGCACCCGCGGATTCGAAATATGGAAAACGCGGGAAACTTTTCGATGTACAAAAGAGGAACTGAACGGATCGATAGCAGCGGCACGATTGCGTTGTGCTCGGCGCGTATACGACAATGAAACGTTCCGGATTCGCTCGGTGATCCCCTGGTGTACTACCTATGCCACCACCGACCATCCACACACACGCAGGCACACGTATGAAACACCATTTATGTGTATGTATACACATACATATATCCTACCCAGTACACCTTCGGCTCCGCGAACACACGAACTGACACTCCGTAACAACGATTACTATTCTCCTGAAACACGCGGTTTCTGCATTCACCGGCCCGTGAATCCGTATGTGCGCGGTGCCGGCATACACGAGGACTGTACAGTAAACGTCATCGTCTTGGGAACAAGGCTACGCTTTTACGCTGGTACAAATGAGCCGCGACTAGGATACGCTGGACGTTATCTCTTCATCGGGATAATTAGTACTGTGTATACTAGATGTATGTTGTATCCTTTTAGAATAATCGTGAAGATCGGTAATAAAATACGTTCCGTGAATTATGTCACGATGATAAAATAGGAATGGAAAAGATCGAAAGGTTGTCGTGTTTTATCGATCGGTTCACCTTTTATCATCGACCAACTCCACTGTACAATGCGATAAGGTCGTATAGCCGATGGACGATAGTGGCAAGTGTAGTCACGTGTTACGCGCATAACCATCACTCGCACGACACTATTGTAATGGTACAAACAACGATGCTAATACAACGAACAGTACTTATTTCGTGGAAGCGTGGCATGAATTATCATGGAAACGTGAGAACATGAGAAATAAGTTTTTTCCATCGTAGAATTTCATGTACACGCTGTCGAATGTGCGATATCGTTTAGAAAGATAATTTCTATTGAAATGTACCCTCGTGTATATGTGATCGTGAATTGCTTGATTGATTTCGGTTCCGAAATTATTTCTACTACCGTGTAACAAACTTTTCACGCGCTGTTAAACGATTCCTTTGTGCCCGGACACGTTTATCGATTTTAGGATCGAATTCATTCTATAGCTACGTCACGACCGGTCCTCGTCGACCTTTATACACATCCGTTCCTACTTCCAGCCGTTGTAAAAATCCCCGAAGACCTTGAAAGGCCTCTCCCTAGGCCTCGACATGCCGACTTGCCAACTCGCTACATTTTAACGCAATGCCGCATACGTGACGTGCTCTCGTGTGTTTCCAGAGGGATCGGTCTCTCGCAGTAAAATTGTCGCAGGTGTAGTGTATTCCTCGGTTACGTCAGGCAACACCACCGTTACACGCGACGGAAACTACAACAGAACGGTCGTACAGCATTGGGAACGCCTCGACAGGCGAATCTTGGTTGCGATTGCGGTTTGTAAACGAAACTGTACCACTGTGCGAACGTGTATTCATATTGTATGCACATTACAAAGTGTGTACGTATATCATTGTTAGAACAGGGAAAACGATCGACGATGAAGAGAATAATTGGAACGAAGATTAAAAAAGTGTCGGTGAACATTATACGTTCAACCACCCCAACGTAATCCATAATACAAGCACTCTTTCTCTCCTAGACAGAAATATATACAGTTGGCCGCAATTCATAGCGTTTTGGTGCCAACTATTATATATAGTTTACTCAGACACACGAAGTCAGTTTGTCTGGTAAATCGTGGACATAGCATGAAGCACCATGAAATTCTAACCACGCGATTTCTTGTTTTAATGTATTTTAATGCGACGTTGTAATTTACAATCGTCACGCGTAAGGAAAAGTCTACTTACGCCTGAGCTGGTTAACAAAAAACGAGCACGTCTCCAAAGGACCGTTAAATACGGTGAAAATTTTGTGAAGAAAGCAGTTCGCCGGTTAATGGGTCAGACGGTAAATACCACTTTTCGCGTATCTATTCTCATATGCCATATGTTAGCTTGTCTCTGTGTATCTATTCTCTTGCATCATATGTATGTCGCGTGCTATAACTGCAAAATAATATTCAACAATTATTGCTAGAAAACATAATACAATGTTAATTTGCCAAAATGATTTTATTTCTATATTGTTCTTTTTCTCGTACATAATAGTATTTTTTAATGGATCTGTTCAAAAGAATTATAAAAAATTTCCCGTGCATTTATTCAGTTGTTCATATAATTTTGTTTTGATATACAACAATACCTAAGTACACGTTGATAGGACAAAATACATGTTCACTGTTTATCGATCACAAGATACGTATGTATATGTAACTGCATACGTGTATATCGTCCATATGTGACAAGTGGGCATCCTGCATTATGCTGAATCCGATGGTTAATACAAACGAGCACAAAAGAAAGATCACAATAGGGATAAATGCAATTCGTCAACGATATCAAATTTATCGGCTATCCTCGCAGGAGAATATTAAATAATGTCTTACACGATTATTTACCGAACAAAGATAACAGATACTCGATATGCAAACGTGCGATAAAATAATACAAGATTCATGGATGTAGATAAACAACTTCTTGCGCAATCACAAATAGATAAGCGTACCACGCTTCCGTTTTATATTTGGCCCTCGCTAATGATCGAACTTGATCATTTATGAATAGCATACCGCAACACTTAAAAGAGTGTCGATAAAGCTACATCTGCATCCTGTTTGATGCGGCAGAATTAGGGATTGCTACTTCCACGTGTACTCTGCAAACTATATTTATAAATTCATTACCCCACACATGTATCGCTCGCTGTCGTAATCGATAAATCGATCACCGGGGGCCAGAAGTTCATTGTGATCGTACTATTCGACACAAGTAGTTATTATAAAATAATTCCCAAGTATTATCGCGCGACACATAATCACCTGCCGATGGAAATAAACGCGCGTCTCCGGAGACAAAGTGTAACGTGCATAATTGATCTTTCACCGCGCACTTATATCGTACAAAAGTGTATCATTATACCTATACGTTCATGCGGAAGAAAAAAAAAACGAAACTCGTGCAATACACTGGCATCGCACTGATTGATCCTTTCCCTCGTTCGTCTAGCATGAGAACGGAATTACGGAGAATTATCACCGCAAGTTCAACACATAACAAATCGGACTATGTGCCGCAGTCCGGCTGATCATGACGGCGCCAAACTACTTTTTCTGCCGAGATAGACCACGACTACTGTCCACATAGTCTGCTCATATACACCGTACAAAGAAAATGTCCACATTTCCAAGCTGTATCAAATCAACGGAAAAACAATGGTATTCCTATGGGAGGTGGAAAAAAACAATACATTCTCGCACATGGAATTACAAGGACGACAATTAACCGTCGTAGAAAAAAACACAATGTTGAAATTAAGAATCAGCAACAGTTGTCGATGAAGTAACAATACTGCATTTTCCATGTAACACGATTAGTGGCAACGATTACGGGACCGTAGAAATCCCATTGGTTTCGCGGACACGACCGGGCAGCCGTGTAATAAGTTTCGATACAATGAACGAAAAATAAAACGTGTACGTCCATTTGATCGGTACTCACCTTGGCCATCGTGTCGTGGGTGGGTCCTAGAGATAGCTCCGATCCGAAAAGGTCTGTGCCCGGTTCCCGGTGGTGCGGCGGCAGGTCCTTGACGTAGGTCGCGTTCTGGAAAACGGCGATAAATGCGTCGGTCGCATTCCCAGTTTCTCGTTTACTGTTTCTTGGATTTTCGTCGGTCCCCGTTGCCGTTCGCTCTAATATTTTCCCTTTTTTTTCCCTTCCCCACGCGACCGTTCCGTTTCGCGATCGCGCGACCCGTTAAACCCGTGCAACTTTTCGGTGGCGACACGTCGATTACTTGCGGATGCCTTCACGCAGCGACGCTCCGCGACGTCGGCGTCGCCGAGAACGACGTTATTGATCGACGCCGTGTGCGGAGGCGTCGCGCTGCCCCGTGGAAAACGGAGAAGGGGGTGGAATTGCCGGTGACGGAGATAGTCGACGCGATGGAGGTGGAAGTGACAACCGAAGCGCCACCGCCGAAAATGCTACAACGGCATCGCTGACTTTTTCACTCTCTCCCTCTCCCTCTCCCTCTCTCTCTCTTTTTGTCTCTCTTTCGCTCTAGTGAAGTAGGGGTGGATAGGTTCTTCAGGGACTAAGGGAAGTGCATGTCAAACAGCTTCCATACCTATCTCGCGGAAAGAAAAACATACCGAGTGGATCATGATACATGTTCCTGGAGAAAAATCAACAGGAAATGTTTTGTTAAGTAACGAGGTCCTGATAGGATTGAAATGAATTTTGTGGAATCATTACTTTGTATATCTTGCGAGTCGATCATACGTATACATACGTACGGAACCATCACTTCTGATGAAACTACATGTCATTAGTAAACGTTGGAATATGTATGAGATGTCTGGCACACGATTAGTAGAAATACATGTATAACATCGGGGCGGGAAAGATCAAGAGTGGTTGTAGCGGGTTGTAGTAACATTGGCATTGAGCTGTCGGGACTTGAATGTCGCTTAGAAAAACAAAAATCGAAAGTAAACGATACTCAACAAGTATAATGCACCTTGGGAAAGAAACTCTCGCGTCCAGCCAACTCGCTGTAACACCGTGTAACTTTCAAGTACTACAGGGATACGTCATACGTATATTTTCTCGAGTCTGACTTCGTTTGTTTACCATTGTGCATCGTGTGTTGTTTCTTTTATAATGAAATGTTTTGTACATCGAAACTTATGTAATAATCGGTACTTTGAGTAAACGTAGAAGCGAATAATTGGATTACAGAGAGTTAAAAAAAAACATGTGTCCATATGCGTAAGTATATTATATAAAAATGTATATTACAATGCTAACAGAACTATTAAAAATAAAATGGAACGTGTTAACAAAGTAAGGTGTACAAAGAGTCGTGAAGTGGATCATCCGGAGACGGGTGGTTCTGAAGACATCCGCGTGTATAAATGAACTTCGATACAATTAGCGATTTATTTCTCTGGCTGTCGAAGAATATAAATGGTTTCATTTAAACCGAACTGAAAGGAAACCCTCGCGATACGACGGTCACTCTCGCGCGAACTTACCGGATGAAAATCATCCATTTCGAATATCGTGGAATTTGCTTAGCCTCTCGAGTCTCTAAATAATTCACACGTACATTTTATTCGTACAGCAATTAATCATTTAAACTAGGTCTGTAATTATTGGAGCGGGCGATGTTTCTCCGCACACCTCATTTCTTAACGGTCACTCAGTTTCGGTACGCGCACATATCAACACACAATGCCAGACTGACAGAATCAGAAAAGAGAACCCGAACGAGGAATGTCGGTTAACAAAATTTTGAACAGACCTCCCGTGGAAGTCGACTAATCCTGTTACCTGTATCTCGTGCACGGACCAATAATTATCGATCATAAACCGGCCTATGACGAACTTGGTACGCTAATCGTGCGTTTGCTGTCACAAATCGGAATCGAATGTAACACGGTTCGATGAACCCTTAAAACGGCTTCGATTATTTGCATAATATAATTAGTTCGGAGATAAGAACGGTATAAAATAAATCTTTCTTCAAGTACATACATATAAGATGCAAAATGTTAAAATAAAGTTCGGGGATGATCGAGGATGATTACCGATCGAATCGATCAATTATCGATTAATCGTGTCAGTGAAACAATATTGTTTATACATTATACACAGATAGGTAGTAATTTTTATTCATACTGGGTAGCTGCACAACATAGTGATTATCAGAAATGCAGATACAGTAGCACAGATGAAGATTTCTATGTCACGAGTGAAGGCCGCTCATATTTCATCTCGAAAGATAGAACAAGAGAAAAAGAGAGTTCACCTCACGATGTATTCTAACGTATTCGAAGTTCTCTCTTAACGATTTCCATAGTTTTATATGCATAACGATAGTACAGTTGTACGATATCGTACCTTTGATCGCAGCATGAACGGTATGCCTCTTACAAACGTTACAAATCATTTTGAATATTATTAGTTTTATATTCTATACAAACGAACGATAACTCATTAGATTCAAAGACAGATAAGAGAAAAATTAATAAGTACACCTCACGATATATTCACACGACTCGTCTCGAGAGCTTGCTAAAACTTCTTGATCATTGTCTAACGATAATAAACGTCGTACGATATCGTACTCCTGGCCAGGGCAGTACCGTAGCTGCCAATAATCGTGCCACTGATCATTTAGAATAATATACAGCAATATCGACATCCCAACGAACGCAAAGGAAATATTGAAGAGAAAAAACCGCAGCTATCGCCTCTAACAGATAATGTGGAATGGATTCCGAAGATGTGTCTTTACACGGCTAGGAGAATTTATTTACACCAACTGAAGTCTAGTATCACCAGTCCCCTTTCAAATCACCCTTCGCATTTCAATAATGTTCTTGTACGTAATATATATACAATATATATCTCGTGTTATAATTTCAGTAACGTGAACGATTACACAGTAATGTTATACTTGGAGCACTGTACAACCGAGCAATTACTCCGATTTTGCACACGTAACTGGCACTTTCGAAACTGTTTGCGCAAAATTTGTGTTTTTCTTTATAGGCAACGCGTAGACGTATTTGATTTATTCTGTACTATAGTAAATCGTTTTAATTTGTATACGTTTATATATGTATATCTATAAATATATAGTATAAAAGGCATCCAAGGCACAACTTGGGCGGCACGTAATGAAATATATAAATTGCAGCAGAATAATTACTTTCGTATGCATACTTGCATTATTAGACTTTCACCTTAATCTAATAACAGTAAATCTCAATTATAATTCTAAAAACTGTATTAGATTGAATTTCAAAATTGTAATGAAGAAACGGTGCATGTAGGTGATTTGGAAGTGAAACTCGCGATAATCTCATAGCGTTTCAATTAACAAAGAAACCAAGAAGAATATCAACGAAAAGTAAAAGCTTCAAGCATACATACATCTTGCGATAAAGCTTTGTGCTCGTTTCGTGTGCGATAAGCTCAATATACCTAAAGCGTTAACTCACAAATTGTCTGAATTGGTATGTTATTTCAGATTTCAGTAATATCAATTATGATCTAAAATGGTCTCGGCGACGAAACGTTTCTGTTTTAAATAAACAGCTTAATAGGTGATCACGAGAAATACGATAAGCGATACGGTGAACATTAATGTTGTCCGAGTATTTTTTTTTTATTTGTCAGTGTAGAAGGTTGTCTTTCGTTTATAACCGATTATTGTCATATTCCTTGTACAACTTGTGTCTATAGATCCAGATACCTATCATTCTTCACTATTCCAAAATAGCGAAAAATTTTCATAATCGACTGATCACCCAATCGTAATTTGCTAAATTTGGTACAAAAGAATCACAGCTAGGCACATCGGCAAATAAGTAATAATTAGCAGAGGCAGTGACTTCTGTTCCACGGTTTTCAAGTAATCCTTAAATAAAATTATATAATCTGTATATCTTGTTTACACTTATAATTGCAATATACGTAAGATATATATAAAATTAATTCGTTGATCAAATTCATTATCAAGCCAGAAGATCATTCGAATGTGCGTTGTGTCACAGGTATCACTGACGTACACTTATTTATTAAGTAAAGATTTGTACCATCTCGGTAATACCTGTGGACCTCGATAACGAGAAACGAGAAAAAGGGAGTCAGTATATCTAAGCAACTGTATACCACCAAACTGATATTTCGTCATAAATACATAAAAAGACACAGACAAGAACATTACTTACACGTTTTACCAATAAAGAACGTCCGATGCTCGACACTTCCCAATATAATTTTTTTGATTTTACTTAGTCCCAACATACATATTCATATGACCTTTCCAGCTCATTACCGAATGTATGTGACACAGGATCATTATGAATGACATTGTAATATCATTATCATAGAACATGTACCACCACTTGTCAAGTTATAAGAAACAAAGTTCTATCACGAACATTATCAATTTAACAATACCGTAAACAAATGGCGTCACATACATACGATTTTTGGCACTTTTCAGAGTTTTACTGATAAACATTTGATATACTACCAAATGGAATACCAATTATTTTAAATTGCACAAACACCACATAATTAATACGTATCTTTCTTTTTCTTTATGTATAACATTAACATTCGCAAATTTGAACTATTCAATTCGCAGACACTTCTGAAAAGTGCAAAAGCTAATGGACAAATCCCAATATTATTTCCAAGTCTGACAAGTAGCTGGTAAATAGCTCTATGTGAATTGTAATAATAGTTTCTTATAAGGCTATGACCACCGATGCAGCAATATAATACGGCTCACATAAATGTTAGAGAACCTCGCAAAAAAAATATTTTCTCGACGCATTTCAGTCAATATTCCAATATGTAATCGGATGCAGTTAACTTTCAAACGTCAACGTGAGATCGGCATCTGATGTCTATATTGAAATATGAATTGCATTGCAATTAGTAAAATCGAAATTAATTACAGTAACGTTATAATCTTTATAATGATACATTTGAATAGTCTAATGTTTGTTTAGGCATGAATCAATCGTTTCAAATTACGTGCGTTGTATTCAGGGACGTAAACATTAAAATGTCAGTTCATTGAAATTCGAGAGATCATTTGCTTGTCATCGTTCGATGTGAGAGATCAGTTTTTTTATACAACTGCAATTATTTTACTTCATTTTTAAACAATCTACTGAAGCATTCACTGTATAGCATTAGCAAATATTTCCACAACAATTTCCCATATAAAATAAAATATTAGGTATTGTTGAATAGATTTGAAAAATATGATTTCTCATATATATGTATATGTAAGACATTATATTTCTACTATAATTCTCTCCCTATATAACAGCCAAAAAGTTGTACAGCTTCTCTGTGTACATCGTGATCTCTACAATTTTTATACCAAGGATCACATTCAATACTTACTGACTTTTGTAATCCTTTACTTTCATAAGACATACTTTCATTATATCATCAACCTCTCGATTATGCTGAAATAGTCTCTCACTGGGACAATATTGTGTCACTTACCAATCTGCGTATTATTCCATAAAATCTGTCTCTTATAATGTCTATATTATTATCGCACTATTTGTATTAAAAGCTGCTCTTAAATTATCATCAGGTTTTGTTTCCTCATGAGATCTATCAAGAGTCACTATCTTTTTTTCTTCTTGTAATTAATGAACAGAGCACAAATTATGACACAGAACTTATAGCATTATGAGGAGAACCCATTTGCGTTAACACTTTATCCAACCACTGTAGAGGTCCATGCAAATGTGCTTCAATCCAGCAAGGAGTTGATGTAACATCTTGCCGATGATACTCAGCACCCCATCCTTTTACAAAGGACATTCTGTAGGAACAATTATCATTTATTAATTACTAAAACTTTCTTAGATCCTTATGTATAGAAATTATTACTGAATTTACCTTATTGTGCACATCTTTGTTAACTCATACACAGCTTCAAAACCGTGATTAACACTTTGTGAGAGTAACTGGGCAAATTCTTGATTATTAAATATTTTCAATGAACATCCTGGTGGAATCTTACAAACTGTACTAGGATGAAATCCATGATGATGATTACAATTTCTAGATTGCACAAATATAGCAGAATCTGAGAGACACTCTGCATATACTTCACCACCTACATAGTATAGATGGACCCCTTTGCCTATATGCCTTCTTGTATTCTCAATAGTAGAATTTCGATTTACATTAGATAGTTGCCCAAGGCAAAAACGATCAGAGTTGTTGCTTGGGTTTGTAAAACCATCCACAATAACCGAATGAGAGTGACAGTGAAAAACTTCACCCACTCTACAGTTTAATTCGTAATATGCAATTGAAGCCCAGTAAGGCGGTTCTTGGTAACAAACTGGAGCTACTTCAGCAGATCCACTTGTATCCATAGCTACCGGATCTGGCGGGGGGGACTGTCCAGGTTGTGACCCATCCTCAGGTGGTGAGTATGCTGGAGGTGGTGTTTCTGGTAACCCATTAGTACCATACGGACTCTGTGGATTTGGAGATGTTGTACTTCCTGGGCTTGGAACAGAGCCAACAGAAGACATTGGTGATGTTGGGTTAACACCACTACTAGATCCAGCATTAAATCCACTGGAAGAGTAAGATACATTGTGTGGCATAGTTGGTTCAGCAATTTGTTGAAAAGGCAACAAAGAATGTCCTGGTGCATATTCTGAATGTCTAGGGACCAACACAGGTGGAAGTACCGGGCTCTCTACTCTTTTATAGTGGTAGGGATTTATGCAAACTTCTTTCTGCTTTGCAGAAAAAGGATATTGACACAATTCTAGTGGTTTCAATTCGTGATGTGACTGTAAGTCTGGCCATCTCCATACACGACAGTAAATTACATGTGGTAGACCTTTGCGATGTGAGACTTGCAATCTACCATCCAAACTCCTTGGTATTGTTACACATTTACTCGGAGTACCAGGGCAACTCAGTGCACGCTCCAATTCTTCTATTGCACCTTTTCTTTTTTTCAGTTTTTTAACTAAAGAATCTACTGCCTTTTCTGCCCATTTCTCCTCTTCGTCACCCTGTTTCCAACCGAGTAACTTCTTGACGGCAGGACTAGTAAAAGAAAATAAACTGTTCAACGAAGACATAGGTCCAGAACTTGATGATCCTTCTTCATCATCCATGTTAAAAATACTGAAACTTGTAAACTATATCTATGACCTCCCTATGGTATTTGTGTCTCCGAACAATCTGCAATTAAACAATCACCAGCTCCATTATAACTATCTTATACACAAGTTCATTTTTTAAAAAGAAATCATAAGAAGAAAAGATGTTATAGTAACAAAATCCGTTTAATATCACAGATGGGAATATTACGAAAACTGTTTAGACATTAAGACAATTATTATATCGAGTTTGAGGTTAGTTCGCTCCGAAATTTCTTCTGCGAAACACGCAACACATGAAATATGGTAATCAGATGTAAAAAAAGGACAAGTTCGCAGAATGTATGGCAAGAGAAATGAGAGATAGCTACTAATAACTTGCATATACACTTACGTACGACTCCCTAGCGATCCAGCATTGTTTTTACTACAATCTCCCACTCCTGCTACCACATTCTTGACGCCAAACTCTCGCCATCGCGATCAAAGTAAAAACATTAACAAGTTTATCGATTTCACACCTCAACAGTAGGACACTCTCAATGGCAGTGATTCTAGGAACTGGATAAACATCTAAACAAATTTTTGCGTAATATGCTGTTACCATTCGCTGCGTTCATAATCTTTCTCTCTCTCCCTCTCCCTGTACCCTCTTTATCTCTCTCTTTCTCTCCTTCTTCACTTCTCTCTTTCCGTCTCTTTCAATCTTTCTGTAGCTTTTCACTCCATCTTTTTTGTGACGGAGTCAGGGGATCTGCGATGAGAAATGGTAACAGGAAACTTTCTGAAATTTCAGGAAGTATATGCACAAACTTGCTTGCATTACTCACCGAAGAATCGACCACCTAGATTCTACTCCAATGCGAATCTATTTTTTCAAACGAGATTTTATGCTTTGTGCATTTCGTACGCGATTCTAACTGCGAATGTTTATCGTACGAAGATCGAAACGTCGTATAACAGCATTATGGCGTTGCAGGAACATCATGGCGCCGTGTTTACGAGAATCGCAATACTGCGAGAATACTCGTAGACGATTAAAACGACCACGTTACGTATTTTGATGTCCCACCAGTTGTCAGACACCGACGTTATGTATGGTCCTTGTGGTCGGGAATAATTCTTCTCTCAGGCACTTTATTTCTAATACGCGCACATGATCTATGTATACATTCGCGTCCGACGGTAATATACACCGTTTGCACTACGCAACGACGATGTATTCAACGATAAGGACTGATGACTTACTTGGAAACAAATGATTCATTAGGAGTCATTGTGAAATCGTGACACGACGAAAGGACGCTATCGTGGATTTAGGAAAAAAGCTTTTTACATGAGTTATTATTTAGTTAAAATATATCCCCCTCGATAGCGTACTTTCGTTAATTTCATACGTCCGTTAAATCGATCGTGGTAAAAAGCAGAAAGCTGTGATTGGTACGAATTCAAGTTGGAAAAGGAGGGAGATTTGATTGTTTTAATTACCATTATGATTGCGAATATAAACATAAAAAACCATATTTAATCTATACGTAGCCGTAATTGTCGTTAGTCATATAAAAAGATCATTACCCTTAAATGATTTATATATAAATTCCATAACAGTCGATAAATAATTAAAAAAAAGTTATTGAACTCTTTCTTCTTAATTATATGTACAGTGTCTCCTGCGTACATCATTAATAAACATACTGTTTCGCTAGTGCTCTTAGAAACTTTGCTTTTCGAATGTTCGCCGCCTCTCGTTGAATTTCTTCGTTGTTGTTCGAGTTTAATTCCAATAAACCTATTACCTTGATCTGAAACAAGATTATTATCTTGAACGTACTATTCTATAATAGTTTACACAAATGAAAAACTACTCACCGCGAGCTGTTTTCTGTGATGTTCACCACGTTTAGTATGCAAATGAATAAGATACTCGAGTATTGTGGTATCCCAAATACAGTGATAATACGCATCCATGGCATCAGCTGGAGCACAACTTTTCTGATCACTTGCTGCCATTTTAAATGCCAATGAATAATCAACTTCCTCTAAAAACTGGCACAAAACGGCAGCTTGAGTGTAGCATTGCAAATGAGCGCAACACTTGATCATTCGTCTATATACAAGATCATCGATCTGCGTACGCGGAACCGGTTGACTAAAGAGATCACTAGCTACCATGATAGCTTCCAGATAGTACTTTATTGCACTTTCGTAATATCCTAGAACTAAAGGTGCCATAGTAAAATATTTAATATAATTCCAATGTACTTCAACATACCGAAATTAAGATCTCCCATCAGTCTCAGCCAAGGAACGTTACTCGGATAATACTTTAGTGCTTGCGTTAGTAGTTGAAATAAACATTCTCCTATGGTTCTGATGTTATACGAATTAGCACTGCAAAGTCAAAATTTACAATTTTATCGTACGATTCATCAAATTATAGGGTGTAGTGTAAACTTACTTTGGAACACCTGCGGGCCATAGAGCAAGGTATTGCGTATGTAATTCAAGGCTGGACTCATCACGTAAAACATTACGTAAACGTGCTAATAGGGAAATGACAACAGTAAGGACCATAGGTTCGCGTAATCTACTCAAGGTACCCCCTATGCTGTTGATAACATCTCTGGAAGCACTACCAGCATTTGTTGTGCTGTTACCGCTGTTGCTACGTTTCTGTGGTTGGTCTCTGCCTGGACCGAAGGCAGCCAAAACTTTAAAGAAAAATGTACTGATTTAGCAGATACTTGTAATAAAATTCGTTGCTACAACCTATACTAACCCATGTCCCACGCTTCTCTCGGAAATTTACGCCCTCCTTTGTACTTGACGACATCTTGACAAACACTACTTATAGCTGCTGCGAATTCGGAGTAGCTCCAACGTTTCTCTAAACTAGTAAGATAATCCCACTCTGCCATATTTAACAGAAATACTGTACAATATTCGATTATTTCTTGCCGGGGAATAACTTGGTCCGTCGCTTGTAATGCTCCAAGACATTGTTTAGATCTTGTTATTAAACTTTGCGTGTCACCTGAATATTTCGGTGTTCTATTTTAAACTTCGAAAAAGAAATTGTTGAAAACGTTGTATGTATATCATTTGCTTACATATATTCGTTGCTGGCCACGCATGAAGGCATCTCCATATGTCAACGAGAAGAGATTCCCAGTTGACTAGTTTACATAGCTTGAAGATTAACGTGCTTTGCGAGTGTTGCTGTACTTCTTTCTCGAGTACATTTAGAATTTCGATTGCGCCATCAAAGTCTTTAGACATTACCAATTCCCTACTTTTTGCCAGTAATACATATGCATAATCCTGAAGGAAACCTCTGGGAAGAGACATGACAACACTTTGCAAGGGAATGGGCAACTCCCAACAACTGTTCACATGCCACAATGGTTTCATTCGATGCTTTCCGTCTAAACGGATTAATGTCTCATGAATATCATGAGTATTATAAGACTGTATTAATTTCTGTTCTAGTTCAAAGACTTCTATTCTTGCACTCTCTGAAAACAATAGTAGACGTTAGTCTGACGCTAGGGTGTTAATTTATGTCGTAAGCTATGTTACTGACGTGTGTGCGTTACTAATGGAATACCCCAATCATTTTTCAACAATAAATCTGGTACTTCGAGTTCCTCGACTGTGGCCGATTGTCTAATTTCATTCAACTCTTGTTCATTAAATAATACTGAGTACGTGGGGTCACTAAGTAGTTTGGAAGCAATACCATCAATATTGCTTGAATGAATAAGGTAAAGAAGATAATGGGAAATTCGTTTTATATCAACAGCCGTTGCCTTTTCCAATACATTGCCTAGAGCCTAAAACAATCAGAGCTATATAGAAAAAAGAATGCTGAATATACTAGAATTAAAGAAGAAAATTGTTTTACCCAAAAGAACACATCGAGACCTTTAGCACCAGCTACTTGAATTTCTGGTACATAATCGCCGAGAATAATACTGCCGTCAAGAATTTTTCGAACTAAATTCAAACACTGTATTTGAAGCAGTAAATCACGAGCGACTATAAGTTTCCGATTAACAGAGCCACCCTGAACATCAAGTTCCAAGTTATCCCTATAAACCTGGGGTATCTCTCTTGTAATGTTATCTGCTTGTAAAATTTGTAATATGTTCTGCAAAAGACATTTGCTATACTTATGATTTATGTTTTATGAACAAACGGATTTCTTCAGTACACTTTGCAGATACATACAGTATATTGATCTTTGATGGAAGATTGTAATTGCTGTGTAAGGCTAGGAGTAATTCCTTCAATAGGTACTTCACATGATAAACAACAGCCCTCCAGAAATGTCTTCTGAACTTTACAATAAACCCTTTCTGATGCATGAAAACTAGGAAACAACTCCATTGCTTGTGCAACATGACGCTTTGCTTCATGATACTCTTCCTTTAGTAAGTGGAACCTTGCTAGATCATAGTGTATCTAAGAATACATAAATCTTTAGTAGGATGAAGAATATATAATAATATATAATAAGAATAGTACCTGACACTTGAATTCATCTATATTAATAGGATACATGTTTTCCCAGTTTTGCTTAATCTCTGTACTATCCTCAGTCAACATTTGAAAAGTTTCAAAAGATAGAATTTTTGGACTTATATCTTTAGATTGTAAAACAGCATTTAAAACATTTATACTATTAAAAGCTTGTGCTTCTAGTTTCCTGATTATATCATCTACCACACCAGGTGGTACATATGTTGATTCTTGGATACCTGGACTGAATTATAAGTTATAAGTATCAAAATGTACAAAGTAGATCAATTTAATATACAAGGTCTTACATGTGGAGGAACTGCTGCTTTGATTGTTTATTACTTAATGCTCTATAAAGGATTGCTCTTAGATGCCATCTGTGGTACAAAACTATTGTGAATAAAACTTGATCAGAAACTGTATCAATAGGAAATTCAGGTACACCAGGGATATCAACAGTTACATCAGCAGTTATGAAAAACAGATCCTGCAGTAATGTCAGCTGTATGGGCAATGGTAATTTCCTTTCGAGTATATCCAAGTCCCATTTTAGATTCGCTACTACTTTTAACGAGAGGATCTTTAAAGCAAGATTTCTGTGACTCCATTTGTTTGTCGTATTGGGTTTCAACTCGTTCGATTCAGGGTCAACAATCTTTACTTCATTGTCCTTCTGTTCTGAATTGATTGTCATAAACTTTATTATCAGATCTGTAGCAGAGGGATCTGAAAAAGTCAGTGAGCATAGAATTAACGAAATAATGTTAATGATTTCTTGATGTCCATTATTTAAGGTTAAGTTCTAGGTTACCAGGGAATGGTTTGGATAAGTGTTGCTGCAGTAAGGACGGATTTAACAGGAATTCAAACCAAAGAATTGTGTCCGGCGAAATCGGCACTGTGCCAGGTCTTAATAAATCAACATCCATTCTTGTATCGTCACAAATCTCACAACAAGCTGCAGGCTGCAATGTTTACATTCTGTAATTTTTTTAAACTGTCTCGCACGTTGTGATCCAGAATGACGCCGGAAAAAAAATTACTTTTCCCTGTCTGCTATTGGACGGGGAAAATCATGCGTCATACGACGCGCCATTGTTTGATCAATGAACATGAAAATCTTTTCCTATTATTTGCGTTGTACAATCAAATCTTGGAATCATGGTTAGATTAACGGCAGAATATATCGAAAGAAAGTGTTCTCAGGCGCAACTAAACAAATCTCTAAGCAAACATATAAAGAAAGGTCAATTATGTGGCTTAACTCATTTGCGAATGAATGATATGTTCATCAGCACTATAGTAAGTTACACTTTTCTACGGAATTACGGTAATTAGCAATGTTTTGTGATACGTTCACAACGTTACAGGGTAACTTCGCTGTCTATAAAAATCTGAAAGTAATATATCTGCAGAATAATAGTATATCGAAAATTGAAAATTTACACTTCGCGGTGAATCTGACGCATCTCTACCTGCAACACAATGCGATAAGAAAAATAGAAAATTTAGATTGTGCTACGAAGCTACAAACACTCTATTTGGGATATAATAACATCGGTGTTATTGAAGGTCTTGAGTATTTAACAAACTTGACTGTTTTACACGTAGAAAATCAAAGATTAGATGCTGGAGAATCGCTATGCTTCGAACCGCGAACTGTACTCACCTTATCAGTAAGTTTTAGTAATTTACGAGTCCCTAAATAATTCGTTCAATACAAATATTTAATGAATATTTATTATTCAGAATACTTTGAAGACCCTTAACATCGCTGGTAACAGAATGACGTCCCTAAAAGACATCGGAAACCTGTACGAATTAGAAGTCTTGGATATCAGCAATAATTTAATTGACGACATCGATGATTTAACTGATAACATCAGTACCCTGGTATCTTTGAAAGCACTGAGCCTTCAAGGGAATCCTGTAACGCAGCATTACAGATACAGAGAAAACATAATCGCTAACAACAGTAAGATCGAGAACTTAAATGGAAAAACGGTGACGGATGTTTGCCGATGTTTCATGAAACGTTTCAAAACAGAGAAACATCTTCGTCGCACAAGACAAGCCTTCAAAACACGACTGGACGAGGATATTACAAGTATTAATTGACATTTGAAGTAACAACGTTCCCTTTTGTAGTATTATCCTTAACAATTCGAAACAAATACTTTTGTTCAAGGTTCACTAAACTTACCACCTGCATTTAGAAAGTCAATTTCAAGGGCAATGTTTCAACCTCCTGGACCGAGACTGTCTATTACAATCGCATCTGTAATGGAAGGAATTCCACCGCAGATATTTCCGGCTTGGAAGACAGGTATAATTAAACAATTTTTTAATTAATACGAACATAATTACACAACAAATAATTACGTTTAATTTAGCACCAGGCACAAATGCAAAGAAGGGTGACCATATTACACCAAGGCCGTTTTGGAGTAATGTAATGAAAAATAAAGAATCTCGAATTGTACGCTCTTTGGTAGGCAGCAGCGCTATCGCACTGCCACCGATTTGAATCAATTGGTAAATAAAAATGAATTGCTTTTTATATGAAATTAATCTGTGTTTTGTAAGTATTGAATATACTGCCTGTAACTGTATAAAGAAACAAGCTTATTAATAGTGGTTTTACCCTTCTTTATTAATTCTATGTTCCTGTTTGAAACTTAATTGTAATTCATCATGAATTTCATTTAGGTCCAATTCTTTTTATATGTATTTAAAAAATGAAAGATTGTAACCATATAAATGATTTAATTGCCTGTATGCTGGAAAGTCGTGTATAAAACAAAAGTGAAGCCGGCAATGAAACTACACTGAACGGAAATATGGCAATCTATATGAGAAGCTTGATGATCGACTAATTACATTATATTTATACAACTTTCTAGCACTAAGGCGACGCTTGCATTATATGAATGTGCGTAGAACTGAATATTTCCATAGCTAGAATAAAGTACATCGAAGTTCATGCGTGCGAAATCATAGTTTAAACTCAAGTATAACAAAAATATAGCTGAAATGTTAATGCAGACGTCTAACTACATCAAGGAATATATGTATATATCATAGCATAATTATAAAGTTACAAAACTATTATATTAAGTATGTAATATTTTAATATTATCATGTAATTACTAAATGAACAACAAAAGTATCAAAGTACAAAACATTATAAACTACATTTGTACGCTGCTTGAAGATTCTACATATCATTTTTTAGAGCTCGCTTTGTATGGCAGCCGAAACATGAGAAACATATCGACCTGAAACACTTTTAGTAAATACTTTCTTCGTGTCTTGTACGTAGCCGCATAAGCATAGTGTTCTTCAAGCAGAGCTAATATAAAACTATAATAATCTTACAAAAAAATTGAATAAATAATTTTTAAATGACACAGGTATTTATGGTACATATCTGTTAGTCACTAAAAGCATGGAATGTTAGATACAATACAAACAAATACGTAGCTTATAATTACATAATACAAAAGGTACAAGTAGAAATTCATTTTTTTTCCTTTATCGAAACATTTACTGTGTCATCCGTAATATCGAAACATCGATCTATGGAATTTGTATATAAGAACTGTTTACAAATGATGCTCAAAAATAAACAAAAAACCGAAGTATTACAATGGTTGAGCATATCCCGAAATATAAACTTATGCTACGAAATGAGATTTAATGAATCGGTATATTGCATAACATTCGCGCAACATATTAGCTGCCACTGTATAACAAAGCTTAATGTATAATACGAAATGCAGTTCGCACGTAGATTGGCAATGAATATCCTTTGTTCTACATGGTTGTAATTCTATACAAAGTTAACTAAAATAATTTGGGCAACTCCGACGAAAGTAATTCATAAAATAATTGCCTGAGAACAGACAAGTACAGGATTATATACTTACACAGTACACAGTACACTAAAATCAATGTTATCCGAAAATGCTAGATTTCTCCGAGTTTTACTGAACTATGTAGAATCACGTAAAAAGTAGAAAAGTAAAAAACATTTATTTATGATGAGTTGTAATGTAAACATAGGTGGTCTCATAGTATGAAGTAAATGCTTTGTGCAAAATGCAAGAATATTATACATCAACGACTATACTCATTTCAAAGAACAAAGGTATAAACAGCCTGCTACAGTGTGATATGCATGTCTTAATGTTTCACAATTGCCGCATGTACAATATACACACTATCCATACATAAATATATGAAGCTGTGGTATATTTTAATATTTATATATGTATATATTTATATAGAGTTTTACTTCTTCAGAGAAACGTGACTCGAATCTTAATATTTTTATTGTAAATTAAGACTTTCAGACTTTTGTTTTTCTTAGCATTATTTTTCCGTGGTTCTCAAGAAAATCAAACGAACTGCTCAACAAACAAAATCTCATATGAAATTGTAGTTCTAAAACTACATAAGCTACAGCTAAATTTAGACATATACGCTGACCAATGCATCATCGCTCTTGGTATGAAGTTATATATTTATATATATATAATTTATTAGCCTATCGTATTTGTTATCGATAATTCTTATCATTCTCGAAGTATACAATTTAAGAAAATCTACACAGTTTCCAAAATGTATTATCCGTAATTTTAAATACTTGCTAAATGAAAATTGTACAATAGCAATGTCAACAATATCCACTTTCTTTCTGTTCTACATTGCTGAAACATTAATACTTTAAAATATAGGAAACTTCGTAGATCTCTACTGTATCTGTCAAATAGCTATGTGTAAGTATGTATGTATACATATATATTTATATTTTATGTATATATTAATATTTTATATCTAAAGAACTCTGACTCTGTCACACAATAAATGTTACGTAATATTCATTTGGGAATTCAAGATATTGTACGAATCAAACTATACAGATAATTTTGCAAAAAAGCTATACTTAAATCGCGTTTAAGCGTTACGACAAATATTATATGTGTACCTGTCACTTATTCTTCATAAATCTTACAAAGTGTTAATTTCCATGTATTCATCCTTGAGTAGCCTGCCTACATCAATTAGTAAAGTTGCACTATATGCACGTAATTACTGCGTAATAATACATTCAGATATCTTTGATTCCTTTTTTAAAATGTTATTCAGCTGCAACCATTTTTTTTCATTGTTTTTATTTTTCATTGCGTGAGGCTCAAAGATGAAGCTTAGGAAGTCGAAATTTAAATTAAAGCAGAAAGTGAATTCATATAAAATCAAAGAGATCAACCTCTCTGTTATATATCCGTTAATCTGCATATATTTTTTAATAATATTAATATTTCAATTTGAAATGTCTCAACAACGTTTTTTATATAATTGAGATAATATACTGGTCACACCAGGCGCCGTGTGAATATTACGATTCCGTTCTTGCTTTACGAAAATGTTTGTAACGCCGAAGCAGAAATTCATAGGGCACTCTGTCTTTTATAACTATGAACAATTTTCTCCTTTGTTTACATACATACATAACTATGTATACATAATATTATATATTTATGTTTTGTGTATGTAAACAATACACATACTTAATCTGAATATGAACACTGCAGTTTCCGGTACGAGGTACCGATAAATTTTTTTTCAAGTCAAGATTTTATCGATGTTTTAATCTTTTCTCTAATAAACTTGATTTTCAATCAAGTTGAAGCTCGTGTCGTTGGGCTATGCTTGCTATACGAAGCGACGTTTTCCAATTCTCGAGGAAAAAGATTCTAAATGCTACAAATTTTGATGCGTCTCCTGAATACAATCAAGAAATCATTTAAACAGTTATTGACAACGGCAAGATTCAGTCTGATCGTTCGTTATGCATCCAAAGATGCATGTCAATATAATATAATATACAGTAAATACCAATTTCATTTTCTATCTTATAGATTTATCAAGAGTTATATTTCTCAGACGAAGAGTGCCCTTTTTAGTTTATCGAAGAATCTTTTGAAAATGGTTACTGTGCTGTCTGCTGCTGGATTTCTATTTTTTCTACTGTCATGTCGGGGTTCATAGCTGTAGCTTCTTGAATAGCTTCGGCCAAAGCTCGGTCATGGTCAATGGGATCGCCATCTGATTGTATAGTTATTTTTTGCTCTACTCGAGTCTCCACCACTCCGTCTCTTTCAGTTTTGTACTAAAATGTAACGTACGGAAAATGATTTTTTATTTAATATTTCAAGAAATATATACATCCTTAAAGAGTAATTACTTACCGTTATTGTTTCAACGGTACGAGTTTTGCTAGAAATGGTTTGAGAACTGACTATTTCCCCAGTTGCGCTATAGTTACCGTCCTCGCTTTCAAGAGCAACCTTTCTTGTTTCGGTCGCAACTAATGGAACCGTCGTGGTCGTTGTAACATTATTTTCCGGTTCTCCCGTGTAAACATGAGTTTCTGTTGCAACTACTCCAGCCGGGTCACCCTAAATTAAATGAACATGATGATATTTCCTTCTCAAAAAGTACCCAAATTGCTATCACTAATTCATACCCATATAGTTATAAGTACGTCAAAGTACTATACATACAGAAACATTACGTGGAATAAACCAACGTTTTATTAAATATAATTAACTCAATATTATGCTTATGAACTACTGTTTGCACCTTAAAACCAGTGTCTATGATATACTTGATGAACTGATATTGTTATATATTTATGTTGATTATTTAATAACACCATCTTTTTACATGTTTTAGATTAAAATGTACTGAGATTCCTCATCCAGTTTCTTAAATGTTTTTAATATATTTCACACAGTACAGTAATATGTATGTTCAGGATATATACCTTGATGCAGATCCATCCTGAGAGATAGGCTTTCAAAATTATGACTTAATCTACTCTTGTTTCAGTTTATATTCTCTGTTTTGGTTGGTACAATATTCCTAACATGGATACACCAATCCGAAACAATTACCTGATAATATTGATTGTAGAAGGCCTGTTGATCATCATCAAGGTCGATAGGTGTACCTGAGTCACCACTGCTCGAACTGGACGTACTGAGCCTTCGTGAGAACAGCTACGCCATGCAACGTGTTAGCCAAGCCGCCAAAAATTAATTACAAAAAGAAAAAAAAAATAATCATGTGAAGAATGGCATGGGTTAAATTGGCCAATATTATGAATGAGCCAAATATTACTGGTTCAGTATGTAAATTACAACACCTTCGACTTTTGTATGGTGTACAGCCCTGTTATATATGAAATATGTATATGATGTTTAAATAAATAAATGTATGTTTCCATTTTTACACAATTAAAAATAAATCTTAAAATTAAAAGTATTAAAAATCTCCATTCGGGAATATCCTCCAGGTTGATGAGTTCCTAAAGATACTTGGACATCACAAGGAGTGATCTGTGCAATGATTGTGTTACTGTAGCATATAACACAATACAATACCAATAACTTAATGTTAGAGTAAATTAAAATGAACCACGTGTAGCAATTTACATAAATGTTTTCCATGCCTTATTCCCTAGTTTTAAGCTTGTGTATTTGTTTTAAGACAGCATTACCTGTTCACCAGAAAGTACATGACTTGTGGTTCGAACTTCTTGTGTTACTACTCTTTGCTCTTGTCGTGTTGCACTGGTGGCAGTCGTATGTGCTACAGTCTTTTCCTCTACCTAACATAAAAAATAAATTATAAAAAAATATCTAGCTTCAAGCAATGACATGAGTGTGTAAAACAACGAAACTTTAAACAATTTAAAGATGTTTTATGAAAAAGCCAAAAAGCTTGGTGTAATTTGATGACTTGTTGTAATAGTTTAACATCATTTTGTGTGGAAATAATTCGTGGTAACATTACAAACCTGACTGGTTTTCTGATTCTTTTCAAGATCTTCGTGCATTGTAGCAGTACGTGTGGTAACAGCAGTTGCTGTCATATATGGTGTTCTACCGTCATCTGGTGCCTCTGCCTAAATACAACTACAAGGTGACTAATGTCTTACAATAAACAAGCGATATATTTGTAATCAGTAAAACATTATAATAACATTGTTGTTTGAATAAAATTCTCAAATATTTGTCTTGCACTGGTTTCAAGATGTTGAAAGAATATTTTCTGAAAACTCCTATCATCATAACAATATACATGTACTTCATGCAATGATCAAGCACGCAATTACTAAACAGTATGTAGCAATATCTACAATAGAATGTACATATATCAGAAAACAGCTATCAAACATACTACAACAGTACTACTCAAATGTTCCTAAAAACAGTCGATAAGTAGTATAAGACCGAAGTTTAAACTTTTTTAATTGTATTATTCCTGAGCGTATGCGTTATTATTATATTAACGCGAAATAGAAATGCAGTAAAAACTTCCTTAACTTTTCACTATTTACAAATTCCTTTCAATGCAAATTCTGAGATAATCTTTTTACCTGCATTAATTAAGATGATCTTGATAAATATCATAAAATCTCTAAATTAGTAAAAGAGTCAATTCATAATTTTTATATTGTTTTAAAAATTATGTCACCTTGTTAACTTGTGTAGATACTGTTACTTGTCCTGTGCCTCCTGGTGTGAGATCCTCAATTTTCTCTTCTATGTTTTGAGTTACGCCCTCTTGGTCCTTAACCACTGATTGTTTGGTTGTTGTTTTCACAATTGTAGGAGTAGTATTTGGTGCTACACCCTTCTTTGTCTTTGAAGAAACAGGCTTTCCTACTGTATCTTTTATGTTCTTTAAGATAGAGTCACTGTCCAGAAGTTGCCCATTATTGCCAATAATTATACCATCCTTCAATTGTGCTCCTTCCTCTCCAAAGATCTCCTGATTCATTGGCTTACCAAATTTATCATAAATCTTTCCGTCCTTAACATAACTTCCATCATTTCCAAACGGTGCATGCATCACTGGTTTTCCATCTTTATCGCAGACCAAACCTTTACGAACTAAAGTGATGGTGATCACTGTGTAATGTTTATCGAGCGGCTTGCCTAATGATGAGCATATAACTCCATCTTTAACAATGTTGCCTTCTGCATCAAAGTTTGCCAACTTTATCGGTTTTCCATTCTTATCCACCATCAGTCCTTGTACCACTTTCAAACCTTCTGAACCAAATGCTTCCTGTGTAAGAGGTTGACCATTCTTATCATAAACCTTACCATTTCTCACATAACTTGTTTCTGCAGGTAGAGTGCCTTGGGACATTGGTTTTCCGTTCTTTCCATGTATCAAGCCTTCCTTTATAAAGCTTCCATCATTCTTATAGGAAGCTAGATTCAGAGGCTGACCTGCATGATCGAATATCCTTCCATCTTTAATAACACTGCCATTGGCATCAAAGTTACCAGATTTCAATGGTTTTCCATCACTACCATATACCAATCCATAACGTACAAGGGTAATGGTAATCACTGCTTGTTTTCTATTCAATGGCTTTCCATTTGGTCCATACAATAAGCCGTTCTTAATGAAGCTACCATCATTTCCAAAACTGGCATGGCTCAGTGGTTGTTTGTCCTTTCCATAAATGTAGCCATTCTCAATGTAACTACCATCACTACCAAATGAACTATGATTCAATGGTTGTTTGTCTTTACCAAAGACTCTACCTTCTTCAACATAACTACCACTAGGTAATTCAGTTCCAGCATTCAGTAATTGTCCTCCCCAGCCATATATCAGACCGTCCCTGATGTAAGTACCATCCGGTTTAAATGCTCCTTGTTTGAGCGGGTACTGATTCTTACTATATACAATGCCATCTTGAATGTAACATCCTTCAGGAACGAGTGACGGTAAGTTCCTAGGATTTCCTTGGTTATCAACAATTTTGCCATTTTTTATTGCCAAATTGTCTGGTCCCTTGTCATCTTGAGTCAATGGTTTTCCATCTCTACCCATAATAAGTCCATTCTGTATGGTGTTACCATCAGGCCCAAAGATTCCTTCAGATACGATCTTGCCATCTTTTCCATGGACTATACCGCCGGCAATGTAAGAACCATCAGATCCAAACACATCTTTGGTTAAAGGTTTACCATTGGAATCAAAGATTGCTCCATTCGCAATGAAACTATCTTCTGGTAGTGCTGATGAAAGGTTTAAGAATCTACCATCTTTACCATACACTTGCCCGTCTTTCACATAACTACCATCAGGTTTGAAGAATGAAAATTTCATTAGCTTTCCATCTTTGTTATGTATTTTACCGTCTTTAATAGATGCACCCTCAGGTATTAATGAATCTTGATTAAGAGGTTTACCATTTTTCGCATGAATAATTCCTTTCTTTATGTAAGTTCCGTTTGAACCGAAAGATTCTTGTTTAACAGGTTTACCATCCTTTCCCATTACAATTCCATCTTTTATAAGCAAATCGTCTGGACCTAGGAAAGCATTTGTCAATGGCACTCCATTTTTATCATGAAGCAAACCGTCCTTAATTATAATGTTATCAGGTTTGAAAAGACTCTGTGAAAGTAGTTGATTATCTTTGTCATATATTATACCATCCTTGATGGAGGTTCCGTCAGCTATTAGAGGAATCTGGCTTAAAGGTCTCGTATCTTTACCATATATGATACCATCCTTTACAAAACTTCCATCAGGTTTGTAATATGCATGTTTAATAGATTTTCCATCTTTCCCGACAATTTTGCCATCTTTTAAATGAGCACCACAGGGTAACAGGGATCCCTGATTCAAGAACTTTCCGTCTTTCGAGTAAATTATACCATCTTTAATAACAGATCCGTCCGAACTGAAAGCTTCATGCTTGACTGGTTTGCCATCTTTGGAGTAAACTTTTCCTTCGGCTATATAATGACCCTCGTGACCCAGTACACCATTAGCCATTGGTTTTCCGTCTTGCCCGTGAATTAAACCATCGCAAATGTAGGTTTGATCGGGCAAAATTGCAAGTTGATTTAAAGGCCGACCGCTTTCGTTGCATACCATTCCCGCAACAATATAATTCCCATTTATACCGTATGATCCTTGTGTAAGAGGCTTATTATCGGAAGTGAATATCAGACCTTCTTTCACATACGTTCCATTTGCTCCCAACTTACTGTGCTGAACAGGCTTTCCATTTTTCATTACGATTTTACCTTCCTTGACTAGTGTGTGATCCGGTCCTAAGAAATGTTCGTCCACTATTTGTCCATCGGAACCGTGTATGACACCATTCTTAATAGAGTTTTTCTCCGTACCTAAAATTTCTTGATACACTGGTTTTCCATCTTTAGCAGTAATTATGCCGTTCTGAATATAGATTCCGTGTGGGCCAAATTCGGATTTCTTAATTGGATTTCCATCTTTTCCACAGACTTTTCCGCTTAATACTTTACTACCCTCTGGCCCGAGGTTGTGCTGATCCAATGGTTTACCATCTTTGGTGTAGATAACACCTCCGATAATTTTCGATCCATCTGGCAGTGGTAGAATGTGATATTCCGGTTTTGATTCCATAGCTGGTGGTGGAACCACACCAGCCTGTTGAGTAGCACCTTCGTGACAAAGTTCACCAGCAATAAAAGCTGCCGACGCGGTTTTATTATCATCTGGGCGGTGTATAGCTTTCTGCTGCTCTTTGAGCCCAGCTGATTCTACATAATTAAGACCAGGAGTCTTTAATCCTGCTGCCGGCGGCTTGCCAGTATCCATATCTTTGGTTTTCCTTTTTTCCGCTGATTCTGCGACCTTTTTCTCCTCACCGGGCGCATAATTAAATGCTAAGCCGGTAGCTTTCCGACTGGCAGCAGATGGCGATTGCTGATTCTGTACCCCTGGGGATGCTGGTCTATCTTCGTACGAGAACCCATGAGGTGTGAATGGTTTCTTTGATGGAGAAGTCTCTGTTTCCTCGTAATCGTATGGTTTTGTGTAGCTAGGGTGTTGTGGAGATTCCGGAGTCTTGATCTTCTCAGCAGTCGGCTTTTCAGCAGGCTGTTTCGTTTGTTTCTCTAAAGTGGAAATGTTTGATTCCGTATCACTCTTATCTGTAGATTCTTCCAGTTCTTTATTTTTCTTCTGCTTTTTCTGTTTGGTGTCCTTTTCCTTTTTGCCGAACAGGAAGCCACCAACAGGACTCTTTGATAATAAACAAAAACGTGCAATACAAAATACATGCTATATACATACTGAAACATGTTTTTTCTTTATTCATAAATTCTGCACGAAAGAAAAACTAATAAAGCCAATATGAAAACTACATATGGATGCATTAACTATATCCTTTACAAAGAAAAGATCAAACTAACAACACGTGCATACCTGGTACTCTGGAAATGTATACACTTGTTTGATATGCCATATGCATATAAAAATTGAATTTAAACAGATTTATCTTTCATTTAAACACTTTAAATTCGCATACACACAGTAATCAATATTTAATAAAATGTTTCCTCTAACATTGACAAACTATCTTTCCATTATTAAAAGATCTATGACAAGCTAAGGCACATAAATTGCGAAACGATGCACTTACCTTTAGTTTTTCTTTCTTTTCTTTGTCTTTTTTTTCTGGAGATTCCTTATCTTTCTTTTTCAACTCTTTTTTACTGGGCGACTTTAAGTCGTGGTTGTCAATTATAGCATTTTCATTAATCAGATCAGAATTGTTGAGATCATTATGATTTTCCTTTTCGTTTTCATTTTGCTTATCCTTTTTCTTCTTGGATAAACCACCGGGCGGTAGGACAGCGATTCCTCCGACCGGTTTCTATAAGTAAATTTATCCAGTCACACATGGCTTCATGCAACAAGCACGAAGCGATTCTATTTGCTAAAACTACTCTAAACTACATAATTACTACACTCTCTTAGCATACGTTGCATGCTTCGACGACTAAGTACGGTCTGCGCTCTCAAAAAAATATAATCGATGATCCTTTCAACCTATAACACACTCTCTCTTCTCCTGTGAATCTATAATCTTGTTATAGTACCAAAATTTCTTTCCGATATTATAATCTATTGTATAATACCGTGTCGCATGTGATGATTATTATTTACATGCTATTGTCATACAGTTGCCGGTGTCGTACCTAAGTGTTTCGTTTCTAATAAAATTATTAATGTATGCCACGTTGTATTTGCATAAATTCCTGCGATTCTGCATGCTTCGGCGATGTTAAAACGCATATAAATCGGTAATTTAGCATTGAGGCGATGGCCGTATGAATTTTGCACAAGAATGTAAATGAAAAAATTAGCAGCATGCTTTGAAAATAAAATGAAAACACCAAATGGTCACATACAAGAAATATACAGATAGAAATATGTCGGATAAATGCATGACAGTACATCCTAGATGAATTTCTATACCTTTTTCCCACGATCTGCATCGTATTCCCCTTCCAGGCTACTGGTACTGCTAGCTGATGTAGTTCCAGCACTTGTTTTTCGTGTGAGCTATCGGTGTTAGTTAGGTGTCAGTTAGTTTTTATAATCTATGATTAAATATCGATGTCAAATTTGTGGAATGAAATGAATATGAACAAAATGCCATGTATCACGATTTGACGGGAACTAGAAGACAAATGTCTCGTAAAACGTCTACACGTCATCTCTACGTTCCTTGCACAAATATCTGATGTCTTCATCAAATTTATACAAGTTAACTAACTTGTCTATGTAATGTCTACGTGCTAAGTTATAGGAACTTTAGTACTACTTAGGGTTTATCTTGATTTAAACAGTATGCTGTCGCAGTTAATGTTAATTAACTTGCATTGTAATTATTTAGTTTCCCTTCAGAAAACAAACGCAATAAAATATCTAATGCATACAGCCACGTCTAGCACATGGTATACAATATTTACATGCCATGGCACAAATATTAATTATCTATTTGATCTGAATTAGTAGTGCATGGTGATTAGTTCGTACTTGTTGCGAAATACTTGTTTTTTAAAAGTGATCCAATTGGTGTTCCACAATTTTCTATATCTATAATTATTTGAATCTATGTAGTCAACATTATATTCTATTATATATCAATAGTGACTAGCCTATAGTAAATTGACATTACCGCAAAACATAACATCTTATTTGAAAGCGTAGACCGCAGATATAATCACGATTAATTCTTTGAAACTGAATTTCCATGGAGTAATCTTAAATCTGCATGACGGATTCATGCATCATCTACAATCTATCGCTATTTATATCCATACTTATCTAGAATTCGAGTAGTGGATTGTTCATTGTTACCTTCTCCTTTTGCTTTTTAATTGGACTAGGCCGCTGATCTATGTGTTCCAGATCAGGAATCATTTCGGGTTCATAACTCATAGTATGTCTCTTGCTTGGTTCTGAACCATAGGTTTCAACAGGTTTAGGCCCACCTAAGGCTGTGTAAGGCAGTCACACTATTTCAACATCTTAGAATAGCCCGGTTACTTAACAGTAAGATTATCAAGAAGGCACTTGTGGTACACAGTATAGAAAAAGATAGAAATAAAGTTTACAAATAGTAAAAAAAAGCGTTTACCATCCATGCTTCGAGACGTCGGGCGACGACCGCTCAGAGATCTTTCAAATTGCGGTGGTTGTCTATCGATAGGGGTCTTTTTTGTCTCGTAGTGAGTTCTACCTGAATATCGGAAGCGGGAGCCCAGGTGTGGTATTAATCCTACTTTCTTAACAGGCTCCGGACTCATGAGCCTAATCGAGTAACAATGTATTACATTACATTTTTATTTGTCGTAGAACTATGTGCGTTCTATGAAATAATTTCTACCTGAAGAAAGTATGGTGCTCTACGCAAACCTTCCACAACTTCTTCGCAGCTCTATGATTAGCCAGTTTAAAACCAATCGTAGATTCGAATTGTTCAAATTCACCTGGCCTGATTTTTATATAAAAGTTATGCCTTTTATAAGATATTTTCAATATCTTTGGCCAGGCGAACCTATTGATTCGTAATCGATCCCTATGAACGAGGAGGCCAGATGAACATACACCTAACATTATATCAACACCTTCGGAATCTTTAGCAGGATGGAGATCGACTCCGTACATTGCTAACTTCTTCGCATTTTCAAGATAATGAAGCTCTGCTTCGGCAGGTGTTTGACCCCTAGAAATTCGCAAAAACACATTGGTAATTCATCTTTTAACCATGTACAGCATGTATAAAAGGTAACGAGGACTAACTTATGCGTTTTATGCAGGTCCAATACTTTTTCCACTAGTTCAGGGGTTTGATTGGGGGCAAACTTAAAATCCTTTAGGTATGTCCGACCATGTTCATCCGGATCGTAATCTCCAACTTCCGATTGAACTAGATACGAGCCTAAAAGAGCGTGAGTCACAAAAGAACATGGCAAGCGCCCCGTGATAATATCGTTTCTAATCTGAAGGCATAATTGATAGCGAGTTATATCTTCTTGCAATTGAGCCGGATCTGGAGGATAAAATTTCACTTCGAAATTGAATTTCCATGGCTCGTCTGTAATCAGAAGAATTTTATGATATAACAAATACCCAGAAATATATTTACTTACAATTTCTCCTTACTTTTCACAAATTTTACGATTCTCTTGTCAAGATCCAACCAATTTCGTGGATCATGCCTGTCTTCGTAGATAAGGCCGAAGTAATCTTTCTCGAGTAAATTCATACTTTGACATATCATGTCGAGCAATTCCTGGCCTTTCGCCTTTCTCTGTAATAAAATTCATTCGATCGTAAATCTCACCGCGGTAGGAGACCATTATTATGCTTATCGTGGTATACTTACATCGATATGAAAATCTTTGACCGTGCCATCGAGTAGGGTGATTTTTGCGATAGCCATTTTTCCTTTACTAACTGGACTTTTGGTTGGTGAATTTGTTCCGGTTCCATTCTCTGCCGTTACTACTTCTGGTGGACCACCAGCGACTTTCTGCTCTTCCGGCATGCTTCAGCCCTGTGCTGTAATCACCACGGGTACAGATTAAACACTTGTCGCGCCAACGTCCATTCGTTAATTAATCATTCTCCCGAACAAGAGATTCTCAATCATCATCGCGTGGTCGTTGTAACGACGGTGACGAATTGGTGAAAGGTCGCGTGTGTCTGTTTGGTGTATCCGTGTATAGATCTCCCGTCTAGACTAGAGGGTGGCATGTAGAGAAATAATCAATATTTGCCCGGAGCTCTTAGAGCACACGTATACACAGTCCATAGGACACCCTGGCTACTATTTCCTTATTAATGAAAGAAAACGTAGAACCGAGGTGTCCAAGGAAGTACATCGAACTTGACCATTACCATCCGTACCCTTGGGTGTATCGAGCAATCACAGAATGTGAGAATAATTTACGATACGTTACGTTCTAACGTTACGAGTACGGATTTCATTCGGGTGAGATCGGGTAAACTCTACGGAAGTAGAGTTCCTCTTTCTCCAGAGATATATTTCATTCATCTCGAACGGGAAGTATGTATTTATCATTTATTCTAAATTATAATTAACTCGACGTATGTATGCCGGTGGAACAACGCCTACGGCAGTTACTTATGTATATGTGAAATCATTTATGAATACATACGCGTGTACTGTTACTCTGTAATGGCAACGCGGGCATGATCCCGATGTACTTACAACGCCGTCTTTAAGATATCCGCATGTACCGAACGGAGAAAATATAGAGAAAATAGTACGGCAACTGATTTCGTAAGACACCGAGGACAGGTTGTAGTTACGTACGATAGATGCACGTGTGTGTATTTACCACAGGTCGTTGGCCCTTCTTCAAGATAGAACGTACTGTATATGTGTTGTACACTATATACATGTGTATACGTATATGTATACAGTATATATATGTGTTCACGTATACGCTACAAGTAATGTCTCGGTGAAGAGTCAATGAGGCTTTGTAATATTAATAACAAATCGACGCTTAAAATATCGCACAGAGTTATTTTTATAGGAGAAAAGTATTGGAAAATTTCTCAGATGTTAACCATGAATCAAAGTATATAAACGGAGATAGTGGGTGGGCTTTAAACCGGCTTTGTAGACATGTTTGTTTGAAAAATCCACCACGACCCCGATGGAATCCGCGATGTTTTCGTGAATCGAAAATAGCAGGAAAGTAATGCGTGCGACCCTGACCGACACGCTTTGCCGATTCAGAATTTAGATCGGGCTTGCGAAGCAGCAACGCAAATGTGCCTTATGCAACGTACACCGGACAAACAGTAATTCAGCCTCAATTGCCGGGAATCAGTGCCGTATAGTATTGCTGTCGTCGTTAAAATACCATTGATTCTTTCACGGCGAAACGAGTTAAACACGGGAACGCATCTAATGAGATAGCGAGTAGAAAACATTCATAGAATGTAACGCTTCTTTTTCTCCACGAAACAACGATGATATTTCCCGTTCTACGAAAACACTGTTCCACTACACGCTCGTCGGAAAATGACATTCCCAGCGTTACCAAGTTTTTACAATAGCTGGGAGAATCTCGATGGAAAGCTTGACTCATAGGTAGCACAGATACAACGAACAGAGTGTTGCGTGTATCTCTTTAAACGGAAATCACGATTGAATTCGGAATAAATACCGAATTACTCGGCTACGTAATGTTCATCGTGTTATGTAACACTCTTAATTTGTAACCCTATCGTGCTCCAAAAGCACTCCGGTGGATATCGTGTAGCGCGTCAGTTTACGTTTACAAGGATTGCTACGATTTGAATCATCCTTGTGGTATGCAGAAATCGCAAGAAAATTTGTAGAACTACTTCTTTCGAGGCGGTGGAAGTTCGCCGGAACGATGTCGTCATCGCTGGAAGCAGGCGTCCTTTACCGTGCTCTTTACTAGACTGATGAGGTAATACGTCGATTACCAGGCACGATGACGTGATAACCAATATTATACATATACACCGAGCAATATATCAAATTAGGTATTCGCAAATTTGAAACCCAATTGTCGTCTAACCTCGGTAAACTCGATTACACTTATCGGTAATAGACGAACGTTATTCACAAAGATTAAGGGTAAATAGTAGATCATTCTCTTCTAGAAGCGGTATATAAAATAGTCATTATAGAAACAAAAGTTTCCTTTAAATTTCTCCCTTAAACTTTCCCCAAAAAACTTCGATTCCTATCGTTAAATCCCAGTCTAATCTGTTACACATAATGTCAGAGATCCATTGAAAGTTTCCAACGAAACGCTTGATCTTCGACTCCTGGAACTCGTGGATCCCCGTATGGTATCGCTAGCGGGTCAGTTTAAAGTTTAAAGGGTCTCTGAAAAGGGCTGGCCCGGCCTGAAAGAATCTGTTTTTTGCCGTCGCGAGATCCTTTGAAAGACGCGTGGGCTTCATTTGGTCGTGTGTCAAAGGGCTGATTGTAAACGAGGGGTCGCGTGATCCATGGCACACGCCTACACGACTCACTCTCGCACTTTACCGAGCCGTGTGGACATATCCCGGCCTCCGTACGTACTATTAAAGAGCCCACCGTCTTAATGAAAGAATTTATGCCTGTCCAGATACATACTGCTGCGCGGAGAAAGATCCTTCGACCGGTAAACAATTTAAAAATAAAGAACAGCAGGAGGCGAGTAGGTATGACGCATACAACCTCGTAGAAAATTGCACGATCATAACAATCGTAAACCTGTTCAATGTAAACGAATAAATTCGCAAAAAAACACAAACGGGAGCCACCTTGTGGAAGAGTACCTTGCACGCGAATTACGCAATACACGTGCATGTATGTATGTACAGTTAACCACCGATCGGACTCAGGTAGTTTCTTATTCCGTAAGCTGTCCCCCCTCGAGCATGAGAATGGAAGAACGACGTCATCAGATAACGTACGGTGAAGTTCTACATATGTACGTATATACATATGCCTGGGAGTTTATTAACCCAGTCGTGCTTTGTAATCCTCTGCGAGTACGTGAATGAGCAATGGCAGCACTCGAGTAGATAGCGGATGCGATCGTTTCGTACGGGCCGGCATTTAAATCCCCCGCAACTGTAGGCGAACTATATGTATCTATGTATGTATATTTCGCGTGGCGAGATCGTACCGGGGATCGATAAAAATCCGCCGTCTGCTCCAGGAGATGGGAGGCACGGACCGTCCCGAGAAATGTTTGATCGATCGAACGCTCCCAAGCTGCCTGATGATACGTGCCAGCTGACAATTTTCCGGACGAAGAATACCGCCAAGCGAATATGCACTGGAATAGGGCATATACCCGGTCGGATTTACGGGGGGAGAGAGAGGGTAATAGCTTCCGTGAAACGTGCCTTAACTGCTGTCACACGATGACTGATAAACCGGGGAAAGAGGGTCTCTTGTCTCGCGCCGAAACGACTTTTTTCCACCGGTGTTCTCTTGTTGGCAATTTTGCGGGTGCATCGCATGCAAAATCACCCGAGCGTTTTTTTTCTTTATGCTTGTCTCTTCTTTTTTCGTTGTTATTGTTATTGTACCTCGTACAAGCTATTCTTACAACGCTTTATTGTTCGCGAGAGATTGAATGTTAACGTACAAAATGAAATAAAAGTTTCACGCATGGGAGACATACGTTGACTAAAGCGTACCTACACGGGGAGAAAGGGATCACGAAGGTTTTTCAAGATATATTAATTTTTGTATAAATGCGAGGGGGAGACGGTGAATCACGTCCGTATAGGAGACAGCTTTTATCACTCGTTGCAGACGCGTCGCATCGCTGATCGTGGGGTTCCCGCAATACTTCTTTTTCTTTTCTTTCTTTCTTTCTCTCTCTCTGTCTCTCTGTTTTGCAACCCTTTCTTTCACGAGTGCGTGCGACGCACGGTGGATACTCACAGTGGGTCTTCCCCGAGAAATTCAAAGGCTGGGATTGCGGAGACGAAAAAAAAAATAAAGAGTGGAATAGGGGTTGAAAGTGGAAGAAGACACGGAGGGTGACGAGAAGTCTTTGATGCGTGAAATTAAAGCGCTCAAAGCTGTAAAAACGCCATATAAATTCCACCAGACGGGATTCCGAACGATTCTTCGTTTGCATCTCACTCTTCCCCCCCCCCCCCCCACCCTCAATCGGTTAGACGGTTCATTCGTCTGATCGTTTGAGAATGTATTACCCAGCAGACGACGCGATAATCGGATAGACACGGCCGAATGGAAAAATCCGTAAATTCAACGCGTTTTAATCTTCGTCGAAAGAATAAAGAATTGAACGTACCAACGCTGCTGTTTCCGGCGAATTTGTCAAAATAGGATGCAAGCAATCTATGCATTTCAATCAGATATTTCGCGGGGAATACTCTGTACTTAAGTTTAATTAAAACACCGCTGCGCGGGTCCCTCGTGTATTTTTACACGAGGATTCGTTCACGAGTGCGGGGCTGTTACGTGCACGCAGATTAAAAACTCGAGAGAGCCTCGTCAAGAGTGAAAACGAATATAATACGCTTCGATCGTGTCACGCACAAGCCTGCATGACTCACAATTAAAACAACATACGTTGGTAATTTATAATAATTTTACGGGCGTGACGACAAACTGCATTCAGCCTCGATGCAACCAAATCCAACTGGTTTTTTTTTTATTAGTATTATTATTATTATTTCCCGTCCGCAGAGCTGTGTTTAAAGTTTCATTGTATTGACTTCCATTCGCCTGTACAATTCGAAACGAACGGGACTTTTTCTTCGTGGATTCTTGTTCCAACGTTTATTCCGCCTTTCGAGTAATTCTGTGTAGTGAAAATTGCAGTTTCTACGGGACTTTTATTTCCGTCATAAAACGAGATAATTGACTGTGACCTACCCTAACGTTAGAGTGCCTGGTACTTTAAAATGATAAAGAACATCTTGGATCCGTAATTTGATACCGAATAAGATGCTGAAAGATTCAGGGTTAATCTTAAATATTCAGGAATTATTTGCATCCTATTTTCGATAATGTTTTTTTCAATAAACAATAGCATCCAAACGACGAAGTATCCACGACTTCTGCGCCGTGTCTTTTTCACGGTTAAATCATTTTGTTCCCATTTATTCGGTCGTGGTACGAGATCATCTGAACCGTTCATGGAAACCATCGGCTAGTAAAAGAAACGTTTCGCGTCCCTGATTTCATGCTGTTTCCCTGCTTTCGGTCGAAACGAAAGTGGCCGGCTCGTTTCCCGCGAAAACGCGGATCACGTTGCAAGAAGAAATGTAAAAAAGAAGATAAACATTTACGGGACGAAACGATCCGACTTACACGCCACGGGTTCGCCGACGAGAAAGTGCAGTGCGGGCCACGATTAGATGCGCCAAGCGTCCGTAACGGAAATAGAGAAACAAGGAAAGAAATCGCGTATGAAACTGATTACACGCTCGATCCGATCAGGAATGTAATAATTTACTTGTAAATAGAATGCGTGTGTACATAGTAATAGTCTCGAACAGCGATATCGGACGTAGTAAAAGTTGTCGTATAGAATTAAGCGAAACGTTTCGAACGATAACGTTCAGTTGAAAAAAAGTTATTCAGAATTCCGTCGGATGCTATTCATTCGAAAGTGTGGCGTCAATCTCATTAACAGAGTGCAGTTATAAAAGCTCCGTGGGCTTTCGTCGTTCACGTTCTACTGCAATTACCGTTCTCCATGTATAAACGTGTCCAACTTCTACTCTCGACGATTTAATATCATGTTTTTGCCAAAATCGTCGGGGATATTATTCTAAGCGGAATATTTGCCGCGAGAAAAGTCTTCCAGGTGATTAAGAGCTGGTGTTCCGAGCTTAGGTCCAAGTTCATTGTAAATCGTGACTCTGGTCATAACAACACTGTACTGCCACGTAGCGAACGTAGCCACGCCTTGTTCACATTCATCTTTCAAGTTTTTAAATGTGGTGTACGCACACCACCGCATTGCCAGCACTTCCGGCGATAGCCTACGGAAGATAGGTACACACAAACCACTACCTGATCAATCGAAATCTATGTCATGCTAGCAGAACGTGTACTCCTGACCAGAGGGATAAAGTATCGGTATAATAATGTAGGAGAAATGAAAATATCCCGAGAATAGTCGTTGAGTTTTTGTCAACGCGAGGTGTGTTTTAATTCACCTCTGACAGCATAGATAAGAGTGCTGTGAATACTATCGATAGACTGATAACACTGATCGGTAGCCTACGGGAATGATTACGGTGTAAAATTAGTACAACCCATTTTAAGAAAACATAAATGTATTAGACTTAAAAACCCGCTCATCGCGTTTACATAAGCTGTGGTTACGTTTAAAACAGCCAGAGAATCTATTAGTGGTCTTTACTGAATGTTTCATTAGGTCTCATTACTTGTACAATGTCGGTGTAGTTGAAACTCTTGTAATCTTCAAGTTTGCACCACATAGCGCTTAGCCTCAAGGATGTCTAGTAAAACCAGGAAGCTACCTAACCCGTGTTATAGTTCGCGAACACGATTTCATCGCAAGGTATAGAGATTCCACGGTTAGATACATAGTACTCGCGCGTTGTGTGTACTGATAACGGCACCGCGGCACACTAAATATATTTTTCCAAGTTCAAACAGTAAACACGGTATATATTTTTTTTCCCTTGACCAACCAGGTTCCGAGGGTTACCAAGCTTATTATCAATAAAAGAATTAAACACGATACTTCACCGTGTAAATACAAACACGAGCGGTTACCCTCCGGTTTAAAAGCATTTATTGAACAATCGTTTAAGCCTGAATTAACTCTGATCTCAAGATACGCCGTCGGCTACCGGTACCAGTGTCATAGTTCACGAGTGTGCACATAGTCAGAGGCATGCCACGGTACGAGCATAATACATTGTCGACCGAAGCCCGGTTCCCCCAAGTTCATTGTAACTTTGGTCATGTCGTGCATCACCTCCGATCACCGCCACGCCTCCCTACGCATCACCGGTGAGTACACTTCCTTGCCCCGGTTAACGCTGTGTACGCGCTTCTGGTAGTAAACCTACATAGAAGGTGGAGCCTATATTTAGTCGGTTTACGACTTATCAACTTCTGCCGGAACAAGATACGTCGATTAACCCTTTTGCATTTGTCATTTATCAGAATGCGTGAAATTGATGCGTCAGAATAGATAGATAGAGCGAAGAAGAGAACAAAGGAATCTTAAATACATACTTTGTTTAGAAGGGAAAACAAATTGTTACGATACAATGTTTCAACGGAATCGTACAAACATTTTCAGAAACACTTTGGTGGAAGGTTTTATCGATCCCATAGTAACGCTTCCATAATTTTTCTTGGCGAAATATGCTGAAAAGCTTCTGCGCTCGGGTTCGGGCGAAGAATGCTAAAAATGACAAAAAGTATAAAGAGAAAAGATCGATTCTCGGTAGCGAGAGCGTCCAAGTTAATGCGGCTTTGGAAAAAGCTGACGTCTTCTGCGTCAAAGTGCATAATTGACCTAATTGATCGTAATGGGTCTACACGAAAAAGATGACAAAACCTCGATTGCCCGCAAGACTAGTTCGCTAATTTCATAATTGACATATTCTCAACATATAACTCTATACACAGACATTACTAATCTTTGTAAATACCTTTGACGTTAGTCGTGAAATAATTTCCATCGCACAAACAAACGTTCGTTACCAATAATATACAAATTGAATATTCACAGGCACGTACAGATTTTATCGAGTCGCCATTGAACAGTGTTTTTGCACGTTCGTTTCAGGGTTAGCTATTTCAATAGAGTGTGTAAAATATCTTTCAGTTTAATCCAATACAGGGAGAGAGCGGTACATATGGCGAGGAGGTATCAAGCGCGTGGCACACTTTGCAGAAGCATTCTGCCCTCAGGGTCGCGGCACTAAAGCGGGAATGAAATGGTAGTTCGAGTGAATCGTGGATATACCAGACGCATCGTTATTTCAGAGATTCGTTAGTCCCTCTTCTCCCACCGAGAAGAAAGTCTTTTATACCTCTCAACACAAAGGTCTCGATAGATAGATTCTGCACACGTACTTCCCGAACGAAATTTGATACACGAATCGCACGGAATGTAGCCAGCCAGTAGACGGTCTTGATTATGCTAATGCAACATGCACCGAAATTCTTAGATACTATTACACGTGATACTGGTGAGACGAAAATTTTGTTAGAAGATTAATCGATAACGTTGAGAGAGATAGAGAGCGAGAGAGAAAATAAACAATCGCTGCGTCGGATTTCGTAAGTTCGGTGATTTACCACAACCCTGAAATTTTATTATTCTTTCGTCTCGGACGCTGGGAATATCTTGTTGAAATAATTCGATACCGCGATCAGGTAATACGATAGAAGTATCGACTAGATTCGTTGTCACGCAATTTGTTATTCTTTTTCCAACAAATTTCTAAAGGTGGTCTAAGTTTTGTATTCTGGTGAATACGTACTACACCTATTGCATTGTTAACTAAACTATTAAACTTGGCACATCGTAGAACAACACACATGCGGTTACAAGAGTTCTAGAAGTAATCCAAATAATTGTGCACACGAGATCGTGTTTTCTACTGATAGTTTACCAACTGTCATCCGGACCAATCAAATTTCTCCGTAAATCTTTGATCAAGCATACATTGGATCGTACAAATTGTACAAGATTTTGCTATATACCTTTGTTATACATATTCAAAAGAATACGTGCATTGATAAGAAATCTAGGAAAATATCACACTTTAAATATGCGGTACACATTATTTGACGTCATAGGTTATATGCATATTACGCCTTTATGAACGTACAAAATGCATGTGTCACAAGAAATCTTATACATTCAGAAAAAGAAAATATTATTCATATTATGATTCATCGTACGAACAAATATTTCGTTTCGGTAAAATTAACGTAAACTTGTAACGTTAAATTTCCGTACTGACGTACCGTCGTATAACTATTTAGCACGGATTTAGGAAAATTCAACGCACGTTTGAAGTTACCGCGATTAATATCTTACAGAAGGGACAGTAGTACAGTTTCAAATTTGTCAAACTTGTATACGTTGTGTGGCAAAGACAGAATGAGAAATCCACAAAACTAGTAAACTTACCTGTAGGATGCAGACGCGATCTCCTATTAAATAATGCACCACAACGAGAAAACCGCGCGTAAAAGACTGTCACGGAAAAGAACACAGGGTCGGAACACACCAATTGTCTTTTCCTCTCTCTGTTGAAGTAAATAACAAAGTACTTCCCTACTGTAAGCACATAACTCTCGTTCCAATTCCGCCGACGGCTACGAATACGAAACAGGTCCGTCGAATCGCGGGGCGACGCTGGATGCGGCCACGGCCCATACCCGCACCATTTTCAAATAGTCCCATTATGCGTGCAACGTTTACCCCATTACATACCTTAAAACTTGCCAATTCCACGCCCGTAGAGCGGTCGCAGTTCATGAAAAATCCGACCGTGCCGTAGAACCCGCGCAACGGTAGTGCACCATTTAATTGTGGCTGCAAACACAGTAAATACGGGACTGCTTTCGATGTTCTTACGCGTGTGAGTCAATATGGCCGACCAGCCAGGAAAATCAGAGTTTCTCTTATGACGCAATCAGGCGAGCACGCCCCGGTTCGGACACATTTTCTCCACTAGATAGCAGCAGCTCCGATGCACCTGAACGGTCGATAACAAGAAGATGCCGTTGCTGATAAAATAGATCCCGCTTGTAAATTTAAATTTATACATCGGAATGCATTTTAAACGGATACATATTCAGATTCACTTAAAACCTCAATTTTAATTTCCCTGAGACTTAGTTTGTAATTCAATGTGTATTTACTAATTATTATAATCATGCCAAATACACAGAATATAATGTTTTTCATAATGAGTATTAATAAATTGGGGGCACTAAATTTAGTTACGTTATATGATGTGTACTATATTATTCTATTACAATCAGACCAATTTATTCCGCAGCTACGCACAGCAGATGTGAAAAGTGAAACGCATATTTACTTCGTATCGCATTTGAATTATACTTTAAACATACCGGAGAAGGGTGCATCGATTGTCTTTGCAGTTTTCGGGTGAAACATCGTATTAAAACATAACAGTTACGTTGGGTTATACTGACATATCCGTATGACAGTAACTTTATGTTTATTTCACAAGTATATGTCGGAGCGCACTTAATGTATGAAATTATTTTGCGAAGAATACAATTTACGCAACAAACATTCGTGACATATCTCTTTTACAAGTAATTTAAACGTTTCCAAAAACGTGCGATATATTGTCAGACTATTGTCACTACGCAAAAAGGTATTCAATTTTGATTTGTTTATTTTGCCCCCGGTGTTTTCGTGAACATTTATCTGTGTTTGTGAAAAATTATTGAAGCGACAGGTTGTTGGGTGTATCGTGTTCTTTTTATCTTTCAAACCGAGCGTACGTGTACGGCCTCAAAATTCGGAACAAATATTTTAATTGTTTTTTTATCACGAGTTTAATTTTAATAACTGCAGTATCCGCATGTGAAATGGCTTCGTTTGGAAGGTTCCACGCTAGAAGTAATAATGAACTCATACAGCATCTTAAACGTAAGTGAATGATATTTTGCAACTTTGACATTATACATTTGATTATCTGTAGACCACATCAACCGATAATTGATTACTGCACGTTATAAAAAACTTAAAACAAGCAAACATTGTACGTTTTAAGATGTTGATAGCCACATTTTCATCTGCAGGATCAAGAATAATTAAATCTGAAAGGGTTTATGAGGCAATGTGTGCTGTGGATCGTGGAAATTATACCCATCCTTCTTATGCATACGTAGATTCTCCACAAGGAATTGGTTATGGCGTTACTATAAGTGCCCCTCATATGGTATATTTCTTTTTAATTATCAAATAGCTTCTACATTCAATTTTTACTGAATTATAAAAACAGATGTTAATAGCCATTACTGGTTTTCGTATCATGTAGTCATAAAATAATAACATAATAACTTTGTAAGATTCAAGTATTAATACACTCTTGTGACAAACAAAAATGAATCTTTGCTCGTTGATAAAACTCATTGAAAGTGGGAATAACAAGTTGGAAGAGAAACGGAAATTCTTTAGCATGCGTATGCCTTGGAAGTGCTGGAAGAGAAGCTATGTGATGGTGCAAGGGCACTGGATGTTGGTTCTGGTTCGGGATATTTGACAGCATGTATGGCAATGATGATGGGACCAAATGGGCTAGCTGTAGGCATTGATCATATATCAGAACTTAAAGAATTGGCTGAAGAAAATATTAAACAGGATAATCCAGATCTTCTTAGCAGTGGTCGAGTTGAATTAGTTGGTAATTGTCATTCAAATACTTTGTAATGAGCAAATTTGGAATTTGCATCTTCTAAGATTTATATGATATCCTACACAGTGGGAGATGGAAGATTAGGATATGCTAAAAGAGCACCATATGATGCTATACATGTGGGAGCTGCAGCTAAAGAATTACATCAGCCTGTAAGGAATTTCACCTAATACAATAGTGTAACAAAACTGTTATTACGAAACTATCATTTTTATAGTTGATAGACCAACTAGCCCCTGGAGGACGTTTAATATTACCAATGGGACCAGCAAATTCAGACCAAACTATGATGCAAATTGACAAAACAATGGATGGAAAGATTAAAAAACGATCTTTGATGAGTGTTGTTTATGTTCCACTGACGGACAAAGAGAAACAATACCGCTCATGAGATATGTGTGTACTCCATTAAGTGAGTACTTTTCCCTGTGACTGTTAATTGACTATTGATTCTTACAAAACAATCAGCTGTATTCTTATTCATATTATGATGTATTTCTAATAAATCGTGGTAAACTTCTAGAGGCTAAAGGATTGATAATTTTTAACTTAGAGATCAAAGTCATTGTTAAACCTATTGTTGTTAGAACATTTCGTTTTCCTAATATTCAAAATATGTATACAATCCTTTCATTAACAAGGATGGATAAGTTATGGAGTTTAAAAATTCAAGCGAATAGAAATTAGTTAGTTCCTTTTTTATTATCACTGTGCGTCTAATGAAATACAACATTATTGTAACTTCATATCTTTAACAATTGTCCTAAACCTTATATTAAGTTATTGTACATCAAATATTTAAAAATAAACACACCCGTGGAATTCACAATGACTAGAATTACACAATTATGTCTCTTAGATGCTGCTATGTAGTTGAGTTTTATTACATATATAGTTTGTCACAATCATATTCTTATTTGATGTATAAAGTACTTTATACACTAGTGGAATGACTAAATTAATCTATCTAATATCTAAAATGAATATTTAAAATATAATTTACCATAATGTACGAAATATTACATTCAATAATTTTGTCATGAGAAATAAAATAATTGTTCTACATTTTCTGCTTCTCTTTGTGATTGGATTTTATTCCATGGTCCTGTTCACCTTCAGATACATAATGGGCAGTGAGATTACCGTCTCCTTTGTTTAGGTATATTTCTTTCAATTTTTTAATAACAGACATTATAGACTCTTGACCATGAATAAGCTAACTGCTGCGCCTAATGTTAATCCCATTCCAAGAAAAGCACCCATCATAGCAGATGCGATTTCCTTTTCTTGGGAATCTACAACTCTGTAACAGTTAAAGTAATAAGTGCACGTAAGAATCTAACGTCCGATATTAATGAGCCAAAAAGTACTTACGTTGGAGCCAAAATAAATGTTATATTGCACAGATAACCATTGCTGATTGCAAATACGATTGTCAGCAAAATGTAATAAATATCGTTGTGTATATAAACGGGGAGATGATGCCTCGGTTGTGCGTTACAAAACATAAGGGCCGGTACAAAGACAACTCTTATAATACTTAAAAACACAACGTACCACGGTTTATTCTTTGGCTAAAATAATAGGGAGATATCCATGAATATAATTTTGTGATAATGAAACATTTGAAAAACACCGTATATGCAATGTGTACTTACCCATTGAAAAATACCTGACAATATTCTTCCAATATAATCACCTGTACTAAAAATAAGATACGTCACAACCGGCACGAAATATATATCTGAAAAGAGAGTAAATATCAGTTTATACATAAATACTATATAGACTGTAGAATGCATGATAGACAACTTACCATTCCATGCATTGCCTTTGCCTTTGTTTTGACTTTCTACTAATACAGTAACTGCTGGATAGACGGAAAGAGATATAAAAAATACTAGGAATATGCTCAGCCCATAATGCCATATCCTTTTAACAATACGTATATAGGATACTGTTGTGCCATGTGGAAATGTTACATCCGAAGTTATGGAAAAATCAGCTTCCACATGTTCAGGTCGCTTATCCCTCATGTGATGTTTAAAAAACGCCTAAATAAAGAATACACATTAAATTAATACTTAATAGATGTGTGGTGCTTCTGTGGAAGGGATTAAACGTTAGTCATCTGTCACATTATCATAAGTAACTTATCATATGTTATAAACCAGCTGTGTCATCAAGGTAATTGTTGTCTATTTATAACAATGAAAATCATTTACCGCTCTTTCCAAAACTATGTACGCAATCAAGGAGAATAACAACAGAGCATCTCCAATGATAAAATACACCAGGCCTGAAAGAACAGCACTAGCTCCAATCCACAGAGAACAAATTTCTGTTAAGGCTGTAAAAATGCCACCAAGGGCTTGGCCACTTGACATAGCAGTTATATATTTTGGTGAAAATCGTCCAACAATTCCCATTAAACTTCCTCCAAAGATAGCACTTGCACCTAAAAATATATAGCAGTATGTATTATTACGTTAATTATGGAACCAACAAAATACCGTTTTCTCGAAAATATGCATACCATTCACAAATGCTACTGTGGTCAAAGTAATAATTAAAAATGTGTCTTGCCCTAAAAAAAAACAAAAATATTATTTGGTGCAGAAATGGAAAGTAACTATATAAAAAATAGTTTCAACTTACATTTGTCTGTGTTAATTTTAACAAATGCTGTGGTCATAATAAAAAATAGCAGTATTGTACATTGTGAACCAACAATTCGTACCCTTAGGGAAACTCTGTGAAATTGAGATATATATTATATGTTAATTAATGTTCTTATACTTGATATCTTCATTTCACAATGCTTCCATCTATTCCATATATTACTTACCTTTTACTAATAAATGTATTTACTATTAAAAAGAATGTATTGGGCAGTGCACTAGCTACATTTAAGTATGATGTAAAGCTAGCCTGAAGGTCCGTTCTTTTCTCTAAATTTTCCATATGGGTATAATCAAAATCTTTTGTGGAGTTTTCATGTATTTCTCTAAATTTATACATCCAGTACTGAAAAGTAAATAAAATGTAAGAACACATCTATTTCTTTCTTTTTCAAAAAAGGATATTAATTACTTACATCATCAGCGGTAATAAAAAAACTCCAAGGAATTAATGTATTTATACCCAGTAAATAAAACACTAAATAAGCCAAATTGTACCTGAAAAAATGAAGTATAGTTCTGTACATAGTTTATACAAACATTAATATGTACTTATGTTAACAAACCAACAATTTACATGAAGAACATAGTACAAAGATACATAAATTTGATATAGTTTGAGTATTCTAAACATATAAACATACTTGTCATATGGTTCATGTTGTTTTAAGAATGGCTTTTCATCTGGCACAGATATAGTTGGATCATCAATTTCTGTGTCTAACTCATCTTCAAATTCACTATCCGATGCACCTCCTAAAAGAGGTCTTCTGTTGATTGAGTATGCCATAATTCATCTGAAAGAGAGCGATTAATATATTAACACATGTTATCTTTATAATAGACATATGCAAAGCCTTGAATAGCTTTACAACAAGTATAAACGAAACACTTTCACACTAACATGAGTTATTAAATAAGTACAACTAAAACGTAAATATCTATATTCGAAATTTGTGTTTTAAGAAATGTACTTACAGAAAACACGAAAATACGTCCGAAAAAACTGCCACCTTGTATTCAACGTAAGTACATCAGGAAACAAGAAATCTTTACATTTTTAGTGATAGGGGACAATAATTCAAGGAAGTATTTTCCTTCTAAACGTCATCGCGTATGGCACGTCGACAAAGTTTCACAAAGAGCATGTCCAGCGAACCGTGTCCGCGTGACGATTGTGGACGATTGGTAATATTTCTAGCCGATTATTGTTTCGGAGTCTCGAGAGACTCAGCGCTGTATATAAGTCATTTTCTCGGCCACCTGTGACTAAGCACAGCGACAAAAATGCAGGCCCTATCGTAAGACTATCTATAGCTGGCTGGGATATTGCATCAATCCATTGCACTCTCGTCCCCCACCCATCACATTTTTCGTTTACATACACAGAGGTAAAAAACAGCTGGTACAAATTCGTGAGTGATCACGCAATACAATAGTAACGGGTTCATGAACGACACATTGTCAGCACCGTGACATTGTTAGTGACAAAGGGGGCGTACAATCTGTCCTGAAAGAAATAATGCATGTTTTACGAGAATTAGGTGAACATTTTTACTCTCTCCCTCGTATAAATCGCACGGAAAATGACAGCCGAAGTTTTGTTTACATATAGCATATCACAGTACTGCACGTATTATAGTTCTTTAGTCAATCGAGTTTGTGCGTCACGTGTATAGATTCATCATCGAACAGACAAGAAGGAAGAGGTTGAAGTCCAGTTATTAAACCGACTTGGCACAGTGACGCTACCACGAGGGAGGGAATAACAAAAATTTCAAGCTCATTATGTATCTAAAAAGTCACACTCTACGGCTGTGGGCTGACAATACTATTATTTGTGTATTCATGTAGTGTATTATGAAAACTGTTTCCGATGTGTAATATTTACTGCGTCTTCGGGGCTCGGAAATCGTGTGATATGGATGTGCCGATGACATCATGGTGATCTGATTCTTAACAATGTATTGCACACTGGGAAGATGGTAAACAGAATAATATATTATCATATCTGTCAAGGCGTGTCCGCCCGCCTGACAATTGCTTTTTGATAGCCTTTGCAGGAGAGATGCTGTAAGGGCCTTGAGCACGGGCGAAGTGTCCACTGCGCTTAGACCTTTTTATTTTACGGTACATCCGGACCTTTTCGGACAATATCCCACCCAAAGAGTGAGTATAATTCAATTGAATGGAGCGTGTATTTTAAAACAAAGAAAAGGAGTCGATATTCGAACACGATTTGAACGAATTATTTATAGAATGAAGGAAGTGCACTAATCGGTATATATATATATACACACACACATATACATAGCATACGTTCTTGAACTTGAACAAGGTTATTGGCTTGTTACTGTTATCTGATAAAGATTGTATCTTTGTAGTTAATTTTTGGATCTACGAGATAATCACACAATACGTATTTGAATATGATATGATTGATAGTAGCATGATAAGTAGTAAAACATATATTTCATGGTTTTATATTTTTCAGACGGTAAATGAAAACTCTTTGAAACAATTAAGCTCAATCTTGGAAAATCTGCAACAACAGAGACCTGTAAGACCCACTACTTTACCATTCTATTTACGCTCCAAGGATGAGAAAGAAGTGAAGGCAGGGAAATTTACTCTAGTAAAAATACAATTAAAAGAGAAAGATCTAAGGCAAACTGTATTATCAATACTAAAAACATGCGATCTACCAACAACATTTGTAGACAAGATAGAAGAACAAAAATCACCTCCCAATTCAAAATACAAATCAAGATTTTGGCAACGAAGTCATACACCTGGAGAAAACATAGATTTTTCAGAATTCGAAGATGATCCCATTTATGCATCCATTCTTATGAGAAGAAAAATTAATTTAGAACCAGACACTCTTAAGTAAGATTAGTTACTAAACATTGCTGTAGTTAATTTTAAACTTCTTAATAATTTTAATGTGTCTATCACCAGAGCGTATTTGGAAAAACACATCAATGAAGTACATGTAAAACTGGAAGCATGTCGGCCAATGAGGGAGGAAGTACAAAAATTAGAAAAAATATTATGTCATGAATTAGGTCTCATCAATATTATATGGGACTGTGGCTGGAACATAGCTCACTATAGAGGCTGTTTATTGGCTTTTAAGGCATTAGTGGAACATCATCCAGAACCTATGGATGTTTTAAAAAATAGGACACTTGTTTTTGCTAATGACACTGGGATCAGTTTAGAGGGAAGTGTAATGTTGAATTCAGGGGAAGTTAGACACAATTGGCTGGATGTAAGATAGTAATCTAATTAACTGTGTTGACTTAATTTAACATGTTCTGCTTAGTTTAATGCCATTTATCTTTTGCAGTTATTAAAAAACGTTAAAAAACACGACATCGTTTTGATGAGACTACCGGCTTTTGAGAAAGCAGTTTCACAAGTACTACTTGACATTAAAGTTGGTCGACGGTGCGTAATACATCAAATTAATTGAATGATGGTAAGGCTCAGGGTACTCTATATGTGCAGGAAATTCATGCCTAAAGTAATGGTCAGCCAGTATGAGCACCAGCTTCGGCAACTTACCACTACCCTCTCAGATTATCGAGGAAGACGAAAGTATCCTAAAGTTTGGCCAGCAAGTTTATCTGCGTATGAGATCGTAATTGAAGCGTTAGTATTATCCACATATTTAGTAATATACACTATATTTGTTTCCAACATCTTTGTAAGTACAATATAAGTTTAGTTGAACAGGATATTAGATTGAAATGATAAGAAACGTGGGTTTTACTTTCAGTGAAGCAGGTCCTTTAATGCTGTCTCCCACTGGACAATTCATAGTACCATCTTCATGTCCAAGCTTTCTGTTAGTAAATTTCATTAGCGAAAACTTAGAAGAAGCAACAAAAAGATTACATCATTACAATAAGTAAGACTATGCAGTAATTAGTGGGATTTCTCGAAAATTGAGTTATGTATGTACTGATACATACTATTTCGTATTGATTTGTTGCAGTATAAAACACGTGGAAAAGGAACTTCATGATAAAGTCGTCAAAGAATTGGGATTGATCGTACTTAACAAAGACGATAGTATCACGCCAGATCTAATGATACAATGTTGCGAGCGTTTGCTACTGCACAAAACGGTGTTAAGACCTTTGCTTGAAGGTGTAATGCTTTGGGTAACTCATTACTATTCCGTGATGAGCGACGGTGTATTATGTGTGCCTTGGGACTGGAAGCTTTAATTTACTATGGATATTTTATAATCCTGCTCTATCGTTTTCTATGTTTTCAAGGATTCTGAAGATTCTACAATTATTAGAAATGCTAAGTTAAACAATTTGTACAAGCCATATATAATTAATGTACAGGTCATATGCATATACCATAGTATACTATTTTTCTGAGGATTTAGAATAATAGAATAAAAGTGTAATCCGGGAGGGATGACAAATAAATAGTTTCTAAATAAGTTAGAATTCACATTATTAAACAATAAACAACTAGCCCTGATGTATTCTAAAACTGCACACGCAACAATAAGAAAAAAACGGAACATCGAACCCATGTCTTGCATTTTTTCAAACTCGTGTACTTTACTACAAAAATGGGGAGTAAACTGATAGACTCTCTCTCTACCGTTTGTCCACTATTCCATAATTTTTGAAAACGCGCGACCTTTAAACATTTTGCCGCGGCTCTAATTTACGCATGCGCTGTATGGAGTTGCATACAGAGGAAAACTGGACAAGTGAAGTGCCGTAGGTGTGTACACGTGGGTTCATGACAAAGTCATTTCCTGTCGATGACTCGTGGTGGGGCGATGCTTTCGGTGCAAGACGCCTCGTGATTAATACAACATGATGAAGCATCATGGCCGTCATGTTGTTATGACACGGGATACGTCAAAGTTTTAACGTGTTTATCGGAGATAGAAACTGGACCGGCGTTCGTCAGACCTATCCGGAAACGGTTCGATAATTGGCAAGTTTTCTCGGGCACCTACATGTACACGCAAACAATAAAAATGCCGGTCCAGAAGGATTCGAATATCGTGAAAATCGCTGTTCAGATGACTGAACAAATGCCAAAACTTATTGAATTTAATCAAAAACATCCGTTGACTGGAATTATTCAGGTAATTTGCACGAAAGTTTGTGATATTGAATTCGTGGAAGTAAATCTTCGTGTTATATACAAAGATGTAATTTCATTAATATTGCTACTATTGTTTACTACATATAAATATTTTAATAACTTTATGTGACACCAGGAATTATGTAATGGGTGGGGTCTTTCGGATCCTGAGTCATATTCTTTACAATTTTCTGAAAATAACAATCAAAACTACATTACGGAGAAGAACCGTAATGAGATTAAGAATGGCAGCATTCTGAGACTAGAATTTTCTCCTTCTAAAACAGCCAGTGATATTCTGGCAAAACTCAACAATGGAACTATGGAGGAAAAGACAACAGCCTTACAAAAATTAAGCACACTCAGTATTGACATGACATTTGCTCTAGAATTTATTAATAAACAAGGACTAGCATTAATTATATCACAGGTATTTCTGATCTTATAAGATATGCATTCTACATTTTGTATTACCATTACTCAGTTTCATTCTTTACGCAATATAGGTGGAAGGTGAGAAATATAAAGGCAGTGCACTTGCATATTCGCTTCAGTCATTTGTGGAATTGATGGATCATGGAATTGTTTCATGGGATATATTGGAAACACCTTTCATTAATAAAGTGGCAAGTTATGTGAATAATCAGGCAGTTACTCAAGACACCAGCATCATTGAAGCTTCCCTGAGCATACTTGAGAATATAGTATTGAATTCCTCTGGAAAATATGGTCAAGTGGAAAAGGAAGTTACTTTTCCCAACTTGGTGATGCATCTGCAAAGCATGCGCCCCCAAATCCAACAGAATGCAATAGCTCTCATAAATGCTCTATTTCTTAAGGCTGACTTATCTAAACGCAGACATGTTGCTGCCACACTTCAGTCTAAACAAGTCAGAAATGTCTTCCTGACAAATGTTATACAATCCACTGGACAGGTACATAGCACCAGAATTTCTCCTATTTTTTTGGAGTTAAGATATGTGACAATCATACTATACTTGCTATAGGTCGGGGCGGAAATGGCACATCAGTTGTACGTACTGCAGACTTTAATGCTAAGTCTGTGGGAACAACGAATGAAAACAAAGATGGATCCTCAGGATCAAGATGCACACGATAAAATTAAAGAATTACGGAGAATCGCTTTTGATACAGAAGGAATAATTGGAGGAGATGTGACTGCCCGTAAACAGGGTCTTTATGCCAAGGATTATAAGAAATTGGGTTTCAAATATGACATAAATCCTGCCCTTGATTTTACTGAGACTCCTCCAGGCATGCTTGCCTTAGATTGTATGGTCTATTTTGCTCGTAATCATACGGAAGCTTATACCAAAGTTGTTCTAGAGAACTCCTGCAGGGCAGATGAGCACGAATGTCCTTTTGGTAGAACTAGTGTGGAACTTGTCAAGTTACTTTGTGAAGTAAGTGTAGAATGATAGATGTAAGATACTGTCTAGGAACTATATTCTTTTAACTTAACTAGGTATTACGAATTGGGGAAACACCTAGTGAACAGGGTCAATCGTATCATCCAATGTTCTTCACTCACGACCATCCGTTCGAAGAATTTTATTGTGTATGCATAGTTCTTTTAAACAAGACATGGAAAGAAATGAGAGCCACTACCGAAGATTTCGTTAAAGTATTCTCGGTTGTACGGGAACAGATTACTAGAGCACTTCAGTGCAAGCCTACTGGATTGGATAAGTTTAAAAACAAGTTACAGCAGCTGACATACTCAACAATTACCAATCTCTGGCAACAAGAAAGAACTAGTAGGGAAGAATGGGAAAGTCATGCAAGACCCATCGTTGAACTCAGAGAACAAATTACACCTGAGATTTTAGAATTAATTCAACAGCAACGCTTAGGATTCTTGGTGGAAGGTACCAGATTTATGAAATACAGTGCTAGAGGACAGAGAATCAAGGATAAATTTTGGTATGTGCGATTATCACCCAATCATAAAGTATTCCACTATGGGGACTGTGATGAAAAGTCCGTACCAACGATAGACGAGCTTCCGACAAAATTAGCTGTCGTTGAAATTCGGGGATTACTGATCGGTCGAGATTGTCCTCACATGAAAGATTTACAAAGACGGAAAACTACACATCAGTTAGCATTCTCCTTGAGTCTGGATTCAGTCGAAGTTTCCAGCTTAGACTTTGTTGCACCCGATGAACAAGTATTTGATTATTGGACTGACGGAATTAATGCTCTACTCGGTAAGTAATGAAAGGCCATTTGTCTACAGAATAAACTTCGGAATTTTTCGGAAAATTATTATTTGATTCACAGGCAACAGAATGACCAGTAAGGAGGCGGAGAATGATTTGGAAACTTTATTGTCTATGGATATCAAATTGAGACTGTTAGATGCAGAGGGAATTGATATTCCTCAAGATCCGCCTGCCATTCCCGAGCCGCCACCAAACTATGACTTTTGTTACGAACTCAAGTAAAAGTCTTTGTGTTCAATAACTGCTATATCACAGCTTGGCATCAGCATGCATGACTCAAATAACTGCCCATAAGAGAGCTAAACTATTATACCCTAGAAAATGACTTTTATACGAACGAATCGTTTCTAGTATTTTTATTAGTATTGTTTCTATACAACAAAAATAGAATTAAGGTGATCAAGTTTTAAATATATACATATACATACGTATTTTAATTCTGGGGGGAAGACGCAGTATATTTTACCAAAGATATATTTTAAATTTTATACACTGTAATCAAACACGAACTTTTAGAAATTATTTATATACTCGAATTGAATATTCGTACAACAATGGGTTGATTTTTAAACCATGATCGAGCGAAGCAATTTTTTAAATTATATTCGATTCATCATAATCGACAATGAAATTTTATAAAAAGTCAGGATTAATAATTTGATCATTTTATAAATGTTTTGTAGTAATTAGATTATTAATCTAAGTGTAATAAATTATGCAATTTAAATTAGCAAATTATTTATTGAAATATTATACTTTACAAATTATTTTATTGGCCAAAGCATGTATGGTGAGAACAGTAGAATCAGCAACAGTGTGTATAATGTGCAAGAATATAAGTTTAAAAAGACTGTGTCATCTGTACGAGTTATGAAATTGTTGCATTTTGTATCTATGTGCAATAGAGCTGACGGTAAATGTAAAGTTTATAGTATGTCTCACAGAACATCTTCCGAAAGTATGTGGTAATGTTGAGGATCATTTGCTTGATGATTCGGAGGATAAAGGAAAAATTCAATAAAATTAAGTACAGGACCTCTGCTGAACGGATTTAAATATCTGCCTTTCTTATCCCTTAAATATGAGTACCGTTTATAGTTAAACATCTCGTTCGTCGTCAAATTCATACACGCATGTAACACCTATCACAAAAAGAAAGGTGATTACTAACGTAATAACTTTTAATCATCATGAAGGGTCTGAATTTGTATTTCTTATTTACCGAAGTACATGTCAGGATCCATCCAAGGCCACAGAATACAAGTGCTTCCAGTACACCTAATACGTATAACAATTGAATTCCTTCGATTGCCATACAGTAGCCCGCGAAATAGAGTGTGAACGAACAATTTATTGCTACACACATGACAAAAAGGAAGAACCACATTCTGCAAAAATAATATTCATTAATACTGAATACCAATATGTCTACATACGTTTTGTATTTTACCTGTTCCGTAAACCAACGCAATTGTATATAAATGGGCAATGATGGTCGAAGTATGTAACGCATCTATTACAGATTCTACAGTGTTTGGCTCTGAGAGGTCTGAAACATCTACAACTGTGGCACAACCGAGATAATAACACATTCCTTTTTTTCCACTTATCAAAATATGGAATCTAAAAAGAAACGTCGTTGTAATATGCATTATAAATCGAATATATAGTAATGAACATAAAAATCGTGAAACGATACCTGTTTTATTGCCCGATAATACGTATCACTGTTTTGGGGTACATAGCCCGGATCTCTTCTGTTTGCTACGATCCAGGAAATCCACATGACGATATTCCAATAAATGAAACAATAATGACTACCGCGTAAAAGATTCCACGTTAATGGAATACACTTTAATAAGTACATCGGATATCCCCATAATAGAACAGATATCATAAATAATAATAATGGACCTTTACTGTTCCCTGCTCCACCAAATAGAAGTGCCCTTTAAAAAAGAAATGGGAAATTAAGTAAAACGAATCGGAAAATATATCATGCGAAATTGTATGAGAATAACAAACCAAAGTTCATTAATAGGCGGAATCCATCTAGCTCTTCGTTTTTGTTCAGCCTGAAGTATTCTCACGATTTCCGAATGCCTGTGACTCTTTGCCAGTTGCAGGGGTGTTTTTCCATTCTTGTCGCGTGGTTCTAGTTCGATCTTACTCTTCTCGCAGAGTATTTTCACGCAACTAATGTTCCCAGAAAGGCACGCCAAGTGCAGTGGAGTAGAGCCGAAATAGTCAGGCTTTTGCAGGTCTACCCCGCTGTATATAAGTAGTCTTATTAATTCCGCGTGACCTTTATACGCGGCCCAATGAAGGGCAGTGTCACCGTTTATATCTGTTAAGTGACCCAGTGCACCGGATCCCAATAAAAAAGCGGCCGTCGCAAATTTTCCAAACATACAAGCTGTCATCAAAGGAGTTAAACCCTTAAAATCTGCGGCATTCACGGCAACCCCTGCCTAGTAATTTAATTTTCCGTAAATTTCATATAAAAGAAGGAACAAACGTTTTTTAAAGAATGTTCCCTATCTTATACCTTTAATAGCAATTGAACTATTGCACTGTGACCTTTCCGACAAGCCCAATGTATCGGTCTTGGCCCCTGTGTTCCAAGACAAGATAGATCGACGGGTCCGCTCCTTTCTATTAAATATCGCATCACCTATCGGATCAACATCAGATGCTGTTTACTAGAGAATTTGGTACATGAAATCTCAATAATTACACCGAAAAAACTAACTTCGATATTTCCATCCAAAGCAGCCCAGTGCGCTGGTGTATAGCCCCATTCATCCCTCGCGCTTAGAACATTCAGACCATTCTTTTCTACCAGTTCTTCGACTGCTTCAATTTCCCTGTTGAAACATTGTAATTTTCTCTGATCAAATTCCAGTTCTTCATGAACGGCGACATGCAAAGTTACGAAATGTAAATACGATGGAACGTTAGTCTAACCCGGATCTAAGGAGTTCGAAAATTCGTTTGGTCTCATCGGACGGTGTCTGCCCTGGAGCGGTTTCGTCGGCATAAATATTTTCATCGGGCCCATTTCTCTGCCGTGGATCTGCACCCTTACCAGAACCGTGGTTCTGGTGCGTACTGTTAGAAATTGGATTGTTGGGTAGATGCCCGACCATGTCGGGATCCGGACTTAGTTCCCATACGGAACGCGCTGCTCCTGGCCCTGTTACAGGGCTCACCGGATACACCTGAAGAAGTTAATGAAAAAGATGTTTTTGGACAACGAGTAGAAATTTCGAGATGTCTAAAACAATGGTTTAATAACGCGCAAGTATTTCTATTTGTTTCATCGGTAGTCGAATAATATATTCTTACGTATATAAGATCATTTTGTCAGTACAATGGAACATTGTTTTGTCATTTAATGAAAAAATATAAATGGAACAATTGATACATTCCACGCGCCACTATTTCGAACCATGGCGCGGTAATTTCGAAGAGTTTCTTCTCCGATGTAGTTCAACGTTTTTTCATTATTTCATCCCGTGTATCATTGTGATACATCAAGTTTGGTTGTTGTAGGATATCTGCAGTAGTTCTTCGCTGAAAATCCACGTTTATTTTACCTTGCAAAGCGTCGCGAGTTCCGTATTTACACGCTCGTGTTCGGAAGGTGTCCTGAAGGATGCGCCCTGTGTAGAGGTTGTCCCACCTTCCGGGACGGTTAGTCACAAGGAAACATTCGGTCCGACCATGATTCTCAATTCGATTACACTTATACACCTTTTTCTTCACCGTGATAACGTCGTGGGACGTTAGAGTCGCGAAACAGACGAGCGTTCAGGGGTTCTAGCGACGATCAGCTACGACCGCATTTCCGAAAGCAACCTACTATCATTATTTGACGTTGCGCATTCGAATCAATACCATAGTTGAACGCACGCCTGCGTGCAAGAGTCACGCGAAACGCGACGTTTCCCTTTCGGTAGATTTCAAAAGATAGATTAAGCGTATTTTGTTTGAAAATCGAGAGCTCGAAGACCACCAGCAGATGCAAAAAATCGTCAAATTCAACCAGTTTTTCGATCGGCATTCGTTCAATTTTAAAGATAACGATCTGAAACTTGTACCATTGATTTAGTTAGGAAATTCTACGTCAGAACAATGTATAATAGTTGTACTTTTCAAAAATTTAATTTTTTGCAAAAATCTGAAGGGGGTAGGTCAGGATTTTTTGCGATTTTCGTAAATTGGCCGCCATTTCCGTAATTTTTGAGCTATTAAAATGATCCAGGGCGTTTTGGACGCGGAATCCGAAGCCGAATAAGATGCAGAAAGAATCAGATTGATATCTCAAAAATTGTGGAAATGGCGAGCGATTTACGAAAATCGCAAAAAATCCTGACCTACCCCCTTCAGATTTTTGCGAAAAATTAAATGTTCGAAAAGTACAACTATTATACATTGATCTGGCGTAGAATTTCCTAACTAAAAGAATGGTACAAGTTTCAGGTCGCTATCTTTAAAATTGAACGAATGCCGATCGAAAAACTGGTTGAATTTGACGATTTTTCGCGATTTTCGTAATTTCTTCGTCTTTTCCGCAAATTCTTAGATATCGACCGGAATCTTTAACTGACTTATTCGGCTTCCGAATCCGCGTTTAAAACGTCCCGGATCATTTTGATATCTCAAAAATTGCGGAAATGACGAAGGAATTACGAATATCGCGAAAAATCGTCAAATTTAAGCAGTTTTTCGTTCGGCATTCGCACAATTTTTTAGATAGCGACCTGAAACTTATACCATTGTTTTAGTTAGGAAATTCTACGCCAGATCAATGTATAATAGTTGTAATTTTCGAAAATTTAATTTTTCGCAAAAATCTGAAGGGGGTAGGTCAGGATTTTTTGCGATTTTCGTAAATCGCTCGCCATTTCCACAATTTTTGAGATATCAATCTGATTCTTTCTGCATCTTATTCGGCTTCGGATTCCGCGTCTAAAACGCCCTGGATCATTTTAATAGCTCAAAAATTACGGAAATGGCGGCCAATTTACGAAAATCGCAAAAAATCCTGACCTACCCCCTTCAGATTTTTGCGAAAAATTAAATTTTCGAAAAGTACAACTATTATATATTGATCTGGCGTAGAATTTCCTAACTAAAACAATGGTACAAATTTCAGGTCGCTATCTTTAAAATTGTGCGAATGCCGAACGAAAAACTGCTTAAATTTGACGATTACTCTCTGTTGATCAATTTCTCGATCCTTATATCACAGACGAGGTATTGGATAGACCGATCATCCCCATGCTTTTCGATGTCACTGGTTTGGAGGGCTCTAGAGCCCTCTTACCATTTTAGTGTCACTCGCTACGTTACCATTTTCGGTTCGAATCTAGGATGTCCGTCGATTATTAGTAAGAATACGATATAGAAGTTATAGTTTATGCGTATTAATAATTGACCATTGTACTGCAAAGCAAGGATAGTGAATTCACAGGTATACAACTGTAAGTCACAGCAAAAGTAAGTTGTTTTATAGAGAAGAATATTCAGTTTTTCGGAATACATACAAAAGTTATGAATATTGACATTTTCCACTATTTTTCTTTATTTCTTATAAACAATTGTACTTTCTTAAAACCATTATCATTCTATTTGGTACCAATAATTCAAATCTTTTCCGATAATGTGAAACATAATACAGTCTACGTCAACAGTTAACATGTTCCTGAGCTGTTTCTTATTAATATGATATCAAATGTAACAAAATTTGCATTATTTATAATCCATAAAAGTATGTAAAATGACAGGTTATGTTATATAAATGTTATAGTGTTTGGTATCATTTTAACCAGAGGAACGTCACGAATATGTTAATAAAACTTTCGTGAATAAAAACACAGAAATGTAATATTTTCATAGGTGCATTAGACTGAACCTGTTATTTCCATCTTTATTGTTGAGGCATCACGGATCAAGTACAACCAAACTTCAAAATACACTCGACCTGACATTGCCAAGTACGCCATTAACCTTTACTCTGTGATAAAACGTCCTGGAGTCAATACCTCTTCATGACACGCTCCGGTCAACCTCCCGAAGTAAAATTCATTTATTATTCATACATTATTAGTACTGAGTAACACACCGATTGATTGCAATTGCATTAATTAATAGAGATTGATTAATAGAGGCAGTAGAAATATATTAAATATTCAAATTTTAGAAATAATTATATTTATTGTTATTAATTTGCAATCGCGATTTGCAACTTAATATTTAATATCAAGTTTATAATATATAGTTCCAATTTGTACGATGTTATAGTCAGAAGTTTTCTTTATTTGTGCAAAATATATAATTGTTTAATTGTTAGCAATAAATCCTGAAAATGCTACGGTTTAATAACGGTCCGCTCGAGGTTAACGTAGATTTTATTATGTCGTAATAGATCGAAGAAATTCGCCGGCGGGTACCTACGTACGAGTGCAACCGACCGTGACCGGCCGACTCCCGAGTTTACCTGGCGTGACTTTGACACGCGCGCGCGTCAGTCTCAGTTCAGCGGCCGGGGGGTGAAGACGTACATACTCATAGGAGCTCCTGGGTGGTTTCCAAGGTATGTGACATCGTTTTAGAACATTTATCTTTGTTCAATTCATTTATATTCTATATCCTATCATAATATATACGTGTATACCATACACATTCAATACATTACATTTAAAATCATGAATCGAGTCCACTTTTCTCAGTATGATTTAAACAAATAATTTTTCAACTTTTTGGAAAATACCTTCTGTATTTCTATTAATTCTTGCTTACTATATTATCACAATTTCATTAGTTTTGCTTATGAATTTCGCTGTTTGTACTTAGAATTTGGATAAATTTTTGACTGTTAATTCTTATCGTGTTTTGGTTTCTAATTCCAGGTACCCACTATACAAAGAAGCCCGGTTACTTGAGACGTAAACAAGAACACAATGAACATCGCAGCGGTCAAAGCCTGCTTGTTAACGCCCTTGACATTGGTCGTATCTAACATTGTTCGCGGTACATCTACAACGGGAATTTATATTTTCCGTGAGTTACGTTAGATTGAATCGAGTCATCGTGCCGTTTATTTTTCGTGAACCGGATATAAGAAATATTTTTCTTGCGAAACGTTTGAGAATATTTCTACGAAACTTCGCGCCGGTTTATTAAAGTATACATCTTTTCGCGTCGACTATTGCGTACACAATTTCATTTTACACCAAAGTAGGACAATGGCAATATTCCTAATAACAATGCTTGGTAATTAAATTTAAAAATACTTTAACCGAATATCTACGACATTTTCCGCGGTATACGCGTTCGCGATGTATTTTATTTTCAGCTTTTGTGATCGCGCGCAATGCGGTCTTAGAATCATTTTCTGCGAAACAAGTATTTCGCGAAATAGAGTCAGTGTTGTTGCGATATTAATACATTATTATTGCTCGATACTCGCGTGATTAAAACCGCCGAAAGAAATGAAATTCGGTCGCGAAATTCTCTTAATTTTTCCAATCGCGAGAGTAGAGTCAGTTTGTTCGCCGGACATTATTTCGGTCGCGAATATAGTCCCTTTTTTTTATTTTTTTTTCTTTGAATTACTCGCCGCGATGAAGTAGCGGTACGCAGCAGCTGTGGAAAGGATTTCCATCGGGCGTCGTCGCATCAGGCAGCAGGTAAATATCAGCAAAATCTACTTTTAATTCTTCTAATTAACAATGAAATTACATTTTGGAATATCGAATTCGAGTGAGAATTAAAGACGAACGATGTGAGGAATGATAGACGGTTAAACTATAAAGACTTTTCTCTTTTTCTGTTACAGAAGACATCGCAACGATTTAGCTGGCCGAGTGCAATGCGGTCTTAGATTCACTTGATCCGAAAAAGTATATCGCGAAATAGAATCAGTGTTGTTGCGCTATTAGAAATGATGTTTGTTCGATATACGCGTGCTTAAACCCGCCGAAAGAATTGAAATGGACTGCTACAACGTAACATATTCGGTCGCGAAATTCCTGTATACTTTGAATCGCGAGAGTAGAGTCAGTTTGTTCGCCGGAAATAATTTCGGTCGGGAGTGTAGTCTGTTTATTTTTCTTTTTTTTTCTTTGAATTATTCGTCGCGATGAAGTAGAGGTACGCAGCAGCTGCGGAAAGGATTTCCATCGGGCGCCGTCGCATCAGGCAGCAGGTAAATATCGTCAAAATGTTCTACTTTTACTTCTAATCCACAGTGAAATTACATTTTGAAATATCGAACTCGAGTCAGAACTAAATACGAACGATTTGAGGAATGATAGACGGTTAAACTATAAAGACTTTGCTATTTTTCTGTTACAGATGACTTCGCAACTGCAGAGCCGGTCGTAGTATCATCTCTACAATCAAAGGTGCAGAAGAAATCTACGACCGGTGAGTCAAAAAATTTACGGTTCCTCCGATCACTCAATCATGTCGTAGGACGCAAAGGTCCGAAGCGGCACGAGTGTATTGGTTGTATTTTATTTGAGTTTGCGAGCATAGTGACCGCGAGTGTAAAGTATTTTATACTTTACATTCGTGGGTAGTAACACCCCATTGTTGTGAATATTTAATTAGCTCAGGCAGGGGTCTTCTTGTGGCTTAGCTTCACGGGCGATTTTGATGTAATTAATTTGAAGGTTTGATACCCTCAGCCTTCATTTAATTGCATTCGCGTTCGCGTGAATTTCATATAGCCATAGAGCATTGAGAAAAGATAGAAAGAATGTATAAAAAAGATAAGAAAATTTATTCGAGTTTCATGAAATCATACGAATTAATCATGCGGTGAATCATACGAATTAAATTCAGTCAGAATTTGCATATTTTTCGTGGCCGCGTTTCCTTTAACTTGTAAAGTCCTTTAAATTCTTGTATTTGAAATGCCCAAGAAGACCAATTCGCGATGGGTAGATTCTGGTTTCAAAGGCTAATTTTGAACATATTTGCATTGTTTAGAATATAACTTTGAATAAGGAATCACCAAGGTTTTCAATTATAAATTCAAGTTTCATATATATTTTTTTCAAATAAATTTCAATATTTTAAAGTTTTCAAAGTTTTCTTGCACGAGATGCAATTTTTGCACTTTTTCAATTATTATTCGATATTACATTCGAGTCATTTTATAAAGTATATTTTCAAGTAAATTCTATAAAGTCAAAGTAACGATTACTAGCTCGTTAGAAGATCTATTTCAATAATCATTTTATAGCTCAGGATTTTCAGCACACATCAAGCCTAGTATGTAGTTGCCACGTTCATGTCCCTATTTGGCTTGAACTCATTCGTGTGCCCAGGTGCTACACGAATGGGTGATGGCGGTGAACGTGGCTTATAGTTTTAAGAATTATAATTATGTGGCGGCTCACAAGCGTTAGCGATTGTGCACGACGTACGATCCACACGTGTGAGTGTGTGTGTGAGATAAATTTATTGAATATTTCGTGGATTGTGCGTCGGTTTTGAACAATCGTTTTTATTGCAAAATCGCGATTAAATTCAACTTGCATATTTTTACGATTTTACATTATTCAATTTAAGTTCGATTGTATTTCGAACCTCAGATTATTATATTCAATTACTTTTCAATTAGAGTCAAAATGCAGAAGCATTATTTTTGAACGTAGTAATTATTTCAACTACGATTTAATTACAAGTCTTTCATTTCTATATTTTACGTCTACAAGTTTTCATTAAATTCCTTTCAATAAAGTTTAAATAAATCGCAATAATCGCTGACCTTGTGAGTCGATTTCAGCAAACAAGGTACGTACCTGAATGTATGTGTGGGGTTTGAGTCGGTGTTGGAGACGTCCCGGGACGTCTCCCGTAGGGGGAAACTCCGACTTTGATTGAGAATCGTGGAGAGAGTGTGTTGGTGTGCGAGAGATTTTTGCCATTTTTTAAATATAGGTAATAGGTAGGCAGGTAATTTATTCTCTGGAATGTGTGTGCTTTAATTTTAAGTAGGAAGGGCAGGGCAGGTACCACTGTTTCGACTGTAGGCAACCAGTGGTATCCTGTACCTGAAAGTCAGGGTAATAATCTTTTCTTTTTTAATAATAAGTAAATTCTGCTTGAACATTCGTCCTTAGCGGCTAACCGTTTGCACGGACTGCAGTTGTCATTCTTCTGAGAATAAGCTGTTAACTTGTCCACACGTGTTAGCCGCATTCTCTTGTCTGGTTAGGCGCGTGTTAGGGTTATACCATATTATGGTTCCGAATGTTCTTGCAGAATACAGGTTGGGCTCCGGCCTGAAACAAGAAGAGGCTTTACGCCGAAGAGGCTATATGCCGAAGAGGCCCGACAAACTGTCTAGAAGAGGGCAGCAACTAATGGCTATCCATTTTGGAGTGTTCAATTCCAGAATGGATGGTCATTCCGTTACTACTAAGTCACTATGCTCGTAGTAGTTGTAGAGTAATTATAGTTGTAATAATTTGAAGTAGTTAGTACCACGGGTCGAGGTGAGCTCCCCGTGAAGACTCTGCCCCGATCTGCATTAAAGTTTTCGAGTCATTTTTCTTATTAAATTATTTTCATAAGTGTCAAGTAATAGAGCTTTGCATTAAAGTTTTCGAGTCATTTTTCTTACTGAATTATTTTCACAAGTTTTGATAATAGAATTTTGATTACAATTTGATATTAAATTCCTTTCAAACTCAGTTATTATTTTTGTTCATTATTGTTAAAGAGTTAGAGTCCAGTTTTTTATTATTATAAATTTGAGAAATTAAATTTTTGAAAAAAGCAGAGGGGTAGAGTGTGATAGAATGAAGTAGTTAGAAGTAGTTAGTTCCGCGGGTCGAGGAGAGCTCCCCGTGAAGACTCTGCCCCGGTCTGCATTAAAGTTTCGAGTCATTTTTCTTATTAAAATATTTTCACAAGTTTTATTCAAAGAATTTTGCATTAAAGCTTTCGAGTCATTCTTCTTATTCAATTATTTTCACAAATTTTCAATCTAAGTCATTTTTATTCATTATTGTTAAAGAAACCTAAATATTTTACTTATTGAGATATTTTCTGAGAGTTCATTTTTAAGAATATATATTTTTGTCATTACTAGAGTCGAGTTTTTGATTATTACAAATTTGAGAAATTGAATTTTTAATAAAAGCAGAGGGGTAGAGTATGATTCAGTGTGCAAAGTTTGCACACTGCCATCCGCGCCGGTCGTAATATTTGTCACCACTGGCTGCATTTCTAGTTCCGCGAATTTATTAATAATCTAAAATTCATTATCTTTGTGTGTCTCGGAGACACGTTTTCTAATGCCGTATAGGAATTTTATTATCTAATATAAAATCAAAAAGTTAAAGCAGCTAAGTGACTCGCGAATCGCGTCGTACATCGCCGTCTTTGTACGAATCTATTTAAAAACAATCATTGAACCAAGCATTTGTTAGAAGGAATATTGCCATAATTTTATGCATAAATTGCATTTTATATTAGGATGTCTTATCTTGAAATTCTTTTCAGCCGTAACTAAATTGGATCTATTTAAGATCATTTCGCGTTTGCAATTAATTTTTATTTTCGCGTATTATCAGTCAAAGCGGTCGTGGAACTACGAAACATTATTTTTGCGCGTCGGTTTTTCGCGAGGAATTTTCGTAATTTAGTGTATTAGTTTTGCGGAAATACTCACGAACGTGGACCATGAAAAATATATTCGCGCGCGCATCGCGTATTTTCTTTCAATGAATTTTAGAGTCATGCGATCACTTATTCTCTATGACGAAACCCACGGAAATTGTAAATAAATTTAGTGTTGCGAAAATTATGTAAATTCGGTCGTTTCTTTCCGTACCGACCAATGTTGACCGCGCGTGACAAGTAGTCTTTTCTCCCTTTATTAATTATAGACTCAAGATTGCGATACGGTAAAATTACAATAAGTAAAATGAGCTAATCACTCTTCTTCCAGCTTTGCTTTTAGAGTCGCGTTAACTTAGAGAAATCGCCATTTACTCACCTTGAATGGTTTGTTAAATGGCGAGAAATCTTTTTTGCGCCGCGCTCGCATTTTTCTCGATTCTATGTAAACTCGCAAAGTAACTTCTAGCTTATAGTATTCCAATTAATTACAAAAATGTAAAACATGATCCCCTGTGGGTCGGGGAAAGAATAGACCCACGGTATTCCCTGCCTGTCGTAAAAGGCGACTAAAAGGGACGTTTTGGTCACTATAGTATCAAAACGTTAGTTTAAGGGGATATCATACGTCAATTTCACTTCGTTTGTCGTCGACCGACTAGAAAACGCGACTTCTTTGCACGTTCCGCGTTATTAGCTTCTTATCAATTAAACATTTTTACCTTCAATTACATAGTTTCAGTTTTTAACTTTTAACTTCAACTTCAACTTTTACTTTCAACTCGTAGCTTCAACTTTTACTTTCAATACTTAGCTTCAGCTTTCAATTTTTAGCTTCAGTTTTTTAAACTCATTTTAATAGTAGAGTCACTTGCTCGTAATTTGTGGCGTTTGTCATACCCCTACATTAAAACAACACGAGAAACGGTGTAGTCGGCCAGATAGCCTCACGGCTATCTGGTTAAATCGCGGTCCTGCGATATATTCATGGAGCGTGGCTTTCGTCGGATCATGGTTCCGCCGGTATCTTTGGGTGGCCTAAGGTTGTCTTGAAAGGTGAGCCCGAGTTCGTTCTGGGGACCTGTACACGGGTGGACTGCTATTTGGCGGGGTATGGGACGTATCAGGCTTATCGGTGGCGGCCGGACCGATTAGCCTGATATGGCTTAACCCGTGTACAGTTCGATTTGATGATCTATATCTTCGGATATATTTCATCTTCGATTTGTCCCTGGTTCGGATCTTTCGTGAGGCCCTTTCCTGTAAATCGACCTTACGTTTATCCCATCGTATCGGTTAACCATGGTTTGGCGGGAGTCCCGGTTCGTGGGTACTTCTCAGGACCGTGGTACGAGCCACCGCGTAAGTGTGTAAATTGTTTTTCCGTCGAGTTATGCTTAACGTCTAGAGTCACCCGCGTTAGTCTTACCATGAGGTTGCTTTTCTGGTTTGGTCGACATTTCCATTCTCGTCTATGTCATTTGTTTTATTCGCGTCTCGCGGGAAATTGGCGTTTGATGGTGATGGGTTTGTGTTTGTTATATTGAAACTGGTTTCAATATTTCGGCCACGATCGCATTGATAGACGTATCTTTGAGATCGTGGTTATTAGCTTCGCGATCGCGGTCGCGGGATATCTTTACTTTCCTTCTGAAAGTAAAGATTATGTTCGTTATCGTTTAAAGGAGGGAGGATGGGAGCCGTGGATAGGGTGGGTCTCCATTAGTAGCAACCTCCACGTGGTGAGACCTGGATCGATATTATTTGCATCGATCGATAATGAAATTTATCAATATTTTTTTGTAAGTCCGATGACCCATAGTCGTTTATATTGAAATGTATCGCTTCGATGCAAATGGTATCGAGCAAATTGGCTACGAGTAGTATATGTATGTATATCTCGTGTATACTTTTACTACAGTCAGAAAAAACCTAAATTCAACCAGTTTTTTGATTGCCATTTGCTCAATTTTTGAGATAGCGGTCTGAAACTTGTACCATTGTTTTAGTTAGGAAATTCTACGGCAGATCAATATATAATCGTTGTACTTTTCGAAAATTTAATTTTTCACCAAAATCTGAAGGGGGTAGGTCAGGATTTTTTGCGATTTTCGTAAATCTCTCGCCATATCCACAATTTTTTAGATATCAAAATAATTCTTTCACTGTCTTATTCTGCTTCGGATTCCGCGTCCAAAACGTCCTGGATCATTTTGATATCTCAAGAATTACGGAAATGGCAAGCGATTTACGAAAATCGCAAAAAATCCTGACCTACCCCCTTCAGATTTTTGCGAAAAATTAAATTTTCGAAAAGTACAACTATTATAGGTTGATCTGCCGTAGAATTTCCTAACTAAAACAATGGTACAAGTTTCAGGTCGCTATCTCAAAAATTGAGCGAATGCTGAACGAAAAACTGCTTAAATTTGATGATTTTTCGCGATTTTCGTAATTCTTCCGTCATTTCCACAATTTTTTAGATATCAAAATGATTCTTCCACTGACTTATTCGGTTTCGGATTCCGCGTCCAAAACGCCCTGGACCATGTTAATAGCTCAAAAATTACGGAAATGACGAAGGAATTACGAAAATCGCGAAAAATCGTCAATTTCAACCAGTTTTTCGCTTGCCATTTCCACAATTTTCAAGATAGCGACCTGAGACTGGTACCATTGATTTAGTTAGGAAATTCTACGGCAGATCAACCTATAATAGTTGTACTTTTCGAAAATTTCATTTTTCGCAAAAATCTGAAGGGGGTAGGTCAGGATTTTTTGCGATTTTCGAAATTCCTTCGCCATTTTCGTAATTTTTGAGCTATTAAAATGATTCAGGGCGTTTTGGACGCGGAATCCGAAGCCGAATAAGACAGAGAAGAATCGTTTTGGTATCTAAAAAATTGTGGAAATGGCAAGCGATTTACGAAAATCGCAAAAAATCCTGACCTACCCCCTTCAGATTTTTGCGAAAAATTAAATTTTCGAAAAGTACAACTATTATAGGTTGATCTGCCGTAGAATTTCCTAACTAAAACAATGGTACAAGTTTCAGGTCGCTATCTCAAAAATTGAGCGAATGCTGAACGAAAAACTGCTTAAATTTGATGATTTTTCGCGATTTTCGTAATTCTTCCGTCATTTCCACAATTTTTTAGATATCAAAATGATTCTTTCACTGACTTATTCGGTTTCGGATTCCGAGTCCAAAACGCCCTGGACCATGTTAATAGCTCAAAAATTACGGAAATGACGAAGGAATTACGAAAATCGCGAAAAATCGTCAATTTCAACCAGTTTTTCGCTTGCCATTTCCACAATTTTCAAGATAGCGACCTGAGACTGGTACCATTGATTTAGTTAGGAAATTCTACGGCAGATCAACCTATAATAGTTGTACTTTTCGAAAATTTCATTTTTCGCAAAAATCTGAAGGGGGTAGGTCAGGATTTTTTGCGATTTTCGAAATTCCTTCGCCATTTTCGTAATTTTTGAGCTATTAAAATGATTCAGGGCGTTTTGGACGCGGAATCCGAAGCCGAATAAGACAGAGAAGAATCGTTTTGGTATCTAAAAAATTGTGGAAATGGCAAGCGATTTACGAAAATCGCAAAAAATCCTGACCTACCCCCTTCAGATTTTTGCGAAAAATTAAATTTTCGAAAAGTACAACTATTATAGGTTGATCTGCCGTAGAATTTCCTAACTAAATCAATGGTACCAGTCTCAGGTCGCTATCTCAAAAATTGAGCGAATGCTGAACGAAAAACTGCTTAAATTTGATGATTTTTCGCGATTTTCGTAATTCTTCCGTCATTTCCACAATTTTTTAGATATCAAAATGATTCTTTCACTGACTTATTCGGTTTCGGATTCCGAGTCCAAAACGCCCTGGACCATGTTAATAGCTCAAAAATTACGGAAATGACGAAGGAATTACGAAAATCGCGAAAAATCGTCAATTTCAACCAGTTTTTCGCTTGCCATTTCCACAATTTTCAAGATAGCGACCTGAGACTGGTACCATTGATTTAGTTAGGAAATTCTACGGCAGATCAACCTATAATAGTTGTACTTTTCGAAAATTTCATTTTTCGCAAAAATCTGAAGGGGGTAGGTCAGGATTTTTTGCGATTTTCGAAATTCCTTCGCCATTTTCGTAATTTTTGAGCTATTAAAATGATTCAGGGCGTTTTGGACGCGGAATCCGAAGCCGAATAAGACAGAGAAGAATCGTTTTGGTATCTAAAAAATTGTGGAAATGGCAAGCGATTTACGAAAATCGCAAAAAATCCTGACCTACCCCCTTCAGATTTTTGCGAAAAATTAAATTTTCGAAAAGTACAACTATTATAGGTTGATCTGCCGTAGAATTTCCTAACTAAAACAATGGTACAAGTTTCAGGTCGCTATCTCAAAAATTGAGCGAATGCTGAACGAAAAACTGCTTAAATTTGATGATTTTTCGCGATTTTCGTAATTCTTCCGTCATTTCCACAATTTTTTAGATATCAAAATGATTCTTTCACTGACTTATTCGGTTTCGGATTCCGAGTCCAAAACGCCCCAGATCGTTTTAATAGCTCAAAAATTACGGAAATGGCAGGCAATTTACGATTTTTCGCGATTTTCGTAATACCTTTGTCATCACTAACGAATCGACAGGTATCACTAATGTGCTCCCGTCCATCGCACGATACTCGAAATTCATTTTCGACCCCGAGGACGGATTCTAGAAGTTGGTCCGCAACATGTGGGCTTGTAACAACCTCACAAAAGGGGTTGGGGTGCGGGGCCCGTTTCGGAACCAACGATACTCTTTTAGTTAAAAAAATTCTGCTCCTTCAGAATTCTTCTCCTTCCTAAACTCCTTCCTAAGGTGATAGGTCTATCCAATACCTCGACTGTGCTTACATTCGTGAAGGTTGCGCAGCAAGCATTCGCATGTGTTACGTCGGTAATTCAGTTCCTTGGCGCCAACGCGGGTAACTATATGTATGATTGAGGTACGAGATGGCGTTGTAGCGATTTGCTTTCAACTTCGTACACAAAATGTGGTTATTCGCATAGCTTCTTATATCAAGTTTTACCGTTAAATCAAGATAAAATGTTGTGATATAAAAAATATTATTAGTTTTTTTATTAGCGCAATATGGCTCCAACTATTCAGACTAACGGAAATACAACCGACAGGGATAAACGTACGACCAGACCAGCAGAAAAGAGGTAAACAATCCTGAAAGGTTATAATTTGTGATCACAGTTTCAAGCTGGTATTTACAAGATTATTCTGCTTTCAGATCTGAATTAATATGTAGGGTAAAGTACTGTAACACATTACCAGATATTCCATTCGATCCTAAGTTCATTACATACCCCTTTGAATCCACTCGGTACGTATCTACCTTTATGATTAAGTGTGCTTGTATAAGCCATCTAATTCTAATGAATAATATGACTTTCAGGTTCATTCAGTATAATCCAACTTCATTAGAACGTAATTATAAGTATGAAGTATTAACAGAACATGATTTGGGTGTTGAGATTGATCTTATAAATAAAGACACGTATGCCGGAGATATTAATGCTCAACTAGATCCTGCCGATGAGAAACTACTTGAAGAAGATGTTCTCACTCCACAAGACTCAAAGAGATCTAGACATCATGCTAGAAGTGTGTCTTGGCTTAGGCGTACAGAATATATTTCAACAGAGCAAACAAGATTCCAGCCGCAAACTGTGGATAAAGTGGAAGCTAAAGTTGGTTATAGCATTAAAAAGAACTTTAAGGTAAGTTCAGGTTTCAATTCTAATTGTTATTATTTGTTGTGTTAACACAAGCCTTATGCTTGAAATTTTAATATCTATTTTTAGGAGGAAACATTGTACATGGACCGTGAGAGTCAAATAAAGGCTATAGAAAAGACATTTGAGGATAACAAAAAAGACATTGAAAGGCACTACAGTAAACCAAATGTGGTACCTGTCGAAATATTACCAGTATTTCCTGACTTCAAGCTATGGAAATATCCCTGTGCTCAAGTTATATTTGATTCAGATCCTGCTCCTACTGGCCGTTCTGTGCCAGCTCAGATTGAGGAGATGTCTCAGGCTATGATTCGGTTAGTTTATTGGGTAATATTGAAGCACATTTTTTCCATAGAAGTATACACAATCTTATTGTAACATCTTTTTGCAGAGGTGTGATGGATGAAAGTGGTGAACAGTTTGTAGCATATTTCTTGCCACTGGACGAGACCCTAGACAAACGTAGGAGAGATTTCACAGCTGGAATCGATTATGCAGATGATGAGGAGTACGAGTATAAGATGGCTAGAGAATATAATTGGAATGTGAAAAGCAAAGCTTCAAAGGGATACGAAGAAAATTATTTCCTCGTTATGCGACAAGAAGGGGTATGCAGAAAGACAAAATGTTTGTTCACCTGCATTTTCGACATTTAACTAATCATACCATTTACAGGTATATTACAATGAATTGGAAACTCGCGTGCGACTTAGCAAACGTCGTCAGAAAGCTGGCCAACAGCCGAACAACACTCGATTGATCGTCAGACATCGTCCCCTTAACGCTAATGAATTCAAGATGCAAAGGTACAGAGAGAAGCAACTTGAGCCTCCAGGAGAGGAGGATGAAGACGAGGAAGAAGAAGAGGAGGAGGAGGAGGAGGAACCTCAACAAGAGGTTGAGAAGACTGATGGAAGGGGTGCGTAGTACAACGTAGATAATCTATTATTTCTTAAATATCAGATATTTAATTCACAATATTTCGATACAGCGGGCTCAGAGAATGAAGCTGGGTCTAGGGCATCATCCAGAGCATCTTCACGAGCGTCCAGCAGGAAATCGCGTTCTCGTTCAAAGTCCGCATCCAGATCAAAGTCTGGTTCCCCATCGAAATCGAGATCTAGATCCCGATCGCGGTCCGAGTCACAGTCTCCCTCGAGATCTCACAGTAAATCTAGATCGCGGTCTGCCACGCCGCCCTCGAGAAACTCCTCGAAATCGAGGTCTCGGTCGAAATCGGCATCGAGATCCCGTTCTGGTTCACCGGCCAAATCTCGGTCCGGATCCCCGGCCAGTTCAAAGTCGAGATCAAAGTCACGATCCCGCTCAAGATCAAGATCAGCTAGTGGTAGTGGCAGTGGATCTGGTAGTGGCAGTGGTGAAAGTGGCTCTGACAGTGAATAAGTTAGAAAGTATTCCCAATGAAAAGTAATTAATATGTGAAAAAAGAATTAATTGACTTCTTCGGATAATGTATGGATATACTCATTTCACATCATTTCCTTTCTTTTTTTTTTTAAGAACATAAATTGGTATCCTCCACTTGACTATTACAGACAGGCTTAAACCTATAATCTTTGAACATGTTTGATTATTGTATGTACATAATGATTGTTATAAAATGTATGACATATATTATGATATAATCGAAAAAGTGTTCCTTTCTAATTAAACAAAAAGAAATTACACACAGCTAAACGACAGGCGTGTAGCTCTGTCGAGCGTTAATTCGATAGTTCGAGGATGTGCCAGCAGAGTGCAGTTCATTTCACTCGCGGATCACCTGCAGGAGGCTTACTTTAGATAGAATTGCATCATCTTCGACGTATCCGATACACTGTGTCGTAGCGCGTGGCGCACATGGTAGTGCACTTGTTATTTAAAGTGTCAACCTCGAAAACATTCGTGTGAAAATTGAATTGAGAGAAAAAAGATTTCTATGAGACACAAAGGGTGAGTAAAATATCAACATCGCATGAGAAATGAGACGTCTTCCGTCAGTTTCCGTCATTCGCAAAAGTGTCGTGAACGTTCGAAACTTATTGTGTGTTCTGAAAACATTGACCCTGACTCATGCAATACACTATTTGATACGCATTCGTAGCTGTGGCGTATATTTCTTGAGAATGACACGTAAACAACACAATAGACATTAACAGGTTCTATGCCACCTAAATATAGGTTAATTCCATCAATGTAACTTCTACCAACACAAACGCTTTCAGATTATTCGCGGGGAAAAACACACGATAGCGTTAACATCGAATATCATTATCTTACGAACCGTATTGTAAGGATATAACAAATAAAAGTTGCTTAAATCTCGCACTTGAATTTATATCTTTTATCTTAGCGATATAACTGAATCTCTCGTATTAGTTACTTATTTATAACTAATATCTCATAAGGATTCAGATTGTATTTCAGTCTGTATCAATTTGTCGTTGCAAACATTATAGTGTTTCACTTAATGAATCAATAGATGTAAATATAATATAATTCGATGATCGCTACCGCGTTGCGGCTTTTAACTGAGTCAAACGAAATTATACTTGAGCTGTGCGAAGATGTCAGGGCCGATTTCTTAACTGTTTCAAGGCCTTATTGAGTAAATACACCATTGGTGTTGTCCGCCCGACAGCTCGGTACTCGATGTACATTTAATGATTAACTGATTCTCTTTGTTATCTGGTCGATAATACTTTCAGATGCGTTCCCTCAATACGATTTTGTTAAATAGCTTTACGAACGATAATTTTTCTAAATAACTTCGATGATTTTTACGAAAATTCGAAACTTGTATTTTAGATGGCACCAAAAAATAAAGAGAATAATCTATCAAAGAAGAACAAACGACAAGTTTCAGAGGAGGAAGATGATGAAGATTATCGGAAACGTAGAGATAGGAATAATCAGGTGAACAATGAATTAGCAATTTAATTAATTAAATACCTCTTTGCAATCATACTTAATTTCAACGTTTAATATCTTCACAGGCTGTAAAACGCTCAAGAGTCAAGAGTAAGTTACGTACCCAACAGACATTGGAGCGTGTAAATCAGTTAAAAACAGAGAATGAGTTACTTGAGGAAAAAATTAAAATGCTCACAAAAGAATTAGGATTTTTAAAAGATCTTTTTCTAGCACATGCAGGTAAATTTGGTCTCGTATATTATTTACACATTAGTTAATTGTGTACTACATTAAGTTGTATTTTTCTTTTAGGTTCCAATCAACATTCTGTAAACTTTCAAGATTTAGACTTGAATGCTTTGCTGGCCGATGATGGAAAATCTGAGGACCAGCTGAAGGCATCTGGCAAACTATAGGTTGCAAGACATTCCACGTGAAGGGAGTAACGTGGTATCAATGAAACCTGAGAAGAAAGTGTACTTTGGCTTGTTCATTTCCTAACGCAAGTCAGGCATCTTGGAAAGATGCCTACTTTCTATTGATTTTAAGCAAGATTCAACCGAAGAACATTTTGCACCCACAAATCCTTATATTAAAAATTTAACGACATTAGGATTCAGGGTATTGACACAAGGAGCATAAAAATATGAAAATACAGAGGTGTGGTAGAAGGAAAAGGAGTATATATCTCACATAAATCGTGATGGAAATAAGATGGTAGCATAATAAGTTTCTTAAGAAATGTGAAGTTTGTATATGTACATATAGATTTTATTCTACATACAAAAGAAGTTTTAAAAACTGATTATATTTGCAGACAAAAGAAAAAAATGTTAGGAGAGACACTTAGAAACATGTATCTATAATATATTTTATTGTACCTGTGACTATGTGGTTACACAGTTCAACACATAACCACGAAAGAACTTTTTATTGAAGTATCATGACAAAAAATTTGTGCTATTTATTTCCTGAACGCTGTCTTTATTACTTTTTATAATCGTATTTATTCATGTCATGCAATTTATTATTTCCACCTTAAAAAAATGTTTTTCTCATCATTCCAATTGAATGTGTTTTAACAGACTTGTCACATAAATACTTTATGTATTGGTGGCTTTAAAAAAATGGCCCCAGGATATTACCAGAAAAACAAAATAATATTTATTCTTAAGTATTTAAAAGCGATGAAAGTTTTAAAATAAACGTTTAAAAAAGTTTGAACCCCAGTGATATATTTGATTGTATATCCCATCTATAGTAAAATATCATTCCTATTCGCATTTGCGTAATTCCCTGTATACATTTTGAAGAGCAAGAATATTTCGAAATGAATTGTAGTATTATTCAAGTAACGATAAGAAAGATAAGGCATACGTGGATCTTTAAAACTCGCAGACGAACGCGGGAATGTTCCTGTCATTTTAAATGCATAAGTGACAGTAGTACGATCTAATGAATCTATAAATAAACATCCCAGTATTAGAAGTAACGCATATCATAGCATTTGACTGGCGTGCATTTTTTAATACATTAACCTTTCGAGTGAATGAAGCGAAATGCATTTAATGTTAAAAGTAAGGGAGAATGGTGGATGCCCGGAAAATCACCGGCGGCACCTGTACGCTTCAATACTCGTAGCCGAAAAGACCCGATCGATCCTCGGTCGTCATTCGTAAAACCCATGACCGGCGTCTTCGATCGTGGAACCCTGCGATATGTTCCTGTCGAGATAAAAAACTTTACATCTATCCATGACTACAATGATAATTCTTCTTTAAACCTCCTATTAGCTGCATGTAAAATAAGTTTCCCTCTGTAGCTTTCATACATTATTTCCAGTAAAAAAGTACTGTGACAATAACGCATCGATTGACATTTATTACAACAGTCCCCCGAAATATGAACGTAGGTAACATTTAATAAAATCGATATTACGGGTGACTCTATCCTAAAGACATTTTTCCACTATTCTGAATAAATAATTAATATATTGCGCGATTCTGTCTGTTCGAAGGATCCTATTATCCAGTGAGGAGGAAGGATGTAAGGACCGTGGCACCGTAAGTATGCGATACAGCCCTGCCCATCCTAAGCGCGGTGGGCCGCCGCGCTGGTGGGCCTAGCAGACGACATGTTGGCTGCAGGGAGCACCTCGTCTCGGACGTTTCGGCCGCGAGTTTCCTCGGGGATTCTTGAGTGAGGAGAGCGAGCGAACTTGGTGAAAGCTAGGTGGAAAGAGAGCCAAGACCTCTCGAGGGTGTGTGCGAGAGAGGGCACGCGGTTGGGTTCCCCGAGTGGTGGACTGTGTGCCGTGGTCGTCGACGAGGAGCTCGAGGAGGGGGGTGGAAGCAGGCACGCAGGCGGCGGGGAGGGGGGCCCGGACGAGCCCCCGAAAAACCGAAGAGTAAAAAAAGGAAAAAGTGGAAAGAGAGTGAGAGGGAGAGAACGAAAGAAAGAGGGAAAAAGAGAGAGAGAGAGAGAGAAGGAAAAGTCCCCCCAGGGTGTTCTAGGGGCTCTCCGTCGCAAGCCCCGAGCTACATAGAGAACCGGGCAAAACTGGCCAAGCGATTAACATAGGAGAGGATATAGGATAGAGGAACAGACCACATCATCTTCCCCGTGTACGGGAGCCGTTAGGTCTCGACTCTCGATTCGGCAGGAAAACGAGCTTGCAGCGCGCCGGAGCCGATCTATTTTAACGTCTCCGTTGTTTTGTCCGAAGGGTAGGGGGCCGTGAGGCAAGGCAAGGCAGGCAAGGCGAGTAGAGGCGAGGCGAGGCGAGGTCGTACCGTGTCGTGTACACGCGCCGCGTCCCTTCCTCCTGCAAAACGATTTCGCGTGTGTCTCTCGTGTTCGCGGGCCATCACAGAGAGGCGCATCGGACAGTGCACGTCAACCCATTATCCCGGTGTCCCGCTCCCGCTACTGAGTTGTGCTCGTCGTGCCTCGTGCGTACCTCCCTCTGTCGCAACCTGCCGCGAGTATCTCTCGCGGCCGGTTTCGTCGGCTATTAGAAACGACAGATTCGGCTAAACGGTTTATTACGCGCGGTCTGTATTCACACCGCCGGGATTCTTTTTTCAGCCGCGTATTAATTGATACCTCTTCTAACCAATGGTGATTACGTTCCCGTGTTAAATTTAACACCTCCTGTTTCCTGCTTCCAAGTAGAATCAATTTTTCGGAGCAGGTGTCACGACCTGTGCCAACGACGGACCGTCCGTCGCGGTCTCGGCAACCGTCGATTGTCCTGTTAGAAAAACGGCGGACCGCCGTCGAAACCCGTACCTCTCGTCGCACTTTTAGTACGCACACACGAGAGTTCCCCAGCACCGGGCCAGCAGCGCCGTCCACGGTGTGTAGTTATGGTTTCGCGGGCAGTGCGAGACAGTGAAAGAAGCCGTGAAGTGAACGTGTTGTAAGTGCGATCGGGAAGGAGGATACGCTTAAGGTTGGTGTACGTTGAGAAAAGATAGGAAACGATATTACGGTTGAGGAAGAAGGAAGGAAGGAAAGAAAGAAAGAAAAAAGGAGGAAAGGAGACGAGAAGAAATACGCCAAAGAGAGAAAGACGGATAGAAGGTCGGCGACGGAAGACCGCGAATCGCCGTAGCCGATACCGCGGGTGGAAAAGAGAGAGCCCGATAGAGGAACGGTGTTTGTGTAAGCGAGACGGTGATAGATAAGTGCGAGTGACAGACGTGCGAACGGAACGAAGGAACCGAACTACCGTAGGAACTCGCGGAAAGGGAGCAAAGCTCCGGCGAAACGGCGGGAGAGGGTGTATTTTTCAAACGTCACATTCACGCGAGGTAAACAACACACGCCGGTCGTGCGCTCGTACCGCGAGAGAGAGAGCCGCTCGCTCGGGCTAACGAGGCTAGGCTAGTCGGTGGTGTTTATTCTCCAATCTCGAGAGGCATAAAAGAGAAACAACAGAAGTGGAAGGGAAGAACGAAGAGGGTGAGCCGCGTGTGTCTCTCTCGTGGTGTGTCATGGGGTGTTTCGGCAGCCAGAGCAGTAAGGCCAGCCAGGATGACAGCAAGAACCAGAAGAGGCGCTCGGATGCCATCACCAGGCAGTTACAAAAGGATAAGCAGGTTTACCGGGCTACTCACAGGCTCCTTTTACTCGGTAAGTGACTATGCACAAAATTATAACTGTGTAATTTGTTTTCTTTCATCGTCTCTAATCTTAAATACGTTGCGGTACGTTTTACCCTCGCGGTGCGCGTGATACGGAGTAAAACAAGTAAGATAACAATGACGTTGTTTTCGTTTGCAGAACAAAATTTGTAACCCGTTTCGTATGATATTTAAGAAATATATATACATACGAAACGATCTTCTTTTTGTTTATCCTTATTGAAAACTTATTAACTATGTGTATCATTCTTAGTAACAGTACATACTCGTTTACTAACGTTCTCTGATTATTGACTATACATATACATGTATATTAGGAAACGGGAGCGGTAAATACAGGTGGATTCGACACCGATCGTCGGTTTCGGACAAAGAGTGTTCGCCTGAGGACAGGCCGAACATTATCGTGATGTTCAGCGGCGCGTAATTCAATTTTATCGATTATCGTACGAGCCGGCACCCACGAATATCCAGCGGCTGCTCGTGTTGTACCCTTTTCATACGCTCCTCTCCGTCTCCTTCTTCTCCTTCTCTCAACATTCTCTTTCTCTCTCAAACCAACATGGTCACACACATACACAAACATACACATTCGCAGACACACCACGAATGTAAGTGCGCGCGTGCGCCCCTCACATACGCACACACACCGTCTACTTATTGCGATATTTAACCCAACACCTAGCCATTACCTTCCTATTCTTCGTTTATGTAGGTCGTCGTTCTAATTCGATGTGGATGTGTTGCGTATCCGACTCGTAGCCTGCGGCTACGAAGCAACAGCTGTTACCGTATTGTTTCCTCGTCGCATGCAATTACGATCGTGCAAAAGACGTTATTAATGCGTGTGCCGAGAAACGTTCCGGTTAATCGAACGGTCACTTGAAAACTCTCGGCCGCGGGGATCTGTTTTTCCTCTGATCATTTCACGCAAGCCAACCGATGATCGTGACTTGCTATCGTATTTGTGATACGTTACTTAACAATATCATTGATAGGAAAGGTACGAGGAAACTTGTTAAAATATTGTCCTGTAATTAAAAGTGAGACTCTTCGAATCTCGAACCTTTGGTTGTTTCTTGTAGGAATATGTGAGAATAATGAGCCGATACATAGAAATGAGTACGTCCAACAGGCATACAATATAACAAACATTTTATATATCAAAAACAATAAGATTTGAATCTATCACGATTCATGTATTTCTGTACTATGAAAGCCTTCCTCCTGAAATATTATTCTTTATGCTTCAGGAGCAGGAGAGTCCGGGAAAAGCACGATTGTCAAACAGATGAGGATATTGCACGTCAATGGTTTCAGTGAAGCGTAAGTGTCGTTGTTCGAATATTAAATACTCTTAAGCCAATAGAACGTTCAATGTCACCGAAACTCCACGACATTGTTACATTGATCTTTTTTTACATAGAAAACAGTAATACCAACCGTGTGTAACCTCGGATCTTTTTTTTCTCTCTCTCTCTCTCTTTCTCTCTCTCGTTTTTTCCTGACCCGTTAATACGCACACCGTGAATCATTCAGTCTGCAACCAGTTCGGTCCATCGTGTAACAACAGTATCAACACGTGGCTGATACGAAATCGCTCTTACGTAGGTCCCTATTCTCTCCTATTTCCTTTATTATTCACCGTTCGTTCTTCGAGCGTTTAATTAACATGAATATTACACGAATCGATCGATCGATTTATTCTTTATCCGTTATTTTCCTTAAAATGGAATTTTTCTCACAGAATGTCAATAAGGCGCGGCGGTACCAAGTACATCATTTGCGTCGGATCTTGCGGGACCTCTGTTATGTCCTCCGTTTTTGTTTCGTTCTTTTATTTTCCTTTTTGCGTTATCCCGCCGTTGCCTGTTGACCGCGGCGAAAAGAAAAAGAAATGCGCGAAAGTAAATGAGAGAGGTAGAAACAAGACGTTATCGTAAAAAGATCCTCGGTATATACATATACGTGGAAAATCAGGAGCAACTAGATAGGATGAAAACGACGTGCAAACAGACGAGCCGCCTCGTGTGTGTCGTAAATTCTGTCTGCCTCGGGCGCTGATAACGGACCTAAAAGGCGCCTTATTGCTACGTTTCGCGGTGATTTTTTTAAAATCATACACACATACCGTGAGACGTGTGTGCTAGAATTTTTTTTTCGCCGAGAATGATGAAAAATTCTACGTATACGAAATTTCACCGTCTCGCGGTTTTTTCGTTAAGACGACGGTACGGTTCCAAGAAGAATTACGTATCCGGTTTCTTTGCTAAGGAAATATACCGTGGAATTTTCAGATTTTATACCTTTTTTTCATCTAACTGATTAATATTTCGGGATTATTCTTACGCCATGAAAAATTTTCCACTTAATTCGGAATCGTTTGGCTGCCGGATTCATATGTAAAATATAAACAAGGGAATTCTGAAAATAACTGTCCTGTCATGTCTTCTTCACAATCTATTTACCTATCGCGTAGAATGTATATTTGATAGCCCCGCAGCAATCACGGTAAATTTACCGATGGATGAAATTCGATTTTCGATAACTTTACTGAAAGCATTAAAACGTAAACAGGTCTTACAATTAAGTAGGCGGAACAATCTATTTGTATTTCGTGTATACACCTCCTCCCTTCTATATTTATCTCGTGATATATTCTACCTTTTAAGTTGAAAGGGAATATAGTTGAAGTTTAAAAAAAAAACGTGCGTATATGATGGTTCAAAAAGAAAAAAAAAAGAATATGAAAGGATCGAACGCTTCCTAAGGTGTACCACGTGAGATCGGGATAGGTAGCACATGCTATCGTTTTGTCTGCGAGAAACCTGACCGGAATAACAAACAGATAAAAATGGTAACCTGTATTAGATCGCGACTGTCGTCATTCTATAATCTACGCATGTATGTACACACGATGCGAGGTACTGGTGTGTGACTGTTCCGAATGGCGACAGAAGCCTGGCACGGGTATTACCATGAAACGAGGCCCACACACGAAAATCAATGTTCTTCCACTTGCCTTCGAGTTGTTGGATTACTTGGCCGTAAATTTCCAGCGTCTCCAAAGCGACAAAATTAGTATACTAATACTGGCGTAACGCCGTGGGATCTAAAATTAACAAATGACTCGGAAAGTACTAATAATGACAGCGTGTGTATACATATAGATATAGTTGAGTAGTTCATCCGATAGCTAATTAAATACGATCGATCCTATTTTCTATTTCGCTAGCACCAAAAATTTCCGATAAGATTTAATGGGCATATAAATTCAATATAATTATATATCTTTAGCATTAACAGTACGAGATAAGTAAACGGTATCTTTGTGATGTTTTGTGCAGGGAAAAGAGGCAAAAAATCGAGGACATTAAGAAGAATATCAGGGACGCGATACTGGTAAGAATACTATCGTGATATTTATTTATACAATTCCTTTTTAAATTCGCCTCGTTGTTCCTTTGAGTACGCGAGGAGGATTTTCCTCTCTTTAAACTGTGCTTATTTTCATTCCACCGTAAGATGTTGGAACTGTGAAACTATTCTTCTACACTCTACAATCTAGACGCGTAAAGTGTAGGGTGAAAGATAAAGTATTTTAATTATTTTCCTCTCATGGAAACGTTAGTCATACAAAAGCAAACTTATCAAACTTAACGAAAGAGCTCGAGCACGTGATTAACAAAATACCTTATATTACACTTGCGAATATTTCTCATGCAAACGAATATACCATTATGATATTCATTCTTCTCCGTATTCTTAATCGTATTAATCAAAATCAAATCGTTAACCGAACCCACACGTCTCTTGACAAATACGAATTCATGTCAGAATCGTCATTTTCGTTTCGCCGAAATTTTAACATAAGAGGCGTACAAATGGCCGCATTGACAGGCAGAGTCGTCATTAAAGTTACGTGATACGCCCGTAAATTTGTAATATTAAACCAAGTGTGGAGTATTGTCATCAATTTGTCGTTCGAGGCCGTGTTTATATACGTGTATCATATGTAACCTTGCAATCACTTCCGTATGTCAGGTGAATATAATAGACAAGTTTCCTCCTGACATTTCAGGATTATGAATGACACTATCTGTATGAATCAAAGATAGAACAGCGGGAATTAAATAATCAACGAATAAGCAACGTGTATACCCGATAATTATTAATTAAAAACATTTTTCTCGGTTCTTAGAAATGTTATTTTCGGATATCGAATTTTGGCAGGCATTCGCGTTACGCGCACACGTGTATACTCTCGTTCTTGAAATATCAACCGATGACACTGTATCTATTGTATATTAATTCAGTAATGATATCACATACATCGAATTAATTATAGCTTAGTTGCATGATAAAAATACACCGCCGCTTGTAAAATAAGTTTCATGACCAGTTATCTATGTTCTATATCTGTTCGAGGCGTTTCTTTTTTAAGTACATCGTAAAAATTGTTATTTCGATACCTTATTTTTTCCTTTTTTTTTTGTTTTATTGTCGAGAACATGAACACCTGATTTATCTGCCGCAATAAAAACATACCTCGTTGGTGTATTATTTTCCAGACGATAACCAGCGCGATGAGTACGCTAACACCACCCGTTGTATTGGAGGATTCGGCGAATCAGAGCAAAGTCGACTATATTCTGGACGTCTCCTCTTCCCCAGACTTCGATTATCCCTCGGTGAGTCAGCCGTCCTATTTAGGATTTTCTGTTTCTTTTTAATGCAATACAATGAACAAAAAAAACACACAAGAAAAAAATGTATAAAACGCCGTTCGACCGCAAATCACGCACCACCGTCTGAATGAAACCGTTCGAAAGATATTTCGAGTGCAAGTTCCGAAAATATAATCAAAGTGATGTGTATAGGAAGGATACATTTAATCGACCGGTATTTCAATAAATCAGAGAATAACAAATCCTTTAATCTGTTGTTATGTACTCTCGCAATTTTTAGTCGCCCTGGTTACCTATGGCCGCGAAACATTTGTCAGACTTTACGATATAAACTCGTGACAAAAAGAAATAGAATATTGTTCGTAGTGTGAGAGCCACTGTGTCGCACGAACAGTGTTTGCAATGTTTACACAGCCATCGCACATGTTGGTGCGCCGTATAGTATCCTTGCTATGATGTGCTGCGCCATTCCTCGCGCGGCTACAGTATGTGTGTATGTGTGTATGTGTGTGTATGCATGCGTGTGCGTATATGCATTCGGTTCGTTGTATTGCATAGAGAAATTCATACACTAGAAATACGCTTTCGTACGTATACATATATGTACTTTTAAATCGATCAACAAACGGCTGGTATAAATCTTGCGAAATAGGCAAAAAAAGAACGGTGCGCACTTTAATTACTCGGTTAGTTCCTGGAATGTTGATTCCGGGGAATAATGATTTTTTAATTGCATGTAATGCTTAAATGACGTTTAACGGAAGGACGCTCGTGCATTGCATAATTAAACAATCTCGTCTTATCTTCTTCGGTGAAACTAGTTTCGGGGAACGTGGGGGTGTTGTAGCATCGAAATGTTACAACATATACATATATACGTGGAACGAGAGTGTTATTTAACCCGTTTAGTCATTTTGTATTCAGGACAACAATCTACCGCGCCTCTGATGAAACGTGCACAGAAGTCAGTAGCACAAGTCAGCCCTTGATGAATCCTTCGATATTATGCATAAATAAGTATTCACGAATTTACGAAATTAATTCGTCTCTGACTAATAGTTTTCCCTGAAATTCCGTGACACAATGTCCACACCGAACCGATCGTTGTCTTAAATAGAATAACACCACGGAATATAATAGCGTCTGAACAAGGGATAAACTGGTTGTACGATTAATCCTTCGCTCATACCACTGTCCTTTCGAATCACAAGTGTTTTTTTCTTTTTTTTTTCTTTTAAACATCTGCTCGCTACAGGGGGTGTTCGTTTTAAAAGGAAATCAACTCGTCCCGAATGTGAAATCGATACACCCAGTCGCGGATCAAAAGAAAATTGGTGTATTTCTTTTAATACGATCGGGGGGTTAAAGACGTTATTACCGTGTGTCTTCTGTCACCATAGAGAATAATGCCTTCTCGCGTGCCAAGACGAACGACTGAGATTTCGTGGGCCGAGAAGCCGCGAGCGTTTCGAAGTCGCGATGCGGCGTGTCTCGAAATAAAGTCGTCGCGACAAAATAATCCGCGTGTTTTGCGTCATTCACTGGGAGTCGGTGATAGGTGTATGTATGTATATCTATGTACCTTTATGTCTGACCCACGTACGAACGTTTATCGTTGCCCCTTATTTGTTGCACGTGGTGGTGTATACCATGACCATCGGGAACGATGCACTCGAATTAATCGAATTAAATCGCTTGTCACTGGTCGAGCTACAAACTTTTCTCGTCTATCGTCGTCGTCTCCGTATCGGATCGAACTTTAGGTAAAGATACCGGCGAAAAATCTGTGTGTACACGAAATTTTTGCATTTGTGATCGTCCTTCGTTCGATCGTATTTTTAACGATGAATAACTATCAATTAGTCGAGCTATCTTGAACATGGTATATATATATGTCTAGGCATGTATTTTTGCCAAGGTTGCCGGAAACTTTCATTTTTTTTTTTCGTTCTTCGTCTTTGGTCGATCTTGTGCATTGTAATTCCGAGATAGAAATAAAAACTATCGTCCGAATTACAGAGTATGTATTTTTACCGCGAAATATGAAAAGGAAGTTGCAGCCGGAATGACGTTTCCCTTTTATTCGTTTCATCGTGGCGTTCGACGGTTCGCGTCCAATTTGTCACTGTCATTTGGCCTTCTACATATCTGGGAGGCGGTTGTCGAGGATGCGGAAGTTTATTTCGAGCCAATCCTAACTTGAATTGGACCACAGGCTCATCTCAAGATGCATTTGCATCTGAGTCGTCTATGTTCTCGCGAATCTTCTCGAGTTTGTAAATCTTCCACCACGAATGTAATAATTCATTAGTTCATCTTCACAACGAAAGGATAATCCTGCGTGTGTAAAGCAGCATCCATTACATTTTTAATATCGCGGAGGATATAAATGGCGTGAAAAACCAGATATTCGTGTAGTAACTAATCGGTCGTAAAGGAAAGTTTGTCCAATTTGCTTTGAGATCAGAAGCGCCGGGCAACTATCCTCTTTTAAGGTAAAAATCCGGTGCTATGAGGAAGTTTCAGAAGGGGTACTCGACTGGACATGCTTTGATGCGAACAACAACGATATAATTAATTTTCCTAGCAGGATACCTCCTGATGTCCGTTTACTACTCGTACCATTAAATTTCCAGCAACTTTCTTTGAAGATAGAAAGAAGACGTTTTTTCCACGCGAATAATTTTCATATATTTATAGTGATATTAATTTTTCTAAGGATTTATCATAATTATTTGCTAGAATCGAACACGTTTCGATGCGATAACGTCAAGGTAAAAGGAGTAACCTATGAATCGATAGAAAGGTGAAAGTAGCCTCGGCGGTAAATTTATTAATAAAATAAACTTTATTGGCAGACGAGCATAATAAGCTACGTAAAGTTAACGCGAAAATACTACGTTTCAGTGGTCCAAAATGTGACGTCGATCATTCTATCGTCACAGTGGTCAACGTTAGATGATACTCACTGGTTTTTGTCGCACGTTATGTTTTTCAATGATTAAAGTGCCGCCGCGGAGATTCCCGCCAAAATATATCAAACTCTTTTGAAACCTACCTTCGGAAATCACCCGAAATAATCACATTTACGTCCACTCGTGTTTTGCGTGTTACGAAAGCGGTTTCTATTGTTCTATTCAGAAATTGTATTTATACGCCTTCAATAATCGGTCGGATCGATACACCTCTGTTTCCAGGAATTCTACGAAATCGTCGAAACCCTTTGGAAGGATCGGGGCGTCCAACAGAGTTTCGAAAGGAGTAACGAGTACCAACTAATCGACTGCGCCAAATAGTAAGTGTTATTTCACTATTCCTATACATATACATAACCGAATGAATTCAGCTTCACGCGCGTAGCAAAATTTTTAATCAGTATCGACGATGAAGATCTACTTGTTAATTCTTTGTCGTGTTTAAATATACGTACAGAATGTCTTAAAACAGTTGTTGGTATAAAATACTAGCATAGGTATCGAAGCGTTCTTTTTTTATATAAAAATAAGAGGGTAAAGATATTACCAACCTTCGTTGCGTTGGATCCTGCTATGCTCGAGGCGCGAAGTATGGTTATTCTAATCTGCCCCAGGGTGATATCATGATCACGATAAGGAGCACGAACGATAACATTTACGCGACGATAATGGCACCACGAAGCGCCGGATTTGCTGAAATACTTTTCTATCCTTGTTAAATGATCATGTGTGTTTCTTTTTTTAGAATATGGTATAAGTGATCGTTACTTGAGACTTGAGAAAAGAAAAAAGAAAATCGGAAGGGAACGAATAATTAAAGTGTCATTGTTTAAAACGAGCATAAAAATCGCAACAGATTTAAAACTACGTTTGACTTTTAAATTGCTTGCAATGCGCTTGGATAAATTTCGGAACCGTTCTCATGACCGCGATACATACGGTGTATCCGTGTATATTCATAGGCTTGTGACACCGATTTAATGCCAATGGAGACAATGCCTTAACGAGGTAATCGCTTTAATAGGGGCCACCCGTTTATCTAGGGGTTCTCGATGAATTGGCCCAGCCTCGAACTTTTTTTTTGATGCTGATTCACCGATACGCAAGTTCAGGTATACAATACCGTGTGCATAGGATTTTTATTAGTTGAAAATTAACAGTTATTATCACTGCATACAAACGTCGAATACCTTTCACGGTTTTATATGAGACTATACACGATGTCTCGTCTATCTATCGAACATAGGGTGAGGTATAAAATACTTTACGGAGAAAAATGCTCGAGCTCGGTCTACACGTGCGGAAAATTCTTTGCTCTTTTACGATTCGCCGATTGTGTAAAGTGTTATTTAAGAAATTACACAAATCACCGTTTCGGTTTATCGTGGGACTTTAATTAGAACGAATTCGAACGGCGAGTGTTGTAACGAGTTCAAAAGCGCGTTTGCGACATTCGCGTATATTTTTTCATCGATAAAACGATTTACGCGCCACCCTATTTTGAAAAACTATTTAAATATTATAATCCATCATCAACATGTTTTTGGTTTCCGATACGATAATGTTTATCGTCGCGAGCGTACGTGGTTCACACGATGATATTCGTAATTGCGAAAAATTGCAACGAGAGACAGAGAGAATCGACGTTGTTTATTTTTCAGTTTTTATTTCGATAATGGTATCGTATGAAAACCATGCCCCAGGCCACCAGAGTATTTCGTCTTTCCGCTACAGAATTTGAACGTGTCGCCCCGGAAAATCCATCGGTTTAATAAATTTCCGTGGAACGGTGAAAAACAGGCCGGCGATTCTGTGTCCCGGTATAGTATCTTACTTTAAACGTACCCCTTTGAAAATTACGTAGGTGAGGCATAGGTTGTTGCACTGGATAGTGAGCAAAGGGGCGTAAATCTCGAGTGTAAACGCGAAACTTATCCGCTATGCTAGCAAACCAGAGCATGTAACTTCGTTTGCCGTCTATCAATTCGTCAAACACTTTAATTAGACAGAATTGACTTTACATTTGGCTAGAACCTTGCGACCTCTGCGTACAATTACCATGATGTCGTTACGTGAATAGCCACGTGATTAAAACCATAATTATTCGCTGATACATCGGGGACAATTCGTACGAATTGCACGTCGGTTTCTATTTATTCGTTTCACGATCATTAATCGTACGATAAATCGGCAATCCAACGTGTCGCTGAATTTAGAACGATAATTAGAATTAAATAATATCCGACGATGGTTACGCGTCGGTTACTGGGGGATCCGTCAACACCGTTTTGCATGAAATTCTGATGTTCCTCGATTCTTCTTTTTTTTCTCTCTTTTTCCTTCGTTTCGTCCTCTTGTGCAGCGAGGAACGGTTTCGTTAAAAATAGTACATCGTATTTTTAGGGAGCACTGCTTGAGATATAACCGAGGCATTCGCGTGCGCCGCGGAGACGCAAGATTGTTGTAATTTCATGTATCTATTTACTAAACGTGATTCTTATTGCTAAAGTCAATTTCATCTTCTTTTTTTGTTTTTACTCCTTCGTTGTTTCTTGCCCGTTGGAAATAATATCGGGTGGAAGATCGAAAGAGATCATCGCGGTCGGAGAAGATCACACGGATTCGCGAAATCGTAGTGTAGGTGATTTTCCGTCCCGATCGAAGATACGAGTTATGGAACATAGGAATTCTTGTATTGTTGATAAAAAAATAAAACATGACATCGGCATAGCGCTCTAAATGAATATGGGCCAACAATAAGCTCCCTAAAATATCTTGAATCTGAGTCAGTGTGTGTCGAATAAATATTTGTCCGACAAGAATACGAGATTGCTATATAACAACGCGTGATTATCGATTGTTGGTTCAGTCAGAGTCATTTCCTGGTTGAACAATCGTTGTATTTCATGCGATAAAAATCGTTGCGAGGTGCCATCTCCACGCGGAAAAATTATTACTTTTATCCTTGTGAAATTTACGGTCTTTGTTCTATGCCTATATTCGGACAGAGGGAGAGAGAGAGTATGCATCGATGTGTTAAAATTGATTTGTCCATCGAGTATCACTCGAAAACACACCCGCGCGGTAAAAAAATCCACCGCGATTTCAGGCGCGAACTTGATTCAAATGAAAAAAAAAGAAAGACCGTAAACGAAGAATCAAGTAACATGGCCAATTACACGATGAAATACGTCGGCGCACCTTAAAAAAGGAAACACGTGTCGCTATATTTAGATACCGGTCTATATGTTGGGATCACTGATGCTGATACACATAGTTCATGAATGTTTAGGTCGGCAATACTCTTCTATGTCATTGTGACGTTAGATAGCACAGCATTTTTAACGCCTGCATCATCGTCGATAACTTTGTACGACGATCGTCCAAATAAAGAATAACAACGTGTGCTGCAAACAACCGAGATAGAATCCTGTCGTGAAAAAAGAAGTCCCAAAGAAACCGAACAAATTTTCATTGGCGTGGATATGGATTATCCGGAACCTACGTACATACGGTGTTTCGTTGAAACTTTGCTCCACAACGATGCCAGCGCGGAAAAGCGAGACGGTTTTTAATGTTTGCTGGAAGTCGCGGTACATCGGCCACGTTCAGCGGAGCAACTGTAACCGCCAGGTTCCTCAAATATTTGCAATTCGAGCGAATGGTCGGGCGTCAAAGCCTCCATTTGTAACGATAGGAGGAGGAGAAGGTGGAGGAGGAGAAGGAGGAGGATGAGAGGTCACCGTTACATCGCGCGAAAGATCTTGATCGTTTACTTATGCAATCGGCTCACTATGGTTTTCCAGTTAACGTCGACCTCGTTCGATATCCCATGGAGGTGTTTGTCTTCCTTTCTTTTCGATGCGAATTGAAAATCTGTTCTTGGCACTTTTATTCGTTTTTTTTTTCTTTCTTTCGCTTTTTTTTGTAAGAAGATATACCGATAGGTATCGAGATTCTATGCAAATCACCCTATGATTATATACAGTTAATTGAGAGGCAACGTGGCAGAGTGATTGAATACCTTGCTTTTATCGCACGGATTTCCCACGCCCTCGTCGAATCTTTAGGGCAACACCATCAACACAGACACGATGTTACATCGCTCTCAATAACACAGGAAGTTCCACAAGGGCTTTTACACGCGCGTACTGTTGTACGAGTGGCAAACACGTACATACATACATACATACATACAACGTGTACGGTAAATTGACTCGATTACCATGGATATTTGGTACAAGTATGTAAAGTATTATCAAATCAATTTTCTTCACACCCCGAAGCCCTTCTATTTCTACTATTTTACGTAGGGGTATTTCGTACGATTTAATACGTGTGTAAGAAAGGAATTTGTTATTGAATCAGTAAGAAGAGTGAAATAATGTGAAATCCATGATTGTTTTGTAGCGGAACACCTGCCGCGCCCGTTGTAGAGGATTGTCATACGTATCGCACCACTGTCAGAAATAACGTCGTTGCAGTTGACCTCAAGGTCGGTGGAGTTACATGCCGCGATAACGAGAAAATCGTTCTGCTGTAGCCAGTGGGTCACGACCTCCTTCCTCTTTCAATTCTCCGGAGGTCGATAACCTCATTTCTGTCTGAGCGCGCCAATTCCATGACCTACCTTCTCACGAGCCTACACACATACATGTACATACAACGTGCATAGCTACACTTGTGTATGTCATCGGAAGCACTTTGCCGAAAACCACTTTCGTCGATTTGTGGTTTCTCAAATTTACTCGAGGAGCCAATTTGAGGTTACTTATACTTACTCCTCTCGAGGCTGGTGAACGGGCTTAATTGCTCTCGTGCCTTACGGCCGGTTTAATTGCACCCGACTTTGTACTAGAAAGCGTCATTTAACAGCTTTTTACTATTTTCCACCGAATGAATTTCACAAATAAATTACTTGATATTTCATTCACGTATATACCTACTATACTCACCATTCTACAGATTTTTACTATGATACCTCCCTCTCTGATTATCTTATATTACATTTCTAAATAGATTACCGTCGTTAGAATTTCCAAGTATTTTTCACCAGGTCAGAATATCGCCGCCACTTAGGCTATTTAATATCCGGGCATGATAATCTTCTAGCCTGTCAGGAAATACATTATCACCGTAGAAGGTTGCACACGGTTGCCAAAGCGAGGAGAGAGAGAGAACCCTCCTCCACCCTCTCTGTGTATTCCGACACACACCGTTGCACGTGCACGTTGCCTGGCGATATACGTACACATACATACGCTGCGCCCAAGTCTGCACATAGGATTGATGGTGAGCAGCGGTGGCAGTGACCCATGACCCGGATTGGAAACTGGGTGCCGGAGAGGCATACCCGGCGAGGCCGAGAGGGCGAGAGTTGGGGTTAGGATAGGACACCGCCGAGGATCGATTTTCCCTCTTCGTGCGACTCTATCCACCCTCGACACGAAGGGAGAGGGTTTTGCACAGGGAGACAGGGAGAGAGAAAGAGAGAGCGAGAAAGTAAAGAGAAAGGGAGAAAGAGAGAGTGAGTAAGAGGGAGAAGGGTGTGGAGGAAAGAAAGCGAAGAGAGCTTCCCTACGATGTCTTTGAAGTCCCACCCTTTTCCAGCAAACCACTTCCGTTTTCTTTAGAGTATGTGTGGGTGTGTGGATGTGTGTGTGTGTGTTATCGCAGCACTTTCAACCCTACTCGGTTACCTTCGTCTCGAGATCCCTTGCAGCTTTCGTTCCAGACCGAGAGTTCGGGAACAAGGACTATTCTCTCCTTGTGATGGCTCGAGGGCAACCGGGGTAAATCCCGGGTCGAGCCAGGAACGTAGCTGTTGAGACAACGGAACCTGACGCCTTGAAGGGCTCCACTTACACCGTTTAACTGTGTTTTTGTAGTGGAATAAAGTGCTAATCTTGTTTCCCTTCACTTTTATTTCCCTGTTAATTTAATAACGGTACTTTCTTTTGTAAACGCTTTTCTGATATTTTCATGGGATTACTCGAGTATTTAATAGTAATCTTTTATGTATCATCCGGACGGATAAAAACTGTGGTTTCTTTTGTTTTTCAATCTGTCTAATAAATAGTACAGAGAAGATATCAGATACGCTTCCTGTTTACAGTATATTTCGAAAATTTGACTCACGTCCGCAGTTAAATGAAGACGAACGTGTGAACGTATGAAGTGGCTCTCACGATAACGATGCGGTTGACTGACAATGATTGTTATCGCGGATACCCAACATCGATCGAAACAAGTTCAACTTGATTTAGGCGTAACTCGTTACGGTATTGTCGATTGAAAGTCGTGTGAATGACGTTGTTTCGAATAAGAGGAATAAACAGTCCGTACCATTATTTCTAGAGGTTTTCGACACAATTTTAAAGAAACAAACAATTAGAATTATGTGTTTACCATGAACATTTATATGATTTCTGCACTTCTATGAAAGATACCTATTCATGTACATATATTTATCCTGTTAATTTTTTGTTTCAGTTTTCTAGATAAAGTAGCCATCGTTAAACAGCCGGATTACACGCCCACGGAACAGGTAATTATTCTCGTTTTCGCTGTATCGAATCACGCGGTGTCCTTTCGATTTGATTAACAATAAACGAAATGGTTGTGATCTGTTTTAGGACATCCTCAGGTGTCGAGTTCTCACGTCCGGTATCTTCGAGACGCGGTTTCAAGTCGACAAAGTAAACTTTCAGTAAGTCCTGCCTAACCCCCCTCGGTACCCTCTACACTTTACTCCAGTGTCGTCTGACTATATATAGCCGACGTATTACAGTAACATCGGCCGACGGTAAATATAACGCAAAGCGGCGACGCGCATCTCAACCCGGCGTGTATTACAGCGGCGACTTATGTACGCTATACGTGCAGTGAAATCCGTTAGCCGCGTTAACGCCTCCGCAACTTTATAATATTTTCCCTTTTTGCGTCCACTCGCCGGTCGGTCAGATCCTGTGTGTACACCACATTGTCTTTTATCACGGGAACATCTTTATTGGTTACCGTAGCATTTCATACTATAGGCGAATAAATTGCGGGTCGATTCTAATTTCAAACGATATTATAAATGTTCCTGTTCGCTTAGCCTGTCCATGTTGTATCGCGTGTCACGTTATTTCTTTCCTTTGAATAACACGAATCATTTTTTTTATCGTTCTTATTGCAGTATGTTCGACGTTGGTGGTCAACGTGACGAGAGGAGAAAGTGGATACAGTGTTTTAATGATGTAACGGCAATCATATTCGTAACCGCATGTAGTAGTTATAACATGGTTCTCAGGGAGGATCCGACGAAACTGAGACTTAGGGAAAGTCTCGATCTGTTCAAAAGCATTTGGAACAATCGGTACGACATGGTCATGATTATTTGTTAATGTTAACGAGGAGAAAATAAAATGGAAATTCACTTACCGATTTCTTCTTCTAGGTGGCTCCGCACAATTTCCGTGATCTTGTTTTTAAACAAACAGGATCTATTAGCGGAGAAAATAAAAGCAGGGAAGCACAAATTAGAAGACTATTTCCCAGAATTCGCCCGTTATCAAACACCGGTCGAACCTGGGGTAGTGGCAGATCCCTCGGAACCTCCCGACGTCATAAGGGCCAAGTACTTCATCAGAGACGAGTTTCTCGTAAGTATCCTTTATTTTCGATTATCAAAATCATTAAAAAATCTCTTACACAGTTAGGGGATTATTTTGTAAAGTACACTAAATATAACGGATAGAACAGAATGAGAGTGAGAGAAAAATATTGGATGTAAATTTGTTTTTCAGCGTATAAGTACAGCGAGTGGCGACGGCAAGCACTATTGTTATCCGCACTTCACATGTGCCGTCGATACGGAGAACATCAAGCGAGTGTTTAATGATTGTCGGGACATCATTCAACGGATGCATTTGCGCCAATACGAGCTCTTGTGACTTCGTTCCTGCCGACGTGTCCTGTCACCTATTTACCTAACTGTTACGGTAGTGCTCCACCTTGAGTTAACGCGAGTCAAATGAGCCGCACCGTGGGCGATGGAAACGTATCGCGATACGTGCGGCGGTAGTGCGTAGAACTCTTCCTCGCGTGTCTGAAATCGGTAATATTCAGAAAGTAACGCGTCGAGGAATCCGCGTTTACAGAGAGAAAGAGAGAGTGAGAACGAGAGAAAGAGAAAGAGATAGAAAGAAAGAAAAAAGGAAGGAAAGAAAGAAAGAAAGAAGGAGAGAAAGAAAGGGAGAGGGGAGAGAGAGAGAGAGAGAGGATGAATGACTGCGAGTCGATCGTTCTTCCTCGGCTAATGATTCAAGGAGAAAAGTTGATGCGCAGCGGTTCGAAGATCTCCGAAAAATCTGTCTCGCAACAGAGGATAGTTCTCTTTTTGCACAGAATTGCTTTACTACGTGATTGGTGTATGTACAAGCAAAACTAATATGCCCTCGCGCGTTCTACTCTATAAAACGACCGTTCGACAGAAACATCTCGGGCATTTTGATCACTCGACTCCTTTAGGTTTGACGAAAGTGTGCTGAACGTCGACTGGGAGTAAACAAAAACAAAATATTCGTTGCTACGAACACGTGCAATTTTAACTATTACCTCGTTAATTTTATTCTTATTACGCATCAATTCGTTGATAAGTGGAAAAAAAAGCGAACGAATGTTTTAGCGTGAGCCGATGTTACAAAGTGGCATTGGTCGAAACGTTTAAACGGCTCTTTCGTCCAGCACACTATTCGCGTTATTATCGTTCAGCTCTAGCGTTAAGAACGTTTCCTAAGACTTAGGCGACTTCTCCGATAAAATCCTTATCGTTGAAACTTTTCTTTACTCATTTTTCGAATCTCTATTTTTCCTTGCCCCTTACGAATTGATTACGATCTCCATGTGTTTTTGCAAATTTGATTTTCGACTTCCGAATCTCGACTTTTCATCACATTGGCCCGACCCGTAGGAGTCTCAGCCGCACCTTTTTACAAGAAGAGTATTTTGTGAGATTTTACAGTATTTCGAAGAGCGTTTTAATTATATAACTATGTATCAAATATGTACAGGGTGACCGTCCACGGATTCATGTTTTTATGTGCGTTTCCTACGATCGAGATTCCTCACTAATACCGTTTTTACTGATTTCCATCGATACATTTTCTTTTTTAATTCGTGTACTTAGGCACATGCTACCACCGTAGATAGTACCTTACATATAAATCCTAAAAATCACGTAAGAGATGTGCCACCTTTTAAATTTGTTCTACACATAAAACACTCTCGACTAGTATCACGCTCCGATTTTTGCAAAACCAAAGTATGTCAATATAATGTTATAACGTAACAGAAGTATAATATGTTGCTTATTTATTCGACTTCATAATGATATCGTAGCGTTTTCTCGTCTCGTTTTCAAATAATTCTCTACGCCCTGATGATATATGATAACGTGTACAAATTTTGATCCAAGCATCCGGTAATCGGTTATCGTTAGAAGAAGAAGAAGAAGAAAAAAAAATAATAAGAACTCTTTAGGATAAATGTCCTGAACCAAAGTGCGATGTGCGAATTTCTTATCTCACGTATGTCTTTATGATTAGATCCCTCTCGTCGACGCTATTTGGACACCCTGTATATGGTAAGCCTCCTGTCATTTTCCTTGGATCTTAACTGTACTTTTTATTTAATACTATATCAAGAGAACAAAGTGCTTGTACGCGTGTGCGGACTGCTTCGAAAGTACATAACATGCATACGTGTATGCGTTCCGCGCATTGCGGGTATATTCTCGCACGTGCGTAGACGTTCACACTAAATATATATATTTATATATATATGTATATATATATGGATATATATATATATACCTTTTTTTTATATACACATATACGTATATGTATACATATATACGTAAATTAATGAATTAACACGCGTTTAAAAAAAGATTTTCATTTATTACACCGCTCCCGTTCCACCGCAGCGCGCTCACTCGCGTACACGCACTCTCGTGTTGCTCGATTAGTGCGGATTACTGATCTGTGTAATGTCTACTTTTATATAGGTAACGAGAGTTTAACGTCAAATTAAACTGAGTAAAGTAAGAGTACGAATAAGCCACGTTCCGAGATTTATGTAACGCGACATAATATGCTGGGGCATCCGGTTTTACTATCCTTATTATCATTCTATGTTTCCGACATTTTCCTAATAAATTAAATCATATCTGTCTTTTTTTTATTAATTAATCGATTTTATTCGTATACGTCATGTAAACTGAAAACAGACTGTACGTCTTTGTGGAGGAACGAAATTAACCGCACGTCCCCTTCGTTTCATCTTGTATCATTCACACACTGTGTATCTCGCGGCGCTTCTTCGAATGATTTATTTTTTAACAAATTGTTTCTTATACTTCGTTGGAGAGTTTTTACGCCACTGACATGGATAATGTCGTTTTAAATCTATTTAGTAATATTGTTTTAAATGTTCCTTTCCCGATTGTACCTAGGGTTCTTGCTGTTTTTTTAATTTTTTTAAACGATGAGGATAGAAATTCCGGACATTGCATAACGGTTACTCCGTACATGCTGACGAGCCCACACCCGCATAAATGTACTCTCATGTAATATCAATGTATGGGCCCGTGTGCATATATATATGTATACCTATCGTACTAATACATAACAGACAAGCCATAGTTTATAACGGTATTTATAACTTTATGAAGTGTTATTTTTACTGTAACTGATGACAGATGCAAGTGTGAGAGTAAGGATGAGAGGGAGAGAAAGAAAGGAAGTCTGCCTGTGAGTATTACCTATCGATAAAAAAAAATAATGAAACTTCCGTGAAACTTCAATGTTCACCCAGCACAAAGAGAAGTGAACCATCATTTCGCGTATGCTAGCGTATAAAAAAAAGGAGTATTGTATAATTAGTATTGCTGCGAGTATTCTTATACTATTTTGTTTTTTTTTATAGAGAAGATAAACAAAAGCGTTCGTCCTGATTTCGAGTGCTTTACGTAGCGGCGTCGGACGATTAAAAGGAAATACAGTTCGATTACTCGTTAATTAAATGTACAAGTCGCGTGAAAGTTCTACCGACCGACGAATGGAAAAGAAAGAAAGAAAGAATATCGATGCCATGTAGCCGCGAATTGATTGTCCGTTCTACCGGCCGCAATGCAATAACACACAAAAGATTATATACCTTGCTATTTACTTACCGATCGTAAACAAAAAGAGTGGGAAGAGAGGGGAAAAACCAAGAATTTCGTATGTGTGTAAATTCATTGACTGTTGTGTTACGCGTACGCATGCGAATACAAACGGATACCCGAATTAGTAGCCAAACGTGGCCACGACTATACCGATATACATTATACATAATATATTGTATACATACGCCGATCGCACAAGTTTTTCTTTTTTCTTTTACTGTACGTACAATGAGCCGGGCATGTGAATATGTACGTGTAAAGTAAGCGGTGCAAAGTAATTGTTATTTGTAAATACAATAATGGCAGATTCATACAGAGACAAAGCAATGACTTTTATCGATACTACTTTTGATTGATGGAGCTGATTTCGAGGGAATACATTAATCGTGCGTCTTTGTAAATCGTAATTATTACGTGTAGCGATGCGAACGAACATACATATTTGCGTTATTGGTATCACCGATCATGGAGACGTACATAAGAGAACACAGAGTAATTGGTGTAGAAGAAATTTGCATTTAAATTTTTCGAAGACTATCGACCATTTAGCGACTATTAGAGAAGAAATGAGCAAAGCACGAGCAACTTTATCTCCTCGATGTGATAAGATCGAACGGCCCAGTCGTAATTTAGGAGACAAAAAATGTTCGAATAACGTGAGCGTTGTGTTTTTAAATCATTTGCGAACGCGATCCCGTCGTACAAATGGCAATCGTCGATACGATACAGCAGCTCGACTTACGAAGTACGTTCAATTCTTTTGCATTTTGCAATATTCTTCGTGGACTTCGTCGCTGCGAATGTAGCCTTAAAAAGCGAAAGTGAAAGTAGAGAACCGGGTGTGGCTGGAATCGTCGTGACGAAAAAAAAAGAAAATAAAAAATAAGAAAAAGAGGGGAAAAGAAAAAGAAAAAGTACATTGCGAGTCGATGGTTCGACGTTGCTCGCGAGAGTCGCCAATTAAGGCGCAATTAAACAAAGTCCCGATCGAACGGGAAGTCAATCTGCAAATGCTATTGCATCGAACAGGGTATGATCTGCCTGTTAAAAGAAAATATTGTCACGGATCGCCGAGCAACGACTCTAGGCTGGACGAAATTAAACGAGCAACAACAGCTCTTCTTTCGACGCTGAATAAAAAAAAACATTTCGATTCGTTGCGCGTTTCCGATGGAGCCACAAAAAAGAAACGTGACTGCTCGTAGTAAAATGTATGTGTCTTGCGCTACCAAGTTTGCGTTTAAGTTAAGAATAGAGTCATTTGTTGTGATCGTCTTATCGTTACACTGTTATTCAAAGAAAAATTGTCTTTGCACAGTCAAATTTTATTGAAACGGATACTGTCGTTATATTATTATTATTATATTATTATTATTGCTATTATTATTATTATTATTATTATTATTATTGCTATTATTATGATTTCTATTATTAATATTATTGTCATCGTCATTGTGAGTAGTGATTACTGCTGCGATCATTGTTAAGAGCTGACGTAGGGGAAGAAGCGATTACCGAACGATTTTTGTACATCGATATGTCCATTAATCGTGTAAGTAATTCGAACCGCTTCGTAATGTAATAACTAAATTATTATTTTCGCGACCACGATCAGTGCAGCTGTGGACCAAAGAGAACTTTATAAAGTCTATATTTGAACTATACGTTCTGCTTGTTCCTAACGATGATAGAAAGAAAATTTTTGCCTTTCGTGAACGCGACGATTTTCACCGACGATAAATCAGATTTCCCGTGATCGATGATCGACAACGTGACATCGAGAGACACACGTACATACATGTATATATACATTATATGTATATATATGTGTATATGAAAGAAAAACGAAGAATAATGAATTTTGTTTAAACATCGTACGTTCGTGAAAGCCCCGATCGTGGTCTTGCACAAAGGTAGTTAGCGAGTTTGCTAGAAATGAAATTTCCTAAAGTCTTCGTACAAGGTGAAGGTCGAATAGTAAAATTAAAGAAAAAAAAAACGTTTAAAAGAAACTACGTAACGCATTTACGTGTATGCATAGAAACTGGATAATCGGTCTCAAGCTTGGAGGAATATTAAACGAATGACGCACGTACGGACGTGTAGGGTGTCAATGAGTTCAAGCATTGAGATCATAATTATCGTGTAATTGATATCGGTGCGCTTCTCTTTTTTTTCGTTCGCTCGTCCGGATGCTAAGGTGCTAATAATTTTTCGATCGATATTTTCGTTAGGGAAATCGTTCCTCTTTTCTTTTCTTCTTTTCGCAACGAACACCGTAGCCCCGTGTAGACATCCGTTGCTGGTCATCGACGGATGAACAATTTATTTTAATTTATTTAAAACCACGAGTCTAGAGGACAAACCGTTACTGTTTTTTTTTTTAGTTTTCTGTCAGCTTTTCACTTCTCAATGTCTTCAGCAGTAAAGTAGATATAAATATCTGTCGCGTCTGGCTGTTATTATTTTTCTTTTTTCAAATATTCACGCTAGGACCGCGTTCTTTGAATCTTCGGCTTGCCGTACTAGCAATGCGTGAAATACGTTCCGTTGATAATTACATGAGCGTGATCATTAGACATCGCGGTAGAAAAATCTGATCTTTGTGAAAGTATCGCAGAATGTAAAAGAAACAGTATTCGAAGTTTTACTGAAATTTCCTTAAAATACGACATAGTCTTTCGAAAAGGTGAGCCCATCACCACCTGTCTTATATAAAGCCCTTCGAGTTACGAAGAGGCAATAAAGAAAAAAAATGTTCCATTATCTTCTATCTATAGTATCTACAAACCGTTGTATATCATGGTTCCAACGTTTCCCGATTGTGGATCGTGCCTTTCTATACTTTTCTCAATCGTTTCATTGATTCTTCGTAATTCGTTGGAAAAATCGAAATTTGCTTTCTAGACACCATAGAGAATACGAAGTGATCTTACGTTGTCGAACTTCCAGCTCATTAATCCAGACAACACGTCGTATGTACACACGCGCGTAACACTGTTACGAGATCCCCCATAGTTTTTATTTCAGACATCACGCAATCGAGACGCGAACAAATTCATTTTTATCATAGTCAGATATTCATGCGTATGGAAATCGCGATTTTTCCCAACGTAAGAGCACTTTGTCGTTTTTAGATAAAACATGAGAAGCAAGAGAAAGAAGCTACTTGTGCCTCGAGCGCGCTAACTATCCTATACGTTAAGTAAATAAAAAAAAATAAATAATAATAAAATGGAGCTGCACAAGCGGCTCGTGTCACGTACTATAATGAAATACTTTCTATCGAGAATATATGTGTACGGTGATCGATCGTCGGTGCTATTTGGAAATTGACTTTTTCTAGTCTTCGAAAGCTATTCGCTAGGATCTGAATTTCGCGGACAGCGTAAAAGTTGAGACGGTTGTCGAGACACACGTTGGAATACAAAACGGAGTCGTTGATTTATATTACATCAGAATTATAGAGAATATTAATAAATTTAAAATCACTGTTGATCACGAATGATGAAATTCTTCAATGACTCTTTTTATTCGATTCGGAGGCTCGAGAATATTTGATCGAAACAAATGATTTATTAAATAAAACGAGAAAAAAGATAACAACGTAAAAGTGTACAGAAAACTCGTCCCGCAGGAAGGGTACTCACCTTTGATTCTAGCGATGAAGACAAAGACGACGGATCACTTAATTGTTCGTAAATGTATACACGTATAGTGGACGAGAAATGAAACCAAAAGGAAAGAGTTACCAGCTCGTCAATAATTACGTCCCCCGAACCCGTTTTCTCCCTAATCCTTAATTAATTCGTTGTTGCGTGTCTCTTAGAAATATGTCTAGCTGAAGACTTAAAGATGAATTATTATCAATCCAGATGCAAAAGGAAAAAAAATATATAAGAGCGTAAGGAGAAACCGTTAAGCAGTAACATTCAATAAGCGCTAATTATATGAGCGAATGAATGGTGCCGCGTAAAGAAAAAAAAAGATAAACGTGATGTAAATGAATGATAATTTGTGAAACGTTAGGAAATCAAATTAATATTGTCCGCCCCACGATTCCCTCGATCTCCTCGATCGCGTCGAGGCGTGCTTATTCGTCAAATCGTATTTCTTCTTATATACTTTTATTTTCGATCTAGAATTCAACGATCGCTCGTGACAACAAGAAAATCAACACATTGAAGATACGGATCGACACACACGGCGTATAGTGCAATCAAAGGGAAAGACGTAGTTAATTATTAAAATACGAGGGGCACGCGAATGGGGTATTTATCAATTGTCGCTGTCGGAGGGTTTAATAAAACCGTAAATCATTTCAACGGAATCGTGGGGTGGACATGTAGTATATATGATAAACAGATATACATATAAATAAATAAATATATATATAAATATTATATAAATATATAAATACAGTTCACTGAATCAATGCGGTCGAGTGATTCTTCGTGCGTACAGAATGTGTGCCAAGAGAGAAAGACGCGTATGACTGTAAACGTGTTTCTAGATTACAAGAAAAAAATATTTCATTCTCATTCTGTGATGACTGTCTGAATATGAAGAAAAAAAAGAAATGTTTACATGAATTTAAGCTACTGATTAATCAATTGATCTAGCGAATAAAGGTTTAATTAACAGTCGTTGTACTAACTGCGCAAAACAAAAAAAAATGAAACCTTTAGATGTTAAGGAACACGTGCGTATCGTTCGTACGTGTGAACAGACGGACACGCTAAAAATTTGTGGCGCGTGTTAACGCGCGGAATCATACACACTGATTGACACGCTGTATCTGAATGCAAAGGGAAGACAGTATGATTTGTATACTGTATAACTTTAGTCGTTTATCATTGCTTTCGAGAATATATAAGAGTTATGTGTATAAATTATTATGTGTAATTAAACAAAAGTCATTTAGTACATTCTAAGAGTATATAATATATTATATATATTATACAGAACTCAAAACATATTGACACACATTACATACACACTTATATACAGATAAATAATATGGAGAAATTACAAAACCAAACGCCGCAGTATTATACGTTTGTGTAATTAAAATAGTGACGATATAATCGGGAGAGGTTTGGTTGTATTCAAATTGATTCAATTTACTTCTATTGATTCTGTAATTGTAAGTTAGGGTTTTGAATAATGAGTACCAAGCCTTTACACTGTTCGTATTAATTTTATGCAAGTAACAGTACATTATAAATATTGAAAAATTATTCAGACATTCGTAACAACACAAAAATTACAAGCTTATCGCTTTATTGATCGATTCACGTTTCTATGAAAGTGAAACTACCAGATCTGTATTATCGCACGATAAAAATAATCTCGAACAGAATGTTTCAGTCTTCCATCTAACGAACCGTCATATGTCTCTTTATGTACTGAAGCTGTGCTTTCGATTCTAATATAGCTAAATCGGCAACGATGGGTGCCATTTGCTGGACATGATTCTGGTAATTCGATCCTAAAACACACAAATGTATAACAAAATACTGTTCACACTGTACTATGTAAACACACAGCATACGTACCCATGGCCGCTTTCTTTTCTCCGTAAACGACTTTTCCATCAAACTCATTAAGGGGGACTTTTATGTCCGGTCCAACTTGCTGTATCGTAACATTCAGATGATCCTCGATGTCAGCTAAATACTGTAGAAGAAATGGTGTATTGTTGATGATGGATTGATAGTTGGGCACATTTTATAATAATGGTACTTACGTTTGGCTCGTTGTACCAAACACAACAGCCACCCCTATCAGTAAGATTCGTATTGTTGCAATTTCTTCCCCGAGAAGGGCACCATTCACCGTGGTACCATACTTTTTCGGGTACGGTACTAACTAAGGACATAGCAAGACCCATTCGCTCGGCTCTGCCAACTCTTCCTATACGATGCACGTAATTCGACTTCTCGTCGGGTAAAGTTATGTTAATCACTAGAAACAGTTATATAATTAGTCAACGGAATTCCAATGCAGAATTTCAGATCTATAAATTGAAATTACTCACTGAATGGCAATCCTGTAATATCTAAACCTCGGGCTGCGACGTCAGTGCAGATTAAGAACTTAACTTCCTGCTTCTTAAACTTTTCCAAGTTGGCCTTACGTTCAGGGGGTTTTCGATCTCCGTGTAAACATACGCACGAGAATTGATTCCCACCAACTTGCTTTAGGTATCGTTCTAAATTGTCGCAGTCCATCTTTGTCCTACAGAATATTATCGCCCTGTCCATCTTATGCTCTTTGATAGCACGGACACAATATTCGCCTTTCAATATTTTCACAGCCTCGGACAGCGTTTCTATTACAGAAATTTATTTAGATGTGAATATGAAACGAGTTGTATCGTTTTTTAATTAATGACATACCAGCCGTATTGTTTCCAGGTCTGACATTATCTCGGCTGTGTACACCATCAGTTTCTACATGTGTTCTTAGATTATGCCATGATTTATCTTTCTGTGGATCTACCATTACAACCACGTGATGTACGGTTTCAGGAACTGCATCTTCACCTTTCAAATCTACCCACGTTGGAAAATGCATTAAACGTTCCTGTAAAGTAAATCACGTACATTGTTAATGTCCCTTCGAGCTTTCTGTCTACATGTGGATTCTATATACTAACAGCCATCTTTTTAACTTCGAACGCGTGTAGTGTCGCGGAACAGACCACCATCTGTAGGCGCTTTCCATCGGAAGTGATTTTCGGTATTTGTCTATGTAAACGATCGATGAGTTCGGTGTAACCCTGTTTTAAAAGTCCATCGGCTTCGTCCAGAATGAAGAACCTGCAGTGTGTTAAAGACAGGTAACCGCCTTGGATTAGATCTTCCAAACGTCCTGGTGTTCCAACCACTATATCCACGCCAGAGTGTAAAGTAGAAATTTGTTCTTTTACACTGACTCCACCAATGACTAGTAGATCTTTGATAACAGGATCTTTTAGATGTTTCTTGAACTGAATAAACAAAGTACTGTTCAGTATGTATGTCGACATAAGTGAATTTCATTAGATATAATTGCTTTACCTTCTGAATTTGATTGTAAGTTTGTTCAGCAAGTTCTCGCGACGGTTCAATGATTATAGCTTGAGGAGCATTGTTCTTTGGTTTACCATCTTCTTTACTTTGAGCATGACTACTGTTTACAGGATTATTTTGTACATATTCTTTAGAAGCTGAGGCAAGAGCTATATAATCATTAGGTGGTGGATGCTTAAATGGTTGAGCTCCAAAGTTAAAAGACATCTCTGCATTTTTTAACACAACTGCTGGGAAGAAAGTTTGTTGCTTTTGCTGAGCATTCAAAGTAAATGCCACACCAAGATCCACTCCATTTTTTGTAAAGCTAACTTCACCCTTGGATAGATTCAAGTAGCATCCAATGACATCATGCATTCCAAATGCTTCTCCATAATTATCAAACTGTTTGGCATTTGACTTTTTACCAGTACCACCAAATCCATAACCAAATCTGTCTGTGCCTAGGTCCAATGAAGCCTGTTGCAAAGGAGGTATTGTTGTTATAATACATTCCAATCAATTTTGTTATGAAAGAAGTTGAAAGCAAATGAACCTGAGATGTTGACCATCCCACACGACATAATCCTTCATCAGTGACTATGGCCTCATAAAAGAACTTGTCATTTCCTTTAACTCCCTTATTGGCACGACACCCATGCCACTCTTTTTGTTCACGACTTTGGCAGCGTAAGCCATCTGGAGTAACAGCAAGTGCCCTTCCTCTATCGAATAAACTTAATGACCAATGGGTGGCTGTAGAAAAACTTTTAAATTAATCCTTCAATAATATACTATATTTTCATGAGCAAACAATAGAACCATACACTGTTGTTGATGTGTTGAAACAACGGTTGTATTCCCAGACTCCAGACCTTTTAAGGTCTCCCATACAATTTGCAGAACTGGAAGGCAAAAAGCACCAGTTTTACCACTGCCAGTTTCCGCAGCCATTAATACATCTCCACCACCTAGAATCAATGGAATTGCCTCTGCCTGAACATCGGTGGGCAGCCTGTAAATTAGAGTGTTAGAAGAATTGTTTTGTTTATCTATAAATTACGTGATATCATGTTTATACAGACATCCAGTCCATTTCATCTACCGCCTTCCCGATCTCCGGCAAAACTCCCATCTCTGAAACGTATAATTATTAGTACACAAAATCCTTTGGCATGCTATCACTGTAACCTGGAGGAATTTGCACCAGGTCATAATTTTGGATATAAATTGTTGTTTAAATGATATTAGCAGCGTAAATATGCACCTTCGAAAGCTGTCATAGTGTGGTCAGTTGCGGCTCTTACTTATGCTTGGAACAAATATAAACACAATCACAGACGAAATACAGAATAGATCTGTCACTTTAACTGGGACTCGTGTCTGAGGACTGAAACTTGTGTCACGAAACATGTAAAGGATAGAACGGATATCCTCGCGTTTTTATCTCCTTAATTTATTTTCAGTTAATAATAATTTTATCGTTCCAGATACTATCATTTAGTAAGAAACACTTTGAAACTTGGTTATACCGGATCGTAACGAATAAAAGGAATTGCTCCGAAGTAAAATAGTACTCTAAACTTACTGGAAACTTGCCTTAAAGTCTCCTTACTTGCGCGTAATACTTTGTGGGTACAAGCATATACATACATGTATATATATGTCAGTATAAACTATAAGATGAAGGCCCTGTCGTTTACGTCAAAAGAATCGTTGTAAATAGTTATTCCTGGACTATACATGCTTAGTGGGATAGTGTTAATTACTGCAGAAATGTTGTTCAACGATAAATGTAGTTCGTTTGACAGATAGCACCATAGAAATGACTCCAAAACGAAAGGTACGTTCAGTTCGTACAGGTTATGCTATCATAACACTTTTACAACGATCGTATATTTACATTGCGTTTGATAAATAATGTAATTAATTTATTAACTAATAGACAACTAGCTCGGAATCCACTTCGTCATCCAGCTCAGGTTCTTCCTCCAGCAGTTCTTCAAGTTCAGGCAGTGAATCCAGTTCATCTGATTCAGAGAACTCCAGTAGTTCTGCTAACAGTCAAAAAGTATCTGATACAGAGAGAACAAAAAAGAAAGTACCTTTTCCCCCTGGTCGTCATGTTAAGACCAAAACTGAAACAGTTCATGCACCACCTCCTGACAATAAAAGTAAGGAGAGGGTACCACCAAAATCCAGACCCGTCGTATACTCATCTGAGTCGGAAGAATCACCTAGCAAAGTAAAGACTGCTAAAAGGAAACCACCTGCTAAGCCAAAAGCTACAGCTACAGTAGCACCAGTAATTAAAGCACAAAGACCTCCTGTCAAAGCAGTTGCTGCTTCTGGGCAGCAACATAAAAATCCACAAAATCCGAAACCCGTTGGTAATAAAACAAATAAATTTGCTGGTAAGAATATATGAAAGCTGCTTGTACATTTCTTTTGTAAATTTTGTAAATAGTTATTTTGTTTGTTTGCAAGCCATATATTCTTAGCATACACTTTATTTTATCATAATTGCCCTTATTATTTTCCTAACAAGTTCCACATATCTTATAGCTTCTACAAGTGCTAATGGAAAAGCCCCTGAGAAATCTGCGAAAGCAACATCAGAACCTGTACAAAAGAAATTGAAGAAGAAAAGTATATTTAGTCCTGAAAATAGTAGTGAAAGTGATAGTGGTATTCCGGCAAAGACAAGTACAGCAAAACCAGCAAATAATTCTACTAAATATGTGAAGAATCAACAACCCAAACCAAAACCAACCGAAACAAAGCAAAAAGCTCCTGTTCCAATCAGATCTAGTGAGTAGTTTTCATTCTATTCTTCTGATATCAATTTGTTCAGAATATTTAACACAAGTCTTCCATTTCATCAGCTTTATTGGCAAAATCCGCACAACCGCAAAAGTCAGACAGTTCAGCAAGCTCAAAAAGCTGTTCCGGTGGTTCAGGTTCTTCAGGCTCGTCAGATAGTACCTCCGATTCTGAATCGTCGGAAAGTGTTGCAAGTCCACAACCTCCGCCAAAGAAGAAGGAGAGTCTACCGAGCGTAACCGTAAATACTCCGACGATACCACCGCCGAAACGACCTTCCGCGACCGTTGCACCAGTCAAACCACAGAAATGTACAAAACGGCAGGGTCAGTAAGCAAATACAGAATTTCTGGTCCACTGACTTTATTGTACGTTTATGCAACAAATTTTTCAATGTATACAGGTGCGGTAAAAAGCGAAGACGAAGCAGATGCGTCGGCAAGCGACAAAGAAGTGGAGGAGCATGGAGATGCGACTTCCTCGAAGGCTGCGGCCAAAGGCAAGAGAAAACTACAAACGCGAAAAGGTAGCAAGTTACTCCAGCTCCAAGCGAAGGCAGCTAGCGACTCGGAATCCGATACAGGTACGAACTCGAACTGTACGACTAAGATTAACATAGCGTGCAAAATTTCACTACTAACCTGCAGTTCCTTACTAATCCTAATGTGTGGTCGACTTTGAAACGTAGAAAGTATTTATTATACCTATACCTGTGTTGCCTATCATTGTGAATGTTAGCAACGCATATCCATCTCTTTTTCTCTGCATAGGACTTCGGTTTGTATTTGTTCTCGTTTTTCTTCCCGTATTCTTTAGTTGGCCAACGTTATTCTATCATTTAGATGAGCTAATGATTTGTCTCTACTTTTGTTATTCCCGTACGTTCAGTCCCTCCTATCGACCTTTCATTTATAACTTCCAAACATCAATTTCGGCACATAGATATCTTGTTACTTTAGTACCACCGTTCTTTGGTAGTAAATATCTCTAGATATCTCGATTTGATTAATCAAAGAAGCCTCTCAAAGTAGTATGAGTATTCGAATAAAAAGAAAAGAGCAGGGTAGAGTATTTTCTGCAGGCGGTGGATGTAGGACTCTATGCTGCCCCCTTAACTCAAAAAAGCAGTATTTGCGGTTCTGGATGGATGGATTGGACATATATATGGCCCGTAGGATTCCACTGTGGTCGATGGGACAAACATTTCGTATACAAAAAAGCATGTCCAAGGTGTCCTAAGATGCAGATACAGTCTTTTTGCTTACGGCGGCAGTATGGTTCTCAGGTACGGAAACGGTAGCGTGTAAACGTATCCTGCAAATTCCGCTGATCCGGTGTGATTTATCGAGAGTAGCTGAAAACAAGAGGAGTACCAGCAAATCCCCGGTAAAACGAGCTGGTCCAAGCACCGCGGCTAGGCACTCATCCGGGGCGAACAGGGTGCCGCAAACTAGCGGTAGCGCGAACGCGACCGGGGCTAGATCTGGACCGGCGAATTACAATCGAGTACGTGCAACGAAGGAGAGAGAATGTCCTCTGGCACCGACTTGCGATTCTCGGGGGCATCTTTCCGGGAAACTCGAGTCGCACTTCACGCTAGAAGCTTGTCCGTTGTATCACAACACGACTCCGCAAGCTTGTGTGTAAGTTCACCAGCTTTGATTAATCTATAAATCTCAAACCGAACGAACTAAGATGTTTATATTATATATATATGATTTCGACAGGGAATTTTATAAGGAGAGAAAGAAACGAGAAGATGAGAGAAAGAAAGCTGTAGCATGTCTGGCAAAGAAGTCTCCAAAGGGAGTACATCAAACAACCGAGCAACGTAATTATCAATTGAAAGTCAGGGAGCTGAGAAGTAAATGGAAGGGTAATACCGGCGATGGAAATGAAAGCGACAGCGGTAGCGAGCTTCAAGGAAACGAAAAGGATCGACAACCGCGTCTGACTAACCTAACGCCTGACTACGATCTCAAGTTGTTCATGGAGGCACAAGCAATCGCCAGTGAAAAAATTGTAAGCCGAGACACACATGTAAACGTATCTATTTCTAACGATTGTATTATGTGACACGTTACTTTTGTTATAGGAAAAAGAATTGAAAGAATTGGACTACGACGGAGAGGGTAGAAACGGTGGTGGTACAAGGGTCGTCGAAATGGGGAAATGGGAAATGGAAGTTTGGTACCAAAGTCCATATCCCGAGGAGTTTAGTCGTGCACCGAAACTTTACTTGTGCGAATATTGTTTGCGATACGCGAAAAGTCGTCAAGTTCTCCGAAGACACAGGGAAAAGTGTTTATGGAGACATCCACCCGGTCACGAAGTATATAGGTCAGTAGACGTGTAATGTGTTACTCGTTCTACTCTGGAGTTTAGTCAAGAACATATCTAATGTGAAATATTTCTTCGTTTACAGAAAAGACAAGATTGGCGTATGGGAGGTCGATGGGAAACGCTACAAGCAGTACTGTCAGAATCTTTGTTTGCTGGCGAAGTTCTTCCTGGATCACAAAACGTTGTACTACGACGTTGAACCGTTCCTTTTCTACGTGATGACCATCGGTGATTCAGAAGGATGCCACACCGTTGGTTACTTCAGTAAGGTGAGTCTTTCCCTTTAATGTTTTCTACAATTATGAAAATTAGTGAGATTCTTGTAACTCGTATATTAGCGCGTTATGAAAATGCCGCAGATAGATTAACCGAGTCATTGTATTCGGTATTATTTCAATTTGATCATATTTCGAAATGTATTTCGTTTGAACACTTGCGCAAGGTATCACGATAAATTACAAAACAAATGAATGAAAAACGAATTTGTGGGGGCCAGTGAAATCAGGCGGATAAACGGTCCGCATTTCGTTCACTCTCATCGTATTCCGAAATGATTGTTAAGCCCGGTCATACATTCATAAATAATTTATCGATCGGAAAGTATAATTTCCTCGTTGTAAATTGGGTAAAAGGATAATAGTCAAATCGAAATGAGGGTCACCGTAATGAGACCAACAGGAATAATTTATTCATGGCGAACAGCTGAGCACTTGTCGTCTGTCTCCCGAGCCATTGAAAAATAAAATCAAGCGAGGCATAAAAGAAAAGTTCGCAGGGCGTTCCTTATTGGTGCGGATCTCGTTGCGACGAGCCACGAGGAGTGCCATTAATGCCGAGCACGTGCATGTACGTGCGCGACTGTGCGTGAACGATGGTGCCTGGTATACTTGTGTCAGTTGGCACTTGCGTAAACGGGCCCACGTTTACGCAGTGGGCGTCTACTCGTACGACCCTCGCAGATAATATTAAAATCGTTTAACCCATTAAAAAGTGACGTTCCGCAGCGTCCTTGTGTCCTTTATGTTATTTTATTTTATTTTATTATATCAATGTGACCATCCAAACGTGGGACACAATACTCGTATCTTTCCCAAATACAGATTCGATACAGACTCCTTATTCTACTTTATAGTAATCCATAATAATCCAAGTTGAGTTACAACACATACATATATATAAACCACAAGACTTCACGCAAGTAAGAAGAATCTTTCTACGTAGAATCCTCATAATTTTTCTTCCACAAACGAGCTGGATTTGAAAATCTACGAATTTATATTCGAAAGCGTTCCGCGTGCCGGTTTGCTTTTATTTTGTGGTTTAGTTAGGTCGGTAATGGCATCCACGTACCGTGCAGGGATTACACGAGAGCAAGGGTGTGTATCGTGAATAGGGTGTCTCGTATCTCTGACCCCTCTTCACCCGAGCACTCCTGGACGCCCAGGAGGTCGGTCGGTGGGAGAGCGCGAGGGGTATACCACGCACGCCTATTTACTGCGGAACAGCATCGCCGGAGTCGAAATCTTTACCGACGTTCAACGACCTCTGACCCTGGCAAGACGCGACGATCCGCACCCTCCAGCCCCCTGGGAGGCGACGAAAATTTTCTTCAGACCCCCGTGCAAACGTTTACCCCTAATTCTTTTGTCTTCACCCCCCCCTCCCTACCTTCGTAACCTTTTCTTCGTGAAAATGGTCTTATCCATTTAAAAGACCCCTGTACACGTGGATACATTGTTGTCGCTCGATATTAATCGATTTCTCGACGAATTTTCTTCCATTCGTAAGTTTATTAAAATAATCTTTATAATATTCGCGTGAACTTCGATGTAGAAGGGTATAATCTTCTATTATGAGCATCGCACGCAAACAATCTCTAATCTATAAGTACTATCTCATAAAGATCCTACTATCATCGCGTGTTCTTCGGATAATACGTTCGTAAAAATTAAAAAAAAAAAGGAGAGAAAATCTTTCACATACATCCCTGGAAGGTTTAACAGCAGCCAGCACCCTTCAACATCTCATCGGGCACCCTTTTCCATCGGCGAGGGAACTACATCAAAATCCACTGATAGCATTTTGATATCGATCCTTCCGCTCGGGTTACAACAAAGGGCCTCGACGTGTTCTTACTGGACAGCAAATTACGTTACACACCGTACAAAAGGGCGTACCCCGCAGAGGCCGCTTCCTGCATCCGCAGCGGCGGCGGCAGCGGCAGCGGCGGCGGCGGCGGCGGTAACGCGGAGTCAAAATCTTTATAGACGTTCAATGACCCCGACCCTGGCCAGACAGTCGTGTGGTAGTGGTGGTGCCGACGTAGAGAGGGATGGCGGGGGTGGGTGGCCCTGGCGTACGTACGCTATGCGCTCCGCGACGTGCAGCGCACACCAGGTGGGTGGTTTTCAACCGGGTGGGGGGATTGCCGACGATGGAGGGTGGTGGTGGTGGTGGTGGTGGTAGGTTCACTGCTGCAAGAGGGATGGTGGTTGCAGAGGACGATCGGGAAGGGATGGAAGGGCGGTAAGGGGAGAGAGGGCGTCGCCTGGCATCGGGTCGTCAACCTTTCTGCGGCACTGCGACGTCGGGGTCGTTATTATTTCCTCCTTCTCCTCTCTGTGTTCTCTCTGCACCATCCGTCTACTCTTTCGCGATCTCTCCTTACCTACCTCCTAGCTCTTCGTCCTCGATGTTTCTTCTTTCGATCTTGAAATTTCTTCGTAATTCCATCGACGTGGTTTATTTTATATTTAATTTTCATCCTCGATGATCTTCTATAGCTATTAGATAGAGGATTATTATCGGACAATTTCTGTGGTATGTCTTGTATTAGTTTTTCCCTTGAAGCTTCTTCTTACATTGTAGAGTGTTTTATTAGCTTCGTATCGTATTATTGATTTTCTTTTGTTTAATTGTCACTACGACTTTTCACATCGAGTACCATAGAATATGATTCTCGGTCTACCTTTTTAACCGACTCTAATTTTCTACCGAACAGAACCAGCCGTCTTTTCTTTTCTTTCCCATTTTTTTTTTGGTTCCGATCATTTCCGCGTTCGTCTCGTCCCGTCCCCTCTTCCTTTTCGCAATTATCCATTCATCGGCCGATACAACCGCTTGCCGATGCATCGTCCATCGATCGTCGTACCTACCTACCTACCCACCGTCTACAGCCTAAAACCACTGGCCGTGCAACGTTCACCTTTTCCAACGCAATGCGGTACAACCAGACGAAAGTAGAATCAGACGGGAACATCAAGACACCCGGAGAACGGCTCTCTTTCGTCCTTATCCCCCCGTTGCGTAGCTCCGTATCATTTCGAAGACAATTAGGAGGAAATTCAGCGGCGTGAAAGTGCGGAGAGAAAAACGTGCCGAGTCAGTGACCCGAGTCCAAAGCCGGAAATGTACTTACGCGTCAGCACACACACCCGTCAAGGGTGGATTAATTTAGGGGATGGTCCAGCCGGCGGCACGGTCGCGTTTACGTTAGTCTCCCCTGTTCTCTTCTCTCTTTCTCTCTCTTTTCTATCGGTCTTCTGAAAAATGGCGGTGGCTTCGCTCTCTCTGCCGATCGATTCGAGCGACTCCGTCGAGGTGCTGCAGATACTTCTTCGTCATACCTTGCGGTCTTCTCTCGGCTTGACCTCGAATAATCCGGACGTTGGCCTTGAGAGATCAGGACATTGACCCCGTCCTGGGGTAAGGCGGGCATTGACCTTGGGTGATCCGTACGTTGACCCCCCGCCGGCGGATCGAGGGTATTAACCCCTGGGTAGTCTGGACATTGACCTTGAACGATACCGGTGACCTTGAATGTCAGCTTGAACACCGTTCGAATTCCGTGGTACTGTTAAAGCGTAACGAGGGATTGTGGGGTGGGTGTCTTTTATTTTTGTTTTAGTTCTTTTTCTTCGTTTTTTTCGGAGATCGCGCGAAAGGGTGAGAACGACGCTCTTTCGGACGAAATTGGCGTTGTTGTTGTTGTTCGTTATCGACGGTGTGCAGCACGCCGACGTTTTCTCCGTGGTACATTAATGCCGCACTTATTTCGCTCATCCTGTTGTACCGCGTAGAATTTTGATCAATTCCAAGCCAGCCGAGCAGAAATTAAGGGGGTCGGATCGAGGCACGAACGTTTACAGCTTCCGCCCGTGCTTACTGAAACATGAACAGAAGCTTCTGCTATGGATTACGTAATTGTTTGTCCGTGTGATATATCTGTATCCTATGTTACACTCGTACCGTACCCGTACACGTGGAAACGGTACCATTCCGAATTTGTCATCGATCGTAATGTATCCGGAGGCCTGAAGATAGGAGTGTACCCATCAACGATAAGGAAACCGTTTAACACGTTGATTATCCGTGAAGTTTTCTATGCCTGACAAAAATTCACGTCGTGTTATATAACTTATGTATAATTCATCGTTAAACATAAAAACGTCACGTTACTTTATCTTCCTATCGTGTAAAATATTCGGTATATAACAAGTGTGGCGTTATGATACGTGAGAAATGTTTTAAATAAATTAGATAACGTCGGTCACCGGTGACCACCGTGTGGCTATTAAAACTGAGTTCCCAATGACCTTCGAGGTCATCGTCAACTTGTTAAAGAACAATTTCTGGTTCGTTTATTCTCATTTTTCGCAAAGCAGCGGGAAAATGTGTGTACCGCTTTAAGAACTTTTAACGTTTCCACCGTTAAATACATTCCTATTGGATACTTATAATTGCTGTTTACGATACGGATAATGATAATAACTATAATCATAATGTGGTACAGCCTACATTTGAAAAGCCGTGCTCCTTTGGATCCCCGAAAAAGGAGAAACGCGTGTCACGTTAAATCCACGCGGAACCGGTTTTCGGGGCCATCGGGTCCAAGATACGCACAACGGGGTCTGTCCTGGTCCTGAAATCCTTGTGGCTTTTACCACGAGGATCCACCAAGTGTTCTAGTAAAAGGAGATTTTTCGGTAGTCTGCCCCTTCCGCGAGTTCATCGATCATCGACAAAGTATCGGATTATCGTCGATACGTGTAATCGAGATGATCTCTCTATTAGATGGACACATATACATATATAAATCATTCAAATAGTACATTAAAACTTTTAGTCGATAACGTGACATTCTGTACGAATTACTTTACGACATCTAACGTTTCTAAGAAACGGGAAAGAAAGTCGGGGAAAATCGTGTGGAAAAGTAAAGCGGCGAAAAACCAGCGCGGAGACGAAAATGGGAATTTAATTGGCCGAAGTGAAAGAAACTCGATATCTTTGGGAAACAAAACGCTGACAAAATGCCGGCAATTAACGTCCCGATGAAGATGTATCTCGTTCCAATAGCCGGCTCCAGACGGCTTCAACATTCGACTCGGGGGCAAGAAGAATACGCGAGCCGTGAGTGTGCGGCGTGTTTCGAGTAAACGAGACGACGGGCATATCCTCTTACGTAGGTATTCCAGACAGGATCTCGTGCGAAGAGAAGAAGGAAAAAAAAAAGGACGACGACTCGGGAACAAGACACGCATGTCGAACACCGGCACCTACACCACAATACGCCTATCCTCCCGCAGTTCCACGGTACGGATGAAAGAGTATCTTTTAAGAAACGAACGGGAGACCGGCGAAGGTGAGAATAAATCCGTCGCGAAAAACTGATATTCCAATCACGCCGGCATCGAATTCGACTAAGACCACCGTATCGTATGGCAACGTGAATCCTTTCTAGCTAATTCATACGCTCTACAAAAAAATAAGAAGAAAAAAAGAAAGAATCTTATTCTCGATGAAACTGATCGGAAAGATAATACTGTCCTTTATTTTTTTTTGTTTAAATAGATCATTATGATAATACTTTAATCCTTGAATAAACGGCAACGAACGTGCCACGAGGTAGAAGTTGTTTTTCAGTGTAAAACAAATGAAAATCATCTGTGGAAAACGTGGAAATCGGGTGGCTCGGTTCGTCGTATCCGTGGAAACGCGGCGATTCGCGGCCGCTCAGGGCTCATTTGCCTAACTTCCGGCGGTACGCCAGTTAGCCCGTCACGAACCGTTCCACGGTATATATTCTGAATAATGCATAAAGAGATGGAACGAGTGTACGAGGTAGGAAACGAGGAGCGAATGATGCGGTGGAACAGGGACGGCAACATGGGCGAAGCGAGAGAAAGAGATTAAGGGTGAAGTACCTAGGCTCCATGGTCCCTGCGGGAAAGAGATGCTGGACCGCTGAGGAGGATCCTAGAAGGATGGTCCGGCGTGTATATAATATAATAAATAGACGGCGGGGTCCCGACGGCGTTTATATCTGTAAGGAGAAAAAGGATCCGGTAAAGCGTACACGAAGACAGATGGGACAGAGGAGAGATAGGGAGGGTGGTGCAACAATAGAAGTAACAGACCGTTGAATGGATCGACGAAAAATTTCGATCTATAAGGGAAGAAAGAGGTAACCGTGAAGATCTTGAAATATTATTATCGAACAACTTCTTTATCAACGACAAACGTCGATAAGGAATGTTGTTGATATATTGACATTTTAATAATATCGATAGGATTCATCATCTAGGGTTATAAGGTATTCCGAGTATGATGGTTGCTTAATGATTTTTTTTTTATTTTATCGTTTGTTAGCATGGTAATTGGAAGCTAGAAGGTAGAGAGACAAACGGGGGTGAAGTACCTGCGCCCTTTCGAAGGACAGGTAAAGAATCCCTGAAGAGTATCTGACGGTGGTACATAATATGTAAATAGATAGGCGGGTCTCGACGGCGTTTATACCCGTTCCCTATGTAAAGAGGAAGAAGATCAGACGGAGAGTAGTAACCGAAGGACGAAGTGGGCACGTCAGATGGACGGGGTGTGAGTTAAAGGAGGGCGAGATTTAAACGCGAAAGAATTCCTCCGCGAGGAGCGTGAGATTTTATTTCCAGGGATAAATTTATATACCATAAAGTCCCGTCAATGAAAATCGTCGATGCGCGAGACAACAAGAAAGTTACCGCGAGACTGCGTCTCTCCGCTCGTCGCCCCCGTCGGCATTTACGAAAAAGAGGGTGGAAAAGAAGGGGGGACGGGAGAGGGAAATAAGATCCACGGTCACGATACTCACGCCGAATTTATTCTTTTAATTAGAAAGAGTACGGCGGAAGACGAAGAAGAAGAAGAAAAAAAGAGTACCGGGCAAATTGAAAGGTGCAAATAAAAGGCGAAAATGAAAGACGTCGAGAAAGAGATGCGGGAGAAAGAAAGAAGAAAGACAGAAGAAAAAAGAGAAAAAAGAAAGCACCAGAAGAAAAAAAGAACTCCAGGAAAAACTGGTGGAAATCCTGGGCTTCGACGGGGGGGGGGGGACAAAAAGAAAATGGAAAAAGACAGACACCGCGGAAAGATAGAAAAGGACATCACAGTCGCGGAATGGAACGGGACAAAGAAACGGGAGGGAAAAAAAGACGACAGAAGAGAGAGAGAGAGAGATGGTATAACATAAAGAACAGAGATGGAAAGAGAAAACGAGTAAGAAAAGCAAGTCGGGAGGGTCGGTCAATTTTCCTTAAAAATATCCCGCAGACGTGGTGGGCTGCGGCAGAAGAAGGACCGTGTAAAACGGAAAGAGACAGACACACTGAGAAAGAGAGAAAGACAGAAAGAGAGAGAGAAAGACACGGTAGAAAAGGTGGGACGCGAAGGGTGGTGTGCTGGCAGGAAAGCAGGAAAGCAGAAAAGGAAAGGGATGACGTAGGGTAGCATGGGAGTACGAGGACGAGTAGTAGTAGAGGTCGTCGATACGATACGCGGCGGGCTCTTGGAGAAGAGGTTGGGGTAGGCTTGCCCAACCCCTCTGCCTCCACCCACCACGACTCACCATCGCCTCCCTCGGTCGAGCTTCCCCTCGACCTCTCTCTCTCTCCCCGTTCCTTTCCCTCCCTGCAAAAGCTCACCCCGACCGGGGTCGATCGATGCCAGACAGTCCTGTTCACACGACCAAATCCCGCCGAATACACATCGTCCCGAGAAGCTGGAGTAGGGTGGCACTAGCTCTAGCTCTAGTTTCCCTTACTCCACCCGGTCCGTCGTCGACGTCCTTTCCCCGCGTTGCCGTCGGTTACGCTCGAGCGTCTACTCTCTTCTTGCACGCGTACACTCGACCACGATGTTCTCCACGTCGTGCCTCCTGACAGAGGGCCGCGAGTAAACCTCTTTTTTTTTCTTCACCTTCTCCTTCCTACCTATTACACTTTTCTCTCACTCTTTCTCTTTCTCTGTCTTTTTATCACGCTACGGGAAAAATCCACGTGGATTCAGCTTGCCGTTCGTTCATGACGTGCGTGCACGATGCACTCGTACATTTACACGGGTTCCCAAACGTAGGTGGTATGTATACGTATGTACCGGTGTACATACACACACAAGTGCCACCCTGTACCACGGGCGTGTTCGGGATGGATTCTGAAGATGGTACTCGTTTGTTTTCGTCGCGGGACCTTGACCTTCAGTTTTCCAGTCGTGAAACTAGATTCCGGGAGTTGTAGAAGTCAACGAAGTCCCTTTTACACGCTCGCCGGTCAACCGTGTCGCTCGCCGAAGTTTCCTATCGTATTTATAGTTTAAAACAGGCTGTCCGATGGAAACCGAGGAAACGTTTGTATTTCCAGCGACGTCTAACGGCAGGTTAATTCTCCCGATAGACGGTAGAAGGTGTTTGATCCGATTTCTGCGGTTGGTCATTGTGTCGTATCGACGAAAGCACGCTGTCACTTGCAGTAGCACGAAGGCGACACCCCTGGGGGAAAGCCCGTGTTGCGCTCACTTCTGACTGCGTCTCTGTGACGTATACGACAGCCCCTTTCCCCTCCCTCTCTCTCTCTCTTTCTCGTATACATATACATGCACGCCGTGGGTGAATGGGATTAAAGCACACATACGTCGGTAACGTTTGGCTCGTCTACAGAATTAATAGACATCGGCGCGGCACTGATTAGATATCGATTCCGAAGCTTTCCTTCGGCCATCGTACAGTGTCATTGTGGCACAAAGGTCTATTGTTTCAGTAGACGAGTCTCAGCGAAACGATACAACTCGAAATTTCTTCTATTCTAACGTGAAAACTATATGCGAATTCGTTATCAAACGATTCGAAGTAGACTCGTTCCAAAGAATACCCGGACGTTCGCAATCGAATGATCTTTGTCTCTTCATAAATTATACGGTCATACCGTTTTTCTTCGTTTTTTTTTGGTTGAAACGTAGGGAAATGAAAAAAAGTGGGGTCGATTGAAAAGCAAAAAGTTTTTCCGTTCACTGGACCATTGGATGACCATTATTCGGGTCCATAAAAGTTCTCGGGTTTGATGGAGGCGCAGTACCTTGAGACGGGTCAGGTCAGCGAGGCTTCGTTCGGTTTCTCCCATTCTTCTTTCGACTGGACGAAGGTCCGTTGGATCAATTTGCCGGTGGATGGCACGCAGGATATCTACAAGGGGTCCCGAAAGAACGGTGAACATTTTGGACGTCGGCCAAGATAGACGAACAATGTTTACTTAGGAGAAACGAAAACGTAGAACGAGAGGAATGGCCAATAATTAATAAGTCTTGTGAAAATCTTTTTGGAACAAAGGACACGGGGATCAGGTAGAGTTCTGGCAAAGGTCCCGTGATAATTTCTCTTTTGGATTTAGAAGGACCCGAAGTGTGCAAGGGATAATCCGAAGGTCTACTGGACCCTCCACTCTTCGAAACATCCACCGCTGATAAATCTACGACGTCCCTTAGGATACCCTTCGTCCATGCTTCGTCTAGACGGGAAATTCCCAGACGGATGTTCCTTCCCTTCGTTCTTTTCATTTATTTTTCAAGCAATCTTTTTGTCGATTAATTATACATACACCCGAGGAAATTATTTAAATTGACAAATCGATTTTAACTCTTCGATGCGACGACACTTTTTGTTTTATCTTTGATATGTTCCTTTTTCTTTTTCAATATATCGCGACGAAGAGTTACCACGGTACAGAGACGATTTTCCACGGAGTTTTCCGCGACATAGAATTTTCTCGTAAATTGCACGTGAAATCGTTCGTGAAAGGAGGCACTTGTACGTGTCTTCGAGTAAATGTCGTGGCAGACGAGAAACGCGGCATGAGACTTCACGTACACCCCGTATGTTAAGAGGAACGCTTTGTTCGGCATAAAGAAAGTGGAGGAGGAAACTCGGTGCATCTAAATATAGAAGTGACCGTCGCGAGGAGCTGCACAACCTTTAAGCCACGTTCACACAGTGTCTTATATGCATCGCGAAGGAATTCGTGAAACAACCGCGACTTGCTCGGCGTTCCGATCATCAAGTTTGCAAAGTACATTGTACCATCTTCTTCAGTTCTCACTTGTTTCTCTCGCGATTCGTTTCCTCCGCATCAAGATTTGACTAATTAACCGATTCAACGTGAGAAAGTATTTAAATTCGTGACACACGTTATAATCTCGATTAAAATGATTAATGAAATTGAGGGATACCGGTCGTTTTTGGCGAAATTGATGAGTTTGGAAAATTATACAGGTTTTTTCACCGCAATTCAAACAATTTTGTGGGAACCGATCTGGGACGATCACCGGCGTGTTCGGCGTGAAATTCTGACGTGAAATCATGCACCCCACCTCCCGGAAATCATTTATTTCGATACGATACCGAAGTGGAAATCAATAAAACCGCAGTTTTCTGCGGTTTTTCGGCTGCCGTTCGAAGAGTTTTAGAGATATCGACATGGGACCACGACCACTGTATTTCGGTGGAAATTCTGCGTCGACATGGCTTGCAAACTTTTTATTTTTCGACGAGTCGATTTTTCGGAAAAAATTGGGTCAGGTGTTTTCGTTTTTTACTCGCCATTTCGACAATTTTGTAGCTATCGCTATGAATCTTTTTCGAGCCTATTCAGCATCCGATTCCGCGTCCAAAACGTCCTGGATCATTTAAATAGCTCAAAAATTACGGAAATGGCGGCCGAATTACGAAAATCGCAAAAAATCCTGACCTACCCCCTTCAGATTTTTGCGAAAAATTAAATGTTTGAAAAGTACAACTATTATACATTGATCTGGCGTAGAATTTCCTAACTAAAACAATGGTACAAGTTTCAGGTCGCTATCTTTAAAATTGAACGAATGCCGATCGAAAAACTGGTTGAAATTGATGAATTTTCGCGATTTTCGTAATTCCTTCGTCATTTCCGTAATTTTTGAGCTATGGAAATGATCCAGGGCGTTTTGGGCGCGGAATTCGAAACCGAATAAGACGGTGAAAGATTCAGGTCGATATCTAAAGATTTGCGAACATGACAAAGGAATCACGAAAATCGCGAAAAATCGTCAAATTATGACAATTTTTTGTCGGCATTCGCTCAATTTTAGAGATAGCGGTCTGAAACTGGTACCATTGTTTTAGTTAGAAAATTCTACGCCAGATCAATATATAATAGTTGTACTTTTCGAAAATTTAATTTTTCGCAAAAATCTGAAGGGGGTAGGTCAGGATTTTTTGCGATTTTCGTAATTTGCCCGCCATTTCTACAATTTTTTAGATATCAAAATGATCCTTTCACTGTCTTATTCGGCTTCGGATTCCGCGTCCAAAACGCCCAGGATCATTTTAATAGCTCAAAAATTACGGAAATGGCGGCCGATTTACGAAAATCGCAAAAAATCCTGACCTACCCCCTTCAGATTTTAGCGAAAAATTAAATTTTCGAAAAGTACAACTATTATACATTGATCTGGCGTAGAATTTCCTAACTAAAACAATGGTACAAGTTTCAGGTCGCTATCTTTAAAATTGAACGAATGCCGATCGAAAAACTGGTTGAAATTGATGAATTTTCGCGATTTTCGTAATTCCTTCGTCATTTCCGTAATTTTTGAGCTATGGAAATGATCCAGGGCGTTTTGGACGCGGAATTCGAAACCGAATAAGACGGTGAAAGATTCAGGTCGATATCTAAAGATTTGCGAACATGACAAAGGAATCACGAAAATCGCGAAAAATCGTCAAATTATGACAATTTTTTGTCGGCATTCGCTCAATTTTAGAGATAGCGGTCTGAAACTGGTACCATTGTTTTAGTTAGAAAATTCTACGCCAGATCAATATATAATAGTTGTACTTTTCGAAAATTTAATTTTTCGCAAAAATCTGAAGGGGGTAGGTCAGGATTTTTTGCGATTTTCGTAATTTGCCCGCCATTTCCACAATTGTTGAGCTATTTAAATGATCCTCGGCGTTTTGGACGCGGAATCCGAAGCCGAATAAGCCAGTGAAAGAATCATTTTGATATCTAAAAAATTGTAGAAATGGCGGACGATTTACGAAAATCGCAAAAAATCCTGACCTACCCCCTTCAGATTTTAGCGAAAAATTAAATTTTCGAAAAGTACAACTATTATACATTGATCTGGCGTAGAATTTCCTAACTAAAACAATGGTACAAGTTTCAGGTCCCTATCTTTAAAATTGAACGAATGCCGATCGAAAAACTGGTTGAATTTGACGGTTTTTCGCGATTTTCGTAATTGGCTCGTCGCCATTTCTACAATTTTTTAGATATCGACCTGAATCTTTCACCGCCTTGTTCCGCATCAAGTTACGCATCCAAAACGCCCTGGATCATTTGAATATCTCGTAAATTTCAAAAAAATCTCCACTTTTCCGTTCACTCTCCATATACCCGTGATCGATGATCCCATTCCCATTTCCATGGATCTCTCATCGCGGATGAAAAATCTAATCGTTTCAAGAAAAAACGAGGGGGCGGTGGGGAGTTTGGTGCCGCAATTCTGAACCGGTCCCCCGTCCCCTCCCCTCCCCTCCTCCCACTAGATCTGTCTGAAGTTCGAACGCGAAGAGAGACAATTATTTTATTCGCTTTATCCGCGACAGAAACCATGTAGACGACGTTCGTTCACCTACGCATCGTTCTAACACACCGACGCGTGTCGTACGTCCGTGACGTGTTTATGAGCACACGAGGGACGGGGCACAAGCGATTTATACACAATGAATGCCCGCCGGCTCTCCTCGGCCGTTCGCTTACGTTGTACCATCGTTGCTTGCGTTCCGATGCCTCTATCGTCACACGTTCGTTCGTTCGCTCGCTTACGCGCATTTTATGGCACGGCGATACGCAGAAAAGGATACTGACCGATTGGAAACCTTTTACGATCAACGCCACGTCGCGACTTCTTTCTTTCTGCATCCACGATCGATAAGCTCTGCGCGACGTGTCCGTACACACCGACACCCCTCTTCCCTTTGCCCCTCCTTCCAAACATGTGTGTGTGTGTGTGTGTGTGTGTCTGTTCTCCAAAACGGCCGAAGTTTCCGCGAAGAACGGCTCGTTAAGCGGTTCGATTAATTCAACGTATTTGACTCGGGTGTGTAATCGAGGCTTTCTAAGTAGCAAATGAATCATGCGAACGTTTTTAAGCACCTCGGCTGGCGTGGTTTATTGTCATTCCTTTTCGGAATAATACATGAGCCGTGAAAAGTAAAAAGATTCGTTCGCCGTTCCACCGGGACGTTATCTATTATTTTACGTATTTTTATTTAGAAAGCTAGAGGTGGAGGAGTAGTAGGGTGTCTTTGGCTCGTCCGTTTCTCGTTGCTGACATTCTAACTAGTCTTTTTATTCGTTTATCGCGTATAGCTGGTTGCTGTTAGCTACCGCGATCGTTACTCTATGCGCCACCTTGCTGCGTTTCAGAGATGAAAGGAGACGCAGAAGAGCTCGGTGGTATCGATTCCTCTGAACTATATCTACCAAAGAAGCTGTGCCTCTCCTCGACATCCTCGCGAAGGGCCGCATTTTCAGAATACCTCATTAGTGTACTCCGATTCCTCACCGGTGCTCTCGCGCGCGCATCACACCATGCCGTTTTTCGCCGTTGCCGGGATTTCGGATATTAATCATTCAGTTTTCCCACCGAACCGCACTTTTCTTCGACTTCCGTCATTTCCACCTCAAAGGGATTCGACGGAAGCCTTCCGCGCCCTATAATTAACGACACGACCAGAGATTCCCCATGGACGAACGGTTCCATACTGTGTGTATGAAATTTATAACGCGGGGAACGCAACAAGCTTCTGAAACATTCGATTACAACTAAATACATACATACACACGTACGATACGTACGTACATACATCAATTATGCTCCTCGAGTGTCAAGGAATCTCAATTTGTCGTTGCTAATCGATCTCGGACGGAACAAGGGGGACAGATACGTCGTCGCGACGGGTTCTCGGCGCGAACAACGACGACAACGGTGAAACGAAGAAAAAGGAAGGGAAAAACGACGAGGAAAAATACATAAGATCCCGTCCGTATGGAAAGACAACGGTGGGGACGTCGAGACGTCCCTGAGTCGAGTAGAGACTACTGGCCCAAGGACGTCGCGGGGCCCAGATTCTCATAGTCTCTTCTCTCTTTCCCTCTCTCTTTTCCCTTCCTTTTAATATCCCTCACCATCGGGCCCCGCGGTGCTTCTTCGTCCCCACCAAAAGTTCATTGGCGTGGTTCTCCCCATATTTAGTCTTTGGCTCGTTTTTTTTTTTTAGCAGTTATTCCGACTACGGTGGCTGGTTGGTCTATTCGATGGGTCCCTTACGAGTTTCATTCGCGGGGCCCAAAAACTTCTCTCTCTTCACGCTTTCACTCTCCCCGTCTTTCTTTCTCCCTCTTTCTCTTTCTCTGTCTCTGTCTCTCTCTCTTTACCCTTCCTCGTGGCCCATCCTTTTTCTTCACGGTGCTTCACACCGACGTCACACAAACACGTCCATGTAGAAGTACGGTTGAGTCTTCTCGAGTTGTGTGTCCTTCGGACCGTTGCTGCCCCACTCGGCAGTTAGCAACAGCCACGGCCGGCTATGGCCGGAAATACCGGGTGTTCGAGTTGCACCGGGACCGTTCTTGCGCGTCGAAATGGGTCCGAGGGTCTAGGAATGATTAATGACAGGGATTCTACGTATGCGGGCTGCGAAGGGCCCGAAATATTCGTTTCTACGTTTCTACCTTCCGACGGACATCGGGGCCCGATGAGTCGCGACTACATACATGGCAGTTCTTACTTTAGGTTACACGCTGCCAGTTCCACGGCTGGGATAAAAATACTCGGGAGTGTTTTTATAGAAGACATTTGTCGGACGGAGTAATTTTTGTAATTAGGAATGATGTCATGCGAATCTGCCAGCAATAAGTTTAAAAACAGAAGTTTTAAAATGTCTTCGAGTGCCCCACATCGTTCGAAGTAATAAAAATCTTACGGTATCGTGAACATTTTATCCTTTTTTTTCCAACGACTTTTGAAATCCTCCCATTGATTTATCGATTTATAACAATAATTAATTCCTTCGTAATTGTATCACTTATTCCTCGTTCACGTACACACATACATACTGTATGCGTCTCGCCGCATATAGCTCAAGAAAAATGGTCGTTGCCGTCTGTTAGGATATAGATAGTAATCCTGTCCCGAAGATTAAGCTCCTCTTTCACGAACAGGATCGAGAGAGATTTTCCTTTCTTTTGTGCCCGCTAGAGATGGTCATTATCCATCGGACAATTGCTCGGCCAAATACGATAGACGCCTCGCAAGGATTAACCGTAACACTTTCTTGTACCTTCTCCCCTCAGATTATAGTATTTAAAACGAAATCTCTCGCGACTAAACAAATTCCGGCACAATCAACGAACGTTATCCTTTTGACGAACAAAAATATACACACACATAAACATATACGTTTATTTTTTCGCCGGACCCGCGTGTCCATTTTATTTGAAGTATACAGATAGAAGCGTGTGCTACGTGTAGATGTAATTCCATACGAAATTTATCTAATCTCGGTGTACGATGTTTTAACATGCCCTCGTTATATACGCCCACCCGCGTGTCACCGTAAAAAATCCGTTCTGAAACATCGACGACCATTAGACACCGTTCAATTTTTAAATATGATATTCCGACGATATCGCCGGTCATCCGAATTCGTTCTTTTTTCTGCGATTCTTTTCTCCTTCGACTTTTTTGTGTTTTTTTTTTATTCGACGTTTCTATCACGTGCAAGGAAACTCGAACGAATTCATGTGGGCGTTCGAGCGAAAATGCATACGTTACAGATCGGTAACGATCGAAGTTCGGGCGACGGGGGGAGCATAGTCGAAAATATCGTTAATCCATTGTGCTCCGTCGACTGGGCGAAGGTCGTGACGCATTTTCGTCGCATTAACGTCATAATACTTCTTGATTGTGTCTGCTGCACACGCAGCCGCATGGGCGGAGCGTGTCGAGCGTGCTAACACACAACGAACGAAAATATTATTCTGTTTTTCACCGTAAACACGTCCGCCAAGTTTTGACCTTTAAAATAGCATATACTACGTGTGTGTATGTACTTAGATGCACCGAACTGGCGATACAGAGTTCGTTGTTTTGACCTCCTAAAACGGTTCAGATCGCTCGTCGAAGAAAAAAAAATTGTGAAAAAATTTCTAGCCACCGGTCGAGCGAAAGAATCGACAAAAAAAACACACACACACACTGAAACAATAACTCCCGTTTGTTGCAGGAAAAAAACTCGTTCCTGAACTACAACGTCTCATGCATCCTGACGCTGCCGCCTTATCAGAGACAGGGTTACGGCCGACTTCTCATCGACTTTAGTGAGTGTATTTCTTTTCTTTTCCCCCCCGTCCCCGGCCCCCCTCATTTTTTGTTCTCTTCGCCGCGTTGTGTGTTTGTCTAACCTCAGCGGAGCCAAGGTTATAAGATGACGACATCGCCTCTACGAAAACGAAAGGATAACCGAATTAGGAACCGGAGTTGGCGCGTAACGCCTTCGCGGTTTCCTCGTGGTGATTTCGTCGTAGCTGCGGTCGTTACGTTCGCGAAGACCTCGTCCGGGGCACGCGTCCTTACGAATTCGACGATTGCCGGAACCGGCGGGACACCGACGCACCACGCGTTCCAGATTTCAAAATGTTAATCTCGATAACGAACGTCAGGAATTTAATCCATCCCCGCGTTTAAATAATTCAATATCTCTAACCTTCATTTACCATGAATTTACCTCTCCGTTGACCTTCTCGTGGATCGATAGAATTTCCATAAGATACTCCCAACAGTTTTTCACCCCTCCCCCCTTCCCCCTCTGATCGTGAAGAAAAACCATCTAGGTTTTCCACGACCAACCGATAAAATATCACCCGACGATCGTTCAGCCAAACGGATTCTCCTAATCACGATGATAATTGAATAGATAATAGCATCGGTCTCCCCTCGAAAACCCCGAACGCGGTAAACCAATCGTTCTATATCCGACATCCCCATTTAATTCGTCGCGGTCCGAACATGCTACGGTGAAAACGGGGACGAGAGGGTGGAAAATACGGTTTTCCGCCATTGTTCCCCGTTTACTCGTCGAAGCGTTCGCAAAAGAAACACAGGAGACACTCGGCGCGGAGAGTTACTCCTCAACGTAGACGTGATTCTAAAGCGGCCGTATTCTCTTTCTCTCTCTCTCTCCCTCTGTCTCCCTATCTTTCTCCCTCTTCCTACCCGTCTCTCTCTCTCTCCCTCCGCACGAGGCGTAGCGTTGATAATTAAACGTGGGCTTTTTGCCGTGACGTCATTTTCATTGATGCCGACGAGCCGAGGGCGGGAGTGTGGGTTGCCAACGTAGGGGGTAACGGGAGGGTGGGAACCAAGGGGTGGGGGAACGGTGGGGTTGTGGGTCGACGTACTATGCGGACGGTGGAGCGTAGTCGCAGGAGGTGGAGGAGGAGGAGGAGGAAAAGGGGGAGGGGTGGTGGTTTTTAGCCCTCCCGGGTTTTCCGCAGGGGCTGCCGCGGAGGAGTGAGACACGGTACTTTGAGCCAGTGGTGGAGGCAGCGGGGTACCGACGGTGGTGGGATAGAATCGGTGGTGGTAGTAGTGACGCCGGATAGTGGAGAGTGTAGGTTGGAGTGGAGTGGTTAGCAGAAAGTGCGACGCCCGGCGTCTCGCCGCATCGATCGACCCCCCCCCCCCCTCTCGACCAGGGGTACCCGTGGAGTTGCTGCTGCTGCTGCTGCTGCTGCTGCTGCTGCTGCCGACGCCACCACCACCACCACCAGCATCGAAGCCGATGCTGTGTACCTGCTGTTGGCTTATACTCCATACGCGTGCAGACGCTCGTACACACACACAGATAGACACATGGACGAGATCTCGTCTCGTGTACGGGGTGTGTCTGGTGCACGGTATTTGCTCCACATGGAGATCTTCCTAATGAAAAAAAGCCAATGTAGATTCCACCCTCTGTCTGTCTCTCTCTATCTTTCTCTCACACACTTTTTTTTTCTTTCTTTTGGGTGGAAATTATCGTCGATGTCTACGATGATTAATAAACATCGATTGATGGTTATCACTCCGGTGATTCTAGTAACACTATAGAGTACGTAGGGGATGATTATTGGGAAAGATACTTGAAAGAGTTTATGTAACCTTGTTTCGTACTTGGAGGTTGTATATACTTGTTTACGGGGAACTTTTTAACGAACCATCTTATTCCCAGGGTATTGTTCTTTTATTTCTGTTGCTATTTTTTTTTTACATTCTTTCACGGGATAGAATAAAGTTGTGTGCTCGCTTTGGATAAAATTCTAGTGTACTAGACACACCCTGTACATCCCTCTACGGGTCTACCCTCTCGTCGGGTAGTAGTCTAGTACAGGTTGATCCTATAGCGATTTCTACCTGGCTCGCTTCGAGCGGCGTAGGGCTCGCAATCGTATGACCTCTCGTGACCTCGCCCCACGAGTCCCTCGTAGCGTAGGATTGGCAGGGCCACCGACGCCCTTTTCCTCCTCGTAGGGCAGGTATCCGATGGAAGAGGAGAAGGGAGAACGCGTCCACAACCTTCCCCGACGCGGCCTCCTGTCACGCCGATATCCATCCACCCTTCCCGTCGTACACTTGGTCTCCTACAACCCTCACCCGCCCTCCCCCTCTCTACCTTCACCACCACTACCACCACCACCACCATTCTCGTCGTTGTTCTCATCCTCCTAGTCCACCGTTTTCCTCTTTCTCGATTTTCTACCACCACCATCAGTAGTACCAGTACCACCATGAACTCCATCCTCGTTTCACGCCGATCCCAAAAGTCTGCAAACTGAACGGACGCGTAATGAATGCGCTCGACCCTCCCAAAGTAATCGGTGGAGAAAGAGAGATGGAGAAAGAGAGAAAGAGAAGAGAAGGAGAAAGAGAAAGAGAAAGAGAAAGAGAAAGAGGAGAAATAGGAGACGGAGAAGGAGGTGGTGGAAAAGAATTGGAGGAGGGTTGGATACGGAGATAGAGGGTAGACTGTCCTCTCTCGCCGGGAACCTACGCGGGTCCAGGATAGCGAAGGAGGATGAGAGGGATGGTCGTTGAACCCCTCAGCCTCCGGGACATCCTGGAATAATCCCGGAATAGGACCGGTCCTCGTGGGCTGTGTCGGGTACTCCACAAAAATCGTCTCCTATCTTTTGTGTCCCGTTTATTTATTTTTTCTTCCCTTTGTCCCGACACCTGGTCGCGGGCATGGTAGAGACGTAAGGTTGTTATCATCTCGAGCATGATTCTATGGGTAATAATAAGAGTATGGTAATTTCTGGAACGTACCAAGCACCGTGTATGGTGATTTTCGAAAGATACAACCGACCGTCGGCGACATGGTCGTTGAACTTTACGATCTCCAGGTGTTTCCGAAGCCAAAAGTAACGCGGATCGCCTAACCGGATGATCGTTGCGGAAAAAAAAATAGAAAAATGTTGCACGTACACGTGTCAGGCGAACGTATGAAAAAAAGGACGGTCGTTGAACTTCACAGTTACACGGTGGAATTATTCGATTCGCGGAAATTAACTTACTACAGTTCCTTCGTTTGTCTGACGAATAAAAAATAATCGAAACCAGGTGAAAAGGTTACATCTCGAAAGGTTCCTCTGTGACGGGTGGCTGGAGGGAGATGTGGAAGTGTCATTACCGTTTTGCATAATCTACAGGCAATTTCCCGGGAAATATCGAATCTACGCGAGTTTGTAATCTTTCGTCTCGAGCAGCGATTCATCTTTCACCGATGCGGAATGATTGACCCAAATTCCCAGCCAATCCAGAAATTTGTCTTCAGGAATTCGCGAAATATTTTCATGTTTCCCCCTTCGGGAACTTTGAAAAATAATTAGGCATGATTTAAAAGATTCTTTCGCTTTTAAACACCGCGACGAGGTAGAGGGTGGAGAAGGGAGTGGGGGGGGGGGTACTTCGGTTAATGAGGAAACTTCCGGATTGCCCGACAACGAGTTGGAATGGAAGTTGACTCGCGGTATGGCGATGGGAACGTCAACTCGACGGAATCTCGAAGACTGAATATTTACGCGTCCTTCTCTCTCTCTCTATCTCTCCCTTTCTCTCAGGAATGACCGAACGTTTCTACGTATCGAAACGTAACCAGAATGTCCATCGTAAATGGCATAATCGGCATTCGAATGGATGACGAAGCTGGAATAGTCACGGATCAATGCCTTCGCGTGTCTTCTTAGGTGGTGTTGGCTGCATACCGATGCAGAATCAATACGTACAAAGGTATCACCGTCCCACCGACGTATCTTTTACCCTTTACCGGCTTAACGGATGACCCATAAACCGTACAGACTATATTTACCACGACGACCTAAGCGATATTAATCTATTTCCAAGAATCTTTCTTTTATTTCCACGTATCTCGAACAAACGTTCTAACGTTGATTTTTCCTTCCATGGTTCAATGGATGATTTTCCTGGACCACCACCCCACGAGTGTTTGATATTCGTCCTGACGCTGTACCTTTATACCGTGTCAGACCTTTCGACTGACATAATCCAAGGTATGCGTCGAGCACTGTGAAAGATACCGCTGATTTAGAGTCAGTGTCGGTTCGAAAGCCCTCGGGTGTTCCTCCTCTTCCTTCGTCTGACTATCCATTTTTCTCCGATGCCTCGTCGCAGGATACTTCGGACAAACGAGGCGGAACGGACGTTCAACCAGGCTCCAGGAGCAGACTGGCATCGACAGTGCCGTATACGTTGAAAGTATCCCCCCTGTTCTTATATCACATAAAAAGAACGTTCGTTACTCATCAAACTGACAAAATTACATCGAGGTCTTCGTGAAAATTCCTGTGAAATTAAAATAGAAAATTTTTACGAGTAGTTGGTCATATATTTGTCGTACGGGAAAATCTGGGTCCACGGCATCGATTTTCTAGTTTCCGAATTTTCCTCGCACACGTCTATGCGCCGATACGGCACTGCGGCTCGGCATTTCATCCTTCGTCGGTCACTGACACCAGAAATGGCTATAGTGGTGGCGTCGATTCAGGATGGATACGTGTATTATATGTATGTATGTATGTACACGCGCATACATATATATATCTACATACGTACGTATACATATACATATATATGACGTATACGTACGTATACGTGGCAAGTTGCTCTACGTAGCTATGCGGCTTCGACGAGCAACGGTGCCTCGTGAAATCGGAATTTCATAGTCCGTTTAGTAGTCCGTGCATAAAAGGGTAGAATGCAGTTCATAAATAATATACGAACACGATAGAATAGAGCCACGGTCGGTCGAACAAAATGTACAGAACGAACTCGTTTACTCGTACGAAGGACACTCACAAGGGGAGACTAACGTTCGCGACAAATGTCAAGGATCCACGAGCGAACAGATAATAGTTTCCATCGGTGTAATTCCGGTAATTAAAATAAAACAAATCAATGGTGTTTCCCATCCTCTCGTTGCAGGCTATCTGTTGACGAGGGTCGAGAAGAAAATTGGCTCGCCGGAGAAACCTTTATCGGATTTGGGCTTGATCTCGTATCGCAGCTACTGGAAGGACGTTTTGCTGCAGTACCTCTGCAACTTCGGGGGCAAGGAACTCTCCGTTAAAGGTAATAATAGTTCGGGAAGCCGCGCTATATTCGGACAACCGGGCCACCGGATTTGTAAATCGATTTCGCGGATTGTGTGTGTGTAATCTTAATTCGGCCGCGTTGGGCTCGAGTACGATTATATTACGATAAATACCACGGACACTTGCGGATCTTGAATAATATACGTTAAAGAACGCTTCACGGCTATCTGAAGCAACGGAAGTCTAAATATATGTAGATGTTACCTTAATTAGTCGAGATCCATAATGTATGTCACTCGGAAATAATTGTGTGACCGAAACCGTCGAAATAGTTGTCCGATTGACATACATTATGAATTCCGAATAATTCTGGTAACGTTTATTTAGCTTCCTGATCGTTCGGATAGCGGTAAAGTATTTTTTTTTTTTTAATGATACACTACGGATACACGGATAAACGGTGTTATTTATTTACGAGCGTAACACTGTGTGTCACAGATATCAGCAAGGAAATGGCGATCGACTCGTATGACATAGTCAGCACCCTTCAAGCCCTCGGTATGATGAAGTACTGGAAGGGCAAGCATATCATTCTAAAGAAACAGGTAGGTTTCGCTTTTGTCATTCTAATTCACTTGAAACGAACGTACAATGGTTCCCCTACAACCGGGATAGATACCACATATATTTTTTTTACCCCGCGAACACGCGTATCATCGTGTCACAGGATTTATCGCGGTTCCTTTGAGTAATCGCCGACAGAAATTTCTAATGAAATAATGTCTAAGTCAATCATGTATATAAATTAATATTTAAACATTTACACGTTCCATCCAAGCAAAAACAAGGTCTTTTACAAAACTGATATATCGGTTACAAGAAATATTTCACGATTCGTATGAAAAAGCACGTTTATTCTCGTCCGCATCGTCACCAATGTTCTTTCCCGAGAAAATATTCGTCCGAGATCAGGAATATCTCGTTCCCAGTAAATCCGCGGAATTATCAAGATATATAATAAAGCTCGGAAAGGAGAAGGGGGGTAGGGAAAAAAAGAGAGACGGTAGACATGGAGAACCGTTGAAATAATTTCAGGACGTGATCGACGACTACAAGGAGAGGGTGAAGAGACGGGGACCCGTCTACAAAGAGATCGATCCGGAGTGTCTGAAATGGAACCCCTTCCAGCCTCCTAAGACGCCCTCCGCCTCGAACTAAGGTCTGCTGCAGGAGGCCAAGAATGACGCCGACGGCGGCCTTCCCCTACCCTTTCGTCTGTCGAGGGCGGTGGTCGATCTCTTTTCTTCTTCTACTTCGTCCTCTTCCTCTTCTTCTAACTTCTCTTCGTCCCTTCTCTACCTTGTTACGGGGTGTCTCCTCTTACCCGTTTTGTGTGTAACGTCGTCGCGCATTTCGTCAAGGAGACGCGCAAGGAAGCCATAAGCTACGACATGCAGATTTCACGGCTACACAACGATCGGTAAAACCCGTGAAAATCCTTCCTAAGAATTCCTTCGAGCCACCCTTTTCGAAAGAGCCCTTCGGGACCAAGAACTCGAGGTCGACGGGTTACGGATATCCTGCCGTTACCGATCGAGTTACAGAAGGCGATATATAAGAAGTCGACTATTCACGGAAATAGTCTTCGGTACGATTGTTAAACGACCTGACCACTTATGGTGATCGAAAGGATTTCTTTCGTGAACAACACCCTGGTGAAGGTGAACTGTTGCGTCGGGGATGACGGGAGGGTTGTTTAACGTACGACCTGGATCGACCTCTGGTTCACGTCCGACGGTGTGAGTCTCCGGATTCACGAGAAATCGTGTCAATTATATCTGCGGGAATGTGGAGCACCGATATCGTGTGTTCCCCTCCCGCATTGATCGCAGCCGGCAATAAATAATACTTTTTTATCGATAAATATATGTATACGTCTATTATTAGGTTTGGAAGCAATGCGATATGACGGTAATTGTTAAACGATTCGTCCGCAGTTAATTGAATTGCCCCAGGAAATCTCTGTCACCTATATCCCAGGTTTAAATGACCTTTTACTTAATTATCTCGATTTTAATCACTCTTCTCTCTCTTTCTCTCTTCTTTTTTTTGGGTTACTTTAAACGCGGCAACGTCACGTCAGCTTAATCGATCCCCGAAACGAGTTTTAGCTGGCGGTTACTCGAACGTGACGCGGTCTCGTTGCACTCTCGAAAGAAAACACGCTTTTTCCACGTCTGTTCCTTTTGTATTTTTTTTATCTCCTCTCCGATAATCGAATTCGGTGAAATATGTCGCGGTGAACTCGCGAGAAGATACAAACAAACGGGAGAGACAATTTTATCGATCGTGACGAATAGCGTGCGAAATTTCCGATGCCGAGAGAAATTTCACAACCGTGCAGAAGGTGTCCCAGTCGTCGGCGTCCTGGCGCAAGGAATCCCGAAGCTATCGAGCCAAGGTTGAACGAGATCGATTTTAAAACGTTCGCGTTCCCGCGAGACGTCACCAATTTTTCATTCGTGAAACGACACCGATTTTTCGTCCGTGATACGAAACCACGCCGGGAATATATCGGTCGCGAGCGTTCCGTGTAATTAGCGATAATTGTGAGACATTCGTGACACCGCAGGGTACGAGGAGACGTTTCAAAGGGAAAGGTCGTGTTAGGTAATTACGTAGATAGACATTAAACAAGATTGACGTAATGAAACTGTATATTTTCAACCTTTTTTTTTTTGTTCTTATCTATACATGGAGTACATATATTCGTAAATTGATGTCGGCGTGGAACGCCCTTTATGTTTTATTACTACGGGAGCGTCGTTGGTTTAAAAGTCACACGAGGAAACTTGTTTTGACGTTTATCGCATTAACGTGTTATCGTCGGCCAGACAAAAATGTGTTAAAGTAGCTCCAGACTATTCGTGTTTTTCGACGTCTCGGTTGTTTTCGTCGAAAAAAAGTCTATATTTTCAGTGTTACATCGAAACACGTGATCTTTCCTTTATTTTTCCGTTCTTTCGTGCGACAAATTTATCGTTCAAGGAGTAACAAATTCTGAACCACTAGGAAAGTATTCTAACGATAAAAGAACACAGTGACAAAAGTGGTGTACATTATTCGTGGAATGGGAGAAACACAAATAGTCTGTTGGCTAGTTTCATAGATGAATAGGATATCAATCATTTCCCGACACATGTATATACGTTTCAAGATAAGCAATACGATAATTACGACGGAATGTACAATGCGTCGACGCGTGGTTCGAACGTCGAATGCATTTATTTTCGTCTCGGCGAAAGTTCCTGGACGTAGCAATAGTTATGCAAATATTTTCCCGCGGATTTATCACAACAGCTATACAGCTATATGTATAGGAAAACAAACCGTTCGTTGGATGATAGAACGTCACAGGAACTTTGCTCAACTTGCGTTAACGGAAACACATTGATTTCCCTCGAGAAATTGCGATCCATAATGTATTTCAGTGAAATTTGCGCAACAATCGACACAACAAATTTATTCTATTTTTTTTTCTACCCCACCGCGTAACCTTCGACAATTGCAAAACATTCGTCTCGACGATCTATTATGAAAAAGAGAAGATTCTTTTCTTATGCAGTTTAATTTGCATCGATCCGGTAAACGATCGAAGCGATCACTCTCTGTAGATCGTTGTAGAAGAACCTTGAATCGCACATTAGCTAGCAATGGACTCGAGACGAAATTGCAAAATTATCAGAACGCCGGTCGGAATGTAAATTATTGAGATGTTATCGAGGATTTACAGGTCACTTTATTTAATCTCGATCACGTTGAATACGACGTGTCATTTCAATGACCGTGTCCGATCGAATATACATATATATTTATATATTTTATTGCGAGTACAAATGAAAGAATAGGACATAAATGCAGATAATATAAGATTATTACGCATTCGTAACAGTAGTTTGTACACTATCTCTAGTTGCTACCATAGAAGTAACGAAATAAAAACAAAAATCTCTTTTACAAACGTAGCAGAACCACCGACGAATCCCCCCCCGCTTACAATATCCTGCCGCTCTATCATTTTAAAGCTCGTTAAAGTCGCGCGGAATGTTCCACCTATCAATCGACACGTTAATTTCGCTTTAATTTCTTCGCCATCTTTAACGAGCTTCATTCACAATTTTAAACCGTACATAATCGTTACTTGTGGTGCCACCGTTAAAGTAGAGCAGGTACTCGTTATACCAGCGATTCCTTCTTAAATACTCGTTACCGCAATAATATTATTCAGTTCCTTTGTGCTTGTTAAATAATAGAACACGTCAGAGAGGAAGAGGAGATGAAAAGAGAATTAAAGTACATCATCATCATCATCCAGCCCGGTGTTTGATAATAATAAGCCCCGGATCAAAAAGTGTTAGAGCTTTAAACACAACCGGAGAAAGAATGCCAGAGAATGCAAATGATCGAGTGGTATTATTTTCTGTCGTACGGCACGTCCGTGGTATTCTTTTTATTTTATCCTCTTTTTTATGTGTGTGTCTGTGTGTATGTGACCGGATAACGGAGAGAGTCTAGTGACCGAAATAAAAGAAGGCGAGCCACCGCAAATGGGCACTTTTCGACGCTCTGAGGCTTCTATTAGAACGAAGCAAAGAGGCGAATAATTGCGTTATACGAGCTCCTCTTGCTTTCTCTCCCCCTCTGTCTGTCTCTCTCTCTCTCTCTCTCTCTCGCTCTCCCTGTCCTCTCTTTCTGTTCGTGCCGCCACGCGACCCCACGTAACGTCATTATCCCATTAGTTCGCGACATTACGAGGCTACGGTTCCTCTTCTCCTTTAGCCGCGGAGAGAAACGATACACGCTCGCGCTAACGACGTTCCGAGAGAGGCGTCCACGTTAACAACGGAGCGCCGGTTAATTTCATTTCGTCGATTAAACGATGATCGTGCGCGAATCGCCGCGCGCGTCATTTGCTGTCCGGCGTTCGTGATAGAAAACACGATTATTACACGCGAATCCCATTGTGCGAGAACAAGTCGAACGTGAATTTACACGACGGTTTTGCACATACATATTCTTCGTCGTCGTCGTCGTCGTCGTCGTCGTCGTCGTCGTCGTCGTCGTCGTCGACAACGACCCGAGGAATTTGCGGTCGGCAACTCGGAATGCGTTCTCCGACGACACTCGACGGTGTTATTATATAATAATTAACATTTGGTACTCTACGTTTACGGGGATCGGTGCTAAGTAATAATCCCAACGGCAGGTAATGAACCGTTCGTAATCTGGATTAAATGTTATAATTACAGAGACAGGTGCAGATTAGATTACACGTAGAACTCGTCGAAGGATAGATCATCCATCGGTGATCCGTTCATCTTTTCCCACGTTACGTGTCTAACACGAGAAGAACACTTGTTATTGTCTCTCACTCTTTCTCCCTCTCTGTCACTCTTTTGATTTTGTTTGTCGATCTTTTTGTTTATCGCTGGCAGACGAAAACAAGGCAGCAGGGCACAGTCATATGAATTGCGCTCCAACAGGTGCCGGGTATCGAGTTCACCAGAGCACCTGATGAAGTACAATTAACATGCAGCCTCCACAGATCTTCTCCTCGGGTATTTCTCTTTCCCTCTTCCTCTCTCCTTCTTTCTCTCTCATTTTCTCTCTCTCTCTCTCTCTCTTTCTCCCAGTAAATTGTTTCCTCATAGTCCTCGTCTCCCTGTGAAAACTGTGTCGATATTCGCTCGGCGAACAGAGGGAGAGAGAGAGAAAGAGATAGAGAGACAGAGAGAGTAAGAGGGAGAAAAAAAGTGTGAGAGAAAAAAAATATAAAGTAACAAGACACAGGACAGCGTTGCTCGTTCCTCCGCAGCGCGCGCTACTTCAGGTACCTGACTGACTTTGAAAATTGGCACAGCCTGAAGTACCCGAGTAACGCGTGTTGCGAACGACACGTGGTGGTCACGTTGCCCTGAACGACGATCCACACAGCCAGGTGAAGGTGAGGCTGCAGTGCCGTGCCGCGGCGACCGTGGTGCCCCATAAATCCACGCCGGGTCACGTGAATAAAACGTATTGGTAAGCTATGGAAGGATTAAGTTGAAATTAACAACGGTTTTGTGCGACGTCGGTATCGATTCGTCTGGCGAACAAAATGTGAGAAAATGAAAGAAATTGCCCGTGTAATTTGAACGTCGCTGGATAACACAATGAAAGAAAAATTATTATACATACATACGCATACATATACAGGGTAGGATATACGTGCAATGGTAATACTACGTATGCAGGAACCAGCTGTGCGAGTGCATACGTTACGTGATTTATGAGCAGCTTATTATCGCTCGCGTCAATATAGAATGTTAACGTAACAAAGTAACGTACAAATAACACGAGAGGGCTGCCGCCGACGAAGGTGGGGGCCGACTTCGTTTTTGTTCAGGAGCAGCAGGTAGCCATGGAAAGTTTGTTCGATTCAAAGGTCGATAATAAATATTCCCGTGACACTCCGATTCGCATTCCCGGCCGGAAAAGAAAGTACCGTAAGATTCACAATACAAGCGAAAACCCCTGAGAGAAGCTTTACAACGAGTTTTGCTTCGCAGATTTATCGAGAAAAAGGGACTTTGACGAGCAGATGCTGTATTCGTGACAGGTAGCTGGGGTAGGGTCTCTTTTTCCAGACTTTTTCTGCTGTTTCTTTTTTTCTCTCTCTTTCTATGCAACCCGAGCCGAACGGCGAGCCCCGGCAATTTTTCTGCACGCGCTTTTGTGGTGGCGAAACTGGTACGCCGAATATCTCAAGGATATCTTTTTAGAATCGTTTTTAACCTCTGGATAAAACCGCGGAGAAAAAGAAACACACACAACGGAGATAATAATAAACTCGCGGATAATGCGACTAGATTACGATAATACAAACACTTTAAGCTGTCGGCGGTAATAATTATACTGTTATTCTTAATCGCGGTGTATTGCGCAACCGTGCAAGAAATAGGAGACTGTGTCTGAATATGTATAATACAATGCGGATGAATAATACTGCGCATACCTGTACTAATTCCGTAAATCAACGATCACTAGGAATCATTTTTTAAACCTTGCTTATTTCCGCAATGAAATCGGGTAACTCGATTTCTTCGTTTCTCTTTCATGGGGGAGGGAACCCTTGGATAATTAGGATAATAATCAGAGAGAGAAAGAAAGAGAGAGGGAGATGGAGGGTGAGTGAAAAAAAATAACACCGTACACCGCTGATACGAAACACATCCGGTGTATCGTCGCGATAACATCGGGCGACGAGGAGGACACATAAAACCTGGCATTCGGGGCCGTTAATTTGTTACGCGCGCGATTGTAACGTTCGTGACTAGGAGAGGAGAGGCCGGCCAAACGAAGGTTGTGATTCGAATTCGATTCCCGATAAGGCCTATCGTTCTCGCAATCGCGGAGAGGTTGCCACGCCGCTGACACCGTTGTGAAACACAACCGATCGACACACGTACATACATACATACATATATACACGTTTTATTACCTACGCTATTCTAGTCCGGTGATTCTATAAATAGCATCTGGCTGGAAACTGAGTCACGTCGAAAATGTCTCGTGCATTGCTACCAGAGAGAGAGAGAAAGAGAGAGGGATAGAGAGAAAGAGAAACGAGGATTTTAAATTGTCCGTGGAACAGCATTGTCGACGAGGCCGCAAGATTTTAATTATCTGTTTCCTCGTCGACACGAGGCGTAAACCACTCTGATTTCTCTTTGCGCGAGCCGATAGGCTTGTTGCGCAACGTTGCGCACTTTGTCGACCGCTTCGTAATACTTCTGTCTCTCTCTTTCTCACTTCAGAATCCTGTTTTCGAGCCACGTTACAACTAATACGTACACACGTTTTAACACATCATTATTCGGTGAATCGAAGCCGAATTGCTTCGTTTCGTCGTTCACAGTACGCGGCTGCCGGCAAATTTGCTCGTTGTTTCACGGTAACGTAACGATCCGACGCGCACACACACACATACACTGAATGAAAACTAACGATGGTTATTCATCGTCCGTGCGCGTGTAACGATCGTTAATCGATACCCGGCTCCGATGACAGAACGGTCAGGTAAAATCCAAACTCCGCGTGACCGTAGGAAAACCCGACGGAAACGACGTCGACGACGGACAGTTGTTCTCCACTCGTCAGATTCCTGACGTCTCGACCCCTGACGTTCAAATTAACACGTTCAACATCGAAGTTCCGCGGGTGGTTTGTTTCCCGTGCGACGGAAAGTTAACAAATCCTCTATAATCCAGACGTTATCGACGACAGCCGACCGACGACGAAAGGTCAAATTCCGTATTAACCGGTGAATAAATTGACCGGGTCTCTCTCCGTGGGAAACTGCAGAACGATCCAGCGACGCAACGAATACGAATGGGAAAGAAAACGCAAAGGGGACCACGCGAACAGAAAGAAACGAGTAGGGAATCAACGGGGAAGAGAGAGCGAGAGAGAGAGGGAGAGAGAGAGAAAAGACGTGAGACGAGAGATTACGCGAACTCGAAGTTCGCCGTGGCCGACGCGACGCGTCGTGACATTGAGACTCCTCCGCTCGTTGGCGGAGGTAAAGGAAAGTCTCCCCTCCCTCTCTTTCTCTCTCTCTCTCTCTCTCCCCCCGTCTCTCTCCAGTCTTCTCTCCCCTATCTGGTTTGTTCGTCGACGATAAGAGGTCTGGGGACGACGATCGCGGGACGGGAGAGGGTGAGGACTTCGATGAATCAAAGTGTACGAGACGATGCGGGAGAAGGAACGAAAAGAGGGAGAGAGATAAGGGGATTGAAAGAGAGAGAGAGAGAGAGAGAGGGAGAGACGAGCGTCGAACGGGTGGCACAGAGAGCAGAAGGTGAGAGGGGGATGGAAGAGGGCAAGGTTGCCGGCGAACGGCGACGATGAAGTGGCCACACCGTAAATTGTGCGAACATACACGAGCGATACGCGTTACATTTTTTTTTTATTTCGCAAATGTCTTCTTTTGTTCTGTCTCACCCTCTTCTCTATCTGTCCGTCTCTGTTTTCCCCTTGGAGAATTTCAATTATTCTTTGATTCGTGATACGAATGTTACACGACTTTGGAAGAAAATATAATGTACGAGTGTGAAGTTTTCCAACGTATAAGACTGTCGTCTACCAGCGGTTTTGATGAGATTAGACGTAAACGAGAAAGGTCGCGTTGGTATAATGAAGTGAGAGACGGTAAAATTGCCCGTATACAGTAAGCGGTAAATCAATTCGAGTTTCCGTCTAACCGCATGGGATGCGGGTAATCAGCCAGCCTATTATTCTCGCGACACAGTCGTCGCCTAAGAAATTCTAAACGCATTACTCTTTCTTCTGTCACGCTGGAAACTAAGTAGACGTCGAGACAGTTCTAGTTACGAGACTCTATAACAGGGCACACAAAAGGCAAGACGATTATTCCGTCGCGGATACTTGAACGAAACGATATCGTTTGGATGTTTATTCCCTTGGACTTGCACACCGAATCGAATTCAAGAGTTTAGAGAAACTAACGGTGTAAAATCCACCGATGTTCGTCAAGTTTTGCTTAATCACTAGTTTTCCGCGAATTCGCGTCATCAAACTTGTATTAGTAACATCAATAGACTATCACTCATCGGGATCAAGTTTTCCGGAAAGTTTCTAAGCCTCTTCTAACGTATTCCTGTCGACGGAACTCTTCTGATCCAGACCTAACTCAACCTCCGACGCAATCGTGACGAAGATAGTCATTTCCCGATGACTCTCATCCACGAGGAAAAGATTAGAGTGTAAATTCTTGGTACGAAAAGAAACGCGACAAACGAATGCTGGTGATCGAGAGGATAGAATGAATATTTCGATAAAAATGAGAAATATGATACGGATAATGACGAATTCGAATGAAATATTTGCGTCATGCGCCGCGCCTTCCGTCGATACACCAGAAGCTCCTTTCGATTTTCGTCATACATTCTTTCCCGCAGACACGCCCATGTAGAACCACATCGAAATGCGTATCAACGTTACTTTTCACGTCTCCCCGGAGTTTGAACCTGTCGCCCTTTCAATTACGCGAAAGTGCTAACACCGAGTTTGTCATCGAGGCTGACTGTATCTCTCTTTATTCGAACGGGAATGCATCGGGTGCCATTGTCTATAGAATGGCCTTTCTACGATCTCCCCCCGGTGCACGGCATTTTCTTTGCGTTTCACCAGCGTTAAAGAACATTTCCATCGAACCACTCCTTTTCAACATTCTTACTCATCCCTCGGCCGGTATTAAATCCGGTCTTTCGCAGTCTACCGGAAACTGATAATCTCGAATCCGTGAACATTATTCTTGCCCGCAAAACGATAAGACAGAGGGCAACAAAAAAATCAAGCTTGCCCATCTGGCTCGATCATTTCCGGCGTATGGCGAACGATAACAAAGAGAGAGAGAGAGAGAAACACGAACGAATAATCGCGCATTTCTGATTAACATTTAACAGGGCCCGGCGACGGTGAATGTCAATTCGCGGAACGCGATTGTTCATTCAAGTTATTCGCCGGGTGATTCATTTAATTTTAATAGGCGACTGGCTCGATGTAAAATGTAGAATTGTTATTAATAAAGATCAGTCGCGGGAATCAGCGATGCAGATATCGGAAAGTAATCGAATGTCGAATCCAGGTAAGAATGAGAGGACGAGTGTGGTCTCGTACAGGAAGTGTGTGGCGAGAGCACGTAGGTAAATGACGACGATGTATCTGTGTGTGTGTGTGGGACGAGTGTGTGTCGTGTAACGACCGTTAAGAAACTTCCGTTGTTAAGTCCGGTAGGTGAGTCAAGATTACTTGGAAAAAAACAAACGCCACCGCGACCGGAATCATACGTAACAATGCGTCTGTGAAAGTTGACGTGTTCGACGGACATCAGCGACATTCAGTTATAATCGTGACTCATCCGTCGCGACGACGACCATGTGCCAGCAATATTTCCATGAATGATAATACGATATGTATTACCGTGAACACGGCCCACTTTATTATTTTTCGTGTGATTTACACACGGTTCGCAGAGATCAGTTTGGGTAAAAAAAAAAAAGAGAGAGAGAAAAACAAAACCGTTGCGCGTCGGAGAGCAGATAGCCCCCCGACGTTAAAACAGAAATTCGACCTTGTAACTTACTACCCGAGATACCGAAAATACATATTAATACGCGCGCTCTCGTAAAATTATTTAGGGAGACACCAGATACGGTCGTGTAAAAACAGAAAAAAAAAGTACAACGAACAAAATAAGATAGAAGCTATGCATTAGTGGATAAAACGTCTATATTTGCTCTCTTCTCGTCGAGAATTAATTTCTTCTCGTGTTTTCTCGCGATACCAGTGGCGTAGAGAAAATCACGTTATAGAAAGATTCTTTTTTTTTTGTTACTGCAAACATTCGTGCGATCGACTTTCAACGTGAACATCTCAGGATATTAATAAGTTAATGGTACCTTTCCCCGATGGAAAGGAAAAACGAGCGACAATAGACAACCGTCGGACCGGGAACAACGATGGGACAACATTTTTGGCAGTGTAAAGGACAATACCGCAGAACACGTTCGAACAACGGGCCAAGAATCGGCAGACTGTTCCCTCGGGAGTAAATAACCGATTCGAGAGGGTGAACAGAATTGGCAGAAAGTCAACCACATCGGATGATTCGAGTTTCTTATTTTTAGGTCACCGCAGTGCGGATTCGCGGGACACGAGCGTTGCATCGAAAAACAAAATACAACGGGAAACGAAATAGCCGCACGCGGGTAGAGACGAGAGAATCTCGTTGATTGTCCGCGGAAAATACAATCCGTGGAACGATCGAGGAGTTATCGACTGTGTGTAAATTTCGCGGTAAATCGTGTCGGTCTCGGAACAGAACCGTCGCCGGTGTGGCATTTCGCTGGAAATCAAGTTTATCGTGAAACGTGTACATTCACCGCGTACAAAAGAATCCACGAGGACGGTCTATCTCCGAGGTAAGAATGTTAACGGCTTAAAGGTTGATTCCAATAACAGCCCGTGTGTCAAGCTCGAGAGAGAATATCGTTTGCTCTGTTAATGTTCCTTTTTTAATTGGAGAAACAAACCTGCCGGCGGATCAGAAGTTTGTACAAGATTTCGATAAGATTACGCGCTCTTCACCGAACTCGCTCTCGAGCGTACGCGTTATCGGCGACAAAGAAAAAATGCAAAGCGTTCTCACTGGTAGTACCGGGACGACGATTTAAATCGCCGTGACGTCGGGTTAAGCAAACTTCTTCGGTTAAATCCATCCTAATGCCGTATTACCTTGGGTTACTCGACGTTCCACGTACGGAAAAACTCAACCGGCACCGTATTTCCTCGGATTTCCTCGGATTTTCACGGGGAACGTTCACTGGTATCGCGCACAGATTAAAAAAATAAGGATAAGTCCGATTTTCAATCGTCGTATCTGATATCTTCTCGAAGCTACGTTTCCTACGTGGAAACCTCATACCTGAAATGGTGCTGTTCCAAGAGCCGACCGCACAGATGTATTTCCAGAACATGCAGAAAAAGAGAGGAAAGGAATAAAAAAAAAGGCTGACGGAAAGTTAAAAATAGCCGTTCCTCCCGGTACCTCTTTCCGTGCATACCGCGCAACTCTCTCCACTTGCCCACTGGTTCACTCTATCTCTTTCCTTCCCTCTCTCAATTTTCTCTCCCTTCTTTCAATCCACGGAATCTCTTCGAATATGGCAGAGACGATCAGCCGCGTTCAAGTGGGATCACGTGAGTCAAGTTCAGTTCGCATTTTCAAAGCGACAAATTCTCTCGAGGGCCTTAGGCATCGTTCTCTCTCTCTCTCTCTCTCTGTCTCCTCGTACGGTACACCAATGTACGATCCCGGGGGCGGAAAACCCGCTTAAAATCAGAAACTGAATAAGAGCGATGGTGGGTTAAACAGAAACGTTAAATCAAGAAGCAAGCTGTTTAATGAAAGACAGTCTCGAGTGGTTTTATCGCTCGGTCTTTCCCTTTCTCTCATTCTTCTCCTCCTCCGTCTCCCTTTTTGCTATATACGTCTGTCTCACTCTATATATCTCTCGCTCTCTCTTCTCTCTCAACAGCGCTACAACGGGCTCGCATTCTTCGAGTATTACGCCCCGTATGAAAAATAAGCGATCTACATCGACGAACGGAGTAACGATCCTGGAATGTCTGCGTGGAGTTCGCCGCTTGTTTTAAATACTCTACGCGCAACGTCAGACACGAATCGAACGATCCCCGAACGAGAAAATAGGTCTCGTGGTACTTACCGAAATATGATTCAAATACATCTCACGATCGGACACACAAAGGACACGCACGACTGTTTCTTCCACACGGACACCATTTTACTAAGAGTTCCTCGAACAAACCCTATTCTCGTCGAAAAGTTACGGAAAATGCTTCCGACCGATAAAAGACAAAAAAAGAAAATCGCACCGATTCTACGAAATCCCAAAAATTAAGTACTTCTAATCACTTGATTACACACGAATGATAAATACTCGTTGATGATCAATCCCGAAAACAAGAACACGTCGCAGATCGAGGATGATGATGATGACGATGACGACGATGATAAATTAAAACCAAAGTCCTCGACGTGGCTCGAAGTGTTTCGATCAGCGATGCAAAAGCAGCTAACCAAACGCGCATATCACTAGAAGAAGCACACACGTAAAACCAGTCCAGCGTGAATTTACGCGACAGCCGGAGCAAGTCAGCGAGGGGTTCCGCGCGCGTCTGCCCTTGAAAGTTTTCGTCTACGTGCCTGACCCTCTTTACCCGGCACTGAACTGAGCTGAGCTGTCCTTGACGGCCGGGAAGGTTCAACGACGGTAGCCAGGCCAAGCTAGGAGCCAGAGCAAACGGCAAGAGGAGAACCTTAAACGAGACCCGGCCGGGATGATGGTGGGGTCCTTAACGAAGCATGGAGGATGATGGTGGGGCGCGGTGGAGACCAGTCGGCGCCACTGAACCCATCGTGCATGGACGGACGCCCATGGCCGATTGTTCTTCGATCTCACGAATTTCAAGGACGTCTACGCGAAACCGGCTCCAAGGGTGGGGGGGAAAAGGAGATCTAGGAATTCTTTTCCTTCCTTTCCCTCGTCTATTCTATCACCTTTTCTATCTGCATCTCTGCATGTCTGCATATCTGCATGTCTGTCTGTCTGTCTGTCTATCTGTCTTTTTTCTTCTTTCCTTTTCTCTCTCCCTCTCTCTCTACCTCCACCTCTGGTCGTCTTTTTATTGGTTCGCCCACCCTCGTAGTTTTTTTTTAGCGTGACGACTGACGTCATCGAGATTCGCATACCATTTCCGTTCGCTTTGTCCTGGTTTTTTCGATGCCTCGCGGAGGAGAATTTATCTCGTTCGACGTGGCCAAACGTTTAACCGACTTCTCGTTAGATTTCTATATTCTAACGCGAGCAGATCCTGACGTCGAATGGTATATGTTATTTGATGAGAACGGGGGAAAAAATATCAATGTGAAAGGTTGTTTCCACCGTTAGAAATCGCGACACGCAAACATTGTAACGTTTCCGACCGTTCGGTTGATTAGATACTTCGATTAAAATAGTTACCTGTGCTCTCTAACCGCGGAGCAAAGATGCCGGGGATTCGAAATGTCCACGGTGGTTGGTTCTCTCGCGGTAAGTATTCCCGTCACGCCGGTACGTTCGAAGGAAAAATAATAATTTCGCACGAGCTCGAGGAAAGTGCCGCGGCGGTTCTTGCGTTGGAATTCGTCGAAGCGATCCGAAGTCTGGTTAACCGGCGGATCGGGGCAACATTCCAATTAGACGTTCGCTGGAAGCCCGGTTCTATCTGCATCCCGATCGCATCGGCCACGGTCAGCTTCCGCGATGGCAAAACGTTCCCGTGGTGTGTGCATGAACGCACGCAGACACACGCAGCAAACGCATCTCTATACGTATACACACAGGGCGTACAAGGATGCGGTTCGCAGAAAGAAATCTGCTTTATTCTGGTCGCGCCATGTCGTCCCGCATTCCTAGGAAAGTCACGCGTCTGGTCAGGCTTCAGGCCGTCGTAGGTGCTGACGGCGTTTCTCATTGGTGTTTGTAAAACGCCTGTTTGAATAGGCTGACGGGGAACGGACAAAAGAGACCCCGAAGAAGAACGTACTACAATTTAAATACCGATGTGACTCACCCCCTTGTGCCCCCCCCCCCCCCCCACCCCTCTCTATCCAATCCGTCACGGGGACACGATAAAGAGCGAAGGATTAAAGAAAAAAGTAAGAGAACGGCGCAGCTTAAAAAGATACAAGTTGGAAGTTTGTAGTACTCGTCGGATGAAACAAGGTAGAAATACCTCGAGTTGTTTAAGAGAGTTTACGAGGGGAAGTTACCCGGTAAACTGTTTTGACACTTCTCTTTCTCCGGCCCGTTTTTTTTTCGTTTCCTCACTCAGGCGTCGTCTGTTAGAAAACTTTCACACAGTGGGGGGTCGCGATTCCGATAACAATGAACCGATAAGCGAGCTTCGCGTGCACGGACGTATCGGTCCACAGAAATAACTATCCACGTTCATGTTATAATATTATTCTTTTTCGATAACCGATAATCACCGGCAATACACAGTATGCCGTGGTAACGAAGTTGGTGCTGCAGATAGAGAGAAGGGGAGAAGGGGGACACACAGAAGAGTGCAATTGGAAAAAGTCCTGGAACCGGCGAATACCGTTGAAACCACGAAATGTCGAAAGCAGCTGGATAGCCGAACCGAACGGAACGGTGGTAGGGGATGCAAGGGATCCTCCCGACCAACTGAAAGAAGACACACGACGAACGAGAGAAAGAACGAAAGATTCGCCACGAAATGGAAGATTTCCCGATGACCACCGGGTGGTGGTGTCCGGTAATGGATGGAATCGTGAAAGAGGCAATGCGAGAAACCGTGTGCACACACTGAACCAAGTGAGATAGACAGATAGATCGAGAGACAGAAAGAGAGAGAGAGAAAGAGAGAAAGAGAGTCAAGCGGTGAAAGGGAAAGAGAAAGAGTAACACGGTATACGTGGATAAAGAGAGAGAACGAAAGAGATAGGCGATGTTCCCGTCGGGCGGGCAGGGGTGGGGTAGTGCAGACAGGGGCGGGGCACGTCGCGGAGGGCCCCCGGCTGGAGGGAAGGAGGTATTGGCAGGAGGTAGGGGGGAGAAGGGTGCCTAGCAACAGGCCTGCCGGCAGCCGGGCAGAGCAGCGTGATTAAATAAAACCGGCGTCGGGCACGGCGACCCACCAGGCGTTGACATCAGCGCACACGTACAACCGCCCTCTGCGTGATCGTGAGTGTCCTCACGCACGTACAATCTCTCTTTTTCTCTTTCCCTCTCTCTCTCTCTCTCTCTCTCATTCGGTCTCCACACGCATTATATATATATTTACACGTACACAAACCAGCTGCCTACGTACCACGAGGCCGTGCCGGTACCGAACGCGCGTACGAACCGGCGAATTCTCTTCGGCCCACATGACTTTGAATCGCCGGAGCCGGCCGCTTCGCACCGCTTTAACCCGCTTCTTCGGCAAGGCTCTCCTTCACGGGGCATCCTTTAACCTCCTCTCCCGCCTTGTTCCACGGTCTGATTCATTTTCTGATTTGTTTCCGATCGACCCGATGACCGCCGACTGGACAGTTGTTAACGGTCGACAAAGAAGATTAAGAAGCACGTTTGGGACTTGGGTGTATGTAAGTGTGCGTTTGTGTGTAGAGACAGAGAGAGAGAGAGCGTCGTGAGACGAAGCAGCACGAGTGCAATCGAAGCGATCTTTACTGCGCCGAGCCTCGAGTCACTGAACGTAATGGAGATAAAAGAAAAGACTCTCCGAAGAGCCATTTGGGCTGAGACTTTGATAACCGGCGTAAGTGAATCGGATGATACGGGGAGGAGAGTGAGAAAGGAAGGGACGACGAAGAAGACATCGTTGAAGAAAAATAGTCCTAGCGTAACGTTTGCAAATTTATCCAGACGTATAGGCGTCGCACGATGATAAACGAATCAATTATATTCACCGTCTGCTATCCCTCAAACGATTCGGGGGTTTAAAAAAAATTCTGTGAAATTCATTTCTCTCGACGCCGGTACGATGAAAGAGAAACGGGTAGCCAGATTTACGGAATAACGCAAGCGGTTTAGCAGCAGCGACGTTAAAATAAATGAACGTCAAACGGCTCTGCCAGTGTACAAGTCACTTAACCTTATAAAGTTTTGCACCTTTTTTTTATCCTGAATTTCCATCGCGGACGCGCAAAGGCAGACGTAATTATCGAGCGTGTGGTGGCTATTTGTTGCAATTACGGGCTTAATTACTTGGCAATACGACGGGTACGCATGTGCGCATATGCCTGCTGCTTAGAGACGTATGTATGTATAAACCGGCGATATCATCGTCGTCAGTTGTAATAAAACTCTGGGTGGCATCGGTGTTAAACGTATACACGTGTCAGACAGTTCTCTTATTTCCCTCGGAATTCCTGCGACACTCGTTTCTAAATCCCCGCCGTCGTCGTCCCCCCGTCTGAGACTCTATGTATACTTCGGGCTCATTGTCGCTACTTTTCACGCAATTTATCCGCGTGAAATATATCATTATCGCGAATGAAAACATTAACCATGTAGCCGCGGGACTGGAATGCGTTTCACGTTGTTTCATATCACAATGGCCGAAGTAGAACTGCGACTGGGAAATGCAGTCTGTGTTATCAACGAGTATCGAACACACCTAGCCGAACCAAGAGATTACACAGGGAATTACACGTTTCCCACATTGTTTCTATTTCAGCGACGGCTATTACTCACGCGAAGATACGAGAAATCGAGACTTTAGACTCCGACGATCTTAGGGGGCCTTGGTTGAGTCACGGGTACGACCTCGACGTAGCCAGAGTTACGGTGCTAATTAAGCAAAAAAAAAAAAAAACGTGATACCAGATATTTTTCTTCGACCGAAATGAAACGGAGCGAATGATTCTTACGGAATGAGATCGACGACGTAGCGAATAAGCGTGAAAAGGAATAATCATGTTGAACTGCAACTCGATTTTACGGCGAAAGAATTGTCGTTATTATTTCCATGGATAAATCGAGATGTATAAAAAGAAATAATCGTTCGTTCGTGGATCATTGGTGCGCATGCACTAGCACAGCGAACACGAAGTAATTTCGTCGATTGCAAGACGTATTGCAATTCTGAAATGCTGCTCTTACGACGGTCGGGGCGAAAAAATCATATTTCCCGTCACACATAAATCTACTGGCAGTCAGTCGCAATAACTCTTTGAAACCTTGTTGAAAAATACAATAAGAACAATGCGTATATTTCCCTACTCGGTTTTGCGATTTCCTCGACGCATTAGCGAAAAGATCTCTGAATACGAACATTCAGGTAAAAAAAAAGTTAAAATGTGAACTCGCATCGCTCGACTTGTCCGGATATTTAAATCTTTCATACAGTTCGTAAGCGTTATTATTTCCTAGTTGTACTACTTGCAACGAGTGAACGACATAGATGATAAAGTTTTCGACGAAGGAGCACCCCGGGAGCAATGTTAAAAGGAAACGATTGTCAAGTGGAACCGTTTACAACAAACCGTGTAGCAAAAACCAGTCGACGGCACATCTATTACTATTCAGCAACTCCCCTTTTTACATTTCCGTTGATTTCTTTCCGTGGTACAGGTCGCGTGTATTCCCGTTCAATTATCGCGTGTCATCCGTCTCCACTACATTTCCAACACGGTTACTAAAAGAAATCACGGATATTTCCGCGTCGATGGGCCCTCAAATCAACGGACCGATTTAAATTCACGATAACCCAGTAACGTAAGCACTCGCTTTCAGATTTCGCAAAAAAAAAACGCCGGTCTAGCGCAATTTTAAATGTTCGTGCTTTAAACAGCCTGGGCATGGATCGATGTAAAAATAAACTGCGATTCCTGGCATACGAATTGGGGCAAGGAAAAAAAAAAGAAACCAGCCAAGCATTACCTCGATAGTTACAACGAAAATTTCTTGCGTGAATTTAAAAAATCTTTGACAATTAAAAAAACGAAAAAAAAGGAAACTGTCAACTTTATTCAAAGAGAGTCTATCAAACAAATTTTGACAGTTTCCGCCGTTCGTATATCCGTGATGCGTGATTTTTCCGGTAATCTATAAGAACGATCTATGGGAATCGCGATCTCGCACGAATTTAGAAAGTAATGCAACGATACATTGCGGACAATTACCTGTACGATGCGCACGTGTTCGTCTCTTCCGGTGAACTGCATGAACGAGGTTAGCCGTAGAGAGGTTAGAGCCGGCGGCGCAGCACTGTTACGTGACGTTTTTCCCGTTTCGTTCGCCCACATCGATCGGGAATCTCTTCCGTGAGGCTTCGATCGACAGCACCAAAAAAAAACTCTTGAATCACTCCTTTGGACGTTGCTCGAGAAATAAAGACGCCCGGACCGTTGGTTGTCGGGTTCCCCCCGGGTATATTTCCCCGAAACTGGCGTTACCGGCATGTACGTGTATATGTGTGTGTCTGTGTGCGTGCCGGTACACGCGTGACAGTCGCGGGTACCAAAATCATTTCTCTCGAACTCTTTTTTTCCTCTCTCTCTCTCTCTCTCTCTCTGTCTTTACCGTCTCGTACTACCGTAATACAGGTGTCTGTCTGTCTCATTTTCTTTTATTCTTTTAACCCCTCTGCCGATGCGTTTCACCATCTCCGCTGACTCGCGGCGAAAAAACTTTCACGACGACGATGACGACGGTCTTTAACGCGTCGCGTTTTCACGCCCGATTGCTCTCCTCGCGAATTTCTATATCTCTTTCACCCGGTGGCAAACGGGACGACTGCGACAAGAAGAATTCCGGGGTAAAACTTTACCAAAACTAATGGTCGGAAAGTACGAGGGTGAGATAATAGGGGGAAGGGGAATAACGCCGGTTTTTCACGGTCGTGTCCGTGCCTCGACGATGAACTTGCGAAATTCCAAGTTTACGAACTTCTTACGCGGTTGTACCCATCGTCTCTTAACCTCACGCTCTCTCTCTCTCTCTCCCTTTTTGATACATACGCTCTCTATCCCTCGCTCTCCCACATGCAAGCACGCTCTCTTTCTTTCTTTCTCGCTCTCTCTCTCTCTCTCGCTCTCGCTATCTCTATCTCGTTCGTGGCCAGTGGAAATGGCCGCGTTTTAACACGTCACCAAACACACTCGGCAATTCGCTCGTCCCCGGCATGCCGCGATATACGTGGCAGCGGATGGTACGGCCGCACACTTACGAATCCCCGTCGCCCATAAAGACATTTCCGTAGCCGATATACTCTTGGTGCGTGCCGCCGGTCATACGACAGGGGGAACTCGTTGTGTGTGTCTTACACCGGAGAGCAAATGTAAAGAAAAAAAAAACGAGAAGAAAAAAGAAAGACTGATAAACCGTACCGGTCTTTCAGCAAAGATTAAATAATAAACTAAAATAAAAAGAAAACCGGTATAAAAGAAATAAGAACCGACCAAAGAAAAACAAAAAAAAAACAAGGAAGAAACGAACTCTTCGACAGAAAATGTAAACCCTAACGTTACGAACGGAAGGACAGTTATTAAACGAGAGAACGTTCAGCGTTGCCGACCAGAGACAAACTAACAGAGTTCGAGAGAGTCGTACGGCGGGTTTGATGCCAGCCAAGAGAGGAGAGGATCCCGGTATCGGAGAACGATGTGCGAAAATACCTCTTTCACGAACAGCCGGCGACGAACTGGCCGATTGGCCGTTGCACGGGGCGCAAAACTGCCGGTCTCCGCGGCGCTACTACCCGTCCTGCCAGACGTAGACCCCACCGGCCGGCCCGATCCTGGGCGACCGCGCACGAGCCCGATCCGGAGCCGCCCGAATTCGACCGGAAGCCCACCGTGCCGAGCCGCGTCGAACCTTTGTACTTTCCGCCCATCTCATCGGGAATTCCTGCCCCGGAATCGAGGCACCCGTCCTTCGTTCGTCCTGTTGGAAGAAGAAGGCTTCGGCAAAAGTGGGACCCTGGGACCGTGATTTCTTTTTTTTTTTTGCTTTTCTAGATCATTAGTTATGAAGAAATGATCTGGATCATGGAAGATGTAATTTTAAGGAAAGGGAGAAAGAGAAAGAGATAATATCGGAACAAGTGGAAGAATCATGATTTATAGGGGAAAAAAGAATGATATATGGAACGATAGATTTCTTATCGATTTAAAAAGATCTTGGTACACGGTGTAAAGTCAACGACGAAACCTGGGTGTATTGATTTTTCATAGAACTACTGCCTGGATACAAGATCTAAACGATAGAAGTATCTATGTAGGACAATTGTATTCTCTCAGCACGCAACCTTGAAAGGTAGTAGATTCGTTGAACTGTTTAGGTGACGGGATCGGTTATACTCAAATTTGCCAGGCTGTGAATAGGTATTCATACCGAGTAAGGGGGGGGGGGTCTTTTTTCTACTTTTTTCCTGTTTCTTTTTTTTTGTTATCGTGAAATCTATCGACCGGCAAAATTCTCGCGGAGGTGTATGTACGCGCATTCGCGAAACCCCCCTCGGTTCCCCGGTGGTACTAGAATTTCGATCTTCTCGGTGGCACTAACGTGCCGCATGTATAGAGGACCTGTGCACGTAGAGAGACCTTAGTCGTTATTACACGATCTTGTGCAACTGGAGGCGCCCGGCGCCAGCGTCGTCGTCTTGCCTCATTGAAATCGCAATGCCGGTGGTAGTGATGCCGTATATGTATATGTATACAATATATTTTTGCTACGTCTATATTCGACGGGGATGAGAATCGGTACAGTCCAATTATTGGAATAAGGTTTTTAAAGAGGGCCCGAGATTGAAAATAAATGGAAATGCGAGAAAGGTATATGCGAAACAATATTAAAACTACTCACCCAGGGGGATAAAAGAGAAGTGAGGAGAAACCTGTACATTTAAGAGGTACGATGAAGCTCGAATCGTTTTGCGTCGAGTGCCGGCTAATAAAGCAGCCAATAAACTCGCCCCAAGATTTTTAGTTTACATCTCATCGACGGGATACACAAAGAAATCCTTTGTCTCTCCGTTGCTCGTCGAACGACGATCGGTATATACATACCTATACGCGAGACTAACGAGCGAAAAGACGTTAAACCCCCATTTATACGCGCAACTGAATTCATTAGCGACAAAACAATTCTGGAATCTCAAAGGTTACGACCACAGACTCGCCGGCTATTCATTCACAAATATCGGATAGCTACGAACGGATGAGATGAAAAAAAAAAGAAAAGAGTGGGGAGGGAAAGAGAGAAACGACGCGAGTGTAGTTCGAGGGAATTTTAAAAGAATTTTATCGATTACCGGCGTGGAAAAATATACGAATAAAACGATGCCAAGCGACGATTAATTATCCTTTGTATCGGCATTACAGTTTATTAATTGACAATTCGATTCGAAAGACTACCGTAGTTTGATCTTACATCGCGAAAGGTATTTGTGAATGCGTGTTATAATGTATGTATACCCGTTTTTACCTGTAGTTCCGATATTTTAACCGTTATGAGCTTCCGTGCCCCAATACGCCTGGAGGAAAAATTTTGCGAGCTCTTAAAACAGCAACGTCAATGACTTAAAAAACGTCAGCACGGAACACGATATCCTACACGCGTTGTCTTACGGTCTCTTTAATTTCCCGTCTCGTATGTTCGGATACTTCTCGGGCGTCCGTGGCTCGCATCGGAGAACATTAACATATTTCAGGATCAAAAGTCATAGAAGTTTATACCCGCGACCAACATCGGTGCAGCTCGGCTATCGGATATCTTTCCCTCGGGAAATCGCAACTTTTTTTTATTATATTTCCAAGCGAATTTCGTTTCCCAACGACCGGTAATAATTGTAACTTTATCAAAAATAAAAAGTGATGAATAACGAATGAACTCCCCGTGTGTCATAAAATATCAAATGTCATCGATACGACCGACGTACGTACGTACGGACGACACTAGGTCGCTTCAATTTTCGTATGACAAATCATTCTCGTCCTTTCTGTCGCGGTTACCAAGGGGGTACCTCTCTCTCCTCCCTCGAATACGTCTTCGAAGCCCAAGGAAATCCTTGGCGTGGCCTCTCCTCGACGCTGTGCAAATTGCGGAACAGCCAAGAGAAAATGAAGAAGCTCCTGGCCGGCGGCTCGCGTGTAATTTCATTTGGATCCGGTGGACGTCGCAATTTGAGAAACCAGGTGGTATCGTTTGATGTGTATGAACTGCGGCAGTAGAATTGCAGAGATGGCTGGGTGATGGTGGATAGAAGAAGAACGGCGGTGAAGGGGGGGAGGGCAGCGACGAGCGGAGGGGACGAGGATGACTGGAGGCAGATAGGTGACAAGGGGACGGGCCTATGGTGGGGACAGGGGAGGTGAGAAACTGCGAGAAAGAGGGAAAGAGAGAAGACGAGAGAAATAGCGAACGAAAGAGAGCGAATAGAGGAGAACTACGGGAGAGGAAGAGACCGATGGTTATTCGTGGTAGGGGCACATGGGAGAGGCGGAGAGAGAAAGAGAGAAGAGGGAGAGACTGGGTCCTTCACCCGACGAACGAACCGAACGAATAGCTCGCCACCACCGCCACCACCGACGCCGCCGTTGCCGCCGCCGCTGCCGTCGCCGCCGCCGCCGCCGCCGTCGCTGCCACCGCCGGTGCTGCTGCTGCTGCTGCTGCTTGCGTTTTGCTTGCTGCTGCTGGACTGCTTGCCTGCCAGTCTGGCCTGAACGATTATTATCGTACTGATCTGGCACAATGCACGAAGCATTACATGCAACGTCCGTACTGCCGTTACTTCAGGTTCCGACACCGACCGGCAACTTCGGGGGCCCCCCGACTGCATTCCTGATTAAAGTCACAAAGCCACTCTCTGTCCGAATGTTACGAAAAGCATCAACGACAAGATCTCTCACTTAGTAATTACTCGATGGCTCGTTACATGGGATAGTATATATGTATATAATATACATTACTCTTGTCGCATATATACTCATTCCCTGAGGTCTTAATAAGAACGACCTGGAATGTGTGACACATACAACGTGTTACGAATAATTATTGTCACCGGTAGGCCCGAGTCGCGATACGAGAGACAGGTTTCTTTATTCTGAGAAACGACCCGAACGCTTAAAGGAAGATTAAGGATTTATGCAAACATATCCGTAGACGTGTCTATGTTCAAACGATAGGTTGTACAATATGGCTATAGAATCTACCGAGTAAAGCTGTCGCGAACGAGATAGCGTACACCCTATATGGATGGTTCCCCAATGAGTAATCTTGGTACCGTGCTTGGTCCACGTGTTCTATCTTGGTCGCAGCTTTCTTCCTGTTTCAAGTACACCGGTTGTAAGTAACGAGAAGGCGAGTATACGTTGAAAACGAATTGTCCGTCTGCGAATCGAACGTACGATGCATAGACGATTCTAGAAGAAACTACACATGTCTAGTTATTTTGTAGAAAAGTGGACTTCGTACCGGGTGCATTTAAATTTTTAACACGTTAAAAGTGTCACTCGACCTTCCGTTTAAAATGTCTTTGTAACCTGGAAACGGTGTGCAACCGTACACTCGTGCATACCACGGTGTTTGTAAATTGTAGCAAATGCATTAGCCATTGCGCATCAATATTCGAACGATTCGACGGTTTGTTCGTCGGCGGTTTATACGTCCATCGTTTAAATTAACCAGCAACCTCTGGCATACCGAAGGTATCAGAGACAATTCGTGGAAGCTTTACCGTGCCCGTGTACCGTCGTTTGAAACTGCGAATACAGTTTGCTCGAATATCACCTTCAATCGATAATCGGTACACTATTATCGGGGAGGGCTGGAACGACGACGAAACCAAATGGAAATTGTATATCGATGGCTGATCAAACGTAGGCTGTATCTACTTCCCCCGGTGGGAAACAGAGAAGCGAGACGACCCACGGTGCCGCTCTTTGATCGCGCTTCTAGGTCGATTTTCCAGCAAATACATTCGAAAGGAACGCGGACCAATCTCGTTGATTAGTTAATGGCAATCAAAGCTGAGATCTGAGGATTATGCAATTATTTTCCCTTGAAATCCGGTATTACCAGGTGCACCAGATGCCTTCCACGGCAGCAACGCGATACAACTTTAGCATCTGCCTGTCGGTATCTTCTTCTCGTCGTTTCTACATATTCCTTTCCGGAAAGTTTCTACAACGATACAACGTGATCGAGAACGTTCCTCGAGAAATTTCCCAAAACAAAAATCACGTCATAGAATCTAGGTACGTAAGAACGCGTGAATTCTTTTCCCGGGAAATCCTATTTGTCACGCGTCTATAAGGTATATCTTTAAAATCGAGTATTCTTATACGGATATACGCGATTCGCGTCGTGAAAACTTCTTCATCGTGTTCTTTTCTATTTTCAAGACCCCCTCCTCTACCTTTTTCCTGTGTATGAACAAAACGTACGAAATAGGTGTATCTTGCTCTCTCTCTCTCCCTCTCTCTTCCCTTTTCCCGTATTCCCTGCTCTCGTCGTGCTTTCCTCTTTCCCGCTCTCTCTCTCTCTCTCTCTCTCTCTTTCTCTCTGTCTATCTTTCACTTCACAGCCACAGCAAATTCGCATCGGCCATCAGCCGGTGCCAATAACGTACCGAGGCAGATGGGAGATGTGGTGAGGGTTTGGTGGTTGGTCCGACGACGGCGGGGACAAGGGATGCTTTACTGTCTGCAGGGCTGTATTCATCGATCATCGCACCCGTTTCTCGCGACCGTGATACTTGTGAATAATACATAAAACAACGTATGTTATATTTCAACGGTCCCGGTAACACGGTCATCACAATCGTAATAAAATGCCGTCGCGTGTACAATGCCGTATCCACGGTGCGCGCGATGTATCACTGGAAAATCCGATAAACACATAATTGACGTTTATCTCGATAACAAATTATTTTCGTGCCAATGGGCCGGTTTCGAAATTTTTCTACGGAAATATTTATACGCCACCGCTCGAACTACCGTGTTAGCGATGATCGTGAACAAAAAAAAAATCGAAAAAAAAATACAGATGAATATTGAAATAGAACGAATACCGTTCCATCGAGATAGAATTCGAAATTAAATTCAAATCCGTTCGGTCATCCCTATAGCTTCACGTAATAGGAAGAGTGTACGGTATGGTGTATTTTTCTTTTTCACCGTTCGGCTAGATAATTCAAAGTCAAGTGCACGTGTCTTTTACCGACTTAATTTGTCGTGCATTTGAGCGTAATGACCGCACCGCCTCGCCTTTGAACCGCGCCTTTACGTCGCGCTGTGAAACGTCGCTGCACGCGTTTGTGTATTCTCCCGCTATGCGTGCACACCTTGGTCTATGTGTATCTGCCACGCGTGCACGTTCCTGTGAACGCGGCATTAACACGACTAGCTGACCGTACTGAAAACATGCGCGTGAAATATGTTTCCCCGACGGCGATGTGTTTTATCTTTGAACCGTTCCCGAAAGACCGCTGGAATTTCTTTATTTTTTTTTGCTCATTTTTCGGCTAAACATTTCCTCTTTTTTTCGTTCGTTTTTCTTTTTTTGCAAAACTAGCCAGAAACGGAGAAAAGAAAACGTCGGTCGGAATCGCACGCGCCAGTAAGATCCGTCTTATTAGCGGTTATTTTCTTTTCATTTAAAGATCAACGGGGAAAACGGAAACGTTGCACCGCAAACTTTCCCGGACCGAACGTCTGCAGTTTCCTCGAGTTACAGACACGTCGATCGATCCGCGGTGTAATTGAACGAGCAAATATTTTCATTAGACTGCACCGGATTCCGCGAGTCAATTTGAACACGACTCATTCCATTTCGGGGAAATACATATCGCAACGTGTACAGAGAGATACCGACCAAAAAAGAAAAGGTAAAAAGACGAAAAAAGAATTGAGCAAAAATCATCGCCCCGGGGGAATTGAATGTTAATTTCCACGCCTTGGCCTGGAGCGGCCTTGAATGTCTATAATTACACTATGGAAAAATCAACGAGAAATTCTTTGCGGTCCGTTCATTGTTTCTTTGTCGGAGCATTTCTGTTTCGCGTATCGCAACGAAGTACGTCGGGACGCAACGCGGATTTCCAATCGAAACATGGTAGCGTTGTTACGTTGCGAAGAAAGATGAAAAAACATACACACACACACATACTCGCAGGCGTACACATAGAAGTAGACTTTCAACAATCGACGAACACGCCGCGAATATCTTTGGCTCCGACTTGGTAAATAACATTTTGCAGCCGGACATAAACGAGGGACAGAATGTTGCCGATTCACCGGGAATAAAGACTCGCGGAGATAGATCATCGCTGAAAGAAGCAAACCGATGTTTTCGCGAAAGATATTAGGGAGGTGGGATTCGAAGGAAGAAAAGAAAGGAAAACCAGTAAGTATGTATAGCAAGGTTTAGGGTCCGAACTAGCCTCTCCAGAGCCCGAAGTTCCCCGCTGCGACGTCTGGCCCGACAATTTTTATTGTTCCTCGCCTACGGACATCATCCTTATGCGTGGAACCTTCCACGAAACGCCAACCATGCCGATATTTCCACCCACGTTCGTTCTCTCTCTCTCTCTCTCTCTTTCTCTTTCATGCTGTTAATGCTCTTTAATTAAGGAAGAAGATTCGAAGCGAAACACGAATACATTTTCACCGACTAGCCACCTCTGTAGGTGTTTCCATTGGGCGATAATTCCGGAGAATTACAAGACGCCGACAATAGGAGCAATCTATCGAAGAAACTTCTATTGAAACTATCGTGTAACGCTCGATTACATTTTGTTCGCAAACGTTTGTAAAGTTTCGATCGTAAATAGAGATTGACGGTTGTTATTGTCATCATTGTGGATATATGGAAAATATCATCGGTCGAAGTCGTGGGTGTAGATTCATGGTATGTATGTGTCTGTGAAACGACCTCCTCGTAAGGAATCGATAGAAACGTGGTGCTGAAACGAAATTATCAGAAAAGTGCTTTCGTTCATTCTGAAACCGTGTCTACCGAGAGCGGTTGAATGACTTCAGATCTCGTCTCTTCTTCTTCTTCTTCTTTTTTTATTTTCCACGAGAAATGCTAAAACGCTCGGCATCGCGAAGAGAGGCAGAGGAAGGCGGCGTTCTTATCTTATTAACGCCGCTTCTTTCAAGACTCGAGTGCAGCGTGAAATGATCGTCACGATCCTCGTTCTTTCAAACGATCCTAACAGTCTTTTGACCGGCCACCCGGTGGAACGAAAGACTCGAGATATTTTTCGAAATTCTCTTCACTTTTATCGCGATGTGTATGAAACGTCAAATACATTTTTTTTCCGTTTCGACAGATCGATTCTTGTTACAATTACGTTCGGGATCGTTACAGAGTCGCGCGTTCAATGGTACGATTAAAGTTAAAGTGTATAGTCGATAAGGAAGTGGTGGATGGCCGCCGTCGACGTCGGTGCATCGCCAGACGCGGTGCATCGATTTTACGCGTGATCGCGGAACCGGAAGTGAGTATCTACGTATCTGTGAAATCGGACAGCCGCTGACCTTACGCTCTTTCTTTTCTCCCGCGATTCACGGCGACTGGGTGTTTCGTTAAGGGAAACCTTGGAGACGTTAATGAACGTTGGCTGTGAACCGTGAATCGATGGAAGGAAAACTGATAACGAGAAACACACAAACTGCTTTCCTTACTTTTATATGACTCTGTCGTTTATAAGATTCGTTAGAAACGTCGACAAGTACCTGTGAGGTATCGATGGCGTCGTGTAAAAAAAAATAGAAAGAAAAAGAAAATAATGATCACCGATGATCATCGACTTCGCAAATACTATCTCTGCCGGGTAGACACGTTTGTATAGAGGGTTTCTATACGGTTTGCCGCAGACGTGTAGGGAAGTGTGTCAATTCCCGTGGAGGGTGTCTATAAATGGAAAGCACTCAATGACGAGGTTTTTTCTAAAATCGAAATTTCTGCCCCCGAATTACCCGCGAGCTCGTCATCGCGCAAGTTCTGTCCGGCTAGCTCCGTCGCAAAACAACGACTATTGCAAGTTGCGCGAGCGCGATGCGGTTCTCATAGTTTAGACGTCATCGGTGAACGAGTGTAGGCTGCGAGCCTGCAGTAGCATACAAAAGGGTGGGAGTGAAGGAGAAAAGCAAAAAAAAAAAGAGACGGAAAGAGACGAGGTATACTACCAACGATAGAACCAACGTGGAACGAAGAAACAGATAGCGAAAGAGGGATCGTAAGAGAAGCAGAAGAGAGAGAGAGAGACGGAACGAATGAACTAGAGGGAAAAAGGAGAAAGAAAGAGAGAAACTAAAAAAAAAAAAGGAGAACATTGGCAATGCAGTGATACGCAGCGGCGGCGGCGGCGGCAGTGGCGCCGAAAATGCAATGCGGTGCGCCGGAACGACGGCGTCGGCGTCGGGCGTGGCGGATAACTGACCTCGACTCGTCTAGCCCAAAACCACCCCTAACGTCCCCCCGATACCCCTAACCTCCCTTGAATATCCCACCCAAAAACCTTTACCACTCCATCCCCCTTGATGCACCAACGGTATCCCCACTATTACGGACATAGTACCACCACCACCACCACTCCACCATCAGCCGCAACTTCTCCGCTCTATACCACACTTCCGAACCCTTCCCGGCGTTTCTCCTTTACCCCTCCCCCCCCTGCCTCTCGTCCTACGGTCAAACGGTCGCGTTACCCCACCAACGTCGACCTTACCCTCTCTACACCTGCCTACACCCGTACAACGGAACCCCCACCTCTTCGTCTAACTTCTCTCTCGCGTTCGACTCTGCCGTCCCCCCCTTTCCTCTCCTCTCGTCGGCGTTCGTCTCGTCGCGGCCTTCCGTGCCCCTGGCAGATTGGCAGACGGCAGTCTGACTGTCTGGTTGCCCGGCAACGCGCCGCTGCCCGTCGCCGTCGATGCGAGAGGGTGAATTCAGCGATAGTTACGAGCCGCGTCCCGCACGAGCAAATGCACGGACCGGATATTGAGGCGTTCGGTAAATGTCAACCGATTAGGTGTACGGATACCGGAGAACGAATGGTCCGATCGATGGAGAAAACGGTTTGGATGTTTAACGGGATAGTTTCTTTTTTCGTTCTAGATTAGACGTTCGATGGAGATTTATTTATTTATGAATGTATTCTTATTTTACAGATCAAGATACTCCTATGTACTACGACCGATTCATTAAGGGCAGATGTAATAGGTAGTTTGAATCATGTATCATTGAATATTTTTAGGAAATGTCACACAAGGAACTCTCAGTGTAGGACTGTCGTTTAAGATATACAGATTCTCGTTATATTTGACAGTCGAGGAGAAATTTATTCAGATCCAAAGCAAGTGGGTGTTCGAAACTTTAACAATCAACCAACCTCCGATAGTTTCCCGCACGATTAGAGTGCAAAATCCGGAGCGTTAAATTTAGCCAGCTCCCTATCCCAGAATACAAGTTAGCTTTTCGGGTATTCTCGAATGTCCGTTCGATAATACGGATTTGGATTTGACGCATAGACCGTGCGAGACGTGTCTCGTCATCATCGTCGTCGCCGTCGTTGGTCACAACAAAGTACGGACGACCTTTCCCGATACCGTTCAGACATCTCCGCCCACCGTCGGATACGTCGATTACTCGATTTCTCTCGGGCCCTCGGCATCCTCGCGACAATTTAATTAGCAAGCTGTTGTAATTATTTAATCTGGTCAATTAGTCGAACGAAATGATTCCATCTTCAACCATCACCCATTCCCACCCTCCACCCACCTCCCCACCCCCCCTTGTTCTCCCGCGCAAGCGAGACGAAACAAAGGAGCAACGACGAAGGTAGAAGGCACTACACCGACGGATACTACAAACATACAAAGCGTCGTTGTTCCAAGCAATGTCGTCAACGACGAAAGGGATATAACGGTTCGTGCCTTTGTCTGGGTCGAGCTTGGGTTAGGGTCTCGTCGAGTCTCTTCTGCGAAACTCCTTCGTATACTGCAAGTGGTATACTCTAGGGTGGCAAGGGGGGAGTTGGGGGAGACGAAGGGGGGAAGAAAGAAGAGAGAAAAGAGAAAGGGGAAAGAGAAACAGAGAAAGATGAGAAGAGACGAAGAAGGTGGTCAGACACTTGGCGAAATCTTAATTCTTCTCGGAATGGTCGTTGCGTCGGGGAGATTACGGACGTGTCGGACGCACGAAAAATAATTGCTTGCATTAGTAACGAAGCCGTCGACATTCTTCCACCTTCCGTTTTATCCGTACACACTCGTGTACACACCTTTCTCGCGGTGCGTTTCTACCAGGGAAATCGTTTTTTCTCCCCGCCTCGGAACGTTCGGTGTACCGCGTGCGATGCACTTGTGCCGTGAAAAATCGTGAATGGTAGAGCAGGATACGGATATCGGCTGACAATGCATGCCGGTGCACGGATATACATACATACATACATACAAACGTATAGAGAGGTATTCGTCAATGGTCGACCGATGCAAAGCCCTTCTATTGATAGCTAGTATATGTACAGGTGGGTGCCGGTGGTCGTTGCGTATCGATGCTTATAACGAAACGACATACTGCAAATGACATTTCCGCGATGCAATAAACCCTGCGCCGTTATTAACGCTTCTCCGTACAGTTGTACCGTACTTATGCATTGTACGTGAGTGACGAAACACTCACGGGACATTTTTTCGATGATGATCATGGGAAATTTGTTGCACGCTTCATTTTCTCTTCCTCTTCCCCCTTTGTTTATGAAAAATCGATTTTTTTATTCTCAAGAGGAAACCAATGAGCTTCAATCGATATGATCGACGATACGCACGTATCACGTAGAACACAATATCGTCGGGAAATACCAGCTTCTGCTTGTGAAATACCGATGGAATTGTCCCTCGGTGTTGCACGATAGTTCGTTTTTCAACTATCGATAGCGGAACGGATAGCTGTACCGACGTGTAATGGGAATTAATATATCTATCGATGGAATTAGTTGCGATACACCATGCACGGCTGAGAATTATCACCGTCCGGGGACCCGATGAGTTTAACAATCATGCAAAAGAGATACGAATCAGATGCAGAGACGGAAAACGGTTGGCACGAGAGGGGCTAGCTTACACACTCACTTGCCTACCCGTTGCAACAACATTCCTTTGTTAGAAACCAATTCCTTGGCCAATAAGGTTCGACTGTGTGTGACTCATAACGCAACTGCTCAGTGACTCAGAGCCAGAGATTGCCAGCAATGTCCTGGAGAAGACGTGGCATCCGAACCTGAATCATAAGCACGCTGTCGCCAGAATCTTCGAATACCTGTTCCTAGTAGCATAGCCCCCGGTAGAACCGGCGGAACCTTATCTGTACAGGTTTTACATTTCGCCTGTAAACGTGCATTGCTCATAAAGTTATGACGCATCGATAATGGTGACCGATATGCAAAACCAGTCATAGGAAATCGTAAAGAAACGATATCCACGACACCGAACGATTTACACGGAGCGTTATGTTAATGCCGCAGTATGCCGGGTTCGTGTAATCGTTGCGATACGCGTCGCGCACGAGAAAGCCGGCAAAACCTGGAAACCCGGCACCTGCCGTCCACTCTGACAACCCAAATATTTCCGGCTCGCCTTGTAACCGGACGTTCCATGCAGTCGAGTCGCCTAACAGTTTATCGTCCAGCTGTCCGCGTCGATTTTCTGCCGATCCTTTTCTCTCTCTCTGTGTGTCTATATCCCCTCTCTTTCTTTCTTCCCTTTTTCATTCCTTTTCGACGCTTTGTTTTCCGTAAGCAGCGCCCATTATCGCATAGCCCGATCGCTGCCGTTGTAAAACTACCCGCCTATCCCCCAACTTGACTTTCTTTCTTCAATCTTTTTGGCTGGATATCTTTTCACTGGGATATTATTATTCAAGTTCTAGGTCGGGATAGATAACTCACGAAACATCGTGGAATCACGTGAATAGAATCATTGAATATCTTTGTGGTAATATTATCGGAAGTAACGTATCGTTTCTAACGTAATATTTATCGAGCTGTAAAAATTAGTAAGAATTAGTCATGTTAATGGTGAAAGAAGGACAGCGACGTGTTTTTGTTTTTTATCAAGGATATAAATACTTGTTATTGTTGAACACTGTTTCCGTCGGAATGTACATAAGTATTGAAGGATTATCTGTACAACTTGTTTATTTACGACTGTCTCTATGAATCAGTCATGAGTTCGCATCAGTCGTTGCCCGATAGTAGCATAGGATAGTCATTGACCGAAATGACCGTGAATTAGCTTGCTTCTAGAATGTTGCTGCCGAGATTCACGGTTTTAATATTCCTGCTGCGTGAGTACAAATTATTTCGAATTGTCCTCTTTTTTTTTTTGACAGACATTTGTGATAATTCATAAGGGGGCATACCGTTTTTGACCGCAGACGTATGTGTAAGCGGTAAAATCATTAATATTTAATTAAAAAATTTCCGCGTCAATTGCGAACGAATTTTGTAAATAAAAATAAGAATCCTTATGAAATATACATTGTGTTCCCAGAAATGTATGATATTAACTTTTTGTTGTAAACTCGGTCATGTTTGAATTTCACTTTCCGCATGTACGGAAAAAGGCCGTTAGGCGGGAGGCGATACATTGTTCTTGTTACCATTATTAACCTGTCTTTTATTATTATTATAAACAAAAATCAGGTTAAAAAGTGCGTGTCGATACGTAAAAAATATCACTTTATTTTGAAGTATGTCGCCGCCTCGGTCTTATAAAAGAAAACGTTAGCATAGTAAATGCTAAAGTTAATGCTGGTCATGAAAATATTATTACAGTTGAACCATCTTCAACCTTAAGTGTAACGCATTACAAATGTTCTTCTTACCAATATTTACGCTTATTCTCATGAATATCTTGTCTGTACATTAACACTTCACGATAAACTAACCTCCCTGCATATAAACTATCTGTACAACTAAAGTTAATTATAGCATAAAATGACCGCATAGTAACGTCACTTTTTCTTCATTGCGCGAGTGCGTCCCAGTATTTTTGTGTCTCTTATGGATATATACTGTATTGCATCTAAGTGGATGTCATTATGCTGCTCTAATTAAAAGAAATCAGTAGTCGTATTGGTTGGTGTAAAAGAGCATGTAGATTACATTTTCAATGGTATTGCCCAGATGTTTAACATTCCACTTTTAGATGTATTACAACAATGAAGCCATGACACTCGACCGTTTTTCTTTTGTTGTTGTCGCGATATAAAGACTTCGTCAGATCTTAACAATTTTAAACAAAGTTTGAGTATGTATTTCTAATCATACCTCGTGTATGACATTAGAAAGTAAACATTAAATTACTTATTATATGAAGTTACACTTAAAAATATATTACCAGGTGAAATTCATACACATTCCTTTTTAATATGCATAGACAATCGATCTGTATTACTTCATATGTAGTATATAATTTATAGTACATTTTACAGATCATTAACAAGATTCGCATTTGCAAGTTTAATTGTCTGTTCTCTGTTATTATTAAATATATAAGATAGGACAAATGTACAACTTAAAATTTTGTTAGCGTTTTATACAACTGGTAGTAAGGAAATTGTTGAAAAAATATGAATACGGTATACATTATAACAGGACAAATAAGTATCGAAAATATGGTCAACGATGACGTGCATATGACTCGTTATTTTTCGGCAAATTGGCGAATAATACATATTTTAATAATTGTTAGAATAACTTAACAATATTCAGTTAGAAATTTATCTGTGTTATGAAGATGGAAAACAGAAAAAAGCGTTGATGTATGGTCAAATGTTTACTATCTGCACACTATTAACAAAGTATGTGTACTGTTAATAAAGTTTAAGGAACCACAATATAATTACTTTCAAATAGCTGACTAGATACATACCTAATGTTATAGGTAACCCGTATACATCTTTCCTCAGCTGTCATGTATTAAAATATGAATGAGATAAATGCATAAAAATGTAGCGAAGAATCATAAAAATGAATGCGCGTTCGAAATCTTGTAAGAAACTTCCCATCAATTTTACCTTGGTTGATTTTCTCATGGGAAATACGTCAGTTTCGTGTAAGTCACATTTAAAAATAGTGTTCAAATTAAAAAAGAAAATACTATACTTCAGATATCTTCATATATACGTGTAAAATTGTAGAATGCTAAGAATATTTATATGAGAATAATTTTTTTGACTTATTGTACAGGAAGGAAAGATAGTTTATCTTTGTAATGTCTACATACTTTGCAAGAGAAGGTGTAGATAGTAAACAAATAAAAAGTTTACAAAGCTGTTCTGCCTTCGCATTGTATCAACTCACCGTATCACGACAATCGTGTTTGTCAAAGATACCTTCAATTATAATGTAAAATTAGGGACCGTGGAAGATCTTTGCATTTAATAAATTTTAACAGCATGAGACGCATCAGCGATATAAACGTGCAAAGTTTCGTAAGGCATGAGTCACGGATTTTGCTGTGTCTGCTCTGTAAATCGAATAGAAATTACGTGAAAACGATACGTAATTGTTTGCTCAAATTAATAGAAATAACTACATACCTTGTCACTGTACTGTGAAATTCGTGCAATTGTTCAGGTGTAGCGGTAGGAGAACCACCGACATTTTGCGCTGGCATACTCTTAATAGCCTCTTCTAACCACTTTGATAACAACTGAGTAACAAGTAACATATTAATTAGAAAGAATAAAATTCAATTTTTAATAGTTGATGATTTAATAGGAAATCCAAAACACTTACCTCTCTGTTGGTCAGGTTAAGTTCTATAATAACATCCGCTACGTCGGACAACATGTAAGACGATAATGAAAAAACGGACGCGTGGAGTAATCTCATAACCAATGTTTGTCCTTTTTCTCTTAGGATATGTTGTACCAATTCCCTGCGTATTGTGTAATCTGATCGATTCTACAGAAAAGAGAAAACCATGACACGTATCTCATTACACAATCAGTCGTACAGGTATAAAATATAAACGATACTAAAGTTACCTCGTAATTACGACCACTGTGTATCAGGTCAAAAAAGAATTTCATGACAGATGCATTCGCGTCCCTATGATCCAAACTACAAGCCATCAAGGCACAGTCAACTACACTTCCTATTATTGCTGAATGTAGAAAAGGAATCGGAGCCCTTTGTAAAAATCTATTGGTAAACAATTCAAACGTGAGTCACTTGTCTTCCTAATGAGCTATTAGCCTTTTATAACTACACGAAATATCGAGGTATACCTGGCACATAATCGAAAAAGGTCGTCTACTGTATCAGGATGATTCTTTAGCCCATCTTGTTGTTGAAGAATAGTAAAGGTAGGCCCAATAAATGCCTCTAGCATGCCTAACAAACCAGTGACACATTCTGAGTCAACAGCATATTCGTCGACTAATATCGATCCAAGATATAAAAAACAACTGTGTTGATGGGCTGTGTATAATTGCACGATCTAAAAGTATGCAAGTTATTGATAATTACAGCACATTATAGATTAGTGTTAATTGAAAATAACAATTTGTTAACTATAAGCACCTGTTTCACAAGTGGTTCGAGGAGGTGGGCGGAATGTTTGCCTACACAGCGAACAGCAAATCTCAAACAACGACAACATCTTTCCATTAGTCTTGCGTCATGTTGATATGTTGTGCATACATTCGATAATATTGGCCACATCTGTGTGTAAAGTGTCGAATAAATAAATCGTTTCTTTAATGGTATATAATTGAACACTTACTTCAGTGACAGCGTCTTGACAAGGATGAGGTTCATTAGGATCGTCCATTTGAGGATTAGTATGCCTAAATATAGCTGCTAGTCTATCTAGCCATATCACAGGATCAGTCTTTGTCCCTCTCTCAATTGGAATTCTAGCCTCCATAAGTTCACATAATGGTCTTGCTTGGAACCAGCACAATTCTTTCATAGCCTGAGTAATTTCTTCCCGTGGCAACCTTGCCAAGATTATTGCAACACCTATTAGAAAATAAGAACCAATGTCATGCTACCATTTTGCCACAGTGTTTTACGAAAATAAAAAAGAAGCGTGAATAATCGAGAAATGTTACCTTTAAGTAAACCAATGGCTGCGTCGATACAAATGGCAAAATTGTCAAGGGAACGTGCGATCTGTAAAAGTCCTGGGAAGTGTGAGGCCATGTGTAGTGGACAAGCTGTACATATACTTAACAGTGCACCACAAGCTGCACTTCCCAACCCTTTCTGACTTAGGCATGTTAAGAGGAAATTTAAAACTGGTTCTAAAAGGTATTAATGGTATATTAAAAATATTGTAGAATAATATACGAAGTTTCTTTTTTCCATCGGAGGAAATGTTTACCTAAAGATTGAGGATGACTATCTATCCATTCACAAAGTTCTCCTAGTAAAAGAATGCTTGTGTGACGGACAGCTATATGAGTATTTTCTGGTAAATTTAGTATAGCTTCCACTACCTTTGGAACTACGTCATTTTCTTCTCTGCATACAGACGATCTGATTACTTGTAATACATTATTATGAATAGCGACTCTATAAAGACGTATGAATGAGAACTCACGGTAAAATATTTTTTGCGACAGCCTGCATTACGAAAAGTGCAGCCTCTGTCGAATCCCACGTCGGTACATGATTAGGTTGTCCCTGTGGTCCTGGACCACCAGTCAAAGAAGAAAACATCTGTCGGAAACAGTGACTACTTCCAACAACAAACACTACATCCTTTATCAATTCCGAGACATGATTTCGGAAGTCTGCGAACTCTTCACCACCGGCACCTTCCTCCACAAGGCCCAACTAACAAAAAGATTTTCAGTTTATCATATCAGCATATCAAATTATAAATATTTAAGATACTCTGATGGCTATTTACGTGATCTGGCTCCATTTGACAGTGCCTACATAGTGCCCCAATTAATCTTTCGATGTGAGGTCGAAACACGGTATTAAGGTCATCACTATTTTTTTGGTAAAGTACTTCGGATAAACGATACCACAGATTAAAAGTTATCTGTGCCACCTAAGGTAAAAAGATTCGTATCAGTTATCGATAATACTTTATTATATGCATATAACTATGGAAACCTACCTCATAATCATGGTGACCAACACATACTAGAACAAGGTCCAGAATTTTTATAGAGTAATGTTGTTTCCCTCCCAAACAACCAGTCACCATTGTTTCAAGAAATGTTTCGGCTAATTCCGTAAAAATGCGGCAATAATTTGTTGACCTAAACAATAAGTACACGATAGCTAGATCTATATTTAAAATAAGTTTATAGCTCTTATGTATTTATACATTTGTTATATAAAGTATATAAAAAAGTTTACTTGTCCATGTCTTCGTGTGCTACGGATAAATGGTATGGTTGTTCCAAAGACATTACACTAGTAAAAAGGCAAAGTTGCAATTGTTGTAATTGTACACTTGGTTCACTATTATTATCACGATTGCTATTACTATCTTCCTCTAAAGCTTGTAGTATTACACATATGCAATCAGCAGCAGCTTCGTGTAGTTGTGAGCTGGTCATGTGATTTCCCAGTACCTTTAATAAATACTTTTTGAATACAGAATGTGATGATTTAAGGTTTATGAAACTCACCTGAAGAGCATATGCGATAACATCACTCGTTGGTACAAGAGGTATTGCATGTACTATGATCCAACTAGTAAAACATCTAAGAATTGTAACACGAATTTGTACATTGTCTCCTCCATTTTTAAGACACAGTTTCTGAAAGTATAATATATATATTAACTAGACAATACTTACAAGACGATAAACAATCCTGTGTCTTTGTATTACATACCAAAAATTCTGTTACTGTGTCTGCACTTGCATTAAGCTCGATTAGTACGTGTTGTCTGCGGTTGGCTCCTAATCTATATAATTCAAATCAATTGAAATTTGCATTCAAATTAAAGTAAGACGTCTAACAATAAGTATCCTACTATACCTAAGTGATCTAGAATTTACTTCTTCTGGTAAAACAGTCATTACTTCAAGTAATGGCCACAAACTAGCAGTCGATCCTCCAAATCTATTAATTAAATCCACAACCGGTTTCTGCCACGAGGACATTTGTAACGCAAGGTCGGCCAATGCTAGACATAACTACATCATAATATTCATTAATATTTCTATAGTGCCACTAATTATATAATATTATGTTTTAATCAAATACGATGCAATATGACATGCATTAATTAGATGCAATAAGAAAAAAATATATATATAAACCTGTGTAACAATTGCAGAATTGGTGTGTTCATTAATTTGTGATATATGATTCATTAAAGAATCTCGCAGTGAAGTATGAGCTTCCGTGGGTAATTCATGAAAAGACAATTGTATTTTTGTACGCATTGTCTGTGCTGCAAAATAACAGGACTGGATGTGCCGTTTTTGTTGCAGCATTTCATCAGCTATTTTCCATGCGAATACCTATAATATTATACCAATGTCAGAATATATATTTCGGTATTAATATACTATGCCTTTGCGTTTCAAGAACATTAAATAGAACTGTGTACATATATTTGTTTAGTAACCTTAATGTTCAATATAAAACAACAAATCATTGTTTGACTTTTAGCTGTGTGTTAATTCTATGAAAAACAAAAAAATAATGATGTATGTATAAAATCCTATAAAGCAAGGTTAGGGACAATCTACACGTTTTATTATTTTTCATTTCCGTTCTTAACAAATTAGCCCTATGATAGAAATTCATATAAAATTGGTACAGTAAAAACTTGTAAACAGTACACAATAATGTGGAATGTATTTTATTCTTTGCAAAAAGACCGCTAACGAACTACTCACTGATCTTTGTAATTCGTCTAGCCATTGGGACGCTTTTCCATGTTCCGACGGATTAGAATTGTTGTATAAAGAATACACAGCCTGATAAACCGTTTCCAGATCAGGTGGTGACTCCATTCTTCAAAAACTACTTTTTTTCCCGAGTAATCTCCATAAAGTTAAATCCTACTGATAACAGATCACTTGCGTTGCTAGACGTGTGTGTCCAACCTACAGGTCCAACCTGTACGGTCACTACAAAATCTTCTTTCGCATCGTCGGCATATATCCTGCCTTATCGACTTACAGCAAAATAAAATTTGTCTGTTTAAAATCTGGCCGAACGAGTAATCCGAAACAGTCGGACGACCGGAGAAACTGATAGCCCGTAAGAAAATATCCGTTCGCGTTTCCTATATGTAACTGTAGCTACTGATTCAGCAACCCGATCGTTTAACTTGTTAAAGCGGTTCATTAATAAAAATTAATCCAGACGAAACATGAAATATAATAACCAGATGACGAACATACAGACAAAAACACGACTATTATCATTTATCAATGTGTAGCGGATGTAAATTGATCTTCGTGTTTAATCTTTTATTTAACATGCATCGACGACAAATGGTACGAAGGATTTTATGTTGGATAGCCGTTAAATAACAATGATTTAACTGCCTTTTGAATACACCGCCATTTGCAAATTACCTACCGAGTAATACCAGGAAAAGATAAAACACCTACGAAAGTTAGGATGTTTCGATTCTTGGTGCGCAGCAGTTCTACTCTGATCCGTGTGAGCGATGCGTCCAAAGTTTATGACGTTTGACAGTTGGAATATAAATATAAGGAAAAATATTTAAATCATACAATGAATGATTACAAGTTGCCGATAATCGAACCAACGATCGATTACACAAAGGTGCAAATATCTAGCTCGTACTACATTTCATGTTTACACGGTGTACCGAAAATTATTCGAGCTTCACTTTTACATTGTTATAAATGCATATTTGATTGTATCTTAGGTTCCTCCAATTAATCAGAAAAGGACTATCTCTTTTATTAACCATTTTATAATACATACTGTAACATTCCTTAATAAATTTGCATTATCATGTGAAGAGAAATTATTCGAGTTTGAGAACAAATTGCAAAGGATAGAGGCGTCCTTAGAAATTTTAGAATCTTGGGTATGTAGAAGCATGTGATTCTTATACGGAAAGTTAGGGTTTTGGAATGGTAGACGTATAATGTTCCTATTTGGTTAATAGCTATCCTCTGTACCTGGTCTTGAACAAGACCAACAAGAAACCAAAACCGTTACAGAAAGTAATGAGACTAAAACAGAAGTGTCAGAACCATCTAAAATAGATGAACCCGATAGCAATAAAACAGTTGAGCCTAAGAGTCAAGAGACTGACGAACAACCAGTAAAAGATCCTCGCTATGAGAAATATTTCAAAATGGTTCATTTTGGTGTACGAAAGGATGCAGTTAAATTACAAATGGAACAGGAGGGATTGGATCCATCAATATTAGAGTAAGTCTTATGCAGCACTTTTTGATACAACTTTATATTACTGAATTTAATACAAGCTTTAAAATATAAAGTCATAAAACACATGATATATAATACCTTTGTATAAATAAGTGTTGCAGCAAAGTTCTGGTTATATTTCTTGTTTCGTTGACAATGTGTCAAGCCCAATATAACAGGTTAAATCCTTATATTCACATAGACATTATTTTTAATCTTAACAGTGACCCACAACAAATAGTTTCTAAACCGAAGGCAACAGATAATGGAGAGAATGAAGGTGATTAATAAATATTGAATGTAGGTTGATTATTGAGGCAGAATATTTTTACATTATACAATGCAATCAATAAAATAAACAACTATACAAATTCTAGGAGATTTATTTTATTTCTTATTAAATACATATAGAAAGCCGTAGTTGTTAACGTACATAACATCACCCTAGAACTGGATCATTTGTCCCTGAAAAAAATGATGAAAATTAGTGACGAGTTATATATATATATATTATGTATATATGTGTGTGTAATCCATATGGCTTGTATAGAATAGAATGTTATGCTTACCTTCCTCTTCTTGTCACCACCCAGTTCGAAATGCTTACATCTCTTCAATGGAATTTGTTTCCTGTACTTGCATTCTGTGCACTCCATTCTCAACACAATTTTCTTGGTGGTCTTTGCCTGTTTGAAAGAGAAAGAATGTCACTGAATGGAAACGGTTTAGATTTTACGGTTTCATTTTTAAACTGGAGTAAGTAACTATGTACAATGGAAGGTTCAATCAGTCTTTCACAAAACATACCTTTTTTCTGAAGATAGGCTTCGTCTGACCACCAAACCCTTGTTGTTTGCGGTCGTATCTCCTCCTACCTTGGGAGGCATGTCGTTCCTTGCTCTTCTTGTATTGAGTTACTTTATGAGGCTTATGTACCTTGCATTTCTTGCAGAAGGTACGCCTTTGTTTCGGCACATTCACCTGAAAATATACACACACGGTAACACACAATCGGAACACACCACTTAGCGTAAATATGATGTAAACATCTGAAATCTTCTAATATAAATTATAATCCGAAGGTTCTATTCTTTCAGTTGTCTTTTATTTAACAAATGATTATTAAAAGATACTTAATCTTGAGTCGATTTATAGGTTATGTCTACTAATGTCACAATAATATTTTATTCTGAATAAAACTACGAAATATTTATATGAATACGTAGCAAATAAAATACTCATTCATGAATTAAACCTTTAACAATACCCCGCTCAGAGATGACACGAATATACATAGATAAATTACGCATGTTTTCAATCGACGATTTACCTACCATCTTGGATGTTTAGAAAGAAAAGGAAATGTACTTCAACCGGAAACTGGCACGCGTATGTCCAGTGCGCATGCGCACGTTATATTACGTTTACGAAAATCAGAAATCGTATGTACTTTTTTGATACAGATCTAAAAATATTAATATGATAGTTAGCATTATGTAATTCTATAAAATTCTTCTTATATAACAGTATTGTAATGACGAACATAAGAATTATCCCTTATTTATTTAAACGTAAAACCGCGATTGTATATACGCCATTAACAGCCGACATCAAAATTGGTTTAATATATAAGACATCCAATCAATAAAAGCAATTATAATATAACGTTCCTTTTGTTATTGTAGCTCATATAAGATGAACAATTTGCAAGATATCGTTCAATTAAATCATATAAATGATGGTTTAATACTAAAACGAATGATAACAGTTCATGACTCATACGTATACTCTGATAAAAAATTCTACATTTCTAAAATATATCTATCCTCCTTCCGTTATTTACTTTTCGCTTCAGAAGTTTAATATGCATGACGCCAATTATTCTATTGTCGAATTTATTTTGTGTTTTATATAATTTCTTCACTTTCAGTTTCTTTACACCGGAAGTGTCCACACGTGAAAAATGAGAATCAACTCTATTTATGAAGGAACGATAGGAATTCCAAAAACAGCGTTTCAATCTCAAATTTTGGACGACAGGTGTGCGTCTGCGTCATTCAAAAAGCTTCTAATAGCTATAGAATTATTCCCGCCAGCTCTACAAAACATACAGATTACGCATAAGCGATAGAAATCAATCAGATCGAAAATTCCTAAAAATTACCATAATTTTCAATCGGCAATTTATATTTTGAATAAGATATTTATCGATTTTCTTTTCTAAAGAGGATGTCCAAAACGATGTAGACGATTCGCAGCGCCGGAGCTTATTTAAATCGAGCGACATAGCCTCGAACCAGACGTTCAACACGGGCTACGAACTCTCGAACCCCTCGTCCTCCGCAGGATTTAATTTTATTTTAATATATGGTGAACGCGTTACGTGGCAAACGTTAATAACAAATAATAAAAGATTATTTAGTATTATATCGTTCCTAATTAGGTGCAGTGACAGGTCTTTAATCGGTATTAACGTTTTAACCAATCAGCTATTTATCGAGTTTCAAACCCGCGCCATCTTCATTTTTGAACAAAGCCAGGTTGGATATGCTAGGAGCGATCCGAGATCGGGTAGTAGTCCGCTTTGCGCTATTCGCGCCACAGTCGTCAGTACACGACACTCTCCACTCCTGACTGGTTCGACTCTGTCTCACCCTCCTTTCCCCTCTTTCTCCCCCCTCTTGCCCCTTGGGTTTTCGCCTGACGACGCTGCTCTCTCGGGCATTTCGCCGGAAACCGACGCCGCGCGAGGACACGGAGTTTTCGTTACGTGTACACACACGCCGTCGCCGCCGCCGCCGCCGCTGCCGCCGCCGCCGCTCTATCATCATCTATCTTTCTCGCAGTTTGTAAGCAGATACACAGAAGGCATCTTTCCTAAAGGAGATCAACATATCCACCATGAGTACTAAGGAAAACAACGAGGTCGCTGTCGAGAAGGTGACCGAGAACGACAAGGCTTCCGGGGACGCGAAGTGTGAGATCAAAGGAATTAAGAGGCCAGCCGAGGTGAGTTTTCCACAGTTTTTTTCTTGCTACCTCCCTCGTTACCTCCCCTCCCTCCCCCATACGTTGTTAGTTTTCTCCTACGATATCTATTCTTTAACGTTTAACTCGATCGGCCTACAACTGAGTATACATTACGCGTCCACGTATGTGTAGAGGAGGCACGTACACACCGGCTTATTACACCATACCATGCTTCCGCGCCACGCTGTTACCTCTCGATGAACACACACATAGTATCATCTACTATTTCGGAATACGTTTATCGTAACAACCACACGAGGTTTTGGACTACATGTTGTATCACCATAGAGTTTTCTCGCGCCAGATTTTCCCGCTCGTGATCCTCCTGGTGTGTACGCAGATATTTTCTATCCCTCTCACTTTCATTCTGGCCATAGATGAAAACAAGTTAGCTAAATTCTGTATACGCAATATCGGTACACTTCGAGCAGAGACGGGTGGGCGGGCGGTCGAGTGGCCGTCTCGACCGACTGACGGCATGGGAGAAGATAGGATGCCGGCCGGCATTTTCAATCGCCTCCATATTTCCATCCATGCCCACGATACGGAATCATTTCCTTTTTACTACATTCCCGAATCGTGTCCCGCGAGACATACTTCGACACTATGTTTTCCTGATTCGAAGCGGAGGGACGCCATTGTATTTCGCGTGGCTGCCACGAGCATGAGATGGGTTCGGTTGATCACCCCTGTCGTTACAATGCCGTCTATAATTACCGATCTGGATTTCGCGTTACTAGCTTAATATCGGGATCAACGTCAGATTATTTTCGCCCCGTCGTGTAAAATGATTGGTAAAATTCGGGCGGGATCTCTCAGGCTACTAGCGCCATGTGCTCATTTCGTACGCCTTCGTATCGGACGTTTCCTAACCGTGTTATACATCCGATATATTGAAATTATTAATATCGTATTCGAGATTACATCGTCTTCTGATCATTTTATAGAATCAATGCAGTATTTCATATGAAATATCAGTATTACATGTTGGAGAAACAAGCATCCCGCGCATTTTTCCGACCGCCGTCGTTGCCGCCGCCGCCGCCGCCACCACCACCGCCGTGGATTTCCATTATGGCGCCCGAAACCAAGCCCGCGTTCGTTGCGCTCTCTCTCTTACTCTCTAGTGCCATCTCTCTTTCTCTTCCCTTTCCTCTTTCTCTCTCGCTCTCGCTCTCGCTCTGTCGTAATTGATCGATAATTCGTTGTAAGAGGGTTAATCGTGTCCGACGGACGATCGATAGACTAACACGTATCTCTTTCAGGTCGACGTGTTGCCCTGAAATTGTTTACCGATCTGCGTGCATAAACACCGCGTTGAAGGCTTCCTTCTCTTCCTCGCATTCTGTTTCTCTCTCTCTGTCTCTCTGTCTCTCTGCCTCTCTTGGACTCTTATGCCCTCCACTCTCTCCCTCGTTCTGTCTATATGTCTATCTTTCTCTGTTTCTCGCACTCCGGCTTTGCCGGTGTGTGGCTCTCTTTCCCTCGAGAGAACCCCACGCACGCAACCAGCGGCAACGCCGTGTATTATATACCCGTGTCTCTCCTGCCTCCCTGTTCTTTCCTGGTGGTACCGCGCAGCGTTACGAACCTTCGAGAAAACATCCGCGCGATTTTTCATCTTGAATCGGACCGTCACATCGGCGTCCTGATAGGAGGGACTTATTTTTAGCCGATAATACATCGCGCGCGATCGCCTCTTCCATGGGAGTTGTTAGTCGCAAGGTGGTGAAATCCGCTCGAGAGACGAAAATGCCGGGCGTCGCGGCGCATCAGCCCCATTTAGTTAGAAAGTACGTGGTGGCGTCTTTCTACGCGCAGCGGGAGAATAGTAGTACGTCACGTGAAAACCACGTCTGTACGAGTGTGTCCCAGTCCCTCTGTGCGCACAGATATTTGAAGCGTCTTTATTATTATTACCCGTGTATGTATCTGTCCACGTTCGTTACGAAGCCAGTCGTTATGAATACCAGAAAATGACCGGGAACGACACGTTTGCGTTTTTCTAACTGTACCAAATTACTACGCGTCACTCAGGCCTATTTGCAGAGTACGCCGGGATTCATTTTCGTTTCGGATTAATACGCCGACGTTGTGCTCTGATTACATAGTTACGTAGTGGACGGGTAGAATGTTATCTAGCACTTGTAGACACCCTGTGACGCAAACGTGTATGGATTAAACGAATACGTGGAAGGAGAGGAAAAGGCGGGAGTTACAAATAATCTTTAGAGTCTGGGAGAGAATCCATCGAATTTCAACATGTAACGTTTAGAGACGTAGATGTTTGGTACTATATTACACAGATTATTACGAAGATTACGTTATATCGTTGAACGGTGCAATCATTCGGATAGAAGGCGGGAAAAATGCTAGTGAAGGTTTTACCGATTGGACGTTAGTAACGGATCGATCAGCCGTGTGCTTAAAATACCTGATACTCGTGAATGATTATCGGGTTGTCTTATTGGCACGTAACATTTGGTTTTGGTCGATTCCCTTATAATTTAATATACTCTTAATTCTGTTTAACACATTGAAATCCTTCGGCGTTAACGAGATACTGTTTCAATTACGGTCATTAATTATGCACTCACGTACCGTATTTAATATCGTAAATCCTTGCATTATTTAATAATTTTTATCAGCTCGCCTCTCAAGGGAACAAACTTTGTCCTTCGTACTGCATATAGCGTTTTTCTTCTGGCCATGGTAAAATTGATGCACATTACCGAAGAATTATGTAACGATTATTCATGGCTTGTTCGAAGGACTGTCGAGAGAATTGAGCGAAAACGAGTCTATGCGATAGGTTATGAACGTTGGGTTATCTGCAAAGACCTCGTGATTAGTAACGGGTTGATAGGTAATCGTGTCTGTGTGGGATAACAGGCAGCATCGTCATTCCGTGACCAGTGGCGTCAGTACGTCACTGTCACTTGCCGTTCGTTGTAAACCACCCGGCAACGCCATGAAAGTATAGCGGCAGCTGCCAACAAACTCGCTGTTCGAAGAAAGCGCGTCCTGTTTCAGACACATAATATAATGCTCATGACCCTCGACTAAAACAATAAACCGTACACTCTATACGAAAGATACAACTTCTCAGGGTTCTTTGGGCTACCTAATCTAATCGATGCATACTCTATTTACATGTTATCGCAACAGGTTTTCACACCGTCTTGGGGGACGAACGTATCATTTTCGTTTCTAACACAAACTATCCAACAATCACAGTAGATACTCCATTTTTTTCTCTCGCTTGGCCGTTAAAGTTTACGAAACGAGATACTACATTTCGTGTGATAAAAAAAGCCGGGTACACGATGATACCACGGGGACGGTTTTACCTTGAAGTAACGCGATCTCGATAACACATGAAAGTCTTCATAATCTCTATACCCGTGATTCAACCGAGATATTATTCCATAACTCTACGTTTACGTTTATCATTTCTATATGTATACGTATATCTATATATATACATATATATGCACACCGGCTCTCGTATATAATTAGTATTATGTAGTACATTGGTTCATCCAAAAACTCTCTTCCCCTGCTTTCGAGTAAGTACGTATACGACACCCGGCACGCTGTTTCCCTCCGTCCCCCCGGCTTCTTTCTTTCGTGCTTTACGCAGCACGGACACATCCCTACCTACGGAACATGTGCCATAGCAGTCTGCCAATCACAAGGCTTGTTCCACCACCAACCCTGTCGACTCTGCGCTGACATTGGTCGACTTGGAGCTCCTCGAGTTTTCCGTGCCCTCTTTCCTCGTACGGCCGATACACACGGCGCGTGTGTATACTATTACGGCGGCCCACCATGATCGCGAGTAACGCTCTATGAACACGAGTTTAAGGTACCCGGCGTTTCGAGGATTCTCTCGATGGCGACGGTCTCACCCAGAAATACTTTTCATTTCGAGTCTCTTGTCCGATGTTCCAATACGATTGCATTACATGACAGTGGATATTTCTAGACGATTGTTAGTAACGTTTAATTAGCCTGGCGATTCGATAACGTTGGAAACTTTCTGATTCATAATATGTTAGGTTCTCGAATGAATATGTTGTATGGTAGAGTTGAGAAATAAAGGAAATGTATATTATAAATAGAATAGTTGAAGTTTCCATAGAAAGGATTGTATTTAACTTATATTCGAAGAACCTCGAAGTTTTATATATCATTTGTTTTGACATCTGATTTATTATGGTTAGCTATGCTTTGCTTGTTTTTTGTCTTTGATCAAAGTTATTCTTCAGGCTTCACGCTTCTGTAACGGATATAATTCCCGTCACTCTTTCCCTTTTTCCTGTCTCGCCATATTTTAACGGAAAGTCCCCTCCACTTTTCTTTCCGTGTCCTTAAGTTTCTTGGCGGGAAGGGAATCATCCTTCTCTTCATCCGCTTCCCCCCTCTCTCTCTTTCGTTTGGTCGTTGTTGGGGTCTTCCCTATTCCCCTGAAATTCTCCCACTCTTTTTGTGGTTGTAGGATTATTACCTTCCAAGCACACAGAAATGTATATCAAAACGGAAACGGCTCATGTTTCGTGTTACGATAAATCGTCGGAACGATAATGAAGTACTTTGAGACATTTTAACAGTCGAATAAAAATCTGAAATCGACCGTTATATTTTCTCTTTTTCCAATGTTTCAGGATAAGAATGACGATACGAAGAAACAGAAAAAGGAGGAGAACGGAGATGGAGACGTAGAGGAAGACGAAATTGAAGAGGAGGTCGAAGAGGAAGAGGAAGTCGACGGTGACGGTGAAGAAGACGACGAAGACGACGACATACCAGAAGGCGAAGAAGATTTGGAAGAAGGAGAAGGTAAATAAAGAATTTCCAATATAACTCGGCGAATCCATGTTTTTACCACGCGACGTATAGAAAGTCACGCGTAATACAAATCGATATCTCGCAACAGGGTAAAAGGCGCTTCAATTAAATTGGTTGGTTCTATTCTATTCTTTCATTCATTCATTTATTTTTCGTGCTGTTTAGATGAGGAGGAAGATGACGCGGAAGGTGAAGTAGAAGGTGAAGTAGAAGACGAAGAGGAAGACGCATAATGAAAAAAGGGAAAAAATTATGTAAGTAAGAAGGGAGGTAGGCACATGGCATCGTCGTCGATCTTCGGCAGTCTTCTCAGCAAACACTTACTCTCATATTGAGTGGTTGGTAGCAATGTTGATATCCATCGTGCCCAATCCGTATTACTGGATCCTCCCGACCTACAAGTAAAAATTACCATCTCACCGGAGTTGTGGTGGGCTGACACACATTAGAGGCAGCCGCATTTCTACTGTCTTGGCTCTTCGCAATTCTGGTTGTCTAGCCATCACCAAATACTGTTAGGTAGTTTGAATGAAAACTATATATTCGTCGTGAGGACTTTTTATCGAGTCGATTACCGTTCAATACCTTAGGTTCTTCGTATATATCCGTACGTATGTACGTTTTTGGTACACTGTGTCTATCGTTCGTTCCCCAAGGCGAATTTATCGTTTTGTCCAAACCACCTGCAAACTGGTATTTGCCGTCATCTGGCTTTATTCGCGGGACAGTTTTATAACGGAAACTTATTTAAGATATAAAAAGCTCTATTGTATTTAAATAGTGTAAAATGGACATTTGTGGGTGATGATTTTTTTACATTTGAAATCAAATTTACGTTTGTAGTTCGACGAATGTCTCTCACCTTGTGCGCGCGATTGATTTTCCTTTTTCACCGATTTACGTATAATTGTCAACGTCTTTTGCAGGAGCGCAAGCGGTTTAACAAATTGAAATAAATGTTGCGAACGTAATAAATCAAATAAAATAATGATAAAAATAAAGTCGTAAGGGCATCTCTCGACATTTGATACATACACACACGTGTATAATCTATATGTATATCTACTGAAAACAAAAGGAAGAAGGTAACAAGAAGGAAGGAAACTTTGTTTAATAGTCGTAACTCCGCTTTGTGCTCCTGTTTGCTATAGAGACAGAAATTAAGGTTAATGCAACGCTCGCGCCCAGGTAGTGTGGATGAGTAATGTGTGACTTTAACATTGCATAATAATTATACATAGCATGTATAAAGTTATGGAGTAAGAAACATTTTATTATTAACGATAATATTATGTAACGTAATGTAATGCGGAGAGGTTGTTACACTTTAGGCTTTGGGCATAGAGTAGGGAGAGGATCGACATTTGATTTACGATGTGTGTAAATGCTACAAAGAATGATTTCTAACTTCTTCGAAGAAACTATTCCATTTACAGCCCTGTACAAGTTTAATTACACGTATTTATGTAGTAAGATTTAAGACAAGTCGTGTAGTGTATGTCAAAAAACAAAAAAAAAACGAAGAATGAGTCGTAGATGGAAATGCGAGTTTAATAGACAAACATGGATGTTGAATTTGAGGACTCGATGAGTACTCTCTCCCTATTCGATTGCTCTCATTCGAGCGTAATTCAGTTGTATTTTATGTACTGTGGTTTTATTTTGACTTCATTGTCGTGGACTGCTCACAGCAATGATTCGTTGACTGTCGCAGAATGAGTGACAAACGAGTATTCCTTATTATGACGATTCCCCTGCACATTATATATATATGGATGGTGATCAGTGTCTTATTAACGACGTACCCACGGAATTTACCAATGGAGTCAGATAATTTTTAATAAGTTAAGGTGATTCACTGGTTGCCAAAATAATAATAATAATAATATTAATAATATTAATAATAATTATTATTCGAAATATACTCTTTCGTGCAAGAGTCAGTGGATCGTTGCGTGTGGATTGTCCATGCCGCCACTTATTTTCGGGAGACTGGTAGGCAAGAAGGGTGAAGAGACATTGCGGTTACGATACCATTGTACCATAGCTGCATAATAAATAAAGGTAACGATAATTTGAATGCGAGACGATGTCCCACGTTTTAATGTACAAATATTTTCGAATGAGATAGTTAAATAAAACGCAGTTAGATCAGAGAAACTGATTCGTTCTCGTAAGTAGTAATGGGTTTAACATCCGAAGACAAATTAACATAAATGGCAGTTTGTTTAAAAAACTGCTGTTCGTGGACTAAAAATCCTGCTACGTGGAATCCAAAGGAGATGGTCGTGGACCTTGTGATGTTTATAAGAAAACCGATTTTTTTTTATATATATCTTCGTACACATGATCGAAGGAGCAAACAAAATCCGAGAATACTCCGTTATTTATACATATATATAAATATATATGTAAATCTTACAGCAGTCGATCATTGCACTATCAACAGTCCATGCCATCTCCAACAAAATGTCTCTGTTATTCTACGGTTTTATACGCAATCTGCTGCTGTATTTACACGTGTTCACTTCAAGATAGTACCTTGACGAACATATCCGACAAAGAACTATCTTAAAGTACAGGTGCCTGAGCAAAACGAGTACTTTAGCATTCATAGTATACAATACATACACTATAAGCATAGGTCCATTTAATTTTATTAATACAATACCAAGCCCCGTTTGCAACATGCCCAAAAAAAAGAAAACAAGAAAATGACTTGCGTTCTGTACTTCGAGCCAGAGATCATCGAACTTTTCTCTGCTAGAGTACTTGACGCGATTCTGAAATTTACTTACTGGTGCTAACGGGTCTTACAATCAATCAGGCTGATCGCCCAGATACCGTTACATCCCTACGTTTGTTAGGTAAGCATTAAAGAAAAATAAAAATAAAAAGGAAATTAAGAGATAAATCTGGTAACGACACGTGTTACGATTAAACGTAAACGAAAAAAAAAATAAATCCTAGGCTAAGAATTTGGTTTGTGTGTTCATAAGTCTTGGTCAAACTACTTTTGTACAGGATACCATCGCATCATCACTTTTCGACGTAACAGTAACCGACACCACAGACTATATTTCTGCCCATTCCATCAGAATTGAAACTTTCATTGTATTTTTAAGTAAATACACTTTGGAAAACAACACAAAATGTTTTTTTATTCTTCACGAGTCTGTGAAGGAATGTATCTCTTACCCCGTTTATTCGTAAAATTCTCTCTGCAATAATATTTGTATAGAAGTGTATTCATCTTTCATATTTATGTATTTCAGATATAACTAATTTTAAATCCACTGTAAATACAGTAATCTCTGTAAGTTATGTATTCCAGCGATACTTATACATCTTATATTTATTGTATAAAAGTAGGAAATCTCCCTCTTGTAAATATACATAGGAGACGGACGATATTTTGACGTCCTATAAAATTAAGAGATCGTGTATCGTTTTACTCGAAAAAAAAAGTTTTTTTTTATTAATACGTATCACGATGTCAATGTGTACGTATCGGTATACAAATATTAAATATTAACTCACGTTACAGTGTGCGTGTAACGACGTGTGATAGCCCGACTTGGACAACCACTCACATTTAATATTTGACTCCTTATTGATATATAGCTGTATGTAAAATTATAATATACTCTTAGGTGTACCTGTATATAGTTAATATGCGTATGATCTTATTTGTAAACAGATATTCTTTGTTTATAATATACTACCACCCGGGATACTACTATCGCGAGTAATGTATGCAGAATATTTCCGATCAGAAAGTATGATATATCTTTTTCACATAAATTTTGCAAGATGTAATTCCAGGCCAACGGATTTATTGTTTCTTTTTGAAAGAAAAAAAATGAAATGTACCTGGACGGAATGTGTATTGGACTTTTTATATAATTGGATATACACTATTTAAGGGTAGAGTATTTCGTTTTAAAAGCTACTCCTAGTACGAACATTATATTTACAAAAAATGGATTTGTAGCAAATATAAATGTGTAAAAATAAAAGTGAAGTAATCAATCATGTATTGTACAGTGTTGCATGCGGATTTGTTCGTAGCATGCGCTATGTATCTTTTATTCCGGTTAATTTTTACTTTTAGACAATTGTAATTGTTTGTTCACACACTTTGCATGCACGTCAAATGAACAAGAGAAAACAAACAAAACTCATAGGCTTCGATATACATTGATCACAGTCGTAGCATTTTATATTACTTAGCTCCATAAATATTTTAATCCGTGATGTTAAGAAATGAGTGTTAAAAATTATAACAAAATCACTAAAAGAGAAGAAAAACAATCATTACTTACAACATTATTAACTGTGTACTACAGCGATGTATGATCAGCGATGAAATTTCTTTATCACAACCAACTAAATACTAATGTTCTTTTACACAAGTTTGTTTCACTAAATTACATGCCACGATCTTCTTGAATTTTTCTTTCGTATTTCTTTTTTTTGTTCCTAATAATGTTTACGTTTAAAATGACCTTTCAGTCATCGATTTCCCGTCTCGGTTTGTACATGCTGTTTAAACTGCAAAGTTCTTGAATAGTGTTGTTCGTTATTCTCGTAAAACTGTCCGTCATGTTGATGCTTCCCTCGGCATTGCTCGCTTCAGCGTTCGTTCCTTTGCTGCCCTCCGGCTAAACGCGATAAAAATTAATCTTTTTCTTTTCATATTTATTCTAATAGCGATAAGCATTACCAGATCTCTCCTGCTCTCTCTCTCTCTCTCTTTCTCTCTTCAAATATCATTGTATACCTTGACAGAATCGGAGATTGACAGTCCGCTAGACAAATTCTCCGAGAGTGCCGTGCCGAAAGCGGCGAGTTCTGCCGAATCCAGTTGATTCAAACTCAAATCAAAACTGTACTGTTGACTATCCATATCTAAAACACTTGTTACATCTGCCCCTTGGGCTGCACCTGTTAATATCAACATTCAGAATAAAATATAAACATAGACCCATCAAACTTTACATCCATAGAACATATACATATTCTTATCATTACCAGCATTGTTTAACTGTGGCAGACCACCGTCCTGATATACCGGTGTTATTCTGTTTAATACTAGTTGTTGGTGCGTTTGCAACGTATCGTGCACGTATGCAAATTGTTGTTGTTGTTGCATCACGTGTGTGCCAGCCGGTTGATACTGTGGTGATAATTGCGGCTGGATAAGAGGCGCACTGTACGGACTGTACTCCATAGGCGATGGCGTGCGGCCCGGTGATAATTGAGGCCTATAAAGTATGTACCATGACGTTAATAATATTGCATACGTTCCAGGAAGTGAATCTCTAAGTGTTATTCAAGCTACCTTAGCGTTTGCATGCTGGCCTGTGGTTGTGGAGACGTTGTTCCTACGGTGTACAACGGGAAAGATCCTGCCGCAACAGCCCCGCCAAACGGAGATATCCTTTCCACCGGCTCGGGTTTTATAATGTTAAAATTATATTGTATCGGTTGATTTAGCACCCCAGCATCTACAATATAATATCATTATTGTATGGTGTAATTCATGGGATATATTTTAGAGGATCTAAATTTGTTGCCACTACTGTGTGCTATGATCATGAACAAACTACATTTTAGCTCGTCAATTACTGGTCTATGGATAAAATACTAAAGGTATAACATAGAATTAGTCACGTGCAATATTTATTTACGTGCTTTTTACAGTATGTAACAAAACGGTATGAAACAAAATGAAAACAAAATGCAAGCGACACAGGCACAAACAAGCGAAAGCGGATGATTATGCGGAGAAATAAATTCGTCGAATCAGATGAAAATGATATTGTTATACAAATGATACCATGCAATTATTATATATTTTCACTTCAAACATCACTCGGTAAAATGAGTGACTCGTTTTGCAAAAACTGAAGGACAATCAACGTGATTAGGCAAACTATTAGGCAAATTATAAACCAATTATTATCATGTCGTACCTGAAGGATTCATTTTCTACATAACTGTGTTTTAATCTGAAATTAATCGTATGGGTACAGAATAAAAAACACGATATTTTTTATCACTGTGTGATTGTACATATATATAGATATATTATGCATATGTAAGTCATACAATATGTAAATATAGTTTTCTCTTTTCGAAAAAGAAGCAGCTTATAAAAATGTTTATTACCATACAAATATTGCACATTCTTTTTGATATTTATTATGTTTATAATTGCTGTATTGCGGAGCTTGTTCTTTTCTTTTTTTTTTTAAATACAACATCGTTGAACGAGAGCAGGGTACTTGTGTGGTATAAACTTTTGAGCTGTAAGGCATTTCTTTAATACTCGTTCATGACTAATCAAGATATCTTCTTTCAGCAACGAACGGATATAAAAATAGCATCCGTTCGAGCTATTACAAAAATACAATTTTCCTTTTCTTTTTTTCATTTTTAAAATGTACAAGGCCACTGCTCTCCAATCGTTCAAATACAAATTTTCAATATCTATACAAAATATGTTCTTAGAAAAGTATAAAATAAGATTTCTCGTCAATATGTGAAAATATATATATAGTTCTCCCTATTACAATGAGTTCTGTAATTCATGAGTGTTTAAGGTCCCTTTACACAATGATCAATTCTTTTCTAACAACTGTCGCGTTCTATCCTTATAAGACAGGCACGATTCCACGCGACTGGAAAACGCAAGGTGTATCATGGTAACTGTAAAGCATTTGCAACATCAAAACTGAAATATTATGTTCAATGTGTAAAGGGGTCGGATTAATTCAGTGGTTAGTATATGATGTGACTTAAGAGCGCTGAGACATTGATTTTCCGGGAGAAAGATACAGAGAAAGAGAAAGATGGATAGAGAGAAAGAAAGAGAGAGAGAGAGAGACAGACAGAAAGGTATAAACTAGCAAATTGTAAAAATACTGTAAACCTTTTTCCAAGTGTATAATGTATTCCAAAACCTTTGGAACTTTCAACAAATTTCCTATAGCCGTTACAACAATTAACAAATGTGGCGAATACAGGCCCGCTAAAAATGCACGAGAAACGTATCGTATTAACGGCATCGTTCTGCCTTGTTACTTGTATATACACGTGTATGTAATGGATATCAATGTATAAAGTTAGACAGTGTAAAAGAGAACCAACGGATTTGTTTTTGTGTGTAAGTGTATATACAGAGTAACAGAGTTTCAGGAAAGAAATTTTGACGATGCGATGATGCCAATGGACATCGCCTAAACCCAACCCCCAGGCAAGCTGCAGAATTGTAGACAGTTTTAGAAAAATACTCACGCTTCTCAGCTTCTGCCTGTACATGTCTCAAAACTAGCGCGTTTGGGCTGTTATTAAACTTTTGTCGCTTTCGCCTTAACGAATCAGGATCATCTATAAATGATTGTACATTAACCACGTGACTCATCGATATCATATTGATTTTCTCTAAAGACAAAGGCCTCGAGTATTTGTTCCATTTTCATTTTTTTTTTGTTACAGTTTTCGCAAAAAACTTTCTTACCGTTACAATTGGTAAATATGTATATGCTCACAAATCAGGGATATATTATATGACAAGTTTAAAAACGTATCTACGAGTTATACAAAACGATACAAGTGAATCGTGTTCAACTTGAAATTAAAGATCTACACTAGGACTAGAAGCGAAATGATTTGTATAAACTTGGGACACCATACAAAAACTTAACAACATGATATAAATAGTAAAGCAATCAGTAATATCAAGAATGTAATAACACCGTAAAATTTGACTAGAAAAAGAGGCATTAGTTCTTTGGTAATAAACAACAAGTTTCAGCTGAATGTAAATAGGGTTCAGCTTGTTTTTTTCGATTTTTCTTTTCTTTTTTAAGAGGCGTATGAAAGACTACGGAAAAAATAACAATTTGTATCCCGACTAGAGTATTATCGAACGCATTCGTGTCGAATGCGCGTCCAGTAACGTTGCACGAATAAAAAAATGTCAACTCTCGTGCATCGAGCGAACGTGTCGCTAGCGATGTACTCAATCGAGCTTCTCTTTGTAGAAAATTTGTTAAGAATATACAAATGCATCGCTCGGACGCAAATACACATTGGAGCTGCAACGAATTCACTCTTCGGTAAGAAATCACAATTGCTATATAAAGCAGCTTCAATGCATCACAATAACGTTCGTGTCTTAAGATATTAAGTATATCAGTATTCTTTGCGATACTATACACGACAAGAACAAAAAAAACATCACCCATAACTGGCAGTACACTAGAAAAATATTCGTAATCGCAATAACCGAGCAATTAAGTTTCTTTCTTTTCCCCGAATATTTTTCCACCTTCCACGGGACTATAGTAGAAAGACATTTCATCGAATTCGGACGCTGTTGCATGCGGTGCCATAGTGGTGTACAACGCGTAATGTTCAGCCTCGGTTAATTCGATTCCGTACGGTGGTGTTTCGTCACCCTCTAATCTAAGAGACTTAACGCTAGTGGTACTCGTCATACTGGGTCTAGCGAGTTGCAACTGTGTCACATCCGATATACCACTTTTCGACAAATATGAAATATTATCTTGCGTCGTTATAGAATGATTGCTATCTCTCGATATATTCGAAATCGTATCTTTGTCCTTCTTCACTTTTTTCGCGAATAATTTCGAGAATAATCCCTGCTTCGAGTGTTTCGTTAAAGTACCTGGCAAAGAGGGTAAATTTTTATTCGGAGCTTCAGGGAGAGATTCCGGTAGTGTTTGAGAAGATATTGGCCGAGGTAAAAGAGGCATCGAGGGCATTTTCCGTATACGTTTCGGAGGCAGAGGTGGTAATCTTTCTTCAATTTCCCGCGTTACGTCTCTTTTCGCGGCAACTGGCGGCGAAGGTGCAGGAGGTTCGATATCTTTTGACATAGGCACGTCTTCGTATTTTCTATCGTTCTGAATGTCGATTAATTCAATCGGATTTTTCATAGCCATCTGCAAGCTAGTGTAAGTTTGATTATCGCAAACATCAATATCCATCGGTTGATCGGTTGCATTCTGTTCAAGTGCCGCTTGTACTAATTTAGCGTGCGTGTCCGCATAAATTTGATCTAGTTCAGCTACTTGCGTTAGTAATTCATTGAACGATTTATTACCATCCTCTGTTTCGTCTTTGAAATCTGTTTCGTTATCTTTTTCCTTAAGACACGCCTGCCCCTTTTGCACCCACTTACCTACCTCGGAGTAGTCGAACCAATCGGATTTATTTTTAGAAATCTCCGAACTTCTCGACACGCATGTGTTATCACTGATTACATCTGACTTTGTGTGAATAACCGTTCCCGAATTAGTATCATTGGTTTCTGAAAATTGTTCTTTATCTATGTTATTATTGTCGGCTCTGTACAATTTATTAGTCAGTTCGTTATCCGTGGATTTCTGTGTGGCCACTACCGGTACCTCGTTATTCTCGTAGTCTATGATTGTACTTTTCAATGTGTGATGGACATTTTGTGCATTATTTTGATTCATTTCAGCATTCCCGTTACACGACTCCAACGTGTTCTTTACATTATACAGATCGTTTAATGCGCGTAACGCCGACATCTTGTTGTTCAATTTCTTTCCGTCGAAGTCATTGTTATTGAACTCGTCTATATTACGCGGTAATCTCGGTGTGACGTTCGCAAGTAACGCCGACTCCGTGGCTAAGATTTTACCGAATGTGCTATAGTCTGTTTTCTTTCTTGCAAACGCTCTCCGTAGAGACCAGAAAGCGGGCCTACCTGCACCAAGCGGCAGCATCTGAAACGGTAACGGTTCGCTGGTTGCACCATCCGACGGTCGTTTCAGCTGAATGTACACCTGCACCGGTTGCTCCACTTGCTGTATGCGGTAACTGGGCGTCCTGAATGCGATCGCTGTCTGTTAACGAACAATTAACATCAATTCGTTTGATCACATTCCACCGCGGGGAATAGAAAAATGTGGGCACATACTTGTTTGTGCACGTGAGTGGGTTGAAAATCACCGAATCCTTCCCAAACCACTTGTCCATCTTTCTCCTCGAAAAAACGGATTTGTATGTCTTCTTTCGCGACTTTCTCGCATAGTAAAATCATTTCCATACCACCGGCAACGGACGCGCTACAATGACTGAGCTTGCAAATTACAAGATCCGACATCGCCTCTGAAATGTTTTTATCAATGAATCAGTAACTGCTGGATTTTCTAAATATTTGTACATCTTGTTGTATAGAATTTGACTCACTTTTATCAAAAATAGGGTCAGATACGACCGGTGGTAAAGGCACATTAAATTTTCCTTTCTGTGAACTTTCAAGGAAAACTTGAAAACATAATCTTACTGCATTCAGATCGATACTAGTTGGTTGTCTTTTATGTTCGAAACCAGCTGTTAAAAAGTAATCCATATAATTAGTATTTTTCTTTAGAATATTGTAAATTGGTTTTACAATGTCTATTCACTTACTTCGAAAAGGATCTACACGAATTTCTTCTCGTATCCTAAGTGCCTCCTCAATATCTTTCTTTTTAACGCACTGAATGCCAAGGTTTGCAAATGTGACAGTCATGTTTTCAGATGCAATTTCTACAGTACATACACCTCGCTTACATGCCTCTTTGCCCACAAGATTATGTGGGTGAGGTCTGTGTGGTTGATCTTTAGTTACACATGATACTACAACTACGGCACGGCCTTTGTACCCTACTATCTGCAGAGAATATTGTTTTTTTTTAGATGACGTCAAATAATGAGGAAGTTTCCTGTTCAATGGTACTCACTCTTATACTAGGAAAGGTTTTATTTTCTGGTGTACTGTTTACACCAGGTATACTGCCAGCAGATCTGCCTTCGCACTCATAACGAAAGCGCAAGGCCTTGCTCGCTGGCTGTTCTATTATCTCAACATATGGCATCAACCGTCCAGTGTTCATTTCCACTGGCGGATGCTCCTCCCTTGCGTTAGACTCCACAAATCCAGGATCGGTAGTTTGAATGACTTCAACTGATTGGACAAAAGCTCGTAAGTTAGTAGAATGCATTAAAGCGTTGAATAGTTATTGATACTTACTGACATCACTTATATTTATATTTCCATCACTCATACCATGGAATTGTTCCATGCCTCTTAGTGTTTAGAACATTTATGTGTTGCCATCTGAAATGCCAGTGATTTTTAATTCAGTATGTATTACTATCACATTTATTTAAAGCGATCAAAGTAGTTAAATCAACTCTAATTTTATGATCATTAGGTTTCTTGAATATTCTTAAACTTTAATCGACTCCCAACCGCTCATAAATTACAATCGTTTTACTTTTCCTGTTGTTCGCGGTATTTTACGTGTGTGTTAAACATTTTATTGAAAAACCAAGAGCAACCGTACCGTCCGCGCTTCACGCGAAGCTCTTGTGAGTGGGAAAAAAGTTTCGCGCGTGCACTATTAAAAGCAAGAAGAACTGCAACTCGTCATAATAAACCAATAAATACCTATGAACGAAAGAAACCGATATCGTAGCTACCACTAATCAACTTCTAAATCAGTTAGCTGAACGTGAAACAAGGATTCAGCGTTGAAACGCTACGTACGAAGCATAATATCGAGAGAATATTTTGATGTCGCAGTAGAAACTGTAATCGCTTAATAACGATTCTAAAGAACGATTCGATCGGTACCGGCGTGAATCGCGAGCGAACTATAAAACAGCATCGAATTCCCGTAGTTCCGTGTTAAATGATATATCCATCAAAGAGAAACGACAGCTGTTCACAGGTATACTTCCAGAGGCACTGCACACAAGTGTCCCGAGGGAAGAGAAACGAGAGTAGAGGGCGAGGAGGGATGCCACGCTGATCCAATCATTATTTTGGGAAAGCCTAGGCCCGTACAACCCGCGCGGCTATAATTAAACTATCGTAGGACAATGTGACGAGAAAGACTTGCCTGCAGCCTCGATCAACATGGTAAGGCACTTTCGAATTCGTACACAGCGCACTGCCGTGTGTTTTCCTCTATATATCTTTCGATAAGTATCCTTCTCAGAAAATAAAGTAATCCAATCTTTTTCCTCTATTAAAATATTCAATCCTCACTACGGTATCACAAACACACAACTTCGTATACGTATCAGATACTTTCTTATATATTCTATTAAAATTCACCCACGAAATCACGGGAAATTATTCGCGGATACGATGGTGTGTCGTGCGCGGAGCACACTGCTGCGCAACGCGATTCGCACGCGACACAAAAGCACGCACGGACGACGGCCGTGACTAGAAACAGGACTTAAACGCGATACAACATCTCGGCTCGGCTCGGACTTTGCATCGGTACTGGCATGCCCGTTTCTTCCAGCGGTAGGAGCCGCGGTGAGAATGGCTCGGTTGATACGCGCAAGTACTATGCGCCCCGATTGTGCCCACACTCCCACACACGATTCACCGCGGCCGTGTGTTAATACCGATCCGAGCGATACACTTCGTTCCTTTTTTTTTGTTTTTTTTTCAGGATCCTTGAAATTCGCGCACGAATTCCGCCGGCGAACTTCGGACGTTCGGGGATATCGTTGAATCCGATCTGCACGATTTACCGCGTTTTCTGTAGTGTAACTTTATTCGTAAATATACAGAGAACGTTGTATATTTTCAAAATGTCTACGCGAAGTACTTGTGTTTAATGATTGTCGTAGAATCGTAGAATGTAACGTATGGAACGAAATTGCGTGCAAAGTCTGCGATTGCCACCGAATTTATCAAGCGTAGATTAAAATTCAGGAGCGTAGATAGTCCGGCGGTGCCAAGGCGCCCGGCGCGCACGATGAGTCACACAATTAGACACGTCATAATAAATATATAGTACACGTTTTACCATTCGAACTTGCGCGGAATTTCAGATTCGTGGAATTCACTGTTACGAGACTCGTGTCGCTTTCCTACAAAATCCGTTTGTTGACTAAATTAACAGACACCGTGATTCCGCTATCGTGTACCCACAATACGCTTCATTATGCGAACCACTTGTCGATATATTTAAAGAACGCTTCGGGCGTTGATTACAAAAGTTAACAGCCGCAAATCAGCGGGTATACGCGTACATAATTAAAATGAACTATACATTACGTAAGTCGCGATCGTTTTCTCGCTTATAGTTGTAGGTGTACATCATTTATGTAACTCGACTGTGGGTATCGAGGTACATGATGTGCGACAGTTCGCGTTCTCGCTCGTTTCGAATAATTGTACTTATCGATCGCGAGCAACGAGGTGAAGATCTATCGTGGCTCGAATGAAATGAAAAGAATACCGTTTGTCCGTGTCTGATTAACAGTCGGGCGAATTAAATGAAACACTCAGTCGCGCGCTGGACATCAAGGCAAACGGATGTTGTAGTTTGAACGGTGACCGTGATAACGATAGTATTGAAATATATTTGTAACATCACGGTGTGTTACAGGTACTAGCTTGTAAATTAGTTTATAATTCGAGGTGTACATTATAAATCCTCTATATGTCATATTCAATAAAAATCATTTCTTTCACTATAAAATGCATTTTCATTTACATCAACCCCTGCATTCATCCCATTCGCATCCCCCTCCACGAAGTTTACATTAAATTCTATAGGATCACAAGTAGACCGTCTTTTGTCGTTTTGCTATCGGTCTCCACGAGAACAAACAATCTTCATTAACCAGTCGTGTATCGACGATATTTCAACGATGCCAGAAACAACCACGCCAAAAACTCCGCTGAGCTCTTTCCGAGGCAGAGAGGATTCCAGCTATCCTGAGAGAAGCCTGGCGCGATGTGTGCGTAGATTCCAAACGTATTCGCAGCTGCCTATACGATGTCACAGACCCGGACCCTATTACCGTCCACCGAGGCCAATATTCCGGCTAACAGGACTCGGTGGTATCACTAGAACACCTTCGATCGCCACTGCGAAAAGCTGTCCGGAGAGGGATGAGGCCAGAGAGATTTTCCGTGTGATTGGAACACCTCGCTGTAGAAAAAGTGTATCGATGATCGAATTGTCACCCACTACTATGGAAACTCAGAACGATATCAGGTGAGTTGAACACCATTAGAATATTTACGAGCATTTAGAGAAAATCTTCTATCGAATCAGATCGGATACCAGCTCGTGCTTGGAACGTCTCGAGGATGTCTGCGAAAGGGTGAAAGACATCGTCGGCAACGACACGGGGATTCAAAGCGGTGTCAGAGGTTGGATGGAGGAGTTCACGGATGCCGAGGAGGGTGGCTCTCAGTTCTATCAGAATCCGAAGAGAGCTGGTAGCCTGGTGTGCAGGGTTCTGATTTTAAACGCATGGAGACGCAGGCGGGAAGAGGTTGCCCAGCTTCGCGAGAACATCCAAGGTCTAGGGCAGCAGATAGAACACCTGCACCTGCAGATCATCGTTCTCAGAAGGTTGCTCGATACCGAGAACAATCGCGTGGGGAAATTAAGCTGCGAGGTACATCGCGCGAAGACACAGCTGGAGGATGCGATTCGTGAAAAGGATACATTAAAAATGGTATATTTATAGGATTTATTTACAACACATATTTTTCTTTTATTATTTTTCCCTCGAAAATTTTATTAAAAATTACTCCGCGGCTCGATGAAGCAGCAGTTTTCATTGTGAAAATCACGCGGGAATGATTGAGTTTGGTCCACACGTTCGAAACGGTGACAGAATATACGCGGCAAGTGGATGTAAAAGGAGTGCACGCCCAACGTCTTCAGGGCGATGAATACGAGAGTTCAATGACGTGCATCTAACTACAGGGATGACGCTACCGTGCGAGCTTGCGACACGAGTTTTGAGGACACGCAATAATGCGGTTACCGAAAAGAACGCGACGACTCTCGGATTCCCTCCCCGTTTAGCAAAAAACGTTATCTCGATGATACTACATACGTACGGACCTGTTCCGTGTCCCCGTGATATTTGTCTTATTTAATTGGACCCGGTATATCACGCCTCGAAACGATTTCCCGAGGTCTCGTTGAAATTTAAAGCCTTCTAGAAAACCATCGGGATATGCAAACGAGGCTCCTCCTTTCTCGCGCGCCACCGGACACTGTTTATGATACTTATATGCGTCGTACTCGACCATTAATTAGTATATATAGTGCACGGGGAGCGAAAACCTGGCAACCGTCCAACGGCTAATTGTGAAACGAAAGAAGAAACTGTATCGTATCGTGACCGCGGGGAGATAGATAAAAGATCCAAGAGATCTTTCGTCGAAGATACACACACGTTTTATGGAGTTTCATATACATATATCATAACTCTGTATGTACTCGTGAATACCGAGCGAATGTTTTTCTTTCGTAGGAAAAGGGAAAAATGGAAGAGGAGATCAAACGATTAAGCGATCTTTCCGCGGAACGACTGGTTGCCGCGGAGAACGTGAGAAATGAATTGTTCAGCGCGCAAAGTCAGATCCAGGCAATGGACGGACAAATAGAGAAAGATCGAGAGAAGTTGCTGAAACTGCGAGAAGATAAGAGAATATTACTGGAGAAGGTTAAAATGAAATTTATATTATTCCCTTTAAAGGTGTTTTAGCGTATACATATATTCGTCATGGTGTGTTTCATAATACGCGTTAGACGGTGAACTCATCAACCCCCCTAGTTAACCGGCACTGCAAAAATTGATCCTGCTGGATGACTCATTGTTGTGCTCGCGAGAGACGAGTCTACGGAGAGGGTGAACTCTCGGTTCAATGCGAATTCCTATCGCGTTCTAGGAACGAATGAGTCATCCTTTCGCCCTTCTCGCTTCGAGGAAACATTTTTTTAAAAATCATTCCAAACTTTCCCGGAGGGCTTGAATGAAAAAAACTGGCTTTTACCGGGGAGGAATGTGGAAACTTTTAGCCGTCGCCCGATGACCTACTTCTATTTTCTCTCCACGGTCGTCGAAAAGATGCCACGATTGTTTCCTCATTTCCTCTTCCGACTGACCGAATCGTTACTCGATATTATTTCAGAATTCTATGGATAGGTTCTTTCGTGAAATTGCGAAAAATCTCGCTGGGTCAACGTACCGTAGGATTATAATGCAGGGTTGAGTCACAGCTTTTGCGTTTCGCCGGTGACTCAATAGCGCATAATATTCCTTTAGTACGCGGAAAAAGGGATCGATACCGTTTGCCCTATAAACGAGCGAATCGTGGAACGTTACATTAATGCTACCTATATCGTTGCTCGTGTACTTTGTAACGAGTCCGACGACTTTGCCGCCAGCAGTCGAAAATTACACGTGTTTCACCTTGACGTTCGCTAGAAACGGGGGGTAAAGTTGCGACCACGTTGATATCGCGTGCATTTATCGATCGTTATCTCTATATCCAACCACGGCGAAACTCTGTAATGACAATTGTAGGTGACAGCCAGCGACGCGATTGCCATGGAACGCGGTGCCAGGGTGGAAAGGGCGGAATCCGCTATCGAGGATTTACAGCTTCGTCTGGCCGCTCAAATAGCGCTGGTAGAATCTTCGCAGGAACAGATACAAAGATACGCGAAGTAATTATCGACGAGACTCGCGAGAAGAGTTGTCTTTATCGGTTGCTAATAAATTCTCCCAACAGGGAGTTGAGGGTAAAGGGAGATGAGAAATGGAAGCTGGAGAAACGTTTGAGATTGTCGGAGGAAACTGGAAGATCGTTAAAGGAACGAACGATTCTCCTGGAAACGCAATTAGCCGATCGGGAAGCAGCTTTGAAACGTTTGGAATCTTCGTACAACTTGCAGCTGTAGGGAATATTCAAACTTTCTGTTGATATATCAGGATCTATTGAAATTCGTCTAATTTTAGAATGGAATTGAACGAGTTGAAAGAACGTTTATTACGACAATCTCAAGAAAGTGGCTGGAGCAACAGGATGCTGCAACTTGCTGGCAGTGTTGTACGCGCGCCAAGGGTTCTTCTTCGTACTTTATCGCTGTTATCGACTGCCGGCCCTCCCTTGATGTCCTAAAGGTATTTTACTACAAAATTAATTTTCTTCGGTCGTTTCGATATTACCACAGACGAGAGATGGCATAGACCTTGGACCTTATGGCGGATCGTGTCACGAAACAGAATTACCGACGCGTTGAAATTTCAGTGGATTTACAGTGCCGCCTTGAAGAAAAATAAAAATTTTTTGCACTAAGAGTGTATCGAAAATTCAGAAGGAGGCAAAACACCTCTCTCCAATCTTGAAGTTGGTTTAAAAGTCCACATGTTGCCGATGTTGCCAAGTGTAAAGGGTTTTCGCAGGCTTCCGATTCCGCGTCCACAACTTCCCGGGTCATTTAGATATCTCAAAAATTGCGGACGAAGGAATTACGAAAATCGCGAAAAATCGTCAAATTCAACCAGTTTTTTGATCGGCATTCGCTCAATTTTTGAGATAGCGATCTGAAACTTGTACCATTGTTTTAGTTAGGAAATTCTACGCCAGCTCAATATATAATAGTTGTACTTTTCGAAAATTTAATTTTTCGCAAAAATCTGAAGGGGGTTGGTCAGGATTTTTTGCGATTTTCGTAAATCGCTCGCCATTTCCACAATTTTTGAGATATCAATCTGATTCTTGCTGCATCTTATTCGGCTTCGGATTCCGCGTCCAAAACGTCCTGGATCATTTTAATAGCTCAAAAATTACGAAAATGGCGGCCAATTTACGAAAATCGCAAAAAATCCTGACCTACTCCCTTCAGATTTTTGCGAAAAATTAAATTTTCGAAAAGTACAACTATTATATATTGATCTGGCGTAGAATTTCCTAACTAAAACAATGGTACAAGTTTCAGATCGCTATCTTTAAAATTGAGCGAATGCCGATCAAAAAACTGGTTGAATTTGACGATTTTTCGCGATTTTCGTAATTGTCTCGCCATTTCCATAATTGTTGAGATATTAAAATGATCCAGGACGTTTTAGACGCGGAATCCGAAGCCGAATAAGACAGTGAAAGAATCAGAGCGATATCTAAAAAATTGTGAAAATGCCGAGCGATTTACGAAAACTCTAGAGCCCACAAACCCGGCGACACCGAAAAGCATGGGGCTGCGTGGTCTATTCAATACCTCGTCTGTGATATTACCATTCGTTGTTATTATTATCATTTTCAGACTCAATCGTTCAAGCGTGACTGCGTTTCGTTGCAAATTTGAATTTGCACAATTGAACATTGATGGAAAAGGTTCGCGAAGTAAACGGAGATTGTCCAGATGCTGGAAATTGGTGGAATTTGATTGGCTTCACTGCGGAACAGTGAACATTGTATATGGGTTGAAAGATGTACACGAGAAAAGGAAGAGGAAATATCAGGAGAGCAGGAAAATAGTATCCGACCACTTGAAAATTTACAGGCATTTTTAATCCTGACTTAAATATACTATTAATTTTTATTTCTTTTTTTTTATATACCCTGTGTACTTTGAAATCTTGATGACTTTAGAGATGTATTTAGAATCGTGCGAATGGAACGGGAATATTCTAATATAACGAGAAAGTGATGTAAAAGATATAAACGAGGATAATCCATGTGGTTCACTTGGGGGATGGATAAATAAATGTCGATATTGCATGCCTTTTTCAATCTATATTTTACACTTTTTTTCACGTAACATGATAAAGTGATAAAAATAAAGTACCGTCAGCATTGCTCTAAGCGTTAGATAATCCGTGGATGCTGTTGATTTATTTCCACCGAGTGGACAAAAATACATTTCATAATCAATTAATATCTGTATGTGTATATATCATCGTATATTTATACACACATATCTTACGTAACGTTTCATCTACGTGTTCGATTGTAAAATAAAAAATAACGTGCCAAGTATATTACAACGCAATGCTAGCGGTATGTTATTTTTGTCAAAACATGTTACAAGTAGATCGTTAAGACTAAGTAATCACGTACGAGTGACACAAATACGACGTGTCTGATCACATTTGTCATTATTGTGTACAAGATAGAATTATGGTTTTCGTTCGATAACAAACATCTTGCGGTGCCTCGTGCACAATTTCATACTTTCTCGCTTCCACTCGTTTCAATTTCTTTTTTCGTGCATTACACACAGTGTAATCGTGTGATGTCACACTATCGGACAAACACCAGCGGAAGATTCGTTCCTGTTATCACAAAATCGGTTCGTGTCTATTACATCGTTAGGTGTTACATAGTTCTCCGCTAGTCGATCTAAAATACTTATTTTCCATTTTCATTTTATTGCGTACATTGATTAGTTGACAAGAAACAAAGTAATTCTGATCGTACTCGTCGGATCGCTAACTCGATTCATGAGTCGTTAATAGAAAAATTAAACAACAGCGCGCGGTTAATTTTGGATTACAATGAAATTTCATTCTAAGCGTACGTACTAATGGACTTTGGACGATAATCACTACCTATTACAGTCATCCTTCGTTTTGTTTGGCTCTTCATTGCAATGCAGAAGGATGCTGTATGGAAAAGAAATCTTCAATAACCGAGGAATATCTATGAGAGCACAGATCATCGAGATGGTACTTTCCTTGTTCAGCGTTTTATTCTCAGCAGGATGATTGAACGGGATCAATATGTGTACGAGTTTAGGAGAATATATAAGAAAATATTAATTAACTAAATGTTAAAGATTGTACAAAGGATTCTTTAAAATTCTGTCAGACTTGTAATAAATACACTATTTTCATCTTATCTATTCGAGTCTCTATGAAAAAGAAGTTACTTCAGATTCACTTCATCGAGTATCGATAAAGTGAACGGGGTTTTAAAACCTGTCGAATCTCATGGCTTGGGGGAACGTATAGGGCTATCTTTTTACAAGTAATAAAAATCGGAATGCTTTTAAAACTATAACAAACCTCGATACAATAAATTGAGCAACCTCAGATGTTTCATTTAATATTGCTCTTCTGTATCGATCCTTTCTTTCTTTATCTCTTTTTTTATTATAAAAACGTTGCCACAAGCCAGTAAAAACTGCGTCGTTATGTTTTGAAAGATTAGATCGTTCTTGATAGTCATTAGCAGAACGTAAAAGAGGTTAATTTGAAAAATTCTAATCCTTTATGTATCAAAATGTGCGACAAGTGTTCAAATTCTCTGATCCCGGCAAAGGGGCAAGGACAGTCCCTACGGGATCGATACGTTGGAAAAAAATTAATCTCATAGTGAAAATACGTATCCGTCACTACTAAACGATGGTTCATAATACCGTTCTAACTAGGTAAGACTAGAAGTTACTTCAAACTTTCAATTTCCCTTAGATCATGCCAAAACCTTCGGTACCTTCGCTGATCGCCAATAACAGAGCTCGTTCGAAGTGATCGTAACACTCGTAATCGGGTAAGCAGAGTTGATTAAAGCTGCAAGAAAACATACATTCAATTAATACCACAAATCATGTACATATTACACGAAACAAGAAACATACCAAGTGTGTGCCGTGGGTAAGTTAGCAAAAGTTGGTGCGGCCGTGATTTGAAACGGTGGACTCAGCTGTTGAAATCCACCGGGTGGTAACTGGGAGCAGCCTGTGGTGAACTGAAGTAATCGGGCCATTTCCTCTTGTGTAAAGTTACTGACCGCGGTCCAGAACCAATCCAGAACTCGCAGGAATTCCGGCGAGCTTCCGTTCGCTATGTGATGTGCGCGTAAATCCGCCACGCTATATTCGCCGGTGCCACACAGCAGCAACTGTAAGAGTTTCCAATGAATAAAAGAAGGGACACGTTCTGTACGACTTGTACGGGAATCCATCGATAGAGTGATTTTACCTCGAGCTCATTTTCATCAAATATTCCTAGAAGGTTGTCCGGAATAAGTTCATTCAGACCACGTAGAAAATGGTCTACTTCGTTTCTAATGGAACTAGCGAGTCTATGCTGAGCAAGCGCATCCAGATACCGTAGCTTCGTTTCGTTGGTTACACGAACTTTGCTACCGCCGGGAATTAATTCAGCTACCTAAAGAAAAAAGAAGAAGAAAAAAGATTTATTCGTAGTAGTAATTGGTAGGTTTGAAAGAAAATTTAAAAGCATCCGTACCTTTAATAATTGACCATCTTTATCGTATTCTTCTTCGACAAAATACAATTCCATTTCCTCGACATCGTTTTCAAGAATATATTTCACTTTACTCAGATAAAGGTCGGGATCGTCTTGTTCGAAGTACTGCTCAAAATTGTATCGGTAACGTTATAAGATAATAGGGCGTGATTTATAGAGATTAACATCTATGATAAGTTTCTTACTTTATAGTGTACTCTGAGCCCTATAATCTGCGCAAGGAAAGATCTAGTGAATCGTGCGCGTACTAGTTGTCGATAGGAACCACCAAGCGCGGATTCGTATAGGCATTTGCCGACGATACGTCCTGCGAACTCGAAATGTTTTAGCTTAAGGTGTGTAGGCCGTTTACTATTGGGATGTACCAGAGCCTGTTGCGATTCTCCGAAAGATGCGAATAGGCCATTTCCCGAGTCGAACAATGAGGCACAAATTAATTCGAACCATTCTCGTCGGACCCCACCCCAATCCACGCCTTTAATCAAACAATTCACATTTTAATCACAAGACGAATGAAGGAACAATATTAAGACAATATGAAGCTTTACCTTGTTCTCCTTGAAATGTAATTTCAAAATTTCTGCACCAGTCGCTCACTGAAAATCCTTTTGTAGCTTTCATCGACTTGAATGGGAATAAATAGATTTATTCGTATAATTTGATTATTGCATAGTCTGAGTATATCGTCGATGAATAGTTACCGATTCCAAAAGTTTCTCCCGTTGTACTTTCATTGACAGTTTCTCGTGATAATGTTTCTGATGATGCTTCCGGACTTCGTGATAAAAAAAATCCTGTTTGTCCGCGAATGTCTCGCTACCGCCGATGTTTTTCAGAAGAAACAAGGTAAACGTTGCCGCGATTATATCGCGATACAAAGAAATTAATTCGACCGGTGGCTGACAGCCGTCGTCGATGGAAAACGAGTCGTAGCCGTCGTACTGATTATTCGAGCAATCAAAATGGAACTGTAAAAATTATTAAACATTTCACATTTTACCCGTAAAAATCCACATATTTCACAAACATACCTTGGTCGAGGGACAAAGTCTGAAAGTCACGAGTCTTTTCGGTATAATCCTGAGTAAATACTCTTTAATCGTCAGCTGTTTAGGCGATATGAAACAAAAAACTTTCTTTGGTTTGGAAAACCGTTCGCCCTGCATTCCTAACAACTTTGCGGCGTAACAAATATCGGGGTCCTTTGAGGCCACGTTACTATGCACCATTCTAGCAACATCACCTATAAGAATGATTAAGAAAACTTTCATTTCAATAAGTACTTTCATTTAAAAAGTAATACTTTGTAGAAAATACTTGTCGTACTCTCGAGTACAATGATGTCAAAGTCTCCATTATGTAATTGCAACCCCGCTAAACTAACAGTCGCGTGATAACAGCCACCTTTTGGAAAGCTGACTTTCAAACGGATTCTTTTATTCGGAGAATCATAGTCAAGGTTTATACTACAATTAGTAACAGCCTCTTTCTCTACCGTACTACCGATCTGTAATAAAATGATCTATCAATTAAATAACCATCGTCGAATGTAAACCATGTTAATACCAATTATTTCTCTTGCCTGAGTAATATTAACATGATAGCCTTCGGTAGGCTGGTCTCCGGGTCCAAATATGCACAAATTATCATACTCGTCTCGCGGTTCTATTGTCATGGAATGTGCAATTCCAGCTGTACAAACTACCGTAGAACTCTGACGCACGAAGACGGTTTTATTTGGATCTGGAGGTCCTATCGGAATGAAAACAAGGATTTTAAATATATTCGATATTTCATAGGTGAGAATTATCTAGGATAAATTGACGTTGGACATACCAGGAAGGAAATTTTTAAGAAATGGGCTCCCATGAACATGGCACGAGCCGATTAGTACAGCTATTCGATATTGTCCAGCATGGCGGACAGTAAACTTCACTACTGCAGTATTTGCAGCTAAGGGGTCGGTGCCTCCCAATTCTATTAAAGTGGCTACTCGCCGTGTACCCTCTGTGACTTCCACTATTAAATTATCCTTGTCGCAAATTGGATATGGTTGGCCGTTCCGTTGATAAAACTACAAAGTACAGTTTCAAAGAAAAATTTACTCATTTCCTAATTTCCATCACAAAGATATTCTTGTTCCGCGATAACTTTTTCTCTCTCTCTCTCCCTCTTTTTTTTTTAATTTAAATACCATTAAGAGGATTTACCCCAAGCTACTCTGCCTCTTTGTCGACTGAATCTCACGCCCGGATATAGTATATTCCCTTTTACCTACCTTCACGGTAAACGTCATTGTTTCTCCCACGAGTTGCGGCTCGTCCCATTCAAAATGAACGCGGCAGTTACTCGGCAATAAATATTTCCCCGTGACGTACTGCAGCAGCGAGTGTTTCGCTTCTGGCGCCAGGGCAGGCTGTGTCATAGCAGCCAGGGTAACTAACCCTGCCACCGATACAGAAACTACCAACATTCCACCTGATAAACGTATGATTATTAATTCTATTCCCCATCTTCGTTCAAAAGTAAAATTCATCTCATTTATAGAAGCCTAATATCGCGATTCATCGATTATCAATTAGCATCCGAGAACAAATAAAAGTACCCCATGTCCACGCGTCTTGGTGTTGACTGTTTTTTACCACAGCACTCCATAGGTCGGCCTTGAGGGTTTCTAAATCTTCCTTCGAAGTAGGCAAAGTCTGTCTGGCCTGAATCCATCGCGGTAGATCTTTGCCAAGTGCAGCTCGTGCCGCATTATCCTCCACCCAGTACACATCCTCCAACGACATCACTTCCATCTGCATCAGCCTACAGAAAAACAAACGAAGCAATTTCTATCCGTCCCTTTTGTATCGTCTTTCCGAATGTTGAATTAGTCGAACGTTAAAAAAACTGATATCTCAAACATTGTGAAAATGCCGAGCGATTTACGAAAACTGCGAAAAATCGTCAAATTCAACCAGTTTTTTGATCGGCATTCGCTCAATTTTAAAGATAGCGATCTGAAACTTGTACCATTGTTTTAGTTAGGAAATTCTACGCCAGATCAACATATAATAGTTGTACTTTTCGAAAATTTAATTTTTCGCAAAAATCTGAAGGGGGTAGGTCAGGATTTTTTGCGATTTTCGTAAATCGCTCGCCATTTCTACAATTTTTTAGATATCAAAATAATTCTTTCACTGACTTATTCGGCTTCGGATTCCGCGTCCAAAACGCCCCGGATCGTTTTAATAGCTCAAAAATTACGGAAATGGCAAGCGATTTACGAAAATCGCAAAAAATCCTGACCTACCCCCTTCAGATTTTTGCGAAAAATGAAATTTTCGAAAAGTACAACTATTATAGGTTGATCTGGCGTAGAATTGCCTAACTAAAACAATGGTACAAGTTTCAGGTCGCTATCTCAAAAATTGAGCGAATGCTGAACGAAAAACTGCTTAAATTTGACGATTTTTCGCGATTTTCGTAATTCTTCCGTCATTTCCACAATTTTTTAGATATCAAAATGATTCTTTCACTGACTTATTCGGTTTCGGATTCCGAGTTCAAAACGCCCTGGACCATGTTAATAGCTCAAAAATTACGGAAATGACGAAGGAATTACGAAAATCGCGAAAATTCGTCAATTTCAACCAGTTTTTCGCTTACCATTTCCACAATTTTCAAGATAGCGACCTGAGACTGGTACCATTGATTTAGTTAGGAAATTCTACGGCAGATCAACCTATAATAGTTGTACTTTTCGAAAATTTAATTTTTCGCAAAAATCTGAAGGGGGTAGGTCAGGATTTTTTGCGATTTTCGTAAATTGGCCGCCATTTTCGTAATTTTTGAGCTATTAAAATGATCCAGGACGTTTTGGACGCGGAATCCGAAGCCGAATAAGATGCAGAAAGAATCAGATTGATATCTCAAAAATTGTGGAAATGGCGAGCGATTTACGAAAATCGCAAAAAATCCTGACCTACCCCCTTCAGATTTTTGCGAAAAATTAAATTTTCGAAAAGTACAACTATTATATGTTGATCTGGCGTAGAATTTCCTAACTAAAACAATGGTACAAGTTTCAGGTCGCTATCTCAAAAATTGAGCGAATGCCGAAGGAAAAACTGCTTAAATTTGATCATTTTTCGCGATTTTTGTCATTCTTTCGTCATTTCCGTAAACATTTAGATATCGACCTGAATCTTTCGCTGTCTTATTCGGCTTCGGAATCCGCTTCCAACGCGTCCGGGATCGTTTTGATATCTCAAAAATTGCGGAAAAGACGAAGAAATTACGAAAATCGCGAAAAATCGTCAAATTGTGACAGTTTTTTGGTTCTCAATGACTACGATGTCCGAATGAATTGCCATTTTGCTCACTTCTGGTAATAGCTGTGTAGGCCGTGATCCGTCAGCCATTGACGTAAAACTAGCCGTTGCTGTAGCAATCTTGCTGCCCGTTGCAGACGTTCCTCGTCCTGCGCCGGAAGTTCAGGCAACGCGTCGACTTCGCCGCAGCTCGCGAGCGTCGAGATGCCTGGAAAAATTTATACCATCTTTCCCTATTCGTCGCGAACGAAACGTTCGATATAAACGAGCGCAAGTGCAAATGCAGGAATTACAAGTCAAGAGATCACGAAAGATTTTCGGAACAGAACATATCAGATAGAATGTTAATCGACTATGACGATTCGAGACACACACACATATACATATACATGTACAAGTCCTTTCCTGTCCTTTCCTGCTTCGTTTTCCTTCTCCTATTTCTTTTTTTTGTTTTGTTTTAAATGAATAATTTTTTTTCGTACATTATCTTTCTAATTGGACGCGAATTGGAATTCAACGATAACGTTATATCTGACGCAGAAAACGGGAAACGCGGAGTCTGATAATACCCCCCGACGGGGCAAATCGTTCGTTCTTCGACGTCCGCTTTCGTTTGCGTCGTCAGTCGTAAAATCATAGAACGACGGACGAGCAGCAACGACGTGCCACTCGTTCAGGATGCGCTGTACGCCGTTCCTTGTTCTGCTGTGCATTTTCGAGTGCGCCGATATCGTATTCGCGGCATGCACCGTGAGCAAATACGACGAAGGTGAGGAGAATAATACAATACGTCATGTTATATTGGCCGGCGTTAAAAATCAATTCGTCGATAACTTCGAAAACGTAAAAAAAAATAGAATGGAAGGGAGCAAAAGATTAACCCAAAAAAAGGTAACCAGAGAGAGTGCGAGAGAGAAAAAAAATAACTCCATTTATTCTGTATCCGTTTCGATCATCTAAAAACCGCTATCGAAAATCTCTCTGGCAGCTTTATTTCCGGTAACGTATAAATTGAATTCCTCTCCCCCGCTCTCTCTCTCTCTGTCGCTCTTTTTTTTTATTTTATCATCGTTCAAGCTACGCGGATGATCGAGGGCAGGCGGGAAAAGCGAATTTATTTCGATGGAAAATAAACAACCGTTTTATCGCGTACAGGACACGGCGATCGTATACAATGCTCTAATACCAGCCTGGCCATGGTCCTGGATCAAACATCCACGGACGTGGCAGCGGTAATGATCTTCAAATCACGTTTGGAAAGCATCCCGGCGCGAGCGTTCGCGAAATACGCCGCTACTTTGGTATCCCTGAACATCCATCAGTGCGGAATCACAGACATCCATCAGGAAGCTTTCGACGGGACGTCTCGTTTGAAAAAGCTCAGTCTACCAAACAACAATCTCACCGTGGTGAAGGAGAGATGGTTCAAGGATCTAGTCTATCTTGAGCAGCTGGATCTATCTTTCAATTTGATCGTTAGAATAGAACCGACGGTGTTCGGTACGTTGTTGAATTTGAAAAGACTCGATCTACGGGACAATCGTTTGACTTGCCTGGAACCGATCGCTCTACGACCAATGGGTGGGATCGATAAGATCTATTTCTCCGGAAATCCATTGAACCTTCGATGTCGCGGAAAGGTAAGCGACATATGAAACGACTGATTCTATTCGTTTTGAATTATTTCCTGTTCAGATGACACCGTGATTTCATATAGCGGGTATGAAATTTTCTAACTTTGACACTGTACGTTTCAGCTAACGTTATGGTTGAAGGATCACGGTATCAATTATAAGACCGTTCAGACCGGAAAGGAAAGCTGGCTGGATAGTTTGCTCTGGCTCTGCGCCATCGACGACGCGAAAATAGCCGAATCCGAGATTCTGATGAAGGAATGCGTTATCCTGAATCTATTCAATCAGCTTCGCACCGGCTTAATCACCGCGGAATCGTATCCCCTGACTGTCTCCCAGGATTGCGTGTACACGAGGAATCTCCTGACGAATTGCCTGACCGCCGAGGCACGGGCCAATCAGGCGTTTACGTACGGGAACGTAATTAAGAAGCTGCTTTTGAATCTGCGAGATTTCAAATCGACCATCTGAGACGATCGTTGAATACGATTGTCACGAACTTTGCACTCGTACCTCCAATTAAAAACGACAACGAAAAATTAAAAACGCACACAATGTTTCTGTATTAATCGGGAAAATAAATCTGTTCGTCGTCCAAAACAATAAATTATGCATGTCAGTTTTGTATACGTGCAAATATATATATATATCTATATACATGTAGAGACTATGTAACGAATGAAAAACATTTACGGAATTGGTATATTATTGATCGGTATTGTGGAAATAGTAGGACAGAGTTTCAGTTGTGCAAAAGTGACCGAAAAAGAAATTACTTTTCAGTGTGGTATGTAGTAGGCATCTTCGGTATATACATACATAGACATATAGCGTGTGAAAATCGTGCCAAACGTTAGGCTCGCCAAAAAAAAAAACGTTCGTTTCGAGAAAACTTATTACTTACCGGATGAGGCACTGCCGCTGGGTCGCAGTGACATGCCGATGGACGAGATCTCGTCGGCAAGGAAATCTTTGTCGCGTTGTCCATCTCGACACCCTCGATTTTTGTCCGGCATAATTCCTCGAAGCTCTCCTCTTTCTTTCTCTCTCTCTCTCTCTATCTCTCTTTTTCACTTTATCTCTCGTCCTGCCTCTTTTATTTTACCGACTTTACGGAAGCATTTTTCGTTCACCGTCGCGTCGCTCGCTTGTCACGGAACCATCTTTGCGAAAACATGTCCAGATTTGTATACCGGGTGTGTGCGAGATACAAGCAGTATTAGATAACGCGACAGCACGACAATGATTGTGTAACGATTCATTTTGATTTCATTGCGTGTAGCGTGTACGTGTGCAGATCAGAATAACAGAATGAATAAAGAATGGAGAACAGTACGATGGCCAAGCTTGACGCACAATGCAAATTCGTGTCCGGGTGGTATTATTAATATTAATATTATTAATATTACAATGACGATGACGATGATAATGATGATGATTGCAAAAGAGCTGAGTGTCGTAGTGCAAGTAGATAAAAGAAGAAATAGTAGAGAGCAGGGTGCAGTTCGCGTGTGAAAACTAATTTCAGGTGGGCAGCATTAATCACACTTTCAGGTCGAACAATAGACGATTGCGCTTGTTACCGGAATGCAATTAATTTTAATTATTACACGACTGAAAAGCTAGAGGAAACGATATTCAGGGAGGTCACAGGCGAAATGGGGCGAAAGAAGTTGACGCTTCTATTCATCCTGACGAATTTTTACGATAATACCAGTTTTATTGCTAATACGTTGTACAATAATGAACGGGAAACGGTGAAAAAAAAGGACCAGGAATGGGGGAAAAAAAGGGGAGAGAACGGAATAGCATCACGTCTGCCAGGCATTTTCAAATGGATTTTAATTAAAAACTTACTACGCTCGCGAGTATTATAAAATTTATGAAACAAAAGCAATCCGACTTAGTGCGAAGGGTGAAAAGTAGCGCGTGAACTTTCCGCTGGATTTAAATGTCGCGAACTTCTAAGGATTAAGCTTATCGGACCTCTGCAAGGATACTACGAGAGACTTTTGGTACCGATTATTTAATCGGTTTATCAATTCTTTTTTTCCTACACCCCCTCCAATGTCGACCCGGAATAATCTTCGGTCAACGTGAATTAATCGTCGTGTTTCGATGATTCGATGGTCTCGCGATGCTTTCGGGTCCACCTGACTAATGTATCAATTAAATGATCACGGGACCGGCTCGGTAAAGGACGAGACGCACGATTTAATCAAGACGACGATACATTACTATAAATTAAACGTTTCCGAAAGCGGGTCAAGAGTCCACTCGAGGTCAAACCGGGGTCATCGTACCCACATTTTCCGCACTCATCTCGTTTCCCGTGCAAAATTTATCGCTGGCCGTGTCCCGTGGCGACTGTGACCGATGAAAAACGATATAAGAAGCGAAACGTACGATTACAGCTTCGGATGCGAATCGATTATCGATATACACCGGGCTAACGGCTCTCACCGGGAACCGCTGAATTTCGACGGGGACATTTTGAAAGAATGCAGTAAACCGATGGGCAGGCAAGGATTGCGAACGTTCGATCGTAACTTCATCTTCGTCTTTTATTTTTATTCTTTCTTTCTTTCATTCTTTTACGACCGATTACAGGCACACATTTGCCGCGTTCGATTATTCCTTTCTACCATTTTAATCGGCTTTTCTATCAGACTTTAGAGGGATATTTGTGGAAAATTATCCCCGATAAAACCTGAAAGGATTTCCACCACCGTGCGATTCCCCGGGGATTATCAACGATTTCTAATTTCCGACGGAATAACGTCTCTGTTGTTCGTTACTGCCGGAGGATTTGGGACACGAAAGTATTTCCCACTCGTTCGCAGAAGTATCGCGACACTTTTCGCCACGGTATTATAAGAATCCTGGCTGGATAAGTGTTCCATTAGCGACCGCGTCGAAGTTCTTCCAGCGTGAAGATGCGAAAGGTTGAAAAAGGAAAGATATTTCTCCCCCCGGGCGCGATATTCTTCAGATTCTTTTTCACGGTGGCGATACGTACGAGGGTTGATAAAAAAAAAAAAGAAAAAAATTCCGGGTTACAATGAAAGAATCCGCCACGTACCCGCGGCGACCTCGCGTGGACTCTTGACCTTTTCGAACGGATATCCTTCACTGGAATTACTTCGTGCTAACGATCCTTTCGGTGCTAAGAGTGGAGGGCAGGGAAAACCGGGGCATATGTATGTCACACATACTCATGATTATGCATGAGAGGGTTGCCGGTATTACGAAGGTAGGACAGATCGATTCTCCGTTTTCCATGTATGCTTTTGTCTACCGTGCACGCGATACCGGCACGGGTATTACAAGATTTAATTTCCCTTCGCTTAATTTCCAGAGCCTCGGTGGTTCTGTGCATATATGTATGTATGTATGTATGTATACCATCTCCCCCCTTCGTTCACCCGGCCAGCCGTAAGCCGCCACGAAAATATCAAGCTCGCTGTCTGTGTGTACCAACCGCGAACTTGTGACACAATTCCAAACGATACGTGTAGCCGTACCAACTACCACTACCACTACCATGGGCTTGCACACTGTTATCAAATTCACGAGAGAAGAAGATCCCACCGTTCGCGTTCGTCGTTCCGAGTAATTATTGCCGATAGAGTACCACCGATACCGAAATTTCGTGGTTGAACGAATGCGGTGAGAGTTACTGAGAGGAAGAGGGGAGAAAGAGAGGGAAAGAGAGAGAGATGAAAATAAAACGGAACGACGATGGGTATAAGGAATGAATTTCATTGAAAAGAAAAATTTTCCGCACGACCTTCCCCGAAAAAAAGAACGTTTGGCTTTCGAAAGTAGAGCGATACGACGACGGTAGAGCGACGCTGAAAAGGATTCAGAAGTGTGAATACGTTGCGCGAAGAATGCACGATTGTTTCCGGGGCTAATTAGAAACTTCATAGGCCTCCGTGATAACCCCCTCCCCCACCTCCCATACACACCATCTCTGGTTTTCATATAGGTATAGGATGTAGAGCGCCACGAAATTCGGAGTCTCGATGTACAAGCTCGCTTAATTAGCTGCGTTTTATTCCCGCGGGAGTAATCGTGCCCGTTTCGATGGGAACTGGTACGCTAAAACAAATTATATTTTTCAACGGTAGATTTACCGCGCGCTAGACAATATTTCCAGGACGAAGAGTCGTGAAAATCAAATTTTATGGCTCCCAATTCACGTAGGTACGTATATGTATGTACATACATACATACATACATATATACACGGATGGAAAGAATTGTACCGCGAATTGTGGTGGTCGGTGCGCGGCATTTTTAAAGATTCAAGATAGAAATGGGAACGGATTTTGATCGCACGGCGTTTCCAAGCAGGTCCTCGGAAATACGTAGTACGTCGAGTATATTTTTTATCCCCCTGTTCCGTTCCTGTTTTTTTATTTTTTAACGGGTGTACGGTGCGGTTTGAAGTGAACGAAACGGCAAGTACTTTGGTTCTTTTTTTTTTCTTCTTCTTCTTTCGCGTGTCTCTATGAATTTTTCAAATGTGTTCCGCAGTCCTTGAAACCACCGTCGCTCACGCCGTTTTAAACATTGAAAAGTACCCCGCCGCGGATAAAAACGCTGACATTAATTGTCGTCGGGGGTTACCGCGGGACGAAGCCAGTGAAAATTTGGTCGGCGTAACAAAAGAACCGGAATTCCTACAATTCGGTTAACGATGTCATTGATAACGGTCAAGTGTGTGTACCGGTGTGTACACTCGCTGAAATTCCGCTATTCATTCTAATGATTATGCAGTGATTAATAGTCGGCACGGCAATAAAGCATAATTGGTGTCCAGAATTCCGTGTGTACCATACATAGCGACGAAAGATAACGCGGTTAAATTCACAGTAATTTATAGCGAGGCTGGATTACATTTGCATAATCCCGTGAAAGGATGAAATAATGCTGGGTGGGTAAAAATTTGTCCTCCGTAAAAGATAAAAAAAAAAAACGATAAGAGACAAACAATTCACTTGTCCAAGAACATCTCTACGATTTTCCACGGAACGTTGAGAACGCGGATGTCACAATGGAATCAATCGGAAATGATACGACGATTGTCGGTAATCAATTGAACAGTTGTATTCGAAACGGGCCAACGCTTGTACGGAGGATACACGGCGGAACCCTCCGTCTCCGGATCGGATTTAATTTGCAATTCTCTGTACTGTGTAATCAACCTCGGCGAAATGGTTTCCAAGCGTTTAAGTCCTATCCCGTCCCATCCTATCCCGTGTTTCCACACCATTTCGCTGGACCTCTCCGTACGACAGCCCTACCGCCGAACAACCTTTCTACGTGGAGAGAGAGAGGTTTGTTCGTGCTTGCACGAACGTAAATGAAACAAACGATATGGAACTGTGTATAATACGTTGTAGGGAAAGTGTTTCAACCGGAATCGGTCGTATCGTTAATTTCGCGAAACCCCCCGAGGGAATCGATACGGTTGATGTTCAGAGCAGACTTAGGGAAACTTCATTTTTTATGTATTAACCAGTGGCACGTTTCGAAAAGTCGATAACGATAATACACTCCTCCCCCCCGACGTTGGACGGGGTTGTTCCAACGTGGTTGTGTGTCGTATGTAGAAATGTGAAATCTTTTTGCGTAGGAAACTTGAAGGGTTAAGGTCATCCCGGTGGAATCGATACTTTTCTCTTTGCCGCCACGGAGTTCGTGCCACGTACTTTACACGCAACATCGAGTTTTCACTCGTAGAATTTCGTTGATTCTTTCCGATAAATGTGTGCCTGCCGTTAAGATAATGTAAGCTCGAAAATAAACCGCCCCGGGTGAAATTAAAGATTTTTATCCGGCACGGTTATTCGGTCGGGCTTGGATACTTATGTGTTTCGTACGGTATCGCGGTGGTATTATAAACTTGGCTACGTTCTTGTTTCGTGATTTTTTGATCTTTCTCACCGCAATGCCGAGTTTCCAAGGAATCGATAACGTTCATCCGCGAAACGTTAATCTACATCGCAAACTCCTTGCGAAAGCTTCGTTTCGCCCCGTTACCCACGTACAATGTAGGTGAATACATATATCTTGCGGAAGGTAGGTAGATTCGACGTAAATTACAGTTTCTGACAATAGGAAAGACGACACAGAGATAATTCCCTCGACTGACGTCGAATCTATACATAGTAGCTTCGTATAACGACTCCATTGTAATGATTTTCATATTTTCCCCAGCCAAACGTTTATTAGAAAATATCTCGACTGGAATTCACGTATAACATATTTCCCTTCTTGTCGTCGGGAGAGAGAAAAAAGACAGAATGATTTATACCATGTTAAAGATTAAACTTTTTTTTGTTTGTTTCTTTCCTCGTTTTTTTGTTTATTCTTTTGGCAAAGAAACGATCTTAGAATCTCGAAACTTTTCGTACAAACTTTTTGAAAGCACCGTCGGCATCGCGCCGATAAAATGCATTACCGCTAACTTTTTCTTCGTCTATGTACCCAGAGACTCCCGTTAAAGTACCGCAATGCAGGATGTATTCGCGGTGCTCCCAGCAATCTGTGACTTTCCGAAATTCCGACTGATTTAAGCAAGATCGTATCAGGATAGCCTTCAAAGTTGAGAGTGGTATCGTGACGTCAACGTCTTTCATATCCGGAACGACCTGTGACCTCTCGCTTTCTTTCCGGGGTTTCGGTGGGACGGGAGGGTGGTGCTAAAGTCAGGATTGAAAATTCGTCTTATACGGAGATCATTTTCCGTCACCGTAGACGAGGCCAGACAGGCAACGGTACAATTCCGAAATTCAAATAGAAACTCGGTTAAACCTGGGGGAAACTTCCCTCGAGACGAAGCCTCGAATTGTGTTGCTACGCTTTCGAGGAATTTCAACGCCATTGCTCAACTTTAAGTGCTATAAAGTTACTTACGAAAGACAATACGCAAACATTGTCTCTGGCATAGTAACGCGTACGAGCCTTGATATGGAAATTAAGCGTATCTTTCCTTTTTCTTTTGTCTTTCTTTTTTTTGGGGGAAATTTTCAACATAATTACGATACTTTGTGGCGGATAACGAATAAATTTAAGGACGTGCAAATTTTATGACACAAGCGTAACAAGCGTGTAATTCGATGTGACGAGTAAAGCATGCCGCATCGGTGTTATGTCAAACTGAAATCGTGTGCCGGGAGAGTTGAGTAGATTGAAAGCACGCTTAATTATGAATGTAACTCGATTTCCCCCCGACGAATAACAGCACTTGATGCATAGAGGAGAAGACACTACAAACATAAACAAGTTTGCAAATGATGCCTACGAGCATCCCGCCATTGTCAAGTTAATACAATCTTTTTCATACTGGTGTCTCGTGCATGTGTATAATGTTTCCCTCTGTGTAGATTTTAAAGCTTGTTAAAAAACATGCGAATGTTTTGTGCGGTTATTATCGACGCTGCGTGACACATCTCGAATGACAGAATACGAAATGAATGTATCATTCTTGGCATTTCTTTTCTTTTCTCATGGAATACGTGAAAAGGTGAAAACGTGCTGTCGCCAGTTCCTTTATTTTTCCCTGGCGTGGATGAAACATCGTCTGACGACAGGTATGCGGAAAGTTCTGAAGAATGAAAATAAAGAAAGAAAGAAAAGAGAACGGAAAAGAAACTCCACTTACGATCTGAATCAATGTTCTGTCTCGTCACCTGAAGATTGCCGTTCGCGCGAAGGATCGTAGCCAATATTCGCGACTAATTAAGCGTGTACCACTGAAAACTAGGAAAACAAAAAGAAAAGCAAAATTCAAACAACCAACGGAGGATACCCGATATGAAAAATACAACAAAAAATCGCCTGAACGTCGCGACTAGTTCGCTTTCTTCTGGAACACGAGTTTTGCAAATACAAAAAGAAAAACAGTACCCCTTTCTCTAGTAGAAGCTTAACCAGGAGTCACCGTTACAAATATTACTACCGATCACTAGTTTCGCCAGACCGTTGATAAGCCACGAGGGAACAGATTCTCCAAGGAAGTGAATACAGGATTATCTACGGGTATCGTCGTGTGCCCTTTCCTGCTGGTGCACACTTAGACGATAAAGGGAAGAGAGGAGAAGGGTGAACGGGGGAGCAAAAACGGATAAAAAGATAGTTTCGACGTTAAGGAACGCGAGGCTTCTACGACCGACTCGGCGTGTCTACTAAGAATCCGTCGGCGTGCCAGTGTGTCAAAGGCTCCCCGAAACTTCGGACATCCGAGGCTTGTTCACGGTTTCACCGTTGACAGGGACGCCGTTTATCTCGCGGTGAACGCGTACGTGCCCCGTGGCAACGGGCATAATTGCTCACGTTGTTATTCGTTGTTTGATAAACTAAAGAGAGGCCGAACAACGTCGAATGATAGAATATAATAGAAAAACGAAAAAGAGGGGGTTTTTGCGCGAGCGTCCCGACGCCCGAAAATACTCGCGATGGTTGGCAGCTCTACGATCCGCTCGCGCGGACTCACGCCAGACGACTGCATGCGATACGATTACGCGCCCGGAGCCACCCTCTGGCCACCCGTTACTACTCCCACCAAAGCCACGCCAGACACACCACGCCGATCACGCCGCCCTTCGCTTTTCACACGATCTTTTCGAGAGCGTCACGCCGTCGCCGCCGTCGTCTTCGTCGTCTTCGTCTTCGTCGTCGTCTTCGCCAAGCCACCCCTCTTCTTTTCTCCCGGGGTTTGTACTCTTTACTTTGCTACTTTACCACGCCACCGGGACGACCGGATATAACCACAACGGGGGCGCGTGACCAGACTCGGAGATTGGAATTCTACGACGTAGAGAGACGGAGTAGGTGTATTTAAGAGAATTGCGAAATCGATGGGACAGTTTTTGTACGTGTCAAGGCCTTTTTTGTTTGATTTGTAATGGAGATCCGGCTCCTTTGAGGATAAACGAATGGTAAGATATATTCGTGGTAACGAGTTTCTTCGCGGACGCGAACGAGAAAATTTAATATCACTTCCAACAGGATATACTCTAGCCGTCGGAAGTTTAATATCAGTTTCACGAGCCCGTCCGTAGGACCTGGAACTAGGTGCCCTGCATTTTTCCAATAATTGCAGCACACTTGTCGTTGAATCGGAAAGAAGTGCTCTTATTCGTATTGGACGTTCTCAACAACCAAATACGTTTTAATCCCCGACGATCTATGATCAATACGCGGATCCGGAGAGGGCGAACAAAAAAATAAAAAGAGCGGCCGGTCGGCTTGAATTTGCTGACGAAATTGAAATCGTTAGTTCCTACACGAGTTTTCTGCCGTGTCAAACCGAAAGAGCAACGTTGGCAAACGGTCATTTCCAGGATAATCTCTTCCCTGCATGCTATCACACAGAAATATATATGTATATATAACTATTCATTAGTATTCTCATTTAAAATCTCCGCAAAAATACATTCAAATCGTCCAACCGTACGAATACTCGAAACGTTAATGAACATTTCCAATCAACCTTGATCGTGACATATCAACGATCTTGCTTAATTACACAAAAAAAAGAAACATATATATACATATACATATATACCAATCACCGATAACCCAGTATCCAGTTATACGTACAAAGATTATTGGATAACCGGTAAGGATCATTAGCCAGTCATTGGCGTCGTTAGTAACTCGTTACATGGACAGTGACACAATTTCACGTAAAGGTCTGCCTATAGTTTTTGGCATATCACCGCGACATTTATTATTCACCTTCAAGGGCAACGGAACCACCAGGTCTTTATCGCTTATTGGTCAACGTTGTACATACAACGCTTTCGGATAGTGGTAATCCTCCTCACATACCCGAGGCGGATACGTAGATCGTGTATACACGTATACAATGCATATCTCTGAAGGGGATGTCACAGTGTGCACGCAGACACTGGTACACCCTGAACAGGACTCCCACCCTCGGCAGACAGCGCGCAGTGACACTGCCGCAGCCGGGAACGCCGAATCCGTCCCTCCAATGGGCTACAAACCGCGACCCGAAACCGCGCATGCGCACACACTCGTCCTGGGCCAAGACGATAATAAAAGTTCGGAGGACACTGACGCAGATTTATCAGCCTCGTCGCCTACGGCTCTGGGTAAAATGCGGGGTACACACGGAGAAACTGAGATAAAAAATGATCGGCGATATATAACGCTTGATAAGCGATGACTCTGCACTGTCGAATGTACGTATACGTACATACATCTAGGGATTAATGGCTTAGTAAGTATTTTTCAAACGTTCCGGACGTTATATTAAATCGCGAAGGATTTATGAGTTCGCGATTGAAGTTTGTACGGCACTAGAGACGCGAAGGAAAGTTACGGTTTAATTAATACGATGATGAGAGTTTAATGTAAAGTGGGGATGAAGTGTACTTTTGACTTTCTTTTCAGATGTTAACGAGTCTTTGGATACCGATTGTGGCCAATGCCGAAAATTGAAGATAACGGTTTGGTGGAGTGGAGATATAAAAGAAGATTCTTTAAAGCACACGTTGAACGGGCAACAATTAATGTACTCCGGAAGAACGATAACTTTATGAGCAATCGATAGTATCCGGTGTTTCGCCGGCGGAGAAATTGTCTACGTGCCAAGCGATAAATCTTTGACGTTAAAATGTAGGATAATAAACTTATTGTCTTGGCAAACATAATGAACGCTTCAAATCATTCATTGTGACTACTACCGGGAGTACTTGATTAACGATGTTAACATAAAATGAATCCAACGAACGGTATTTTATCGTTCTATAAATTTCTCGTTGCCATATAAATGATATTGCTATACAAACTGTGTAATAAAAATATATAAAAACATTCGTTTTCCTACTTCCCACATGTTTCTCCTATCTGATACATGTGTCTTTAATCCCAAAAATATTCAAGAAGTATTTCAATAATTCCTAACGTTTCACCATATATGTCTGTAGATGATACTCATAGTTTTTCTGCCTATTTCGTAAATCGTGCATGGTTATGCTCGCCAAGAACTACTCGTCACGTAACGGAAGTCTATTCGTAAAGGTGCGATTAGCGGAGGCGTTAATTAAATTCTGACCTTTTTTCCTGAACAGCGACCGATACTGTTTGAGGCCGATCTCGGCGAGCCACTGGTCCGCCTCGGTGAGGTCCCCGTTGTTCCCATTTCCGGCGGCCAGCATGATCAGCTTGCCGAGCGACAACACCATAGACAGGGCCAGGAACACCCCGGACAGCACAGTCGACCATCGTGCCATTTCCCGGCGTGTACATCTTACGAAAACGACAGATTTTGGGAATCTTGATCGTCTACGTTGTGCTAACACCGCGCGCACGTCAACGGGTTAACAGGTTATGTATGGTGTCAGACAGGCATTTTCGAGGTTATGTCACCATGATTGTTTGTAAACAAATCATGACCGGGGAATGTAACTAGCGGTAGTTTTACGTTAAACGGCTTACCACATTTTCGTAGAACTCATTGTCATGCCGGATGAAAATTGATAAAACCGTAGTTGCGCAGTTTTACGGCGTATGAAGCGCGTGTAGCCAGATAGAATCTGGATAACTGTAGATGGAGTGACAGGTGGAGGGCACTGTAAGCTTCCTAGGGATTTAAACCGCCTACGTGTGTCTAAATGGTCAGACTGTAGATCAATTTCCGACTATCATTTTATTAACGTTCGTCGGTATACGTTTGAAGATACTAGAAATTTTTTTATCGATATCATTCCCGTGCCTGATCTCCACGACCCTTTCGTATCGTAATTTATCACTGATGTTTATTACAATGACAAATACATCAAAACAAACTGTATTTTAACACGAAATTCTTCTCAAGATATTTTAAGATATCTATCTTATCTTTCGTTGGAAACTAAAGTGTCTACAGCTTCTCAAACACTAAACTCTAATTCTGGAACAAATTCACGAATACTTTTCATGATTCCCACTGTTCGATTCGTCACATTGCAAAGACATTAAATCTGCGTATCTCTTTCCAATATACAGAATCCACCGATCCAATCTACGATATATAATTTAACTACATATACGTAGTACATTAAAAGCTTAATTTCGACTTAAGAAAAAACGGGGCAGAAGAGGGGGAAGGACCACGTTTAAGATAACATCGAATCGCAAATATTCCCGCACCGTTACAACGATGTGGTTCACAGCGGTGAACAAAAAGAGGAAGGTGCTTCGACCGAAATTCGAGTGACTGGAGCAAACGAATATGGTGGAGAAGCTGTAAATTGGCCGGCAGTGAATAATGGGTAAATCTTGTTCTTCAACCGGACCGGCAAAGGAGGCTGCGTTAACGGTTCGCGGTAGGGGCAGCAGTCGATGCACAGACGACGAGTCCTCGACACATAGTGATCGTTTCCGTCGCATGTCGAATGCGACCGAGTTCTCCGTAGACGTCCGCGTAAAAGTCGATGCGTTCGACGGGATACGGCAAGAGAACAAGCTGGAAATGTTTGGCCTGTATTCGTGTCCGTGTAGTGATACAAAAGTATTGCTATTTCGAATTGTTTGCTAGCAGTTCGAAAGACCGATCTCTCATAAATGCATATGATTTTTATTTTAGAGGTTATCTAGAGGTAAGATCTCCAATTATTCGACGACCGATCGAGGTATATTAAAAGGTACAAAAGAATTAGACCTATGGACGTGAATAATGTTATTGCCAACTTGTTTGACAACTACATTTATAATACCGACATATCGAAGAATGCTAAGAGAAGTAAGGAGAGGTATGTTCGTGTTTTATAGCCAAGGGGAATGAAATTCTGTCTACCGTTTGAAATTAATTCGCCACGGTACTAAACTGAAAAACCATTATTATCTAGCTGTCGGTTTCAGATTCAACGTACGACTGCTAATTATTACTTGAAAACGACGTAATAACGTACCAGCCGTTTATTAACGAATCACTTTGGTCTACGATCCGTTAAAACATCTGTCTGGTAAAGAATGATCGATCCTAGTACGTCTCCCTCTCTGTGTAGATCGTAATTACGTAACTCGATTTAACGCGGCGATGCGCTTGATATAAAGTGACCAGGTAAAGTTTTGATAAGCGGTGAAATTTGTCACGGTGGATGAAGAACCGCGAACGAGGTGACCGCCGTAATCAGTGTATCTGATTACAGTGTCTGTAAACACATTTATCCTAGATACCGTCTACATGGCTAATTGCAGATGCATACCACTGAGTTTCAATTTCGCGACAGCGGATACGTGTAGAACTGCTGCCGGTTTACAGGCACACATATATGTACATGTATATGTAAATAGTTTCTATCGTGAAATGCCCGGTCGACCGGCAGCGACTTCGTTCTCGCACTGTAAATCAGAGATACCGGCAATTATGTCAATGAAGCGGACAAGAAGAAACGAGAGGTCTCGAAGCGGATCATGATTCTTCCACGGTTCCGTACGTGACGGATTCCTTTTGTAAACAACGAGACCTTCCAGCACGACGGTCCGGTTTCGCGTCGAAGGTGTCAATCGCATTACGTTCGTTTGCTTGATCCGCTCGACTGATGCGAACAAATCAAACAACTCAGATTCGTGTAAACGATTCTCTACCAAATCGAATTCTTGAATTTACCTACTTTCCGATAATGTTAACCTTCGATATTTCTTATCAATTTAACGTTCAGTTATCGTAGGTGGATTATTTACGTATCCGGAGATATTTTTCTTTCAGTCTCGTGATTCTAGTATAAACGTAACAGGGGAGGCAATAAGATTCGGAGCGAGCCAAGTGTGGTGCCCTTGTCCGGTACCACCTGGATTACCTGGCGGAGAGGTGAGAGGTCCCGACAGTAATTTAGCCAGTGCCCGAGCGGCGGCGCTGTCTCGGTGCAACCGCGCTGCATTTGCCTTGTCCAGTTGCATACTTTACGAGTTCCCCTGTATGGTCATGAACATGGGACACCGTGCCACACCAGTACACTTTGCTTTGACATCGGCGAAATGTTTATTTAATACATGGAAATTCGCGATTCTTGGTTCGTGAGCATTGCAATACGTATATATACGGCTTCGTTCTAGCTGGACCGACCCACAAATCCTTTCGTTTCTTTTATTCTTCGTCTCTCGCTCTCTGTACATACATCCTCGACCGAGCCAGATTCTCTGTTTATTTTTATTTTTTTTTGTCGGAAGAGGTATTTATGAAATATGCATTCGAGCAGAGTTTTACACGTAACTACTGTCACAGTGTCCAGGATATTCTTTGTTAGCGGGGAAAAATGAATTCTCCGCGATACAAAAGCGGTGACAATTTACCCTTTTTGTTAATTCCTCCCCCTATCTCCCCGCCACACCTTCACTCTTCTACTTCTGTATTATTATCATCGGTGTTATAGAGAGCATCGTCCTTGCTCTCTGTGGATGCTACTGATTTTCTGCGTTAAGAATAGGCCTTGAAAGCTCTCAATAATGAAACCTGTATTACAGCCGGTCGACAAGGTTGCGAAAGAGGGGAGTTGCCGAAACCAATCGGCGTGTCAGTCGAATCTATACGCGTCGGCAATTTACACCGGCGGAAAGTCAGATCGAAAATCAGTTCCCACGATCCCGTATGTATGTAATGATACTTGTCTTCGGATCTTCTGTACCTCCGCCGATGTTATATCGCGGAACCCGAATTGAGCGGAAATGGGCGCGGTAACCACGAGCTTCCCTCGAAGGTGCACGCCGCTTTAATTGCGAACCGGAACGGTGAACGAACGAAAAGTCGCGACGTTCGCTATTAATAGACAGCGATATCAATTAATCGAACCTCCGGTTTAACGGTTCAGGTATCGTAAACCGCGATAGTGTTACCATATTTCACTATTCCGCGTACATACTGGTCGCCGCGGCTGCACCTTAAAGATCGTAAAGTCACATTCTGTATGTTTTCCGGTACTTGCGAATGTCCACGCGTATTCCACGGATATTCATTTGGAAATACGTAGCGTATTTTTCCATTAGAAACGTGTTTATCGTTTACCGGTAGGGATATTATTACGCGTACGTGCTAATACATTAATCTGGCTGGCTCCACACCCGATTAAACCCGACTTATATCACTTCGCGTATTCGTTCTACGTTACCACTATACTGGACAATTTATGCCACGTCGTGATATCACTTAATATTTCAACATTTCCACGAGATTTGATGCGGCCAACGAATACTTAAATACCGGCACGGTAAAGGTATTAATTAATCGCTGTAACGGTGCAAAGATCGGCCGAAGTAATGTTACAATAATTCACGGCACCGTGTCCGAGTTGATCGCAGGTGCTCGGCTATAGGATCGAATAAAGTGGATCACCTTCGTTGCACACACTGGCTACCGGTCGTCCCATTTACACCGTCAAATAATTGTCACGCCGTTGAATATTTGTCTCGTGGTGCAAAACGTACGATTTCTCGATCATCCAGAGATTCAACTCAACGGTGACGAATGGAAAATTAGTCGCGCACGAGTCACGCTTGGAATCGTTTGTTACAATGCAATCGCCCGCTAATGATATTTTAAACGTACCACAATATTACCTATAACCGATACGAAACCGTTGACTAATCATTTAATCCCGGAGACTTAATAAATTCGTTCCTTTCTTAAGTAGAAATTGAGGTGCCATGCCGTGATGTTCGTATGGTAAAAAAAGATACGGTCGATCGTAATTGATCGCGAAATTGGGTTGTGAACAAAAGAGACGAACGTAGACAGGCGGTATACGCACAATATAAGAGGCGTCATATAAGAAAGATACTGCCAGGGGTTCGTATAGAGGAGCGTTTATTGAGGTAGATAATGAATCTATTCAAATTCAATTCGCTTGAAAAGGTATTCTCGCTTTGCCAACGTATATATCTCTTTTCTACGTGTCCCGTAGAATCGTTTGCCAATTTCTTCGTGCCATTTACCACCTCGTTCGATGACAATTAATTCAGTTTCCTCGTGTCCACTGTCTGAAGATCAACGATTTTTATGCGATAGCTGTCGTCGTGAATACCTTGCCAAGTGTTTACCATCATAAATCAGTTCTATTTAACTCGCACACATCGAAACGATGTTTCGCGTTACACTGAAATATTATTTAATTCGACGTTTATTTGATTATACTGTTTAATCCGTTGGTTACGAACGAAGAAACTTGGTCTTGGCAATGACTTAGTGTCCGCAAGTGAACCGTGCAGAATCACAGTTTCGTAATGATATCGAGACGACACGGCAAGGAGGTCGTTGCTCGGTCGTTTCGTGGTTTTAAGGCCGTCGTGAAACACATGCAAAAACATGCGAATCGTTACACGTGGACAGCCGGCTGATCAGATCGATCGAGGGAGCAGAATTGAGGATACGTGGTGATTCTCGATAATCGAATCTAACACTTGTTGCGGGAACACACCGGTTGTATCTCGAAACTACAGATTTGTATATCCGGAAACTTAATACGAAACTCTACGTTGTGTTTCAACTTAATATGTCACTCTAAACTTACGTAATTCTCACGTTATGAGAAATTATAATCTGATCTACTTCTGTCATTTTCACCGTCGGTCAAGTTTTTTTATTCATACTCGATACGCGTGTCTGTATCGAACAATGCGCAGAAAATCGGGTACAGTTTCCTTGCCGCGGTTGTATCTTAGGCGAAGTAACGATGTTAAACGCGCAAGTGGGTTAATGGTGAAGCCCACACGGGGAAGAGGCGCAGAATGTACATATGTATACGTGCACATTTTGCGGTCCAGCAGATACTCCGACAGTTGATGTTGATGAACGATCCCCTCCGGTCTTCGGCAGCCGCGGCATCGATGGTTCGGTTGCAGCTGCACCTGCAGCACCTCTCAAGAGAGCGAGCGAATACATTCGGGCTCACTTCCCTCGGGCCACTGCCACACTTTCGTGTGTAACGACCGGTGTACCGCGGCGTTTTTTAGTCCTCGTTCGTACATTAGACGGCCCCGGAAAACCGGAGCACCGAGAGCGATTTCGTCGAATCGAGGAAAGTGCAGAAGCAATCGAATGACGAATGAGAAATAAAAGAAAAAATAGAGATGAACGGACATAGTGCTCTTATTCGATCGTATGAGAAATCATTATTTTATTTCGACGGGAATATATGAGTCGACGTTGTGAAAGACACCGGGGAATATAATACTCGCGATGACTGTATACTTTTTCGAGAAGGCACTGTAATTAGTTATAAAAAACTATTCTGGGTTGAAATAATGTTTCAGTTAACGGGGTAAGTAATCGTGAGAAAGTATATATGTATTTCGACCCGGTTCAATTATATACGGATTTAATATTTCGTTCGCGTGCTATCTCCGAGATCCGTACTTAATTACTTATTACGGACAAAAGAGACGACCGGCACGTTTCGACTGTTAAAATATTTCTTTCGCGTCTGTATAGTGTCGCTACGTTCTCGCACGTGAAATTAGCGGTTAGAATGTAAGTAGGATAGGAGACTAATGTCGGTTGACGTTAACAAGAAAATTCCCGATTCCCGCTGATCGTTCAATTAGAAAGTGTACCCGGTAATTCGAAATGAACATCCACACGACCGCCGGATAACGTTTTCATTGGCGAGCGCGAGAATATTCTATACTTTCAATTAATTAACCTTCGTAATCAGGTTTCCTGCAGAGTTTCCATCGATTTACACGATCGCACACCGTTGCCCCCGGGGGAGAAAGACTTCTTCTTCATCTTTTACTTCATCTCGTACACGAGAGAAGACCATACTCTATCGAATACAAAAAACTCCTAGGTACGAAGGAGGTCCCCTGGCACTTTACTCTCTACGGTAGCATCAAAGAGAATTTCTTGTCCTCGTTAAGCTAGGCGAACAAGGTACTCGACTTTCGTGGTGAACGTACATACATACATCGATGATCCTTTCCATCTTCTACCAACCTGGAAACTTCCCCCCAGTAGTTCACAGTAGGACAACAACAAGCTCCCTTCGTAATCGGTAAAGAGACGGGACACATCGGATGGAGATCCGTTTACAACAGGTGACGAAGACGAAGAACTTCTAGAAGAAGAAGAGGTATAAGACGTCCGATGGAGAAGGAGGAAGAGCTGGCCTAGAAACGGTAGAGCCGGTGTTCTCCGGTCTCCGATGTGTCCGTAGGTTTTCAGGCTCCTTGTTCCCCTCGTTTCGTCTCTCGTCCATGCTTATACCACCACCACCCCACCCCCCTTTGCCCTCCTCGTTCCCCTCCTCCCCGTTTGACTGGCCGTCGTCGACGATGATGGTAATGGTAAATGGCCCATGGAGAGGCTCTCCAGTCCGCGCCTCCAGTGGAAACGGGAGCACGCCACGTGAAAGTAGGAAGGGGAGGCTATAGCCGGACCGACGTCGCTTCGTGCGCCTCAGTCGTTCGTGGACCTCGAAGGACGATAGAGGTCGAAGAGGGCACTTCCTCCTCTCCTTCCTCAACGGCGCCACCACCACCTCCACCACCACCACCACAATCGCCACCACTACCACTACCGTCATCACAACCACCGCCACTGACATCAACAGTATCACCAACCACTACCATCACCACCTCCACTACTGACCATCGCCATCACCACCTCCACTACTACTACTACCATCACCGAGCCACCACCTTCCTTCCTCTTCTTTAACGTCTTTCCGCGCCTTCGGCCTTTTTCCTCCTTGACCGGTGGCGAGAGCACGAACGCCCGCAAAATAAGATAATCGTTCGCAACAGCCGTCCGTCGACCACGCTCTGAGAAAGTCGTTTTATAATATCGTCGTCGTCGTCGTACGTCGTTGTCGTCGTCGTCGTCGATCGAGGGTTTCATTACTCGTGGTAAACATCCTAAAAGGATTCCAGAAGGAGACACACAGAGAGAGAGAAAGATAGTACTGAAGGATGCGTCGTCATATCTCCATCGTCGTCGGGATCATCCTGCTGGGCTGTCTTCAAGGTCGGTATTTCATTTAAAAAAACGAAACCAACACGGATAATAGTTTCACGGGATAACGTCTTAGAGTCTATATGTATTGTTACGTGTTGCTGGAGAAAGTTGCAACAAGTCGGACTTCCGCTTTTCCGACACTAACGTTCCTCCGACCCTGTCCTTCACCCGCTTTTGAGCGCGACAACTTGTTCACCGAAGTTTCTTCGACATGGATCGACGAACTGTTACACACACTTTCTTACGCGTTACTCCATTTCTCTGAAGGTGATCGAAAATTAATTCCGAATCGCTGCAACAAGTTCTACGACTGGTTTCAATAACGAAACACTGGTTACACCGTGCTCGTACGACAGAATTATTATTATCTTTCTTTTTTTCTGCCTTCGAATCTCGGACTCGTGACTTCAACACCTCCACGCTCGATTAATTAAGAAATAAAGGAAGGCTACGTGATTCACGAGCAGACGAGTCCATTCATTATTCCGTGGAAAGCAGTCAGTCGACCGATGGAGAGTAAAACCTTTTGCCGGCAATCTGTGTCGGATGCGTAACGGTGATCAATATTGCGTTAAAACTAGTTCAACCGTGGAAATTGTTATTGTACCCTACGAAACTAACGGCTAACCCGTCGATGTTCCATCCCCTCAAAACGCAAAGCATTATCGTCGCGCTCTCATTCCGTAACATCAATTTCACATAATATCATTACTCTCCTGTCACTCGATACACACATACATGTACATACATATTATTCACCTGCACTTTCCTATCCGTTGAATATTTACCGCGCGAAAGGTGTACACAAATAAACGACGACCCGTGATCGATCATAAATAACATATTCGTACGTAAAATTGATCCACCGTCGGAACTAGGTCAGTTTTCCGCGGTTATCGGGTGGGAAAAGTTGAAACATTCACGAACGAGAGGAAAAAATCATCGACTATAACACATTAGAAAACATTAAAGATCTTACTCCTTCCGGAGTCCACGTAGATGTATATGGTGCACATCCACACAAATGCATATCGACGTCCAGAAGTCTCTCCCTTTTTTTATCTTCTTTTTCTCTTATTCTCGGCAAATGGCTTTGGTCAGAGCGCCCATTGAATTCGCTGCAGGGAGCCCGGGTATATCTCTTCATGGCCAAGTGCCGATGCTCTTTTCAACCAGGGCGAAGGAGTGGGAGGATGGTACGAAAAAAAAGAAAAGAAGAAAAAAAAAAGAAAAGAAAAGGGCATACGTTTTTCGTTTTAATCTCCCGCACGCTCGCATCCTCGTGCACGAGCCGACTCACGGGGGCTGTTCCTTCCTCTTCCTCTGTGTGTGCTCTTCGGCGTCCACTGTATGGGTCCTACCAAGTGCACAGTGGCGTGACCAGAGTGCTGCCACTCCACTCCGTTATGTATATCTCTCCTCGCCGACGGTACCATTCGTCGCGCCCGCCGCGTCCGCGACTCGTTATTTAACTGGCGTTCCCCCCCGCGTGAAGTTGTTGATTAATTTCATTACCGCTAAGTGCCACAGTGGAGAGCAACATGGAATTCAATCCCGCGTTTCGTAGTTTCCACCTTTGAATCTCGTGATTCGAGGATCAAAGTTACGTTGCATTAGGATTTGGTCAATCTATTTTTTTATCGATCGTTACGGGATAAAGATCGTTGATAATCGAGATTCACACGGATCGAAGGATTTAGTTTCGAAGTATGTCTTCTTTCTGGTTACGCTACTGCGAGTGCATAAAGGGCCCCGTATACTGGCCCGCTCGGGTGTTCGACCGGGTACATTTAACTCGTGAAACGACAAGTTTGCGGGGCCGACGCGCCTAATTAAGTATGCTAATCGTCACTAAACTCGTTCGTACGAGCGACTCTGGAAATCCACCGAGCGAAATGGAGAAGGATTGCATTCTGTTGCCACGTTCGTTTACGAAGTAATAAGACTTACGAGACGGCGAAATGTTAAAGATAGCACGAGTCTATGTTCGCTTCTAATCTGTATCCAATCGTGTTGCTTGTAATAATACGGAATATATAATAGACACGGTGTACGTGTAGTTTGCACCATCTCGTTGGGCCGATAACGCGTTTACCGCATTCTGTTAACGATATTTATAGTATTTTAATGAGGCGATGCGCCAATGCTAACCATACCCCTGGCAATTAATTCGAACGCAATGAATGTCAAGATCGATGCACGGGATTTCTTCTACTGTAATACAATTTCTACAAATTTTCCTATCACTTGTAATCTTGTATTTTCATACGCTGCGCATGTACGGTTCGCATTTTATTCGGTAATAGCTTCTAATAAATCAGCTGCGCTTAGTGTGCGCGTGTGCATGAGTACACTTCAAGGTGTAACAGCGTATGGTACGAGTATCACTGTTATTTGCGTATCCTCTTTTTAAGGATAACAAGGTCAAACCGAAAGGGGTCAAGAAATCGTGAAACGTTTGATTTTAACTAGAGGAAAAATTGATTCTCCTTTATCGGGTCGAGGCTTCTTGACATTTCGATTGTAGTACAAGGATCCTGGGAAATTTGAGTCTATTGAAATTACAGTAACCCGTACTTTCCTGTTGCGAATCGTGACACGTTTCTCTGATTCCTTCGCATTGGAAATGGTTTCGAAGTGTCTCGGAGAGTCGTGAAACGTTTCAATAAAAGATGATCCTCTAAAAGCGTCACGGTTTCGGTTCGTTGACTTTTCAACGCGGTAAGAGTACTATATCCCTGTGACCCCGTTCCAATTACCCTGTGTGTGCCCTTTGAAGATTGACAGATCGCCGATTAAATTGACATCCGTACCGCGAAGCCCTACGTTGGTATCGGGCGAGATTGTCTTTTGAAAATGTAAAAGGCTCACTGGGTCGAAATTCGTAACTTCGGTGTTCCCTCGAGTGTGAAACGAATTTTCACGGTTGGAAAAGTTGAACATTTATTGGACTGGAAAAAAGAACATAGTAAATTTCATGCCGGGAACGTTGTGTTTATTAAAATGTAAATTACCAAGTACTTAATGCTCGAAAATAACTGGGTGATCGTCGGACGTCCCGCGCGTATATTACATTAACGACTTTTAAACTTCGTTTAGCGGGAAACTCAATCTCAATTTAGCCCATTAGTTCTGGCAGTGTGTCGCTGATAATTAATTCATCGCACGGCTCGACCGCGGGGGACTCTTTGCGATAATGATCAATTACGATGACTACGATCGTGAACTTCAGAAAACTAGAAAATCGCGCGAACGCGTGCCAATCAGTGCGAGGTTCCCGTAATTGTAACGGGTAATTGCTCATTCATACGTCCTGTTTGCCGGTATACCAAGTGGATTAGCGTCGATTTACATACGGAAAACATTAAAATCTAATATTTTATTTTCCAACCGATCAATCCGACGATAATAAGAGAACCAGGAGGAAGTAAACGAACGAGTTTCCTTCAGCCACGGGCTTAAAGTAGTTCCATAAAAGAATATTGAAAGTCAATGCAAATTTCCAGTTACGTTCGCCACAATTACAGATCCATCGTGTATATACATATACATACAAATACATACATACGTACAGTCTTAGATTTTACGTTACGCCTCATTCGACTTACTCTTGTAAATTCCTTTCTTCGACGATCGAGCCGTCTGTTACCGTTACTCGAAAATGCTTAGAAAATATTTGTACGGCCTGGTTTTCTGACACCGAAACAGAAACCCTGACATTTTTCACGTGTTCCAGGATAGAACGCGCTAGAACGCGCGCGCGGTTCCGATTAGTTCACGCTTCGCGTTTTAAATGTCTCAATTAATTTGAATGCAACGCAAGAATTACTGCTCGTAAACCATGGTTATGAGGTATATTAGAAAGAAATCTCGTCACGGGCAATAAAACTCTGTCTTCGGATCTTCATGGAAGGGTTACCATAGGCTTTCATACCGTGTAATAGCTTAAAGTTGTAACCTTTGCGCAAAACTCGAACGGACTGCTAAGTAAACCGTGATAGAGGATGCGTAAGTACGATTTTATGCTAAGTGGAAAGGTGTTTGCTCAGTTATGTACCAACGGGTACAATGTACAGGCGAGATGGTATCGGAAACAGTTTCCTCGTCGTCTGTTGGATAGTATTCGCGTACGTTGAGAATCTCGTAGAAAATGTAAATTATTCATTAAAAGTCGGTAAAACTTGCGTCGCGTTCGCGATCTACAGAATTAGAGTCTAAATTTATTTCTCTTCTTTTTTCAGTTTAATCGATCGTACCAAGGTAATAATTAGGAATTATAATTATCGTCAAGACTTATCTTTTTACATCCCGTAGAATTTTCTTATGGGATCGGATCGACAGACGGATGTCTAATACCGTCTCGATCTACTGACGGGATCAAAACACTTTCGCGACGCAGACGTAGCACCTTTCACTAGAAATTGGATTAACTATAACTGTACACATGTGGCTATCTCTTTCGAGTATCGATTTTTTTTCTATCCTTTTGTGTTGAAAACGTACAACACGCCGTTTCGTCCACACAATGAGGCCTCGTGCCGGGTTTAATGGAACGTGTCGGAGAATCTAGTACAACCCGAACTATTTGAATCGTATTACTAATGGCAAGTCACGCCGCTCTTCTTATTCATCTTTTGTATCGAGTGACTCTTTATTTTCAATTGAAGATTCAATCGCCGCACCGGGCTAAGTATCACGATTATATTTATCGATATTTACCAGTACCATCGGGGTTTCCTTTTTCTCTTTTTCTAACCGAGTCGCACGATTCGTTTAACTTCATCGAACGGATTAACCGATCGACCTATATCGTTGTTTTCCTTTTCGTTATTCTATTTCCGCGATGAATCAACAGCGACGAAACACGAGCCACGGATTACAGATAGAAAGCCGGGGAACGTTAAACTTACGTCGCGGGGATTAGCGTTATCGTCGACGACGCGATTCCGTATTTACGACGGAAAAACAGTTCGAACCGCGATAGGCTTTCAGTTCGTATAAATTCGCAGCGATCGCGGGAATCCGCTCCGCTCGTATTCCACGTTTCATAATTCAAGATCTATTTCTCGCAGTCCATTTCTTAACGAGCCTACCATTTCATCCGTCTGTTCTGCAACTTTACTAACAACGCGTGACCAATATTTAATGCACACGGTCGTCCACAATGCTTGGTAGCGGAAAGAAAAGGGGAGACAGAGAGAAAGAGAGAAAGAGTGGATGTAATTGTGACTAACCAATTTATTTAAAAGTTTCATTAGTGCCCTACATTCTTTCTCCCCTTGACTTTATAAACCCATAGCCATTGGTCGTTTGTCACGTCGACGTGTATTACACGAATGGAACAAAAGAAAAAAATGTGTTAACGTTTCAACGCCCGTCGATAGATTGGAATTAACACGTTGATCCAACGGAACGGTATCACGAATGAACAGATTCGTCTGGATCGATAATCACGGAAAGATATCAATATAGAATCTATACTATAGATATTATTAGTATGTACGCGGATGCTATTAATAGCCAAAACCCGTCGGACTTGTTCTAACGCAGATAGCCTCTCATCCCTCCGATCAACAATCATTTACTTGATCCACGGTACAGGGCATCGATATTTTTGATCGAACAACCGTACAAGTGTATCAGTCTCCTGGTAGCAACTGTAGTTGATCTCCTGTATATGTTGCCCGTATGTATGTATGTTCATTTAAAATCGCGTGCACGTAATTCTGTGTTTGCCGATTAATGATCACCCATCGTGTATGTCGTCCGGTTAAACATGATCATTTGTACTGACAAATGTTCTGGAACATCAGCACAAATCTCGGACTCTATCTCTCTCTCTCTCACTCTCTCGCTTGCTCGGTTACTCGTTGACGCGGATTCCCTTCGTTTCGATGGTCCAGCCATCAATCGATTAAGCGAAATGGTATATACGATACATACATATATGTATATACATGTGTATAGAGTGAGAGAGAGAGACAAACGTATACGCAGAGTAAATTATGATCCACGATTGACTATCCGTTGTTCCGTATTAGTGACTCGTTAATCAACCGTGTAAATTCGTTCTGACAGGCTGCTATCTCAGCGCCGGTCGATTATTTCACTAGAAAGATCAGACCTCACTGTTTTTACGATCGATCCGGTAAATCGATCCATCCACTTCCCTCTTCTCGCTTTTAAACCTCCGCCGCGAGTTAATACACACCCGCGCGATTAGATTTCCAAGAAGCATCGACCTGTAATCCGTCGGGCCTGCGATCCGATCCAGTAGGATCGATCCTTCAAATAGATCCGACGTTACCGATCGTAACCCGATCCCTCAATTTCATGGAACTTCGAAACTCCCCTATCGATCGATCGATACGAGTTTTAACCGTCGCCGGAACGGGAAACCAGTAGCTGGTTTGTCCCATCGGTACACCGTTTGTTTCCTCGACACCGTTAAGCGTTACTCGGATTCAACCGTCGATGGTTGACTTACTTCCCTGACCTGAAGACCCAGTGAACGTGTTCCCGTGAATTTCAAACGTGTGTCGTCGTCGCTCGTCGTTCACCACGGATCTTCCGATAGAGAGATCGTGAAATACTGACGTTACAAACACTGTGCGCGTTCGTGTGAGTTCGTGTGTTCTCCGTTGAGCTTTGATTTTACATTAAACGATCACGACAGGACGATAACGCCTCCGCGTAAACGATACTTCGTCGTACGTGCTTGTCTAAATACATCACTTCGATACTTATCCAGGTAACGAGCGGATTTTATAACACCGTCGAACGGTTTATCGCCTTAACGGCAAATTAAAAGCTTTTTACCAAGTATTTACAGAGCCCACCGCCGAAACCGAGTGTACGCCCTGTAATTTTATGCGCATATAATAAGATTCTGTATGTTTCCACGCCGGCGAACTACTCGCCAAAAATATACGGTATTTACGCTCGGATGACAACGATATTCGCATCACGTTTTTTTTCGTCGACTTCGAACGGACGCTCGGCGCGGTAATAAAATATGAAGCTTGTCGTTGAGGTTTAAGACTTAGGCCATCGAGCTTTCGACTACCAAACGATTTTTAGGGGTATATAATATGTATTCATATACGGTTCTTCCCCTCGTTCGTGACCGTCGATCGAATTACGTCCTTGAACTTCAATATACTTCTCATCGTCAAACGTGGGACACTTAGAATGTTAAGTGTATTCCACAGCGGGTGGTTCGAAGTCGAACGAATGAAAGGAAAAGAAAAGATTCTCGTTGGATCACACCTGACTTTAACGAGCGAAAGATAGAACACGAAGAAGTTCCAATCATTAAGAGCGGATGGCCCAGAAACAAGATCCCCTGCTGAACGTCCTTTTCTTTTCCTTTATTTCCTTGATCCTTTCCCATCGTTTATTACATTCGCCACACGATCCTGAGTGTCGTTTTGTTTAGAAAAGTAGAGATCAATTTTTCCGTCGATTACCAAGAGAAGCTGATCACTTTTTCCCCGACCTATCTACGCCATTATCGCGCAGATCTGTGCAATCATTATCCGCAACAGTGTGTACAACGTCTAATACATCGATTCGCGTGCGCGAACCACGGAGAAAAGAGAAACCACGGTGTAATTGCGATTTATACTCTCTTCTTGTTCCACTCGCGGATCAATAGAAACTTGTGGCGCGCGTACAACTTTAATGATATATTGGTTACGTGTTTTTATCAATGATTTCTCTAGAACGTTGTAGTGGGTAAAACAAAAAGAAACGAGGCAGGAAAAAAAAGGGAAGAGGACGAAGGAAATCTTCTATCGCTATGATATATTCGTTTATGTGACGAGAAATCGCATAGCGCGAGAAAGCTGATGAGAGGAATCCCGTCGTCGTTGGGAATAGAAAACGATGATTAATGGTTGGAATCCCGTATAGAAGCAATCCTTTCGACGTTTACTCAAATAACTGTGGGATAGTTTACGTGAATAATGAAGGTGGATGATGCCGCTCTCGCGAGTAGTAGAGCGCTATGAAACCCTGGCCTAGACTTAAGTAGGTATGGAGGTAAGGTCGAGGTCACTTTCGTGCTTCTCGGTGAACCGCAGACATTGCTATAATTAATGAGCTGCACCTAAGGCAAAAGGCTTTCGCTTTAGTCTGTTCCATCAATGAATGATTGAGAACCGAACCCCAATCACGTCGGGGAAATTTTCTCCACGTCGTTATCGCGCGAGACGTTGCGAATGTTAAACTTTCCGTTGTTAGATTTACTGGATTCTACGCTCGATTACGCGATATCACTTTGCTGGATTCGATCGAAAAGAAAGCACACGATTTATGGGCCGAATCTTTCAGCGAAATTAGAAACACCGCGGTATCGAGGTCGATCCGGGTGTCGCGAATGTAGCGTAATTGTCATTAACACGGTAAAACGACGACCATTCGGAGCTGAGGACAGTTAATCGGTAATTAGAGGTCGAGGTTGATCCTCGTGAAACTTCCACGCTGGCAAATCGAAATCGTTTACCTGGCGATGAAACGTTGTCTGATAGAAGGTTGAACTACTCGGTCTTGTTTACACACTTTTCATCGAATTATTAATAGATCCGAAGATAGCAGGTTGGAAAGGATCACGGCAATTTGGCGAGATACGATATCGAGTCGGTTTTAAATTGCAGGATAACAAGAAATTGTCTAACCATCGACGAGATCTAACCGAAGTGTATAGAAACTTGCAACGTTCCACTTTGCTTATCTTTTTCCACTCGTTTTCTTTGATTTACGTACGTCCCTTTGGCGAAACTCGCAACATACTCGGGACGGGACTTGTACTTTTGTAAAAGTGAAACCTCACGATCGAGGGTCAATAGTCGATGATTCTGATATTAATCGCGGCACGTATAGAACGTCGGTAGGTACATACATACGCGTGTATTCTAATACATAATACCACGGTTGTCGATAATTCACCGTGAACGGACGAGCGTTGTGTCATAACGTGTAAAACAAGTGTAAAGGTTCAATGATCGACGTGTTTTGCTTGGTCGAGCACCGACCTTCGCCGATAATTATCCTTTCTCTGGGATGCAGTGATGCGTTTCTCCTTAATCACTCAATATTCCCTGGCTCTTACCTCGTTTGACTCTAATTACCTTTAATATGTAATTTCCTTAAACGATGCACGCACGTACAGTGTTTCTATGCACTCTTCTCACGCGGTCTCGCTTCTCTCGTCGGTAATCAATGAAAATTCGCGGCGAAGGAAATTCCCAATTAGACGTCTCGAGAATCTCCATGCCTAATGTACCGAGATAAAACATTCCTTACACGGGTCTACTTGACTTTTACTGTCGGTATACCGACGGTTGATCCGCGTGTCGTAATTCATTTTCTACCGGGAATCCCGCGAAAGAGACTACGAACGACGGGGTATACGTGTGATTCGTTCGAATTTTTCAGAATTACATTTAGATTCCTAACCGAACGGCACGGCATTACGATGCCACTGAGAATCCGTAGCGTATGGTTCAAGGAATTCGTGAGAGCCTGTCGAAATACTTATCTGCACGGCACGGTTATGTATGGGCCCGTCATTCTACTCCCGTTATCCAAATTCACGTGAAAAGTCCAAGGTTGTTCGCCCGCGAGTGGAACTTATGCATCGTGTGTATCCGTACGCGGTAACGAATCGATTGGAATAGTGTTCGATCACAATTCCGTCTTATTGTTACAACTTTCACAAAATGGCGGGAATTTTACGCGAGAAAAAAGTACCGGTAAAATAATTCGTTCACGTACCTTTGGATTACCTATAGCCGGTTTGACCATCTCTGGCGAGTCCGTGGAAAGTAGCGTGGAACTTTATAAATTCAATTATCTTATCAAGAGATTCATAAGTGAGAATACACTTGCGTGGTAACGTTCGCGAGCGTGTCAAAGCTAATGTGTTATTACGATTTCGCATTCCGCACAGTCTAAGGATACTTTCGTTCTTCGTGCGGAAAATTCACGGTGTTCGTTAACCGTCGTGGAAACATCCCGTCTGCGTGACGGGAAATATGAATATCAAGTTTCATCGGACTTTACGAACACGGTTATCTCCGTCGAAGACACGCGTTACGTCGCGCGTACTGTAGATCCTATAAGGACACTATCATCAACCTATAATTCCTTCACTATCGAAACACGGAGTGCATAGTCCGCGCAGGATTGACGAAACCAAGGAACAACGAAACGGGGATGTCGCGCGTGAGAAAAATGAAACACGGAAAAGGAGAAAATAAAAAGAGTCACGCTTCCCCGATTGAAATTTGTCCGATTCGCCAATCAATCGAATCACGCCCGGCAATTTCTCCGTTGTACGGACGTGTCCGCGGAAGAAAACTGTCCGTACGTGTCGGAATTTTCACACCAGTCTGGAAAAAGGTGAATACGAGACGAATAAGAAAATAAAAAAACATAAAAACGAGCCAGTATAGAGACAGATTGAGAGAGACACAGAGGCACACAGAGAGGGGGAAGAAAAAGTGGACGTGGCGTGCGTTCGTATCGAAGGTTTCTCCGATGTAACGGATCGGTCGCGAGTGCACGCGCGCGCGTGCATGAGTGCGTGCGTGAGTGAGTGAGTGAGTGAGTGCGTGAGTGCGTGCTCGTGGGAGATCGGGTTGATCTGGGAGGTAGTTTTTCGCCCCAGTACTCCACTTACCACTCGCCACTTAAACCGAACGCGACGATTTATGGAACGCGACTCGTTTGTCGTGCTCCTTCGCGATCGGCGACACACATACCGCCATTTTTTGCCGAACGCTGAGGGCCACGCGCGAGGTCTTCCCCGCATCCTCTTTATTATGATATGTGGTCATTTCACCGATAACTCTTTCTCCCTCGATTACGTCTCCTAGTTTTTGCTATCTCGACCTGGGAACGGGGTAATACGAATCGATTCGTGGATACGATTCAGGGTGTTTCTAAACGGATTCGGATAAAATATTAAATCGGTGTTCGATTGAAAATGAAAACGATGATTAATGGTGGTAGAGAAGTTTTGCTCGGGATTTAAAATCGAAATATGGAATCATTATTCTTGACGTTTGCCACGGGGTCTCGTTAAGGTGGATGAATTATCTCGATTACCGTATGTAAATAACGTCGATCGGTATGTATGTGTAGAATTCAACACGTAGAATTTATTTTCGTTCGCGATATAACCGTATTTACCGTAATTCGAATATTTCCTCCTGTTTTCTACGCGACTTGCTCTTTTCGTGATTAAACGTGGAAAGTATCGTGTAACAGGGTGAGAAATAGTTGGAATATCAACTCGAGTGCTTTTCTTTTATCCCCGCACGCCAGTCCACTCGCACGTATCCTGGAATTTAATTAGTTTTTTGTCGCCGACTGAAATACGAGACCGACAGCGCACGAGACGTATACAGTTATAACAGATCGGTCTAAACCGGTATTCCGTGATTAGCATTTATGCCATTGTTTCGTCTAGATTCTATCCGAGTTTAAATTGTACCGCGATCTTCCGCGGTAGCTCTGTATAACGCTCGCATTGTCATTACGCTATGAAAAAGTAGACACTTTAGAACCTGTTCCGATTAGCAACTGCTAACTACCGTGTGCTTGTAATTAATCGTCCTGGCGAGGAAAAAGCACTCTTCTTGAATGATATATACGTATCCGTCACGAGGCTCGTATGTAACTTCGTTAAACGAGAATACGAGAATATTATTTCTCGTGTGTTATAATTATTCGATGACTGTTAAATATATGTCTTGGTCGCGCTTATTATTTCCGTATACATACATTATTCACGGTAACAGAAGGAACCAACGTAGAAAACTTTTTGTCAACGTTTTGATTTGTTCTTCTTCTTCTTTTCTTTTTTTTCTATATCTACGTAGAGAGAGAGTTTCCACAGGGTCGAGAAACATACCGATATAGCTTTCTATTTGTTCTTCTATCGGTGTATTCGATCAACCGGATGAAAACGGTGTAGGCCATCACGTGCCGTAAAATCGATAAATCATTCGAGTGCTGCCGCATGCCACCGTCATTTCGTGCGATTCACGTTTTAAAGCCCCCCGTTAAAGCCACCTTTCCACGATGCTATCAGGAAATAGCGATGCTATGCACAGAGAGACGAGATCGTTTCGCGTAGATAGAAAACTCGCGCCACTGTATACGTGTCGCACTTAAAACCGACAGTCTATCTCTCTTTCCCCGTTTACATATTATCCATCGAACTAATCCTCGTTCGATTCGTAGAACTTCGTATATCCGATTTTAATATCATCTCTCATTAACACCTTCCAACGAATGTGGCTCGACGAATATAGAAAATAAACCAGATCAACCCAAAGATTCACGATAAATTCTCTTTCGCAACCGTTGATGAGGGACGATTTATAAAACGAACACACACAAATAAAAAAAATAAAATCCACGGTCGAGTTTAATTACTCGAAGCCGGAGGGGTGGCGCACGGGCCCACAGCAAAATAACGAAACGGAGATGGCTCGTTAATGCAAAGAGCCGCGCGGTGCGGACGTGTTACGGGACAATGCTATGAGGAAGACGAGATTGTTGCGCGATGATAAAGAGCGCAGCAACGCCGTGAAGATCCCGGTGCGCCCGGGCAATGTTACCGATGCCGACACGAAGAACCCGGGGCCGGTAACCGGGCACGAACGGCCTTACGATTTTGACGCTATCGATTGCAAATGATTTACGCGGCCCGTTGGCTTCGGCCCCGCGCGATACTGTCCCGCGCACGCGATCATACACAGACAGATCGTGCGGCAAGATCGTTGCCGGAATTAATGGATTACTTACGTTACAACTAGTTTCGGTTTTGCTCGACCTTTTCCTCTACCTTTTTCCTACCCGCCGCTGACCGTAGAACCGGTCACGACGACAGATATACACACGGTCCGAAGCCGATCTTTTGTAGATCGGACGCGGATTGGGTGTTTCAGAAAGAAATGAAGAAAAAGGAAAGAATTTGTATAACCGGTGCGGAATCATAGCCGATTGGTTTTCTGAACCTCACCACGCGAACTAATCGACGTTTCATTTTTAGAACTGATAAGCAGGGTAGTGGAAGAAATAAAAATATGTGCATATCACATATACATATATGTATAGGAATATTTATATAAAAGGCTAGGAAGTTTACTGTAAATCGAGAATCTATATGTAGATACATATGTACGTACATACATACATACGTACACCTGGCAATCTAACGATTTAACTGTCGTTTTTCCGATTGGTTTTAAAGTTGAATCGTAAATATGAAATCCGCGTCCCGCGATAGGATTATAAATTAACGTGCTATATAAACTCGAGGAGGAGACATATTGCACGTGTACTGTGCGACTGTGCGCAGTTCGGTTAACTAATCTCGAGCCAATCGTACGAGAGGGATCGCGAAGGTTCCGACTAATTTGTCACGCGCTAACGAATCGTTTCCAAAGGAATTCATAAGAGCACGGAAATATACTCTATAATTCCGGCTTTTGCACGAACATAACCCCCCCTCATCCCTCTCCCATCCCCTGCAGGTAGCATTTACGTATCTAGGTGCATAGCTAATGCATAGTTTGCATGTATCTGCATACTGTGGAAACTTCTAACCGTGTAATATGCATGATCGTTCCACCATTAATTATATCCGCGGGTTGATTCATTCCGAACGATTTCACGCTGTTGCTATTTCTCGTTTTCACACCGCGGCGGATTCTTCGTCGCCGTATCTCGTTTCGTGCCCGCCACGGTGCTAATTTACACGTTATACACGTTAGTTTAATTGATATTACCATACGTGGATCTACATTTCACGTTTCTAAATGAATTTTCCCCACCCCGCGTATTATCTCTCCCTTCGAATCGAACGCCGCTGCTGTCATGCAAAACCCTCCGTATGTCCGTGGCGTTAAACGAAGATAGGAAGAGCCGCCGACCGCAGCATCCATCCGCAACCGCCCGTCGTCTCTCCTAGCCGTTCCCCGTTTTTCCTCCTCTATCTCCAGGAATAGCACCAGGAAACAAGAACAAAAGACACCACCGGGGCCCTTCTTCTACATTGTTTCGTTTTATTTATGATCGCGCGGCTTTATTCCTATCAAATCGTTCCGGTTCGTTAAACAGATCCTTATTTCTCTCTTTCTCACTCTTTCTCGCTCTTTCTCTCTTTCTCTCTCACTCTGTTATCGATCTCACCGACGCGAATTCACCGTGTTCCTCTTTGGCTCTCGTTTCGTGGACGAAAAATTCGTGGTGCAGCATCCACCACCCGATGCCCCCGGTGCATCCTTGCCGTGGTTCACCGACCCGCATATTTCCCCTCCCAAACCCCCTTCTATCTCCCACTACCTCTAAATCTTTCTCTCTCTCTCTCTCTCTCTCTCTCTCTCTCTTTCTCTTTCTCTTTCTCTTTCTCTTTCTCAGTCTCTCCATCACGAAGTTACCGTGCATCCATTGTGCATCGTGCGCATGCATGCACGCGCTCGCTCGCGCGACCCGTACAATTTCTACGGGGGATATAATTCGATCTGCATTGTTCGCCAATCGCCCCCTTGGCCAGACGTCGCTTCTTATTGGCATAATTGATTCACTTAATCGTGCCCGTGGGAGTGACGGACACCTCCTTCTACCGCCTATCAACGCTCTAATCACACGTCGACTCGACGGACTGACGTCCGCCCGAGGAGGAATCTTTCCCCATCTACCAACAGAATGTTTCGTCTTTATTATCATTCTTTTTCTTTGTCCGGTTGTCGAACCTCGTGATCCGCTACTTTTTCCCTTTCAATTATTCGTCTCCGTCGTGTCTCGTTCACGTCACTCCGGCGACGTGGTTTCGCGTTCTGTTGGCCTAATCGTTTCACCGGTGTTTAGAGACGTTTTTCTCGTGATTTACGTCGTCCACGTTCCACGTAGCGCGTTGCCATGTCCTCTCCTCCCTTTTCTTTTGCCTCCACGGACCGAAGCGATTGAACTTACAACGATGCCCCGTTAGTTAACAACGAGCATTTCATTCCGCGGGCGATTTCCATCGGTACGCGACATGTTCGTGTCATGTTGCCGACGACAATACCAGAATCTCGGGGCAGATAAGGCGGGAAATGCGACGTGATAGATAGGAACGAAGGTATATCAACGCGGGAACTCAATCAGTTTTCTCGTTTGGAAACAGGGTGAATTCCAAAAGAAAAAAAGAAAAGTTTGCAAACTGTTTCAGGAAATTGGTGAGACGACTCTATTCGATTTGGGAATTCAATTTAGATACCATTGCCGCACGCGACGATTACCGCGGACTATATTAAGCGATACCAGTCGATACCAGTCGATCGATAAATTGTAATTGGTGTAATTACAAACGCTCATAAACTTGTCCGATCCTTATCTCCGCGGGTACGCCCGTATTAGTCCACTGACACACGTAGAAGGCAGGGAGATGTTTAATTCGATTATCGATCAATAAACCCCTGCGGAAGGTTAGTTAAATCTGTAACCGATACTCAAACATCCGGAAGAACGATAATCTCTGACATCGCAACAGAAATTTCTTTCCTCGATCGCTGCGATAAAATCTATTAATTTATCGTCCAGGTTAAAGATTTATCGGCAAAGGTCCGATCGCATTGTTCTCTGGAAAACTCCGTGCGAAATCGTATTCCAAGGATTTCATTTATTCCAGTGTAACGCGATTGGTCGAGCGATTAAACCGCGTTTAAATTATTTCCTCCGGTCGCGGCGAGATCTACGCGAGATCGGCAACCGCGCCCTTTCTGGCGCTTCGGTTATCTTTAACTGTACACTTCGATTTTATAATTTGTTACATATTATGCGATCCGGTATGGAACGAGCGTAGTAAATCCCGTGTGCTGTTGACCCGACGATCACTGGACCGAGACCAGCATGCAGACCTGTACGGCAGATATCTGCTCGGACGGTCAACCGGAAGCAATTAAAGTTTCGACAGAATCTCGCTGGTTAAACATTGCCATCGTTCTGTGAAAAAAGATTGTCTACGAAAGATTTCCGAAGAGCACGGTCTTTCGTCTTTTCTTCGTTCATCGCGTACATATATTCTAAACTATCTGCATTTCTACGAAGTGCTTTTAACGTTCGTGTAGATTTCACGTTAGTAAGTAAGTAGACGGGTTCGGATATCGTGTCGAAATTCTTCGTTATTCTGGATAGACCTTTTAAAGATTCATCTGAAAGTTCCGACGTTCTATCTGGGTAATTATTTTTTGCTGTTGATTTTTCTTTCCATCGCGCCAGGAATATTATGCTCGCTCTTCCTGTTATTATAATTATGTCATTACGCTAATGCAAGACTACCGGTCTAACTGGGAGACTGTACCTTTCACGATGGGACTATACGTTATAATAAAGTACAGTAACAGTAAATGTTACCTTACATTTTATGATTTACACGGGATCCATGGGTTACGTCGAAAGACGGGGTCGACGGTCGGTTGGTTTTTAGACGATTATCTTTCGCACGATATCGTTATATCATTTCGCTCTATATTCTTTCCGATTGAACGTTAATATTTCATTTTCAGATTATGTGTCCGGCGCGTGTCCACGGATATGTCCACCGAGCGGAGAACCGGTGTGCGGTAGCGACGGCGTCATCTATGCATCACAGTGTGAAATGCGGAAGAAGATGTGTGGAAAGGGTGAGGCGCTCCTTAAGCTCTAATAATTATGATTACAGTACTCCGACGAATGCGTCGGCTTACTCAGCGATTATACAGTCGCTTTACAACGTCCGCCGTTGGTGTTTCGCATCGCCTTTCGGTCCATCCTCTTCGAAAGGATTTCCAACTTGTTCCTTCTGTATATTAAAACCGTACTTTAAATCCTACTCGTCGTAACCATTTAATAATCGTCGATTAACGGTAAACGTCAGTATGATAACAAAGTATGTTGCGCGTACGTTGTAACGCGCGGTCGGTGTATAATACAACGGATAATAGATAATACTGATCGGTAATTATCGGTACTTAACGTGCATTATTGTACAGGCGTGACCGTGGCCACCGAGAAGACAGCCTGCCTCCGGTCATCCGGCAGCAAGTGCGAGCATCGTTGTCCCGGTGATCAGGATCCCGTTTGCGGCACCGACGGCCGCACGTATCTGAACAAGTGTATGCTCAGGGTGGAGATCTGCCGGGTCGGCATCGAGCTGTCGCATCTCGGCCCGTGCAACAACATTTCGGCGCACAGAGAGAACTGCCCGGTGTCGTGCGACTTCGCCCCGCTCGACGGACCGGTTTGCGGAAGCGACGGAAACGTGTACAAGTCGACGTGCCAGATGAAACTACTTACTTGCGGGTACGTTGAATTGATATCCAGGTCGTCGCAGTGAAGCTCGATTTTCATTCGTAAATTTGGCACGTGACTACCGATGGTTTGCGTCGGGGAGCCACAGACTTTCTAGTTGGATATTATTATTATTATTATTATAGTGATTATTATGGTTGTTGTCTATCGTTTTTTTTGTGGTTTTGTTTGTTCTTTTCGATTATAGACAAGGCGTCGTGCGTACGAACAAGAAACACTGCCAGACCACGAGACATTGCCGCGAGTCTTGTTGGCGCGGTGCCAAACCAGCCTGCGGTAGCGACGGTATCCTCTACTCGAACACCTGCAAAATGCGAGCTAAGAACTGCGGGTAAGCAGCGTGTATCCTTGAGAAAAGTCGATGCGACGACGTATGTATGGTACATTACATACGTACGTACATAGATACATACGTGAGGGGGTATTGAAATGCGTCGACGGGAAACGTCGCTCGGTATATTTTTCGGCCGATCGGGGTAGACTGACTGTGATTAATTGTTTAGCAAGCACGTGTTCGAGGTGCCGATGTCATTCTGCGTGTCGCGGGAACGGACATCCGGGAACCAAGCGAACGCTTGTCCCTTGGACTGTAAAAACGAGCCGGAAGTGGCAACCTGCGGATCAGACGGAAGCATATATAGAAACGAATGCGAGATGCAGATGCTGAATTGCGGGTTCGTGTCCGAGATTTCCATATAGATTTCCATCAGCCACTGGGGCTATATGATCGATAACCATGATCGTACGATTTCACACAGGCAAGCGAGACGAAAGGTGACCGTGGTGGATTTCGAGAAGTGCCGAGCAAGATTGACGAAGTGCACGAAACAACAGCAGAGATGTGGAAGCGACGTCGACCCAGTTTGCGGAAGCGACGCGAACACCTATCCGAATCAGTGTCATTTGAACGTGGCAGTATGCTTGTGAGTTAACGTCCAATGGAATTCCTATCGTTTACGTTTCTCGTTTTGTAAATGGACAAACAAAAAAATAGAGAAATAATATTCAAATGAACTAATTAAACGTAATTGGCTGTGCGAACCGTGATTACCGTCGTGCGTACAGTACTTATTACCGTCCACGTAATTTCCTATGTTTATGATTTTTGTTAGTTTCTTCATAGTACGTATATACATGAATCACGCGTTAACCCCTGCCGATACCGTCGTGTTTCAGAAAGGGTATTCAATTGGCTCACGTCGGGGAGTGCACGACCTTGAAGGAGACCGAACAGTGCCCCGAAGACTGCAGTGAGGTACCCGAGGAACCAGTTTGTGGAAGCGACGGGAACGTTTACCGGTGATTAAGAGCGTTATTTGGATTCCAGAACGTCCGGCGCCGAGAGTTTTAAGGGCGCGTGTACCTCGAATGGTCGCTCGTTAGGAGCAGAGAGACAGGCGTCGGGATCTTTTTGAAAATTTATGAGTCTTCAGATCGTTCTTCTCTTTTTTTATCTCGCTTCGCAGAAAATCATATCTATCGCTAGATCATTTGGAAAATCACTGTAGCTGTCCGTTTTCGTTTTTTAATTTTGTTTAAGTGCCCGATAAATCTGTGTGTTCCTCGCTTTGTCTGCGTAGAACTGCCTGTCTTTCTCTCCCTCTCTCTCTCTGTCTGTCTTTAAACGTAGCTCTTGATCTCTCACGCCAGAGAAGTTTCCATCTAAATACATCACGTGTGTACACACATGCGTTTAGGTCCCTTTGCCATCTGCGGCGCGAGACATGCGGTCAGAGGGTGGTTCAAGTTCCTGCCCAACATTGTCGTACCACCGCGCTCTGCAACCAGATCTGCAGCGGAGAACGTCAGTTTGTTTGCGGTTCCGACAATAAGCTTTATCGCAATGAGTGCGAGATGAAGAGGGACAATTGCGGGTAAGCCATGTGTTTGTAATTACATCTTCCGCTTGAATTGACGTCGGCGTGCGTCTACTCGCCGGATCCCTTGAAAATCAAGGGAAAACGAACCGAGTTGTACGTAATTTCAACGGTTTGTCTCTTTGTTTGTCGGTATGCAGGAAACACGTGTACGTGGTACCGATGAAGAGATGCGTTCAAGGATTTCTGTTCCGCGGTTGCCAGAAAATCTGTCCGCCCTACTACGACCCAGTTTGCGGCACCGACGGCATGACCTACAGCAACGAATGCTTCCTGGAGATCGAGAATTGTCGCAGCCGAAGCCTCGTCACGAAGAAATACCACGGGGTGTGCGGTCAACCGACGGAAGAGCCGAAGAACTATTTGTACTAGATCGATTGATTCATTTTTTCTTACTTTTCTTTTAGTTCGGATCTTGGCGCAACGGTTCCACGCCGAGCGAGATCGATCGTCGAAACGCTTTAAACGGAAACTTCATTTCACGACGACTCGCGCGAAACCATTCTGAGATATCAATCGGAACTAGCCATTTCGTCGATCGATCTTCCCCGCGATATACGTGCATACACGTGTCCGAAACGTACAATCGAACCGACAAACGAATCGATCTCCAAAAAGTATGATTATCGTTATCGAATAGCAAATTCATGAACTACACTTTGTGAGATAAAGTATTTTGACGAGGAATTTCACGTGAAAATCTAACGAGTATCTCCGTCAGTCGCACGCACAGTTTTGGGGTATGATGCCCACTGCTCGACAACAGAAGAGATCGATAATTGTATCGATCATTTGACGAATTCTCGCGCGGATCATTCGCGCTCTTCCTAGCGGGGACTATCGATTGGACCAAAACTTGTATTTTCTTGCGCAGATCAGAATATTTTCAGTAAAAACGTGGATGATTCTTTTCCCGTTATTGCAAAGTGCATCCACGAACGTTTCTATTTATTTTCACGTTTTGGAGTCCATTATTCTCTTACTCTTTTTTTTGGAACGGAGGTAATCGAATCGTGATGTCCTTGTACACGCGGCCGACCCATCATCTGCGACGAGAGAGATTGATCGCGCAATTCATGTCTGTTTAGACACTTTCGATATCTTTCGCACGTACTTGACGGTACGATCATTCTTATTTATTGTAGTATTAATTATTGCATCATCTTTGCATCATTCTGTTTATCGCTACTACTGCTACGATAATAACGATAGTTCCAGAACAGTACTCTTGTTCTAATTGTAAGGAAATATTTAGCTATTATATATCTCCTTCCGATATGTGATGTGTGTTCATATTATAATTACTATTATCAGCGTATCCTTAATTTATTATCGAACATGCGGAGAAAAGCAACCCCCTCTTTTGTTTTTGTATCGAGACTAACATTATACATGCTTCAAATGTCAATAATAAACCGTATATGTATATTTTAAGATTTACGAATTATTTGTCGAGTTTCGCCAGTTATTCGTCACCAGCCCCCTCTGCTATACATGTATGTTTTTCTAGTTTATTGATCGGCATTCGCTCAATTTTTGAGATAGCGATCTGAAACTTGTACCATTGTTTTAGTTAGGAAATTCTACGGCAGATCAATATATAATAGTTGTACTTTTCGAAAATTTAATTTTTCGCAAAAATCTGAAGGGGGTAGGTCAGGATTTTTTGCGATTTTCGTAAATTGCTCGCCATTTCCGTAATTTTTGAGCTATTAAAACGATCCAGGACGTTTTGGATGCGGAATCCGAAGCCAAATAAGACAGCGAAGAATCATTTTGGTAGCTCAAAAATTACGGAAATGGCGAGCAATTTACGAAAATCGCAAAAAATCCTGACCTACCCCCTTCAGATTTTTGCGAAAAATTAAATTTTCGAAAAGTACAACTATTATATGTTGATCTGGCGTAGAATTTCCTAACTAAAACAATGGTACAAGTTTCAGGTCGCTATCTCAAAAATTGAGCGAGTGCCGAAGGAAAAACTGCTTAAATTTGATCATTTTTCGCGATTTTCGTCATTCTTTCGTCATTTCCGCAATTTTTGAGATATCAAAACGATCCCGGACGCGTTGGAAGCGGATTCCGAAGCCGAATAAGACAGCGAAAGATTCAGGTCGATATCTAAATGTTTACGGAAATGACGAAAGAATGACAAAAATCGCCAAAAATGATCAAATTTAAGCAGTTTTTCCTTCGGCACTCGCTCAATTTTTGAGATAGCGACCTGAAACTTGTACCATTGTTTTAGTTAGGAAATTCTACGATAGAACAATGTATAATAGTTGTACTTTTCGAAAATTTAATTTTTTGCAAAAATCTGAAGGGGGTAGGTCAGGATTTTTTACGATTTTCGTAAATCGCTCGCCATTTCCGTAATTTTTGAGCTATTAAAATGATCCAGGACGTTTTGGATGCGGAATCCGAAGCCGAATAAGACCGTGAAAGAATCAGATTGATATCTCAAAAATTGTGAAAATGGCGAACGATTTACGAAAATCGCAAAAAATCCTGACCTACCCCCTTCAGATTTTTGCGAAAAATTAAATTTTCGAAAAGTACAACTATTATACATTGATCTGGCGTAGAATTTCCTAACTAAAACAATGGTACAAGTTTCAGGTCGCTATCTCAAAAATTGAGCGAGTGCCGAAGGAAAAACTGCTTAAATTTGATCATTTTTCGCGATTTTCGTAATTCTTTCGTCATTTCCGCAATTTTTGAGATATCAAAACGATCCCGGACGCGTTGGAAGCGGATTCCGAAGCCGAATAAGACAGCGAAAGATTCAGGTCGATATCTAAATGTTTACGGAAATGACGAAAGAATGACAAAAATCGCCAAAAATGATCAAATTTAAGCAGTTTTTCCTTCGGCACTCGCTCAATTTTTGAGATAGCGACCTGAAACTTGTACCATTGTTTTAGTTAGGAAATTCTACGATAGAACAATGTATAATAGTTGTACTTTTCGAAAATTTAATTTTTTGCAAAAATCTGAAGGGGGTAGGTCAGGATTTTTTACGATTTTCGTAAATCGCTCGCCATTTCCGTAATTTTTGAGCTATTAAAATGATTCTGGGCGTTTTGGACGCGGAATCCGAAGCCGAATAAGACCGTGAAAGAATCAGATTGATATCTCAAAAATTGTGAAAATGGCGAACGATTTACGAAAATCGTAAAAAATCCTGACCTACCCCCTTCAGATTTTTGCGAAAAATTAAATTTTCGAAAAGTACAACTATTATACATTGATCTGCCGTAGAATTTCCTAACTAAAACAATGGTACCAGTTTCAGATCGCTATCTCAAAAATTGAGCGAATGCCGATCGAAAAACTGCTTAAATTTGACCATTTTTCGCGACTTTCGTAATTCCTTCGTCATTTCCGCAAATTTTGAGATATCGATTTGAATCTTACACGGTCTCATTTGGCTTCCGATTCCGCATCCAAAACGTCCCGGATCATTTTGATATCTCAAAAATTGCGGAAATGACGAATGAATTACGAAAATCGCGAAAAATCGTCAAATTATGACAGTTTTTCGTTCGGCATTCGCTCAATTTTTGAGATAGCGATCTGAAACTGGTACCATTGTTTTAGTTAGGAAATTCTACGATAGAACAATGTATAATAGTTGTACTTTTCGAAAATTTAATTTTTTGCAAAAATCTGAAGGGGGTAGGTCAGGATTTTTTACGATTTTCGTAAATCGCTCGCCATTTCCGTAATTTTTGAGCTATTAAAATGATCCTGGGTGTTTTGGACGCGGAATCCGAAGCCGAATAAGACCGTGCAAGAATCAGATTGATATCTCAAAAATTGTGAAAATGGCGAACGATTTACGAAAATCGCAAAAAATCCTGACCTACCCCCTTCATATTTTTGCGAAAAATTAAATTTTCGAAAAGTACAACTATTATACATTGATCTGCCGTAGAATTTCCTAACTAAAACAATGGTACCAGTTTCAGATCGCTATCTCAAAAATTGAGCGAATGCCGACCAAAAAACTGGTTGAATTTTACGATTTTTCGCGATTTTCGTTATTCGCTCGCTGTTTCCGCAAATTTTTAGATACCGATCTGATTCTTTCACGGTCTTATTCGGTTTCAAATTACGCATCCAAAACGTCTCGGATCATTTGAATATCTCAAAAATTGCAGAAATAGCGGTGAGTGTGCCAAAGTAATCCTCAATTTCGGCCTCAGATACCTGACACACGAAACCGGATGTCTTGTCTACTCCTATGCGTCGTCTGTGCCTAAAGCCCCTTTGTACCCGGGAACTGAATTACCGACGCAATGAGCTTTCAATGGATTTGCAGCGCCTCCTCCTTAAAAATAGGAATCGGAGCTTTTACAGTTTTTCGAGTTCACACGTACCACCTGTGCCCGTCCTACAAGTCCGAACCTGTTGCTCCCACCTCAATTGTTGTGGTTTAGCGGATCAAGCAGAACCAAAGTCAAATATACTCGACCTGACATTGCCAGGTACGAGGGTAACCTTCAGTCTGTGATAGGAGGTCCTCGAGTCAACACGTCTTCATAACACACTCCGGTCAACTTCCCTAGGTAAAATTCATTTAATTTCAATATTTTCCATTATATACTGAACATTTATATTACGTTTCATTTACTGTTCGTACATTATTCATACTGGACAACATATCGTTCAGTTCCAATTATTTCCTATTAGTTTTATTAATTTCCAATCGCAATCTGCAACTCGTTACTTTATACTCAGTCTATAAAGTCTAGTTCGAACTTGTGCAAAATTTTAGTAGAAAATTTTCATGAGTGCATCCTTATCCCTCGTCTGTGGATATAGATATACCTCAATCGTGCTGTTAGCACAGAAGTAACCGAAAAGCCGATATCATTGCTAAATAAATAGTTGTTAAGGATATATCCCAGAATCCCATTGATTTTGCCCCAACTTTTCTCTGCGAGTGTTTAACTTTTCCTCTAATTCTAACATCGATTGATTCGAAATCAGTGGCCATGGCGGGTATTTCAATTTTAAACATCTAGTAAATTCCATTGCCTACAGATGGCACTTGTGACCACGATGAGTATCACTCCCGCAAGATGGCGACGATATACGCTGATATTGACAGGTGCCGAGGGAGCATGGCGGCCAGTGTTTACGACAACTGATTGCGGCCGATCGAATCCGCGGATGACCCGGGACTTCGACGAATTGTTTACGATCCGCCAAACGACCCAGCGTTTTCAACGCTTCCAGATCGTGTGGCGGATATCTGCCTGTTCCGCGTGGAAAAAAATCCGGGTGCGCGATTACACGGATCAGTGAAACGCGTGTCCGAATCCTGGAAGTTTCGGATCAGGTGGTGGATTTGTCGCTGGTAACGGCGGTGCTTCGGAGCGGATCACTGGAATATTACGAAACCCGTGGTTATCGTGAGTAGCACCCATCATTCTTTATTCACTGTTGAACAGCGACTCCGTCGAGAACGCGGACGAAATCGGGGCAATAATGTTTTTTTTTCGTAACTTACAATAAAAATTGACAAACGAACACAGCGGGAGAGGCCATCTTTGAGCCTCCCTGTGTGTGTTGATCGGTGCCGGTGAAGAAGGATTGTGATTACACGAATCGGGTTACATAAAACGCTGCCGTCGGATGACACATGGGATGCCTTAGATAATCGTTACGCGAGAGGAAGGGCTTCCTTCTTCCTATCGCCTGTTTAGATATCGCACTCCACGCAGGTCATGTCGAAGACGTAGCGAAATAAAAGTGTCGACACTTAATTAGGAATTCTGTTAATTCATCATTAACCATGATTTCGCTAAACTAGACTGTTAGGAAATAACGTTACCGAAGCACAGATACCTGCAACGAGGTAATGAACCTGGCATATCAAATATTTACCTACATCCAAGGCAGCTCCTTTCTACCCGGTACTTTAATTAAATTTCTTTCCCTTTACTTTCCTTTAAGCGTTCGCTAGAACAAGAAGTTATAGTTCTCGGTTATTGCGTAAACCAGAATGATACGATGCAAAGATATTGGCCGTTTAGTATACCGAGGTGAGAATCAAATTAAAACGTAGCCTTAAATTAAACGTATCCCTCTTTGTATCGCTAATTACGATACACGTTCTCCTTGCTCGAAGTTTTAAGTGGAATTTCGTTGGACGTTGAAGTGTGTGCGGATTAAAAAACAAGAGTACTCGCGAATCGTCGAACGTCGTCACGGTTTCTCTAGTGTTTACCTCGTCTACGTTTTGTTATCTTATCATTATCTCCCACCGTAATAACGCAACCATCGGGGCACTGTTTTTTTTCTTTCCTCTTTTATACAGACCACTCGCGAACGAATCCGCAGGCTTTTGCCCATACGGCAGGACTCCAGGCTCCGGAGAAAGAATGGCCGGTGCACATAATTAAATTTATCGATCGCTTCTGCGGGACGTCGCGGCGGTAGTTCTCGAAAACGTGTTTGCGAATTCGCGACGCTCTCGCAGAACATCGTTTTCTTTTTTCCTTTTTCCCCCCCTCATTTTTGTCACCTTCCACGCTCTTTTTCTACATTCTTTTTATTTATTTCTTCTCTCTTCACGCACATCTGTCCCTGCCAACCTTGGCGAGGGAAGGTGTGTGTGTGTTGCGCGAAATGCAATGCCATTTCCGAGGTGGGCAGAGTGAGAAAAATATATATAATCCTTCGGCGAACAATTATATAATTCCACGCGTCCAACCCGTTACGTTAACGTGATTAATTTTCACGGACGTAACACGGACCACGTGCGCCGCGCTAGTGTGTATTTATATTTAGCCGGCGTTCACGGTTTTGGATTTGAAAAAGATTTTAATGCACCGCCGCACACCGCGCGCGGTAGCCTTTACTTTCGGCTATCAAAGGGAAAGATGAAAGGACGAAAGATGCTTGTAGCGGTTACGAAGAAAAGATTACTTAGTTTTATTAAAGTGGATCGCGCGAGCCCGACACATACACACGTATGTACGTGACAAAGAAGATCCAATGGGATCGACCTCGACCAATCGCAATGGTACCTTGCCCCGTTCCTGTCTATTAAATGAATTTCCTCGCGAGTTTGACCTGTGTAAATCGGACTCATAGCTATCAATTGATAATATCGTCGCTGGTTGGGCACACATTTATGTAACTTATTTTACATCTTTATTCCGGCGACGGACAGACATTTTTATCACGGCTAAATTAACCCGTTATTCACCACCTGGAGGTAATACAAAACCGGTAATGGATTCGTCCACGACAACGTGATTGTTTCTCGTACACTGCCGATGTCCGAGCTATACACGTATCGCGTTGTTACAGCGAAACACACTATTTCTCGTTGCGCTTCAATAGGCGATCACGTAACACGCGAACGGAACAAGAATTCAATCCGTTCCATAGACTGGAATATAACCATGCACATTCTACCGCAATTATAATAGCCTCTGATTATAAATAAATATAATTACGGTACGAAACAAGAATCGAATCGTCTTCCAGTTAGTTCGCAACCGTGATGAAGAATTCAATGAAATTGGTTACATATTCTTATTATGTATTTCTGATATTAATTATATACCGTGTGGCGACTTGGAATGATCTATTGTGCTTTAATGGCCGTGTCACACGCTCCAACCTTGAGTGTAAGTCGAGGGAATCGACCTCGAACCGGATCTCGAATCCTTTTTCTTTGAGGAAGGGTAATATGGAATTAAAAGGGTGGCAGGTCTTGCATGTCACGCTATAAGTCCTATTCTGTGCACTTAAATGAACTGAAATGCACCGTCTGCGAGCATTCAACATACAAGAGATAAATCTCGCTCTCGTCGAGTGCTGCATTGTATTGTAATAACATTCTTTTGACGGGTCATTTAGAAAACTTGGTAAGAATAGGGAATAATAATATTCTTCGTTAGTACCCTCTTTTTATCCTATTGGACTCGATTTATTGGTCAATTAACACTTTAACACTATGTTATCCATGGTACCAGTGATTTCACACCGTGAACCAAGCCCTGCAACTAGATCTTTTTGCTTCCGATCATCTCTCGACAGGTCCCCGCTATCCGACGTTAGTTCTAATCCTGTGGAAATTACATTATTCTCAATCTTCTTTTGCGTCATGTCCTTGCTCCTATGAAAGATTCCATTACCGCTATCTTATTTTGTGTCCTCGTTGAAAAATCTCATTGAAGGCACGAGGCTTCGTCGTCCATTATTTTCTTTTAACCGTCTTATATTCTTTTGTCGATATTTACTCTATATCGGTGCGTCTTTTATTCGTCTCTACAGACAGGAAAACATTCTGTATAGAAAATGAATCATCGGGTGCATCCGACGATGAAACGCAAAGGGATGACTGTGTATTTGTACAGTGGAGGAAAAAAAAAGTGGTTCACTGGTAGCGACGGTAATATGTAAACGGGAACTGTAAGTGGAAGAACAAAACCAACAGCACTCGTCGTATCCCAGTTCGATCAGCTAGTTGGTCGCCCATTACTTAAGCAAACAAATCAAGACGTCGATGTCTTTATACGCTTCGACGGACTCTTTAATTCTTTTTTTCCCCACTTCTTTCCAATTGGTGCACGCTCTTCGCTCGCTGCACCCGCGCGTTACATAATTTCATTGATTTTCGGCTTTACGAGGCATTGTTTGCAAATGGTATCGGCGTCGATCATTTCTACAACACCGAGTCGCGTAATTGCAGTCGTAAATCGCGCGGATAAGTTCGATAAGCTATTACATCCGTGAATTGCGCGCGAGCGAGAAAAAAAGGTCATGGCAAGTGTTATAACTTACAAGGCTGTCTTTACGCTCACGTGGGAATTGATCACTGTTACTGAGGGATGCTGTTTTTTTTTAACAATTCTATCAGGGTGTCTTTGGTATGACGCCAAGAAGTACGAAAAATATTTTTTCACCGTCACCTCCTCGCGAATTTGTCTTGCGGAATCGATTCTCCTGTACCACTGGCCAGGTTTCCAGTAAATAGGGCAAACCCTGAAAAATTTATTATACGTATAATCGAAACCATCGTGTTCGGTTGTTTTATGCTTCCTACCGGTCTCGCGTTCAAATATTCACACCAACGTTCAACCCGTCGTTCCCTCCGTACACGCTGGGAAAAGAAATTCGCAGGAAAATGAAAGGAACAAAAATCCCAGCGACACAATACCGACCACGGTCCGGTCGCTTTTAATATATTTTAACGTTTTTCTTATCTTACCCGGTGGAATTACGGAGGAGTCACGTACAACTGGAAACACGGGACTACGCCTACGTATACATCGTGCAAAGCGGTTCTCATTCGCTTCCGGTCACGCGATTGTCCGGTTCCCTTAATTAATCGGCATCGCGATCATCGGCGGCAAGTCGTGAAGAGGAGGAAGACGACACAGACCGTGGCCACGCTCGACAAACATTTTTCCCTCTTCCCGTACGTTTTTCGTGGCTGTGTTCGAGCCACGTCGGGCAGATAAAAACTTGTTCACGAATGTGCCGTTATCTTGACGTCGACCGAGGGAGTGTACGGGACGCTTTATTTTCATGCCCGAAACCGGAAGCACAGGGTGCACGACTACCACCCATTGTCATGGTCTCTCTTGCTGTTTATCCTTTGCGATAGGTCCCTATCTTATCCGTTTTAGTCCTTTACCCTCTACTGTCGCGCGATAACCGAGTTCGTCGTCTTAAATTCTATGATCTCTTGTACACCATCCTCCGAATATAATAAATCTACCGTGTCGGGCTAATTAAAACGTCCGGCCCGCGAACGAAACGCTTCCCGTTTTCGTGTACGATTTCACGATTAAAACTTTTCCGTCTCGTCGTTATGCTTCTCCTTTCTTTTTCTTTTTCTTTTTTACCCCCGTTTCCCGCGGTGGAAGGCCGCGCGACTCTCGAACAGTTGGAATTGGACGAACGACAAAGCCGTACGGGCGAGGAGTTCGCGGCTTCCGGTGGAAATAATTTGCCGCGAAGTCTTGGCGGTGACTTAACTGGATTCGCCAAGATGATATCAGGAATTTTACCACGGTAATTAACGTTACCTCGCCGATAGATGTGCAAGCATTGCACCGTGCTTCTCTTTTCCGGCGGTGCCCGTGAGATAGAACAGAAATTAATTACTGGCCTCGTTAATCAACGCAACGTTAATTTTCACCGGCTACCCGGTGATATACTAATCGACTAAATTGATCTACTCGATACTAGTTCTATTTCCCGTTACACGATAACTTATCACTCTCTCAATTACGTTACAAAGATTTAATTTTTTATTGTTTTTCTTTTGTCAATACGCGTGGTGTCTGTAATTTGTTTTAGGGTGATTTCGTCTCGAAAGATATGCCAGTTAAAATCCCCTGACGGTTCGCCTATTATTCCACGAAGCCTATCTTCTCCGTTGTCATTTTCCTCCGTTCTTTTCCTCGTGCCACGGCGTCTCGCGAAAAAGAAAAGTGAACAGAAAAATACAGACCGAGAGGCATCGTAGAAAGAAGATCGCGACGAGGCTGTCTTCCGCAGCTATTCAAACATTCAGTTCACTTATTAGTTATTACGCCTGATTTCTCTTCGGGGAACGAGATTCCTTTCTTCGTCTTCTTCAACCGACGTTCACCGATAAATTCCTGTTTTACCGTGCCTCGCTTCGGGCCTCCGCGAACAGTTAACTACATTCTTTATGCACGCTCCCGGAGTAAATTATTTTACCGAATTCTGTACATTCCATTCCGGCCTTATTAAACGAACTTCAGTTAATCATTCATTACTCTAGTCTTTCATCATCCCGTCGGTTCGTTACGCGCTTACACACAAAATGAGAAATACCAGACGCTCGGAATTTTATTTTCGCACGGTGCAACTCCTCCTGTGTTCCTCAGTTTTCGTTAACGCTGAGTTAAAAATTATACTCGTCCAATTTCCCCTTTCTGAATAGCGTGAAAATTCCTTTCATCGGACGCTCAAAATTTCGCGCTCACACCCCTTCTCGCGGAAACATCTTCAAGCACCGAGTTTCCGTTCGTCGTTTTTAAACGCGCCCCTCGGAAAGAAAGGGAAAAAACGAGAAACAACGACGCAATGCGTCTGTCTCGCGAAAGTATTCAGAAATCCAGGGCAATTATTACGTTCAGTCTTTCCGCAGGGTACCGAGGGCGATTTCCTTCTACTTCTTCTTCTTCCACCTGTTTTTTGTTCTCCCCTCTTGTATTTCTTTTCCATCTCTCCCACGATCGTTCTCACTCTATTTTTCTCCGTGTCTCTCCATCTACGTACTCTCGGATATACCATTTCACTTATCGGTAAACAACGTTTCTTTCGAACGAGTTTTCTCGTACCAAGATTTGATATACAACTTTAATCCGTTACTTTCCATCGTCCATTGAATTTTATTCTTCTATTCTATGAAATTCTGGAAGCTAATAGTGATCCGACGCGGTACGAAATTTCAGTCGCGTAATTACGATGCATTCGTTAGCAGGGTTCACCGTCGGAATAGCACACCAGACGTCCGTTTTGCCTGAAGCTTTTCTTCCCGCACACTGCGGGGGTTGTGCCACGTACCCCATTAGCTATTGTAAGCCACGCGGGGGAACGACGAACCCACTTGACCTTATCCGCGGAGTTCAACGTTTTCCATATTATCAGGAACATCCTTTTCAGAACGTCGAGCCCGCAAATTGGCGTAAAGTGTTCGCACGCCGGTAAACCCGTCGTCTTCGTTTTCGTCTGCCTCTTCCATCCTCCAACACCAACACCAACACCAACACCTCTTCTCTTGTCACCGTTACTATCGTGGGTGGTAGTTTACGCGGCATGACTCAACCAGCGTACACCATTGTGACGGTATGGAAAAATGGGACTTTTAACAGTCATTGTTCGAAATTAAGAATCCACGAGCTGGTTAACGGCGGCCGATTAAGAATAGCGATAGACGTTAACGGTTTACGTTATCGTGACGATTAAATGTAAGGCATCGAAGGTTCAAAATGGATTCGTACGGTGAACTCGCACGTAATAATATTGAATAGAACTCGATGACTTTTACGCGCGTTCACTTGTTATCGTGTGAACAGCGTTGTTATACCAGTCGATAGACTTGTTGATTTTCCTAAACGTCCACGGGGATATATAGTCGCTTTTCACCCGTCGAACATGTGTCTTCGGGTAAAAAGAAAAAAAGAACGAATATATAAATACTTGATCGGTGTTATCCAGCGAATAATAGAGCGTTAACGAGGTCGCTCGACGGCGTTTCATTTACATTGCTGATCGTTCGGACAGTGAACCAAGTCCGGCGTTGTCACAAGTCCTGGGCAGCTGTGTCGACACACGTTGCAAACATCGACTTTTCCACCCGTCTGTGATACGTACGAGAGAACACGAGCACGCGCGCGCACGCGTGTGTCTCTGCGAAAGAAGATGAGACACATCACCGGTTTTCTTTTTCCATAGGCTTTTGTCTCTTCGTGCCACGAGCTGGCACACGCGTGTGGTCGGCGATGTCGACCCCACCTCGACCAATTTGCTTCACGCGTGTTCCCCGGGTCCCCGCTGCCAAGTGTAATCTAGGGAAAAAAGAAAGGAGAATCCTTGGCTTGAACAACCAACGAGAACTGGATCGAACGGATTACACTAATTTTTTTGGACATCTTCCCGATCGCGTTTCCGTGTCACTGATTTCCCCTGGATTTTGATAGAAATCTTGTTCAGATAGATAAAACCGGGGAACCTTGGTACGTTGCAGTTGTTGTCTTTGGGAAAAAAAAGTCAGTCGACGAGTACGTCATACTTTTCTTCGGATATCGACGCACTAGATTCGACGTTACCACTATCGGGCTTTGATTGAGTCATTCGTGGTCGGCATTGCTGATCTCAGCACTCCGCGTAATGTATAAATTGGTATTAAATGATGTTCGATGAGCGTTCGTTCGTTTTGTAATTTCGTTCCAACGGTTTTTTTTCGTAGAGTGTACGAATTCTGCGCTGGTTTCATTATTTCTTGAACTCGATTCGATGGTAATTTCGCACGGATATTGGAGAAATATCTCGTTACAGGCGACCGTACTTTTGCGCGTAGTTAATTCGGTTAACTTTTTACCGAATCATCCTTTAATATCGCGGTTGCCCTAATTACAGAGCAAACGCGTACACATACATACACTCGGTTCTCTCTTTAACGCGTCAGACGTTACTTTGGATATTATTAACACCGTATCGCGTGTTCCGCGTGACTATTCTTTGCCCTCGTATAAGGTTACGCGTTTGTACCTTCCACACACGTGACCGCAAAAAAATTACAGCCTGTCACTTTCGGCTCATCCTTTATAGTCCCTCTTTCGATTAAAGGGCGTGCCCCGTGTTTCGGATCGACGTTCTCTCTCGACCAACGATAATTTATTATTCTATATATCTCTACCGAAACGTCCGTATTGAACGTTATTTCGCGGTGTATTCAAGAGAACCAAGAAAATAAGAAACATACTACGTCACATACGTGAAACTACGTGCACGCTAAAACGAACGACTAACACGAAAGGCGACCATTCGTCTTATTTTCACGGATGAACTTTCAATGAGAAAGAAAGTCGTGAAACTCGTCGGTGAATTTAGTGCTCCCATTCGCCGCTCATCTATAAGGGATGAGACGGACGTGACTGCCCGATGCTTAGGTCCCGCAGTCGTAAAAAAAAAGAGAGACTCCCCTTCCCCGCAGGTTTCGCATGACAATAGCTTTGTGACATTCGAGCCATCTAACTGCATACTCGGACCCTTCCGTTTATATCTAGCGCGACATATTCCCGTTTGTACTTTCAAAAAAAAAAAAAAGAACCATCGAACGCACAATTCGTGGGGTCCTTTTGTATATTTGACACAAGCGAACGCGGCTGCGGGTGAATGATTTCATCAAACAGATATTCTCCTCTCCCGGCGGACGATTAGTCAGACGAGCGAACGTTACGTTTCATTTCCATTTTATTTAAATCCAAGGTATATGTATACATACATACATAACCATCATCGTCTCCGCGTTACTACGAGGATAATAGTTATCGCAACGCGTAGAATTCGTGTGTCTGAAGAGAGTGTCGCGTCAAGTGACACTGCGACACCTTCCACGTATCCTTAAGCACCACGTGCTTCGGATTTATTCGCGAGGTCGTCTCACCGACACCTGCTGGATGATCGTAACGATACCACCCGAACGTCGTCGTCGTCGTCGTCGTGGGTTCCACCCCCGGAATATTCAAGGATATACTCCCACCTCGTTTTTACCCTTCCTCTCTGTTACTCTAACGTTGTTCGTTTCACGGATGAGCGAGTAATCAAGCGACCGTACGACGAAACGAGAGGAAAAGGTGAACGATTAGGGCGACGGAGACGACGGGTTAAGCGTGGAACGACGGAGCACGAATGTGACTTTGGAATAAGGATGAAACAAGAGGGAACATGGTGCGTGGAACGAGAGAGCGACGAAACGAACGTAGGAGGAAGAGAGAGTCCACCGAGAAAAGGGGGAGAAGGGAAGAAAAGAGAAGGATAAACAACGGGGTTACGCTGTGCGTGTAAAAGAGCGAGCGAGAAAGAACAGGGCGGAGAGAGAAATGATGTAAGAGGGAGAAGGACGAGGGCAGAGAAGTGCGTGAGCGAGAAGTGCGTGTATGTGAGAGACACACGGTAGCTTCTCATAGAGAAGACAGTCGCTGCCTCGCCGCAAGGCTGCTCGCATCGAAGCGAAAGAAACCGGGGCCCCCACACCCTTCTCTTCCGACGCCTTTCGTCGTGTCTTCTCGCACGTTTCACTTTCTTCCTCCTCTTGTTCGTCCACGTTGCTCGGCAAAGAATTATCGACCGTTTCGATTGTACGAGCGACGGACGTCAGTCGATCGACTCGTCGTCGGTCGCGTTGTGAGAAGAAACAGAAAAAGGAGCAAAGAAATAAAGGGAGTGCGCGTGTTATCGATCGATCGTCGGTTTCGCGCCGCGGGTTTTTAAAGTTTTTCGCGTAACTCGCTATTCGGGCCAGTAGTGTGTTTGTGGTTGTGTGGCTGTGGTTCGGTTGTGACGGACGTGGAATTGGAAATTCGGGAAATGGTAAAACGGCGCGCGAGCGCACTCGCTCGCCCGTGATATTTTTAATTGGAATATTTTCGAACCGATCGTTACCGTCGAACTTTCGACGAGACGATCGTTGTGCGAAAGTTGATTTTTTTTTCATTCGACGCTGAAACACACACGGGTTTACCGGCTGCGAATAAAGTGCAATTAAATCGCGATTGGAAGTAATGGAGATACCATTGAAATCATTTTATTCGTAGCGCCTGTATGCACGGCGTGTCGATGTGAATATTATTGGGGACGAGCGTGGCGGGAAGATACGTTTGATAATGTTTTTTTTTTTTTTAAAGCCTGTGCCCCTGGTGACTCGTGGAAAGCCAAAAGCGCAAGAGTTCTTTTCCGAACTGGTGCAACAGTGTTCCACGAGTTGTTCCTAAAATAATTCGTTGTATTTTTATCGTCGCTTTATGCCCACTTCACTGACGCCATAAGCCGCACAAAGTGGCGTTAATTCGGTGTGAAGTAATACCCCGAGGCTGTCATATCTTAGTCATTACAATGAAAGAAACATTTAATTGTCAGTCCCGTATAAAAATACTTGACACGTTTGACCGTTTCGCAAAATAAAATGTCTGCTAACTAGACGTAAGTTATTAGATACGAAATTAAACCGGTCTGTCGATATTTCGTATAAATTATTTAGCACCACCAGGGAAATATCATGTATTTCCCCGAACCTCGGTATAATTCTCATTCTCTTTTTTCAGGATAGAAGTTAACTCGATTTCCGTGTCATTACACCGTCAATAAAATGACGTTCGTTCGCTCTGGCAGCAATGTCCGAGGCTTCCGTCGCGGTTTATTATCAGATTTTCGATAAATGCCACTTCCCTCGCGTTCTTATCGCCGCGTACCAGTGTCGTGCCAAACTTTTCGTACATAGGACACTATTTACCCGCGTTTCACCCGGTGCACAATGCACGCCACACGGTCCGACCCGACGTGAACTCCGCAACTCCGAATATCACGTCGACAAACATTTATATATGTATGTTCCGGCGAGTTATTTGTTCAACGAAAGTGTTTATACGTCCGCACATGTTGCGTTTCAAACACCGACGAAAAGAATACGAGGAACAAGAAGAAAATACCGAGAGAAACTGTGTCCCCGTCGCGTAACCCGTTGTCCGTCTCTCCCCGTCGCCGGCCGGGTTACACCCACGAAAACCCACGGGAGTTCGATTTCTTTTAAAGTCCCGGCATTGTGCCGCTACGAGACGATCAATGTCGCGAGTTTCTAAGCGGGCTAACGGTGAATTCGAGGCACGATCGTACGGCGCGATCTTTCAATCGATTCGGCTCCGACCGAACGAAATGCGAGATAGTCGAATGTCTCCCGTTCCTTCCATTCCTTGGTCCGCTTGCTCCTTTCAGAGTCTATGGGCAACGTGAATGGAGTAGGGGGGAGAAAAAAAAAGAAGAAATCTCGACGGTGATTCGAAAGAACATACCGTCGGGAATGTAAACAAATTTATAGAAATTCCGCGGTTCGATTTGGCGTACGTCGAAAACACACTTTTTCCCCCGAGACTGTATCGCGGTAACGTAACCGTACGGATTTCTCGTTATTTTTAGTAATTTAATTTTCTTCGATGTTCGACTGATATCTCGTGTTTTTTTCTCTCTTTGTCGATCCACGGTAACCGTGATTCACTAGGATTTCCAGGTAAAAAGTATCAGGTGCAGCCGCGGTTCCAACGCGGATAATATTTTTCACCGATACGATCAAAGTTTCGCGGATGATACGAACGGATGAGTGAAAACACCCCTGGGATGTTCTTAATTTTTAATCGTACAAGGAACTGCGATTGTTCTTTTGCCGCGGTAACCGAAGCATCCCCGATGGCAACGATGGTTATTGACGTTTCTCCGATGACTAAACTACGGTGCCGTCGGTGGACGCATCTGGGACAGGATTGTTCGTAGGTGCGACGGAATCGAGATTTCCAGTCAAACACATCACCCATCGACTGCTATTGGAGTCGAACGAATACCCCGTTGCTCGTACGACTGACGTTTTCGTTCTACGCCGTCGACCCTGCCGTGCTATTTATCATTTTCCCTCGTGGAAACCGAGGACGAGATTCTTCTGTAAAAATTCTACCATCGGCAAACCAACGTATGCTCGATGATAAAATACGAAGTGAAGAGTGATAGGTAACCTGGATCGTTCGCGAAATGGGAAAAAGAAACTGTCGGCAGAAAATTCAGCGAAGTGAATCCGGTTAACGAAGTACTCGATCCAATCGAGAGGTTTTTTTTTCCTTCTTTTTGTTGCTGTTGTTGTTCTTATTCGCGGTGAAAAAGATAGAGAAGCGTCGAAACGGGGTAAACAATTTTCGGAAAGCTAAGAGAGAACACTCTCGGAAACCACTGGCGGCATCATCGATCGGCTGCTGCAGGTGAATGAATCCTTGCTCTCACGGTTCACGTTCGCCTCTTTAGCCTGTCCATCGACCCTAACTAGCTATTTATATACACGAGGTTCTTGTCTCTGTGGTTGTGCCTTCTGCGTATCTCTACGTCGACAAGATACACGCGCGAGCGCGAGCGAGCTCGTTGCACCACCCCGCTGCACATGTACACGTTTCCCAACATGTTTGACGAACGAACGAACAAGAAGACGGAGGAGGAGGAGGAGGCGGCGATGATCTCTTGGTGTTCGTGTGCGCCCAATTATAAGCACGCCGGGATATCGATGAACGGACCGCGGTAAAAATACAAATACGTGAATCGCGGCCGCGGTGTAACGAGAATTTTTCCATTTTCTTTATTTTACTATCGTTTTAGACCGTTCGGTCCGAAATCATTCGCCTATGGATCAGTGTATGTATGTATTCACCGCGATAATCGTTCGTTTTAAAGTACCAATGGCACGATTATTATACGGAATGTATCACGGTGGTCGGTAAAACCGATTATCTCGTGTATACGTACACGTCTCATTTCCATTTATGATATCGCTAGTTTGAATTATTGTATGCAAACGGTGTGCGTAATTTAAACGTCTCGTTCCGGCGAATACATTATTCAGGTACGGCGGGGACGACGTTTTGTATTTTCGCCGCGACGCTTTCGAGAAAAGTCCATTGTTTCCCGCAGTTGTCGTCGCGATTGCCGACGATAACGCGAACATTCGTTTTTTCCGTTGTCTTTCGTCGTTTTAGGCGTAAGAATCTGGTTTGCCCGATTGAACGATTACACTCTATCCCGTGGTGGATATTGGAGTTAAATACGTTCTTGCACGTGACGCGGTTAATATTGTAAGACCGACCACGCCTCTACTCTATATACTCGAATTTTCGCTTACTCCCTTTCCTTCGTTCTAAATCCGTAGCGAAAAAGAACGATCACAAAGAGCCGGGGGATAACGGCGGCGTTCATACTCGCGAACGAGTTCCGCCGCGGTAAACGTGGAAATTACACACGTAAATTAATAATTCATCAGGCGATGCACCGGTTCTTCGTTTCCACTTGGTTCGGATACTCGATTCGTAATTATGGAGTTATAGAGGAACGCGTCGACGAACTTGCCGCAGTGGTAGTAGTAACGCTGCTAAATCCGGTAACGCAAAAACAAGAAATTACCAAGAACTACGTGACAGAGGCGCAATTTCCACGAGTCGCCGCCACCGCCGCCGCCGCCGCGACGCTTGCGAAACTGTTTCAATTTCCAGATGAATTTTCGTGATACATACCAGTCGTATTATCGATACCTTCGTTTCCGCGGTGCTTTCCTTTCGTTCCGCCCGACATGCCCCGATCGTTTTGCCACGATCTCTCTTTTATTTCACCGTCGAATGTTTCTTCGAACGGTGTATCGACGTGGCCACGTGCAACCTATCACACTCGGAGACGCTCTCCGGTGCAAGCTGTTTTCCCCCTTAAATATGTCGTTTCGCAATCATTCTGCCATCGGTTCTGAAAAATGTACAAAGCGAGTGTCACTCGCGGTTTCGCTGCGTCGAATCGCCCCGTCGGTAACCGTCGAAAAAGGAAACGAATTATCAAGCATACGCCATGTTGGGGCCACCGTCGTCGGTCGTTGAATATGCCCACTGCATAATTATGAGGGCGCAGGTGCGAGATGGCACGTAACACCTTTTTCAAAACCACCGCTATGTGACCACCGTCGCACACCAGTCCCGTATACATATACAATATACATCCCGTACACACTATTATAACATTCACGCTCTGTTGTATCGAAGACAGGAAGTTATCGCGATGGAAGACGATCGTCGTTTATGGTCAAGCGAATGGGTACGCGATGATTAAAGATCGTTATCTATTTTATTTATTTATTTTATTTTTTTATTTTATTTTCTCTTATATTATACATATTCGTCCCGGTACGGAATCGTCGCGCGTCACGTGACGAAAGAGAAGTCGGGGGGAACGATCAAAAGAGTGTAATGCGATTTTATTTCCCCCGGTTGATCAGGAAACGACGAAAGAAACCCGTTCGCACGTGTGCGTGAGAGTACTCGTGCGTGCACCCACGTCGTGCATCATGCATTTTGAATGGAACGAAACATCGTGCCCATTGTTGCCCGTATCGTCTACCGCGGTAAGTGTAGTTCGATGAACTTGGAGATACTTTTGTCCGTGTATCGTTACGCGTGGATTTATCGACGTTTATTTACGCTCTGCTTCGTTTTATATTTTTTTTATCTTCCTCCCTCTCGCTCTCTCTCTCTTGCTCTCTCTCTCTCTGACACACGCGAGAGAACAACGGGAACAACGGATCGCTTCTGCTCTTACGCGAGATATAGTATATTTATCATCTGTGCTATCAAGGCGGACCCGGGGTAGTTCACGGTTTTATCGGTTGATATTTAAACGTCACGTAACGAATGATTTACGCTCAGGGTATTCGCGACTGAATTAGCTCGATGATTCGTAAACGGAGATTCCGCGATTTTTTCCCCCCGTGTCCAAACGGAAATCGATCGTTAATTTCCGACGTGGCGGATCGCGGGATACGGTATCGCCGGTGTTCTTTGAAAAATGCGAACGGTTTACGTATCGATAAAAGGCATTCTATTACGTCGTAAAATCTGGAAAATGAATTAATGATCCATGAGCGTGCGCTCGATTGAAACGCGGCGCTAGACACCTAGGGAACACACACATTTACCGATTAGCAATTTATATTAAACACGTTCGTTGCCTGGCTCTGTTCGCGAGTTTTGCTGAATTTTCCCAAGACTTGATATATTCGCATTGCGTAAACGGTTGCGACTACTTCACGCAACATCCGCAGTGTTTCTCATTCCCTGGGAAATACATATATATATATAATTTCTTCGTGTACAATTCCGTGGTCAGGGAGGGTGGGAGGAGTTAACGAAAGTCGCTCGGATATTTGAAATGCAAATATTATCGCTTGTCGGTCCGGTTTTCGGGGCGATGAAACGTCGCGTAAGTGCCAAGCGAGAAATAAACGTTCGTAAAAGTGTCCGTCGTGTTTGATAAAATTCAAATATCCGTAATCGCGTTGCCGTCGCAAATCAAATTTACGCAGTTTCGCCCGTATGTACCAAACACAAACGCTCGCGCGCGGCCCTCTAATCTCTTCTCCGCTTCTGGTGTAATAATAAAACAAACAACGGCTGGCAGGAAAGACACGGACGATAACACGGGGACGATAAAGCGAACGCGTGGCGGGCAGAACGAAGAATCGCTCTGCTCGTTCCCGGTTGCCAGACCGGATGGCGTTTCTGCCTCGCACACGTCGTGGCCGTGGTTTCCACTTGGTGCTCGACAGTAGTTCGAAGTTCAAGGCCATCTCCGTCTGCCATCCGTGAAATTACGAAGGAAACCCAAGTGTGTAACGCAACGGTGGTCCGACGGTGAACGACGGGAGTTGGCAGAAAAATTAATTAAATACGTCGACGTGTAGCGGCAGGGAAATTCACCGGTGAAATGCGTGTGATCTTATTATTCGCGGTATCCCGTGGTAACGAAACTCTCGAGGATACACGCGTAGACCACAGATCGATAATCCAACGTTCTCACAGTTCCGACACGAGCGGAAAGAGACGAATGGACAGAGCTCGAACGAGGTATGGTGGAAAATGAACGAAGAGAGAGGGAGATATATAGAGGGAGAGAAAGGGAGATACGAAAAAAATTCGCCCTCTTGCCGTTCGCTAATTTGCATCCAGGGATAGGTCCACACGGTGGAGAGTCCCTTTCTGTCGTGGCACGTATCAACCGAGGGTATCTAACGATAGAAGAGGGTCGACGCTTGAAGGGTGCCGATAATGTGCTTCTCGAAAGCTTACCTCGAGCCCCATCCAAAACGTTTCGCTGAAATTAAATATTATCTCGACGTGGGAAATTTAGCGAAACGACGACAGACCGGTCGGAATATCGAACTTGAAGTACACTTTTTTCCCTCTTCCCCTCTAAAAATTTTTCACTGATAACCCGTCGATGGATACGATTACTTTCTCGGTTAACGTGGGGGAAATAAACGGGATCGATAATATTTCGGCGAGATGAAAGGATACGTTCGAGTATGTCGGATCGTTGTTTTCCTCGTTTTTTCATACGGTATTATCCCGAATCGATGCTGTCGTACAGGATGCAGACGCGTCAAGATTACGTACGTGCCGGGAATTCTAGGATGTCGGCGGAATCGAAACCTACGCATTCTTCCTTTCGTCTCTTGTTCGCCGATTCGGCGGAAACTTTGTCGAGAGAGCCTCGACTTCCGACGAATTCGAAGGTCAAACGAGATTTTCGGCTAAAGAGTTTAACGTGTTTCGGTAATAGTTCCTTTGGAATACTCTAGAAGTATTTCAGATAAAGATTCGCTCTTTATGTCCAAAGTCGTTAAGACACAATCCTATCTGTTCGTGAAATCTGTCGTCGTAGTTTGTCACTGATCGCTCCTAATACGTCACCTAAGCACCTGTGTCTGAGGATAATGAACCAATCAACAGATAAATCGAATTAGGTATCCGCAGTAACGGTATAACTATTAGAACCCGTGGCTTCTCTATTTCCACTCTATCGACTTGCCGGAATATACCCCGGATCCATTAATACATACCACCACCACCACCATCGAGAATACTATGTACATATATGTATTTCGGAACTATTCTAATCGTTCGAAACCCTCGCAACGATGAACGTGTTTCACCTACTACCGTTTTCTCTTATCATACGCGCGCACTCACGCAAGACATACATTTATATAGAACCTGTCCAATAAAACTCGGATTCTTCTATTCACCTTATACACCGCGTGGAAAACCATCGCGTAATATACGTTGACAAGTTAATTACCGCTCTACCGTGTTACTCTTATATACACCAGACAAATTCCATCGCGCGGGTAATTAAATTGTCTTCAAAGAGGATTAAGCAAACCACAGTGCCGCGTATTCGTTTGTCCACGCGATAATCTTACACCATGGATCGTTAAATCGACTCGAGTCATGTATATTATTCACACACACACACATACGTGGATTACGGATATCGTTGTCGGACAGGTAGATGCAAATTTTCAAGTGTACATACGATAGGCCTTCCGCGTGTACCGCGGGGGCCAACTGCAACGCTCGCGCATCGGTTGCAGTGAATATTCCTGTTGTACTTACAGGAAACGGGAGGAAGTTATATATGCGAATAGGCCCGAATGGGGTTGCGGCTGTTTCGCCGTCCAGCTCTCGAGGGTTGTTGAGCTCCGTTCAACCGGTTCAGGGGCGAACTCCGATCGAATGCAATTCCCGTACCCTCGATCCCGTTATTCGTGAAAATAACAACATAAATTAATTCGTTAAATCGAACCGCTAGAGTACACGGCCGAACGAGGTTACGCTTGTTTTCTCAGATTGTACGCAGATGTTATTCGTAAAGCTGCTTTTATACATACAGACGTATCTACTTGATATTTTGTGAACCATCGGGGGAAATTTTCGGGAATAATGAAAATCGTTCCGGACGAATGGAAAGCCATTGTGCGCGACGTGTATTAAAGTTAATAAATTACTTTTATGAATCGGATACATATACATACATACATACATACGTAGGTGTGGGGATCGTACAGGCTATTCCGGTGGACGGTCGTCTCCCGTGGGGTGTCCCCGGGTTTCCATGTATGTAGCTCCTTTCAGGGACGCATTCATGTCCGAATTGTATGATAACGTGCAGCCACCGGACGAGTGATTAAATTTCTTCATTAATTTATGAATTACCATCGCGGTAAATTGAAGTGGATTCGCTCGCCGAAGAAAATCTCGGCAAGGTATCGGCGAAGTCGCTGGAATCGATCCGGATGGTGTTCCAACAACCGTAAAACTAATTTTACAAATAGCTCGGGACTTCTCGGTGCAGGCACGTAGAAATGAAATTACGACTCCCGCCGGTTTGGCAAACGTTAGAAGCTTCCTCCTCTGACTTCTGTCCGGTCCGGACGAACGAACGAAAAACAGATTTACGCATGGGTAACCAGAGCACGCATATCTCGCAGGGAAAACGATAAACTATTGTGTCAAAATAATCCTCCCAGTTTAATCTAACGCTCTATCAATGACAATCTCTCCATCCTAGTAATCATACCCTTACAAAATAACCAACGTTCACGAACGTTTGCCAAAATATCACTATCCATCAACCTATACCCTGTTGTACCTTCACCAGCTAATATCTAATCGATTATAAACTCATTTTCATGTGATCCAGCGTATATTTCTGATAACTTGCCATCCCCGATAACCGACCACCCTCGTGATATTCCCCCGTACAAGTTAAAATCCCTGTACTATGGGAAATACTGTTTTTCGGTCCGAGGGTAGGTTCACTTCGCCCCTGGCCGCGTCAGGAGGGTAGACGGGACGGCCGCGCGAGGGGTCGAGGGGGAGGGCTGCTGGGGGAAGGACGCCGGGCGTCGCGGCGCAGGCTGCCGCACCCAGCAAAGCGCCTGCTCCCCTTGCACCGGCGAAACGTATACCTGACGCCGGCGGAGACGACGGGCGCGCGTCGGTCCCGCGACACACGCTGTTGCTAGGCGCGAGTTTTCCGCTTCCCGATTACGTCCCCGGGACCTCGACCAAGGTCACCGTGAAACCAGGACACCGGCTCGGTTTGATTCGCCGTCGCGCAAAATTCCGTGTCCCGAGAGTTCCGACCCCCAGGTCGACGTCGCGACGTCGCGATACGCGGAGGATAGTTTACACACCGGCGTCATCGTGAGAGGACTTTGACCGGTGTCGGGGAAATTCATTGTTGGTACTACGAACAGGAGAGGCGTGAATTTCCACACAGGAGGGTAAGAAGGAAAATAATCGGGAACGTCGAAGGGTGGAATTGCGTGTCGGAAAATCAGGTTCGCGAATTTTGATGTACTTTTTTCCGTCTCACGAAGTAATTTCGTCGATGAGTGAAATCGATCTAAAAATCGTAGAGGATCGTTTTAAAACGTTGTAAACGAGACAGGAAGTAGCCGAAGGTGAAGTTTAAACTAGTGGGAGGGTGACGAGGAGAGTAGGAAGATTTCGAAGCGCTATGTCAAGGTTGCACGACCTTGGTTCGGTCAGTGACACGAACGGCTACGTTTCGCAAAATTCGACCGCGATAATGAAACGCAGAAGGGCGCGTTCGCGCTTTTCCCGCGATCTTCGCGTGATTTTTCGTGCGATTCTTCGGTGAAATTGTGATTCTACGACGTTGATTTTCTTTGATCGTCGGAGTTCCAGGGAATCGTTGCGATTAGGAGTAGTTTTCATTCGATCGTCGGGTCATTATTTTCCCCCAGGTGCATGTTTTGGAATTTTAGTCGGTCTCCGTGGAGTACGTGTACTCGTAAGTTTGATTGGTTCAATTTAAAGTTACTACAACGGTGGAGCCTCGGAACTCCTCGAAAGTTCAGCGGCCTGTGAATCGTATAATTTTAGGAACGCTCTTATTCCTCGTTCACGGGAACATCGACTCTCCTAAGATCTACGTGGATGTAACTTTATAGCATCCCGACGAAGACCCGCCGAGCGGTCTTCCAGTTCCCCTTTTCCCGAAGCCGGAAAACACACTCGCGGAGATTTACGAACGGCTAATGTAATCCGACGTTAAAAGATTACCGTGTGTCTATCGTATTCCACGATTCTGCGAAGCGATCGGTAAAAAAAGAACGAAAAAAACAGAAAGAAAAAAGAAACGATTCCAGGAAATCCCTCGCGTTCCCGAAAAGACGAATTTCACCGTCGACGCTTGAAATTTCATCGCTTGAAACCCGTTCGAGTTTTGCCTTTTTACCTCGCCCGGACCGAACTGTTTCCTTTCGAAAAACCGAAAATACATGGGACGGCATTTCGCGCGACACGAACGTTGATTACTACACCAACGGGAATAACACTGCGGTGGTCGGCTCTGCGGAGACTGCAGACAGATGTGGGTGGTGTCCATCTTGAAATAGGTTGCATACCATACTGGGAGCATTGCCATCCTTTTTATTGAATTAAATTTATCTCGTTCGTAACACCGTGAATTTCTCTCTCCGAACGGAATTACATACTTTCGTACAAATATCTTTCCATCATCGCAAAACCATCGTTTTATTTTTACGATCTCCCATTGCTATCAAAATTATATTAAAAATATTTCGTATTTTAACATATCCGGAATCAACCGACTCATTTTGTTTAAATTTTCTCTCTTTATTATTTGGACAAGTAAAGACGAATCTGTTCGAGTTTCGAGTCTCTGACGTAGCTCCATTCGACGGAATTCGCGTGGCACAGGGGTTGATAACCAGCGAGGGTAACACTGCAGTCTGCAGGGGACTGCAGGCCTAGGCGGTGCCCTGTTTGGGGTAGGTTAGGTACGTACGAACACACTTGCACGCGAGATTCTTATCAGAAGGTGGCCGGCACCTCGAACACAAGACTCCGTAGGACAAAAGGGTTCTGATAATAAGATAACACCGCCACGCTCTTACCTGGGTCCGCTCTTAGGAAAAGAATGAAAAGGGGTCTAATTAACTTGGAAGTAATTATCCATAAAAGGATAATTGTTTGCCGAGTTTTAGTACGTTGATCGCATGGGCTTTGACGTTTCATTTTCCAAAGGGTTTCCGACGCCGATGACAATTACAACGGATAAACGGGAAATATAATTCAAAGGGGACTTAGTACCCGGGATATGATATCACATCGCTGATCGTCCAATCTCAAAGATTACCGTGGGTGCGTGTAACTTCGCTAATTATTCCCCGGTGCTGGTGTACGTGCTTATATACATACACGAGGGGATAAAATCTTTCGATACACCTGTCGTCCATGTGTTTCGGCCAACGTATCGATTCGGAAACGCCGGTGTAGGGTGCCAGACGGAGAAGGGACATCGGCGATGAACAAAGAAGACGCATAGGACCCCATGTTTAATCTGGAAACCCACCATTCGCGGACTGACGATACAACGAAGATCATTTGAATCGCACGGATAATTAATTTTCTACGAAATATTCATTTAGATACATCATCATAGACGAAGAGAATAGAGAAAAGAATACATATCATCTAACTGTGACGAAGGAGACGAACTGTGTGTTTATTTAAAAATCATCGAAAAGACATATCAACAATTCTCTAGTGCAGTGTCGTGCCGATGAAAATAGTATTAAGTGGTGGGTGATGATAAGTGACCCACCGTTTCGAATGAAGTGGTTTTAGGATGATGGTGGAGCGTGTCGAGGATCACCTCTTCATGTATCGACGCCCGGTGTACCGGGTCTTCCAGTACCTCGAAACCACCGAGTAAGTATACGACAAGTACATTCACTTTCGAAGTCGTTTAGAGTCATTACACCTTGAACTCCCTTTAGAAATTCGAGAAGTTTTTACGACCACACCTACGATATAAACGTTGGAAACTACGTCGTATATCATAAGACGATCAACCGAAATCCCCCCGTTTTTACACACGGATTGTTTTTCATGTATATATAAAAGAATGTGTACGTACGCGCATACGTATACACAACCGTGGAATGGTAAAAATCATGCCTCCTCTCGCAAACCGAATCTGCATAATAATGCACAGCCGAGTGTTTTTCAAAGTTCGTCCCCGTCGGTCGGTTCGAGGTGAAAGCTCTCCTTAGGAACGTTGGGCGATATCCAGCTGCTAGGAATCTTCTGGTACTATGGAACAGGCGTTTAAACAAAGGGGTTTGCCTCGTTTGAAGAACAGCCAATGGCAATTTACGCGCATAAAGCCTTTGAAAGTCCCTTCCGAATCGTGAATGGAAGAACGCCGCGAGGGTGGGTTACACCGGGAGGGGGTTGAGGTGGGGATGAGGAGAGAAATAGGGAGTTTCATGCGGAAAGTGCTTCTTTTCCGTTCTTGTTACGTCGATGGCACGGGGTAACCATGGCGAAATTGGCATCATCGACCACGGACTCTCTCGGTAACCGTTGCTAATTGGCACCATTAACCGTGCTTCAACACCACTGGAACGCCGGAATCGTAGCCGCCTCGTTAGAGTTTCCAAGTTGCAAATTCACGGTGGATCGAACTGACTTTAATGTCAGCGGAATTATATCCCCGAAATGTAAAGACACTTTCTTTTTATTATTTATCTTTTACAATTCCGTTCCATCCGTTTGCCGTTGGAAAACGATTTTCAGTTAATCGTTTATCGACGTTTTTATCCAGTTTTATAAGAACGATTAAGAAAAAGAAAAAAGATTGATAGTTTCACACGATCAAAGAACGATTCGGTTTTAACTTGTTGCAATACGTTATCAACGGGAGGAAAAAGGGTCGTCGGTGAAATTGCCGTGGAAAATTCGGTTTCCATGATACGTATAACTATACCACACAGCACGTGGGCTGGGAAATGAGAAAAGTTCCGTTAGAATTCCAACCCCGGGATTCACTATCCGGTGGAGAAGTTTCGGAAGACGTCTACTACGACAACGTTCACAAGTGGCGCGCACAGTGGTTACGGTTAGTTTCGAATTGTCGTTCCCACCGGTGAACGCTACTTATGCTGATGATAATTCAGACGAATTAATTTCTTCCCACGAATTTTACGGTTTCCCTTTATCGCATAGATTGTCTTCGTTGAAACGAAGATCGATCTCGATCTATTTAAATACAATAATCTACGACCGAGTCTCTCTGAAGAATCTTCAATGATTCTTTGATCCTGGTAATAACAGTTTTCGGCTGCGTTGTTATTTTTTATGCCTGGAATTTCTCGCGACCTCACAGCGAAAGGCTGTTTACTGGCGGCATTGTTGGAACAGTTTGAAAATCAAGTCAGCCTTTCTGTGCGGTCGAGGTTCAACGAGCTTTTAAGCCCCGAGGGTCGTAATTTTAGAATCTAGAAGGACCACCGTCGTTCGTACGTCTGGTCTACCCGGGGCCTACGAGACGATCTTCAAACCAGAACGTCGACCTTCGGTTTTATGCGCTCGTATAGGAGGCTCATCGTAGCGGACGGCTCCCAATGAACCTCAAATTAATTACCGCTGTCCCGTGCGGATACTCGTTTAATGAACGGCGTAAATGAAAACCTTTACTGCACCTCCGACGAGATTACCCATGGGTGGAAAAAGAGAGAAAGAGAAAAAAAGGAGAATTCGCATATGGACGATATTGCGCAAACAAAGTCTCCGTATTCGCGATATTTATAACGCGGTAAATTTTCACGAAATTAATGGTAATCATAATAAAATCTTGACGGAACACGAGTATGTGCATCATTTACAAGAGTACACGGGCCCCTTATTCGAAACTTATTATTCATTATCGTAAATTTAACTATCTTGAAAGAATTTCATATTTATACGATTACGTATGGGGAGAAAAAATGTAGAAACGTATACATTCGTGGTTTCCATCGAAAGAAAGCGATGATACGGAGAATATGCCGAGTAAAAGGATTGTTATCCGGTATGAATTAATATACGCGAAAAATTATATTCGCCAACAGGTGAGAGGGAATATTGTCAAGTTGCACACAGCATAACAAGTAGAACCGATATTAAAATCTAGTTGACATGCGGCTCGTAGTGTCTTCCCCTGACGACATTGTTGACATCCATCGTGCCAATTACTCGTGCCAGGTGACCCTCCACGTTGCGTCTGAAACAAACATAGCCCGGCATTGTTTGTAAAATACGACGACTTTTGTTCCCGCTAATAGAAACACTTGTCGCACCGAAACCTCCTCGGAAATCCTTTGAACTTTCAAGTATCCTTTTTTTTTCTCTCTCTCTCCAGCATCATCCTCTGTTCCCACGCGTCTCATTGATTTGCGAGAAACTTCACTCGATCCCACCGGGAATCGCTTCATTGAGCTTCCCATAGAATAGCTGCTGATACATAATTCTCGACAATACCTTTGGCAAGAGTAGAATACATGCATAAATCTTTGAATATCCCTTGCAAAAAATCTCCAGTTATTATGCAAACCTCTACCACGATTCACCGCGGTGTATAATATAATCCATATCCAATTTATCACCGAGAAACTCTTTTTCTCGTTCCGGCAATGCATAGCAGTAATGCCGGCATCAGCGTTCCGGTCAACACGTCGAAGCCCTTTCTTCCCAAAAGGTCTCAATGGAAAAATGCAAAAATCGCTGACACTGTCTACCTCTTCCCCTTTTTTCCACTCGTTCGATTGTTCCCGATCAAGAACGTCCAGTTCCTTTGTTATAATTGATCAAGGAACTTAGATTCGCGGATCGAATAAAAAGTTGGTTCTTTAATTTAATTTGATCTAATTACTTATTAATTAGAGCGGTGCATATATTTTACACGTATTTCAAGTTAATTTCACGAGGAATGAAAATATCATACGCGACGATACATCCCAAGCAAACGAACGTTACCACGTCTATAATTCCTTTGTTAACATTTTAATCCCTTGTCTGAGTGCCATTAACGATCACCGTCGCGGTATTCCATGGGCAACCTTTCACGCCGTCGCTTGATCTCGCCAGAAGTGTTCTCGTAGACCGGCATTTCCCAGCGACATTGTCGGGAATGTTTTATACTCGTTATTAAAATCTCCGTCCCGTCGTTTGTTCACGTATCCCTGTCGCGATCCCGATTACCGTAATCGTGTCTGAAAGTCGAGGCATCGTCAGACGAACGTTGACGACGCCCTCATAATACGTTAAATAGAAACAACGTCAACTTTCCGACGAAATGAAATATATTCTCAAAAGCCATCTAACCTTGTAATGATGTTATCAAAAAGTGACATCAAAAACATTCCTCCCGTAGTACACCGGTATATTGTAAAACATCGCTTGCCGCCTTTTTATCAAACCGATCAGAATTTATAATTTCGACAAACCCGACGAGGTCTGAATTTCTCGGACTATCTTATAATTGGAATTCAGGTCGATGTGTTTACGGGGTCCCAACCGGATTCGCGTAAGATACACATACGTGTATGTAAAACTATTCCGGTGTGCCGTACGGTTTCGATACCACCGCTTTCATTAATTACGCGTGGAACCACGGAATAATGTCGATTTGTTTGAATATTTTAATTTAAATTCCAACTTTTCGGACTTGTCTTCAGAGTTTTCTCGAAAGTTGTTCATTCAAAACTTCCCATACTGCGTGTCGACTTGTTATCAATAATCGCAACAATGGTTAACTGTGTCACTACGTATTATACGGTATATGTATATGTATATGTGTAGTGGTAAACCTGAATGTTTGGCGAAAGAATTAATATCTTTCGATCGGTGTCTCCAAGCAGTCTGTGTGCGCGACGGCGCGGCGACGTGGAACACCGAATCACTCTGTTTATTCGCGCCACGCAGGAATTACCGTGATTTTTTTCGTACATCCCACGCGCTATAAGGCACGGAGAAAGAGGGACAGAGAGGGAAGGTAAGGGAACGATCGAGGGGAAAAAGAGAGGAGGAGAGAATGGCAGGTTGTCTGTTCGGCGCGTTGATCAGTTTCTACTTGACGCCGAGTGTGTACGCACGCATTATTATTGGCAGATCGTGTGTGTATGTGTGTGTGGGAAACGGGGAGGCGAATTCTCTCGGTGTCTCCTGATTTATTCGTGGTGGAGAATAAAAAAAAATAAAAAACCGGGGAAATGTAAACGAGCAGCGGCGCATGTTTCATTTCAGCCGGTGAATTTTCGATGCTTCGTCTGGGATGCGAATTGTCGACGTTCGATTGAAACGTATCCGTGTTCGATGTGCACGCGTGTACACGATTGGTGCGCGAATTCGTTTTCTTTTTTTTTTACGATTTTTTATTGTCGTTGTCGGAACAAATCATCGGTGAAAACGGACATCGTAATTGCAGCGCCGAATGACGGCGTCTCGATTTTCCACGTTCGCGGCGAACTTTGAAACATTTACCAATGAAATTTCACCGCGAAATGGTACGCGTTACGTATTAACGGAGAGTAATTCAATTCAGGTTTCCTTCCTGTATACGTGTACGTTTTGTAAAACGAGATCCATGCGAATTCTTCGACACCTCCGCGCACCTCTCATTTGCCTACACGTATGATCCGGGGATCGTGTGGAATATGTGATCATCCCGATCGGGTGGGAGTCGAGTTACCGGAGAGATATAAAAGTAATTGACAGGATATAAGTCGCGGATAAGATGAGAGAACTCGAGCTAAAGGAGCTCACTGAAATAACCGCAAATCGATACGACATTCTTTTACCGGTATAAAAATACATCTTTCTGTCTCTCTCTCTCTTTTATTCGATGGAAAAACAGACATTTAAATTATGTTATTCCTATCGATGACAAGTGCCTCGTGCGTCGACCCGCAAATGCAGTGATCCGTATATGTAATTAACAAACAATTAACATCGTTCTCCATATATTCACCCGGTACAACGATAAACGATGTTAGAACTCGTGGAACGTAAAGCCAATGGGATTTCGTGGCCCGCGTGTCGCGGGCGAAATCTCGAAACGTTCAGCAAGGATCCCAGGGGGATCTTTTTTCTCCGGCGTGAAAAAGGATGCTCGCGTGAGAAACGATGGAGAACGGACAGCGGAGGATTGTTGTGCTCCCTGGGGCAACTAGGCTGCAACGATTCCTACAGTCCCGATACTCTCGGCACTTGGAAATTTCACAAAGTATCCCGGCCCAGGTAACGCAGAAATTTCGCACGTTCTCGAACGACCAAACATTCTTCTTCGTTTGTTTGACTTGCCGCGCGTGACATAATCCCGTTCATCTATCACGATGATCGAACTTATGTACTCCATCCATGTGTAAGTTAGATTCTCTTCGGTATTAGCGGCGGTACGTAACGTATCCTCGAGCTTCCGAGCGAACGAAAAACAATTAAGAGCAAGATTTATAATACCGACCGCAATATCCGTGGCGTGTGTACTTAACGGCCAGTAATGATCGTTTAAAGCACGCGAGACCCATTATTCCCCGGGACGATGCAAAAGCGCAATAGAGAAAGTAATAGTGAAAGGTAAGGTGCGTGGGCGACAGTCACAGGTGCGTAGTGGTTCTGGTCGGGCCGGCAGGTCAGGGCCGGAGAGCACGTATCCTCTCTCCCACCCCCCTTTTTCAACGACTACCCCCTGGTCGCTTCTTATGAATTCTTTAGCCGAAACTTGTCCGTCGATATTAACATGTTTCAAGAGATTTCAACCCATGATCTGTTGTTTGTTTGTCCGAATTCCTGCGAGACTACATTTTTAGCGGAATAGTATTAAAAAGTAGAGAAAGAGTGTAAAGTTTAAAAGTATATAGATAATTTCTTGTATGTGTGTCTTGTCACACGTGTCAGTCTCAGTATCAATGGAGAGATTGGTAAGTCACATACACGTGACGCTGATCGCGGACGCGTTAATAAAGCAAAGCGAATCCTTAGAGGTTTCAAAATGCCGTGAGATAAATCCAGGTGGAGAAATAAAAGGAATCCGATTACAATGGGAATATACGTACAGTCGCGTCGAAACGAGCATGCAAATTAATTTGCATATTTCTACGTTCGGTTTTCATAAGGTACGTGCTGATAAAGTGCAGAGGACTTTTTTAACACACCGCGCAGCGTGTGAATACTTACACTTGCGTAAATGGTTGCCTCATTTCACATCGATGTCCTGTTGTATCAAGTATACGCGAGTGTAATGTATACGGTGTGCTACTTTAATAACGCCGCTGCCGACGTATGTCGAGCTGCACAATAAACAAATAAGTTGTCCCAGTGTGTCGGTGCTTCGGAGTTCGTAATTACCGTTGCGGTTATCACGCCGTAATCTGTTTAATAATGTCGCGCAATGGAAATTAATACGATCCATTGGACGACCCGTGAAAAATCCTGGAAAAACGGATATTCAACGACGCGCAGTCATATCATCACCTCGATCATCGTCAACGTTATTATCACGATCGTTTTTTTTGTTTTAATCGCGGAATTTATTCTATATTCCGTCGCGTGGTATCTCTTTGATTCACGATGACATTTAATAAGTATACATTACGTAACTACCATCGGGTGCATCCAGCGTGGCATGCAAAAGGTGTATTCCCGAAGTTCACGCATCATCGTTTCATCCGTATATTTGTATCGACAATGATTTACGGATACGTTGTATCGGGTTACCGTAAATACGAGCCCGTACCGTGCCACGGATCCATATAACGTTACACGAAAAACAAGACCGTGGTACTTTGCGCATCGACGAATGCAAGGCTCGTATCGTCGATGCATCCCACCGGAGTCGCCTTACTTTTCATCTTTCGTTTCTCGCCTTCCGTGAAATCACGTCTCCGTACCTTGATTATCAAGGGAAATCTGGTGCATTTTTTTTTCTTTTACCCGATCCCATTTGGTACTCGTAATTGCTTCGATCGGAGACAATGATTCGTTCGGTTTGGTATGTACGTACGTACGACCGAGTAACTCGTGGTTCTCGGCGTAAGTGTTTCGTCCCTGACCGACGGCATTCCTTAGCCGGACGACGCTCGTAATATACATTTGCATTAATAGCCGCAATGCAAACACACTTCGTGGAATGGTTCGAGACGTTTTCATACGCGTCGCTTTTGACGGAAGTGAAGCACGTTCGTGAAAAACGACGCCGGGGTTCCCGTACCGCAAAAATTTCTCGCTTTTCACAATCTCACGTCTATCCGCGGTCTTCCCCTTCTCTTTCTCTCGTTTTTCTTTCTTTTTCTCTGTATGTGTGCTCGTTGAAAATTTAAACATCCCGGCTAAATGCTGTCCATTTTCCTACCCGGTTTCCATTTTAATTCTCGAATGGAAAACGCTCGGCGTCGACGAACCACGCCGAGGGAGTGAGACTTATTCGAATATCGCTTCAAAACGAATTCGATTTCAGACTCTCCTCTTTTTTTCCCCCGTCTTCTTTCTATACGTTACCGTCAGACGTGCGCGCCTAGATGCGACGTAGCATCGCCATGGGAGGTGAATCACTAAGTGCGATGCGTACAAATGTGTCAGAAGGGCGCGGGTTTCGAAGGGTGGGATGAATACGATGTGTTTCAATGGGGTCGCGGTGGCGTATAAGGCTCACAGAGACACGTGCGGATCTTTTGAAAAAACCAACGGGCTCGTCGTTCATGCTACATGGGATTTCTATCGGGACTGTCGTTGGGGGAAATCATTATACACGCACACCTATATACATATACCGGTCGTGGAAAATTTAACCAAACCGGTTAACCCATTTCTCCTGGTGCTTTTTGCCTTTTTATTCCAAAGATCATGATGTAAATTGGCTACCTCGTAAAAATTATATCAAATTCCCTGTCATGTGTCGAATTTATTCTAATTCAGATTGAAACGTAATAATCACGGCACGTTTCGATTAGTTTTCACCAATTTGCATTCGTTAACACTTCGATCGTAATTACATGTGAGATTATCGACGTAACACTACCGCGCAGAATTTTCTCCTTTTTTTTCTCCCTCATCTCTTTGGCAAAGGATCAACGTTCCAACGCACGATGTATGTGTGTATTTACACGAAAGTTCGTTCGCAGATCGTAGTTTGGACAGCGATCGAGCCGAAGACAAACGAATGAGACATTTTATTAGGTCATCGTTACTGACGTCATCGACGTCCAGCCTTCCTCGAGGAAAGTGTCATACGGTGACCAATATCACCTCGGAATATAATCATTTCGATACTCACTGACCTGCACACCATTATCTCGCTGTCCATGTGCGATTTAATCTCGCGCCGATAACAATTCGTCGCGATCTGAATACACTTGGCAAAGAAATTGCCGTTTTTCCACCGCGGTTTGGCGCAGCGGAAACAACTGACGGTGCCAGTATTTTTATGAAAAACGTAATCGAGTATTCGCTGACGAATATCGTAATATCTAAAAATACCAAGTAATTGACACACGTACGAAACCAGTGAACGTGTGCTAGAAACGTATGAGAACTGACGCCTGACGTGATTTACCATCGTATTTGCGCAATGACGGAACGAACGTGCACGTGTTTGCACGCGAAAAATAAAACCTATCGATGTCGTTCCATAATCAACAGGAAAAAAGAAAGAAACCGTAAACAGACATACCGGTAAACTCTTTAATTCGTACTCGCATGAATTACACACGTTAATCGTGCGATTAGAAGTCCAAGCGAGAAATCGTTTGTCTCTAAATGCGTTTGATAGTATTTATAATGCAAAAGTATCGCGTGGTATTCAGCTATTCTACGTCGTGTCATCCCGACAGCGGAAAATCGCTCAGAGGAAAAAGGCTGTAAGATAAATCCGTTCTTTCATAGACCCGTTGAATAATTAATCCTTTCGCCGAAGCTTTCACGTTCGCTGCCCGGTTGCGTCGAGGTTTTACGAGATAATGCATAATTGACGTGGTCGCTGCCGTCGAACTAAACTGGCTTTCCCTTCTTCTTCATCTTTTTTTTTTATTCTACGTTCTTCTCTTCTTTTTTCATCTATCCAGCCATGAGGGGATGAGCACTGGCGCGGGAGATGGAGGTGGGGGCGGTGTCGGCGGCGTACAAGGCGGCGGGGGTGGAAGAAACACGCCGCCCCATGGATCGCCCACCCCCATGGACAAGGCGACTTTGAAGGTTCATCTACCCAACGGTAAAGTTTTCCCTCAAAGCCGACGTTTAACCGTCAGACTGATATACATACATTGTATATGTGTCGTGTTGTACGATCGTTTATGATTAAACACATAAATTATTCATACATGCGAAGTCAGGAGGGTTCCCATAGCTGATTTTACGAAAAAAACATTTCAGGTGGTTTCAACGTGGTAAGATTCGGCGATGCGATAGACGTAAGGGGTATCATCTCCCTGATAACGAGTCGATTGGCCGTCGGCACCAGGCACTATCGGAATCTGTACGCGATGAGACTCCATCATCCTGGTTCCGGCGAGAGTTACTGGTTACATCAAGACACCACCATGTATCAGGTATTTTCAAGTCTATAAATAGATACCTGAAAGAAGACATGATAGTCGTGGGGTAATCAAACTTTTGAATTATAAACTTTAATCAGGTCCAAGAAAAATACGAGAAGAAACACCCTCATTCCGAGTGGAGGTACGAACTCAGGGTACGATACTTGCCGCAGAATCTGAACGATCTATACGAGAAGGATAAAGTGACGTTCTTCTACTACTACGATCAGGTAAGATTTTAATATGTAGATTTTTTTTTATTCGAAATTCGAAGAATGAAGATTAATACGGTTTGTGTGTGTAGGTGCGGAATGATTATTTATGCGCGAATCATTCCGCTTTGGATCAGGATGTCGCCGTTCAATTATGTTGCCTAGAGATTCGCTACTTTTTCAAAGACATGCCGCAGATCGCCCTCGACAAGAAGAGCAATCTCGAGTATCTGGAAAGAGAAGTACGAGACTCGTTATCATTCGTCGTTTAACCGACGCGTTTTTCTCGAACTTGTTAGAAAAACAGAAATTCTTTTTGCAGGTCGGTTTGCACAAGTTTTTGCCGCGTTCCGTGCTGAACGGAATGAAACCAAAGGCATTACGAAAGCTGATACAACAACATTTCAAAAAAGTGGCAGCGTTGTCAGAACTAGAATGCATGTTCAAATTTTTCGATCTTTTGAGAGCGTACTATAGATTCGATCAAGAACGATTTATTTGCGCGTTAGGGGTAAGTTGAACCCTACCATCGTTCGTTTCACATTTAAACCGTGGCATGTTAAAATTATAATTTAACTTTCCTTATAGTCAAGCTGGTCTATACCTGTAGAACTAGTCATTGGACCAGATTTAGGCATATCTTATATGGCCCATCGAGGTGGAACGGTGGTAAGCTTTTTTTTTTCTTGACACCTGTCAGATGAAATGATGGTATTTTTTTTAAACAACACCATTTTTTCTCCCTACGTATCAATCTAGCCGACAAGAATGGCGGAGTTCTCGCAGATACAGTCGATTCAGACGCTGGTGTCCGACTGTAAAGAACATGCGAAAGCTTGTATTAAATTAAGGGTAGCTGGAGCAGCGGAAACGCTTAGCATAACTTGCTCGAGTTTAGATCAAGCGGAAAGCCTGGCAGATTTAATTGACGGATACTGTAGACTAGTTACAGGAAGCAATACTTCGTTGTGGAACAGGAAAGGTAAAATTCATAGTGAAAGATTACGAAACCAAGTTGAGAAGCGGCTGCAAACGATTGGCATGCCATAACGATAACGTAATAATTGTCATTACAATTGGAAATAGGTATTATTAACTTGACTCTGTACTAAGGCTTATCTTCTTAGCGCTGCCCTAAACAGAAAACAAAGCAGAGATATTGTAATATTTGCGCAGTAAGTTTCGTTAGCTTCATTGGCGCAGTTAAATTGTATAGTACCCGAGATGATAGAGATATGTCGTCATTATTTGTAAATGATATTCAAATAATTTCGTTTAATTTGTTTGTAAGTGGCAGACGTTATATTTCCATGCCAATATTTTATATGCGTAACTCGCACGTATCCCTTGTTATGTTAACTAACGATACTAAGCTGTATTCCTTTACACTTCCAAGCTGCATCGTGGAAAAATTATCCCTGTCCATGCAAAGGTTTGTAGTTTTGAATGATCCCGTGCTGTAGTTTAATGTTACATGGCATATTGCATGAAACACGATGGGTAGTAGATTTATTTTTACTAATTATACATTTACGTATAAAACAGACGCACATCCACCGAAGTACAGACAAGACGGTACCAACAGCCCAGAGAAAAATGCGAGCAAAACGGGAACAATATTATCAGAAGACTACGCGGAAATCGTAGACGAAGAAGGAGATTATTCGACGCCAGCCAGTAAGAACATTTCTATTAATTTAATAAGAACTTCTACGTACGTGGGTTCTGATAAATAAACTCGTTTCGTTGCGAAAATTTCAGCACGAGATTATGAAATAGTACGAAACCAAGTAGAACTAGGTGAAACTATCGGAGAAGGCCAGTTCGGTAACGTGTACAAAGGCACGTACAAAGGAAGAGACAACCAAACTATAGCTGTCGCTGTGAAAACTTGCAAAGTTGACGCGGATCTCGCAACTTCCGAGAAATTTCTGGAAGAGGCTTGTACGAATCTATATTTTAGTTAAACCGACGATAATATTATATAGTGTCTTACGTTCTTATAATATTTCAGATATTATGCAAAAATTCGAGCACCCTCATATTATACGATTAATCGGGGTATGCTCGGAAGCGCCAATTTGGTTGGTAATGGAATTAGCCAGGCTCGGAGAAATGCGAGCCTATTTGCAATCTAATAAACACCGACTAGACCTCGCTACGCTTTTACTTTACACGTTTCAACTGAGCACTGCCTTATCTTATCTCGAGAGCAAGAAATTCGTCCACAGGTATTTACTTTAATACTTTTTTAAACATTCTTAGTCGACAGGGATAATGAGAAAGAAATTTTCTACAGAGATATCGCTGCGAGAAATGTATTAGTCTCGGCCTACTATTGTGTCAAGTTGGCGGACTTTGGTCTTAGCAGATGGGTCGAAGATCAAAGCTACTATACCGCGAGTAAATGCAAATTACCAATTAAGTGGATGGCTCCAGAGAGTATAAACTTTCGAAGATTCACGACATCGTCTGACGTTTGGATGTTCGGTTAGATTTTTATAGATATCGATACGAATTTAATTTCATCCATGACGCAAATAGTCAATAAGTATTTCCTGTCGTTGTAGGTGTATGTATGTGGGAGATTTTAATGCTGGGCGTGAAGCCATTCCAAGGCGTTAAAAATAACGAAGTGATCCGTAAATTGGAGAATGGAGAAAGACTTGCGTTACCTAATCACTGCCCACCGCGATTATATTCTTTAATGTCACAATGTTGGAGTTACGAACCTAGTAAACGACCAACGTTCAAAGAAATTAGGGAAACTTTACAGTGAGTATCCAAACGTTTATTCCGATTCAATTGACATAACTTCTCAGAAAATATTTATCTAACATGCTATACAAAATTATAGTGAAATTTTACTTGAAGAAAAACACCAACAGCAAGAAACAATGAGACGAGAGAATCGGCGAGTACAAGCTATGTCTTGGGGTACGTAGAAAATAATATTGTAAATACATTTCTAAGTGAAGTAAATCATATATAATTCTTGTTCAGGTGCCGACGAAGTGCCTCCACCGAAACCATCGAGACAACCGCAGAACGCGACGGATCAATCGCAACTGACGTCCGCTGCTCCGGTTTCTACTTACATAGTCGCGCAAAGTCCGGAAGTTCTTGCGCAACTTCTCAAGGAAAATCAAACCAGGGGGGTATGTCCCTCCGTGTACACAACTCCTGCATCGCCCTTTAATACCCTAGCCGTTCAATTCCAAGACGAGGATCAAGTTTTAACCACCGCCTTGGTGTCCGATCTTCCGTTTTTCGATCCAACAATTTCGGAACCATCCGCCTCTCACGACACCCAATCGGGAGACTCCACCTTGTCCGATACCAATTTAGACTCCCTGGATTCCTCAGACACTCCTCTCATGTCCAGCCTGAGCATTTCAGAGTCAGCACAATCACAATCACCCGCTGCGAATCGAAAGCAGCAGAAGGTTAAAGAGATGCAAAATTTATACGCGGTTAGTTCTAAAGTGGTCGGTAACATTACCGGAGATTTGTATTCTCCCGTGCAAAAGTTTACTGCCTCCAGTGCCGTACCCGTCACAGCTGTCACGGCGGGTTGCGGGGAAATCTACGGCCCGGTCGCTAATTTCACGCAGAGTTCTGCTATCGTTGGTAATCTTAGCCAGAGTCCAAGTGTAGGTGGGAATTTCGGTGAGAATCCCGGAAGCTACGGGCCTAGTAGTTTGAATAGCGTTATTGTGTCGAGCAATCAGAGTCAATTTCCTACTAATAATGCGAGTCAGGCGTTCGGTGCTGGTCAGCCGGTCAGTCAGAATTCCGTTTGTGTGCAAAATCCAAGCGGCGTCGGCGTACATTCTCGTACCGTTACCTCGACTAACGTTACTATATGTACATCTACCGCTGAATGCTTGTACGGCCCGGTATTAAAATTCCGAGCACAGAACGTACAATGCCCGGGCTCAACCGAATTAAAATCCGTCAACGCGCCGGTGGGATCGTACATTCAGAATGCCAGGAATCATTTGGCCTACGCCTCAACCCCAGGGCAAAGTCTACAATCACAGCCTATGTACGCCCAAAACTATCAGCATCAACAGATCTATTCGAACATCAGCCAGTCGGGACAGCAGCCTATGTTCCTACCGCAATCACAGCACGTGCAAAACATTCAACGACAGAATTCGATCCATCAACCGGTTTCTTATATCCCGACGCAACACACGAGTCAGCAGAGTCAAATGAGCGGCGCTAACCCGATTTATACGGCACACGCGACGTCCGTCTCGGTTGTTCAGGCGCAGAAAGTGCTAGGACCGTCCTACATGCAGCAAATGCAATCTGGAATCGCCAGTCACATAGCGAACTCGCAGTCGGCCTGTGTGAATCAGCAATCGTACGGAATGGCGCAAAGTCATCCGGTTCACTTTGCTTCCGGGGCTGCGGTTCAGCCTGGCCAGCAACACGTTCACCCGAGCACGTCTAACTACGTCATCGGGCAACAAACGAGCTCCATCGCCAGCACGGAACACAGTCAGATGCAGTGTAACGTAACGAATCTCGTGACGGCCGCCGCCGCGGCAACGGCAACGCAACACGCGAAATCGTGCGCGCCTCAGATGGCGAGCGGCGTCGCGAAAATTACCACGTTCGTCACGCAAAAGCAGGATGAACAGCTGACAAGCTCGACAGACGGCACGCTCTCGGGATCCCTGATCTCCTCCGCTGTCAGTGACAGCACGATGTCATCGAGCAGCTCGATGACAGAGGAGGCACAGCAAGATCAGGTTTGACAATGGCCTCCTAGGAATGACACAATACGCATCCTCTATTATTCTGCAACAGCATATCGACTTTTTTTTTTATTTAATTAATTGAAAAATACGGTTACCTACCGCAGCACCATAATCTTTTGTTTGGTTGCGAGACAGATTTATTATTGTACATACATATTATATGTATATATATTATATACTTACATAACGTGCTTCTTGGTATTACTGCAGACATGTGCACACATTTGCTCACTCAAGCTCACCATACAAAGAAACGAATGGGCCTCTTTTCCTTTTCGTTACACAACTAGAGGATTATTTTTTTATTGTTTACGATCTGGATAATTTTTATTTTGCAGTTTTCTTTTTGGTAGGCTAATATATATCTTTGCATGAAGAATGGATATATCGTATTGTTACGAGTAACAATTTCAGCTGCATGTAACGAGTATGACTGCACTACCTTTTTTTTTTAAACTGATAATGATTTGCATCTCAAGAATTATGCATCTCTTTAATTTTATCATGTACATATGTTTAATTTTATTATTAAGAACAATTGAACTCAAGAATCGAATCATCGTTGCCTTGTGAAAAGTTTATAAACATAAACAATCATGATATAATTCTTATGTTTCAGAGGAGCGTGCAGTCGCAGCTGTTCGAAAATGCTACAGAGAACTTTATCAGCGGCATCGATGACGAGCAAAAGCTACTGGAGCAACGTCTTCTCGAGCAACAACGTCAATCGGAAGAGGACAGCCGTTGGCTGGCAAGAGAAGAAGTACGATATTTCTTTTCCAACTTACTTTGCAGTTATCCAAAACGTGATTTAACATGCGGAACTTTCTTTGCTGAAATATTTAGAAACGCTTATCAATCGCAACAAGTGGAGACGAGAGTGCTAGCCCGCCTGTTCCACGATCAGTTACACAATCACCGAATCATGAACAGCACAGTGCCAACACTAGCTCTCTGGGGTCTGACAAGGGTTCCGAAAAAGTGATTGTCGTAAAGGTAATTTTCAAACGTGATATATTGGTAATTACGATGAAAACTTATGACAACTAACTGTTTCTTGTTTGTCGTAGAAAATGGAGCCCACGCCAACTGCAGATCTAGACAGAACCAATGATAAAGTCTACGATTGTACCACTAGTGTAGTTCGTGCCGTGATGTCGTTATCTCAGGGTGCGTGTAGCAGATCGAAGGTTTACCTGTCGTTCATTTTACATTATGGTAGATTGTATATAAGTAATAATCATATTACAGGAGTGCAGCAAAGCAAGGCCGATCAGTATTTAGAATTAGTACGTAAAGTGGGTATCGAATTGAGGTCGTTGCTCTCTTCCGTCGATGCTCTCGTAGAAATATTACCGATATCTGCACATCGAGAAGTGGAAATGGCACATAAAGTGCTCAGTAAAGACATGGCAGAGCTTGTAACAGCTATGAAACTAGCACAAAATTATAGCGCTACAACGCTGGACGCTGAATATCGAAAGTAAATGATTCTCCTATGTAACGTCGATATAAAATCTTTTTAAATCCAGCAGGAAATATTCAATAATATCTCTTTTTCTTAGGGGCATGCTGTCCGCTGCTCATATTTTAGCGATGGACGCCAAGAATCTCTTAGACGTGATCGACTCGATTCGTATTCGCTATCCATACGTGGACAATCAGATATGCCAAAAGCAAAATGAGATTAGTACACCGCGAGAATCTACGCCGGAGAATCGTATCCGTTCGAGTCAATCCGGAGAACAGTTTCTGAGAAGAAGTCAGTCAAGTGAACGTCAGGTCACAACGTTCAGACAGAGCCAAAGCGGAGACCTTTTACATAGAATGGGTCAATCGGTTGATCGATCATTGCAGGTGATTTTCATAGAATAGAATACTACATATTCGTGAAACTAATAATGTCCGTGTAACAATAATGATGATCACATTTAGGGAAGTCAAACTGATGTTAACACTAGCTCCAGTTTGGAGAGAAGACATCATATTGTCACAAACAGTCTTGAACGGAATTCAACAGCTAGAAGACAAATGGCGACGAACAGTTTAGAGAGGAAGAGACCATCGTTATCCTGTAATATCAGTCCTATGAATAATTCCGTTAATTTACCACCGGTAGTACCGGTTACGTGTAATTTAGTCCAAACCGTGGGACCTGTTATTCATCCAAGTCAGACAGTCACAACGGGTATTAGTCAACAATCGGTGTTTGCAGCTAACAATAAAACGTCGAGTGACAATTCAACAAATGACAGCTAACAACGAGGTGCCTTGAATTAAGGTAAACTGAATTCAATTATTACATATTGCAACAAACCTAAAGCAAAACATTGATGATTAAGTCAGTAGTTTTACGGATGAATTTACAGGAGAACTTCGAAACAATAGTTTGTATATAGACGACATCCTACGAGTTACCCATCTACGTCTCATACAACATAACTCAACCGCAGGAGATCTAGTATTTGTGCTTTTTAGCTCTTTTTAACATTTTACTATACAGACATTTGGTCTAAACGTACTTATAGATAGGACAGTATTCATTAGATGTAGCAGTAGGAGAATTATCACTAAAAGATGTAAGTCACAGCTATAAAGAAATCACTCCAAAGCTTTAGAATTATCGTTACTATTTGTTATCGTATGACAACCGCATGTATAGGGTTACGCAATGGGCACGCTAAAAATATTTAGGACTGTAATCATACACGGGCGTACTCCATTATCTCGTGTACTTTTCTTAACAAAAAATCCGAAATTCATTAAATGAAGAAAAACAAATCATGCTGCTACAATATTGTGATGTATACGGTTCATTACCCCAGAGGTTGTTTGTCTTATTGCATCACCCTGTAGGTAGTTGAATAATTCTATATATATTTATAAATATGTATTTAAACGGACAACACGATCGGTAATATTGTGCGAGAATTTGGTTTCTTGTAGGAACACAATCTTACAATGTTGTTTTTAATACGAGTTCGTAATTTGATAGTCTATTTCCTGCGTATAAGGGAGTGAAGCGCTATAAGGAGTGATTATATAATGTAAAAAGTGGGACTGAATGTTATTTCTATTAGGTAATTATTTAGCAATTCATACCAGTTTGTGACATTTATACAAAATGTTTTATAAAAAGCGAATCATTCTTCAGCAGCAAGTCAGTTCCTACGAAATACTTATAGGAAATTTCATCTTTATACATATAAGGATGCCATCGACAACTTGTTAGCGCAATTCGCATCGACATGCGCCCAAATACAGTGCATTTACGAAACTATAAAATATTCCATAGGCATAAAGAACCTTTTTGTTTCTTACGTCACATCATTTTTACGTTTCTATGAAACTTCAAAGTCTCACTTAAAATTCATCGACGAAACACGAGTTTTCAAGATTAATAGTCACACTGACAAAACTTGCTGTTATATCTCATATCGTCCGTTTGTGGCTTTAAAGGGCGATGTGCCAAGGTGTGCTTATGAACTCAAAACAGATTTTTCTATAAATGTAATAAAATTATATAAATATATATATTATCAGTCATCGGTCCAGGAACTTATAAGGAACGTTCATAATGTTTGACGCTGCTACTGTATTGAGAACATAAGACACTTGTCTTAAATTGTGTTAAATGTATATAAATACATAATCGAAATTGACTCATTTTAAAACGATGTTGACGATTAAGCGATTAATTTTTTTTACGTCGTTAAACCGTGTGAATATTTCTAACTTTTCTACGACAGGTATTCATTTCGCTTTGTGCGTTGGAATATAATTTCGATATCCGTTATATTTTCATTTTTGACTCTTTATTGAAATACCAAAAAGATCTTTTAGGCGATCAACTTGTGATTAATCATATCGCGCGAATTCCAATATCCACGATATAAACAATACTCGCAGTGTAAGAACTATTTCATTTTCGTTCTTCAGCTCTTATCTGTAGGATGATACTTTATGCTACCGTACAGATATTTTTTACGACACTCTAGCGTGTCGTATTTGCTCAAGTACTGAAAAGTTTTCATTTCTTCCCGAAAAATTTTCAACGTCAAATTTACTTAACAATTGAGGTAATATATGATCATCTAATTAAAGTTTGAAATCGTTAAAAGTATCGTATTCTAAATGTGATTTTATGCGGTAAGAAGCTTAGAATCTTAATGTACGTGACAAATTTGATTAGCATTTCATTATTTACTCGATTTAACTTTTGGCGAATATTTCACGCGATTCCGTGTATTTACGAATCAACTTGAAAATGAATATAAAAGCTTCACAACTAAAGTTTATTCAACTATCGTGTTAAGTAATACAAAGTAAAATTTCGTACTTTATCGATGAGATGATAACATACGAGCCATTTGTAATTGTTAGTATCGATAGATAGTTGTTCTTCGAGCCAATATCACAGTACTTTCATGGAATGAGTGTTGAAGCGACAGCGGTGTACTACTGAACGTGTTACTGTTATATCAGTTAAGTGACGGATGATAAGGAAAAGAATAATGCGTAATCTCATTTCAAAGATATTTATAAAATTGTGTAAATGTAACTATGTATCATGATCACAAGCAAAATAAACTACGCGTATGATTTCAGTATCATGAATAGCTTCAGTACATAAAGTGTTTAGTATAAAAATAATTTATGACCTAATGACACATTATTAATTACTTTCCATGTTTCGAACTGTAATATTTCCTACCATTAACTACTGAACACCTTGCATATTTTGTTAAAAGTGCATTGGCATCCATTTTACTTGTTGTTAAACATCTGTAACAGGAAATGTTCACATAAAGAAGGACGATCTTGTAGTCTACAAACGAGAAGTTCTTTTCACTTACAAAATGTAAGGTGTTATTTCCTGTACTGTCCATTTATCTTTTGCTTTAAAAAGTTCATTGAATCTTTCATTAATATTCTTTGGCAAATCTTTTTCGGGGAAAGATACAACTTCCTTTTTCATTGATGAACTGTTCCATGTAACAAGAGCTAATCCACTAATATATTCTTCTTTTGGCTCCATTTCTAAAAATAATCATTTAATTGTATCATAAACGCCTTTATTTCAGTAAGGTTTCACTTACTTTCTGGAGTACCAATACGCCATGATTCCATAAATTGTTTATATTCAGTTACTGGAGAAGCAGTAAGTAGAACTTTTCCCAAAGTTTTACAACATTTTTCCTCGTTGTATCTATAAAATTATACCTTTAATTACAAGATTTTAATTCAAATCCACTGATTATTATAACTACATACATGGGTAATACCTATATAAAGGTGTGCCATCTTTTTTCGTTTTTTCACTTGGTTCTGTATACTTTTTAAACAAGGTGTCAAAGACTGGTTTCAAAATAAGTTCTTCTAAAGACTCATATGTTGCTTCTCTGTCTACTTCATCCAATTCCCATGAATTCTCGTCAAAAAGATCCAGCATTAATGTTAAACTTCTTGCCTCACATTCAAATGATATAAGACGAAAATATCCTTTGTGAATGAATCCATTAAATAGTGCATAGTTTGTTGAAAACTAATAGTCCAATAGAATACTTCATAAAAATAACGTAAAAAGAATACCATCTATGATAACTATTAAATGATCATTTATTGCTTGATTCAATTCATCTTCACTGGCTTGTATCTCATTTCTCAATCTAGCCCAATCATAAAAAACGTCCGGTTCTATTGCTGATTCATATTCTACTCCTTTAAAAGAAGATGGCTCAAGAATACTAAGTAAGTGTTCCAATTTTGGCTTGGTCTCCTTCACCTTGAATGAAGATAAAACTTTCAAAGATATTTACACATTTTTGTTAACATTTCAATGTGTTTCAATTCATGTACCTCTAAATACGTATGAAAAATCCCTGTAATACTATGACTTTCTATTGTCCTATTACCTATCTGTTTTTTTGTTTCTTCTGAGAATTTTAAATTTGGTACCAGCAAGCAGGAATTGGATGTTTCTGCCTCTCTTACATCATATGTGCGATTCTTAGTGCACAGCACTGCAGCATTATTTTTATTTCCTTGGAATGTTAAACTAAAATATCATATCATCTATACTTCATTCATATTTCAGCTATTTGAAAAGAAGTTCGAATCCTAAGTAAGTATGTATACCTATCCCCTTCTTTAATTGTGTTGAGTAAGTGATCATCCAGTTCTAATAACTTTATACTCTTCTCTGAATCGACTCTGGGTGTGCAATATAAAACTTGCGTTAGATTATTTAGTCCGGACTCTTTAATAACAGCTAACTGTAGGGCTTCATGGATATCTTCCATCGTCCTCAGGTATCTATAAAAATCAATTTATTGTCAGAAAGATAATATTCTGATAGTAGTAACATTATCCTGAATGCATTGTTGTAAATAATAATTATAGATCATATTTAAACCACATATGTTATGGGCAAAGAATCAAAATTTACCCAGTATTTTCAGTTTCCATTGCTTGTAAACAGGTTAAAAAAGACAGCGGTAAAATACAATATTATTTCGCTCCTTGTAACGTGATAACTACAACGATCAAAACGTTTTAAATAGGTATTCTTTATAGAAGATAAATCCTTAGTCTGTTATACATTCACGCGCCAGTTTTTATTTGGTCCAATCGTGATCTAAATCAAACCAAAGAAACAGTATGACGATGTTGCGGTTTCGATTTATCGAAAACTACTGCACTAGTAGCCATATTAATTGCTATTGCGCTTATTAACAAACTTTGCTGTGATCAAAAAGTCTGACTTTAGACAAGTTTCGTTTTCATTGGGGTACGTAGAACCCTTTATCCGTGAAGAATACAGCATATCAAATATGATACTAAATAATATCCTTCCATAAAACGTAACTGTGAAAACGAAGAACGTGCTATAGAAGTAATAGTGACTTGTTTTCCTCTCTATGCACGCTTATGATTACATTTTATGTCTGTTATCTATTTAAAAGTTAATTTCTGACGTATACGTATGTAAAAACGTATGCTGATACATTTTAATAACGTTAATGCTGTACGATTTTACACGTCATAATACTTTCTTCATGTGCAACGTAACCTTTGCATTGTCAAAAAGTGATGACTAATGAAAGATTGACCTTGCATATGAACATGGAAATGTGTTATTTGACAATTTAATAGAAACTACTAAATATATTTTGCAACTTTGTAGAAATTTACTGCATGTTTTCGAAATTACGAATTTTCTTTAACGTTCCACATCAGACCTTAAGTATTTATATTCAATCACTATTTGTTTCTAGAGAGTCTATACATCAAATAAGAAAGAAACATGTCAAACGATATGAACACACAAGCTGAAAAGGTATGTTCCCTTTAAAGTATTATGCATGTCTAAAACTTCTGCATGACAATTGGGATGTGTGAAATGTATTTAATAAAATAATATGCTATCACTATTGGGCTCCTAATACAATGAGATTTCAATGATTTCTCTAACTGGAAAACTGGAAAACTATGGGTAAACAAAAATGTTGATTAATACTACTTTTTCCTTTGGATCAAGCCCAATGAGGAAGAAAATGTCGATAGAGCAGACGAAGAAGAAGGCAGATCATCTATTGACCTGCATGCGGTACCTATTTCTGCAAATTAAACTTTTGCTGCTTAACAATGTGTTCTATATTATTTACCCTGTCTTTTCTTTTTCTTATTAATACTAGTTTATGTCGTACAGTAGTTTGAACACGTTCGTGGTAACTTAAATACAAATACCAAGTGATATCATATGAATAATATACTAAAATTTTAGCAAGAGAGTGGTCCAGTTTACGGAGGTTGTGAAGGACCCAATGCAATGTATGTAAAATTGGTCAGCAGTGATGGACACGAATTTATTGTTAAACGCGAACATGCATTGACTAGTGGAACCATCAAAGCCATGTTAAGCGGTCCTGGCCAATTTGCTGAGAACGAAGCTAATGAAGTTAACTTCCGTGAGATCCCGTAAGTCATTACACTACAAACTTCCAAATATGATGTATAAAAGTATCTAATGTATGCATTAAATCATCTTTTGTTACAGCTCTCATGTATTGCAGAAGGTTTGCATGTACTTCACTTATAAAGTACGTTATACAAACAGCAGCACAGAAATTCCAGAGTTCCCAATTGCACCTGAGATTGCACTAGAACTACTGATGGCTGGAAACTTCTTAGACTGCTAGATACATTTCACAAGTGCAATAGCTATCAGTAATTCAATTTCCAGTCATAGGCGAATTTTTCTGTTGCAACCACTGCTTCAGGATTCATCGACGTACTGTGACTTGTTTTTAAAAGGACAGCTATAAATCGAAGCAAACAATTCACTGCTTTGAGTTCTTATTTTTAGATCTGTGAAGTATGGACATTCTAATGTGGCATAATTACGTTACCAGGAATCATCAGTGTATACTAAAACATAAGACCTAACACTTATGAATCCTGAATACTCTGTATGTTATGCAGAGAACACGGAAGATGCGTCGCATTGTATCAATTTTGATAAATAAGTAACGTCGAATTTGCTGCTCACATGTGGGACACTACTTGTAATCGACATTTACGTTTTTTAGCGACATAATAAATCACCATTTTAAGAATCAATTCATGTTGAGAGCCGATACATCGATATAATGCTATATATAAATGATTGCTCGACGAACTGAACAAACTACTGACTTTTCAGATAGAAAGACAGTTATTAACTGCTAAACGTCTAGTAATTAATATGGCAGCTAATCACAAAATTCTTTATATTGAAATACAGATCCTTCATGATTAATGATACAATGAGTAGATACCCTTGTGTAGTTATGTTTTTCAATTAAATATAAGAATATTTATTTTTTGGTTTATATTTTTAATAGAAATTATACTTCCTGTACATTATTTTTTAGAAAATTCTTCAATGGTACCTCATATTTTGCAAAAAGGAAGCCAGAGTATGTAGATTGTTACGTAGGGTAAAATACATTTAAACTAATTTTGAAATTCATACACACTATGTAATACGCTATAAGGAAGTATGCGTCACATTAAACTTTTACAGAATTATTACAAAGTGTGTTGATGACTGTATTCTAATAAACACAAGATAACTGCAGTAATACAGTGTCCTACTTTCATTATCTATCTAGTTAACTGAATAGATTTATAAATTTATGAAAATAATGATTTATTCACATTGTTCAAAATTTAAGAATAAATATATCGATCAACTGTTAAATATAATTTTAATCACTGAAATGATATCATCACTATCATATAAATTTACAATACAGTGGTGTCTTATAAATATTACATAAAACTGTAATCTGATAAAGTAAAATATAATTCTATCATACGTTATCACATTCAAATGATAGTTATCTTTTACTATTCAACAATTCAAGCCATATATACAGAATCTGTTCATGATACCCGTCCCTTATCTATCCTTTCTCAGACACATATTCATTTACTTTTCGCATCCTTTTCAATGTCCTTAAACTTTGCCTCTAGTCTCTTTGAATACGCAGCTAACTTGTAAGCAGCCTGCTCCAACTTTGTCACACTGTCATCAATCTCATTGATATTGTCCAGTATCGGATGGAGCTTTTTGTACTTCTCATTCAGAGAGTCCAACGACTGAGCTGTGTTGGTACAGATAGTTTTCAACTCTGTGTACTTCGCAATTGTCTCCTTGTTCAATCGCTCTAGTAGCCGATAATCTGCGTGGGTGGCTGTTAGCTCCTCCTGTAAGTACTCGCCTGTCTTTTGAAACATAGTGTTCGCCAGGCGACTCAAATTCGGGTCGTGCGGATCGAGAGCCTCGAAGCTGCTGGTGCTGGTTGAAAGCGTCGTTCCACGCTTTGGAGACTCGCATCGCAGATTATCGGCGAACTGATCCGCGTGAGTTTCGTCTGACATTGTGTTAGAAGAATTTGTTGTAGAAAAAGTAGTAAACAATTCACATGCTGATAGTCTGTCAAATATATGTATTGCGTATAACAAGAGTGGAAACTACATTTCGGAGTACAGCGCCATCTGTGAAACCGATCTCTAAAGAAGGTACAAGCCCTCGAATTGTTCGTTATTTGAAATCGACGATTATAATGTGAAACAAACTTATATCAATTTCTATGAGTTTATGAAAAAGAATGTTACAGAAATATTATCAATGTAACTAATTTTTATTATACTTTACAACAATATGTACAATACACAAAATTTGTACTGTACGTATACAAGATAACGCTATTACGTTTTTTTTCATAATAGATACATAATATCAATGGCACAACTATGTATATGATATACACATAATTTCACTACTTCCGTTAGTTCGTGTTTCTTATAAGTATGAAGTTCATACAAGGAAGTAGTTAACTTACTAAATTTATATCGGAAAAGATCCATTGCACTTGTAAATGTAAAGAAATCATTCTTATGTATTAGGTCCCTTTCGATTGACTCTGAAGTTACATATTAATCAATGTTCTTAATATAACGTAAGTTATGCATTTACTCCTCTTCTGCTTTGGTCTACACTTTGGTAACTAGACACCACCATGGCTTATACTTAACAGCTTAGCCAACAATATGGAAGATAAGCTATTTCTTGAATATCTGTGAATTGTTAAATGGCAACTACCTTCATAATTACTGCTAACATTTATAGCCATTTGGATTCTTTTGCTGCCACTTCCAAGTATCAGCACCTACAATAAATTATTTAAAAGTTGTAAACTTTCCCACCCTAATCCAAAGTAGCCTTATTTTCATGAGGGACTTACACATATCATCGATATTTTTAGTGGCTTGCCATTCTAATTCCTTGTTTGCTATACTAGCATCTGCATAGCTAGAAGCTATATCACCAGGCCTACGTTCCACTATTTTGTATGGTATTTTTTTCCCAGATGCTTTCTCAAAGGCATGTATAACTTCAAGTACAGAATAACCCTTTCCAGTACCCAAATTAATTGCTTTAAATCCAGTTGGATTACGTGTTTTCTGATAGATCATAGCTTTTACATGCCCTACTGCTAAATCCATGATATGGATATAATCACGTACACCTACAAATTTGATTCATTATAGTATTTGTATTCTGTGCTTTTAGTAAATAAAAGCAGTCATTGCTTTTCGAATCATATCCTGTCTGATAACCTTTTTTCACACTGGAAATAATGTTATCTAATCATATTTCCTGAGAACAAAAAATATGTTTTGGCTATTGCTCACCAGTTCCATCAGGAGTATCGTAATCATTACCATACACCATTAACATGTCCCGTTTACCAACAGATACTTGAGCAATAAATGGCATTAAATTATTTGGAATACCATTAGGATCTTCTCCAATTTCTCCAGATGGATGAGCTCCTACTGGATTAAAGTATCGCAGAGATATGACAGACCACTCCTAAAAGATTGTTTCTGATAAGTATTTCATAAAGCTATAAAATCTACAAACATTTCAACCAAGTATGTGTACCTTATCGGAAGCACACAAATCTTTCAAAATTTCTTCCACCATGTACTTGGTCTTTCCATAAGGGTTTGTACAATTACCAGTTTTCATATTTTCAAGCAAGGGCAATTTTTCAGGAATGCCATAGACAGTGGCACTACTTGAATAGATAAAACGTTTGAGTTTGTGTTCCCGCATAACTTCTAATAAATTCAAAGTCCCAGTAACATTTGCATTGTAATATTCTAAAGGCTTCTGGCAGGATTCCCCTACTGCTTTCAAAGCAGCAAAGTGTATGACGCATTGGAAAGTGTGCTACAATATAATTGTGATTACATACTTGACAGTGGTTAATTAATAATTAATAAATCCTTTACCTTCTGAAATATACTCCTCAATTCGTTAATGTTTGTAATATCACAAGGAATGAATGTCACATTTTTGTTTACTAATTTTTCTACTCTCAACAAACATTCAGGTTTTTCATTGTTTCCTACAAACACCAACATACATTTTTAACGATATGTGAGTAGTATCTTAGTTATCAGAGTTATTGCAGATTTATAATTGGCAGTATACATATAGGCTTGTACATAAATATATACAATGTAAGTATTGTTAATAAGTCTCCTCAATTTTACTCAAAATCCATAATGTACCAGTGCATATTATTCCATTACAATTCAATTTGCAAAAAGGACTGAGTATTTCATAGTTTGGTTTGTTACATCTCACCTTTATAAGCATTACTAAGGTTGTCTATTACCACCACCTTAATGTCTGCCTGTAGTAGTTCCAATACAGTATGAGAACCAATATAACCAGCACCCCCCGTCACCAGTACATTCCAGGATTCACTTGCCATTGTTTATTGTGCTGTACCAATTGTTACATTTTTATATCATACTCTACAATTACTTGTTTTTCAGAAAAGGAAAAAAGTTATCCGGTGTTCCAGTATTAGGAACAAATTAGTATTAGGTAAAGGCAAGAAAGCAGATATAATCATTTTTGTACATTTATAATTAAATCATTACAGTTTAGCATTAAATTTGAAGTATGCACAAGCTTTAGAGAAAAATTAATAGTCGAAGATCTGTAATTATGTACAAAGAGTTGCTTGATGACTGACATTGTAGAGAAAAAGTATTAAAGATATAAAGACTAAATGACAAACTGTATAAAAAGGAAAAATGTACCTCGAATGTTTCTCTAACTGTATAACCTCACTTTACTACAGTCGCAGATGCACTGGCATTATCGCAATGTAAGTGTGATAGAAATATCGTATTTCTTGATAAAGTTATATAAGCCTGACACATCATCATGCATTTGCCACGGGTACAATAAAGTTATGCATGTCTTTGAATTGCTATCTAAACGTCTTGCAATCAATTCGTCTTACACTAATTTAAGACTATTTATATACAAAAGTACGTGAGTTATGTCATTCAATTTTTTCGACGCTAATTCATTCGTCGAGAGCTCAAAGAAATATGCTCTACAAAATGCATATAGCAGTAATTACCAGGTATTACTGTGTATTAACTTTTGATCCGTATTTCATCGCCACGTCAGTTTGTAAACAATTCATATATCTTTCCCATTACCCCCGCGAAATGATTAATTGATAGCACAAACGAGATATAGAGTAGATCAATTACCGGCATTCGTGTCAGAGATGTAAATTACCGACACGTTGCTGTTTTGCACAGAAGAGGTATTGAATAGACCACTCATCCCCATGCTTTTCGATGTCACTGGTTTTGAGGGCTCTAGAGCCCACTTACCATTTTAGTGTCAGTAGCCACGTTACCATTTTAGGTTCGAATCTAGGATGACCAGTGGTATAGAAGCTATAGTCTGTGCGTATTAATAATGTTACCATTGTGAAGGGTAGCAACGTTACCATTATGGGTTCGAGTCTAGGATGACTGAGGGTATAGAAGCTATAGTCTGTGCGTATTAATAATGTTACCATTGTGAAGAGTAGCAACGTTACCATTATGGGTTCGAGTCTAGGATGACCGAGGGTATAGAAGCTATAGTCGGTGCGTATTAATAATGTTACCATTGTGAAGAGTAGCAACGTTACCATTATGGGTTCGAGTCTAGGATGACCGAGGGTATAGAAGCTATAGTCTGTGCGTATTAATAATGTTACCATTGTGAAGGGTAGCAACGTTACCATTATGGGTTCGAGTCTAGGATGACTGAGGGTAGAGAAGCTATAGTCTGTGCGTATTAACAATGTTACCGTCATGAAGAGTAGCAACGGTACCATTTTGGGTTCGAGTCTAGGATGACCGAGGGTATAGAAGCTATAATCTGTGCGTATTAATAATGTTACCATTCCTTCGTCGTTTCCGCAAATCTGTAGATATCGACCCCAATCTTTCACTGCTGTATTCGGTTTCGAATTCCCCGTTATTACTCATTTCAATATATATTAACACATAATTTCTATGATTTACAGGGCTCTTTTCACGCGGCACCCTGGGAAATAGCAGCGACTTAGAACGGATTCCTCCTAACAAGAATTATTTATAACGATTACTAAATTTAAGGGAATTACTTAAGTTATATTAATAGTACGTGAAATTATGTAGTTTTATCATGTATATTACACGTATTACAACATTAATAAATATGTATTTGGTAAAAACTGAGTCTTCATTTATAACAATTATTCCTATCCTTTCCTCTTATGCATTAGATTAATTTATAAGTTCCGCGTCAGGGGTGGGCAGTAAAAGTTTCGCGTGGAATTTATGCTTAAGTTTTATATATCGGATGATCTTGAAAATGATGACGTCACAGGGCCTAATTCTTGCCACCTCTTATGATATCATATTCTCCTGGTTGAAGATACGAAAATTCCGAAATATTGGTCGAAGACTGCAAAACTATCAAAGATCGCGTGACCTTGAAACTGATGACGTCACAGGGCCGTACTCGTGCCACCTCCTATGCTATCATATTCTCCTGGTAGAGAGACGAAAATTCCGAAATTTTGATCTTTGAACGTAAAAGTTTCTAAGATTGGATGACCTTGAACTTGATGACGTCACGGCCGAAAGCGTGCCACCTCTTATGCTATCATGTTCTCCTGGTAGAAATTCTGAAATCCCGTAAAATTTGAAAAATTTTCCGAAATCTGGACTTTGTAACAGGATCACATGACGTCATAGGAGGTGGCACGAAGTTCGCGGATTCTTGGAAATGACGTCACAGTTCCAGGAATTTCCGCGAATTAATTCGCGGTGCGGATTTCGAAGTTAAAACGAAAAATTTCCGAAAATCTGGACTTTGTAACAGGATCACATGACGTCATAGGAGGTGGCACGAAGTTCGCGGATTCTTGGAAATGACGTCACAATTCCAGGAATTTCCGCGAATTAATTCGCGGTCCGGATCTCGAAGTTAGAACGAAAAATTTCCGAAAATCTGGACTTAGTAACAGGATCACATGACGTCATAGGAGGTGGCACGAAGTTCGCGGATTCTTGGAAATGACGTCACAATTCCAGGAATTTCCGCGAATTAATTCGCGGTCTGGATCTCGAAGTTAGAACGAAAAATTTCCGAAAATCTGGACTTTGTAACAGGATCACATGACATCATAGGAGGTGGCACGAGTTCGGCCCTGTGACGTCATCATTTTCAAGGTCACCCGATCTTTGATAATATTACATTTTCTGATATCGTTTTGTTAACATCGAGACTTTGTAACAGGAACACATAATGTCACAGAAGGTGGCACAAAATCCTCGTTGTTCACGGATTATCAAAGATTTGTTTTACGACTAAGAGTAAAGGGTTTAAAATTACGAAACTCGTGATATACCATAAATACGATTTATTCAAAGATTTGTAATTTACAATACAAGACCTACAGTCTATAGGCTAAATATAATAATTGGTAAAAGTCTATAGGCTAGATATAATAATTGGTAAAACATATAATTCATAACTTATACGCTAAGTGTCATAAATAATCCATCACATAAACTAGAATCACTGCACTTGCTGATCGTTGCTTCAGATAGTTTCTGCAATACTGTTTCCATCTGTAAACACACAAAGAAATCGATTATTTAATTAGCCAATTTATAGTTACCAGTGAAACAAGTTGGCAACAAGTAGGACGATCATCGATCGTTGTAAAGACCAGAGTTAGGAAGGCCCTGGAGGTTCCATTGTATGTTAAACGATGCATACAGCCAAAAATGTTTATCTACGTCAACGAAGTGCAGTAAATCTATTGAAATTCCAACGTGTCGCTAACTCAGTTTCCGAGCACGCAATTCGGTAATTCAGTTTCGTGAACACCGAACCCCGTAAGGTGATAGGTCTATCCAATACCTCGTCTGTGTCCGTATTTATCGTGACAACTCCCACGATATTTTGTGTTCTTGTTACAAAATCACAATTTCGGCAAAAGTCAGAAAATATGTCTGGCTTAGAATTAATGTACTAGGAGAATATGATAGCATAAGAGATAGGGCATTTCTCGACCTCGGCTTCCAAATTATTTTAATGCATAAGTGGAAAGGACAGGAATGGTTGGTATAAATAACAATTCGATTAATACCAAAAACTATTGGTATAACTAATTAGTTCAATTTATAACTAATTCCTTAAAATAGTGATATTAATTACAACTAATTCTCACTACCACGAAGTCCATTCCGAGTCGCCGCTGTCCTCCAGGATACTGTGTGGAAAGATTCTGTGAAATCATAGAAGTTAAATTAGTACGCAAATTCATATACCCAAACTATTACTTGATTATTACTCATACCAGATTCTTACTACACTAACAAGTAAGAATATTTAGAGAATAGGTATGTGCAAAGCATAGCTTTTCTGATCTACGGAAGGAACGTTTCCTTCACCTGTAGACGGAACGAATTTAAAAGGAATTCTTTCGGTTTCTACCTGTTCCGTCAATTTCCGAAGGGATGACCAAGTAGAAAAGCCGAAGAACACAGACACAACATGATTGCATCTGTAGCAGTGCAGGTAGAATATTTTCGGAGATTGCTGCCACTGGCTGGAAGGGCTTAAGCACCTGGCGCGTGTAAGTACAGTGCGGCAAATTAAGGTTTATTTGTTATTTCTACAAGGATCTTTTATAGAAATGTTGAAAGACTCAATGCTATGTTAACAAATGAATTCATTAATGCACACGTAGAATCAATCATTCCCAATTAAAAAACGAATCCCAAAGTCTACTCAATCTAGCTTTCTATCGAACAATGGACAAGGTTTCATTGATTTCGGTCGCTTTGATATTTCCAGGAGCAGAAAAGTCCCAGGCCCTAGCGGGGCCTTATACCGCACGGTTTTGTTCTTTCCAGCCTCCCACGAGTGAAACTTGCTGTTAAATCCCCTCCTGAGAGAGGAGGACGATCCAATCACAGTTTACCTCGACGTTCCCGCGTCGCGACCTTAAAGCCTTAGAGCGTCGTCGGCAATCACTTCTCACATCGCAGGCTCGCGGTCGTCGCCATATTTGCCAGTGCGCGATTTTCACGCGAATGTTACTTTGACATCGCCGATTCCGGTGGCAGTACATACGATGCGTCTACTTCTGTGATCGGATGTAGAAATGTACATACATACATACATACTAACGACGATGCCATTGTACTGATTGTGCGTGATTGTAGAGAGCACTCTTAACGACGGCCAATTACGAATTCCATAGACTTCCGGATGATAGAGAGATCGTTGCACCGTATAAACTATATACGCAGCATTAAAATATATACCGATCGGATCGAAGAATAAACATCGGGAGGCAAACGAGTGCGTGAAAGCCTCGTTCGTCGTGCTGCCGTCACTGCGGTCACGGACGACAAGGTTTCACTTGGAATGCCCCACTCGATGTTACGGCACTGCGCCTTGTGAAATGCGGCCCCGCAACGAGAAAAACGGGGGCCCGGCCGAGCGCATTAGCTCTCGGGAGTGCAGTATCGCTAGTATCCTCAGGGTTTCGTAACAACGAGCACCGACGACTCGTCTGCCCGTACGTCTATTTAAACGTCCGTGTCCGTCCGCTACCTTCCTGGGACACCGTGAACGCACAATGTTTCCGCGTGTTAGCCGGGACACGATTGACAGATGGAACGCGAACATACCAACGCGAACGTTCGGTGTTACGGCGTGACGCGGGGACGACGACTCTTTAATACCGTGACGAAGCCACGACGGATCGTCGACATCGCCGGGATTCCGTTCGATGCGTTCGAAGAATTCGACGAGAGTGAGGGGGTTGTTACTGTCTCGCGTCTTCGTTGGATAAGGATTCCCGAAGTGTACATAGACGCGGTGAGCGTGTCGATGCGTACGGAGCGTATACCTACCTACCTATAATAACCGCGTAAATCTGAAACGGTAATCGTGGGCGATACGTGGGGTTAGAGAGCAAAACACAAAAACAGCGTCGTAAGGAAAGGTGGCAAGAACGGTGAACAAGTAAGAGGAAGATAGGGAACAACCGTTCCGAAAACGAACGGGCCTGCTTTGAACGCGAGGGGCCCGTTCGGCGATTAAACGAGTCGTCGCGTTGTACCTCTATCAGGTGGACCACCTCTTAAGTAGTAAATCCGATCTTAAAGGAAGAGGAGAGAGAGAGAGAGAGAGAGTGAGAGAGAGAGAGAGATAGAGTAAGGAAAGAAAGAAGAAAGGAAGAAAGAAAGAGGACGGAGCGAGAGATCGCGCGCGCTGACCCAGATTTTAGCGGGTCGAAACGAGGCAAACCCGGCACGGAAGAAGAAGAAACAACTCCACGGTGGACTTTCTGAAATGGGACACGGCGCAGCCTGGAGCTAAATTAGCCGCAATGTCCAATAAGAGTAAGTCCCAGCCGCAGCAGCAGCATCCTTCGCACGTGATCAAGTCGGCAGTGGACCAGGTGCCACCGCGATATCAGCCGCCGCCGCAACCTACCAGCGGTATATTGAAAAATCCTCATTTCGGTACGGCGACCACCGCACCGATAACGGTGCAAACGACCACGACCAACACGCCGCAAGGTCCTGCGACGACCTTGAATCATCATCATCAAACAGGAACGCAATCGCGACCGGTCACGCAGCCGAAGGATGCACAGAGCAAGTACTCGCCGAGGATAGAGCATCGTCATCATCCTCAGGGCGGCAACACGTTGACCGCGGCCGTTACGAAAACGCAGCCGCACGGTTATCTTCAGGCCAAGGTCGGCCAAGGTCAGTACCTGCCACCGAACAGCCAGTATCCCACGGTGACCACCGGGCAGACCACGTCGATCAGGCAGAGGATCACCGACGACGAGTTCCTCAGACTCGGACCCGTGGAGATGCTCAAGTTCGTTCGTAAAACCGAGAGTGACATCGCGAGGCTCGCCGCCGAGCAGAATCGACAAATACAAAGCTTGGTGAGTTTCGTTCGTTCGATTTTCATCTACTTTTTGTTATCGTATGTACACGCTTATGAATCGTGAGGGGAAAGACACGTGAAAAGACGTAACAGACACGCGTGCGCGTCATCGCCGGGTGACAGGTAAATACAGATGGACGGGAACCGTTTGTCATGTATGTACCGTATTCTTTTTCCAGATATTTATTCCATGCGTTGTTACAGCAGCGTCTGGTATCGTTGAGCAACCCGATTACGTCTTGTCGAATGTTAAACGCGTCACACGGATGTTTTTGAGCCTCTTCTAGGTCACGCGGGTCGAATGGGCCGTCGTAATTTCAGGCAGTCACGCACACGTGAACTTGACCGCAAATGATCTCCACGACAATTCGATTCCCTTTCTGTATTTTCCACGAGAGAACGATCAACTAAACGAACGTCTAACGGAGATATTATACGTACCGTGTAGCAATAGTGTCTATCTATCGATGCTATTCGTAAATGTTGTATCAAGTATTTTATAATTATAACAACACGTGTATATTTAAAAGGGATATCCAAGTGACCGGGGGAAATTAATTGACTTTCAGCTCAGCGAGCTCCGCGCCTTGAAAGAAGCCAACCAAAGATTAAGCGATGATAATCAGGAGCTGAGGGATCTTTGCTGCTTCTTAGACGATGACCGACAAAAGGGACGTAAGCTGGCGAGGGAATGGCAGAGGTTCGGACGATACACCGCGAGCGTTATGCGACAGGAAGTCTCCGCTTACCAGAATAAGCTGCGACAACTGGACAATAAGCAGCAGGAACTCATAAAGGATAATCTGGAACTAAAGGAGTTGTGTCTGTACCTCGACGAGGAACGAGGAGGTGGACAGAGGGACGACGGCGATGGTTCGAGTTCAAGCACGAATGCCGAGGAAACCGCTCCACCAAGACCTAGACACGCGTCGACGTTTAACGGTAAGATGTCGTAAGACTGTGTTTAATTATGGTAATCAAAGACCAGAAGTTCTTTGTATAATATATACGAACAAATTTTACAGACCAAACTATGCAGTACGTTAGAAGTTTAGAACAACGAGTGAAACAGCTCGAGGAAGACAAAAGTGTGTTACAAGCACGAGCGCAAGGCTGGGAAGTGCCACCCGGGGAACTATGGGACAATCAAAACAGCCCGGGCGATAATCCCCATCTAGGAAGTCGACCGGAGGCTGTGGTACGGGCTCTTCAGGTTCTCGAAGTAAGAGAACAACTTGAAAGAGAGGGCGGCCACGACGGCGAGAAGGCTTTGGTTCGAGAAATGTGCAATGTGAGTAGGAATTTTTCGCGGAAAAATATATCTAAAATATACGAGACAATGGGGTAACATCGTGGACTTGTTTTTTTGTTGCAGGTTGTATGGAGGAAGTTAGAAGAAGGTCCTCAGACAAGGCATTGACAATCGTAGTGTGAAAGTGAACCGTCAAATTGTAGTATAAACATTATCGCGCAGTTCGTTCACCCGGATAGCGTATCGAATAGTATTATAGCATTTAATGCGAATGATGTTATGAATTTCATAGATTTATGAATATGTACAATTATGTTAATGTAAGAACATTTTGCCATGTCGGCGATATTATATAAAGCCCGTAGTGCCGTTAGCTTGCCTACATGAACTGTTAATAAACTCTATTTTTATTATAAAATTTATACGATCACTTCTAAGCACCCCGTGAATACTGTTCTTTTTTTCAGAGCCGCGGAATAAACGAGACTCGCGTTAATATCGACGTTAGGTACGGCCGTATACTTTTGTTTTAATGACAAAATCTGTATTCATCTAGAAAAATGAAGAGCAAGACGACGCGTAACGTCGAAGAGACGCTATCGCGTCGTTAAGGTCGCTACTGAAAGTAGCATCCCATTCACGAGTTAATTATCCGCGGAGTTTACTCTACACCGCTTTTCACAAAAGAGACCCGTTTTGTACAGTGATTCTATTTCTATTTTTAACCCATCAAAGAATCGTCTTTCAATGGTAGCGTACCAGACTGCCCCAGATTGCTTTCAGCACCTGTTTATGAATTATCTAGTTCTGCAGTGGTACACGTTACGCATAATTTATACGAAACAGAAGTTACAACTAAGCAATTATAGATCACCCTTTATTAAATCATACCAAAGTTCGATATTGTCTGAAATAACTCGTATCAATTACACAGTACCTATGGATTTCCATTTGTTTACGTATCAACGATTTACAATCGTATAATTCATATTCATATCATTATTAATTACCCATTGTACTGTTACATGAAAATAATGTATTTTTATATGGGAACACCTGGAAGTATGGTTTACCGGTATGATACAAAGTTATTAAAAGTCTTGTAAGTTACAGTTCTTTAGATTGAAATCGGCGTTCTACGGTACATCCGTAGATCATCGCGGACACTCGTCGCCGAGTTTGCGCCGATCCGGATCACGGGCTCTGGTGGGGATCGCATCGGGATACTCGTGTCAGAGAGATGAGAATCACCGGTGATGTGCGTGTACAGTGGCCTCGGGGAGGACAACGCAAGGTTCATCCTCCTTTTCGTTGTCCTGGCGGCGTATATGCTCGCTGGCGCCGCTCTTTTCCAACGACTGGAGGCTGACCTTGAAATACGACAGGTATCGATAATCACTAAAAGATTCTTTAATTGCCAACGGAATAGTATAATTTCTATTATGTTAATCACACGGGATGATTCAATTGAACACGGTGTAAATGCAACAAGTGAACGGGAATTTTTCTTTTCCATGTAACACAGGCTGCGGAGTTTTGGCGCGTGTATCACGCTTTCCGAAGACAACACTTGCAAAGCAGTCCTGTTGCACTTCAAAGGTTGCACGAGCTATTGTACGCTTACGGAAACGCATCGTCGACTGGCATCATTCATAAAAGACGCCGCTGGGATTTCCCTGGCAGCTTTCACTTCGTGGGCACCATCGTTTCCACGATCGGTAAGAAATTTATCAGCAACCCATTTGGAATTCTAAACATTTCGATACATACCGCAAGTGAACCGAAGCAATGGGGTCAGTAGAGCGGCAAGACGTCCGTATGCTCTGTGTGTGCTTTATCTTAATTGTGCTTCTCTTTGTTTTTCATTCATCCGTGGAGAATTGTTACGAATAATTGTACCAATAATAATTTACAGTGTAACTTTGATCCGTAGAGTTCATTAATTATTCACGCTTAATCGACGGGATGCTTTAATTAATATCATTTTAAATATACAGACAAAAAAATGTTCTCCACGATACTCGTAGCTTTGTATCTCGTACGATTATTTTCCAGTCGCGAAAAATGTTTTCTGGGAAATGTCAATCTATCGACGATTGTATTATCGCGCAAAAGTTGATTCGTAATTGTGTTAAATAAAGGGGTAAGGGTCGTCGTCCGCGGCACGCATGAGAATGCACCGGTGAATTCCAGAATGTTAATATCTGGCGACCTAGTCTCACAATTACCCTCTCGAACTACACTTTGCCCGGCGTTCTACATAACGTATACACACACGCATTCGTACGGAAGAATCGTAGACTTGATTCCGAATCTATTTCCAGGATATGGGAACACATCACCGCAGACAACGGAGGGCAAAGTAGCTGTTGTTCTCTACGGTTTCCTCGGTTGCTCTGGTAAGACATTATAGTCTTGTTATCATCCGTTACGAACGCGAGATAAAGCAAAAGATTTTCTAACGGTCTTTCAACGCAGGTGGAATCCTATTCTTCAATTTATTTCTCGAGAGAATTATCACCTGTATCGCAATAATTCTACGAGCACTCCACGTGTTTCGTTTGAAACGTCGCGTTCGAAGGAATGCCCTTGCATCTCGTCGGATTTCATCCAGATCGTCGGGTAGTCAAAGATCCTCGCTGCCAGATATACTGGATGATGATGACGATACGTTAAGCATAGACGAATGGAAGCCGAGTGTATACTGGGTCATGTTATACTTGTTGGTGCTTTCCTGTGTTATCGCTTGTTCGGCAGCCGCCGTTTACGCGCCCGTCGAGGGCTGGGGCTACGTCGATGCCCTTTATTTCTGCTTCGTTAGCTTCGCAACGATCGGATTCGGTGACTTTGTCAGCTCCCAGAAAGCGAATTATCCTTATCTACACTGGTACGTATGTACAAACTAGAATATGATTGAGTGGACCATGTAACACTGATTTTTATAATTTTTAACGTAGGTACCGTTTCGCGAATTTCGTGTTCCTGGTGATTGGGTGCTGTCTGATATACTCACTGCTGAATGTCACTTCGATTGTAATAAAGCAAGGTTTGAATTATATCATAGAGAAGGTACAGTGCAGGAACCCGGAAATGGCAGCACCACATCTACCCAGGAGGAAGTCTTCTATATCGGCGAGTTACTATTCGAAAAGAAGAGGAACAAGGGTAGTCGCGAGAGATTCGTTTAAAGGGGAGAATAATTCGGATACACCGCGAAGAATGTCCGGCGAATTGATCTCGATGAAGGACTTTCTCTCTGCCAATAAAGTTTCTTTGGCGGTAATGCAAAAGCAATTGTACGAAATGGCACAGACGCAAAGAGGTGGTGGGTCGACCACAACACCGTCGAATTCGGGTGTTTTTAGGCCTGGTGCCGTGGGACCGTTGGCTATTGCCAGTCAAAAATTTCAGAGCAAAAATATAAATAGGTAAGAGATATTCAAAACGTTTGCGGAAGACGTTTTTCTCACGGTAATTGCTTTTAAGTAGTGATATTAAATATTGATTGCTATTCTTTATACAAGTTACTTATTCTAGTCAAACGTTCTATTCTGTAAAATATGCGGTAATAATGCACTATTTATTCTAGAGTAGTAGGATCTATGTTACAGTAAATTTTACATCTGTTATATCAGTCGGGTAACTTTATTTAAGTCATGTTTACAGTACAGTTCCCCATGTACTCAACAACATTAACAAACATGCATTCTTTTGTCTTCGCATTTATCATAATATGTATCATATTATGTGTACATAATGCATGTAAAATAAATTTAGAATCAACTTTGCCAATCTGTAGTTAATGAACTTGCATCTCGAAAATCATGGCCTGTAAGATTTTTCAGGATCTTTTATGCGTAAACAGAAAAACTTGATGAACCTTTTAATCCTTTAATATTGAGCGCCATACGGTTTACAATGTTTGAAGTAACGCGTGAGCCAGGTACTAATATGCCAGCTTTTACATGCATCGTTAAAATTACAAAGACAAAAGTTTTCTTGTCTAGGTAACTATTCAATTTCAACCAGATATTCTCAGTTCGACGATCGTAATGAATGCGAGAAGACTGTCACACGCGAAATCGTGTGAACAAAACTATGTAGTTGCGGTGAAACGATTACGTGAAAAAGAATACGTTCCGTTGGGAATCTAAGACGGAGGGTACAGGTATTTCGTTCTAAACGAGAATGGCGGATGCAAGCAATTACCACGAAAACTTGTAATTACGAGAGAGTAAAAGTGAAATGGGTGATCGTTCACAGAGACTACAACATTTTGTGTAATCTACAGACAATCGTTTTATCATTAAAGCCAAATGTGATGTGAACAATGAGTTAGCATAGTTCCTTGTACTACATTCAGGTCACAGACTATCAAAAAAAAATATGTCACATCATATATTCGAAATTACGCCGATCTAAGATTCAGCGGTGTCGTTTGTTCTCCAAATTTAAACCAAGTTTAAAGATTATTTTTAAACTTTGAGCTCAAATTCGGCCAATCTAACATTCATAATTGAATCACATCAAATTGAAGCATTTTTTTTTAATTTTAAAAGAAACTACTATTAGCTAACGTTAAAGTCGTACTGACAGTACAAGGATTTGTGTTCTACCGTCTTGCGCTTCATATTTTCTGACACGTTGAGCAAAGATCTCAATAATGTATGGAACTACAATGTTTCTCCATTGTGTGTCGATTTGTAATTCTCCAGTGTTCTGGCTCGTCTCACCTTTTGTTCCAGGTGGCTCAGACAAAGTATTCATAAAATAGTATATTACTCCATTCCAACAAATTTTCCATGGTTACGAATCCGAAGTCATGGAATCGTGACGACGTTTGTGAACCATACAACCAACAAAACGGCGTCGAGTGTTTCGCACTGACGCCGGACAAAGCTGCGTTCCAAATTTGTTCCAGCGGAGTAGCAACATTACTCCATGTCGGGCAAACGAGGCCCGCATCTGGCAACGGCAGCAAAAAGCACACAGTCTTTCTTCAGAGACTTCTGTGCACAAAGTGACGAGATTCATATCTCGGTAAATCGACAACACCTCACGCCGGAGGCCGTCATAAATTGTTTTCAGCGTATGTCGCGCATACGCACGTACTGTTGCCCAACCAACTCCAAACCTGTGCTTATCAAATCAACGTCGTTCGATATTTTAATTATTCTCTGCTTGAAAAACTCAGAATTGGTGTCGCATGCTTGGATGTAATTGGATAACACAAAAGTATCGTCCGTGAGCGCGGGTGGTTGATTCTGATTTTCTGGTGGTCGATTGCGGGGACGCGGTACTTGATCAGCAGGTTCCATTAAATTCGAGTGCTTCTTACGCTGATGTTGTAAAAGTTTCGCCTATAAGTACAAGTAGTTTATTGTATTTTCAAATTGTAAATATAATGTACAAACTTTACGTATAAACTAAGGAAAGTTAGATACTTCACTTACCTTGCTAGCGTATTGTTTGTGGCACCACTGACAGCCCTGAGGTGTAGTTGTAATGCTTCCAACTGTTTGACTAAATGTTGGATTCGGTAGACCAGAACAATCGGACTCTTTCTGTCTATTACTAGGCGGCAAAGCAGCCCCAGGGTGATTTTTCATGATATGTGCTTTACGTTTGCTACTACTTTTGTAGACCTTTGGAAAAAAATATCGGTATAACAACGATACACTATTTAAATACAATCTAGTGTGAGGACAATCAATTGCGCTGTGTTACCTTGTCACAATATTGACAATAATAATCTCTTGTCTGACGTAAGATCGGTAAATTCAATTCCGGTACAGATTCCGGTGCAACATCCGGATGACGTTTCGCCAAATGATTTACAAGCATTCCCCTTCGTTTAAAACCCACCAAACACTGATGGCACTTGTAAATAAAGCGATTGTAATCATTTGGATTTACCTATTGGTGATACAAGTACAATAAAATATTGTTAAATATTCTATAAAAATATCGTATAATGTAACATATTATTGTATATCATCGATAATACGAAAGTACCTTCGGCACAAATTTCTTAGTCTGTGTGATTTGCGTCATCTGTTCCTCAGTAGCTGTTTGTGAGTTATGTAGTTTCGTCATATGCTCTTTCAGTTTATCTTTTCTCTTAAATCGTTTACCACAATTTGCACAATGAAACTCCCTACAAATATGTTAATATAATACGTGTAATCTATGTAAACCTTTGGCTTTTAAATTCGAATGTACCTGTGATCAGAATGTTTTAATAAATGCATCTGCAACTTGTCGATTGTAGGGAATCGTTTCGCGCATATTTGACACTTGTGTTTTCTCTCGCAATGATGTGCTCTAATATGCTTGCGAATCACAGAATATTTGATAAATATTCTTTGGCAGTGGGGACAACTCAATGTTCCATCCTCTCTCCTATGAGTTTCAACGTGATCTTTCAATGCTATACCTTGACTAAATAGCTGCCTGCACATCGGACACTCAAACACTTGTTTATTCTCTGTAAATTACAATTAATATACTGTATGTAACTCTCTGAATCCTTCTGGGCTAAATGTAATAAAACTTAAACATAAATGGCATTGAGAAAGTGATATAGATATTTGTTGTTATTGCGAGGATTTCAGTCTTACGTTTGTTTCCTTCTTTTTATATACATAGATATTTGTGATAACATCGTTTGTATATGGGTGCGATTGTTTACCTCTGTGAGTTTTTAGATGACAAGATAACGCGGAGTTGTTCATGAATCTTTTGAAACAGACATTGCATGGCAGTGGCTTTTGGTCCTCAGAACCATGCACGAAATAGTGCTGTTGTAGTCGTACTTTTGTAGCAAAACGTTTGTAACACATTGAACACTTGTAAGTTGATGAGGGAGTCAATCTTTTTGTCTTTGGTAATGCTAATTTTCCGTGTTGTGACACGTGATTGACCAATTCCTTTTGTTTCTGAAACTCCAGTCCACATTGCGGGCAAATCGTTGACTGTATTTTCGTTTTAATTTTATCGGTGGTATGAGCAAGAGTATGTAAATTAAGCAAAAACGATTTTCGAAAGATCAAACTACACACAGAGCATTTCCATTCTTTTGGATTGTGTTGTCGTGAATTCTCTTTCTCTTTTAAGTTTCTACCGCGAAATACTTTTATACGACGAGCATGATTATCATCCAAACGCGGCCAACTAGATACTTGATTGCCGATTTCTGTAATAAGAAATGATATATAGATACAACCTCAAAAATACCATTAGACATTTAATACCTTTTTCATCTTTGGAATCAGACTTGAGCACCGTTAAATTTCTTCGAATGGCATAATCGGAACTGGGACCAGCTTTCAACTCTTCTTTCGGTAGAATGCTTTTTGTAGTTAAAAATACTATTCCATCACGTTGTTGGCAAATTACTAAGTTCTGTTCTTTATAAGTCAGTGCGGGTCTAACGAAACGCATCCAATTCGAGGCATCTATAATATCGTTAGTAGAATGTATATTTTAAGACTGCATACTGGAAATTGTTCTAAAAAATATCACTTACTTTCATTCGAAACGTCTACTTTCAAAAATTCTTGGTCTTCTGTCTCGTAAAGTAATGGTAGGGCATTCTTAAATGGAGTACCATCATACGAACATAATACACCCTCTATAGGACCAAACTGAGTGCGTCTTCGTATGTAACGTTTCGCAAAAACGCCGTAATCTGATCCGCCTGATACGATGTCCGCATTAGAGAGTTTGTTTATGGAAAGATATGATCCTGGCAGTGTTGCTATAGCTCGCGATGGTACTGGTTGATCTGCTATCGTGCACACATTGTGTGAAGTACAAGTATCTCCATTACAAGTACCGTCACAATCGTCGCAACCTAACGGAATTTCAAAAAAATATGTATATAGACATATAATGATTGTAACAGATCAAACCAAACAATTCTGAGGAACTCAAATTACTTACAAACATTTTTTTTATCATTTATATGTCGCTTAGACCTCCGGACATTCTTTTTCTCAATGTTTCTGTTTTTTCCATTATGTGTTAAAATTTCACTCATCTCTTGTAACTCTTTTTCTGGTTCTGCTGCACAATCTGTATTATTTTCTTTATTGGAATTCTCTGCAGCTGATGAAAGGGTAGTCTGATCATCGTCCACCTCAAGATTTTGAGTTTTAAATGAATTTATAACATTTATCTGATCATCTTGCATAACAAGAAAGTCTCTAGTTAATGCAAAGTCTGTACTTGGCATTCCTGCTAGCATTAATGGAGCTGTTGATGGTTCTAACTCCGAATTGGGTTCTGTAAATGTATAAATCCTAATGTAATAAACAGGTCAATTTGGAAAAGTAGTAACAGTAGAAATAATTCATGGATCTCTTTACCCTGCATCAAGATTAATTCGCTGCCAACGGTGGAAACCAGTTCCTCTTCATTTCCATTAGCAACAAAGTCTGCAGAAGTATCTGCTTGTGGCACAGTTTGTGTATCAATGGGATGTGTCAGCTGACTCACGTAGTTAACATTTGTTCGTGCATTTGACTCGGGTGGAGATATTAAGGGGGAAGATGGACCTTGGAGAACAACGACGGAATTGTGAAAAGGGGATGGTGGAAGTTGAACCGGAGTTGGCGAATACCTAGCAGCTGAACTCATATTTGGGTCAAGAGGACTAACACGATGCTCAAAGTCAGAAAGGGGGGAGGAAGCTCTCGAAGAAAAAGAAACCTGTTCATACGTTGGAAACAAACGAGAATACTCGCGAGATTGATCCTCTGTGTATTCCACCTGATGATAAAACCATACAAAATAATATTCGTTTGAAAAAAAACAAAGTGTAGTGCAAAGATATATGAACATTTACTTACTGTCAGAAACAACAATCTATTATTCATTTTCTTTGGCTGGTCGCACATTGCTGAAGGAAGTGAGTGATCAGTGTGCCAATTTACTGAAGTGTCAGACACTTTATCAATATTAGGTATCTCAAAGGAGTTACCAGGGGCCCCCTCAGGAGGGCCCCTTGGATCCATTTTACTTCTCGTTGTGAACCAGAGATATTACGACGTCTGCTACCTTCTAAAATTCAGTTTTAGAAGCACAGTTATTGTCGTGTCGATGGAGTTAATAAATAAAAGAAAATTGGATTTCTTTAACCACAATGTTCGCATTCGCGCGATTACGAGATTTGTATCGTTAGACAATGACATATGTCAGAGAGTCGAAAGAGGTACTCCATGATCGGATTTTTGTCTTGTGTAAAACAGGACTTACCACCTTTAACATGTAAGTTTTCGACGTCGATGCACTTTTTGCCCTGTGATGCACCTGCTGCAGCAGACACTGGTTCGTCAACAATCGACGTTATCGGCTTCATAATGCTGATTGAGCACCACTGAAATGGCGGGAACGTTTTGAAATTCTAGGTCAAAATCGATAAGAGATGAATTTCAAAGCTCGTTACGATTTAATCAGATTAATGAATGATTCGGCGCCGATATGAAACAAGAATCAAAAGAGTATCCATAATCACGCCTAATTTAACAGTTTCAGACATTTATATTCATAAAATGAAATCGTAAAAAAATCATATTAATAAATTTGCATGAATTAGTACTTAGCATAGTTTAGCACCTATTTATCAATATAATTTCCTTAGAGTATTACAATAAATGACATAAAAATCAAAATGGTCTAATTTATTTATTTCCTTGTCATCCACCAATTTTATTCACTTCTCACATAAATATTAAAAAAATATTAGTTTATAAAATTACTTGTATTATTCACAAAAGCGACTGTTCGAAGCATGGAAGGATGCAGTATATTTTCGTATTTCTATAATATGCGCAGATAACATCGACGAAGTTTTCCATTCGTCGTCAACCAGTCCCACCCCTGTTTATGAATGGGGTTGGGACATTCACCTGTGCGTGTACAGGGTCTTTTTCTGAACTACCCTTAACAACAGTAAACAACGTCGCGTCAACAAGTCACTAATATGTCTTTCTTATATATGTCGCGATAAGTGGCAGATAAGTCGTTGAATCTTGTAATTCGTTAAGCGAAAATGGTGCGCTTGGACGAAGTGACGGATCTGATGGACCAGATGCTGAAAGTAGAGATCTTTCAGCCATCGGAGAAGCTTGAAATGATTAAGGACAGGGGAAAAACGATCCTCGATCCAAACTTGATCATGGATGCGAGGCATCGAATATGTCGAGAGGACCTCTCCGTTTCTCCGACCAAGTTCTCCGTTCTGACGGAAGCGAAAAGGTTTCAAGATCGCGTAAAATGATACATTAATTAAATGCAGGATATTAGAATAGTGAATTAAATTAAATTAAATTTCCAGATTGCTGTCAGAGGAGGAAAGAAGAGAATTGTGGTTGAAGAAAGAGGAAGAGTTTCTGGAGAAAGAGTTGAAAAAATTCGAGAAAGAACTTCATAAATCCCGACCGAAATACTCCAGGCTTTACGCATGTCACAAAAGAAACTACGTTCCTTCGGACGATGATGATTTCTGGAGGACATCCAGAAGGGCCAAGGAGAAGGTCAGCGTAGAGATTAAGTAAATGCGGTTGATAGTTTGATATCGGTTTGAGGTGGGAAAATGATTCTAAATGGATTATTCATCGACAGACAACGAAGAAAATCGGTAATGCTCGCAGAACAAACGTTGCCACGATTCCGACGTTAAACAAAAGGATAATCGTCAGCGGTACATCATCCAAATTGAAAAATGAGACAAATCAAATAAAAACAGAGTCTGATGTCCCCCGTTTCGGAAGTATAAAAGTCACCATCAAGGATAAAGCGAATTTCGAATCGGACAAACAAAATTTGTCTATTTTAAGGAAATGTTTCGACGTTCTTAAACGAAACGCCATAGAAGAACGTCGAGTTCGCGAAATTCAGACGAAAATTCAGCAAAACAAGTCTCTGAGATTAACGAGGAAATACTATAACATATGGAGAGCGTACGCGGAAAACGCGAAGAAGATGAAACAGAAACTGAAAGAGGAACAAGAGATCACCGAGGAGCAAAAAATCGAGATATTCATAAATGCGATTACAGAGAAGCAAAAAGAATTGATGAAATGTGGAAAAGTAAGAGCCAGGGACGGTAATTCAATTGTAGACAGCCCAAGTGACGCGGAGATTAAGAAAAAAAACATTTATAGTAAGCACATTATTGTCGAGCCGCCGGCGCAAAGCCGATTAAACGCTCAGAAACGGATAATAGAAAAGCAGAGGGCAAAATTGGCTGAACAAAATAGGATTATTGAGGAATTAAAGCTAAAACAAGTACAAGACGAAATATCCAGGTCTGGAAAGGAAACCGTAAACGTCGCAAAAGAGACATTTACCCATTGCGGGCAGGGAACCAGAAGAACCATGATTCAATTAATGCGACAAGCTGGTTATAGGTAATTAATTCTAGTGATAATGCACTCTTAAATTATACCTTTGATTTTCAACTTTTGTTTTTGTGTTACATGAGTTTCTTAGCTGAATATCAGATAACATGCGATCATTCGGTTTGCCGAGTGCAAATTAAACAATCTAACGAAGCAGAAATAATAGCTACTTTGATTGTGCTAGAAAAATGATTTTTTATTGAAAAATCTTTCTGACACAACGAACTGTGATGTAACACTTCGTACTATGTATATCAAAATTCTTCTTCTGTTCAAAGAGATGAATCGTTAATAATACCGCAACGGGTACCAAGCCCACCGAAATTTTTGGCGAGAATGGAAGCTCGGGCGGAAGCCAGAAGGGAAAGAACAAGATTAGCGAAAGAAGCACGCCGGAAGAAATTCGAGGAACAGAAGAGGAAGGAAGAAACCGCCAGAAGAGACGAGGAGCAGGAGAAGAGAAGATTACAGCAAGAGGTCAGATAATACGAGAGGTCAAAGTATATTAATGTCATACCAAGTGTCTCGTACATGGGTTTCACCTCGCAAGCTTTGTTATCGCGTATACAAAACATTTTTTGTCTCGATGTTACGTGATAACATGATTTATGTTAGTCTCTGTAAAACTATGTCCCACAGGATCGATGTTCGATCAAAGTAACACCGAATATTATTTTTTCTTCGATGACAGGCTCTTCGTGAAGCAAGGAGACTACGAGAAGAACAAGAACGTAATCGATTGCGCGAAATTGAAGAGTCTAAAAGGTTGAAGAAAATCGCGGAGGATTTTTACAGGAAGTATCTGTTGCGACGTTATGTTATGAATCCATTAAAGATTCTTGTCGAGCAGAAAAATATTGATATTAAAAAGGCTGAAGAGCATTACAAAGAAAGTTTAAAAAGAAAGGTATTTACGACTTTGCGGATAGAAATGGAGGAGCAACATAGAATTAAGGAAGAAATAGCTGCTTCCTTTTATAAGAGGAACTTATTGTCGAAGATGATAAAGAAATGGAAGCAAGTGACGAGAGAGAATAATCTCCAATACCAGGTTGCTAAAGATTTCTATGATATGAATCTGTTAGATAAGTATTTTAAGTTATGGCAAATAATAACTGTTGAATGCAAAGTGCAATATCAAAAGAACGTAGAATTAGCTGTACATCATTACGAAAGTAAACTGAAATTGCGATGCTTCAGCGTATGGAAAAAGTATCCAAAATCTGCTGCAGATATTAAAGAAAGCGAAAAACGGAAAAACGAGTTACGGCAAATAGTGCAAAAAATGATTCCAGACTTTGATCCTAAACAAAGAGGTGTAGCAATTGAAGATTAGATACAGTTTGTAATATTAAAATTAAAACGCGAAAAGTATATTACATAGTGACAATTTTAAATAATACAAAGAATATTATTAACTTTGTAATAGTATTTTATATCAAAAGAAAGTGTAAACATTCATCATAAATTATTATAATTAGTTCTTAAATGTATTTTACACAATTGATTAATATAATTTATTATGTTAGTCGTACAATGGCTACTTTATCACAGTTACAATAAATATACAAATGATGTGCACAATAGTATAATAAAATTAATGAAGATTTCAATTGAGATTAGCACTTTAATTAAGTGATATGTTCTTACTAAGTCTGATATCACGAGCAACAGTTTCTTAAGTACCTTGTCATTGTAAAAGAAAAACAGAGATGAGTATTAAAGTATGTAAATGGTGAAGGGTGCACTTGGACTAATGTTAAAGTGTATGTTATGATCCACATACCGCTATGCCCGATGTTTTGGCCTCATTGTTTGAATATTCTTTTTATATCCTTTACACGGAGCAAAGTGTCATCCTCTATACAATGTAAGTTTAACAATCTAGTCTAGATTTAATATCTAAGTTTTGCAGCAAAATAACCGGGATACATTTTTCAACATTCCATGGTCGTATTGACTTCCAGCTCCCAGAAGACGTCTCTCATTCGATGTTGTACCAAGGTAAATTAACCAAAGATGATATATTAAATAACAAAATAGCACTAGACCAACAAGTAAGCTGTAGAGTGCTGAGACGAAGCAAAGGGCAATGCTGGAACAATATGTACATTATTATACATTGGTTGGGTACCAGAAGCAAACAGTTGCGCGACATGTTATCTATCCAACTTTTATATTGTCAGAAAGCAAATAAGAGATATTACAATATTTACGACATTAATACAAGTCTCGACAATTATCAGTATCTTGTGATTATTAAAGTTTGCATTATAGATCCTCAGTATCTTTCCAGTTTAGTTTTCCAAGTCTTAGTAAGAGTAACAGTTACATTTCTCTCATACATAATGCTACATTTCCTTTTTTCTACCATCAATTTCCAATGTATGTCAAATATGCTCTGTTATTTACTGAAGTGTTTAATGCAAAGTATTTCTAAATTAATACATACTCTAGTTGATGATATACATCGCTGCAATCATCTGGCAAAAGTACAGTGCCAATAAGTATAAATGGATGGCAAACACTAGTCATAGTTAAATTGGAACCATAGATAAAAGCAATAGCAGAGAAAAATAAACATCCCAGGTACCACCTCAAATTGCTTGAACCTATGCAACAATCCAACCTAAAATACAGGATATATAACTAAGATATTCTACCATAAATGGATAGTGTTATATCTAGCCCATAAATACGAACAAAAGCAAGATCTGTACAACTGAATGAATAAGTGATAGATATCATTTTTATTGTACCATTTGCAATGATACTCTCTATTCAAAATACATGTTTGACACATTCGGCAATGGTATGCTTTTGGAGGTGCTCTTCTTCTACATGTCACACAAAGCTCTCCGCTTCCTTCTCCAAGTTCCAAGCCTTGTGTCATAGTGCCTTCCTGAGTTACAGAGTCTGCATTTAATCTAGCCTTATAGCCACACCATATACCACTGCCCACACAAATTATGAACACTAGATTCTCCTCTGGTAATATTTCTAACAATGGTACGACGCTCATTTCAAAGACCAGCATCAACAGGATGACACTCGTGATCGTCCACATTAGAAAAAATTTCGTACGTAGCAGAAACCTCAGGAAATTGTGGTGTAAATAATAAACGAGCACTGGCGTCGCCAGGAATATAATTACTGTACATAGCACCGTTTGTGCGGCGATTAGGGCCAACGCTGGCACCGCAAATAGCGGTATCATAGCATCGACTGCAATTTGTTTAGCACCAGCCCTCCACCCACAAGGATTTCTCAGTCTCTCCCAAACAGTCATAATTCATCGATGATTAGCTGTCCAGGAGAAACCTTCTACACTTTCATACAGGATCGGTTAAAATGAAACTATGATTTAGAAGAGGTTAGAATCGTTTCATGGAACGTCGTTGTCAGTACTATCGTAAAATTTCAATCTCTTTCCAGACCCTCGAAAATGTCGCGCGCTAGGAACAGGTGGCAGCACTATTTAACGTGATTTACTGCAATTTAATCAACAATAACAAAAATAGGTCTGCATTTTTAATCTCGTATCGAAATAATATTTCTTCCTCGAAACAAACGGCTTATCTTGATAAAAGACTGTATTATTCATTCGAATAGATCCCCTTTATAATCAACAAGGATTAAACAGTGCGGCTTAGTAGCTCATTCACAAGCATAACTCGTCGAACAAGAATGTTTAGTTGCACCGTTCTCTAGTAATTTATGTCATCGATTACCAGCAATATGTATATTAAAGTCTGCGTTGCTTAGGGTACTTTGAAAGTCGCGCAAAAATCAGTGAGGAGGGCGAGAATAGCAGTTCCTCTTTGCACTGCCCAATCGCGACTATCGTGATGCCCCGTATAGTACGAAAGAACAATGGTGCCGATGTTGTTATTCCGATAGTTGAAGTACGTGACGAATCTGGGAAAATTTCTCTTCGGAATTCCAATTCGTACGACACGTCAAAGGTAACGGATAATTCGTAGCCCACCAGCCTTTTATAATTGTCGAAAAGTCATTGCCATGTTGTCCTACGTGTGTTTCCCCTCGTGCTTGTGTGACATTCGCTGTGGACCTATGTGTGTGTGTCGCGCATGAAATGTAGACGCGAGGCGTGTGGCGGGAACGTGACGCAAGTTGAAAATATACGTTCGATTCTTGAACGGAAAAAAAGTTCTTGAAAAGAATCCGGGTATCCTTAATTATCAACAATGTGACAAGAGTATCGAAGGTCAACCGTTATCTAAGCTCACTGTTTATCAAAGCGGTATATGGATCGCATATAATTATAAAAGATAATCTAATTATAATATAAGGAAAAGAAAAAGAATTGTCGATCGTTACCGAGTTCAATGTTTCTTCGTTGAATTCGATAATTGATTTGTAGAAGAAAGTTCGTCGATAAGGAAAACTTTTGAGAAAAGTTCCTTGATCCGAATCCGTGATTAAGAAGTCAAGGCTGAGATAATGCATACACAATCTCCGTTGACAGAGCAGAAAAATTTAGCAAGAACGAGGTTGCGGCAAAAACATACGCGAACATTAACTTACATTAACGTCTATAATATTGGCGTATGATGATCCACCGATCTACATACGGATCTTGCATCGGTATAATCTTCGGAAAGTTAAAACGATCACTTCGGGAAAAACAACGGCACATTATTATTATTATTAATGGAATCTTTATTTTTCGCGTGAGTCACCCCTACGGCTTCTTTATTTCACTGCCACACGCGGGGAAAAATATTTATTGGTTTTTCGCGAAAGACGCGGATGAATACCATTATCGCACTGCCGAGGCGAGGTCTAATTAAAGAACGGTGGGGTAGAACTCCATTAAGATAATGATGCACCATAATAATAAGTCGACTATAGGAGTCAAAGATTGATCGACAATTACGGCCGCGCGGCTGTTGCCTACTGAATCTGTTTTCAATTGTTTGCACGTGTTCGCGGTTATCATTGTTTGCCAGGCTTACGGGTTGCTACTTGCCGGATATATAACGAGTGGGGGAAGAAAGACATAGTGCAGACCGATAATTTCAAACGCCGCCCGGTTGGATCTTCGTATGAACGTATAAAGCCATACAAGATCAAAGATTTCAACCTATATACATACTTGTATAATTTAAAATAAAGATAGTAGCATTAAATTTCGTAATGCTTTCACATCGTTAATTCATACTCCTTACGTAATCCAAATCGTAATATTATACAATATCTATTACAGTTATTTACACTTGTTGTTTTTCCTTTTCGCTGATAGTGTTTAATAGTAATACGTGCGAGTCGACACGTTCCTAACACAACGTCGTTTATGACTATATGACTAATAGCATACCTGCATACGGTTGCAACCCCCTCGAATCGAGTTGCCGCGAGGGTTCGCATTATTCCATTTATCTTGCGCATCTCTTATGGAGTGACACGATCGTATTACCCTCCCTCTCTGTCCTTTTTCATCCGGTAACGTTTCTTCTTTTCCCTTCTATGACAGGGGAAGACACTGACGGTGCATGAATCATAAGTTTTCATCCAAGAAGGAAGCCGATTGGAGGCCCCTTTGGCCCGCGGGAGGCTCGTCCAATGTTTCCCCCCTTCCTTTGGTTTCTCGTGGACAGTTAGTACGCGGATCCCGATGGGGAGACTCATCGTGATCGGCCGGCGAAGTTGCCTCGTAGTCGTTCGTCAACGCGTGCGATAGGATCTCGATAGATCACAGCCGAAACATCACTCTCTTACGTCGAACGTATTTCGCCTAAGTCGATTTTACCAAGTCCCTGTTGTATAGTTTTGCGCCACCATTGTTTCACGAGGGTAGTAGATCAGAGTCCGGTGGAATTTGTTATTACAAAATTAAGTTACCGAGTGTATAATATCGCGGTGCGACGTCTGTCGCTGAGCTGCTCCGTTCAAGGCTTCAGATTACATCCCGCACGGGTTTCTTAATTTCTGTATTTACCACGATAAACACACGAGCGACGGATACTTCAAGGAGAACGAGATTAATCAATTATTCATTGATCGTAGTAAAACACATTGTAACCGAAAAAGATCGATAGTTACAATTACTTGACCGGGACGATAGCAGGTCAGTTGAAAAGGTCGCGATCTCGGAACGGTAGCGATACGTATCGCTTCTATATACTAAATTCAAACACGTCTATATTATCCGAGTATGTTAATATACATATACATTAAATCTTCATATAAATTATCCTTCTATTCTCGAGTACTTTTCACCAGACTATAGATCCGAACGCGTAAGTTTCACTCGTGATCAAGCAATCCGATATCGTCGTGGATCTCCCGTACGGAAATCCGAGAAGAGCGTAGTCGGTAGTAGATCGATAGCAAACGGATCTGAAAGGTGGAGGAGGATAGAGTAGTGGACCCCCGATCACATGCTCGGGAACGCGATAACGGGGCAGCGTCGTGTGGCACGAGAGTAAGTCGGCTGATAAGAGAAGTCGTCGGTGGTGGTAATAGTTGCCGGGTTGTGCCCGTGTTTCCTCTCTCTCACGGGTTCCACCTCGAATCTTCTGGGTGACGATTGTGTTGTTGTTGGTGGTGGTGGTGGTGGTTAGTGGAGGTGGTGGTAGTGGTGGTGGTGGTGGTGTCTTCCGGAGATGGTGCGGAGGTGCCGTTAAGGAGCCTATGAATCCGGGGTTACTGCTCTCTCCCTCGTTCTTCGTGGGTTCAGAAGCTTTCAGGCTTCTCGCGGAAGGCTGGAAACTGGTCTGTCCGTGGACTCGTGGGGATGTTATGTAAGCTGTAGTTGATCGACGAACGCATACGCGTACACACGTATATATACATGTATATACATGTATGTAGTTCGTATAGATGCACGGCGGTACTCTACTGCAGCGGTACATTAGAAGTGCACGTAAGAGACAAGGAGGAGTCGCGACGCACTATACGGGTACATACATACGGTGCGAGGTTGTCGAAGCCGCGGAGATCAGACTAAAAGATACTCACTGACCAGATTCGCGGCGCGTCAGACGCGGTTGCTAAATAACAATACAAATGCGCGCGGACTCGGTGTTCGTTCGAACGGAACGTCGTACAAGGTTTCGTAATTTTAGGTGACAGGGTTACCTGGTCCAGCGTGGATCCTCGAAAGCTGCACGAGGACACCTTGTACCCGTGGTTCAGCTTCGACGAGCTGGCCAGCTATGAAGAGGACACGCGACTGAGAACCGAGGATAGAGAAGAGGACGACGAGAAAGATTGCGAAGAACGGTCAGGGATGTCTTCGGCGTCAACTAACAGGCTCCAGATTTTGTGGGACCATTTCATTCATGCCGAACCGCAAAGTTACGAGGTATACCGATCGATATAGAAATTATTACGCTTGAATTTTCATTTCATTTTATTGTCGTTCATATTTTGTCTGGCGGATGATTAATAATAATATTTGAACTCGTACGAAATTTTATGTAGTTTTATTGTTGCAATTAGTTAGGCAATATTAGTCACTTGGGGAAAGAGGATACGCCAGGAATTGATAAGTGCTGTAATCAGGAATACCGTAGTACATAACTTATGATAAGAATGGTGAATTCCTCTAACAGAGAAAAATAGAAATTACGCGGTGAAGATTCTCGTTAGATAGACTGTCATATAACGGGAACGGGATTGCCTTGATGACTGCGTACCCTTTCTCTTGATAATCCAAGTAATACCACCTCATAGAACTTGAATGGCGACTATTTTTTATGCAAATTGAATTGCAATTACTACGCTTGTTACCACGTTCCACTATTCAGTTTATTTCGTAACCACCTACTCATTCGTTCAATCGCGGTTAAGTGCTACCTCACGGTAACGTGAAGATAACTTACAAGTTGCGTGTGCCGCGCTTGTCAATATTTTACTGCGTCTGTTGAAACGATGCATGATTTTTCTATCACGAAACATAAACACTATCAATCCTTCTGTCCGTACTTGCCGAAAGTGATAAGAAAAAAATTTGCACGAACTAATTATAAGGATGATATACGCATCACTAATCGCTCACTTACGAAACGATTAAAGCTTTTCTGTCGTACGCATGTAAAACCGTACAGAATGAAGGAAGTTGATGCAACATTGTTGAAATAAAACTCAACTCGCATATATATCGTAAATTTCTTAGTAATGATTGATGAGCTCGTCTTTCGGTCTATGAAACATACGAAACTGAAAGAAATAACATTGAATCATTGATGAAACGTTTTATCGTTATGTTTTTGGCCGCTAATTCCATCGTAGTGATTATTTTATCGTGTACGCGGCGACACGTGCAATAATCTACATTTACATTAAAAAGGAACGAAAGTAACGTCTTTGTTTTTTTATCAATTTTAGTAGCCTATATTTATAATTTCCTCGTCATATTCGTATCGCTGTCGTAACTCAGTTGTTTTTCTTCTAAATACACGTAAATCCCGAAGTGTACGTTTTATTCTCAAAAGAAAGTCGTATATGCACTATCTATTTGATACTAAAGACTGCCCTATCGTTCGGAATTTGGATCGTGTTTTCGATACTTTGTAACGTAATATCTGTGGCTAGTAGACGTTTCGCTTTTCTTTTCCAGAAATCATCTTGGCTGGACATATTCCTCGCCGAGTTACTCGCTCAAGTGAAGGAAGGACGAGATATAAAGGACGCTTTATCGTTTTGGTAAGCTCATCGTATCGATTGGTAATACATACACATATGGGGGGTAAAGATAGGATAAATTCGACAGATTTGGATAACATCTTAACTGATAATACAACATCTAATTATAGCACATAATTAATGCTACGGTCGAAATGATATACGTTACGTGACGTATACGTAGAAAAATAGTATCGAATACTTCGCATCGGGGTAAATTTCAGGCGTTGCATGTCAAAGAATTAATAAATAGGTATAAAGAACAACGTGTTGATTTTTACGAGAGGAATGGCAAACATTAACCGCAGTATGAAAATTCGATCGCGTCTTTGCGGTTGAGACACTAGTGTGATCTTTTGCGTCTGGATGCTGACTGTACTCTCTTTTTCCCCGCTATCACTTTCTCACGATTGCGCTTGCATCAGTGAAACACAAGCGAGGCCGGTTCTTATTTTCATGTATATCTGTGTGTATCGTTAACTAGCAACGGCACCGTATTTGTAGACACTTCACAGTTCTATTTGCTTGACAATCGGAGACAAACCACAAACGGAGAAACACTTTCGTCACGACCGATCGGTATTCGTCACGGAAATTTTTCCTCCAATTTATATATTACACTTTGAAAACTTTCTTCGTAGATATCGCGTCCGCCACTGAAAACAAAACCACGTACATACCCGTACATACGTCGTACGTCTAATCGGCGATATCGAATCGATAACAAAATAGAGATAACGTCAGAAATGGCTCCGACGGGGCGGCGGATAAGATTATAAGAATATAAAAGACGTAGCACGGTAAATCTCCGTTTCAGTTCGGTCGGCGGTGGAGGTGTATCAACCCTTGTGGCTTGCGAGCTGCTCTCGGACGTTCACGAGCTGTGTGCAAAACGGATCGACGGGGGTGAGCTTATCGGCTTGAGGAAATATCTGGCACAGGATCGTGGTTGGCGTTGTCTAGCCGTTCTACATCTGCTCGGTGTGCGTGGTTTATCTTGCGGCAGGGAATTGGTCGCCTTATTGGTGGCTCTGTATCCGGTCGCCCTTCAAGAAGACCAGAACAGACACGAGAACAGCTCGAACGTCTCTTCCACGTATTCTTCGAGCGCGGTTTCATCTTGTAATCCCTATGTAAAATTCCACTGTAACGACGACACCGTCGACACGGTTGATATCGTGCCGCATGCCAAGCACAAGGCAACAAAGTCCAGTCGGAACGGTGTTTCATACGAGGGCAATGTACCGTCGAGAAGAAGAACCAGTCGCAGATATAGTGTCGGTGCCAAGGTGCCGGTCCACCATAAGCAGAAATCGTTCGGGACATTCGAGACGCGTCGCAACACGCCGGAGAGCGCGAGCAGCGAGTCCGAATTGCTGACAGACGGTATAGATCAGGCACGATCGCTCACCCTAAAGATCCGCCTGAATCCTATGGATTTCGAATACTTCACATCCGTAGTCAGAAGTGACCAAGAACAAAAATGGCAAGCAGCCCTTTACGAATTACCTGCGCGTCCTGTACGAAAGACACCGCGAGATTATATAGACGAGAGGATCAAGGATGTATTGGATGCCAGGATCAGCAATTTCGAGACGAGTCTATTGATCATACAGCTTCTACAGGGTTTACGAGATTACGATACTCCGGCGGAACAGACACCGGCTGTGCAGGTGTTGAAATTTGCTCTTGACACGTTATGGTCCCTGCAATTCGGTATAGATGGTACCGGTTTAAGTGGAACGGAATGCGCGACATTGAAAGCAGCCGCCGCGAGACTCATGTTGACGGCATTGGAACGAGTCCTGAGGGCTGACGAACCAACCACCGCTGTCATCCACAACGGTTTATTACCGATGACCTTGAGACTGCTCGAGGACGCCTGCAGCAAACCGGTGAACGTGTTCGCGCCGGAAGAAGGCTCTCTACTGCAGGAATTTATCTTCGCTACCATTTACGGAATCATCACGTTTCTCTATTGCCTGCTACATCAACGGGGTACCAGCGTCGAGAAACTGTCCGACTTTCTGGAACTGTTTCAATTGTTCGCCGAGAGTCAGGATGGCAAGCTGGTGGAGAGAACGATCTTCGCGATCGTCGACTTGCCCAGCGTCGATCCCGCGAGATCGGTTATACGTGCAAGAAAGATCATCGATATGATCGGTGCACTGACCAGCGGACTGAAGTGCGTCCGCCGTGATATTTCGCACGCGACACAGTGCAACAGAACGAAGCATAAATCCTGTATTAATAACGTTCAAACGTATCATCATTCCGACGTGTTCGGTGCACCCTATACTCAGCCGATGGTCGGTACTATTACGAAACAAGCGTGCTGTATTTCCTCTTTATTCATGACCCTTACTAATCTGATGAAAGAACCACATCCATTTGTCAGTGAACTTCAAGTCAGATTGATCAAGGTATCGACAGCTGCGGGCACCTGCTGCTGTTTCCCACCGAAAATGTTAATGTCGAGCGTAGTATCATTGCTGAAGAAACGTGATCCAGCGACTTATGGGCCAGCAGTGGCGTTCCTGGAGCGTACGTTCTTCAAGGAACTTGGTGCCTACCCAGAACCGGACCCTTGTAACACTTGCGACAGGCCCACGGGATACTCTTGGGACTTCCTGGAAATGTACGCTGATTTATTGGTACCCAACGATCCAAAACTATGTTACACTATCATGGCCCATCTATTGAAAGTCGGCCCGACATCGAGATATCACGTGAGGCGTGAATTACTTTTAAAAGTTTTCTACCCGACGTTTCTGATAGCCAAAACGTATTACCAGGCCGACGACGGGAACGTCACGGCGAAGTTTCTGATTCAGTCTTGCCTATCCGCGATATCTTGCCTAATCGTGAACGCGCAGATCTGCGAAGGATTCACGGAAGTGAACGGATTAGAGGAAGCGTTAACCCTGTTATCGGATTCAGCGTTTACAAGGAGCGTGTACGCGCTACTAGAAGTCACCGTTATTATTGAGATCTGGAGATTAAACGGTATGGAAGCAACGGAGTCGGAAGAGGCAGAGAAACCGGCATTAAAATCCCTTTTCAATTCTCTCGAAAAAGAAACCGGAGAGTTACTAGACGCTTTAAGAAACATCGAGCATACCACGAACAATTTATCTAACATAGAATTAAACGAACAAACCGGTGAACAAATAACGGATAGTACAACCAGTACGGATCTGTCGTTGGATTCGAATATTCAAACGGAATCTATGATTGATACTCAAACGGACCAGTGCAAGAAGGATTCGATACTCTCTGATGATTCCATAAAATGTGATAAGTTGAAGAAGCTAGAAACACGAGAATCCACGGTGAATTTCGAAGATGCGATCGATATAGATGCTTGTAAAAATATTAATTTGCATCAGGCTAGTGCCGCATGGAGAGCAGCAGCTGGAGTGGTGTTATGTAGTCCGAAATTTCGTTCCCAATTGTCGTCGCATGAAGTTTCTGGAAAATCGTTGCAACTTCTGAAAATGTTAGCTATACGCATCTCTACGGACAGTATTATAGGTAAGAGGTTACATAACTGCATAATACATGTTTATTTATCTGGATTTATATCGAAACGCCTGACTTTTTCAGATACCAGTAAATCGGCGCACAGACTCTTCGAAGCTTTGCTCACGTGCTGCTTAACATCCCCGTTGTGTAAGTATTTTTATGTAACGTAAAATGAATCACAGGTATTTGGAGTAAGTTTCTGTGCTACGTATCTCTCGGCCGCGCACAGCTGCGGATTAGAATTCAAATAAGCTCTGCGAATTGATTCGTCGTAAAAACAGTTCAAAGAATGTTCGTCAGTGGTAAACATCATCTAGAAGTATCTCTTGGTATTAACGCTATTGCCTGGAAATCCCTTACATTATTTTGCCCTACTTCTTTCGAGGAATTATCTAGAGAAATAATATATAAAATGACGTGCGGCGTAGGTGACTGCGATATAGTAATGGAACTAGGACGAGCGTTGATGGATGCTGGAACCAAACTTGGTCGTGGATTGGCTGTTATTGTAGAAGCTCTGCTAAAAGTTTCCATGCTGAGACCAACGCAAGATGAAACTATACCACAATATACTCGTCCCAGAGTAAGATTGCATCACACAATTTCCATTAACTGAAGTAGCCTGCGTATATTCGCTAAACCTTATTTCACAGCTACCGACTATGACGTTAGACGCCATGCCAGACTGTGCAGCGGATGATAGCAGCACAGGCGAATATGTTACCGCCGATGATGGATATGAAGCAGATATTGAAATCCCAGGAAGAAGTCCTCACAATAGCATGACGAAAAGAAAGAATCCCCTGGGTCCAGTGGTTGAACCCAGAGGACACGCAAACGCGCATCCTGCGTTATGTTCTTTGGCAGTTGATCTATTAATACACTTTAGCGAACAGTTAGTGGATACATTGTTATACCTAACACTGATAGATCTAGTGAATTTTACAAATGAGTTTTATCTTTACAGAGGTTTAGACGTTGACCGGAGTTCGATTATAACCGCAGGTTTAAGAAAGGTTGCCGTAACTTGCAGAGAAAGTGCATCAAGTTGTGCTGCACTCGCAGGTTCAGGTGTTATCACGAAAATGTTAAACGGTTTCAAGGATATATTTACCCTCAGGGATTCTCAATATCAAGGTAATTTTAAAATGTTTATAATAGATTTATCTGTTACTTTTATTACATTTCTCTTATCTATCGCATTATATAATAAATGTTTCAGACTTGCAACACGCAGTTCTAGAAGTCTTTACTCTGTTAGCAACGCAGTCCATTTCCCCGTCGGAATTAGTTACCTACCTCTCTATGTTCAAAGTCGAGTCACCCCCACTATTATCCCTGTTAGAACCACTTTTCCATTTAGTCCTCGCTGCCAGACCACAGCCAAATTTTATCCTATCATTTCCTGTGAATTCTGAATCGAAATGCATATCAAAATCTCAGTTGAAACAGTATAAGAACTTAGAGAAAGCTGAGAATCTCGTGAACAACTTCCGGAAGAGACATCTTGCAACCGGAATATGCAGTCCGTGGTCCGTACACGCAATTTGTTTGCCAGTTGGTCCAGAATTGGCCTGGCCAGTTTGGTTGCACGGTTGTTCAGCATCTATGTGGATAAGGGTGGAAAGAGGACTACCTGTGAGTGGCAAGGGGACAATAATTAGCACGTCACCGTTGTTAGACTCGGACAGCGAGAGTTTGTCTGACTGGGGTGTTCTATCGGACAATTGGAGTCGCAAAGGTTGGTAGGATATGTTTGTAAATCTACATATGTGACGTAGCAATAAGCTCGTTGTTCTGTTTTTCGAACGCATGCACTTCGAATTATGATGGAAAGACAAATTGATGTCTGATCTTATGTTTGGCGCCTCAGTCGTTGCAGGATCAACATCACCACCTACACCGACGTCGATTATTCACTTGATGTCCGTCGGATTCGAGTCGCTGGTCCTGGAAACTTGGCTGGACCTTAGATCAGGTAATATGATCCATCAAATTAAATTTCTATTGAACACGAATTACTTGCTATAAATATAAATCGTAACAACTGGTTCTTCCCTTCAGATAAATTGATCTTAAGACTAACACGACCGGATGATAAAACAAATCGGACAATTTCTGAAACTTATATAACTGGCATGCTACCTTCCGGACGTTGGCATCACTTAGCATTGAATTTCAAAGACACCGTGTTAAATAAACGCAGCGCTGTTGTGGAAGTTGTTCTTTGGGTGGACGGTTGGAGAGAAATTAATGCTCAATTACCATTCGACGGCTTGTTAGTGAGAAAACCGGGAACTACGTGCGTTTTGTTAGGTCAGGTCGGATCGAGTAGCATCGGTGCCTGGTATCTTGGCAACTTAATGGTATTTAGGTATGTGTGTATCTTCTTAACTTTAAATCGTTACTCTCTAACTATAAGAATGTCTTTCATTAATGATCTTCTTATAGATGTCCAGTATTTAATAAAGAAAGAGCCCTATATCTGGCTAGTCTCGGACCAAATTACACTAATCTCGCGGAATGTATCCTGAACACAGTTAAGCCAGACTTTGCACCACTAATTGCATCCGGAGCATTGAATGGGATTTCAGAAATAAAATTCGGTTCGTTTCACTTATTATTGTCACATATTTAATATAGTATAACACAAACATATTAATATGTTATACAGAGGGAGGAAAGTTTGATGCGAGCCGAAGAAAATCTTACGGCGGCACTTACCTAAGGCATGCCATCGAAACGAAAGTTTTGGAAACCAAAATCGATTGGGACACAGTAATGGATGCTACTAACTCACATTTAAGTGAACTGCAAGATAATTTGCTGCTCAGTTTCGAAGCTCAAAATCCAAACATTGTTCACTTGTATCCTCAGGCTATCGCGAATCCTGCTGGTAAGGTCGCGGGACACTTATATTGATAGACACGATTAGTTTTCACGTATACATGTTATATATTTATTTTCAGCTGTGGTACGCAATCTGTTTCCGGGTCAACCAGGCTTTCGAGTTGTCTCTGCACCGGAACACAGAGTGTCTCAACAGCCGCCCTTGTCCGTGTCACCGATTATGTATACACAATTAGAATGTCAACAATACAGGGGACTTGTACCCGCCGCCAGTTTAGTGGGAGGTGTACCGATATTCTTATATCTTTTTGCCAGAGTAAGCAGGATCAATGAATATTTACTTTCATCATACTATGCTCGAATATGAAATAGCTATAATGAAACACGTTCTTAAACATAGGTGGTTGAGTTGAACTCTAGCGAAGAAGAGCAAGCGTTGGCTCTTTCGATAGTTCTGCATTTAATACGAAACGATTCCGAACTGTTAAATCAGTATCGATCGGAAGGTGGAACATCGTTACTCCTACGCGTGTTAGAATCGCAACGATGCCACGCAGGTAGACATATTCTGAAAGCAATGTTAGACGCGGCATGTGATAGCTCGATCCTAATAAAAGATATCGGCAGCGGTAATCATTTGGTCTCACAAAATTGCGAGGCCGTCATCACGGATCCGGAACTGATCAAAGGCGCCCTGACCGCGTGGAGAACGTGGGCGAAGTATGACACGTTAAACTTGTTATTGCAAGCGTTGTTACTGTTGTTAAGAGACCAGCATTCGCAGCGTGAATTTAACGCGTCACAGTTAAACAGAGTAGGAATCGTGGACACGATTTTGACATTATGTAAGGTAGATACGATTTTCTGAATTTGGAAACGAACGCTACCGATATCCGATTTTATGTAAACTTGATTTTTTCCTTCAGGAACATTTCATGTACGAGGAATTAGGTGCCTCCCTTGATCCATCTACGGGTACAGCCGTAGTGGAATTGATACGAGCACTGATGGGTGCTCCACCGGAGTTCGCTCATTTAGTGGCTATTACAGACTACCTGGTGCTTGTTCACCAAGCCTCGGAAACTTACATAACACATTCGAGACACAATATATACTTCTTATTACCCTCCCTTGGGGAAAAGAAATTTGTTAAAATCAATTCTACGATAACTACCAGCTCTTCCGAGGAATCTATAGGGACATTAGAAAACAGCAAACTGAATAAAGCCCTAACAAACGTACAGGTAATTAAATATCTATTGAACTGTGGAAACAATACAAAAGATGTAGATATATAATCTTCTTTATTACCACAGATTCAGAAAAATAGAATGCCAAAAAGAAAAGAGCGCAGAAACGGTCCACCACAAGATACCAGTGCTGGAGAAGATTCTGGAATTGCCGCTAGCGATGGATCAAATCCTCTCAGTAATGTGAGAATAAAAAAGATCTTCATTAAACTTAAGTATCATAGAAACCCATTAATTATTATAGTCTCTTATTAAGGAAAAACAGACTTCGTGGACGGACGAAAGGAGAGCGTGTCAAGGATTAGTCTGCGAAGGACTTCTGCTGTTACTCAGAGACGCTGTGAGAGTTTTACCTGACAGTCAAGTTGGCAACGTATTAAAACATGTTTTACGAGCGGAGCTTTTACTCGTTTTGGCGAATAATCCAGACGCCAGAGTTCGCACTGCGTTGATTAAGGTACTGCTGAATTTGATTAAAAATTAAACTTCAATATATTAAACATAAATTACACGATCATACTTTACAGGTTGTACAAACGTATCTGCAACGTGCTAGTGACGAGGATGTCAACAAATTCATCAAGCAAAAGTACTTTATACATTTGGCAAACCAGATATCGTTGTATCCCGGTAGTGAACCGTTAGTGGTCGCTTTAGAAATCTTAGCTTTGAGAGTACCGACATTAGCCGCGATGCCACCGTTAATAGCAATGATTGCGAAAGCAGCAGCCACTGAACCAAACGTTGCGAGACCGATAGTGTCTTTCGTCACCGATATAATAGCAAAGAATCCTAATGCCTTGCGAATGCTCTTGGAACAAGGACTGATCGAATCCCTAGCTCAAGCATTGGTTGGTGGAGCTCACAAGGGTGGCTCTATGTCACTCTACCGAGACATTCACGTGCTCCTTGTAGCCATAGCCACGAGGCTATTGGAGTCACCGGGTAGTCATCAAATGCAAGCTATTCTAGACCTACATCTGATACTAAACCACATGGAGTTGAAGGAAAAATCACACTGTACCAAGAACAGAACTTGCGTCTCTGTCGTGAGAGATGCCCAAGTTGCACTGTTCGACGGAGAACTGGATGTACTGGCATCCAAAGTCTCGAATCAATCTGGATTCCGACTACGCAGCACTGCATCCTACCTTGCTTCAGCATCTCACATTACGTCAGGTAACATTTCGGAAACTAGCAATACAAAACATACATCAATTTCCTGACTATTTTGTGTGTTACAGTGTTTACAACATCTAGCGAACAAAGCGATCATGGTTCTCGATCGTCCAGTTATACTAGTTTACATACACCAGCGATAACGACGATGCGAGAACCCGGAAAGGGAGAACTCCACGATCGTTTCCGTATTGTATTAACACGGGCGGTAGAATTCATAACGGCGGCTGATGAACCGCCGTCCGGGAACGAATTGCAATTGACTAAAAGATTATTTTCAATTCTCTTGCACGGCCTCTGTAATCCTATGGAACGAAAGAATCATTGGAGCAGCGGGTGGTCGACCAGACCCGCCTTAAGAAAATACACAGCGAAAATTATGGTATGGCTACTCGGGCCACATCAAAGCAACAATACCAGAATCTTTGCGGTTCGATCGCTGATGGAAGAGCCTAGAGCTCGAGAAATTTTATCGTCACTTCTGGAAGTTCATCCACAGGTAAGTTTGATGATGAAACCGTACCTCTTTATCGTAAATTATACTTTGGAATTTGTGTTTGTTAGGTCGAGCAGAAGTTCACGGTGTTCTTTTGGGATCTTTTGCAAAAACGGGACGAAATGCCTAGCTCCGATGCTAGAATATGCGCAGAACTGCGAGAGGCTCTTAACATATGGGACTTAGCAAAGGGAATAGAACAAGCTAGTCCCGGCATCTGGAACGAAGAACTAGCGTTGCTGAGACGAGAACTAATGAGAGATAGAGATATATGGATCGACAATAACCTTCCAGCAATTCAGAGGTACGCACTAAACATTCGTTGTATATCGTAGTAAGGTTTCAGAAACAAATCTTGTAACGCCTTTTTGTCTCAGAATCAGCAACAGATTCGATGCGCTTGCCAAACAATTGACGGACAGTGCTATGACTATCACGCGGACAGTCGTAGAGGAGCAAAATCAAGAACGTAAAGTATTAATGAAAAGACTGAAACACTCGCGGGCGATGGAAGCTCAAGCAGTGGCAAGGTGGAGAGATTTAGCAAGGCGTTTAACACATGAAAAAGCTCCCTGGCATTTCCCGGAGAGTTACCCAAGAAGTTGGGAATTGGATCCGACCGAAGGTCCAGCGCGAGTTAGAATACGCTTACAACGATGCCACCTGAATATCGATAAAAGATTCTTCATGCCCCAGTACCAAGATAAATTAGGTACGATCCCTATCACATGTTTCTTCGTTTAATCTAAATTTCATGAAATATACTCATCTGTGATCTTAACGTATAGGAGCAATAGAAATCGAGGCACCACTGTCCTATTTATTTATGACAGACCGACAAGATGCGAATGCTACAGCATTAATCGAGCGTTTGCACACTAGTGAACGCATACGAAAAATGTCTCAAGCTAAAGTGGTCACACCTAGAGCCGAACTGGCCGGTGAAGTTCTTATTGGAGAGACCTGTCTCTATTTTGTTCCCGATAAGCCAGATGTACCGTTACAAACAGACGTAAGAATTCTTAAAATGTTATATAGTGTTTATAGACGAATTATCAATGTGAGAATGTGTGTATTTGAATTACAGATAGCTCTGGGTGGATTGGATTTAGCTATGGTAGGCGGAACAGCTTGGCGACTCGAGGACATTCGCGAATTACATAGAAGAAGATATCAATTACAAGAAAGGGCTATCGAGATATTCCTTATCACGGGAAGAACTTACTTACTGGCCTTTAATTCTTCCAAGGTACGTAATAAGATGAAAAAACGAATTTCATGTACTTCATCGTTTTGATGCTAAATTTACAGGAACGAGACGAATTCGCAACAGAATTGTCTTCTTGCAATTTACCTAGACGAATACCTGGCGATGACTTAAACGAAGCCATTACTTTATGGCGAAGTGGTGCCTTAACAAACTGGGAATATATAACTTGTTTAAATAAACTAGCTGGTCGTTCCTATAACGATTTAATGCAATATCCCGTATTCCCCTTTGTACTTGCGGATTATACGAATGAAAAGATCGATTTGAATAATCCGAAAATTTATCGGTAAGTATAGTACAGCATATTGATGTATAAAAATAATAAAACATTCCAAATAATAGATAATTTGTTGTTGTCTACAGAAATTTCAAGCGCCCTATGGCTGTGCAGGATAAAAAGAATGAGCAGCATTATATAAATAATTATAATGTAAGTATTACGGACTTCACTACATTTCAACTGATCTTAGTTGCATTGTTTTATTTGTATTTATATTTCAGTACTTGAAGCACGCTTTATCGGAAGGATTAAACCTAATTGCCTTAAATCAAGAGCCATTCCATTACGGATCTCATTACAGTAATTCCGGAACGGTGTTACACTTTTTAGTTAGACTACCACCATTCACCAGCATGTTCCTTTGTTATCAAGGTGATTATACTATCATTTAAATACGTCATTTTATGAACTACAATTTTCTAAAATTCTTTGTCATTTTATACAGATGATAATTTTGATATTCCTGACCGCACATTCCACGCATTGGCCACCACATGGAGACTGACTAGCTGTGACTCGACCACCGACGTAAAAGAATTGATTCCTGAATTTTTCTACTTACCTGAATTCTTACTGAATTCCGAAGGTAAATACTGCATATCTCAAACACATTTTTAATATCCTTTGAGATCGACGTATACGTAACTGAATCTATTTTAACAGGGTTCAATTTTGGTGTACGACAAAACGGTAACAGGGTCGGTGACGTTGAATTGCCAAAATGGTGCGGCGGTGATGCACGACTTTTTATACTAGCCCATAGAGCAGCTCTAGAAGCGGATCTAGTTCGAGAAGTATTGCCTTATTGGATCGACCTTGTTTTTGGATTCAGACAAACAGGAAGACCAGCAGTGGAGGCTATAAATGTCTTTCATCCTGCGGTATGTCGTGCTTTAAAACTATATAGAATGATCCAACTCTGAATATTTGCAGGAAACTTATGAATTCTTATTTCTAGACCTATTACGGCTTCAATGTGGAGCAGATAGCAGACCCTTTGGAGCGACAAGCTTGGGAAACTATGGTTCGAACTTACGGCCAAACACCGGCACAGTTATTCAGAGCCGCACACCCGTTACCGATTCTGAATATTGGAAACGCGGTAGTGCACAACCCGTTACCACAAGTTATCGAAGGAGTAGATGGTACGATGAGAATTGAAATCTTTATTCTCATTAAAGAAAACCGAATAAAATTAACATTTAGATTTACACTACCGTAGGAATTAAATGGGGAAACTACGTAGGCGCGCCTGGAAACGAACCCGTCTTATTGTGGAAGCATAAACACAGGGCACCATTAGCATCTCTTATCCCCTTAATGACTGGTGATGTGTTTGGATTACCTAGCTATACTACGCTTCTTCTTGGCTACACAAAAGAAAAGGGTACCATAGTTCTACTAGTTATTAATCGAGGTAACATATTATAACGCGTTCAATACATCACACACCATTTTCAGGCGCCAGTATGTTGAGCGGAATGTCTGTACTGGCAGCTGCGCTTGTGTCATGGAGCGGAACGGATGGAATCGCAAGACTGAAGTGTAAAAAAGAACAACCACCAAGACCGTTAATTAAATCCTCGGGTCTTGACCCTGTGCGTACATCATGTAAATGCATTTTTTCAACCGGTCGCACGATATGCTAACTTTTCTATCTATATTTTTAGATCACTATCTTAGGATCTGCTCCAGATTGTGGGCAACTCTGGGCCGGTCATTTATCTGGCAGAATTGCTGTGTACACATACATCATCGGAACAACTGGCAAAATTGAATTTAGTTCGGCGCCGGCCTCGATACTTTTGGCACACAGAAGCAGAGTAACAACGATATCTTTATCGCGGGCATTTAGCATTGCTGTTACAGGTGACGCTGGCGGTGTTATTGTTATTTGGGACTTAAACAGGTAGAAACATTTATTGGGTAGATAAAGATAAGCTATTTGCTCTGTAAAATATATCCTGTCTTTCGTTTCGTTACAGCTTAACATATGTGAGATCGATATCGTGTGATCAGGGTCATTCCATTCGTTTATTATCAATTAGCGAAACACTTGGGGACATTGCAGTTACATATGAAATCCCTAAGACAAACGAAACGAACGGTTCTTGCAGTCAGTCTGAACTGAAAGTATACACTATAAATGCAAGAGTGGTAGGTTCTGTTTTATCTAGAGGAAGGATTACAGCTCTTTGCTACAGCAACGCGCCAGAAGGTGTTTCCGTGAACGTAATTGCAACCGGATTGGAAAATGGAGTGATAAGGTACGAGTAGAATATCATTAATAAATAGACAGGAAACATAAATAGAAGTATCTCGCATTTCAGATTATGGAGTAGCTGGGACTTGAGGTTGGTCAGAGAAATTATAAATAGTACGAAAGGATGCGGAGCGGTAATTGCCCTAGCGTGGGCCTTAGATCAACACCATTTGTATGCTGCAACTGAGGACTATACTGTCTTTATATGGGAAGGATCGAAACGTTTAAGTAATGGTACACCAAAATTCGTTAACTTAACTTCGCTTTGATCTAAATAAACGGGAGTCCGAACACTTTCCAAATTTATCGACAAAACTTTTAATCAAAATAAAAGACAGTACCAACCAATGTTACTAAGATGTCACCAGAGTTACTCTTCTCTCTTACAAGTTACAGGAACAAAGTGTCTTAAATGTTAATTTTATATTGTATTTACCACAATTGTTGAACAAACCTGAGCATTGTATTAAAGTATTATTTCATTGACATTTTTAATGTAACACTGTTTGTTATGTTACTAGTAATATATAAACATCTATATTTTTATACTCTGTTGTATTAAAGCATACAATGCATTCATAGAGGAGGTACATGTTTTGTTGTTGATATATTTATAAACATAGTGATAGTCAGCTGAAAATGCGCTTACATTGAACATTCATTTTCATAAAGTTTTTATATTCATAGTGTTATAATGTGTGTATATACTATTCAATAAATTTGAAAATTATAACTAAAGAGCATAGACTTACCTTAAATCTTATTTAAACAGTCTTCAATGATCTCAAACATTGGATAATATTTCCCTGTTCGCCTTGCAATTTGTTCTGCAGTATCCCCACTTGAATTCACTAAACGTGGATTTGTGTCTGGATGTAATAGAAGAAGTTGTAGGGCAGGGGAATTATGAGAACTAGCAGAAGCTAAATGTAATGGTGTTTGGTCCCCTTTGCTCTTAGCATTAATATCTGCACCGTATGCAATTAGTGCAGCAGCACATTCAACATTATTCCAACAGCAAGCAGAATGCAGTGGCTGCCATTCGTCCATAGTCTTTACATCTATTCTTGCTCCTGCCCGAAGTAAGTACTATTGACAAAACAATGTTACAGAATCATAACCCATGGTCACTGAACCATACTTTGATTGTAAAATCAAAATTTCATAACAATGTATCCTTACTGTCACGATTTCCACATGGTTGCCATAACACGCTCTGTGCAAGGCGGTATAGCCATCCTTGTCCGTGCAATCCAACAAATGTGGATTTTTGGTTATCAGTTGTTTAACTTTTTCTAAATCACCGTCCTCTGCTGCACTAAGAATTGCTTGTTCATCGGGTTCTAAAATGAAAATTATAATATCATTCGATTCGTAGTCACTCGGTACATTAAAGTAATACTGCTTTAAGCGATGGTTCCTAACCTATCGCGTTGCGTCCGGCTTCTATCCCATCGTCGTCATCTTCCCAAGCACTGACTTGCATATTCTCTGACCGTGGTAGATTCAAAAACTTATCGCGAATTGTTTCCATCGAATACGGACCTATTTCGTCCTCCGACGATGACATTTTCGTACGATAAACAGTAACACCAGTTAAACGTTTGGCAAACGTCAAATTATCGCGCTTGTTCTGCCGCGTAGTGGCCGCGTAATGCGCAATGAACTGTTCAGCAGTTGATGATTAAGCCGGCTGTACTTTAGAGTATAAATTAATCCCACTTTTGCTAAAAAAAAACATGGAAACACTTTGTATTTGAGAAATAAAGATCTATTCGCGATTGTCTTTTTTCATTGGTTGCGGTATTTCAGATTGACACGAAAAAAGATATTTGATTTAGAATGAACTGTTGCAAGCTATTAGAGTCTTTAGACGTTCTGGGATACGCGGGGATATGTATAGGTGCGGAAAATTCACAACTGTTACAGAGTTCACTTCTCATTTTGCAACAGGAGAATCATTTCCGAAACTGTTATTATTGGGGCAAAATCTTCGGAGTACAGAATGACTATCATATCGCTTATGGTTTTGAAAAAGACTGCATGAACGAACAAATTTACTATTATAGGTAAGACTTTGTATAAACAGACTGAAATTCACAATACCAAAAACTCATTTCTCTCCTTGAATCAGTTTGGATGGTATGGACTGGCTTCTACTACCAAGCGTGAATAAATGCGCCCGATTTCTAACTCCTCTTGCCATTAATAAATTCGAAGGCGATCCTTCGATAGTTACCAATGTTTATAACGTAAATCCTCCTTTCCCGCCGAACGAGGATACCAGGAAGTATTACGATGTAAGATAACGAAGGTTTTAAAAATTCCACGAATGACATATGCTACGACTAATCAACGTGGTCCGATGGTGTGTGTGCTAGGGTCCCATACCGAAAGAGCTGAAAGAGGAAGATCGTCTCGCGGCCACCATAGACTTAATTAGAGAAGATGCCGTGGTAATTCCTCGCGGTGCATGGTTTAAATGTCCTGACGGTGATGTCATTGAAAATGTAGGTTTCGAAGGGCTTTGTTATGGCGACGCTTCGCATTTGAAGTCGTACTTGCACGCCCGACCACCTCAACAAAAATGGAATACAAATCTGCTGACTAGGCCCGATTACAATTACGCTATGGATTTTTTAGATACGATCGACTTGGATGTTCCACAGGGTATTGAAATTATGAAGCTGCGATATAAATTTAAACGTTTTACAAAACCTTTTCGTCGGTTTTTATGGTATCATGTTTTACGCAGGATGTTGGAACCTGCAGTTTCATTCAGGAAAGCATTTGGCAATCTTACATAGTCTGTACTGGCCCGGAATGACCTTTTATCATAAATTAAACAGCCCACATTACGGGTTTCTATATGTTGGCCATGGGAAGAAGAATATGGATGTGGCATTTATGGTGTAGTATTGTACAATATAGATAGAAATATCGAGAGATTTACATCAGTTTATGTTTCAATACGACGTGATGTTTGGAACAAAACGAATCGCTGTATGTGTTCGAGTCGACCGTGAATATCGGATATCTTTTGTTTTCCTGTAATAACTACAAATTTATTACAACGTTAAATTTCATTCTTCTCGCGGTCTGTTCTCTTGTGGCTCTCAAAAATTTATGATTTATCGAGTTCACTAGTAATAGCAACACATTAAAATGACTTAAGATAAGATGGCCATTGAAAAGAATTTCAAGCACCCCGAATCGTGACGCGTAAGTTATAACTTAAGGTTATAAGTGTCTGTATTAATTTACGTATATCATTAAAATCATGTTGAATTACAATTTCTCCCAATACCACTTACAAAAATAAGTTACTATGAACATGTTACGACAATCATTTCTACAAATTACACGAAGAAAATTAACGTTCATCCGTCTTTATTTCCACTGTAATGTGAACGTCCATAAATTAAAATTCTCACGTGTGATCCTATGATTGTTATCTTCATGCGGATAAGAATTTAATAATAAAATCTTTCGCGGCCTATGGGAACGGCCTTGCGCGTTAAGCTAGTGTATATTCAGTCGCGTAAGATGGCAGCACTGTTTCGCTGGAGGATGATGAATTTGAACGCACAGGCGCAGTGACCGGCGTAGTCGAGTGAAGTGTCGTTGCAAGTGCCAGAGATCCGTAATTCCAACACATTTTCCGAGGATATTTCGCTGTTTACGGTAAGTAAAATCAATTAAACACTTCTGCGCCCGCCATTGAACGATAGTTTGTCCGGTATTTCGCTTTACTTCGTCTATAAAATCGAAAATTCGGTAACGGCGTATCGCCGGGTGACGCCGGTTCCATGAAAACGTATTTCGTAGCACGTGGATCCTAGCGATCCCTGGACGAGAATTTCAGGACTCGTTAACCGTGATATCCAAATTTAACATACGGGGTACGAATTTTTATGAAATTTTTAGACAACCATTTAGGTTAAGACGGTTTACGCTGTACAAACGTTTTTCCATCGTTGACAGGCGTCGTCAAGTTTCCCTTTGGTTTTCTCGTCGAACTACGCGTCATTCGACTTTACCGAATTTTTAAACTGGTACTCCGTAATCACGGTGCAAATAAGGAAACTTATCGTTCGATCGATATCATCTTCTCGAGATGGGTGTAGACAGAATCAGATTTTCACGTTAATAATCAAACTTCGTGTAATTAACAATTTTTCGATATTCCACGACCAATCGTCCATTGACGATAAAAAGCGTAGTATGAATTTCCACTACGGATTTCGATAAATCTATAAATCAGGGTGCCGTCGATTTTATTTAAACCGTATGACAGCGTCGCGAACACATATATACACGTGATATTTATCGTGGTCTTGTTTTTACCCGTACTTTTATTCTGTATTATTTATATGCTATTTATGCGACACGAAACGGCTCGATTCAAGGTTAGCTGGGTCAAAGAGAGTTACGGACCTGTCGTTGGTGAACAAAAAGATTACTTTTTTCCCCCAATGAACCGCATATCGGAATAAATTTCGTTCGAGTCTTTCGTTGTTTCCGAGTACAACGCAACAAACTTAACAGACATTTTAACCTTTTTCAAACTGATATCGTTCGCAAGTCACCCTAATGTTTTTAACATCTGAATTCTCGTAGCATCCCGTTCGTTTCCCATTGTCGCGTCATTACGAAAGTAATAATTCATTTATTGCATATTAGAAAAAGAAAATATATATTGTATACATACATATATGGAATATTAGATTCATGTTTCTACCGGTGCTCTAAATTACGTCGAAGGCTCCAAGTAGCATTTATGCCAATGTAATGGACCGTGAAGTTGCCGCAATCCCGGGTACCTCTCGTGTTCCTTCTGTTCGCTAGACGGAAAATCTCTATTATTAATCCTTTCATTCCGACAATTACACATCGTCTTACTTCGTGCAGTGACTGGTAGAGAAAGAGGTAAATAGTAATACTACTGCTGCTGTTACTACTACTACTACTACTACTACCACTATTACTACTACTAGTAGTAGTGGTATTCTTGTTGTACCATTTTCAATTCGCGTCTCTGCGGTTTTGAAAGCGTCTGCCTGGCCTCCGTTCGCCGTCGTTGCACACTCCCCCTTCGATACACGAGATTTATTTTCGTACGACGAAGAAATCAATGACGAGCCGATAACCTCTCCTCCTCGTGGGTAGGAAACCCTCCGGCTCTCCTTTTATCTGATTCATATGCACGGCCGTACGTGTGCAATCGTGTAGTCAATTCCGAGCACGGACCGCGAGTTCCGGTTCCTATTCAAGTGGTATCCTCTGTATCCCGGCGTAACTTCTTCTTCTTCTTCTTCTTCGTCTGCTTTCGCTTCTTCATCGGCGTCCGATGCCTTTTTCCCTATCGCCAAGTCAGGAACCTACTTCGCGTTTACAGGAAATTCGAGGAATATTCAATTCCGTGAAAGAACTCTCCTTTCGGATGATAATAGGTCCCGGTGGCAAAAGCGAAATGGGTAGAAGAAGAGTCTAGCCGGCAGACGGTTCGACGAGGGAAATGGATCGTTCGTATTTCAGTTTGAAAATGATTCCATCCCTATACTGCTACCCGTTGCGTGTTTCTTTCATTTTCGTTTATCGCGGTTACATTATTCTATGATAAAAGGATCGGGAGAGAGGAAGGGTCTAATTTATTCGTCGAAACCTTCGCGCGCGATGATCGTTTATTTTATTCGTTATTACAGCAAATGATGATATACTTCGAGATTATTGCTTTTCGCGGAACGAAACGAATGGTTTCTTTACGTTGAATTTCGCACGATGCCAGCCCCGCGGCATTCGGCTTCTCGGATTCGAGATATTGAACGTCGGTTATCGACCTCGTCCGATACGCTTTGTCGTTCCTTTTTAATACTTGAGAACGATCGAGGTGAAATCTTCTAACGGGATTTAGAGTAAACCGTAAAAACCTCGTAAAAACGTCACGGCATTGACTTTCTTTTGTTCCGCTAGCGTAAGGCCTTCTCCTCCCGCTTCCCTTCTTCGTTTCGAAATCCCGAAACACGATGCTCCGACAAATCAGTCACTCGAAATCTTCTAGTCACGACAAGTCGTACGTATTTCATTATCGCCTAACACAATTAAATACGTCTACGTATACATATAGAATACATTGAAATCCGAGATGACTCATTATCGTTAAAGCCAACTACGCTTACATTTCATACAGGGTGTACGCCCGTATTATTGATCACGAAAAGATCGCATCAAGCAGTAACTCTCAGCCAATAATACTTAAGTAATTAATAAGTAAATTAAAACATCCCCCTGATTGTTATCAATTCGTCTCTTTACAACACGAATTATCCATTTCATTTCCTTCGCACCGGAAATACTCTGCATCATATGAAAAGTTCATGCGCTCATACCTTTCTATACAATTTGAAAAATTAGTCAAACTGTACATCGGATCGATAAATTATTACTCGCTTCCCGTACGATTTTCTAAATATTTCTATTTTCTATAAGCGAACAGTGGTTCTCACGGGATCCAAGCGTACCAATTAGGTCGAATGGAAACTGTGATGGAGGGCTATAATGCGTGAGAACCGCCCGTTTAAGGCGCGAGAACTGGTTCTGGGCTGATCGCGGGCATCTTCTTCCCAAGGCCCTCTTCTCGATGTTAAACACGGCGGAGATGTTGCGAGCTCCTCGGACTGCCTGAAATTAAACGTCGGGGACAAGGAGCCCTGGAGCCCGCCTTTTCTCGAACCTCCTTTCGCCCATTCGAAATGTGCCCTTCCTTCTCGGCCTCTTCTTTCTCCTCCACCTCCTCCCTCTATGTTCTTTTTCTTCTTTTGCTTTGTTTCTTCGTCGTCTTCTTCCTCGTATCCTTCTTGGATAGAGCCTCTCTGCCTGCTTGCCTACCTACCTACCTGGCGAACGTTACGAAACGCTTCGATCGTTTTAGATTCGAGCTTGGAATTTCATCGACAAAAAAGAAATTCGGCCTTATAAAGTTTGTGTGTAACGATTTAGATGCCATGAGAGAGTTTACCCAGTGAAACGTTCAAACGGTTATTTTTCTTGATTCTTTTTTCTTTGTATTTTAACGTCGGTCTGGAATTTATTTATATGTACATATATATTGTATTTTAAATTGTATCATGTCTTGATCTGATAAGTGAATTGACCCCGTGTCTTGTGTACGTTATAATTAATTTGTTGAACGGTCGAGAAATGTGATTTACCAAACGCATAACGAAAAGGCCAACCCGGTATCGGGCATCACGTGCACCAAGAGTGATTCTCTTCCATGCCGTGGCTCCGTTGTCAAGTGGACAATATCTTCTCGTGTTACAACAATGTTACCGTTGCCGAACAAAACGACGCGCTCCGATGTTTCCTCCTGCGTGTCTCCACCGTGTTCGTCGACGTTCCTGCTCCGCTGTATAGAGCTCGAGATATAATTTATTATATTGTCGTTAACGTTATGCCGATATTTCATGGGTTTTTCAGCCGACGGTTTGTCGCGTAAATGAAAATTTAACGATATCTTTTCTACCGTCGACAGGAAAATTGAATTTGTTACCGTCAATTAGATCTATTTTTCCGAACGATCGATCTTTATTACCGTGATACTTAATTTACCCGATGTCGTGATACACAATCAATCGAAAGCCCTTTCATCATTCGCTGTCGGAGATCGTTCAGCAGGAAACATCGTATAGATTTGATCGTGGCGTAACTTTAATGGAAGAGAGGGTTGGAGACGAGTACATTGATTTACCGTTATCATCCTGGTGCCCCGCTGACGTAACCCGGCTACAAAATACTAGCTCGGTATTTCGAGTGAGACACATAAGACCCTATCGTATTAATTAACCCGTGAGATTGCCTTTTTTTCTTCTTATTTCATAGCTCCTAACACACACGCCCGGAATATTCTTCGAAAATAAATCACGAGCTCAGCATAATTACAAGTAGATACATCAGCGTTTTCATTTCTCGCCGAACATTAATATCATCTCGGATACAGTCGGTGACAAAAATTCATTACCGTTATTAATACCAATCCAGTATTTTTACTCTTATACAGCATACAATCTATAATCCTGTGACATTTTCCCATGCAACGATCGTGACAATATTATAAAGACATAACATCTTAAAACAACCTCTTCACAATTTCATGCAACAGTCAAGTATACTGTACGATTCTATTCTCGTCAATAGATGTTTCATCGACAAGCATTCTTCCATCCGACAACCGTGTCGATTCTTTTAGCTTCCCGTACAGAAATCCTTCTGCCTGTTTTTGGTACCGTGACCTTTCCCGGGGCAGAAAACGTTCTCTCTAGGGAGATTTTCGGCTCGATCGGACACGCAGATTAGGTTGCTTCGCGTTATAACGTTGCTGCTGCTGCTGCTGCACGTGGGTCGCGAGTGCGCCTTTATTCTTCGGCAGCAGCAGCAGCCAGGGATAGATGGATGACTGTATACGAGGGCTTACGGTGGCCGTAAGAGCGGGTAAGCAAGCAAGCGAGCGAACAAGCACGAGAGGGGATGGAGGAAAGGGGAGTATGGGGGTTATGGGGGCACGTTCACACAAAACGGCCACCATAGGCACTGGCAGCTGTTCACCATCCGTGCCCTACTCTCCACGCTGCTTTCTCCCCCGCATTCTTAGCTCGGCTTAGCCTCGCCCTTCCTCCCCCTCCCCACCCCAACCCCCCTTTTACCAAGTCTCAATGCCGATCGTACAAAAGTTCGTGGCTTCTGTGCCTCTCTTCTTTTATTTTCTTACTTCTTTTTCTGTCTTTTTCTTGTTTTTTTTTGTACGTCTCTCGGATCCTCGATCGATCTTTACCAAAGATTTTTCGGGTGAGGTGAGGTATGTACTTTCTCTTTTGATTTCGTTCTGGAAATCGTACGTTTCGATGGGGTATTTTTTTATCCGCGGCGATGAATTTTCTTTTTGGTCGCGGTTTCGGTTTGGAATTCTATTATCTCGCCCTTCCACCTTCCTCTGTCCCTATGTATCTCTCTTTTTTTTAAACGGGTTCGGAGGGGAGTAACCAGAGAGGACGAGGTGTCGTTACAACGCGGGATCGCAAGTGTTATATTGCCCGTTTAATTACGCGACACGGTTTTACGATACCTCGTAATGTTCTCGCGGTTGTAATTCGTCAGCGAGAGGGTAATCTGAATCTGGTAGCTGACCGGTGGAATTACACAACGATGAAGTGGTATAGGAGGGAAAGAGGGACGCGGACGCGAAAGAGAGCAGTAAGCTTCACGTTTATTACACAATCTCCGGGACACGTGGTCAAAATATTGGAGCTTCTCGTATTTGCCTGAGCGAACATAAATCTTCGCCGGGGTCTTTAGCCCTGACGAGCTAGAGCCGCAACAGAAGGATTCTTTCCTGGTATGTATTGTGAGGATTCTGATGATTGACGGAGTCGTTTTAGTTGCCGTAACAGATCGTATACACGAGAGCGTACCTTTAAAACCGGAATCGTGATTCTACCGTAAATACTATAAACTTACGACGTGTATACTTCATCCACTAAACCATATACATATATGATATATGCATCGTTTATTATACATGTATTTATTTGTATAGGAACCAGGATAATTTAGATATTGTACGTGATATATTCCAAAGGGCGTATAAATACACCAGCAGTCCCTTCAACGTTGAAAATCGGTCTGTGTGTCGATTATAGAAAAATGTTTCTTTTGCCGGTTTCTCTCTTCCAATTCTTTCCTAGTGAGGCTTATGGAGAAGCGGTTTTCTAGTATTTCGTGTATTGTTGGACAGAGCGGTGGCGCCCATACCCCCTTTTTCGACCAGCACCTTTATTCAGCCACCATTCCGGCTTCATGAACCGTAACACGCGAAATATTCCGGCGAACGTGAAGCGAGTGAAGTTCGTGTTTCCTTGTGAGCGTGGTCGTTGTTGGGCGGGTAATATCACTGTTTGCCTCAACGAGAAACGACGAGGCCGGAGTGGGTGTGTGTATACGATGCTTGAAAAGCCGCCTTGAAGAGCCAACACAGCAGCTACATAATGGATTAAGCCACGTTCCCGTTGACGATCCACGTACCGACGGGAAAATCCGTGATAATGTGGTTACGAGGACCTTTTCTCCCTTCCTTTCTATCCCCCTTTTCATTTCGGTATATCACCAAAGGAACAGAAGCGAGAAAGGAGACGAAGAAGATAAAAAAAGAAAGAAAGAAGCGTCGGATCACCCGTTGGTTAGCAAAAAGATTACCAAACTTTTCCCGTTTCCCGACTTTTCTCGATTACCTTGTCCCGTCTTGTTAGGTGTTCCCTTCGTTTTGTATTAATCCAATTTTCAATCGCGGCAAGAGTCACGTGGAATCGCGTTCTATTTTTATCGCCTTGGGAACTTCGTTTATTTACGTAATTGTACGTGTCGCAAAAGTAGAAGAATTATTTGAAAGGCGTACCGTTGAACGTTAGATTTAACGCCGTGGGCGTGCGAGCTGTCCGTGAAAATATATCATTCGACTCTGTTAAAAGAATGGAAAAAGTGCAACGTACTGGCAGGAAAAATATTTACACGGCCGAAAATATCGCGGCGCTGTATCTTGTCAGAATTCGTCTCGTGCAAGGTATGGAAAAAGGCCTGCGTGTTCGAACGGTCTTTTCATTCGTGGATCGGAGCGAGATCTCGGCGAGAACAAAGAATGCTCGGTTGCAGAAACTTGTAAATTGGTCGTTTCAATTGAAACTTTCGAAAAGGGCGGAAATTGTCTTTGTAATCGGCGGTATCCCGCAAAATCGAGCCAGGCAGTTCGTCGAACCACCCATTGAAGCACTTCCACGGAGTCGCACACTTCGTCTCCGCTGCTTCTAATTAATTGCAGTTAATTACGTTAATTGGCGTAACTAATGTGATCGCACCGTTTTACGGAGTCGCATTCCTCGTCTTAGTTCGTCATTTCTTACTGTTTTCCTACGCTCTAAATCGTATACAATTGTCCAACCCTTTTCGCTCGTCGATACGAAGAATCTCCTTTCATTTCCCGTATTTTTTTTAGACTATCTTCCGAAGATTCCGATCAGTGGATTTCGATATGACCGTGGGGATAAAGTTTATCTTATATCCGAAAGTAGCGTAATACCGTTATAAGGGAAGACACAGTTACGGCTTCGGATTTCGTGGATCTGAGCAAAGGGGGTTGCCCGTGATAGTTCTCTGAAAAAGCCCAAGGGCCGTTCCAGGACCCTTATTTGTTTTTCTCCGATGCATTGGAACAACACGTGTTTCTATATTATTCTATTCCTACGGTACCCGGATAGCTATACCGGATAGCCGGGTGATTGAAAATGTCCCGGAGGCAATTGGAATGAATCGTTGGATTGATGCCTTAATGTCAATGCCTATCTGATAATTGAAGGACTGAGTAATGGTGGACTATTTCACGTAAATATCAGATTTCCGCTCGTACTGCATCGTTTCAGTCTTCCACGTGATAGTTATGTCGTGGCTAATATTTCCTTGAGAGTGTTATAAATCATTTGGCGTGGTTGCGCTCAATTACTTTCCTCATAGATCTCGTTTCCATACCACTTTCTACCTTTTCATTTTACTCTATCGTCTCTCTCTCTCTCTCTCTCTTTCGTTCTTTTACAGAGTTTCGTATCCTTTGATACAATATCGCTTGAATTTGATTTATTCGATTAATTTACCCTCGGTATAATGAATCTTACACGTGCTTCGCGTCTGTGACAAAACGATGAATCGTCCGTCTTATCACCGTGCCCGAATCGTAATGAATGAAATCTGAAAGCAGCGTAACGGCTTATCCGGTGTCGTTATCCCGTCTCTGTTTAGACTGACAAATATTTGGTATGCGAATAAAGGGAGATTATCTTCGCGCGAAGAACAAAATAATCGGCGGACACACACGTATCTCCAGTCGACAAACTAAATCACATAGTCCAATGTACGCTTCACAGCTGTATAAACAACGAATACATATACGTGGATATTCGATGTACGTACGTTCCTTGTCGATCGTTTCTCGTCGAACGTTTCCCGCCTTCGACGATCTCCGACAAGATGAAATTTATATTGTATTTTATTGTTCTGCCGTGATTACGCGGGGGTAACGGAACCACCTTCGCGTTTAATCGGTCCCGTGTCACATCGACACCCACGCTAATTTACCAGCGTTATTTCCGCGCGATCGTGGGACGTCGTTACTTTTCTTTTTCCAAACGTTCTCGCGAATGAATAAATGACCGGACTGTTAAACGCCAGTACAATGGCAGGATTATGGTGCGATGTCTTCGCGCCTTTGTGCCCGCTTTAACTCGATCAACTCGGTTTGTGAAACGTGTTAAGATTAGAATGCTGCACGGCCGTGGCAGCGTCGTTGTCGTTGCTCGTTTTCGCTCCTTAGGGTAGCGGCGGGGCCCCTAAAATAGTTCTCGCTGCACCGAGGGCGGCGTATTCAAGGTGAAGGTTAAAGCTGCGTTCACTACTGTAGGGTGACACGTTGACAGATTGAAGTCACATAGGGTTGTCCCCCCCCTCCATCCAAGACAAATCGAATGAAGGGAATTAAAGGGTGTTCTATTCCTACTTACTCGTTGTAGTTCTCAATCGTTTCAAATCGGAAATTTGCCGAGAAATTGAATATAAATGTCTATGGAAATTAATTAGAAATTTATTGAATTTTTTGCGTTTTTTTTTTTCTCAAACTTTTAATTCAATATTATTATAAAACTATGGTTATACGTTTAACGCGTTACGTTCAGAGAATTGTCTCGAGATGCTGCGAGCACGCGTAGCATCGTATCACCGTCGTTTCTCGGAGTCGGGTTAAAACGAGGACTTAAAATAGTACTCGCGTGTGGCATGGTGTACAGTCCGTGTTCGAGGTTAAGGTTAAGGCTATGCACATTCACATACTGTGCCGTGGCTACAAGGGCAACGTGAAGACGAACGAGGACCACTTGAGACACTTCGAGTTTTATTTAACCCTCGGTACTTCCTGCCGTGACATACGTGTGCTTGTAAGACAAACAACTACCGACAACACTAACGAACAAAATTTTCAAGTACCACAATTTCTCCAGTAAAATCATCCCGACCCCGGGAAGTACACTGCGAGAAATTGAAAAAAACTCAAATGTCTAACATGTTGAAAATACGGGAATCAAGATGGATAAAAGCGGGGGGCGATAAAAATTGGTTGACACTCCCCCGACCGCTACGGGCGGATTTCCATTTCACGGCGGCTACGTTCGACTAGGTTCAGAAGCGGGATAGAAGCTAAATGGGACTGAGCTGATATATTCAGGTTCCGGTTTCGCCATGCTCGGTTGACTATGGGGTTCAGGGGAGACACGCCTAATGTGTACCCGAGTATCCTCCATGCTCGTAAATGTATAACATTTAAAACTTCTGCCAGTAAACGCGAAGACCGTTTTATTTTCACGTTAACTATCTCCCGTATTTTCCTCTGCCGTTAACGTTTCGTAACCGACGGAGAACGGGGTGTACGCACAGTATACCCCTTAGATCTAACCGTGACATTTTAATTCCGACGACTGTTAAGAATTTGTTTTATTTCCCGTTGGATCGGTATCTTCTGGTTTTCTTACGAATGCCTTCTCTTCCTTATCGTCTAGCGACGCGCGAATAGAAGGAAGAGGAGAACTTCTCCTCCTATCCACCGAGACACGCGAGGACATGCGCCGTAACGCTATCTAAACCGTAGATAAAGTGTACATCGAATTTTATCGTACGACCGAATAAAATTTTGGTCCGTGATAACTCGAGTGTCAGATTCTATTTGACTCTTAGTGGCTCGTTCGTAGGTCTGTTTCGTTGTGTTAGTACGATTCCGGCGAGTACGAGCGATGTTCAACGTCGTTCATCGTCGGTTGGGAATAAGAGACGTCATGTTTTTCCCGGCCGAGTAATTCCCTCACGGAGATACGGAGTAATGTACTGTTTCTTTGGCCTCCATGACCTATGTCGTTAAGATATGTCCGTTAAAACGGGGAGGGAAGCCTCGAGACAAGCTGCACGCCGCGGAATCCGCTCTGCTTCCCAAGAACGGATTCCGTTCGCGATTTACACGTTATTGACCAACACACGTATCGATCATTCATCAGATATTTACACGTATAACCGTTATGCAACGATAAAAAAAGAAAGTATCCAAATAAAACGTGTGTTTATGAAAATAATATCAAGGGAAATACTTTTTAAATAGGATACCACGGTGGAAACGGAGTTAGGTTGAACTTTCGACGATAACTTTCGTGAAAACAAATTCACGTAAACGACATTTTCGTACACCCGAGAAGAATTCTATTCCATTCGAACGGCATAGACTCGAATGGATTATCACGCTAGCTCGTTTCGCTGTGCCGACTGCTTCCATAGTGCGCCACTATTCGAGTGAGTCATACAGACGACCGATAATCTCTCCCGGTCTCTCTGTAACACACGTGAATAGAGCGGGCGGACAAAGGAGAGAGAAAAGAGCGAGAGAGACCTGATCGTACCGTTTTCTATGGCACGTATACGTATACACGGTCGATCGAGTACAACGCGTTAGAGAGAGAGGAGGAAAGTGAACGCGAAGAAAAGAAGGAAGGAAAGAGAGAGAGAAAGAGAGAGGGAGAGAGAGAGACGACGGGGTCTCTCGGCAAGAAAACGGTAAACTGCTCTCCGCGAGACCCGGTGAACGTTGTGTTGTATCTCGAGCCGACGTGTTACCGTCGCTCCGGTCCTTCGGGCATAATGTCAGTCGACAAGATTGCATCGATCGCTATTCGAGGATGAACCTTAAGCCGAACAAATCTGATCTCTGCGCGACGCTGATATCCCCTTCGTTTCGTTTTTTTTTTCTTTTCTATCTTTCTTTTTCTTCGTATTTCTTTTAATGCACTTCACCGAACGGTTCACGAGAGAGTCTTACCCTTTACGGTTGCGTATAGATCGAGAGAGAGAGAGAGAGAGAGAGAGAGAGAGAGAGAGAAAGCAAAAAAAGACATTCTGTCTATGGATATTGTACGGTATCGACGACGATCCGGGGAAATTTTATCTGAATATACGGATCGAACAGAAGTCGATGACTCGTGCTCGGTAGTACTTGCAAATTGAATTATCGAAACGGTTCTTTTTGTGTTACTCTTTTTCCAATCGGAAGTGTAAGACCGGGATCGTTTACATTTCATTCCGTGGAATAACTGATATTCAACGACTGAGATCTTGGATATCGCTCGAGATATATGTATATCTATGGCGAAGCGAGCATCGCCCGTTTGTTTGTACGCCCCTGCGACTGCCTTTCCCGATTGCACTTTACTAGATTAAACGCCGTGCAACGAAATACTAATGAATTTTAGATGCGAGCAGAAAGGGACCGAGAGGCATGTATACAGAGGGAATTTTCAATGATACGGTTCACGGGTGTACACCCTTTTTCCGAACGGGTATTTTTCTCCCCGGGAATTATCGTACGTTTTACCGCGATAAAAATATTTACGCTGTTCAAATGAATTCTTCAAACGATTCCTTCTAAACATTCGCGAACGAGGGAGACTAGAATCCGAGTTATTTAAAAAAAAATAACAGACACAAAAAACAGGGGGGAGACAAATAAGAGAACGGCAAAAGTTTCTCGTGAAACCGCCGTGACCAGTTCGGACTGCGGGCACGCGCCCGCATTAGAATACGTCCCTGCGAAAGTTAGAAGGATCGAGAAAGAGAGGCGAAAGGACGAGCAGAGGTCCTAGTAATTAAGGCGTTTCGACAAACGTACATCGCGGAAACCGGTTATCCCGGCATCGCCACGTTTCGCCCATGTTATACCTGTTGGAGGTTGCTCGCAAGGTTCGTTGATTCGCTGGCCCTGACGGTCCTTTGAGCCACAAATATGCGTAATCCTGTACAGGTAGGAAGAGAGACGAATCCTCTTTCGCGTTCGGGTGCCGTTCTCGAAATCATAAGCTTCCTTACTCTGGCTCTCTATCAACCAGACATTCGCATTTACTAACTCTCCGTTTCTATAGAGAAACTTCCATTTCTAGATATATTTCACAGAAATAATATCTCTGTATGTATTCGTCAAGTGCAAGGTATATTAAACAGATTAAAAGAAAGAAAGAACGAAGGAGAAAGAAAATTAAAGAGATCAAGCAAATAAATAGTATAGTGGGCGAGGTAAAATTATTCAAGAGGGCTGCTCTGAAATATGCAAGAGCACGTGGTCTTCTGTACCGTAGGGAAAAAAATGTTCAAGTAAAATCTCGTCTCGTCCAGCGAGCAGGAAGTATCGAATTAACGCCTTATCTTGTCGCTGGAAGACAGTCCGAGCGGCTTAACCTCTAAACCGAGCCACAGCACTCCAGGCTGCTGCTGCTGCTCCGCCCCGTGGTTATACTTATAGCAGCGTTATACTTTACGGCTTATACTTCGGTGCTGCGCGATGGACAAGAACCGACTAACAGGTTTCTACCCTTGTCCTGGGTCAGTACCTCTCGTCTTCCTAATTTCACCGGGCAAACGGAATATCTTCGAACTCTAACGATCGCACGACATTGTATCTTTACGAGGTGATTACTAATTTCTCGTGGATAAAACGAGCTTTTGAATATTATTTACCGAAACGTCTGACTCGTGCAAATTAGACGGCATCGTTAATGAGCGTTAATTACCTCGGATTTTAAAGTGTGTCTCGAGTTTGGGCACGGTCTTCGCGCAGTTATACGGAAAGTTAATTAGGAAAGTCAAATAAAAGTTTTGGTTGACCGACGACGACTCGGCGTTACGTTCGACATTCCAGAGATTATAATATAGTCGAGCGTTCACGTGACTAGGCAGACCGATACACGTTCTAAGAAGAGTTTCGAGCGAGATTAGGTAACCGCGGATGAATTGGTTTTTCAGTCCGGCTAGCGTGGTTCAATGTGTAATCTTGTTTTGGGATTTGTCTGCTCTTGACGGCTCGGTGATCCGTTCGGCGTGGAAAAAGAAAGATGCCTCGAAATTACAACCTTTCGGTGGATGATTAATGTCATTGTTAGAATGGAAGGCGGATCGTACGCAGGAAATCACAATTTAATATGGTGATTGCGTGCTTTGTGGAACACTGTACAGATTTCTGTCCGGTTCGTTAGACAGACACGTCTCGAAAGGACCTGTTACATTAGATCGATCACTAATCACGTTTTCTTTTCTTAACGAATATTCCGTGCGGTTCGGGTTTTACGCAACTCTCGCGTAGATATTTCTAACCTCGTGAAATACCGTATAATATTCAGCGATGGCAGAAACGATCTTTTCCTTTTAAAAGCCGTGATCGAGGAGCGAGCGGAGATCATCCTCTTAGATTACGCCAAAAGAGGATCGAGAGTGTCGAGTACCTGTTCGCGACGTAAAGGTCTTCCTGAATTTTTTCACGAATACTAGCTCTATGCATCTCGCGTGTACCTAATATCATATAAGGTCTTTAGAAAGTAAAGTGTATTTGAAAATTGTTTCCGCGCGGTTTAGAAGGTACGACGATACACGACACCGCGATCGATCCGCCGATAACCTGTAGAAAATTTGAAGACACTGCTGGAACAGCGATTCGAATCGCTAAATTAGACGAGTAAATTAATAAGGGGCAAGTCTTTGCTTACATGTTGGCACGCTGACCACCTTTACGGTAACATTATACCGAAGCCAAAGGATACCGGAACCAAGGGATATCGAATCGAAAGTTCGAGTCACGTGGATTTCACGATCGATCGAATCTTTTCCTGCCGATGATGTGTGTGTGCTCACGGATATCTTTAGGAAATCGTTAGATCTGTCGATCCTACGCTATTTACAGATAATTACCAAAGTCCTCGAAATATACCGAGTACGTAAATCATATATTTAACCTGTATTATCATTTTCAAACACGTCTCGGAACACGTTCCGGTGCGTGTATACATTTATAAGTAGCCGCGTGTATAAATAGACGGTCGTACGGTTCCCGAAATGTCACGTGAGTTCATATTTTTTGTTCGTTATTTCAACAATGTTAAACTAATCGATCTTGGTCCGGGATTAGTGTTTTTACATTCTTATTTCTAGACCTTCGTCATTGTATCGTAGTGTTTTCTCGCCGTAGTTCGACATTTGTTTTCGATCGTCGAAGCTCTGTCCAAAAAATAATAAAGAAAAAAATACAAAAGAACCAAAAACGACCGCGACCGGGACAACAGAGTATGTTCACCTATTAACCTTCGCGCTCCGACTCTATCCGTAATTGACGAACGCACCGGGTTTCTCTCGGCCAGGCTTTTCATCGTTCGCAACAAAGTTGACCGCCCCGGTCGTAAATGGTTAACGATCGGTAAGAGATATCTGGCTCGAGCCCCACGAGAGAGAGACCGGTTCTCAAATCGCGTTTTTCGCCCGATGATAAGGAATCACGTTGTCCGCGTCGTGCCGCGACGGTGGTCGCACGTGTGAGCCGACCTTGCTTGATTTTTGCAACTCCACCCTCGGGTCCCTTTCTCTCACTCCCTCTCTCTGTCTCTCTCTCTCTCCTTCTATCTCACTCTATCCCTTGTGTATCTCTCTTTCTCTCACCCGCGTGCAGAAATCGAGGTGTCGTTCGGTTCCAGCGCACGACATAAGGATATAAATAACGCCATCGGTGGAAGCGTTTGTCCTTGGATATCATACGTGGATCGTACGCGTACGTACGTACTCTCTCGCGAGGAGAGGTCTCTCCTATACACAAAGTTGATTGTCCGGCCTTGAATCCGCGAACAGATGTGCCACAAGCGACACAGAGTCCGCGTACGGTGTACGGACGTACGTACGTATATGCGTGCACCTTGTGCTTGTGTTACGTTCGTTTTGAGATCCGTTCCCTAAAAATCGAACGTTGTTATCGTGAAATCTTTCCCCGTTATCCGTCGGTCACGAACGAGAGATAAGACATGAAAACACAGCGACCGGATGGAAAGTAAGTGCGCGACTCGGTGATACAATTTTTCTTCCCACGTTATACTTGACGGATCGTTAGATTCACTGCTAATTGATTTTATGCGTGATCGAACAAAGTAACCGCGCCACCGCTATTGTTACCCAATTTCCCAATCTCTGTATTACGTTCTATCGATAAAGTGCCACCTTTCCCGGAATCCAGTCCGTTAATGAGTCAGCCTACGGTGGTTTATTTCACCAGGCCATGAGTGCCCCCTCTCCCTCCCCTTCCTCCTCCTCCTCCTCCTCCTCTCTCAACCTAGTAGTGTCCTTGCACGTTCTCTATCTCCCCCTACAACACGACGGACTCTCCTGACGGAGTGTCCCTCCGGTTTCTCTGCATAGGGATAAGCTTCGGGGCTCTATGGGGTTGGTCGGTGCCGGCTTAGAATATTGCGGGGGTGGCCACCGTGGAGAGAACCCCATGAATCATCCGACGTTACAATCAATACGAAAGCACCGACCCTCGTGGCACACGGCGGCAGTGGTGGCGGTGGCGGTAGAGGCGCAGTTCACCCACGAATCGGGGGTAGGTGTATGGGAGGGGAGGGTGAGAGGGGTGAGAGTCGAGTCCTGGCCGTACGGGAACCCACGAGGTTACGGGGATGGCTTTCTGTCCATGTGAATTTTCGAGTCTCGTGGAGGAACGGATCGTTACCCCGTCACTGACGGTGATAGCTCGAGTTGACAGAACAGGTCTCTCTTGGTCCGCAGGGTTTGCCATCCCGTTGTTCGGAATAAATTCCATTGATCTCGAGGGGTGGGTCTAATTGACTCTATATTATCTGGGAGAGATTTGATAGTGATTGATTTCAATGGGATGGGGTTTCTTCTTTTTCTTCTTCTTCTTCTTCCTCTTCTTTTTAATTATTTTAAAGGGATCATGAGTAACATGTGTCAAAGTAACGTTCGGTCGGGTCACGCCTTAATTTGTTAATGCAAGATAAGATAAATGTGTTGGAAGTTTTCCATTGTATTGGTTCGTCGGATGGTACACGTCGTTAATACGTGTCATCGGCCCGGAGTTTCACCGGATATGAGCGAAGGATTTCGAACTTTCCTAGCACAGATAAACGATTTTGTTTGAACGGAGATTGTACGACCGAGTCGTTTATTGCACTTCGAACGAGCCCGTAGGATAAAGTAAACGGCTAGACGGACTCTTCCATTGTTATTGCCTGTGGGAAGTTCCGAAAAAACGTCTTCGATGAGAGCACACGACAACCATGTATTCCCTGTAGCAAGGAAAGTGGAGGTATTAAAGTTCGTGTTTCGATTTTCGTCCCCGAAATAGATGGTTCCGAGAGAACGAAAGACGTCAAGTAGACGTTCGATTCCTCGTTGAATACAATGGAGAATAAAATATAATTGCGACTATAATTTTAAATTGACTACGGATAATTAATTTTCTTATTCTAACAAATAAAACCTATTTTTTGTTCTATTCGCCGCCCGTCTCATCGATATTCCAGACTAGATGTTAGCGAGTCTGTTTTCCCGCTGGTAAAAGTGGTAATAGTCACTTCCGTCTCTTGCACGCACGTACAGAGACGCTCGGCGAAATACGAATCACGGTGCCATCGGTCTTTGGTACAGAAATCATACGCCGGCATTAATTGCCTCGAGAATGGCGTAGAATGAATTAAATGACCTGACAAAACGTAGTCTCTGTGTCCATTCAACGTCACTTATAGTCAAGACGAGAAGAGTATACCGCGCGTATGTTGAGCTTAGCGATCGCTTTAGTACACTATTTAACCGTACACACTTAAGGCACGAATATTTGCTCGTGTATACGTGTATTCACCGGAATAAATACACGTGTATGTATCACACCGATCGTATCCGCCTACGCAATCGATGAGCCATATTCGATCGTTGTTCAATGGACGAAAACAATGAACACTTTCGGTTATTTAAAAAAACTCACGCGCATCTGTCGCACCGACCTCCCATGCACGCACTTTTTCGACGCGTTCATGCACATTCGAAGTAAAAAGCAGCCGCGCACCGTTGATTTAAATGGACGCGTTTACATCTGTCCCTCGTGCACCGTCGCTCAACGACCATTTAAAGTCAATGATGGCGGAACATTTGGTGTACGGACGTGACGAAAATTTCTCCACGTGGACATTGTAATTATTATCACTTTTCACCACCGCTGAAATAATTGCCCATGTAGAAAACAAAAGAAAAGTTACCGCTAACATTGCCAACAAAATATTTCTCTTTCGTTCATCGTCGTATAGATTTTCACGTTCGATTAACTTTACAAATGAAATTTCCCTGGAATCAATTAAAATAGTTGACCGATGTGCTCTAAGCGCTCGGAATCGCAAGAAATCCGTTAGACGCCTGTCTAGCGGAAACGTACGGTTCCAGGAACGTATTTAGTTCAGTCTGCGGGGTGGTGTCTTGCCGGTTTACCCCCTTACCTGCTTTAGAAACCGTTCCGATCGTCGAGAAACGCGTGTACGTGAGCGGACTTCGTCGTTCTCTACGTACTGGTACACCCTGTATATGGCTGTGGTCACGTTCCCGTGTGCAGGCCTCGTGGCCTCCTCGTGGTGTACCCTTATGAATGAAATCAGCATCGAGGTTCCTACTCGTGACGCTTAATTAGAACTTAATTGCTCCGACGCCGGTGATTTACCGTCTTGCTGGAACAACAACGACGGCCCACCGGGACACAATGGGCGTATCATTAGCGTATTAGGTCGGTCGTGGCTTATTGTCGTCGGTTCGTGCCGTACAAATTAGATTAACTCGAGCCACGTACCTGCGGAGAATCACGTTAAATTGATTTTACAGCTAACTTTACCTTTAATCGACAACGGAATCGAATTAGGATATTCCCTGGTTCGCGTCAGGCTATTTTGAAACAGAAATCAAACGTGTTAGTAGCAACATCGGTGTTTCATTTCTACCGTTGGATCTCTCGCCGCTCTTTCAAGCAGAGAAGAATTTCGGACTCTAATTATGCCGGCGTGTCTCATGCATTCCATCGTACGTGTGTGTGTGTGTGTGTGTGCGTGCCTCGCATCCGAGACGGAGAGAGTTCGACCAGGCACGTAAAGAATTCGCGGGGCATTCATTGTCGTACGGAATCGTTCTCATTTGAGTCGTGAGTCTACGAGAATCAAATTCATCGAGATCGATAAACTCGAGGAGGAGGAGGTGGAGGAAGAAGCCTTTGGGAAACGGAAACACGGGTGTGTACGGTGCGTGAGCGTGACTTCCGGAAACCGCACGGTATACATACTTTTATCATTTCGAAAATGACTAAATAATCATAGCCAGCTCGTTTCGTCATTTCGTGACACGAATGCGTCGACGTGCTACCGTACATATTCGTGGGCGTTATTTTTACACGTCGACCGGGTAGCCGTAGAATTTTATTTAATGCTCGTCCATCGTGGGTCCGATGGGCGAGTATGTATTACGTTCCGAGGAATCGACCATCCTGGTGGATGGCCTCCGGTGTACCCGGGGCCGATAGCAGAAATAAAAGGCAGGATCGTGATATTTTGCACGTGCAAGGAAGGAGATATCGATGGCCAGTTCCATCGAGACAAAAGTTTCACGGGAAGTGCATCCGCATGTATGGATCCTCTGTGATGCACGCATGCATTAAGCAGACGTAGGGTGTGCATACTATACTCCTGTATGCCTCGTACGAGTGCATTCCTCGGTCTACGTGCACTGGTTTTCGTCGACTGACGTACTGCAATACACGTTCGTGTCCCGTGCCACATGTTTCTCCGTCTGTATACATACATACATACATACGTAAATGTGTATTGTATACGTGTACGTATATGATACACGATTCATGTTACTTACCCAACGATCACGAAAATAATTTTGGGCGCCAGCCGTCCAGAGTTCCGACGGATGTGAGGGATTCGTGCGACTGATGAACATTTATTCGGAAGTAGAGGTTTAACCGTATTAAAATGGCAGGTCAACCGGACCGCACTTGTTGTATGATTCGTGTCCGACGGTTGCGTTTCGACCGTACTTGTTTTATAAGGTCGCCGGAACCGGCGTCGAATAATATAATATTTAGCGGTCATTGGTCCTTTGAAGTCGAACGATGGTGACCACCTCCGTTCGAGACTGATTCGTGATTTATGCCTACGCGGTGTATCGTTTCAATGAACGTAAAGTCTAGGTTGCCTCCTCGTTTAGTAAATTGATAATTATATCGTTGATTTATTTTTCTACGAATATCAATTCTTGTTATATCCGTTCACCCGGTACTACATATGTATATCGGTGTCGTTACGTAATGGAAAGTAAAATTTGCTTGGAATTCGGAACGTTGTAACGGGTGTTGAACGTGCGCTCGTGCTATCTGTTCTTGATACGCGACAGAAAGTGGTGCGGCCACCACGCTGTAATTTCTCTTAGGTGCAGTCTTCGGGCATCGCGTTATGCGCGATAAAGTGGCGTGATAAAGTAGCCCAGACAAATAGTATATCGTGCTCGGTTTACCGTGACACGAGTAAATATTTGTGCCTGGAATGGCCGATGTAGCGCGTAGGAGCTTGCAGAAAATGCTCGGTGAATTTCTAGCAGCTCGTTACACAGTACACACACGATTTCCACGTCTGTGTGTGTGTATGTCCCAGCAATACGCTCTAGTTCGAGAACCGTGCGTAATGATATGTACGTTCCGCACTGTAACGACGTATCCAGTTACAATAATTTGAAAACGCCCATCTAGCACTGTTTAAGCAATTCGCGTATTGAACGTAACAGCACAATGCAACACAAGTCCACCGGAGTTTCTTTAAATCATGCCAGAGTTTCTCTCTCTGTTATCCACGAAATTGTAGTCGTGAACATATTTTTTCTTTCTTTCTTTCTTTTTTTTTTTTGCAATCTCGACATTTCCCGTGGTTGGCATTCAAATCGGCGCAGAATGCTCGAAGAGTGCAACGAAGAAAATCTTTGATGCTCTTTGACCATGCTCGTTGGTATCGGTGAATACCGGCAACAAACTGCACAGAAGGCAATTTCATCCGTCGGCTGTACAACGGGGCAAAGGGAAGTCGCGGAGATGCACGTGGGTTTCGCCCACCTACGTTGACACTGACAAATCGACGTGTGTCGAGCAAATCGCCTCGTGTCAGGCGAACCTGCAGCCCTAGCGAAAGCTTTCTAAATCTAATACCGTCGCGAACGGATGTGTACTTTCTTGGCATCGAATCAGACGGCTACGTCCGCGGCCTTGTGCCCAATTGCATTTTCGTCGAACTACAATTCACGATATTCCATCCGTGGTCGTTGACCTTCTTCCGCCCGGCATCGAAACGCGTGGGCGTTCATTCATTGGCCAAGAATGCCGCGACATGTCTGAAGTACGTACTTGCGCCATTTGCCGTTGTGTCATAGATACTGGCTATGTATCTTCATTAATCGGCGCTTGGAATACAGTCTCTGTAAGATCGATTACTCTTTCTCATTGCTTACTTTGTCGGCATTCACATCGATGAAATTTTACACCGTGATTTCGATGTAGTTAATAAGATGTAGAAATAAAGGAACAAAATTCTACGTCGGATAGTCAATCGTATTTTCAAGTACATCACCATACGGCATTCTTTGAGTACGTTCACATAAACGTTGTCGTAGTCAGCGACTAAGGTGGAGCTTCCGTTTCCGGTAATGAACGTGCCGTATACGAGAATCGACGCTGACTATTGCTCGTTGTATTCGTCCGCGAATCGCGGCGTTATTTCTTTTAGAAAGCGTTGTGCTTTACATTATCAACGATTCGCTCGGAAATATTCGAACGTATATGTCAGACGCTTCGCTGCATACGAATGATTTTTTTTTTTCACATAATCGTTCTTTTTCACGGGTAACCACTCCTCCAAGTTGGGGCATCGATTTATCTTCACTTATACATCATCCCTATGGAACTAGATATAAGAAAGACTTATCTCCGGGCGGGCATGAGTTACGAGAATTTTTATCCCTGCCGTCATAACCACTTTATTAATTTACCGGGTATAATAGCCACGGTTAAGGTACGAAGGTTAATGTTCCTTCCGCACCCTCGTCGGAAATGCACCGTTCAATTTATCTCATCTCCTTTTTTTCTTCTTTGTACCGCTTCTGTTGCAATTGCAATTAAACAATCTTTTTCTTTCGAACAATGAGCGAGTCCGTTAACATTCCATGCGGTCAACGGAGATAATAAAATTAAGACGTTTCCGTGGTCTAACGCACGGGCTATCGCAAACGAAGGTCGCAAGTGCATGTGTACTCGGTCTCACGTGCAAATACGCGACGCGTTATCGTCGCGTATCATGGAAATCACCTCTCCGTTCGCCATATGCTCGCTGGTACCGTTGTCGAGTCTCCTTAGAGAGCCGGTTTTCATTTCCTGTCAGTACGAGCGAGAATGGCTAACCTCGCTGATGGCTCTTCCCTACGCATATTGTTTTTTTTTCTTTGCACGGTCTCGATGCCCGTCGTTTTTCAAATGTCGTCGTTCAAATGCATTACGTTTCCCATGGCTGTACGAACCGAAACGATTAACCAGTTAAGTGTGACGATCTCTGTGCAGAGATCAGACACACTGAAATGGTTAATTGCTCAAAAATTACAGAAATGGCGTGTATGTTACGAAAATCGCGAAAAATCATCAAATTCAACCAGTTTTTCGTTCGGCATTCGCTCAATTTTTGAGATAGCGATCTGAAACTTGTACCATTGATTTAGTTAGGAAATTCTACGGCAGATCAATGTATAATAGTTGTACTTTTCGAAAATTTAATTTTTCGCAAAAATCTGAAGGTCAGGATTTTTTGCGATTTTCGTAATTTGGCTGCCATTTTCGTAATTTTTTAGCTATTAAAATGATCCTGGCCGTTTTGGACGCGGAATCCGAAGCCGAATAAGATGCAGAAAGAATCAGATTGATATCTCAAAAATTGTGAAAATGGCGAGCGATTTACGAAAATCGCAAAAAATCCTGACCTACCCCCTTCAGATTTTTGCAAAAAATTAAATTTTCGAAAAGTACAACTATTATATATTGATCTGGCGTAGAATTTCCTAACTAAAACAATGGTACCAGTTTCAGACCGCTACCTCAAAAATTGAGCGAATGCCGAACGAAAAACTGCTGAAATTTTACGATTTTTCGCGATTTTCGTAATATGCTCGCCATTTCCACACTTTTTGAGATATCAAAATGATCTTGGACGCTTTGGACGTGGAATCGGAAGCCGAATAAGACAGTGAAAGAATCAGGTCGATATCTAAAAGTTTGCGGAAATGACGAAGGAATTACAAAAATGGCGAAAAATCGTCAAATAATGACAGTTTTTTGATCGCCATTCGCTCAATTTTTGAGATAGCGATCTGAAACTGGTACCATTGTTTTAGTTAGGAAATTCTACTATAGAACAATGTATAATAGTTGTACTTTTCGAAAATTTAATTTTTCGCCAAAATCTGAAGGGGGTAGGTCAGGATTTTTTGCGATTTTCGTAATTTGCCCGCCATTTCCGCAATTTTTGAGATATTAAAATGATCCGGGACGTTTTGGACGCGGAATCCGAAGCCGAATATGACCGTGAAAGAATCAGATTGATATCTAAAAAATTGCGAAAATGGCAAGCGATTTACGAAAATCGCAAAAAATCCTGACCTACCCCCTTCAGATTTTGGCGAAAAATTAAATTTTCGAAAAGTACAACTATTATACATTGTTCTATAGTAGAATTTCCTAACTAAATCAATGGTACAAGTTTCAGATCGCTATCTCAAAAATTGAGCGAATGCCGAACGAAAAACTGGTTGAATTTGATGATTTTTCGCGATTTTCGTAATTTCTTCATCATTTCCGCAATTTTTGAGATATTAACATGATCGGGGGCGTTTTGGAAGCGGAATTCGAAGCCAAATAAGACATAGCAAGAATCATTTCGATATCTACAAAATAGCAGAAATGACGAAGGAATTACGAAAATCGCAAAAAACCGTCTAATTCAATCAGTTTTTTGGTCGGCATTCGCTCAATTTTTGAGATAGCGACCTGAGACTGGTATCATTGTTTTAGTTAGGAAATTCTACGCCAGAACAACGTATAATAGTTGTACTTTTCGAAAATTAATTTTTCGCAAAAATCTGAAGGGGGTAGGTCAGGATTTTTTGCGATTTTCGTAAATCGGCTGCCGTTTCCGTAATTTTTGAGCTATTAAAATGACCCTGGCCGTTTTGGACGCGGAATCCGAAGCCGAATAAGATGCAGAAAGAATCAGATTGATATCTCAAAAATTGTGAAAATGGCGAGCGATTTACGAAAATCGCAAAAAATCCTGACCTACCCCCTTCAGATTTTTGCGAAAAATTAAATTTTCGAAAAGTACAACTATTATACATTGATCTGCCGTAGAATTTCCTAACTAAATCAATGGTACAAGTTTCAGGTCGCTATCTGTAAAATTGTGCGAATGCCGACCAAAAAACTGTCATAATTTGTCGATTTTTCGCGATTTTCGTAATTCCCTCGTCATTTCGGTAAATTTTTGGATATCGACCTGAACCCACTGTCTTTTTCGGCTTCGAACACACTTAACTAGTTAACGACGCAACGGACCACGTTACGCCGTGTTCACACTTTTGCTGGCGAAATCGGTCGTGTATGACCTAAGTCACATCGTCATTACACAGAGCGGAAGCATTGCGGTAATCATTCGCGGTGAAAACTGGGGAATTTGAAAAAAGAACCGGCGATAAAGTGATTCTATGTTTGTTTATATATAGCGTCGTTGATGGAACGTAATAGACGTTCATGGGAAAATCCTGGAAAGTATCGTTGTCTCATCGGAACGAATCCGGGGAACAAAGAAATTCTATCAGTGCACCACTGACCATGGGCATTGTTCATTGATAACGATAACACAGTGGCAACAGCGATTCGTCATTGTCGTGTCTAATTGGGTTAATGTGTTTTGCAAGAGCACACTCTCCGGGTTCCTTTAACTGCAGAAAATAATGTCAATTATCATCGAGTCGTGACAGTACGGTATTCTTTATTCATTCGATGCAGGACACACGGAGAGAAAGACCTTAATTCCGTGTGATTAACGATAATTCTCCGGTTTAGCGATACGCTTTTGCTTCCTCTTCAGGATTACGGTTTTCGGGTCGCGTTCGTTTATCGAATCATTATTAGATACGGATCCCCCGCCGTTACTCTATTAGGGAAAGACGTGCAACGTTCGATACCGGAAGATAGATTTCAATTATTCGGTGTCAGGTATCGAGCACGTCAAATTGTGCTCTAATAGGAAACTGCGTTCAGGGAAGCAGATGAGGGGTGGGGGAGGGATGGCTGTATGCACTTCGAAAATCGATTTCCATTAATTCGAGGAAAGCTATTATATCGCGCGCCGAGGAATATGTATACATATAGACACGTCTACCCGATGCAGTTACATCATTCAACGCGGTTTTAACGAGAATTCCTTTCGTGTGATATTACGGTGTCTATTAAACGTATGATCACCTTATTCTCCCTCTCTGTTCCTCCTTCCCTCTATTAACTCGTACCGGGCAGAAACAATGGCAAATGCTACGGTGTAATTCGCATTACGGTTTCGCCGTCGCGAGTGAGTAACTCTCGCGTCAGGAAGTTCGACGAATTTTACCGTCCCCCCTCCAGTTTCTCTACGGTGCGAGAGAAAGAATGCGAGTTTTATGATTCCACGGCCGGGCCGGTTCTAAATCTCACCAAGGTGATTCCTGGAATCCGCAGACACGATAGATTATGTAAACGAGTCTATACCCTTCTCCCCTCCCACCATCTCCACTTGTTCTTTCTTTCTTTTTTTTTTTGGAATTCTCTTAGACATCTACGATTTCTCACGAGTCCCAAGAAATCCAAAGGTGATCGAATTTTCATTAGCGTTACAACTCCGTCCAGTCGAATCGCAGGAGGTCGAGGTCGTGCGCGACCGGCGAACGATCCATAACCAGGTTCCTCTCCTTCGTGGGAAATCCTTATCCGGGTATTGTTTCGCACATACAAAAGCGTCCTCGGCACGGAATGCAACGTTGCGCCGAGCCGATGCGCGCGCGTGTACGCGATTCGATACCGAGAAAGTGATCTTCGCCCTTCCTCTTCCTCCCGTCCCCGCCCTGAGCTCTTCCCCCCTCGTAACCCCTTCTTCCGATAGTCGATTTCCGGCGAGTCGAGAATCGCGAAAGCGATCCAGGCGAGCGCCGAAGTGTGCGCACGTAGGGGGATCGATTGTCATATTTACCGGGACGATTCGAGCTTACGCATTCCGCATGGATTATCGGTTTCTTCGCTGCGTAAGCGGTTTTGCATACCTACTACAAAGGAACCGATAAATATTGATATCGTCCTTAATTCCGGGACGCGCGCTACGCGTCACGGACGCGTTTCGCTGGTCGGAAATCGATATAATCTCGTGCTGCCGACGATACGAGCAGCAACAATTTTTGAAATGTGAATAACCGGTGGAGCTGGAGATCGAAACTTATACGACCGACGAATACATGTACTGAGAGATCACGCACACGGCTGTGTGGCACTTTGGCATAATCGCAAGGATATTCGCGGAGAAAGTATAGAGGTCGTTAAACGAATTACGCGACCGAAATATTGTAGTAACCGTTTCTCACTTGGAACAGGAACAGACAGAAGGAGGAGGTAGACGAGAAGGTGGGGGGGGGAGTTGTCTGTGAATTTTAACTCTTGAAATTCCGGACGTGCCAATGTGTTATCTAACTCGTTGTCTCTCGTTGAAACGTCGTTCCCCGGTGCCGCTTTTGGCATTAGTCACCGGCAAACGGGCGAAAGGCGAGAGTCTATGTCGAGTTTGTAGGCGAGTAGCAGGTATATACGTGTATTTTGTTTCGCTCGAACGACCACCAGAGTTGCCCAAACAACGAACGATTTCCAGGTAGAACGCGCGCTGCAATCACCCAAAGATTACAAGAGGGACAGGCTTTAAGATAAACTTGATTCTAATTGCTTTAAAAAAAAGATAGAAAAAAGAAGGAAAAGAAAAGAAACATGATAAAGGGGGTAGCAATACGACGGTTATACATTGAACGTTGCCAGACGGCAGCAATACCCTATGCTCTTTCGGTATATTGACTTTCACGGGAATTGATTTCCATCCTCTGGCTTGTCGAGTTACAGACTAAATATTACGGTAGGTATTTAACCGACATCCCTCCGACCGTATTTAAATCACCGGTTTTGTATTACTACCAGCATCGAGGAGCATCTCTCGTAATTAGAATTACGATCGCGAGGAGGAGGAGAGTATCATCCATCCCGTAGCGTTGCGTATCAATTAGAGGAGTAATCGGAGATCGATCGATCTCCGATGGTGCTTAAGAAATAGCTGACCCTGAAAATCGCTACTTTCTCTCTACTACACTGTGCGAGAGAGCCGCATCGCCCGACGTGTTTCCTATCGAGGTAGGGAGAGAGCCCTTCGTGACAGGACCCCGCCCTGGACTCGAACCCCCATACCCCCGGTGGGTTGTTGGTGAGCTCGAGGCAGGGCTGCCACCATCCGAACGAAGTTCCCGGGGTGCCGGGTTTAGCCGGTACGTTCCTGCCTCCCGTCTATCCCGGAGCTCATTCTTTCTCTGACCGTCGAGGAGTGCAGATCGTGCTTTAACGCAGTCCGCGTTCTCGGTTTGGCAAAAAAGTGAACGGAATTCTAAGATACCGGACACCGGTAGTAACAAACTGCAAGACAAGGAGAGAAAAGGATAGTTTTTGGGAATTACGCAGCGAGCAACGCGCGCGCATAAGAAAAAAGGGAGCCCCGTTTCCGTGGTCTCGTACTTCTTCGCTGCCACGTTTCTGCGCATTATATTATTTCTTCCTCCTCACGCTCGAGTTCCTCGAGACAAAGAGAGGAGGAGAGAGGTACGCGTATAGCCGGCCAAAAACCGCTCGGCGGGAACAAAGGAAGACCTGTCGAATTATCTCGAGATCCCGGTGAAACACGAGACAATCGATCATTAGCTCTCCGACGTGCCAGTCCGTCCGGGCATTTACGATTACCCTGTGTAAAAACGCCTATTGGTCCGCCGACACTTCCTAAAAAAAAAAGATAGAAGCAACGGGGTGGTGAGTTTCAACGCGAGTAATATAACTCTCCTCTCGTCGTTCGCTTGGTGATTATCAACGATTTTCCTGCGGGGAGACTCTACTTCGAGAAAGAGCAACGCCGTACCCCCTGGTGAATAAAGAAGTCGAAGTACACGAGGTATACTGGGGGAAAACCGACAGAGAAACTAGAGGAAAGGGAAACGGAGACAGAGAAAAGTAGAAAGAGAGAAAGAAAGAGATAGAGAGTGAGAGAAAGAGCTCACGGGGACAGGAACAGCAAAGGAAAAAGACACGGAGGGGAGAGAGTGAGACAGACAGACAGACACAGAGAAAGAGAGGGAGAAAGAGAGAGAGAGAGATAGAAAGGCACCAGAAACCAGAGAAAGAGAGTGAGCTAGCGAGCGAACAAGCGAGCGAGCGAGCAATGCGCTGGTGACAGAAAGACGGTCGGACGGACAGACGGACCGACGGACGGACGCCGCTTCCCCTCCGCTTTTCGCCAGTCGTTCGCGCGTTACCGAGCCAAGTGGATGAGTTCGCGAACGCGCTCCCGCTAAAAACTCTGCTGCCTGGGTGATTTTCGGGTGTTTTTTCGTTTTTCCTGCTCGCCGCCTACTACGCGTAAAATACGTATCCCCTTGTGCGTCCCTGAAACCTAATCGTGATCGCTTGAAAACGCCACGCATCGTGCTCCGCTTTGCTGCAAGGCCTATAAGCCCTTTTTCTCGGAATAATATATACAGAGTGTGTTTCATCCAAACGGTGCCGAGGGACGCCTAACCAGGAAAATTTATTCCCCGTCGAGCGTTTCACGTTTTCCAAGAAGCGAGGTGAGTAACAATAGTAAACGTCTAAAAGAGTTTTTCTATCTTCGTCACCCGTCGCCCATATTTTCATTTTTTTTTTTCGTCTTAAATTATACCGTCGAAAAGGGTGCGCACCCTAATATAGGATACACACACCTTATTCCCGCGTGTGCGATACGAATGGCCGTAGGGTAATTCCATGGAAATTACTTCGATCGCGACAGTTTTTCGTTTTTAAGACTAGTATTCGCGTCCGGGTGGGGAATAATACGAATTTATCAGAGGCACGTCGATCTATCCGTTCGTTCGGTGCTCGAGAACGAATTATTCCCGTTACTTCCTGTTACAAATTCATGCGGCGGATGTTACGCCGTGCGTCGAGCGGGATTTCGAGTGTACCCCCGCGCCATTTTGAAAATGGGCACCATCAATCGATATAGCGGGTCTGCTGCCGTGTGTGTGCCGGCTAGAATTTTACGCGTAAGAATATCTCGCCCGTTGAGAAAGCTCAACGATCGTCACCGATATCTCCTTCGGCCGTCTCGACGATCCTTCGATATCTCTTATCCATCTACGATCCGAAGGAGTAGCAGTTCGTGGAATCACAATTGCATTCGTGATCGAAGGATCGTTGGGAGCAGCGGCCGGTTACGCCATCTTGATTCCTTCTCCCACCACGTCGCCGGTATTAACCCCCGAACGATCGACCATACGCACGATTTCAAGACTTCCAGCGACCTTTCCCTCGAGCCTCGATCCGTCAGAATCTCGCAATCGCATGCCTGCCGATTCTCTCGGTCTTTTTCTTCTCTTCTTTTTCTTGTTTTTTTTTCGCGCCATCCTCTCGCACTCGGCCTACGTGATTCTTCCACGACGCGAAGTCACCGCCTCGAAGTTTGCGACTCGGTTCTTCTCGATTTCGGACGGAAATTTTTCCCTCTCGCTACGCGTCGCGACGAACATAGTTGCACCAGGAGGCTTTGTCCGTCCGCAGATTTAGTCTTTGCAGTTACCATGGCGAAAGAAGAGAAGAAAGAAAGAGAGAGAGAGATAGTGGTAGAGGTAGAGGTAGAAAGAGAAAGGTATAGAAAGAAGAGAGATACGTTCTTGCCAACCGGGTGCCTTAAACAGACGCGACGTGTCTGCCTACCTACAGTTTCTCCCTCTTCTCTCTCTCCTTTGTGCCGATTTTGCATAGCAGGCCTCTACCTGCCGTGCATTTAAAACGCAGTCAAGGCTTCCACGGAAGCGATTGTTGTCGCTCGGGGAATGGCAGTCTTGTGGAGAAAGGCCGAGAAAATGCTTTGGCCTGCGAGCCGGCGGTCTACGGCGATACACAATCTTGGGTCCGTTTCATTTTATTCGCATCGATCCTCAGGTTTCTAGAAACCATGCGATTTTACTCGATGATAAAAGTTACACACACGAATTAACCGGATAATACAGTTTGCGTCGATGTTTCTTCGTCTCTAGTATTAGTAGATTCTCTAACGTCGAGTGCGTTGTTGTCACATGTCAAGGTGCGGTGGATTACGTCTTTGGGGTTCTCGATTTAGTCTTGTTATTTGTTTGCCGGTGCTCTGGCGCACCTGCGCTGGCATATTGGTTAACGGGCGCGTCGTTCGATCGGCTTTGTCGACGTTTCGCGATTCGCCACGCATTTGCCGCTCCTCTCCTCTCTTCGTTTCTCCTCGTCTCTCGTCTCTCCTCGTCTCCTTCTCTCCCTCCTGTGTTCAACCAGGACGGCGCGCGCGGTGCCTTTTTCCCTCCTTACCGCAATCGGCAGCAACCAGTTTCAGCAACGGCGAGTCCACGCCATCCACGCGATAACAGGTCGTTAACTTGCCCACATCTGCCTTTCTCTCGTTTACTACAAGAACGAAGAAAAGAGCTGGCCCGACTGCGCTCTCGGGCAGCAGACGTGCTGCTTGTCGGTGCTGCTGCACTCTGAACGCCCGGACCCCGACGTCTTCGTCTTAAGTCTTCAGTCTTCGTCGTCATCGTTGTGTAGTTCGTATGTTTGAAAAACGTCTCACAGCTTGACCGGTTTTCCGCGAGAAAACTTCCTTCGACGGAGCCTTACGTCGTTGGATCTCGTCGTGTTAAATCATTTCTTTTTTTCTCCACTCTCTCGCAGAATATATCGTGCTTACCCGATTTCCCCCGGATACATGTCAATAGAACAAGACTTCTAGTCCCACTTCGTACGTAGAAACATACATAGAATTCTAACGTCACCGTACCTGGTTCACGGTACTGTTTGTTATTTCTTTTTTTTTATCGCTTCTCTCCGTTCTTTCGACAACCCATCCCCAGTAGTGGTAGTAGGTAGTAGTAGTAGTAGTATGTAGTTTGTTCGTTATCTGAATTCCATTCTTATTCCTACTCTTTGTGTTTACACGGGTCTTTAGACTCGGGCTTCCTGGGACTTTTACCCCTCGCGGGTAAAGTCCTCCTGGTGTTTACACGGGCGGAAAGGGTGCACGCGCCGTGCGACATGTCCAAAAATAGATCCATATAGTAGTCCTTCGGATAAATATGCGTATATTTTTAAGCCTCGCCACCACGGGTCCTTCCTACCCCTTACCCTGGCCTGCCCCACCTTTTTACACTCCCGCGCTCACGGGGTGAACTTTCCTGTTTACCCTTATGACGACGATTTTCATCGGACCATGCACACGCACGTGCGTACAGATATATCTGTTCACGCATGCGGGACACGCGCCAGAATACGGGCCGCTGTCGCCTCATTCTCCCTGGCACACTCATAATTCTCAATTTCGAGAACAGTAGGCCGAGCAGATGTCCATTTTTTTCTCTCTCTCTTTCTCTCTCTGTCTCTCTTTTTTGAGAACGAATTATTGGCCTAGGCCACGTGGAATTAGGCGCATCAGGGTCCGTGAAAATAATGGACGATTGATTGGACCGTATACTACTTTGTATTGCACTGTTGCGTCCGTGGGAAATGTGTGTTGACTGTAATTCTTCACGCATGGGCCGGGTGCAAAAGAATGTCTTTTTTTTTCTCTCTCTCTCTCTCTTCTTGTCCCCCTCTGACAGAAGTATGCCTTCTTACGGCTAATGACTCAGCGGATGTGACTCTTGCGTATTGACCGAGTATATCAAACGATGATTATGGTAAAGCATACACGGAGTGCAACGGTTTGAAAAACTGTACGGAGGAATAGGGAAAAATGTGTAACGGCCTTGATTGTATAGCGGGGCATATTATCGTTAATTAGGGCACGAATTCGTTTATGAGTACGTTTCGTAAATATGGTGTCTATTTAACGCAAATATTTTAATGACTTGCAAGACGTGAAAGTGCGTTTCATTAATGACTAACCTCACTCAGACTACCACCGATGGTAGGGAAAATTGAAATAAGAACGTACGCGCGCGGCTATGTTGACGTTATAAATAATGCGATACGATTTTAATTAACTTGTCATGTTTTGAAAATTATTCGATTTATCCAAGTGCTTTTATCAAACGTGTATTACGACTCGTTGCGTGTAGTCGCCGTGATTGTTTCGCAACGTTCAATTACCTCGATTTAGCATCGTCGTAATATCGTTAAAACCGCATAGACGTCGGCGACATTTTCTCATTAGCATCGCTCGTTGCGCGGTATTATCGTCGGAATTCAGTTCCCATACATCGTCTCCCGACGATCTTGGCGTGACATCGTCGTTAAGGCTTTAATAGTCTTCGACGGCAGTGGCCCCTGAATGCGCTTATTAATCTATTGAGCGGCGGATCGACAGAAAGAAATCTCGGTGCATGTTCCATTTATACGCATGCTCGCTGTGAATAGATAATTAGTCGAGCGGCAGTTGTCGGAGCCTGAAACCGAAACGGTTTCTACGTTATTCGCGTTAAAAAATATACATGTACGTACATATATTTCATACATACGATACGTAGACTGGTGAATGGTTTTTTTAAAGAATTTCTCCCTTTTTCATGGTACGTGAACACATGGCCAGTTATTTTCATTAAAGAAACACGTTCATGTATCGCATTTTTTTTCCATCGTTTTACGTACCGACACCGGTCACGTGTGTCTTCGATCATGTACGTCTGTTATAAAACATAGTAACGGTGAAATATATTCCGCGCAATAATTTCGCTGCTCCGAAACAAGCTGTGCCGCAATATAACTGGCCGGATTTCGAGTTATCAGGTGCCAGATCATTCGACGCGTGACTCAGAGGAATGCCATGATGTCGGTACTCATTGGCTTGTTTTTAGAAAATTGTTTTACACCATGTGTGTCGTTGAACCGAGTGTCTAGAGCGTGAATAAAGGAATTAAGTATCTCAATGACGGTCGAATGCTTTTTACTCTTTTCTATTTCGTTCGTTTTCCATTACCACTGCTTACTCGTATCGTTGCTTATATGTACATATAGATGGTACCTTGAATAAATATATATACAAAGTAGTCGACGAGCAAATATACCGTCTGGAGAAGACTCGTGAGGTATCATTCTTTTCTGTGCACTATTATTTGTCATAAAAATTGAAGTTTCTTCGATCGAGTGGTATATCGATACGTTTGAGTATACTTTTCCGGGGCGTTGACGTGTATATTCTATGGTATTACGGAGTCGGAACGACGAGCTCGTGGTTTTATCTCGCGATGCAGTCCGTGGTGTTATCCCCGATGATATACTAAATATAGTAACGGCAGTTAGATAAATTATGGTTAGGTACGAGCGAGTTACGGAGGAAGGGCTATTTTCCTCTGGGATGATTCTACGCTTCCCACGAACTACGATAGATCGACACGTGCACCAATTCGGAGCATCGTGTAGTTTCAGTGTACCTCAGACACACTGGCTGAGTTATTTTTTACCATGCTACCCGTTAGACGAAGAGTATCCATCCATCCCTGGGGCCCTTTTGGTCACATGTGTGTAATACATCCAGGAAAGATGGAATAACATAAATATTTGTCGAGACTCTTCCTGCTTCTAATATATGATGGACGATAATTATACACCCCCTCTTTCCTTTTCTTTTTCTTTCTTCCGTCTTTCTTTTTGTAAATTGGTTGCGTCGTAGCGATGTTTCATCGGTTCAATTTTGTAGAGCTTCTTCTTTACGACGAGCAAAATATGAGATCGTATTTGAAACGTGAAAGAGAGAAATAGCTTCCGTCGTAACGTTATCGGGTGGCTCATTTATTTTCGGAATGACTTTCTTTGTTGATCTGAATAAGATGATAAAGTGTGCCGGTTCTCCCGGTATCTATCCCGTGTAATTCGATAGATCGATCATAGGGAAGGAAATGAAGCGAAACTTTTAATACCACTTTCTCCTCGTCAATGGACCATGGACCTCCTTTGTGTTCTACGTACTTCAATTTGTTCCGAAAATTCGGCTTTAACGAAGGGGGGGACATTTCGATGCTTCGCAGGGGTTGCCTATTGTAATCCATTACTCCGCTACATGAGCGTAAAGGTAATAGAAGAGAGGTTTCTATTGTACTATTAGTACAGTTAGCACAGACAATGGGTTTCCGGGAACGGTACAATGTACTTTTCATAGTGAAATTTTGCGTATCCTAAAAGAGTAACGAATATCAAATTTAGTCTTCGTCTTTCCACAATTTCCTCGAGCTCCGTTCGTAACGTGACGTTGAACTTTTCGTAACTTTGGCGGGTGGTATTGTAACGTCACCCGATAGATAAAAGACCTACCTAACGCATTAACGCGGACCGTAGAGTTATACCTATACAGAACGACTTGAAAGTGCAATGCACCGTGAATAGGCTGCTAGAGACAAACACCACTATTCAATGACACTGATACGCGTGTAGCCACACACTTTAAGTTCCACCCGTAAACGTATTGTAAACGCGTCCGAATCGCCTCGTCACGTACGAAATTCAACCATGCAGCTGAAAAGCAATGGTAAACACCTCACTTACCAATTTTCCTTTCATGAATTTTAAACCACTGCAACGAGGCAGGAAGATCATCTATCCATTACAACAAGCGTACCGGCGCCGTTAGAAAGCAGAAAACTAATTCTACGTATCCGCTTTCTGGTTAATGAAAATCTTCATTAATGAAAACGACGGGGAATCGAGACCGAGAGAAAGACAGAGAGAGAGAGAGAAAGAGAGTGTTCATTCATTGGAGAGCGTCGATCAACACGTTTCTCTACACGCTTATCATCGTACATTTTTTTCTATCAACAGATAATATCTATCATTGTACATTATAATTCCATTTAATTACTTTTTCCCCGTCAATCTCTCGATCTACCGACGATAGTCTCTTCCACCGTCATACGGTGGAATATTGAAAAGAAAAGTCACTCAGTAATTGTGTTTCCGTTGGGAAATCATATCGCATTCCCTCCCTCACACGCGTAACACACCTACACACAGTTACCACGTATCACTCGGTCTCGATCGTTTTTCTCGTTGGATACAAAGGGCATGCTGCTCTCCTTACCTCATCGTGGTCGCAGATGCGTTACGCACCGTGGCTGTCACGAGCTCGTAGAGAAGTATGTACACCACCGGGGTGATGATGCCAGCGGTGCGTAGCCGCGCCACGTGGTCTTTTAAACGCGACTTACACACGGACGCGGTTTGTTGTGTGTTCGACTTCGGCCTCTCGTCGTGCCAGTTTTTCGCAGTCGTTGCTCGAACAACGGATCGTTTCCTCCTTTAACCGTGAGAGAAGCATCGGGATCGACCTCGGCAGCACCGTTAGTCACGTTCGCGCGTTCTTTTAACGGCTCTCAGGCGTTATTTTCTATGACGATAATTAGAGACACTAAAGAAACACCTTTCCTCGAGCAACAGGCTCATTCTTCTGCCTCTACCCTTTTGTCTTACTAATTGTTTCGTGTTTTTCGACGAATCATATTCGCCGTGTGACGCAATCCATCCGGGTATCGTTTTTGATTAAGTACCGCGGGTACAATGTGTCTCCTTGCGAAGCGAGGAAGTGTAGGTTCAAAGGGAAACGTTGAATAGGTTGGTTTATTTAATACAGTTGGCTGCTGTTCTTTAAATTCTGGCGTACTTGTGTACGTTGGTTGTATAGTATTTTTTGTTTGTTTGTTCGCATCCTTTCTGGTTTCGTGTCGTTCATGCACCGGGGTTTGATATATTATTCATTGTCATCGATACGTGTAGTTTCTTCCGAACCGTTTATGGCGGCGAAAAAGAACCGTAAACGTTGATCCCGATCGATTCGCAAGACTGTTTGGCAGGCAGTGCACCTGCACGTAAATACAGAAGACTCTCGAGACTGGTGCGAAAGTCAGTATCGCACGATAGTAATGCACCCGCATATCGATAAACAAATAAATCAAGCTTTATCAAGATCAACCTAGTATGGTTACCAGTAATTTGCGCAATCACGCGCGGACTTCCATCGAACGAAATAGAATTTATATTCACTTTTATTCTTCCATTTCGAGCGAATCGATTTATTCCATAAGGAAAAAGAAAAAGGGGGGAAACGTTGAGAATGAAACGGGAAAATCAACGTTGCTGCGCAGCTGGTAATAAACCACGTTCACGCTGAAATTCAAATTACGATTTCTAAACACCCGTTTCGTAACGATGCATCGTGTGTTATTCATACACACACGGAGTGTGCAGTCGATTCACACTTTTTCTCTGTCACTTGTCCAGGATAATTCCAGGAACGTTAACCGTTTCCACGGTTGTTGTATATCGATAAACAAACATCGGCAATATCTCCGCAACAGATACGCCCGATAATATTATTCTCGTGTATTCTCCCTCCGTACCCATATCGTGAACACACACACACACACACACACAGACTTACAGTCACCTACGTCGAGTACTCGAAATTCGATTTGCTAACTTTCACTCGTCGGTTACAGGTCAGTTTTGTTGGACGGTGTGTACGACACCTGATCACAGCATCCGGCGACCGGCAGAGAGGGAGACAGACGGACAGGTGGAAACAGCGGAGCGATAGAACGAAGAGAGAAGCAAGATGGGAGCGAGACAGAGCAAGAGGTCCGTGGACATAACGACGACGCCCAAGAAGGAGGGCATCCCGGCGGAGGGTGGCGTCGTCGTCGGCGACGCTGCGGCACCCGGCGACGGTAAGCTCGAGAGGATCGAGGAAACGGACGCCAAGCCCACCACCAACGGTATCGCACCTCACACGGAAGTTGCCGAGGACAAGGACAAGGATAAGGACGACACGGAGAAGGAAAAGGATAAGGAGAAGGTGAGCTTTTTTGCAGATAATCATTAATATGCTATTTATCTATCGAGGATTCGTTTTGCAAAGTCTGAACGGTTCGTAAGGGGGGCGGGGGTACAAGCGATTATTGGTGAAATGATAAAAAAAACATTGGTAAAACCGTAATTACGCTTTTTTATGAGGTTATGTATGTGATATCGTACGCGTACGTGATATCAATGTTATTTAACCAGTTAAGTGTGGCGATCTCTGTGCAGAGCGTGCACAAGTGTGTGTTGGAGATAATCAAACGATGACGGGTATAGTCGTCAAACACACTTAACTGGTTAATAGCTCAAAAATTACAGAAATGGCGCGTATGTTACGAAAATCGCGAAAAAATCGTCAAATTAGAGCAGTTTTTCGTTTGGCATTCGCTCAATTTTTGAGATAGCGATCTGAAACTTGTACCATTGTTTTAGTTAGGAAATTCTACGCCAGATCAACATATAATAGTTGTACTTTTCGAAAATTTAATTTTTCGCAAAAATCTGAAGGGGGTAGGTCAGGATTTTTTGCGATTTTCGTAAATCGCTCGCCATTTTCACAATTTTTGAGATATCAATCTGATTCTTTCTGCATCTTATTTGGCTTCGGATTCCGCGTCCAAAACGGCCAGGATCATTTAAATAGCTAAAAAATTACGAAAATGGCAGCCAAATTACGAAAATCGCAAAAAATCCTGACCTACCCCCTTCAGATTTTGGCGAAAAATTAAATTTTCGAAAAGTACAACTATTATAGGTTGATCTGCCGTAGAATTTCCTAACTAAAACAATGGTACAAGTTTCAGGTCGCTATCTCAAAAATTGAGCGAATGCTGAACGAAAAACTGCTTAAATTTGACGATTTTTCGCGATTTTCGTAATTCTTCCGTCATTTCCACAATTTTTTAGATATCAAAATGATTCTTTCACTGACTTATTCGGTTTCGGATTCCGAGTCCAAAACGCCCTGGACCATGTTAATAGCTCAAAAATTACGGAAATGACGAAGGAATTACGAAAATCGCGAAAAATCGTCAATTTCAACCAGTTTTTCGCTTGCCATTTCCACAATTTTCAAGATAGCGAGCTGAGACTGGTACCATTGTTTTAGTTAGGAAATTCTACGCCAGAACAACGTATAATAGTTGTACTTTTCGAAAATTTAATTTTTCGCAAAAATCTGAAGGGGGTAGGTCAGGATTTTTTGCGATTTTCGTAAATCGCTCGCCATTTTCACAATTTTTTAGATATCAAAATGATTCTTTCACGGTCTCATTCGGTTTCGGATTCCGCTTCCAAAACGCCCTGGATCATTTTAATAGCTCAAAAATTACGGAAATGGCGGCCGATTTACGAAAATCGCAAAAAATCCTGACCTACCCCCTTCAGATTTTGGCGAAAAATTAAATTTTCGAAAAGTACAACTATTATACATTGATCTGCCGTAGAATTTCCTAACTAAAACAATGGTACAAGTTTCAGACCGCTATCTCAAAAATTGCGCGAATGCCGAACGAAAAACTGGTTGAATTTGTCGATTTTTCGCGATTTTCATAATTCCCTCGCCGTTCTCGATCATTTTAATAAGTTTCCACGAACCAGCTAGACAGTCTTGTATCACATATTATATTATCAAGAACTTAAGCGGTGAATCATCGCGCGCGATAGTCAGACGTTTTTTTTAAGTGTAGTTCGATGAAATTTATTAATGAATCAGCTTTCGACTCGTAGGCGACGTTACGCGCTGTTTCGTCTACATAATTTGCACGGAATTTGCTTCCGGCAGATTGAAAACTACGAATGGGCATCGAACATGATCAATTCGTCGAAACATGACTCAGAATATCATTTCCCATATTACACACGTTGTATTGTCGCTAGTCTTAGACAGAAAATATTCGCCCGTCCGACTTGCGTGTCTCTTCTAGCGTCACTTCGCACGAGTGCGGTCACGCACGTGGAAACACGCGTGCGTGTATGAACGCACACTCACAGACGGAGTGCGTTCTATTTCGAGCTTGACCTAGGAAAAATGCCGCGTCTTTGACCGAACACCGCGGTAAAATCAGCCGATGTCGTAGGTCAGGAGTCGATCGAGAGATGTCCGTTGAATTCTCCTTTCACCGGCAGCATTAATTAATCCGCAGAGTTCTCTGAAAAATAAATTGAAATTCATATAGCGAAAGACGATTCGCATGTACGTTGATTGTTTTCCAGCATGTTCGCTAGTGGGAATGGAAAATTTGAAAATGACGAGGGCAGTGGCCCCTCATCGTCAGAGGTACTCTCTGAAAACTACTCGTAGTTGGATCGTTGCTATGGAAAGTTCGAACTGTCGCTCTCGGCGAATCACATAAGCGTATCAGCGTGTATCGCGAAATAAACTCTCCCCGCTAGACGAAACCTGATATTTCCTCGATTGAGCAACAACCCCGGCAGCTGTCATGCACTAGATACGGCGACACGCGAGAGAGAGTACCTTACCCTTTTGCTTCTTCCTTTCATTTCCGTTCGACAGGTAGTTCCTATTTCCTTCCACCTTCCTCGCTGTTCACGCCTATCGGTACGTGTGTGCACGTGTGTGTCCGTTATTTATCTCGATACGTCGACTAAATCGAACGTTTTATTATCGGCCTCTCGAATTTCGTTCTCGCGTGTCCCGAGAATGTTTCCACCGTTCGCTTTTACAACAGTCAGGCCGCGTACGTTCTATCGATCGATCTTACTTTCACAACATTTGTACGAACCTCGTGTACGCGGGGATATACACATTAATTTCCTGGAAAGATATTATTTCTACGTGAATCGAACGTTCTCGGGGTGGTGATACTCGATTACGGAGCGCGGGGAATCGTGACACGTGTGTCTATAAATGTCACTCGATACCATCACTTCAGTTTACAAAACGGTATTACGCGGTATAAGGTACCTACCATCGAGCGTAATAATTACCCTCGGTAGTAACAGACAGCAACAAAAAAATGTGTGAACGAAAAGAAAAGTGTACTTCTCAAAATGGATCTCGTATCGTGGTAGTAACTCGTTGCAACGGATATCAATTTCTCGATCTCACTTTCGCGCGGAGAATGTGTGTACGTACACCTACATACATCCATAATACACATACCCGCGCGCACGGTATTAATTCTCGGTAAACGTTATCGCGCTCGCAATGATTCGTTATCGAATCCTGTATCACGACCACCCTAACGGATTCGCACAGTAGATAAAACGACATGCCGTAACACCTGACTTACACGGGAAGATTACGTCGGCACTTGACATCGATCCGCGCGGAAAGCTCCGTTGACGGGGTTCGATTGAAATTTCCCGTAGAAAAATTAAATGTACCGTTTCACCCAGCCCCCCCACCTCTCCTCCTCCTCATCCGTCGGAGACGTCGTTCGTGTACAGGTGCACGTGTACCCTTGTAACACGTTCTAGCGAGCTAACTGTAACCGTGTACACTTCGTACGTACGTATGTACGCGTGTGTCTTAGCCGTGGGCATACCTAACTGTCCGGGGGCAAATAAATCTTTTGTCCCGTCGTTGGTTCACGGTCCGCTACGCGAATTTCGCAATTGCCGCGGGATATTAAGAAACGCCGTTTTTAAGTGGCGTTCTCCGAGTCAGCCGGGGCAGCATCCTACCCGAGAGAGAGAGAGAGAAAGAGAGAGATCTTGCAAAATCTCTCGCGGCAGGTGCGTACGAACTACTCCGAGAGAGTCCGGCTTCGCGAGCACCTGCCCTTGATATACTCCGTCTGCCCAGTGGGCCTGTCTACGTTCTTTTGTGTGTGTGTGTTTTTTTAAATTCCCTTTTGATTATCTTTTTATTCTTCGGGAACGAGGAATCTACGATGTGCGCCCGTGCCGTGTGCATGGTGCTCGAATAATTTTAGATATATCTTTCGCAAGCTGTTGGGGTAACACATGGAGATGGCTACGGTGAAGCTAACTTCTTATTCTATATTCTTTTTTTGTGTTCTTTTAGTAACCTTGACCATGTAATTTAATGTGATGTATACATGAGATCTCACGTGCCGTGGCGCATTTGATTAAAATATAATTTCGATGATGTAAATACGTTGCCGGTTGGAGGAGCCGGTAAAATAACACGTTACATACTTCTGTTCTCTCGGGTTTCTTTTTTTCTTTTTGTTTTTACCGATGACGTACTCGACGTTACCGTGTAACCTAAATTCAGAGGGGCTGGGTTTATTTCAGGTTTTATTAAAGTGCTAAAACACGCGATATTTTTGCTGCCGTTTGTTATGTAGCACAAACTGGCTGCTCCTCATCGTCGTCGTTCTCCTCCTCTAGTCTCGACAACGAGGAGTGTTTTTCGCGTGAATCATCGTGCGCGGCATAACTTGAGACAAACTCGGTTTATTAATTAATATGAGACACGACTCGTCTGCTTTCGCTAATTAAAACTGTACGGAGCCGCTTGAATTCCATCGGATGTTTCTCCTGACGAGTACAAATGGCAAAATCTACTGGCGCGTCCATCTGACTCACTTTTTTCCAATTAAAAATATTTTAACGTTCCCGCCGGACTGTGTTAGCAAACACCGTGACTGTGTGTTGAATATCTTCTTGTATCGCCGTGCTACATCCGCTTCGAAAAATGTAACTTCGTTGTTAGTAACCGTATACCCTGTTCCAAAGAGGTATTCGTGAATTTTCGACGGAACGATGCAGAGAATCATTCGGTCGAAGAATGCATTTTTTAACCTGCCTTTTCAGATGAAAAAATGAAGGTCCCATCTTCTCGCACAATGGACGCTTCCAAAGCCGAATCGATCACGAACCATTCGTGATTATCTGCACGAACCTTCCCGCGAAACACCACAAACGTTCTTCTCCTTGTTCTATCGAGTTTTCTCTCTTTCTTTCTCTCTGTCTCTTTCTGAGTTGCGTGTTAATCAACGCGAATTCCTCGCGTTTAAAAACTCGCGGCGCAAGGCGAGATAGAAACCAATCCTCGCACTCGCGATAGTATTTGTCGGACCGCGACGAAACGGAAAAATTTTTAGTACCTCCGGTGATTCAATCGCTATGGAATTCGTCGCAGAAGCTGTGCCCGGCTGCTGCACCTGCGACGTCCTTCGTCGTGTCACGTCCTCGGGACGTAGATATTCTTCGTATTCCAATATTGTGCTCGATCGCCACGACTGTAACCCAATGTGTGTGTGTGTGTGTGTGTGTGTATATGTATTTTTTTTTCATTAAACGCAAGGATACCGATCGGTGTGGTTACCACGGTTGAATATTAAATTCGTACGTAGTAGAAGTAACAGAAGAAATAAAAAAAAGGAAAATTCATTGGCACAGTTGGCGCTTCCGATTCTTTTGTTTATAACGTGACACACATATTCGATACGTATCCGTTTCCCATGAATATTTACCACGCGTACACGACCAATTCCACCCTACTTCACCTCTAGGGCAGCGACGTGAGAAAAAGAAGAATATCCATCCGTATGTAACGAATTCCCATTGAAAATAGAGAAAAACCCGCCGCGTCGTCCCGAGTGCGGTTCAGTATCGGGAGAAGAAGAGAGAGACTCTCTTCTCTCTCTCTCTCTCTCGAGTTAAAACCAGCCCGACCAGTCGCATTTTTCCAACCTGACCTCTTCGGATTACGGGTTAATCGAGGATGCGAGATAAGCGAAATCAGAATTGGCGTAGGGAGAAAGAGAAAACGATCGTTGAAATCTTTCGTAATTTATCTTCGCCGTGGTTAATGAAACGGTTTCGAAGGAGTTGGGGAAAGAGGAGGAGGACGAGGAGGAGGTCGAGGAGGATCATCGGTGATGCGTAGAGCCTCTATTGCATCCTCGACACATCTGCGTAATGCCATTGTACTCTGGGCGCCTACGCTGTCTATATTCTCGCCGGTACACGCGTACGCGCGAGTCTCTCTCCCTCTCTCTCTCTCTCTTTTTCTTTCCCTCTCATTCTGTCTCTCTTCGTTTCTCCGTTCGTTTCTATCACGTATATATCGGCTCGTATGCCCGTCTCGCTTCCTTTCTCCTTGGTATCTACCGCGATACCGCGATATCCAAGACACACGTCGTCTTGTCTGGCTCGTAGGAACGAAAATAACCTGATATTTACATAATATAATGCGCGTAAGACACGCCGGAGGATTCTTCGGCTTCGGAGAGGAATAAAGGTGTCGCACCTGTGTTACCGCCGCGTCAAATAAACCGGTGTGTCTACTTACACCCGTGTATAAATCTGGGAAACCTGGAATCACGTCGCCCACCTTTGGGCGTTTTAATTAAATCCCCCCCCCCCTCCTCTTGTTTTTTGAGTATGTGTGTTCTTCTTTCATTCGACCTCATTGTTCTTAGATAATTCCTGGACTTTATTTGCCGCTCGGATTGTGTACACGCCGGCGTGGAATTGTTCCCGACGATTTGCATCGATAATAAAGTCGACCCGGTGTTTACACGATTCGAAAGCGTGTTAAAGACTCGACGTGGCCTCGGACGAATCGGGTGCAAACAAAAGTATATGCTCGTTGTATGTATATTCCGTTAAAGATGAATAATGCACATAAGAAACGGAGAATAATGATTCATAAAGTAGAGTATGATTCAATATCAATGTATACAAGGGAGCAGCACAGCGAAGGGAAATATGTATCTTTTTCGATTGTTTCTTATTTTCTTTTTTTCATCGTCCTACCGGATGATGAACGTCGTCACCACTCCGTCAATTGATAGGTGATTAAACAAATGACGCATGTGTATTATTCTCTTTTTCTTGTTTACTCGTTTTATCGATCCCTGCCGCCACTCTCCTCTTCCTCCTTCTACCATCCTACCACCTAATCACGATTGTCCAAATGACAACTCTCGTTACACGGGGACGCTTCGTCGTTGTGCGCACGGCGACAAGACGAAAACCCCGGCAACGTTTCGACACGTTGCGGTATCGCTGAAATGGGTTACGGTAATTGCACGATGCATTACACCTCGTCCCTTCGTGAGAGACGGGGGAGGGAGAGGGGGGCAGAGAGAGGGACCAGGAGAGAGACATATACAGTATTGAGCGATACAGTACTTGCGTGCGCCGCATTTGCCACGAGTGGTTGACACGCTCGTCGGAGAACCACTGATCGTCCTCCGTAATCCGAGATTTTCGCGGTTTCATCCCGTACGCCGTCGTTCGAGCCGCAGCTGTCCCATTCTGACGAGTCGCTCGCGTTTTTATCAGCCCACGTTCGTCGTTCCCTTCGGTGGGCGATTCTCTTAAGACGACGTTATTCACGGTCTAACGGGAGAAAAAAACAACAAAAAAATAACGTAACGAAATTCTTAGCGACTCTGGATTGGTTGAGAAATCTCGATTAGGGAAACGTTCGACGAGGTTTTCTAATATCTGCGAATAAGTTTCCAATGTCTCGCACGCGCGAGCACAAATTGCGTCTCGGAGAAGGATCGACTTATAATATTCGTGGATTTTAAATAATAGATCATTGCTAGAATACTACTCGGCTCCGAAAGGTGACGCAATTACACCGCGGACTTGCATACGAGCCGTGACTAATCATCGGATCGCGAGTGGAAAGACAATGGCTTTTGATTATATTTTTTATTGGTCCTCGGACAACGCATGTGAATACGTACTTGCGTGGAATGGTTTTTTAATGTTCCTCGCGGAACGTGTTTTTATTATTCGCGGAATAATTTTGTTTGTCAAAGAGTTCTTTCTCTATCTCTCTTTTTTCCCTCGGTTCCTGTCTTTTTTCTTCTTTACAAGTTTAAATGATGAATATCCGAGTCGCATCGGTCTGAATAGGATCGCGTCGCGGTATAAAACGACCGAATGACTCGGGAGTGGTATTTCTGTGTCGTATAAGAAAGACAATCTCCGTTTCAAGAAGTCCCGTGATTTACAACGATATACGACTTAGAATCTCGGTCGTCGTACTTGCTTTTACGACAGCCATTACCATTGAAGTTCTCCTCTCGCGCGTGCATTAAGCGTTGTCGTTCGCATCGTACCTTCGGGGATTCGGTTTTTCTTTTTCTATTTTTTTTAAGCGTGCAAATGTTATTAATGCCAGATTAAAAGGTATTCTTCCGATAACACGCGATAGGATCGAGCGATTCTGAAATTGCGCGCGATTCCAGACGTCACGTCGGCGTCGAATCAGCGCGATCCGATTTCATGCTTGTAAACGAACCTTTCGTAAGATTTTATACGGTTCGTTCGCGTACACCTGCCGCCACGTGGCCCAGATTTTCGTGCCGCGGAACGATATGGAGAACCGAACTGGCGGCTCTCTCGATACACCTGAGCGTAATTTTTGGCACGATAGCATATTAATGCGCAGTCGGTCCCACGAAAACCAGACTTCGCAGCAGGCTGTCTCGTTTACTTTCGTCTCTGTGCTCGTTCGAAGTCTGCCCGATTATAATACATCCGGTAGAGGGAATTTGAAGAAATTTATTTTTGCCCCTTTTTTGTTTTGTTTTACGTTGTTGATGATCTATATCCGGTCGATGGAGAGAGATATGTAATCAGACGTTATCGTTGTTTCTGTTGCAGCAGCAGGAAGAGGTAAAGGCCGAGGAAACGAAGCCGGAATCGGTCGGCGATTCACCAACGGAGGCTGCAGAGGTCACAACACCCACAGAGGCCACCCCTACCAGTCCCAACAGCGCCACTTCTCCAGACAGCAAGGAAACCAAAAAGAAGGAGAAGGTGAGGCTAATTACGTCAGAATAACAGTGATTCATGGAACGAACGATAAGAAAACGTTGTCCGTTCCCTATCAATTATAATTCAACGTGAATCACGTAATTTATGTCTCGACTCGCGGTTAGTGGGGGAAGAAAAAGTGTATCCCCCCTTTTTTTTTATCTTTGTTTTTCTTTTTAATTACAAAAATGTTCGGAACCGATGCGGCATACGTTCCGCGGTACGTGTCCGGTAGATCTAATTCGTAAAAATAAGACACGTAGTCGCGCGTGATGAGTCCTTCGATCATTATCGATACCGTTTCCTCGTTCGTAGCCGAAGAAAAAGTGGTCCTTCAGGTCGATCAGCTTCAGCAGGAAGGACAAGAACAAGCCAGCCCGCGAAGAGGCGCCCAAGAATGGAGACGTCACTAAGGAAGAGCCTCTTGCAGAGGTGAGTAAAGAGATTCTAGCCTTATCGGATGCAACACGTGCGATTAATCGACCTCTAAATTATAACTCGGTCGAGGTTTTTTTCTTTTTATCCAAGGCGACGTGCAATTAAGTATTTTCCATCGATTAACGTTGATCACCACGAATCGTGGTATCCGGAAATTTCATTTTTATCGGAGAAATACCGGTAGAGTGTATTTTTTTCAAAAAATATCCAAGCTACTAGTGTGATCCATGATCCATGATCCCTGTTAGACGGGCAATCCGGGAACGTGTGACGAGTCCGATATTATTGACACGTTGTGTAACATCGAACGTACCCTGGCTGTACACACATATACATACGTAGGATGGGCGACATAGGATATCCAACTGTTGCTCCGAATAACCCGGTTGTCGATCCGTCGGGATATAACGCGAAAGAAACTTTGAACCCTTTGAATTTAACCCGCCCGTCAACTCACACAGACACACACACATACGGGAACAAGTGTTCGCAAATAATGGAAACGAGAACGAGCAAAGCGGGCGTAAAACTCGGAACACTGTGCGTGTTCGGTCGAGCGTGATTTCTGCCCTCTTCTTCGATTTCGAGCGATCGGGTTGTAGCGGTTATAATTGTGGAACGACCACGCGATAACCGTCACGGATCGAAAGCTCGACCGGTGTTTAATTGGCCCCGAGACGTCTAATAAATCTTGCCGCATTCGTGATTATCGGAGATTTATTTCGTACGAAAGTAACAGACGAACGGTAACAATCGGGCTACGTAAATGGAGCTCGATTATAGAGAATCCAACTGTGTGTTATTTCTTCTTCTTCTTCTTCTTTTTTTTTCTTCTCCCCTTCATCTCCGATTGAAAATATTTACCATACCGGAGTTTGATTGCCATACATCGGATGGCTATCGTGAAAAAAACCTGATTAAATATCAGAACGATGTATAGACATGCCTTTTAAAAGCTTTCATTAGTGCCCCGCTACAAAGTCGATTTCTATAACCGTGACGTAGCACGAATAACCATGACGTAGCAGCAGCAACAACACGGACTACATCAATCTTCGTGTAACGTAGCAACAATAATTAATACGACAAGTTGACATGTGAATGTCGCCTTCATATGTATATGTATTCACTTCGTATCGATGTATGAAAGGTCACCCAACGTTTTCAGGGTCGTTTGTGAGGTCAGTTAATTGGTTCGTATCTCTCTACGGTTCGCCGTGCAATTTCGGAGCAAGTTGCTTGCTATAAATCTACTTACCGGCTGATGTATAATAAGTAGCGAGGCTAGTCTTTTTACTCCCTCTCCCTCTCGTTCTCTCATTTTCTCTCTCTCTTTCTCCCTTTCTCTCTTGTTGAACTAGCCGCGTGTAGGCGAAGAGTCGCAGCCTCGAGATCGCCAGGGCTAATCTGCCAGTTTCTTTACCACCTTCTTCATCTTCCTCCCTCCCTTCCTCCTCTCTCCCTTCGTCCCTGATCCAGCCGCAGACTCCCTTCTTCTCCGTAGCCTCGTCCGCGACGAGAAAGAGTGGGAAGAACGGCGAACAGCCGTGACTCATCCTTCTGGTTCGTCGTACCTCGCGGAGTTTCGTGATAGGCCGCCATGGAAAACCGGCTTCGAGTCACTGAATTATCCCTCTCGGGTTCGCCGCCGTGCTGCCTTTCGGGAGGAGGATACCCTCGGGATACAGAAGGTGGAGGGCGACGTGTCTCCTTTCGCCCTTTCATGCTTTTAGGCACGATCACGGATCGTGACTTATGAAATTACCGTCGCGAAATCTTTGCGGGGCGGTTTCTATTCGAAACTACGGGCGAAACGTTCAGAATCCATCGCAAAGATTGTTTTGAAAACCGATGTGTTCGGAGTGTAAATGATGGATGGAAATTGATTTGTATTAGGACGAAGAAATGTTTTAATTTAGTGCCTTTAGAATCTCATTTTCCTAATTTTAGGATATCGATCAATCTTTTAAATATCGACCTGCCTCAAATTGTCTATTCAAGATGCCCTCGATAATTTTAATCATAGCTACCTTGCGAACCTCACGGGCACACTTTGCACGAAATTTCCGATCGAAGCCCCCCGTTGAATTCATGCAATTCTCGTTGGGAACACGAGAACGAAAGTGGTTCATTGGGTATCGCGTGTTTACTTACCGGAAGTAATATTCTCCGTTGGAAAGTTTGTAATTGGGTTTCGATATTACCTTCGGTGTGTTACATCAATTAAAAAGCAATGTGCTCGATACTCACGGGGAGATAACGTGTGCCTCCGATATTCCCTATCTAAAATATTTCATAAATAGCCTCCGTGGTGGTTATGCATTACGTTTTTTTTTCGACTTTATCAGCAATACGTCGTCGTTATACAATTTTTACGACGAGTGACTTTTCTTAGTCGTTTCATCGGGACGATGATTGATGCGACCTCGTATCGCTGTTCGTTAGACGATGGAAAAACATGTGTATTAGGGTACTACTATCGCGCGATACGTACCACGGCGAAGAAGAAGAAGAAGAAGAACGTTTTCGCTATCGCGAAACCTTCGCGAGACATCACGAGCTTCGCATTCAGCGGCGCGGGACTTTCACTCCCTTCGAACGGCCGGCATTCCGAGTCATTAAAGAACTACAAGTAGTGGTGTTGTAGCGCGTCGTGCCTCGTAATAGCTAAGATGTCATTGTGCAGCGGTATTATGACACTACCGTGAAGAATGACTTATTGCACTCGGGGCTTGTTATCCCAGCCATTCCCCGTGGAATATTCGACGTTACCCGACTCTCTCGACGGTCTACGTCTAGGTTGAAATCATGAAAATTCTATCATCTCGCAAACTGCGAGCAATGGAAATGTTCACAGCCCATCTTCGTCGTTTCAAAGTATCTTTTTCCCAGGTCTTCCAAGTCGAATCGAGAGACGTTGTGCCGTCGATTCCACCAGAGTTCGCTTGACCCTTTCGTTTTGCACGGCGCGCAGCGTCGCGACACGGATTTGCGTGTGCGGATCTTTTTTACAGACGCGCGAACGACTACGCACGACTCAGTCGCACGGATGTATGGCCGTTCGGCACGGAAGAGAATGGAAAATGGGAGTGGTTGGCTTCTCGAAGGATCTTCCCGCGGGATCGTGGAATTACGATCGACCCGCTTGTCCTGTTCTTTTTCTCCTTGAGACATCGTTTTACAGGTTACGTATCTGAAAATTGCGGAACGCGATCGTCATGATCCCCGAGCAGGATGACGGTAATTATACAGAGCGTTTGTTCGCCTAACCGATGACTTGATTTCCTACGGGAAATGAGACATATCTGTCAGAGAAATCGGTAATGAGGCCCGCCGCAACTGGTCGATGACGATCGTCTACGCTTCTGTCGTTCATTGTGGTGCGTACTCGCCGGTAATACCGGTTCAATGGGCCAAACTTCCCGGATATACTTATCTATACGCTGCGGCGTTATTTTATCGTAAAAAAATTCTATCAGGATCGATACGTTTTCGTTGATATCATCGACAGACCCTACAGAACGTCGAAAGTCAGATTTACCACGCCTCGAAGAGTGTTTTATAATTTTCATTCATTAATACAATCATTCTGATGGTAATAATAGTGCTTCGCTAAGTGAGACGTTGTGTTTGACTGTTTTTGACGTTTACGGACGTGGTCAATGAACGTGAGAACCGTTGGCTAATTCGACGAAATTCGTCAGAAAATTTGTTTTGACATCGGGTCCGTCACGGTGCACCTAACGCCGTCTCGTTAACGTCGTTATCGTCGGGTTGCTCCGCGCAATGTCAACGAGATAAAGGCCCGCGTGCGTATTGCTCTCTAAAAATAACCGGGGCGCGTTATTTATTATTTGCCGGGAGTTGTAACTCACGCGACGATATAAATTCGTTTAATCGGCTCTCCTTTCCTATCCGCCGTCGTCCTTATTTCTCTCCGCGGATGCTCCTTACGTTCGCCACTCACGTTTTATGCGATCGTAAATAAGTACGTAACGACAACGAAACGCGTAGGTGGAGGAGGAAACCGTAGATCGAATCGAGAGGTGCCTCAGGAACGCGTTTCTATTATTGCCGGCCATCCTTTACCATTTTGCACCTCGTTCGCGAACGGCCAACCCGAGCGAAGACATTCTTTTACGATTTAATACCAGTTCCTACTCGGAAGTAATCGAAACCCCGTTACGCGAACGACCCCCTTTGATCCTTATTCGCGAAATGACGAAATGATTCGTGATTATTCGCGGTGACACGCAATTCCAGTTGCTTCGAAATCGTCCGATTGGAACGTACGATCCTCTTAAGGCGCCAGGAGGGTTTGGACGAAGTGGTTTCCCATCGATGAGACTAGAAGAAGATCCAGATGAGAGCTAAGAGGAGAGAAAGGATCACTCGAGATCCTCCCTCCGCTCATGTTCCTCTTTTTTCGCACCTACGTGAATGTGACATTGTTTCCAACACCCTTTCGCGCAAAACGGTGATACAAGGAGAACGAGTAGTGGTGTGTGTTGCGAAGGGGTGTGGTCGCGCGACTCATTCTTTGTGTCCCCCCTTCTTGAACTTTATTCGCCCGACTCTCGCTCTAACGGGGAACCATAGTACATACGTCCCGTGGCTATATGACTTTTATTGTAAAGACTCCGGTGGAAAAGTCTCTTTGGGTGTATGCGTGGGGGGTGGTTATCCTGGTTGGTGGGAGAGTTAGCGAGACAGGGCTGACGCCGAGGAGTGGTATTAATTAGCACGACATAGAATGCAACGGTGTTAGAGGTAGTGATGGTAGTAGTAGTAGTGGTGTAGTAGTGGTAGTAGCAGGGTGGGTGTGTATAATGGCACCGAAGGCAGGAAGTTAGTCTTGGTGAGTCGAGGTTAGCCTCGCGTGACTCAACCCTCGGAAAAAAGAAAACACCTGTACGACGCGCCGAGGGTTAAGGGCAACCGAGAGAGAGTTTTGGTTGAGCGAGACTTTACGAAAGGGGGATGGATGGATGGATGGGATGGTAAAAGACTTTCACTAGCCCCTTTTGTTTTAACCGTTTCATGGTCGCGAGCGTGACGAAATGTTTTTGTTACCGTCACCCTTAAACCCTGCGTCGCACGTTTACGAAAAAGATTAACAAAACGATACACACGTTGGTTTTCGTGTTGTATATCGACGTTACTTGGATAATTTACACATGGATTATTATTCGCCAGTTCGTACGGGGGAAACGGACTCTCGGGTTGTTTCAAGTTAAGAGCTCAGTCGTAACGCGTCGGGATGGTACAAATTTATGTGACAAGTGACGAGATACGGCGGACATCGGTGCTCTTAAAATACGTCACAGTTGCAATTGCACGTGCAACGGTACATGCACGCGCAAAGATTCGTCGATGTGCCGCGAGTGTACGTCGCAACGGTGGCAAAAGATCTTGGCGGACGGTTAAAAACCGGTTTCATTCGCCGCGGAAGGCGTCTTGGTAGTTTCTACTGGGTTCGATTTCATTCCTAATGGCCTCGATGAAATTCATCCCACGACCGTTCGGGTTCTCTTGCATATCTTTCTGCACAATTGCATACACGTTTCTCACAATTTTTTAACGAATACTTTATCACCGTGAAAACGTGTATTATCTTCTCTCCCCACCGTTGTCAGGGCGTAACATAGTCTTTCCTACGGATACGACAAAGAGCGATCGGTACGATAACGTGCAATAAACTTCGTCAATTAACTTTTAGAAAATTCTGTCGGCCGATCGAGCGGCTCCACGTAAATTACATAGGAAAAGCGAAAAATTCCAGGAAACGATTTTATAATACCGTTCCGAAGTTAATTGCGCGTATAAAAGCACCGTAAAAAAAAGGAGAGAATCGCAAGAAATACCACACCGCTTGGCGGGGTGTACTCTACTCGATTCTACACGGGGGAATGCAACTTCGATAGAAAGAGAAATAGAGAGAGAGAGAGAGAAAGAGAGAGAAAGCAGAAAGAGAAAAACTTCTACCAAGCAGCATCGACCGTTTCGCAAGTTCTCGAATCCCGACGGGCTCGCAGTGGTAGTCCTAATCGCACGCTGTGCGCAAGCAAATCGGTAATTAAGCCACGAAGTCGTTAACGAGACCGCGCCTGAATTCACCGAACACCGGGAAGAATAGGGACGCTAGAGGGAAAAGAAAACCGAGAACGATCGCAGGTGCGCGTTCGCGTAACGAAGTTCCTCCTCTTCGTGTGTCTGCTGTCGTAGTTGTGACGTGGACACGTGAGAATTCGGCAGGTGTAGTCGTGTTCCTCCCATTGGCAAAAAAGGAAAAAAAAAATCGAATATCTGTCTTCTCGGTTTGGTTCCGCGCCCTTCGCCAAAGCCTCGTCGGTTCCATACACTGTATTCGTGAAAGGTTCGATTTACCCTTCCTCTTCCCTTTTTCCCTTTTCCCCTTTCCCCTTTAACGTCCTTACCGTCTCATCCCGTGTTCGCTTATTCACGCTCCTCCTATTTTTATTCCCGGTGACAATGAGGACGCTCAGACGCCGCGACGTGTAAAGGAGCGTCGTCGTCGTTCGTCGTGCCCGGTGCCAATCGCATTTCGTCTCGTGCTACACGTCCGTCCACGGTAGACCGAGCACAATGCGACAGGTGGAACGCGAATAAAAAGCACGAAACCCGCGACAACTCGTAGACGACGACGACGAGCGTCGCGTGTGGTGTCCACGGATGGACACACGACGACCGACCGACCGACCGACCCCCCTATCCACCCGGGTATATCCTAACCTTCCGAGGTTCGACGACCGACAAATAAATACCTGGTTCCGTCGTTCGGTACGCTCTTCTCTTTCGGTCCGACGCGAATTTGAATAATTTCCGCGATCCCGTTAAAAACACTGAGGAAAAGTCGTCACCGTTTACCCACGGAGCTACGACTTTTTCACGGTGAACTTTTTAATCTTCTTACGCGACGGATTATGCGAGTTTAAAGGACCTCTTCCGATTTGAAAGAGAAGGAAAATGAGAGAGAGAGAGAGAGAGTGAGAAAAAGGTTCGTGGAAAGAATAATTTCGACGCCAAGCGTCTGGTCGCGTCGACCACTATAACTAATTCGAACGCGTGTAAAAAGGGGTGACGGATGCCCGTGGTACGTACTCTGGGGTACGCCTTCACCGAAAAATTTCAAGGGTCGCCTAACGAGTCGAGAAAGATGGAAAGTTAACGAGGCAACGGGTCTCCTAACAATCGCTTTTCAACGCTGACGGACCTGTCTGTCGTCTTCGATTCAAATTCAGTTAAAAAACCTAGCGAGTAGAGAGAAAGACAGATTGGATGAGGGAGAGAGAGAGAGTAGAGAGTGACGAGAGAAAAAGAGAGAGAGAGAGATCATATAGATAGAGTGAGAGATGGGAATGAAGGGAAACCCGCGGGCCTTTATTGTAATAAAGTACAAAAGAAGTCCACGAGTTCAAAGGGCCACGAGTTCTCTTTTCCCCTCGATCATCCACGCGTAGATCACGTAGAGCTCGACCTTTCGTTTCCTCTCACCGTGTCATGCTTTCCAGTCCTTTGAGATTTCCCTTTCGGAGAGCAACGGCACGTGGTGTTATCGGGACGTCGGATCCGTTTAATCGACACGTGGAGGAAATGGGGACTTAGACGCGTTTAATCGGTGTGTCTCCATCGATCTCGCGTCGGTTTCGTTATTTTCTCATGTCAGGTTTCGCAAATAAAGCTACTACGGTTACCCGATTGAATATCGGACGTTACGTAACGTTACAAATTACAATCTAGACGGCGATGCGATGGTACACGTGTCTATCTACATACATACATTCAAGCGCACTATGTATACGTATATCCTCGTCCGGTTCTCTTTCCAACGTCTTATTTCACTGGCAGGGAAAACAATACGCAATTACAAACTAATCAGCCGCGGGGAGAGAACCGTGTGCTGGCAGCCGGCCAGAACTGTTGAACGTTTTCCTCTTGGACGTGTCTAGAAGCCATCGGTTGGTTGTTTGGATTAAACGGATTACCTGAAGAGCCCAGCCGCTGTCGACGAACGTTTCTCTTTTGTTTTTGCTCCCATTGTGATCGATTATCCAACTTCTCACTCGCGCTCTCTCTCTCTGTTTCTTTCTTTCTCAGCTTGAACTGCTGGAAACTACCGAAAAAACGTTTCAATACGATTAGAGTGTATTATATCGAGTACTTTGTATACAGTACTTTTTTTTATTTAGTACGTAATTTGTTTGATTTCCAGCGAAAAAGGGGCCGGTTCTTTTTATAAACGTGTATAACGAAAGGAAATTAACCTACGTACGTATTACGGAGCACGCAATATACTCTCTCGGGCACCCCTTAATAATCGATTAGAATTCGGGTGGGCATACGTTTACCCCAATACCGTGTTCGTTCTTCAGACTGTAATCTTCGGGCTGAGTCTACTGCGCAAATATTGGCTCACGCTCTTTCTCTCTCTTTTTTTTTTGTTCCCTTTCGTTCTCTCTCCCCATGGTCGATAACACGACAGACAATCTGTAACGGAGAAGTTACACCCGGGGAATGTTTAATATCCGTGCTCCTCGGGAGAAGGAACCGCGGATGAACGTTTTTAACGGATCCGTGGTTCTGTCGCTTCGGCGGCAAGAATAATACGAAGGAATTCTTTCATTGTAACTTTCCGATCGCGCGGTCGTTCCCCTCCCTCCCCCCTGCCGTTCGCCTTTATAGAGATTAATCTTTTCCCATTTTCTTCCGCCGCGAAATGGAGCTCTTCCTTCCTGAAAGAGCATAATGCAGAAAGAAACGATTGAAAACCAGGTGGAGGGGTAACCAAGCTTGCTCCGCGGAAGGTAATCAAGTACTTCCTCCAATGAGGAGGCTAAAAAAAAGGAAAAAAAACAGATTGCGGGGCTCGCGGTGCCGTTACTATATAACGTGGAAAAACTCATATTTTTATGAAAGAGGTTCATATTTTTTTTCCCTCGTCCACTCCAATTTACCCGGGGTACCAGAAACTCGCGGGGGAGGGGCGTGGGGGAGGGTACGAAACGAGGAAATAAACGGAAGACTGCACGTCGCCGGTGGGCGGGGAAACTAATTTCGTAAATGTACAAAAGGTGTTTTTTTTCTTCTTCTTCTCCTCCCGAAGATACGTTTTATTCGGCACTTATCTGAAATAAAGGGTGGAACGTATGTGTGTGTGTTCCGCGTGGATCGCCACGGTTACTCTACCAAGGGTTATTCCCGTATCGGTCACGTTGCATTTTTTAAATCCGCCAAAGTGTGTCAGTTTAAAGACCTCGACGGATCTCAACCTCTCGGTTACCATGTGACGACGCCACATCGAACTCCCGGACGTTCTCGTTATATCGAGAACGAAAAAAAGACACACACACACGCTAGATACAAATATAAGTCTCTCCATCGAGAGAGATCCCTTCATTATTTACGAATCGAATGTCAGTACTGACACACTTTTAAAGACATTAAAATATTACCCCGGTCGTCGATAACAATTCGTCTAAAAATACATCCGACAATCTGTGTGGCACACGGTAGATTGACTTATAAACCACTTCGTTGTCTTTCTCCCCTATTCCTCGAAGCAAACGTAATCAATTTTTCCGTTCGCGTTAAATAATCGATTTCGCAATCTTCGATGAATTATAATTCAAGACCCGGCGTCGCGGAGTCCGTCGACGGACCCGGTGGTGAACGACGGACGCTTTTATAAAGCGTCTATCGCGTCGATCGTTCAACGAACCCCTCCCATAGATTTGCTCGGATTCGCACACGTGTTTCTCGAGCCCTATTTGTCCGATCGCGTGTAAATCGCGATCCGAAATTTCCGTGGCGAAATTTCCACGCCCCCGCGCTCCTCCGCACCGTCAATGCTCACTCTCTCTCTCTCCCTTTCTCTCTCTCTCTCTCTCTCTCTCTCCTCTCCCGCCCCTTTGGATTTGGGCGTCGTCGTCGTCGTCGTCTAGTATCGAGCGTCCCGACGCCGGGACGCGCGGAGCTGTTGCCATGCCGACCGACGGGGCTGCCAGGGCTTTTCGCATTCACCAGCCCTGCCGGCAAAAGACTCGTGCCGCTCTCGCACACGAACAAGAAACTTACTACCCGGCTGACTCGCCCGGAAGCCGACCGACTTCAATTAGAATTAATTGCATCTTATTGAAATTGCGTTTGCTCTTACCGCCGCTGCTGCCTCGGCGGCGGTTACACGTTTTCCGAAAATGCAGAATGCAGCATCCGTTAGAGACGGTTTCGATCGTTTTGTTAAAATTCTCGACGTAGGAAGATTTTGGTTTAATTATAATTTTATTTAAAGGGAGATATTATAGTTAAGAGAAGAGTCAGTCTATAAAAACGTCGTATAAACGTGAAACACGTGTAGATTTAGGAACAATAAAAGGGAGTCCGACAGTAACGCGTACTTTATTGATATCGGGATTCCCGTTTATCCGTGAAGCGGAAGTCGAGTAAGTGCGGGGGAAATGGAAGGGTCGCTTTGCCGGCTTCTTTAGCCGTTGCAGTCAAAAGGATAGCCGTAAATATTGTAGAACAAGTGCGAACGTTTTACAATTAATTGCCACGTATTAAATAGGTTAGTTTCATTAAGTCCTACGTGTTAATCTTGTCTGGAAGTTTCGTGCAAATGTGTTCGGTCGTTGGGGCTTCATTTTTTCTCTCTTTTTTTTTTCCTTTAAATAATTAATTATGTTTAGGGTTGGTCCTCTTGTCGTTCGTTGCGGTGACGAAGAGAGTTTATAGGGTCAATGTCGGGTTTATTCCATTAAAAGTCCACTTCTTAATTACGATCGGATGTGCCGAATGGCATCGCGTGATTTCCCAGGTGGAATTTCCCGTCTGCGGTTGTCGGTGTGCGAGCCTCGAAACCGCAGGACGCGAAAGCACACTTTGCAACGAGAAGACACTCGATAACGAGTTTTTCCGTCCATTATCGTTTCGACCTTTTTATTTTCATTTCGCGGATATTCTAGCCTCTTTCACTTCGCGAAACAAAAATCGAGCGAGATATCGATCACCGACCGCTGGTGTTCGGGAAATAATTTCATCGCCGGGAAGAACTACGATATTCGCGTTCGGCGAGTTAAATTCCAATTACACGAACACCATCGTACAATTCGTATCACGTCTCCCTGTGATTACCAGCGTAATGATCGGTTTCATTTAATTTCGTCGTCGGTCGAAGTCGCTTGAAACTTAAAACCCCTTGGTAACAGGAACTAGGCGTCGTTAGCATTTCCCTTCGAGACGAAACACGAATTTTCCGTTTCACTTTCGACGCGGCGACCGAATCGCCGGATTACAGAACGCAAGAATGCTTACCCGGTTGATATTATCGTGCCTCTGTTGCATCATCGTCGGGGTATCACTCGATTTTCCCCGCAAAGTCTCTTTTCGATCTCGAAAAATTCCATAGCCGTGGCCGTATTACCAATTCCAATTTGCCAGAAGACGAAAAAAAAAGAAATCCTCTTACGGATACATGACGGAAATATTCCAGACGTGTTCCTCCCCAGGATATCGCGACGACGGCGGTAGGACGACACGGTGAAACGCGAGTTTCCACGAAATTCCGGACGATCGCAAATCTTTCCCTCGAAGGCGATAGAATTCTTACGTGCCCGCAAAGCAAACGTCGCGCTCCAAATGCGCGATGCGAGAAATCCGAAACTTCCGTTTATCTATTCATTTCCACGATTTCCATTATTCCATTGCCGCGGACGTGCAAACGCGAACGTGCGCGGACTCGCTTCGAACACGCCGTTACGGAAACTTGCTGCGTTCGCAGACGACCCAGACACCGATAGGAATCCACGGCCATTGGTGGAGAATCGGGAATTATTCTCACGGCATATTAGTTGCCAGGCAATTGGGTTAAGTGGCCATTCTCTCCTTTTCGAGGATCCCAGCCGAGCTAGGCAACGCCCCCGGGGGGTGCCTAAGGACAGGCTAGAAGTGGATGTTTCAATATTTATCAAAGGACGAGTAGTTTACCGTGGTTACAGTATCATCGAGAGATTTCCCGGCGCACATAGCAGTTCTCAATTATGCAGGGCTCGTGACATTTATCGGAAGGTTCTCGTCGCTGAGATTCCACACGTTTCACCACCGAGAGAATGCCTTTCAACGGGGTTCACCTAGTTTCAGGGGGTCGATGATCTTAAAGAAATTCACTATCCGTCGTCTCTAGTTCTTTCACAGTGTTTGTATATATTTAAAGATATTGTTATACGAAACATCAATGAGTTTTCATTTATCGGAACGGTTGGACGTTAATTGGAAAAGGTGAATATTGTTTTAGTTCGACATAGTAGTAGTAGGTAGTCGTGCAAATTACAATTATCATTGATCATTCTCCCACTCGGCGTTGTTACACTGCCGGCTTTCGTGCGGTTGAATCCGCACACACACGGAATGATAAAATCGATACCTACCTCTCCAACGCACACCCTCCTTGTTGCGTTTCGCGACCCTCTTCAAAGGGTGAAGAGAGCGGACGAGAGGGTGAATATACGAGAGTGCGTGCGTGCTTCTCAGAGCGTGTCGTTGACGCCGTCGCCGCCTTCGTCGACGTCGTTGCGTCGTTCCTGTTGCACGAAACCCCCGGGGGCTTCCCTGCGGAGGCTAGAGAAATGCTTGAAAAATAATAGATTTCACCATCCATACCGCACGAGTCTTTCCTTTTCTCTCTTTTTTTTTTTTTACTCCCGGTGAAATATACACAGACGTTTGTCAACGTGGAAATAATGTTGTATAAATCTGCGCGGGGGATCCCTTGGAAAAAAAAATAGATATATATGTATACACGTATCCTGCAACGTTTTATCGTACGTTCCGATTGTCGACCGTTGAAAAATCATGGTATCAGTCACACAGATACGGGCGGAACGCGAGGAATAAATCGTGTGTAAATCATAGAATTTTAGTGGCACTCGTAGCGGAAGAAAGATAAATAGGACAGAGAAGAAGAGGAGACGAGAGAGAGAGAGAGAGAGACGAGCCATCGATCCGAAAAGCCGATAATAATGATTTACAGACTGATAACGTTCGCGGTACCGACATATTTGTCGCGTCTGTCGTTACACTTTTCCTGGGAAACTAGATTTACGCGTTTTCCCGTTTCACGCCGAAAAAAATACCTCCATGGTAGTCGTTCGCCGCGTGCCGTGTCACTTTGCCAATTGCCAGCCAGTGAAAAATTACAAATCTCGTTGATGAAACCTTTGTCACCACTCTTCTTTCTGTTTTTTTTTTACTTTGTTTTTCTTTTATGTTTCGTTATCACCGAAACGCACGATCGTGTCCGAAGTTTGATACAAAATTGCAGGATTGGATGTGTGATTCACGATGAAAGAAACGTTTCTACGGACGGTTTCGCAACGAAAGCCCCGGCGTACTGAAAACCGGGCTCGTTAACACGCGTATCTTCTTTTGTTAACATTAATTAATAAGCCGTTGGTAATAAGAATCCGTCGGCGGCGAGGGAACGTCTCCATCTGCCGCGTTCGGACGCGGTCGATGCGTCTCGTTGAGATTTCTCGGTTGGTAACCTACCTTCTCCGTTGTCCAAGAATAATTCCGACGTCCACATTCAAACGACGTCGGTCGATGCTGCCGCCGACGATCAGACGCAGAACCTGAATTTCAACATTCTGCACGGATTCGTTTGAATTTACAATGTTGCACGGAGACGATATTGTCGAAGACATTCACTTTTTTTTGTTGTTTTTTTTTAAATGTCCAACTCGCGTCCCATCGAGGTGTAATTTCGCGAAAAGAAACGGGGAATCGTTGGGGATCATTATCCGCTGTAATCACCGTTGATTAAGTCACGCGGGCTTATCGGACGCGTCTAAACGAACAGGCATATTTCTATCTTCGTCCCTAATGTATTTTTCTAATTAAAAAGGTAGCGAGATCATAAAATTTCATGGATACGTTTTGAAATCGTCCGATATTTCGTAGGTTGATATCTAATTCAAAGATTACGTCACTCGGGAGAAAATAAAGTTTAATGGATTCCCGATTTATTGAATATCACTGCCGGGGTTCTGCCAACTCGAGTTTCCGGTTGACTCACATTGGATGGACTGACGTCGTTCGAAAGGTCGAGCATTGCAACATTAGAACATTGGAACGGATTCAAAAATTTTCTGCGCTGTTAACAGTGAATAACCCCTTAGTAAGCTTCCACTTGCTGTTCCTTCTCTTTTGTTAATACATAGTTATCTTTCTCGGCTCTATTTGCTTCCCCGTCCCCCTCTCCCTCTCTTCCCCATTTACTCTCTCTCTATCTCTCCCTATTTGTTCCTTTCTCTCTGTCGGTCGTCTAAGAATAGAAACGCGCGGTGGTTTTGCGGCGCGAATTTTTTTTGTTACACGCCAGACGTGTACTGATTTCTCGTGGTGCGTTCCTAACGTTGAATCAAACGAAAATCTCTCTTTGTTATAGTTTCTCCCGGTTACTTACACCGTGACTCTTTCACACTTATACGTATTTTTCCTAGACACGAACGGGTGGTAACGTCTGTCGAAAGTACAAAGCATCACCATCCTTTCCCATCCGTAATCCGCTCATCTTTTGTCTTTTTCTCCGGCTTTCTTTCTTTCTTTTCACTTCGTACGGTATCGCGGGCCTTGCTTCTTCTGTCTTTCTTCTTCTACTTGGTTTCAACGTATCCCGGCATGTGTGGGTGGTAATGGTGGTAGTAGTGGTAGTGGTGGTGTGCACTCCGGGTTTCCCTTTTCTTTGCATCGCCTGTAACTCTTCCGTTTCTACTCTGTCTTCCTCCCGTGTCGAGGGGGCTTATAGCGTCTCTCTTGCAAAGCGTGGGTCAACTTTCCTTCTGTTCCCTTTGGAGAAATCTTCGCGAAGTGTATTTTAGACGATACAAAGTCGGCTCTGTCTCTCGGATTCTGTCTCGGATCTTCACGGTTGCCAGGGATTGAAACGGTTAAAAATCGGCTCTTCCGAATACATACGTACATATGTACGTCCCGTTTCTTTTTATCCGTATCGTTCGAAATTCTCTTGCGATTCCTTTCGTAAGTTCTCTCGATGACAATATACATATAATAGTTACCACTTTGGAATGATATTACATCGCCATTACTTCCCGGGCGAATTTATGTAGCCATTGTGTCTTTGTCACTTTCTTCGTCAGCTTTAGATATTCGCTTATCCTCTCTCTCTCTCTCGCTCTCTCTCCGCCGTAGTCTGCTGTCCACGTGTGTATCGGTAACTCTCCTCTCTTCTCTTACCGAGAGACGTGGGACGATCCTCTCTTGGACTCTATATAAACCACCGTGAACTCTCAGTCTGGCCCGAGTAGTTCGCCAACGGCGAGCACAGTTCGTGCGGATCTTTCTCTCTGTCTTCTCCTCTTCGCCGGCGATCGTGTGCGTGCGCGTGTGCGTGTGGTTAAGGTAGATTGAATGCCGATTACGACGGATCGATTTCCGCGGACGACTGGGATTCTTTTACGGTTATTATCTACCCGTGAATATCGCGAGTAGAGTGCACCTTACGCGTTTGCCACGTAAAATCTGGGGAATCAGGTGCTCTTTATCGTTGAGAAATAGAACAGAAGGTTTTCGTTGAGACGGTCTAATGAAAATTGGAATTTTTCTTTTTTCTGGAAAGAACTGCATACGATTGGTGAACTAATTTTACATTCGACGCTGGAGAACAACAAAACACGAACGGAATCGCGTTTATCGCGTATTTACCGCGGACACGAGAGTCATACGTGTTTTTTGCGTAGTATCAATCACACGCTTGGTGATTCGGTTCTATTAATAGGGAATGGCAAAGTACTACGGTCCGCAAAGAAGGGGTACTTTCCAGTTTCCTATATATAGATCGTAAATGTTCGTAGTGTGAAAATATCCGCACGGTGGTAGAAATACGATTTTTTTATTCCCAATTGAAATCGTCGGGTATGATAAACTTTCTTGTTGCGTCTCGTATCGCGCGAATTTGGCGATGCTTTCTAATTATCGTCGCGTGAAAGTCATTAAAATATATATTCCGCCGTCGAATCCCGGTCGTTCGATTGAATTTTAATCGGGTGTTACCGGCAGTATCGTCTTGATATATTTTTCAAGGTCGGGCACGAACCGAACGGGGTGCAATTATCGAACAAAAAGAAAGTAACGTGCGTTCGATATCAAGATGGAGTCTGTCATGAGGGCGGGACGTAGTGTGAGCAATGGTGTGTACCGGGTGGCAGGTACCTTTGCCCGTGGTACAAGAAGAGTCCTGGCGTATGTGCCATTTTTGGGCATCGCCGCGGCACCATCGGATTCCGATGACTCGAAGTCATCCCCGGTACGCAGAAAACACGTCGAAATCTTTTTCCACACGAAACCATTCTACCATTCGGTCGATTTACTTCTTTTTTTTTCTCTGTAATTTCTGTTACTAACCGACACGCGAGATACGTTGAAAATTGCGAAAGGAAGAGTTAATCTATCGAGCGAACGGTAGCGATCTATTTCCGGTGGTGTGATACGCAAAAGGGGTGAATGCATTTCCGTCGGAGATTAAGTGTCCCCCCAGGTGACTACTCACGGGAATAATGCCTGTCATATTCCGTCCGAAGTTCATCGCTAATATCGCATTGTTCGTTTTATCAATGTGAAGAGAAACGCGGGCGGATGAGTGTGCTTGCTTTTTCTTCTTCGATTTCTTTCTACTTTTTCTCATTCGTAGTCGTCGTCGTCGTCGTTGTTCTTGTTCTTGTACGGTGACTAGCGTCGTTGGACGCGTCGCTCGATATTATTTCTACGTAATCGGCTATTGTTCTCTCTCTGTATTTAAGCACGGGGGGTATCCAGACGACGGTAAACCGACACTTGGTGTCGCGCGACACGGCGTTCGCGCAAAAATAGTCGTGCGAGAAGCGAGAGGAGAGTTCGGCACGGTGAAAGCGCGACAAAATGCTTTCTCGAGGCGAAGCTCGAACACGAACTTTTGCACCCAGTGCCAAACTCGGACGAAAATAGCAGTTGAATTCGAGTCGGTAAAGATCATACTCGGAGACATTTTTCCCCCCTCTTTTTTTTGTCTTCTCTCGCTCGTCGTTTCTATTTTTTCCCTACCTCTTTCTTCTTTTATTACCACTGCGCATTCCAAGCGCCGTATGGAAATACGTTTTAAGGTTTCGCGTATCGAGTTATGTTTGCATCGGAGCGTATCATACACGGTATTACGTCAATCCGCGTAGAACAGCTGGTCGGATCAATGAAAATTAATACCCGATCGAAAACGAGCGGTGTCAAACGGGCGAATTTAATCGTGTTCCTCCCCCGGCCGCGTATATTTTCATTGAAAATTAATTTCACCGCCGATCAACGATCAAAGCGAATCGGTAAATCGAGTTTAATTCCCGAATAATTTCGGGGGGGAGCGAGATTTTATTGAAATCTCGCGCGGATTTCCTTAACGCGATCGCATAACAACAGTGCCGCCCCGGTGTTAAATCGCGTTAAACGCGCGGAACGAAAAACGGAGGAACTGTGACCGTTCGGTTGAAACGGTTTATTCAAATGAACGATACACCGTCGTTCCGAGATCGAGCATTTCGCCACCGCGAAGCGTGAAACACGCGAAACGTGTCCGATGTAAATGCCGTTCTAAGGAGCCCGTTTACACGCCGCTTCGGCGGGGTACCTTATGCCTTTCGTGTCAGATTTCTATCTCCCTAACTTATTAACGACCCTTCGAATCGCGAGGCAACTCCCGTGAAAAGAGCAAATTAACAAGATCAACGACTCCGTTGGTCCTTAAGATAGCTAATTATCCGTGTGCTACATTAATTTAGCGCGCCAAGACGCAACACGTTCAACTCCTTGATACATCGTTATCGACGATGAAATCTATCTCGTTAATACCGACAAATTTCTAGTGAGATATATTATCGAAGAAGTGTTTAAATTCAACGGTATCTTTCGGAGAATTAAAGTTCGACGACGGGCTCTAAGATCATTTTTCACCCCCCATCTATTGTCTACGGTTCTTACGTATCGTTTCGTTGTTCCACGTGAATCTATTAAAATGCACGTTCTCTCTCGTCGATCCTGTTTACGCGACGAGACCGATATTACCGTCGGTAACGCTCCGGTGAACCGAGTAAATGCTCCTGTCCGTAATTCAATTCTAGGGAAGGACGGTAAATATAAAACACGGGCAGGTAAAAAAAAAGAGAGGAGAGAAAAAAAAAGGAAAAAACGGAAGGATTGTCTAGCCGGTGGATGTTTCCGAAAGCGAGGAATATTGTCCTGCGACGATGCGAGGAACGCGTGGTTTAGGAAAGACAATGCGCAATCAGCTACAGACACGGCGAGTTCGTAAAAGGGACACACGCGATGCATCGGTGATTTTTTTCCCCTTTTCTCTTTTTTTTGAGAAATACACACCGGCGTATCATTAACAACGTCATTGTCTAGGTCACGCTCGTCAAATACGTAACAGGGTTTCCGGATCGATGACGCCACTTTCCTTTGTTACATCTATGTACTACGTGCCATTTTTTTTTTGTTTTCGTTTAACAACAGTCGAACTTCCCATAAAAACAAAAATAAAAAAAGAAACAATAAACAAAAGCAAGAGACAACTAGTCAAAAAGAGGAAGTCATTAGCCGGCACGGTGTAAATAGATTTCTGATATATCCTCGTAAATATCATTCCCCCCTTGTCCCGCACAGTATGTGCCAGCCCTGATATGCTACATATCCGATCGTTATCCGTCCTTCTGAATTTATTTGCCTCGCGATACCATCCTGCAGCTACGAAACAGCGCGACAGTTGTTGCACGAGATCGCGCACGTGCCATGTTACCCTAATTCATTTTTTCTGTTTTTTTTTTGTTGCTGTTCGTTCGGGACAGGAAATTGATTCTAGTATCGATCTTAGTTACCGACGGGTGCCAGCTGCTTCGATGGCAGCCTGGATAATAATTCGCACGGTTCGATGATCGTATTAGGAATACGTATTACGTCGTTGCAAAGATACTCCTGTGTCTCCTCGGTGTTTCGTATCAACGAAGAAGAAAAAAAAAGAACGTATAGCGTAGGCTCAATGAATTTCTAGCGTTCATTGTGGGTCGATAATAGCGTCCATTAACCCGTTCGCCCATGGGGCTCGAAATGTCACGATATCGCGTGGCAGGCCTCACCTGCGTCGAACATTTCCATTTTGTCCGAGTTATTACAAACGACACGTGACGCCGGTGTTACAAACGGAGAGCAGATATTTCTGTGAATTTGATATCCGTTTCACGCAGCCGGTAGCCGACAAACAGTTTTAGTTAGCCCGTTACGCAACGGGATCAATGAGTGTTCAACTTTTCCTGTATTTTTTTCCTCTTTTTTTTTTACCGTGTAACACGTTCGCTATTTTGGCCGGTCTTCAAGTAACCCAAAGCGTCGAAATCCATGAATCTCGTTTAAATATATTCACAGCGTCGTGTCGTCCAGCCAAACGGGAACAATTGTACAACGACGAAAACGACGACGTCGACGACGACACCGTTGCATAGTTTTCTCGTTTCCATTTTTCTTGGCCGTCTTACCTGCCGTCGTTTCCCGTAACGTCGACGTGTACCTTCGTTCCGATCGGCCACACAACGTTTGTCGGAACCGTTTGTAACCTACTCATGAATTGGTCGACGGCCAATGATAAGTCGGTGAATACATATGTAAAGGGTGGCAACACGCTCTCTCGTGCTCGTTACTCTTCGACTCGTACGATCGATTTCATCGCGAGAAAGGGTAACCTCGGGTAACCGGAGAGTGGTTTATTGCCACGGTATTTCTTTCTAAACTCGTCTCATATACGGACAATGGGCCCCGAAGGTACGATCCTGGCGCGGGGCCAGATTCCGCGGCGAGATTTTTTGCGTTTCAAACTTCGGCGAAATTTATAACGCGGATTTTCGACGACTGCGAGTTCCGACTCGATTGTTATGCACGGACAAATCACTTTTTATGGCTACGGCAAAGAAGAGAGCGTTGGTTAATCTACGTATGAATCACAGAGGAATATAGAGATTGTGAATGTAAATGGAAAAAAATTACAGTGGATGGAACGGTGTTTTTCTCGTTTGAAAGATTGTCTTCGTTCGTTCGTTCGTTTTTTTTTCTGTTATTTATTTTTGACTGGAAAAATGTGTACGTAACGGCGGAATATGAGAATCAGGAATGTCTGAGAAAAAACACTCCGGTTTAGAAAGCCCTTGTGCTCAACCCTTCAGGGGCTGTAATTCTTTAAGCGAGAGGCTTACCCCTTACGAAAATGCATGGGAGGAACGGGTGAGAAGGGGTTTCACTTAACCAAGAGCCGATCGATACGAGTCCCGGGACGATAAAGCACGCGCCCGCGTTCCGCACGTCCGGTTTCTGTTTCCCTCTTGGGTTTCAAGAATTGATTTCGTCCCGCTAGTGGTTTCTTATGTTTGCCGTGAAAATGTAAGTATCATCGAGAGTATCTCTGGTACCGATCGAGTACGGGTACCGTTGCACGTTAAACTTTCACTTTAATATTTCGCGCGTACTACGAACGATATCTCGTTTCATCGTACATATTTCCATGTAGGTAGTTCGCAAAGTAGAACGACGGAAAGAGGGAATAAAGGGGAATGTTAAAGTCGAGACTAGAGGGAGAGAACGGTCTTTCTTCTCGTTCACTCTTTCTCTCTCTCTCATTTTTTTTAAAGACGAAGTATAACTCCCCGTACCAATTAACAGAATCCGAATCAATTATACATTTCCGGGAAAATGCACGCTGACACAGTGACACGATTGGCCACCCCTGAAGGGGTGACAATGTTGGTAACTCGGCACCCTATGGTTCTCTCTTTTTGTACCCCCCCCCGTTCGTTGTGCCCCCCATAGGGGCACCCACCCTCCTTGTATATACCCCCTCCTCGTCTACGAGTCCGCCTAGGTTATTCACCCTCCTTTCTATTCGAATCGTTTGGAGAGCTTACCCTTGGGCTCGCAGAGAACGGAGCGACAACTGTTAAGTTGGTCACCCTTCGTGTCGAACAAAAAATAATATCGTGCTCGACCGAACAGGCGTTTTTCCTACCGTCCTGTATGTACTACACGCCGTTCACCGAAGTGCAGGACCCACTTTATTCAGATTTTACCCGAAAATCGAACAATAGATCGTAGGATCACACGAGTGGCTTCGATTTCTAAGCCCCGTTGCTTAATCTACAAATAAAAGCTTATAGAATATTTCACGCGTGATTGAAATACACAAGGGGTGTTCGCATGCTTGTATGTATGTATGTATGTATGTGTGTGGTGGTTAGACAATGAAAGCAAAAGACATGAATCGTATTATTTACATTGTGAAACTTTTCTTCTATTTCCAGGGTGGCGAAGAGGTGGAAAATGGTTCGGTAACGGCAGGCAGTCCGGTCGAGGAAAAGTCGGCAGCGAGTAGTCCAACCGCAGAGAACGAAGCTGCCCCCGCGGCAGCAACAGGAGCCGCAGCCACAGCAGCAGCAGCACCAGCAGCCCCCGCCACCACCGCCGAGGCAAAGGAAGAGGTCGTCGCACCGTCAGCAGCTATTAGCCCAGCCGATGAAAAGAAAGAGGAATCCACTCCCTCTGCCCCTACTCCCGTCCCTGTCGAGGAAAAGAAAGAGGAAGTCGAAAAAGTCGACGCCGAGAAAAAAGTAGTCGAGGTCAGTCGAGCTGGTGGTCAGTCCATTGCGGACCCGGTAGAAGTCTCCGTCTTCCGAGTCCAGCCAGTCGCTACGCCGTCTATCATTGAGAGGAAAACCAGTGAGGATATTCCTTCCCTGCCTCCGTCCAGTCCACCGCCAACCCCCATAGATCCGTCGCCCTTGCAGCAGGCTCAGCAGGCTCAGCATGCCGTGGCCACTGTTACGGCCCTGGCGGAAGCACTCAAACTGCCTGCCGAGGCTGCTGACAAGGAGCCGTCAACCGCGCCGACTTTATCATCCACCTCCTCCACCTCCTCACCACCCTCCTCCTCCTCGTATCAACAGCGTAACGATCCGCCAAACACACCCGCGGAATCTCTTGACGTGTCCTCGAGACCGCCCAGTTCTTCCACAGACGAACCCCAAGCAGAAGCGATCATCCTTGTCCCCGCGAAAGTAGAGGCTCTGCCGGTGGTAGATAACGATAACGATAATGATAATAAAGATACGGATAATAATCGATGTTCTATCGCGACCAAAGAGAATTTAGAGTCTAAAACTACCGCGGCACTTAATGAGAAAACTAACGACAATGAGGAGGTTGAAAGTTTGCCAGTTACGGACGCGAACGTTCTCGTTGTTGCTCCGGTCGAGGAACGTCGTTCTTCGTCGTTGTCTGAGAGTGTCGAGGAGAAATGTGAAGTTAAGGCTTCTTCGTCACCGGTGGTGGAGAGCGAGGTAATAACGAGCTCCGTTGATAAAGAGGAATCTACTAATGAGATTCTGCCGGTGGTTGATAACGAGATCAAGGTCACAGAATCTAGCGAGATTAAGGTCGTGGAAAGGGTCGAGGTACTTTCCGATATCGTTGCACCCGAGAATGTAGAAAGCATTGAAAAACCAATGGAAACGGAAGTCAGTGTCGATACGAGTGGTAACGTACTTTTGGATACGAGTGAAACGCCAGAGGTAGAAACCAAGAAGGTGGTCGTCGAGACCGAACCCGTGGAAGTCGTTGCGATTCAGGCGGTGGAATTACCGGAAACCGAAGTCGTGACGGAAGCGACCGAGGAATTGATCGAACACGTAATCGAACCGATCGAAGTCCCGAAAGAAGAAACGGATTCGTCGAAACCCATTAAAGAGGATTTGGTCGTCGAGGTGAAAGAGTCCGCGGAATACGATTTAGTTTTGAACTCCGAGGAAGGTCCGGTACCGATTTCGCAAGAAACTTTGGTCGAGGCTAAGCCCGCCTTTGTTATTCCGGAGGATGAAATCGTGGAACGAATAGTGGAGCCGGACGTATCGAACGAGGAGTCAGACTCCGTGGAAGTGATTCCCGACACCGGGAAAAAAGATACGGTGGAGAACGAAACAGAAACCGAGACGCCACTGCTGGAAGAAGAAATCGTTATTTTGGACACGGAAAAACCGTCTGTTCCGGATGACGTAACAATCGAGACGAGTCAACCGATAAGCGAAACTATTGTCGTGCCGGAGAAAGTTGTCGAGGGGAAGACAGATACAATCGAAGTCGTGGAATCGATACCATCGTCCATGCCGGAGTCACCTAAAAACGTTCCCGAGGAAAAATCACATCCGAAGATTGTCACGGTCGAACCTAACTTGGTAGCATCGCCGACTATCGATGTGGTAACATCTCTTCCGGATGTAGAAGAAGTAGACAAAGTCACGGACTGTCCTCCTGTAGAAATAGAAGAAACACAAGTGCCAAATGAATCCCGTCCCGTCGACGCGTCTGTTTTGCCACAGAGTTCGTCGTCACAAGTACCAGATGATTCCACGAGTTGCCAAAGCGAGACGGTAAAATGTTCTCCCGTTAACGATACAGAGACGGAAGAACTATCGTCTAGACTCGAGAATATTTCAATCCTGTCGGATGTTCCTCCGACGAGGGAAGATACCAGCGAAACCGTAGTTTCATCGGAATATCCGTTACCACCGGAAGAGCACTCTTGCCCGTCGTCGATCCCTAGTAATGTATCTGAAATTAAGACTGAGCTTCCAGTTCCCGATGAGAATGCGCCCAGCTTGAGACACCCGACAGAGACACTTCTGACACCGCCCAGAAGTCCCAGTCCCCAGTCCAATGTCAGTTTAGCGTCCGCGCTGACAACATCCACAAAAGACTGCTCGCAAACACAATTGTACGACGACCAATCGAGCAATCGTGAGTTCAAGATGGAATCGGTATCGATTAGTCTCAATTCGTACGATGAGTCCGATATTGAATTAAAGGAGAGGTTAGCAGAGTCTCTGACGAAGACCGAAAACCAGGATGAGAGCGTTTCGTGTCAGTTGTCGAACAACAACACCACGTCGACTACCGTCCAGGAGACCCACCAGGTGACTAACATGCAACAAAACCTCCTGGCATGAATTCAGGCAGCCAAATCATTTTTTGGCGGTGCCTAACGTTCCAAAGTATCTCGTCGTACGGTCCGCACAAACCGTCTCTGTGATATAGTCTGAAAATATCGATTATCCCGTTTTTCCTTTATCCCAGTGCCTCTGTCGCCCGAAGACGTTCCACTATATACATATATATATATATATAAAAAACCCTTTATATTTCGTATCCCAGATAATAATCGAAACAATCATACCTTCGCTTTACGACGTTCTCTCGACGAAGGGTAATCGAATGAGACTGAGACTGACATCGACGTCTGTGGGTTTTTTGCACGAATTTCGTCTTTAGAAACAAAACAAACTTCTTATTGGTACCACCGTCATTTTTTTTCATGCACGATGGATCAATCTGCAAAGAAATTATAATAATGATGATAACACTGATTGATCTTTGGCGCTGAAAAAGAAATTCATCCCCCCAACCGTTGATAATATCCTAAATGTTAATCCTCATGATGTTTCCAGCGTCTACGGGTCTCGTCGAATGCATCCTTCGTTCTGTCGAACGTGATTAACAAAAAAGTCTACTCTGTTGCTGACATCTCCTGACGCTTCCACCACCAAAATATATTACCATTTACCACACCACCATTACTGCCACCACCTGTGTTGTTTGCCTCTTGGTTTTCTTGACAATATTAACACGACTATTTTAATTCGAACCGAGGCCGCTAAAAAGTAGAGCATTTGTAGCTCGGCACATAGATGAACGCGCGAATACATGCTGCGCTAGTTCCGAGACCAGTTTCCGTAGAAAATTTCTTTTTTCGTCGGAACGTATTGTCACTAATATAACAAAATAGCCGCTCGATTCTTTTAGAGAAATTTCTTAGCGTGAATCTCATTGATAGACGTAAACTAATGGTTACACGTATAGCTGGCGTTTAGAACTTAAATGGCATAATAATAGATACTTTATTAGAAATTCGATACTACTATATCGTGCTCCTTCCGTAATTGCATCTGTTGTGTCGTAAGCATCTTGTATTGCGCATGCAGAGTTTTCTTATTCAGAGGGTTCACCAGCAGGGGTTTCCAATTCTTTGCGCTGTCCGAAGCATGAGGAAGAACGATTCTGTTTCGCCATTTCTTTTGTTTTTTTTTTAAATTTTTTCTTCATATAACGGTACTTTTATTCGAACAGGATGATATTATTTTCTCGTTTACCTCAAATGGCTCGACGGAATCGATCTTTTACGTCTTTCGTCCTCGTAGCATGCTGGGATTTGGACTTGCAGCGGTTCGTATGTTCACGCAAAATGATTTTCACTAACGAACATGGAATGTATATTGCAGAGCACTCCGGAAACCGAGGCACCAGTAGAAAATAATGTGGATCATGAAGTTAGTACGACAGAAAGCTTAGATGACGCTCCTAAGGTTGCGCCTCCGGCCGTCCCAACTGAGGTACCAGCCTCTCCTCCATCCGCACCTGCCATAACCGAGGACGTTGCCTCGGTCGCAAAGGTAACACTCCATTCGAACATCGTTTCGCTTATTATACAAATATATTTCTAACGTAGCAATCGAATTAGATATACGTGATGATCGCCAAATGGTCGTTCTGTGCTGGAAAGTGCGAACGATCCTGAGGTCATTAACTAGTTTAATGTCCAGCGAAGAGTAGAGTGCGAGGGGCCATCTGATTATGTCATAATTACACCGATATATACTGATCATTAGTGTGGCATCGTTTTTTAATATCATCATTAACTTGTTTATCTTATTTCTGTTTAAAGGCTATCGAAGAGATTGATATAAGCGATAAGGCAGTTGCAGCGGCAACTATCGAATGTAATACGAACGTAAGTATCACGAGCATCCTGTTTTCCACAGTATCGTTGTGTTGTATTATTTATAGGGATTTTATTGTACGAACCCCGTTTGATTGTGTTCTCTGTTCGCAGGAAATTATCGCAGATGCACACTACCATAACAACATAAACGAATAAGCGCCACTAACCGAATTGTATTTTGGGAAGAAGAAAGTTCTTTTCTCTCGTTAAAACCAAAAAAGTATATTATATAGATATGTATATTTGGACCATTCCTGCAACTAAACAGAAAATAACGTTCTTTCGTTACGAGCAGCAAAAAAAAAGAATAATGAAATGAAATGAAATGAAACGAAGCGACGACGATGTTACCGCGACATCGCGAGAGCATATAGACTCTATAGTAGGCCTATTAATTATTAGACGGCATTTGACGGCAGGGCGAAGGGAGAATGTTCACGAAAGGCTACGATCGTATCATCGAAGAGAAACGGGGTTACGAGGACGAGCCAAAGTAAAACGGTCGATTCTGGAAGACATTCTGTCGCGTTCGCGAATGGTATCTCGAAAGCGGGTGACCTTTTTATTATTGTTCTTTCTGAAAAACGCGCGGACGTATTAAATAAAAGAAAAGAAAAAGAAAACAAAATAAATTTTCAACGTCGGGCCGTGCCCACCCGCGGGTTACAAATAATTGGCCCTGCTGTATAGAAATTTAAAAGAAAAAAGAACTCTCATTGTTACTAAACTAAGTCTAATTAAACGTGACCATCGCACGGTGGACATTAGCGATATAGAACGTATATTCGGATATCAATTAAAGATAGGGAATATCGTTCGTCGTTGTATTCCAGAGGAAATACTCATTGGGTCGCGCCCTCCCGTAACTACATACTGCTGTACTCTGTGAGAAAAAAAGAGAGAAAGAGAGAGAGAGAGAGAGAGCGCGAGCGAGAGAGCAAGGGAGAGAGAGAAAGAGCGTAAGAGGAGGGTAAAGTGTAAAGGAAAGATCGGAGACTGAAAGGGTAGGGTGTGCATGCGTATGATCGAGAGTATGAGAGGTTAAAAAAAAGAGAGCGAGCGCGAGAGAAAGATAGAATGAGAGAGGAGAGGAAGAAGGTAAACAGGAAAATGGGATAGATGGAAGGGAGACGTATCTTCGCCAAAATGTGAACAGGAGAAAGAAGCGTACGGAACGGATGAGAGAAGAGAGAAGAAGGTGAGGGGGAAAAAAGTTATCAAAGGATACGTCGGAGCGCACGAGTAATGACACTCGCATCGCGATTTCAAGGACAAGTCGATTATTTTGCTCGTATTTTTTTCGCGGTCCTTGTTTTTCTTTATATTTGTACAATCGAGAGGTTTTATGTTGTAACGAGGAACTGCACACTTCTACATATGACTTTGGTACGCGCGAGCACACGACACGTAAAATACACGCATGCAAGGACATTACACGCGAATACGTACATACGTACCATGGAAAACACACGAAATAAAATATACAATAAGTCGAAACAGTGTAAGTGATATATAATCTAGACATAGAGGAAAGCGTTTGTGTAAATTCGGCGTTTGTTCGAAAATGCTACTTCTCCATATGAGAATACTTACGAAGAAGCCTATCGTAATTTTATGATAATCATTAAAATATCGCCTAATTACAATTACGAAACATGCACAATTACCACCCAAAAAAAAAAACGGTACCTTTTTCAAGTTTTCATACGATGTTTCTACGTTTATACGGATCTCCAAGAAGTAAAGAAATAATTACCTACGAGAAAGCTTTTTTTACTAAGGCCGTAGCGTAGATCATAAAGTTAAAAAAAATGGAATGAGAAGCGCATATATGTAAATGCTCCAAAATCAGAGAATATCTGTAAGTGTTGAAAGGAGCGAGCGTTCACTGTGCCCGCGACCGGCATTGATTTTTAAACGATATATTAATGAGTAAGGAGAAAGAAGTAAAATTAAAAGTTGTATAGTATACCTTTCATTAAATATATTGTCCGTAATGATCTTTACAACGAAAATTCACCGTTTTCTCGGGACAAGTTTTGGCGACGAGAGCGAACTTTTTTATTTAAAATTCCTTGAACCCGACTGATCTGTGCACTCACAAACTATCGATCGTCAATCTCTGAGGCGCCGTCGAAGCAAGCCAGCTCGTTTATTTATTTTGCGACCCGAAAAACTACAAAATTGTAAATGAGACTTTTGGATCGGAGACGCCTCAGACACAGAACTACAGTCTTCAGTATCTTCGATGAGCAGTTATAATAGTAACTAAACTATTCTACATTTATCTATAACCTATAATAAACTGTGAAACAAGTGTAAAACAACGTGTCTTTATTCCATTTTCGAAACCTTTTAGAGTTGTACATACATACAGACAAGGATTAATGCAAGTCGAAACTTTTTCTCTTCGTTTATTATAACTTATTTACATTATGGAATTTGTTATAAAATTATTATGCTATCGATTCCAGGGCGTTAATAAACATTTCTAGTTCATCTTTATTCAGTTCTAATCCTAAAATACGTTTTGCTTCCTTATTCTCTACGATAAGGTCTAGTTGAAGAAGAGGTTCCCTTATAGAAGCTATTTTACTTGATCCCATTACAAGCTGTTGGTAAGAAAATATTGATTAGTACGTATACATATGTTTTTCAAAATATAAACTTCTCATTTATGTACACTACCTTTAATCTCCAATCAAAGTCTGTTAAGGTTTCCTTCTGACTTTTGGAGTATTCTCTCAATAAAGCGTTTGTTAAGTGTTCTCTGCGTACTTTTAGGCACGTTAATATATTCTGTTGAACTTGCTCTGGAAGTTCATGATATTCTTGAGGCATCTGAAGAACCAAATTTTTTATTTTTACTTATTCATTATTAATATGTGAAAATATAAGTCTTATACCTTTTCTTCCATTAAATATAAACAAGCTGGATTCCTTAGGAGCATAGATATTAATTTGTAAGCCTCGTCATAATCTCCTTTGCTCCAATCCATACTGTTTATGAATTTGTGATACGATGGTCCTGGTCTGCCACATATTTCATCCACGCACGCATGAAGTAACTGGAATTAATTCATTTTGTCGCAAACGGATAGTTATTTTAGTCTGCACGTTAAAACAGTTGCCTGAAATAAGTTTATGAACAGTATTGAACTGGTATACTTACTTCCTTTAAAACATGAATTTTGTCTTCGGTGAATAGGTTAAGATACAAAGACTGTGCTGTTTCCATTGTTGCTGTCTTTGATATTGCTTTCTTACATTACAAGCAAAAGAATTTGACAGAATATATGAAATATTCTATTAATAAATTGATTTACTCACAGTTGCTTTCCAAACACAATTGTTTTGCATTACACTGTCATCTGTATGATATACAATAGTTTATATCGAACATGTGCTACAAATAAGTTGAATAGATGTTCGTAGATATCCAGGTTATTTAATTACTTCATTTTATAAAGAAGTTCCATAACTATTGCATTTGACACAACAGTAAACAATCTAATATAGGTTTGACAGATTCTCAAAGAGAATTTCGTATTATCGCCGTCTGTTCTTAATTCCTCGATACGTTTAGGACCCGCGAATATCGACGGATTCGAAAAGTTTTTTCGAAAAGGTGAGTCGACTGGTAGAAAGAATTTGCGAGGAGCTTCGTCGAAATTGAAACTTCTATACACAGACGAGGTATTGGATAGACCACTCATCCCCATGCTTTTCGATGTCACTGGTTTTGAGGGCTCTAGAGCCCACTTACCATTTTAGTGTCACTAGCCACGTTACCATTTTAGGTTCGAATCTAGGATGACCAGTGGTATAGAAGCTATAGTCTGTGCGTATTAATAATGTTACCATTGTGAAGGGTAGCAACGTTACCATTATGGGTTCGAGTCTAGGATGACTGAGGGTATAGAAGCTATAGTCTGTGCGTATTAACAATGTTACCGTCATGAAGAGTAGCAACGGTACCATTTTGGGTTCGAGTCTAGGATGACCGAGGGTATAGAAGCTATAATCTGTGCGTATTAATAATGTTACCATTCCTTCGTCGTTTCCGCAAATCTGTAGATATCGACCCCAATCTTTCACTGCTGTATTCGGTTTCGAATTCCCCGTTATTACTCATTTCAATATATATTAACACATAATTTCTATGATTTACAGGGCTCTTTTCACGCGGCACCCTGGCAGCGACTTAGAACGGATTCCTCCTAACAAGAATTATTTATAACGATTACTAAATTTAAGGGAATTACTTAAGTTATATTAATAGTACGTGAAATTATGTAGTTTTATCATGTATATTACACGTATTACAACATTAATAAATATGTATTTGGTAAAAACTGAGTCTTCATTTATAACAATTATTCCTATCCTTTCCTCTTATGCATTAGATTAATTTATAAGTTCCGCGTCAGGGGTGGGCAGTAAAAGTTTCGCGTGGCATTTATGCTTAAGTTTTATATATCGGATGACCTTGAAAATGATGACGTCACAGGGCCTAATTCTTGCCACCTCTTATGCTATCATATTCTCCTGGCTGAAGAAACGAAAATTCCGAAATATTGGTCGAAGACTGCAAAACTATCAAAGATCGCGTGACCTTGAAACTGATGACGTCACGGCCGAAAGCGTGCCACCTCTTATGCTATCATGTTCTCCTGGTAGAAATTCTGAAATCCCGTAAAATTTGAAAAATTTTCCGAAATCTGGACTTTGTAACAGGATCACATGACGTCATAGGAGGTGGCACGAAGTTCGCGGATTCTTGGAAATGACGTCACAGTTCCAGGAATTTCCGCGAATTAATTCGCGGTCCGGATTTCGAAGTTAGAACGAAAAATTTCAGAAAATCTGGACTTTGTAACAGGATCACATGACGTCATAGGAGGTGGCACGAAGTTCGCGGATTCTTGGAAATGACGTCACAGTTTCAGGAATTTCCGCGAATTAATTCGCGGTCCGGATTTCGAAGTTAGAACGAAAAATTTCCGAAAATCTGGACTTTGTAACAGGATCACATGACGTCATAGGAGGTGGCACGAAGTTCGCGGATTCTTGGAACTGACGTCACAGTTCCAGGAATTTCCGCGAATTAATTCGCGGTCCGGATTTCGAAGTTAGAACGAAAAATTTCCGAAAATCTGGACTTTGTAACAGGATCACATGACGTCATAGGAGGTGGCACGAAGTTCGCGGATTCTTGGAAATGACGTCACAATTCCAGGAATTTCCGCGAATTAATTCGCGGTCCGGATCTCGAAGTTAGAACGAAAAATTTCCGAAAATCTGGACTTTTTAACAGGATCACATGACGTCATAGGAGGTGGCACGAAGTTCGCGGATTCTTGGAAATGACGTCACAATTCCAGGAATTTCCGCGAATTAATTCGCGGTCCGGATCTCGAAGTTAGAACGAAAAATTTCCGAAAATCTGGACTTAGTAACAGGATCACATGACATCATAGGAGGTGGCACGAGTTCGGCCCTGTGACGTCATCATTTTCAAGGTCACCCGATCGTTGATAATATTACATTTTCTGATATCGTTTTGTTAACATCGAGACTTTGTAACAGGAACACATAATGTCACAGGACGTGGCACAAAATCCTCGTTGTTCACGGATCATCAAAGGTTTGTTTTACGACTAAGAGTAAAGGGTTTAAAATTACGAAACTCGTGATATACCATAAATACGATTTATTCAAAGATTTGTAATTTACAATACAAGACCTACAGTCTATAGGCTAAATATAATAATTGGTAAAAGTCTATAGGCTAGATATAATAATTGGTAAAACATATAATTCATAACTTATACGCTAAGTGTCTTAAATAATCCATCACATGAACTAGAATCACTGCACTTGCTGATCGTTGCTTCAGATAGTTTCTGCAATACTGTTTCCATCTGTAAACACACAAAGAAATCGATTATTTAATTAGCCAATTTATATTTACCAGTGAAAAAAGTTGGCAACAAGTAGGACGATCATCGATCGTTGTAAAGACCAGAGTTGGGAAGGCCCTGGAGGTTCCATTGTATGTTAAACGATGCATACAGCCAAAAATGTTTATCTACGTCAACGAAGTGCAGTAAATCTATTGAAATTCCAACGTGGCGGTAACTCAGTTTCCGAGCACGCACCCTTATCAAGTGCAAGGTCTATCATCACACAGACGAGGTATTGGATCAATTAGGTATTGGATCAATACCTTGTCTGTGTTCTATACCCTGTCATCCTAGATTCGAATGCAAAATGGAAACGTTGCTACCCTTCCCAATGGTAACATTATTAATACGCACAGACTGTAACTGCTACACCCTGTACTTGAATCAAAAAATTATCAGATGTATGAACTGTCGATAACACCTTGTTTACAGGCATCGTCGTCAAATGGTGCCATCATTACTTTTCTAGCTATACCAATGCTAAGATTGAAACATGATTCAGTGTAGGAACTAATAAACAAGAAGAAAAGGGAAAACACAAAGACACCGGGTGTAGAATCACCTAAACATAAGTTCTGATTTTATTGAAACGATAATCATGAATTTCTTTATACAACTTCACTGTTTTATCTGCTGCCTACGTCTAAATGTATTCCCTAGAGTTGGTAGCGAGTACAACAGCAAGCTGAAGGTCGTCGGACGCTACGTTCTCGGGAAAAAGAACCGAATACATATTCTGATAATTAGGAATCAGAAGCGTCCACGATCCACCTTGTATATTCGTCTATAGATCGAAGAATCCGTTTACGCGTTTTCGACCAAAATACATATTGCATGAAACTGAACTCCGTTTCTTTCGTAAGACAATGATTACAAAGTGCGCACGATCTATACACGAATTATATAACGGTGTCCCCTGTTAGCTTATAAATGCTGGAACAGCTTCGCGATTAAATCGATTACTACGTACATATGTATATATATTATAATAATGTATATAAAAGCGTACAAAACACATTTAAGGCCCCGATCGGGAGATTCGTGATTTCCGCCCGATCGCGCTTAACAAATGACACATCGAGGCAGGCATACATGTTTTTAGTTTCTCCGTTTTGTATGTGTATGTATGTATGTATGTGTGTGTATACTTAAATAGCATCTTCGAAGATCAATCCTTGGTAGTCTGTACAGGTGGGCGATGATCCTGCGGTGGGTCCATCGAGAAAAAGAAACTTCCTTCTGGAGCTCGTTCCATTTTCCCCCGCTACGCTATCTTTACATCTCGGTTCTCGATATACGGTTTTGTCGTTAAATTAAATTACAATAAACTCATTAAAAAGACAGAGAATTCTTAAGATTCCAATTCATCGTACATCCCAATAATGATCCTTATATGGGTGTCGATGTTTAAATACTATCGACATCGAGTTAACAAACATGACGGATTATTGCTCGATCGTGAAATAGCCAAAAAATAATTTCATACTGTACGTACAATCATTGCGGATACATTTCCAAAGGACCGGGTTCGATTCTGCGCGATTGTATCTCGTCGTTATGTTTCCATCGCTTTGGTATTCATTCGTATCGATTGCACCGTCGCGCGTCAATTGTCGTTCGTTTCTACGATAAGCTCTCGACGGTGGGGTTTGTGTTTTTGTTTTTGTCTAGATTCGCTACGCTCGCCGAGAAACAAACAAAAAAACAACAACAAGAACAACAAGAACAACAGATTCGTCTCGCGCAGAAGAGAGGCAGGATCTCTCAGACTAGGCTCGCGCGTCCGAGGTCTTCTCGCCGTAGACTAAATGATAATCGAGGCACATCTTATCGCATAAAATTACCATTAACTTAATCAAAACGTATCGCACTCTCTCAGATCTACAGGATTTCGTCGCGGCGCCGAACGACTCTCGCGTGGATATATAAATCAACTTCTGCCGATTCGCAAGATTCCGGTCGCGGAGGTTGATTTTCTTATCTTCCTCCTTCCTCTCATTTTGTCCCGTTGATTCTTGAACAGCGAGATATCGAAATAATTAATTCGCGGTATGATATATTACCTGCCGGGCACCTGTTCCCGTCGCACAAAAGGCATATCTGATATAACGACGGCTATTAATTTTAGAATGTTAATTTTATCTCTTACATAAATCTCACGGTCCAAGAACCGAAATTAACCAACTCGAACGTACGGTCTCGAGTGCACGGTTCGACTCGAGAGCACCTAGATCTATAGAGCGATCGGACGCGAAAAGAAAAAAAGATCCTTGTAACGCGCGACAACAAAAAATATGACGTTAGAAGGTGCTGTCCCCCGTGCTTGGGGGGACCACAAGGTGATCGCGATCAGTTTTACAGGGAATAATACGATCGTATTACTGAACAATAAAATACAATTCATTAAGTATATAATCACGATTAAATAACCCTTCGTCGATAATATAAGAGAAACGATCGTTATCACCTCGTGTTTGTTGATAAAAGTAGTATAAAAAAAAGTTGGGGGGGTGGTCAGCGGAGTACAATCGGGAGAGCGACAATTAAAATAGCGGACTACATTTATACATAAGTGCGTGAAGGGTACATATACATATAACGAGTCTCTGTCAAAAGGCACTCGAACAAAAATGGCACCGTCGTATGTTTCATTCTTTTTTTTTTTTTATATCCTCACGCCTAATTATCAGGCGTTTCTACCTTCTCCTCTTCGTTTTCCTTTCTATTGGCACATCGTTCTATTCTCCTCTAACTTCTGTATCGATGCAGATTCGTCCGATAATTGGCGATCGCGTCGAATTTATCCTTCTTCCTCGGGCATTTCCCCTGTCGCCTCATATACTCGCCGAACTCGCAACTCGGCGCTGCGCATTCCTCGTTCTGAATGCATCTGCGGGCAATAAAGGGGCAAAACGTAAGTGGTTGTTCCGTTTGATTCGCGTACGGACGCGATGAATGGCTCGTAAAGCCAAGCCGTCCGGTTACTTACAGTCTGTCGGCGAGAGAGAAGTATCCCTTGCCGCGTCTAGTTTTAATGCAATTCTGATGACTCTCGTAGCAGTTACATTGGCATTCGCCTTCCAGCGTGATTCTCGGCGTGAATTCTGACGGACATCGGCACCTGTTCAATTTCCATCCGGTTAATATCACGAATATAATCACCGATCAATTTTACATAAGGTGGAGTGGGGTAAGTGCATAAACGGGCTCTTATTAAACTAATATGAGAGAAATTTGCGATATCTAATATAATCTTTGATTTCTAATATCAACTTTGAGTAGATTACTATATATTAGATATCGCAATTTAATAATAGCCCGTTTATGCACTTACCCCGTGGATGCACTTACCCCACTCCACCTTATGTCCCTTTAAACCCTTTGCCCTCGAGATTTATCATTTTTTTTATTATATATTCATTGTTTAAATGCGATCGATCGATGGCGAAGGGTGGATTAAAATCGATTGGAACTGAATTTCCAATGGAAATCGATATCAACTGTGACTCACGGTTTTCTCGACTGTGCCCTTCTCATGTTTTGAGGTTGCGGGGAGGACTGATAATGCCTGTAGACTCTTTGCTCCGAGGGTTTCTCGTTCGCAGTGTCGTATTCGGTTCTCTCCCTGCACTCGCATTCCGTGTGGTTGTAGAACGTCAGCTTTTCCACCACACTGCTACCGCCCACGTTCGTGGTCTGCAATAAAACAAAAGTTGTAAGGAAGGGCAGAAGGGGGTGAAGAGGGGGAGAGAGAAAGAACGAACGAACGAACGATCGTTAGTCTACGAGCGGGCAACTAATAAAGAATACCGTGTCTAACGAGCCACACAAGGCTCGTTGGCCATTAGTTACAATGTGTGTGTGTGTGTTTTTTTTATCTGTTCGCGAACGAAAAGGAAAATCGCAGGCCTCGGTACGCGAAAACCACGACGATTGCCTCGTATCGCTGCGCTTCTAATTGAGTTCAATTAACCTCACGCGGTCCGCTCGGTGTTCAAAAGTAGGCGTTTACTGGCCCGACACTTGTTGAACGGAAAGGGGGTTATCCGTATCGTCGGGCCACGTTTAGAACGCATTCAATCGACACCAATTACCCTCGGTCGTTATTTTTACGCGGCGATTTCCAGCGGTTCGAATAAACTCTGTTCCATCGATTTCAAGGGTTCCTTGAACAAATAACGCACACACACACACACGTGCGTTCGCTGTAAATAATACATGACGTTACGCAGTGTTCCCCTTTATTTTTTTTCTTGTCTTCTTCTTCCTCTTTTGTCCCCTCGTTACGTCCTTTTCGCGTCCCGTGAAAACCACATTGTATTCCATTAACACTAATTGGAAAAGCTGGGACGTTACGCGCGTAGAATTCGCAATTCCGTGATAAACCGTACTCGCAGCATTTTAATCGTGACTGTTGCGTGTGTTAATCTTGGAATTGGGAATACCCGGTGCACGTAACGGACGAATAGAAAGCTCGTAAATCGCCGCGGGGAAACCGATCGGAAAATTTCTCAATGAGAATACCGATTACTATTTTACACGCTTTCAAAAGAAGTTCTCATGGAATTCGAACGTGATATATATACATACATACATACACACACAATACATACGTATATGTCCATCGTTGTTCGTAGACGACACGTAATTTATCCTCGTTTATCCGAACCGAGGAACTTATAATTACTCGCGTGAGTCGTGGTTAAGTAGTAAGAGGGCGAAGACTGACAGTGCATACGTAATTGATCCCATTAAGTAGGTCGTAGTATATAGAGTCGCCGGTAAGATCGATGACAATGGGCTAGCGGAACGAAATGCCACGATTGTATGTCCAAGGGTACCAACCGATCAGTCTCGGTAAGAATTTTATTTATGGGATTCCACGGGTAGGCGCGGTGATCACGATGTTACTCGGGCCCGTCGATCGATACATCGCATCCACCGACGCGTTCAAAGGTCGGCGGAAAAATAATAATGAGAAAGATCCCGGATAGCTTACATAATTGTTCAATTGTTATTCGAGAGATATCGATAGGTGCACGTGTTATCTTGTTGCTCAACAAATATATACGAGATAAAATTAGAATATAACTATTAGTACGTAGAATTATTTATCGATAGTGGAAGATACATCGATCAAAGAGATCGATGGATTTTAAAAGAGACGAATCGATTCTCTCTTTAAAGAAACCCTAAACGATTCGTATAAAGACTGCATCGATTTCCTATAAATGACAATAATAAAAAAAACAAACAAACAGGAACGACAAATTGCCCCGAAGAGTGAACGTTCGTATCTTCTTTCCCTCTGTGGACTGACAAAGCCCAAAGATCTTTTGCTGAATCTTTGTAATGCGAACTCCGAGTCCGTGGATCGTCTCTCTTTCTCCTTAGGTTTTCTTTGGCCGACACACTCCGTCAGGACGGTACACCAGGATTGAGATTCGCGATCGTCCCTGACGAATGGCCTGGTCGAGAGATCGTGGTCATAAATTTGATGTCACAGTGGCGTACGCGGGGATATCCCTCGGGGGATCTTGAATCGGGATAACGTTGGTGACCAGCTTCGCGAATCGAACGGTATCTCTATTAAATTCAACAAACGCTATTGGTCTTTGGAAAATTTATTTAAATGTCTCCAAATTTATTTAAATATAATTTTCTTTACAAAATTTCTTGGAATTAGACGTCGAGGTGTGGCACTACTCTCCACGCCATTGTCAGGGTGTTTTATCTCTCGGTAACCACCCATGGTGGCCCATGGTGGTTTCTCGTGACGCGTATATTCCTTGGGAATTTATGCAGAATTTTTTGCACGCCCAGTCTCGCGAAAAAATTGTGCCTAAATAATTTACTTCCGTTTCTGTATTGTTCTTCCGACAAATAGCAGCTTGTCGCCCTGGATTTTCGGAAAGTTCTTCACCGTTGGACTTATGTGGAACAACTTCGTGAAATTTATGAGGTGGGCCGAAGTACCGTGGTTATACATACGCCCCTGGTATAAAGTCAGCTCGAACCTGTCGCTCGTGGCGATCGCGAGGGCGTTTTAGACTTTTTGTTGAACTTTTGCACCGAACACACCCTCCACTTTTGCGTCTCCCCTCTCTGGAATACAGGAAAAGTGTAATTTCCATCGATGATCCGACTCATACAACTTTGGATACGTTACACTAAAAAATGGCGCGCCGGTCACCGGTGACCCCCATCGTATTCAAAGTGTTAATAAAAAGCGATCGTCCCAAAAAGACAATCTTTTCTAATTCATTTCGATGCTCCCTATCGTTAATTCTCCCCTTCTTATCCCTAGGGATCCCCGAATTTTCCCATAGATTTTCCCGGATGTCATCCGCAGGAACGTGGTAAACCAATCACGGTAATCACGGGGGAACACGGAGAACCGGCGGATTCTGGAATTTCTATTTCTACGTGGATTATTTTCCTCCGGTAGGATCGAGCAGCTGACCGGTCGCCTCATTAACATTCACCGTATCTTGCTCGGGGCACCCACTCGTGAATGAAACACAAGAAGGAGGCACGAAATCACGTGCACACGAGCCTCGGGACCGCTGAACCGTAGAGGGTACAACATCTTCGACCGTACGAGTCCGCCTCCGTCCGTGTCTCCGGCAATTTTCGGGATTCACGGGTATTCCGTGACTTCGTTTACGATTCACCAGCGGATCCGTGTGTCTGCGACCACTTTCAAGGGTACCACGAATTTTCGATACGACGATTGTATTCTAATGTATCTGTGGCAAACGTGGTTCCCACGCGAGAATACCACCTGTCTCGCTTTTACAGTTCTTTCTTTCTTTTTATTCTTTTATTTTAAAGATATTAAAAAGTGATACCATATCTTGGGATCAGTGGAAGATTTGTGAAAATTTCAACGTAGATTTCCCTACGTTCTTTTTCCATCTTCTTTCGATCGATGATCTCCGATCGACACGATTATACGTTTCAACTTTCTCGATGAGACGTCGAAGAGATAATAATCGTATACCGAAAGTTTTCTTCGCGTGGGCGTAAGATTCTTACGATTCTAGAAAACAGATTTGATAAACATGTCGTGCTTTTCTTGTCCCGCTCTTAGTACGGACCGTGGCTGTCTGTATTTTCGCATGCTAATATCGCTTTCGTTTCCATCCGCGAGGCTACCGAGTTTTATCTATGAATTGCAAATCGAAGTCGGTGCAAGTGTATTATATACACGTTCACGTTATTTGTTGTTAACGTAATACGCTCTCGAAGTTGTCTTTCTCTCTCTCTCTCTCTTTCTCTCTTCCCTTCGTTCTCTCTCTCTCTCGACGGTGAAACCGCCGGTTCGCGTCGATGAATTTTTCCCAGTGTCGGGATAAGTTATAAACGACTCTCCGGTCGAGAGGATTCCAATCTCCACGCACGTAGTACACGCGTAGGTGTCTCGCATACGCTTCTGATACCTGATAGGAACCACCGAACAGCACTCCATTTCCCGTACTTCCGCGATTATTCTCCGTTCGCGGAATACTCGGTCGCGATAGGATCGCACGCACAGGGGTTTCTATCTATAGAAACCAACCGCCGACACAATGGATAATTGTTATTTCGATCGACCCGCCAATAAGGCGTCGACGAACCGACTATGTAATTCGTCGAGCGAAGATGTTGAGACTGACCGATGTAAAATTATCATCGTTTTATTTCGCACGTCGTCTGTCTATCCATAGCGATATACCATAATAATATTAGACACCCGATATGTTTGTATACGGGTACCATTGATACAATGATTCGCTTCGACAGACGACCACGGGATTTTATCGCATTTTTCGCGAACATTCGTGTCAACGTTCTATCGTTACATACCGATAAGAACGCGTATGAACGAGTCGATGATCGTTGACAGTGATAACGGTGGACGTCGATTTCGTCGAATAATCGATTTTCCAATCGAACCTACGTCGATTGTCGAACCTAAACGTTGTAACAGGCGATTGTAAATCGATAACGAAAACGTTATAAATTATTCAGCGGTTCTCGCCGGCATTCTTCGTTTATCAGAACTAGTTGGATAATCCTACCGGGTTCTTTTAACATTTGACGTGGCCGGCGATTCGTGCGAAAGGTCGCCGACTAAGGTGAGGTCTGGAAAGGTCGGAGATTACACACAGATACGCGTGGTTTCTCATATGCATATGTTTACCGCGCGTGGATTTACCAAAACGTTTTCTTAATTCGACGAAACGTAATAATCGTCGCCGGCGCTCCGATCTATCGATCCCGCCGTCCCACCGTCTGTTTCGTAGATCTCTTCTCGCATTCTTTTCTTTGGAAAGAACGTACGAACGTGGGAGTCACGGAAGTCCGAGGAATGCAATTAATGCACGTGTGCACACAGGTAAAACTTTATACTTTACTCCGAGGATGTTCGTGTTCGTCGCACACCGTCATTATAACCATCCCGTTCGCGCACAGGTAACGAATTCCCGATTAATCGAATCATTCGGAAAGTAAACGAAACACGCCCCCCTCCCGGAGGAACAATAATAATTAATCCAAGCCCGGTGTAATTAAAAGACAGCCTCTGCTTCGTTATTACACCCACGCGGTCGGCATCGAGCGAAAGATAATGATAGTGGCTTTATTAATACATCGATATTTGTAATAATTAATAACAGTTCCGGCACGTGTACAATTACGACGCGTAATAATTCCTAATTACACCACGATCGAAATACCCGGCGAGTTTCTTCCAACTTGGATAAGTATGCGTGTAATCTTCGTACGTGAATTTACCACGACGATGCAGTTTCTACGGATATGAATTCCCGTGGAATTTAATGCGATATGTATTTCTCGTTTGGTCGTTGCGGGATAGTCAGTGGATCAAAGGTCTGAATTTCTTTCGCGAGAATGAAGACGTTCCACGGGGGGATTTCGATCGAGTACGAGACCTATTCGTTAGGTTTAACCGCACGAGCCATACTCGGATCGTTTTACACGTACATAGAACCCGTACTGGTACTGGTATGCGGATTTACCGACGACATTACGTATCAACGGAGTTCGTAAAGTATGCCGAGTTATAACCATTCACAGACCGGGCTGACAATTCCATGGGAATATCGGTATAGAAGATCTTCAACGACTCTGTATTTCCAGTAAATAGAAGAAAATTTTGATAAAACCGATTGCTCCATTTATCTGGTGGAATGTCCATTTAAATATTATTGTGCTCCACGGTGAAGTTAAATAGAGAGAGAGAACTTTTGTTTTCGTAGTTTGTTTGAAAAAAAATCACGAGTACACATACACTTTATTAACCTCGACTTCTCTCGATGCTCCGAGTGACGGAACGAAGATAATACCGTTGTATCTGGTGTCAGTCAACCAGTCTCGATCGACGATACGAAGAATCCGTCAGCCGAGATATCGTCTTGCAAATACGTCTGTTACCCGACGGTATTTATCTGTTCCCTCTCGATCTCTCTTCCTCGTTCCGTCTCTCTTCGGCACGGAATTAGAAACTAACTTTAAAGATTTATAACTTCGCTTTCACCCGTTGTCCCCTTCCTTGGCCGATGTACTTCTATTTTTTTCCCCCCTTTTTCGACAACGTATTCTACGTATTCGAAATGTTTGTTTAATCGTTAATCGATCGGTGTTAGAAACGATTCTGTTTCGATCTTTTTTTCTTTCATTCTTTTAACGAACATGAACGATATATCGATCCCTCGCCGATCGATTCGCGATAGATAAACGTTACGCGGCTCGCGTGCGCTAGTTTTTCACGGGCACGTGCGTAAGTGCTAAGACCGATTTGCATGTGATTATTGGTAGGCGTTCCTACGTTCACGATCGAGATCTTTATCGTGTTAAGGCAGCGTTAAACCTGCGCGCAAGAAGATTACACGGGAATTAGCCAACGGGCTCCGGGACTAGCCCAGGTGTTCACCTAGTTACGTCGTAGACGGAAGGTGTGCATAAACGGTGCATAATATCGCGATCCACTTCTATTTCCCTTTGATTGCCGAACTCGCCGACGATAAATTAAACGATGCGTCTCGAGAGATTTGCATATATATATACATCCTATCTCTCGTAGAAAAAAGACGAACGTTCGTCGTATAAATTTATTATCCATGATCGGTCAATTTGTTGCCATGTAAGTAGAAATTCACCCGATGTACTTGTATTCTCGCGGTGTAAATACCAGGTGCGAATCACACCTGTTATTACGCTACGTACGAAGTGTCTTCATTTATTGTAATTCGATGACAGATCGGGCGTAATTTTAGTTGTTCCTCGTCGGAGACCGCTATAAATCAACCCGTCCGCAACCGTCGTGTCGGAACTCGTACGCGTTCAACCTGTTTCGAACCAGTTATCGATCCCCGATCGCCGCGGGCCAATTCTGCTCGCGATAACTACTAAACGCCTGTCAATGAGATCGACGTCGCTTCTCCCGCACGATTCCGATACATATCTAATTTTACGCGAACGTGTGCGACAGATATTTTTCCGACATCATCGTTGTAAAAAAAACGTCGTCGTGAATATTTTGTTGTGGATTACGAGACGAGTATTGTTGTCACATCGACAAGATGTTGTCATTCGAGAACGATTCACGGCGAGAGGTGAGAAATCGATAAAGATCGAACTCGTTCTGAAATGTGATTTCGGTATGTCTTCATTTCGTTTTCCTTATGGTCGACGGGTCTACTATTTTCAAGTCATTTCGCGATAAGACCGCGGTAAATCAACGTCCAAAGGCACGCGGTTGCACGTTGCAACGTTCCGATCCGATCGACCGTCTTATTTGCATAGATCCCGCGCGCCGTGGTTCACGCCCGTTGACAATTAACGTCAACGCTAAAAGGCCAAGCGATCTCGCACCCTACCACGTTCCGTACACGCTCGAATTTGCATACACACATATGCATACATACATACATATATATACATAGTTGAGTGCGACAGGCGAACAAGGTGGTTGCGCGAGACTCGCCGGAATTCTTTTCCCGCCAGGTGGAAATTCTCCTGTGAAATTTCCACGGGAAAAACATGCACGCGCTACCACACGTGCGGAATTACAATTTTTCTTCTTTTTTTTTCTTTTTTAATCTAGGTACCGGTGCCTTGGAGAAACTGCCTGATTTTCTCGTCGGTATACCAACAGGTCGTCGTAGATAACGAACGTCAGTGTAGGTGCGATTAAATTCGTACGACAGCACGTTACAGGGGCGGCTTACCCGTACGCGGAGGGTTCACCTGGGATATTGATTAACGATTCTTAACTTTCCGCGTCGTGCGACGGATAACGATCGGCTCGAGTCATGCCGGCACGGTAATTCCGCGGCGCGTATTAATTAACGTTGTAATATGGCTGACCGGTTCGCCGCTTCTGTTACGTTCGGCATATACGCTGTGTTAACCACCGCTTTGGACACAAGGTAACCCTCGGTATTTTTTCTTAAATCGCGAGAAAACGACCCGGCATTCTTGGATTTTCTCCCATGTGTGTATATGTGTGTGTGTATTTTTTTCTTTTTCATTTTTTTTCCTGTTTACCGACGATGAAGATTTATACGCCGTTCTACACGACACTTTAATGTACGCACTTTCGTAAATAATTATTCCCGTCATTTTTACGAAAGATTTTGTTTATACACATTACCATGCCGAGGTATCTTCCCGCCTATCCGAGCGGGGATCGCATCAATATTGCGATACACGCGCGGCTCACGCGGTAAGAAGTTAAACGGACGAACATTTCACCGTTTTTGCGTGATTTCGACCGACAGAATGCCGGCTGAAACGCGCCGCGATGCTCCGTTGTATATTCGCGCACGTGTAACACCGGTACATACATACGTGGAACGAGCACAGAAATTAGCCGGGTCCCGTGGTCTCTTTTCATCCGATCGTTTCATTAAGTCGCGGTTATCGCCGGTCTAATCGCAATTTTCCTTTCGCGTGGACAATTCGAATCTTTCCATTGTGAAAGGGATCAACAACGAAATATTCGTTGATTTGATATTTCAAAGGAATTAATAAATAAATTTTACGTAATTTTTCCATAGGAAATATTTCATGTAATTTGGTAATTGATCTATGGTAGCTGTTTAATATTATTTGGTAATTTTTGACCGATCAAAGTAATTATTTATAAAATTGTTAAGTTACTAGGGATTTATTAAGGTATATGAGGTGAATAAATAACAATTCGCGGGTGTATGGGTCCTGTGTAACCGCGACCGTAGATCGTGTACTATATCGAAGCGTCGCGTCGCTGATTTAAAAGTCAATCGGCGTGGCCCCGGGAGAACCAGTTTTCGCGATTATCGCAAGGAACGTCTCGACACGGGGACAAAACCGAGAAAACAAACAAATCGAGCGAGTCGAATCATTCAGCGATCGCGAGCGAAGAATTTCCACGAGCCATTACTACGACTCGTCCGAATCACTATGCCCGACGATAAACAACAACAAAAAATAAACTATCCTCGAATTCTGTGAATGGAACACCGACGATCATTATCCCGAGCGGTGATCGAGAACATAATTTCCAGGTGGGCCACAGAAAAAAAAATCCCCGCATAAAAACCAACTAAATCGAAGGTGTGCAGCGGCTATGCGAAAAAAAAACAACAACAACATTACGTTGTCCTGTAATTTTGCTAATTTTCGATGAAAGGGTCGGAGGGCCGCGTTGGATTCGGTAACGTCGAGGTTAAAGTATGTCGAATTAAAAGTCAATCGGCGTGTCCGTGGTGGAACCAGTTTTTTGTGTATACAACGGATAAAGTCGAAAGAGGATCCGACGTGGAAAAGACGAAATCCGAGAAAGTCGAGCGAGAAAATTGATATTTCCCACCGAAGAGGATTCTCTCTACCCTCGTTTTTAATACACGACTGTCACGGAATAGTTATGCGAGCATTAACGCGAGACAACAACGTCACTCGACGTGCCTCGGTGGAAAATGGAGCATTCGTATAAATTTCACTAGTGCTGCCCGGATTTGACTCGTTGCCGCGTTTCACACCGCGGCTTAAACCGTCACAACAACGAAGCACATAATCTCGTCTCGAGTTTCTAATTTACACCAGGCCCACCGGGATTACCGCGATAATTCCCTGACTTATTCCCGATATTTTTCTTTCATCCCCGTTTCCCTCGCGGTTTCGTCGGAGCACACGGAAACTTTCGAAATACATAATCAACGCGAGATTATGGTAGTAGTCCGAACGTTACAGAGTTAAAAATCTGTGTTTGAATGCAAAACACGATGCAGGCAATGTTTCGTTCGTGATAACGGTGTACTTATACGGAGGCAGTGGTTATTAATTTCCACCGAATTAGTAGCCAGGAGCGTGTCTCGGGGCGGTCAAATAGGGTGCCGCGTAGCGACGATAAATTTCAGCTAATACCGTCGGATACCGGGCAAAGATGACTTTAATATCGAGGGATTCACCGTGGAGATTATCGTGGGGGAAATTTATCACCCAGCCCCGGGAGGCGACGTTTAACTCCGATACTCGAACTTCTGTAACGAGAGTGGCCAGCTTCCAAAGTAATCGATCGGTTCGAGCCGAATGACGATAAATCCATTTACGTATACATACATATGTACGTACGTACGTACGTACGTGTGCGAGCCACTCTAAGGCTATTACTTTCCCACAACGTATTTCATGGTTCGGTTAGTCGATAAAACTGTCGGGCCGCGTGCTCGGAAATGTTTCGAGTCTATTATCCGGTACGTGGATAGTTACTTTTACCCGGGCCGGTGCATAAACGATTGAAATAATGTTGCTTGACAGAAACATATGTTTACGCGAACGGCAGATAATTGGGAACCCGCGATACGTTTCCATTCCCTAAGATCCGATCTTACTAATCGTTACATTAACGTCTTTAACACACTTGAATATGTATCCATCGAATCTCCTCGCAACAATTTTATCGGAAATTTCTTTATCAGGATAATTTCGATGCGTCGAGTATCGAGTTTCAAGAAATGAAAATCATACCGGAAACGCGAACGGGGTAACGATAAATCCTTCGGGAAACGAGGTAACTTTCGCGAGCGATCGGGTCGAAGAAAAAGTCGTCGGACAAACAAGATCGATCGGATCGTTCGGACAATTTGCCGTCCGGCGATGTTTCGTAACGCGTTCTACGCGAGGCCGACGTATAAATCGAGCCTCGTCGGAGATTTCGCCGATCGTGACGTCGAGGATGAGCCAACCGGGTCGAACACCGGGTTCGCTCCAGGATCGCCGTAGCAGGCCATCAACGAGGATCTAATTACGGGGCTCCGCTTCCTGGCGTAATTAATCGCTACGACCCGGAAGATTTATGCAACTCTCGCGTACCATCCGTTCCCCTTCCTGTTCGCCAGGGCCACTGTTTGTATTTCCGTTGCTTAAAATCGATACCCACCACCGGTGTCCGGACGACATCGAATCTCGCCGACGGCTGCGATGAAATCATTTTTAAAGGATCGACAACCCACTCGGACGAATTACCCGCAATTACCGGCCGCCACGGTAATTAAGGACAATTTCCCCCCTCCGATAATACCGCCGTTCTTTATAAGTATACGACTTCGATCGGGTGGAAAAAATAATGGAACTTTCGTTTTATAATCGACCACGGGAAAGAATCTGGAGCAATCGAAACGTATCGGGTACACGCGAATTCTTCCCTACGGAGATTCGCCTTGCTTTCTTGCTAAATCGATTGACTCTATAATATATAAAATGGAAATAATTGCTAAAATGTGCGCGAGATCTTAATCAAAGGCTATGACACTTAAATTTGAAATAATTCAAAAAGTGGTGCCAATCGATTTGTTCTGCGAACGTCACATTTATTAATTCACTCAATGTTAGTGTTGGTAAGGAGACTGTCCGCTAGGAGGGACGTTCGAAGCGGGTGGTAACGACGTTAATATTAGCGACGCCGGCATCCGAGCTGCGAGGACGATCGTCGAAGTATATACTCGCAGAACAATGAATTTCCGGTCAGCTTTGTGGCTCCGACGAGTGACAATGTCCTCATTGTCTCACGTGCACCGCATAAAGATGCGTTTCTTCTGCGTACGCGGCGAAAACTTTTCCTGCCGGTCCGTAGAGTCCTTCCCATAAGGGACATTCCTCGATCACGAAGAATCCTCGAATAAATAACGCGTACACCGAAACGAATTACGTACTAAGCGAGCGATTACTGTCGTTACCTCGTAAGAATGATCGCAACTATGAATCAGAGTAAGCGTAGTAGAACGAATCTGAGCGTTGCAAGCAAAAAAGACGTAGAGAAATTTAAAAAAAAATGAAAATCGTCGTACCACGGTGTTCCAGTATCTATTCTCGTATCGATCGTTACGCAATTCCTTTTACACTTCTACTTTCCGATCGCATTATTGCCCGTCTGATCTATCACGCTCACATATACAACCAGCGATTGCTCGATCCTGATTCTCTTCTGAAATACAAACGGAGAGAAAGAAAGAAAGAGAGACAGAGAGAATTCTCCAGCATCTTCCGACTGGTTAATCTCAACGATTCCTGTCCCGTAGTGAAAAAATGTACGGCGAACGGATCGGTGCTAGATCACGATCGGGCCAGAGTTAAAACAACGAACGACGGGATTTAACGTGGTAGAACGCGTCGCGTGAATTTAAACGCGATCGCATTTGCGCTACGAGAGCGGTCCGACCAGTCTGATCGTAAAATACTTGCGAGTCCTCGATCCGATATCTTGATCCGAGCGATCCACGATACGATGTGTGCTCTTTGTACGCTGGGACCTTATAGATCTATGTATGCATAATAATATATCGTCCTGGGGCACCGAGTATGTACTTTATTAAGAGCACACGACACCGTACATACGTTACGTACGTCGATGGACAATTTTCTAAACGATCGTATCACGCAAACGAAATTCGTTTTATCGCGACGAACGCGTGTTACTCCGTTTGATAACGATAGGATTCGTTCCGCCGCCGACAGATTTTACGAGATCGCTTCGTGGTAACGCCCCGGGACACCCGTAGGTTACTTAGGGACTCCGGGTGCGAGGTAGTTACCCATTCCTGGTGTACTATTTTCCGACGTCGGATCTTTGCACTCGACGTCCCACCGCGAGGAAGATCTTCGGGCATCGCCACGAGCTGACTCACCGGCATATCTTCGGACTCGCACCCGTTCGTATTTGGAAACGCGAGAACTATCTATGTATCGTGGCGAGAGAATTTCTACGCGTGCGTTTCCGTTCGTCGAATATCGTCGGAAAGTGTGTACGATCTATCATAAATTCGTTCGTTAATTCGTATAGATTACTCGAGAACATGATAACCAGGATTGTTTGTAATTAATTTCAATCTTCATCGATTCTAGTCGAATTTATCCGCGGAGCTAATTGCCCCGGATAATTCTAATTAATCCACAGTTAAAGTCTCATTCGCACCGTTTAATAGATCGTACAGTGGTATATGTATATCTATGTGTAGACCACGGTGTAGTAGGGCACCGTTCGCTTAGGAAAAGTACATAGCTTTTACGAGCCGCACGGCCGTAATTCTCGTGGTTAGAAAGCCGATCCAATTAATTTCGGAGCCGGATAGAAGTTACCCGGCTCCCCCTTTGGCTACCGGCCGATCTCGCCGTGGAATCCGAGATACATCGTGCTAATCGAGATATCGCCGTGGAACTATGGCGAGAGCTACCACGATTCCGCCGTTACTCGGCCCGCGAGATTATTCCAACGGATTCGTCCTGAATACCTGCAGAGCACCGCGTTAATGGACGTTAGAACCGCGAGGGCAGAGGAAAGTCGAGAGTGAGGAGTTCAGGGCCGTCGCAACGACGATGATAAATCATGCGTGCGCAGCCAGCTTTTTTTCCGTTTCTCTCTCCCACACGTTTTTCATTCGTCCGCGATCACCGTTCGTAAATACATATAAATATACATATACGTGTATACATAAGCGTGAACGTCGCGCAACACGCGCAAGGTGGCTTAATAAACGGGACAGGTGATCGCGAGTTAAGTGGCATAAGTGAAAACGTATGAATGGCTGTGTACAGACGTCTGGGAAAGAAAACGCTATAAGGCCGTTTAATGGCAGCTCTCGATAAGCCCGCATAATACAAAGAAAATGGCATTCACTTTTCTTTTTTTTATCTTTCTGTTTTTTTTTTCTCGCAAATACGACGAGGAAGATCCGAGCCAAGCGATTGTCGTTTATTTACTGCGACAAGACACTACCTTTTTCACCTTGCATAAAACATCCCGGAGACTCCATAGATAAGGTGTGTCTTTTAAAACGAACGGTAAATCCCACGAAATAATCGCACGGATCCCTTCGTCCTTCACTCTTCTTCTTCTTTATATTATTATTATCATCATACTTATAATAATACACGTGAATGCACCGAAGCGCAATAAGTACGGGTACTTAACGATTTCACTCACTCGCATCCGATTGGCTCGATTACCGCGAACTATGGTAATCGTTTCATTTCTTTTTATCAATGTCTTTCTTCCATTCCCTTCAACAATGGTCGGTTCATTCGTGGCAGGGGTGGAAAACAAGAAATACTCGATCTTCGTCGAGCGTAACTGAGCGGCAGTGGAAAAAGATGTGGAAGAACGAGACGGAGAAGAAGAAGAAGAAGAAGAAGATGAGACGAACAACGTCGATGTGGGCTCGGCCCGCGTCTGTCGGGTTTTAAAGGGAGATTACATATACGAAAGGGACCAAAAGGGGGCGTCGTATGGTGTGCGTCTCTTCGTACGCACGTCGCGGCGTCATTAACGCCCACGCGTGCTAACTGTACGCGCAATTGAATTCTCCCTTTGGTTTTCTGCGCCTTATACGCAGCGGGGCCCTGTTCTCTACGACAATGCGAACCGTCGCCCACGACCGGCAGTCTTTCGACGTTAGAATCATCGTGGTCGGTACAAGGGAGAAAGGGACCGTCGATATAGGTACCCCGTGCCGTAATTAAAACGCAATTAGCCTTGAGAAGATAATGGGAGGGCTTTTATAAACGATTTCCGTGCGTAGCCGCGAACGATTCAGTACCCGCGGGTAATTAGCGTTAATTGTATTGTATAAATCCTCCTCGTGCTTACCATGAATGGTTTTTTTTTCCTTTAGTTTCTTACTTTCCTCCGAGTCGGAGGGAAGGAAAGATGCTGGGCTCGTTTAAGCCACTGGTTCTTAATCAGTGTTTCATGGTACATTGGTTTTCCACGAGCTTTTTGCTAATTATTGCGGGGAATTATGCAAATTGAAATTCTGTTTAAATGATTTTTATAATGTAGATACTTTATACAATGAGCATTCTGCGCGAGGGAATTATATATGGTGTCACACTAATTTCTTCATATAATCAGGAGAAATACCGTGAAAAATCTGTGTCATTTACATCTAAAATTTGGACGTGTAACAATGTTCATTAGCATTTTTGCCAGGTGTATCGGACCCTCTTCCAGATAGTCTGCCCGGAAACAGAATCGTGATCGCAATCGTCCTGCCACCTGTTCGTCCAGGTAACTCTCCGTTAATCAAGGATCGCCGATCTTCGTCGCGAGTCGTTTCCCGGTGTACGTTGAGGAATTTAAAAGGTCGTTCCGCGTACGACGGAAGGATACGCGGCTACCTCAGGTATTCCCGTGTTCCAATGGGAACCCCGACGGCTTTTGATTCACCTCGTAGCTTCCGACTTTCCGGCGCATACCGTTCGTCGTTGAAATTATTTCGGACTTTGATCGTCACCGCCGTAAATTCTAAAATTGTCTCTCGACGTCGACGGCCGTGCTGGAATTAAACGTCCGGATGTGCATCGTGGTTTATACATTGATACATATATTCCGATCACCAGTTTCTGGATGTATCGTGGTATTTTCGTAAAATTTATCCACGGGAATCGGGATATGTTCGTATTGTTCACGGGCACGGGAATCGATCGGGAAACAAAGCGCGATCGATCGAAGAAAAACGTCGTAACGAGGCCAGACGAGTATATACACATATATATGTATATTATATATATGTATATGTACTATGTTTCCCTGTCTAGCTGCGGGATCGTGGGTGTGGAGTAAACGCGTGGGTGCCTCTGCCATTATGTACCTGACAGCGTGGCAAGCTTGCGTGAGCCTCGAGGAATCGACGGTGAAAAGGAGAAGAAAAAAAAAAAGAAAAAAAGAAACTCGGAGCTTCGTTCGAATGGAACCGCTGTGGGAGACTTCTCTGCTCCGATGTCGAGGGTCATCGATTGCAGAAGCGTCGATAGAACCGTGGTTAGAAAATCATTTCGCCTTCGTAATCCACGGATTCCCGTTGCGCAAGCCTCGGGTGTGTTATGTATATGTATACTTGAAAAAAATACAGGTGTATGTATATACACGTAACCCGTGTAACTTGTGCAACGAGTCCCCGAACACTGTGATTCCGGGATCATTGTCATTGTTGCCGGGTTTTACGATTTTCTGTCAACATCGGCGTGATTCACGATCGAACGATCCGCCGCGGCTAACAATACGCGATCGGTTACGTGCCATTAATTAACACGAACAGGTCTCGTCAATGGGCGTCATTGCGAGGTGTCAAACGAATACTTTCCACCTACACACGTGTTCGCGTTAACGACCTCGAAAGGAAGATCTATCGAAGCGATTGGATTTCAATCAATGACTCGGTTGATCGTGTGTCTTACGACACTCTCGCGGCTCGGATCGATTATCCTTTGTCATCCGGCGTGATTATAGTATGTATTATCCTATTCAAGCAAATTGAAAATTTGCCCATACCGGTTTCTTTGTTTCTATAGTTATATTATTACGATACGTCGCGGAATGCCTTTGTTCCCACGGGAATTCGTGTAAGTGCGGGCGATTGTTAACGAGAAGGAAAGGGGAAGGGGGAGGGGGGGAAATTACAAATTGGCCTGTGAATGATTCTTAATTTCGCGCCTCTTTGTTACAAGCCCCGTTGGTTCGATGAGGGAATTGTTGATACGGCCCCGTACGATATTTCCTCTCGGCATTGTTGTTGTTCAGCATAGTCACTCCGTCGAATTGCCCGGTTCAATACCGACTGGATACTTTCGCTGCTGATTCCGAAACGTTGTTCGACGTACCGATAAGATAACCAGTCCCATACCGATGTTCCCTCTGTCCTTTCGCGTTGGTCGCGCGTGTAATCCACCGGGTTATTTAATGGATCCCATAAGTTAATGAAGTTACGTCGATTACCTCGTGTACCGGCCAGATAATCTTAATTACATTATACGGTATTAAATTCGCGCGTGATTGTGCATTGAAAAGTTTTCCGAGTCTCTCTCTCTCTTTCTATCTCTCTCTGGATTTCAATCCCGTAGGTATGTATACCTATATGTATACATTATTACTATCCCACACACGTTTAACACGTAATCGTAAAATGTTCAGCTATGCGGTTATCATCGTGACGTAAGTTACGACGTAACGTTGCTACGGCGAATTTCAAATTCCCTCGTTGCCGATAAAACAGAGTAACCGCGGAGGTCCCGAAACGTATATGCACGTATACGCGGTGTCCCATAGAAAATTCTACAGAGGTCGGACTCTAACCAAAGAATGTCTTTGACGTGTATGTATATGTACTCACGCGGTAGTCCATTTATAATCGTCGCCAGACCCCGCTCGAGTCTTCTCTTTTCTCCTTTTTTCCCATGCTCGTTGGCGATTCTTCGTGACTGTTGTGACTGATCGTCGGAGAAAGCACGGGGCAGAAATATACCACCGGTTCACGGAAATAGCGAATCATGACGTCTTGTTCCGACTCGGAATTTTAATTCAAACCTTCTACCGTTTACGTAACGCACGGAATGCTAACGCGTTCTCTACGACGAAACTTTCCGCCGGGATCTTCGTAATTCGTCAGTGTGACGTATTCAATTGTCGATGAAACACGGACTGTAATGTGAACGTGGTTATGGGATAACGAGTCAGTGACACTAGTGACACGGACGGGATAAAGAATATTTCATCTCTCGTCTGTGCTAATGATTTCGTTAACTGAGAAACTTTCGGTAAACCGTCGATAATGATAAGATTTTTATAAAAATGAGAAGTCTCGTTTCCCGTTGGCTCGAGTCATGTTTACTCCTCGTTGTTTCATTATTTTTTTTCTCCCAACTACGATCGATTGTACATGTACTCCGAGGATCTCCTTGATCCACTTCGAGTCGTAGAAAAAAAATCATCCGTCACGATATCAGTGGTTTACTCGAGTGACTGACGTACTGGACGAAACAAAGTTGCTCAAGTTGTGCATGCATAATTCACGGGCATTCAAATGAGAATGGTATTGTGGCAAATCGATTAAAGGGATCATTTCACTCGCGCGTCGTGCACAGCGGCAATAATGTATCTATCGCAGAAATGTGTACGACGTGTTCGCGTTATGCCAGCAAATCAATGCCGATGCATTATGCATCGAATAGTTCTGCAGAGTCGACCGGAACGACGATGTAGTTGATTCCGAGGAGAAGGCGTCGCTAGACCACGTTTCCAGAAGATTCACGTAGTTACACAGACACTTGCCATAAAAATTTTCCTTTCCCAAAAAGCTATCTCTGTTCATTTTCCACCGATGTAACGTTCGGTGAATATCGAGATCGTGATTCCTCGGGGATGAGATTTACGGTCCAGAGAACACGTGCTGACGAGGAACACTCGTCCCCGGGTGCGGGATAAAAATCAAGCTCTGTCCTTTCGATCGAGTGACTCGGTCTATCGTGAGCAAATACGAAGGTCGTTAGAGTTCTCGTATTTTCACAGTGAATGGAAAGAATTCGCGCGGGGGAGGAGAGCGCTGTTCGCGCGAGGGATAGAGCGTGAAATCGACACGGTTCGGACCGGGTGAAGAAAAAAAATAAGGAAAAATACCAGAAGCAGATCGAAAGGAGCGTTGGGTGGGCGGGAACCGACGTGTCGCGGATGCAGACGTTATTGCACAGCGACAAGTGAATAATTTCACGGTGAAGCTCGCTAGAAATTAGCCCGTCTCCCCGCACGATGTCGCGAGCTCATCTGCATGGCGCCATGTCTTGCATAATGATGAAGAAAAAAAGAAACGAATATTCCCCATAGCGAGCGCTGCAACGTTCGTTCCGTTACTTATCGCTCGACAGTCCTGTAGTTAAAAGGATTTCCGTCGGTCCGCGGGGATTCGTTTCCGACATCTATTTGCACTTAATAATAGAAACCGACCGGTCGTACGATACGAATCAATTACGATCTCATCTTTCTCATTACGACGTTCGGTATAATGTTAATTACCGATTGTTAATCGACGTTACCGTCACGGTGGGGAGTCGCAACTCTCCGCAACAAAAGGGTATTTGTTACATTAGCGTGTCTAGATAATAGGGTAAGGGACGCCCGCGTGGACGGTAATAGAAATTCATGAAGTCACGTCGAAGAAGTGAATTAATACCGGCTGGGGGGATAAAAAGATAAATGAGATTTTTAATTGGACGGTGTCGAAAGACACCGATGAAAAAAGAATAGGGGAAAAAACAAGGAACGAGACATGGGTCGAGGAGAGATTCTCTCCCTCTCTGTCTCTCTTTCTCTCTCCTGGAGAGAGGAACGAAAAGGCAAAAGGATCGCGATTGCCTGCAACAAGGGGCGAGCCGGTTTCGCGTTAACACGAAGGGAAAAATCAACAATCGGTAGAAACGGACGTCCCTTCAACGTGATACTACTCACGTGAACGAAATACTTCCGCGGGGTCTAATTAATATTCGGCTGGGTCTCGATTAACGATACTCCTGTCGCACCCCGACATTCAAGTTACCGGGCAGCAATTAGCTGGAAACGAGATTCTAATTGAGGAACCGATAGACACGACGGACAGCCATCTAATTAGTTAAACGCGAGCAAATATTACCGGTACAGTCGAATTAGAAATCCGATCCCATTCCGAGCCCGCCTCGCTGTCCATTAAATTGAATAATTATGGCTAAGTCGCTGGACACCCGGCTCTGAATAATTAACAACCAACTGGAAGCTTGTTCATTGAACGTTTCCATTCCCGATTTCCAGCTGGGCGTAACTAACCGTAGGAGTGCAGCGAAATTCTGGTTAATATTTCAGTCGCTCACTTGCCAAATCGATTAACTCCATAAAACATAACGTAGAGACAATTGAAAATATGAATTATACCTCGTTTCTTATATACTTATTAAAGAAATAAATTTTTCATATAACAAGATATGACTCAATCGAGTACTTTGCCATGCGAGAAATTTTCTCTGCCGCGAAATATCCATCGATTCTGAATCCCAGAAGAAAATAATGTCTAACGTGATTGTAGGTCAACGGTTCAACTAGTGTCCGACGGACGATCGCTTACCAAATCGTTCGTACGCGCGAAACCCCAGCGTGCAAAACGTAGGGTCGTGTCGCTCGTAGGAGCAGGCGTTAAATCGAACCAACGACTTCCTCCTCGTTCTCGTTCGACCCCGACACATTCGTAGAAGTCGTATGCAGAAGCCGGCTAATCCTGGACGCACGGCGAGAAGCTTAAGGCTGCCGTGCACGCGATATTACGTGAGTCGCTGGCACGAAAGTTGTACCTTTTGCGGTTTTCGTCTGCGGTTTCTCGCGTGGCCGAGCTTCCTGGCATTGTTAGACTCCCGGTTCGTATGCGGCTGCCACGGTCGCCGATGTAATTCCAAAGGTTACCTTTGGCATTGATCTTGCTGATTGATCAGACGGCTACTTCGTTCCGCTGATTTCATTCAGGTAATTTTCAAACGACCGCATCGTATAACAAAATAACTCATTCGGAATCCACAACGAGAAAGAAAGAGAGAGATAGAGGGAAAAAGGAGAGAAAGAACCTATTCGTACTCGTTTCAAGATACATCTTCAAAACGGTCACGAACCACCCGGTGGTAATATAATTCAAAACGTATCACGTGTCGGCACGTGACAATCCCCATCGCGAGATCTCGATCACTCACGGTAAAATCCTCGATCACGAAACAACCCGGAAGAGAGCAACCGGCGAACCGGAGAGTACAACGCTCGGACCTCGTTAAATCGTTTCGCCGGACGATTCGTGCCGTACTGACGGCGAGAATTATCATTCTAACTGGCGGCAGACGACGGGCAATGTGTGCGACCGCACACACGTATATTACATAGATGTTGTTCTTCTCCTCGGGACCGCGTGCGAGACCGCGAAAACGCTGCCGGCAACGGGGCGCTGCGGTGTGTCAGGTTTTGAATATTGTGTTTGCCGCCATTGGGCGGCGGTGGAACGTCGCTTATAATGCAAAGCCACCCGTGGTAAGTTTAACTCGAGGAATAATCAAGCCTTAACGAACCGCCACACGGAGATAGGTTAACGTAAACGAAGGTTAGCCGGGGTTAGTTCCCGATTGGTCGACGGTTAGTTAAGCGTTACGTGTAAAACACGCGGCAAAATGGTAAATACAGACTCGTAAAATTGAATCTCATCGATTTTCCGTCCTCGTGATCGGACGTTTAATCGTCGTTTATTTTCCGACACGCTTTCCCCCGTGGTTTAACTCGATCGATTACGATTAACAAGGTGATCGTAGTTTATTTAATCGCACACCTGTCGCTACCGATACGCCAGATACAATGGTCGATAAAAGATCATTTCTAGCGTATATAAGAGTCCTATATCTGTCTATGAAGTGTATGTACTCCGTTAAAACGTTCCACAATGTTTCGCGAGATGTTTAAATTGAAAATGATCCCGGTGTGGAAAATTACCGTGAGATATTGGCAATCGGAATGTTTTCGCCCGGGACACACTTACATACCTTTGAATTATGAATGCATCCCTAAACGAAGCTGCCACGGCGCACCTTTCCCGTTTCGAACAGTCGAACGGAGAACAAACGATGACGAACGACGTTCAACCCGGAGCTGTTTTAAAATGCCTCGGAAATTTATTGTCCTCCACCGCTCTTATATTATTGCTTTCGCGTCTACTGCCCCGAAGACGGCGACGTCGCTTGCGCAAAAGCTTTCTTCTCTCGCCTCTCTCATTGTATGCAGATTCACGTCTAGAAGAAGTCTTCTCATCGGAAGAGTTTCCACGTGTCCGCTCTCCTATTTAATGCCAGACGAAATTTCTCGTTGGTCATCCGAGAAAACGGATGTCGCACACTCGAACAGTTTTACTCGAGCAACACCCCCGTGGACTATTATTGCTCGATGAAAAATAACCCATCGATTCTTTTACAAAAGACATTCCTGTTCTAACGACGATCCACGTGATTTATGACGTTCCATTGACGCACAGTAAGTCATGCGGATAATACATCTGGGCGAAGGGTTACGCGGGAATGGGCATTTCGCGTGCCCGACGATTCTTCTCGGGTCCTTGTCCGTTTATAGGGGACGCTTTCGTTATGGTTTATTCATAAAACGTTCCCCGCGGACGACGTCGTTCGGTGAGCGACGGTTGCGCCGGCAAATTTAGACGTGACCACCGCAAGAATTCCTTACGTAGGAGTCGATATTAGTGTCGTTTTATTATTTACAGTCGACCGTTCACTTTTATAACGTTGCCGGACGACTTTGACGAATCTCTCTCGTTCGACGTCGCGTTACATACTCGCGTCATAGCGACGAAACAACGGACATTGGAATTCTTATCTTTTTCGGGAAAGATTCGCGGGAGGATTTCTCGTCGAAGGATTTTCAGCTTTGAGAACCACTGCGAGCTAAGAATCTGACGGTAAATTACGAGCTACACGAGTACCTACATCGGATGTCCAATCCGCGCAGGTGGTCGAGGTAACAGTCGGATGTCCGAGATGGGATGTACACGCAGAAATTACACGAGACAATCAGTCAGTTTTTTTCTACGGACCTCGATAACGAACCACGAAACCGTCGGGAGATCGATTCGATCTTACGACACGAATATACATATACGATAGTTTGTGTGATGGTTATTGAAATATTATTTATCGTCGAGGAGTCGGATAAAATATTACAAATTGCTGACGATAACGTATTTTTTTTCAAGACGACGGGAAGATTGATCAAAGATGTCACGCAACTTCGCGGTGTTTTTCACGCGATCGCGAGGTGAAAGGATCATTTGCCCGTTATTACAGGAATCACGGGTAAATCGGTGGACTAAATGGATCCAGTCTTGTTAATCTAAATCGAAGTCCCGGCACTTTAGATTGCGAAACCAGCCCCGTGATTTCCCGTTTCGAAAAGTCTCTCGCTTGCAAAAAGAAAGAGACGAACGTTGATTCGCCGTCGCTGCCATTAAGGTTAATTGATGGCTCATTATCCCTCGATGGTTTTTCCAATCTTTGTCCCCAGCGTTTACTTGCATTTCCGAAACTCACATAAAAATAAAAATTACGATTCCATCACGCAGATATCCCATCACTTCCTCGTCCCCGGAGTACATATTTTGCATTCCCAGTTTCAGTATATTATATTTTTTTTTCTCCTTCGAATGCAACTGCCCTTCTCCGGTTTCCCATGGAACCGTTCAGCGAGACGAGTCTCGTAAGAAATAAACGTCAGGTTCGAAGCACACTTCGCCCGGCCATGAGATATTACTCGTAAACTTCCTTAATGGAGGTTTGTACAAGACATTGTAGCGTATCCTGCTTTTCTTCTGGCAGCACCATAAAAGCTGTCCATACTCGCGTCGTGAAAACGTCCAGCGAAAAGCCCACCCCTTTGTTATCCCCGATTCGCTTCCGTGTAATTTCGAAATTTGCTCGCGAAGCTAGGTTTCCTTTATCGAGGGTTCAAAGTGGGGGAAGGGCAGGAAAGACAGGAGAAAAAATTCTCGAGAAATACCACGCAGATACGATCATATTATAAGCGACGGTCGAGGGGGTAGCGAATTTTCCCATTCCGCTTTCGCGGAACGACTGCGATTGGCTCACGACGGCGGACGTGGCACGAGCTGCAAATAAATTGCACCGTCGAGCGGTTTTATGCTAATCCGCTTGGCACGAGTGTCTATTACGAAAGGCAGAGCGAGAAGAAGAAGGAGAAATAAAAAAATGAAAAATGAAGGAATGAGGGAGACACGATGGTGTAGGTACGTACCTAACGTACACACTACACGTTAAACGAACGATAATTCCTACCGGTCGCGATTTTTTCTCGCTCGTGATTTCGCGCGAATGTCACCGGTCGGTAGCCTCATTATCTTAACGTTTCGAATACCGGCTGATATAATTGCAAATGATATTTTCGTGCACGTGAACGGCGCGAATATATATCGACAAAACGGGATTCGTGGGTATACATCGTGAATTTCAACGAGAATTATTCTACGGTTCGTACGAAACGTCATTCGTAATATGCAAATTTCTATTACGCGAACGTTGGAAAAAGATGCAATCTTATCCTATCTCGTGTGACTTACCAGCCCAGCATCCAGTTACCGCTGCCACGGCTACTAATGTTACTTCACGGAAGCGACTTCTTCGCGGCGATAAGATACACCCGGCACTTATCGAACCGCGTAACCGTTTGGAATTACTACCGGCCGATTAACAAGAACAACGTCCGATATTATCCGCCATCGAACCTGTCGGTTTCGTTTGAAACCGTTTCAATCCGAGTCGCTTGAAAATTCCACGTGATTTTTTCACCCCGTAAAAGTAGCTCGACCGGACTTCACTTCCCGGCTTTGACTCTCCAGCTTCCATCACGATCCCGCTTTCTTCTTTGACGTATACTTGAACAATGGACCCTACTAAATCTCTCTCTCCCGGGTGAAACGTTTTCAGCCTGCCACGTGGCGGTATCATCGGATTAAAAGCTGGCGAAATCATTCGAAGGAGACAACTCCGGTCTCACTGACTCTGGTTGCCGTAAGTAGTCGATTATCGAGTTAGCACCGTTGGCAACCGTGATCGTGAGTTATCGGTCGTACTTACGCGATGTATTGTAAACGGTGATCGTTTTCATTGACTGGCTTAAAAGCTGCGTATCTGATGGGACCACGGCCATTCGTAGACTCGTGAAACGCGAGTATGTGTGTGTCTATGTTACATACATAGATATGTGTAGATATATGCACGTGGATAAATACTACGTGATCGCTCACACAGACACATCAAGGTGGATAAGTGCACCGGGTGCGGATCAACGATGTGTGTAGCATCGCGTATGCACATATCTGGCCGGCATCTAAACAAAAATAGAAATAACACGGTGCTTAGCATGAGAGAGCATGTCTGGCGTGTACGAGGCGGGACTATCGATACCTGACAGCTGACCCCGTGGGGTCAACTCGGCTAGGCGAGGCTGGAAACGGAAAAGGAAGTCGTGACTGTGTTCCTCCTTTCCCGTCGCTATCCTTTTTTCCTTCTTTTTTTTCTTCCACCACCTCTTCTTCTACTTCGTCCGTACCCTACGATCCACTTTAACCACGCACCCTCTCAACTTTTGTTTTCCCTATTTGGTGTTTTGTTTTTTCTTTTTTACGGCAAACCGAGGGATCGGTTTCACTTTTGGTGTTCCCGCGGTTTGTTCAGGTGATCGGAACTCGTTTCGGATTACTCACCAGGGTTTTAGTGGATCCATGGTCGACGATCAATATCGATAGGCGTGCGAACAATGTTTTTCTGAGAAAAACCCGCGAACGGAATTGGGATATCGTTTATATTTGTTTTCTCGTTGGAATTTTCGAAATTAGTCTCTCTCCCGTTAAAAGGTCGTTAATTTGAGCCTCGTGGTTTTAAAAGTAGTTTAACGTCTAGCTGCCCTAAGAGGCTTAACCGCGATAAGGAACGTGGCACCGGGTGACATTCTTTTTCGCCGACACCTGTCACTCGGTCGCCCGGTCAGGTGTAATTCTGAAATAAGACCCACGTCGACGTCCCATTAAAATGACGGGCATGTCTGCGCTGACGCAACGTTCCATTCACGCCGGGCCGGGGGCATCGTTAATCTTGCGTGGGGTCCGACTGCCCAGAAACGGGGAAGGCCCAAGTAGACTCTGGTAGCGGCCCAACTCGAGAAAACCATTAAAAACGATAAACTGGGGCCACGTTTTCCTGATTGGGATCTACCACATTCCAAGGGAATGTAACAACCTGCTGTAATCGCTGTGTTACTTGGGACCCTTTTTTTCTAAGCGCTACAGGTGCATCTTTCCACTGAGAATCCTTTAAACGATAAAAGAACGTGATTTAAAAAACTTTTGTTAAATAATTTCCGTGTCCCTTGTAATACAAATCAGTCACACTTCTCTCACGCTTTCCTAATGTCAAGTAAGTACTATACATATACATATTCTCACGGTTGTATACATATAGTATTATCCGAAAACCAAGTACAAGAGTTCCCGACTGGTAGACCTGAACTACTCTTTTCCGGAAGAATTAGATCGAGGTTTTCGGGGTATTCAAACGGCATTAAATCCGCATATTTCCCCCAAACTATGGTGATATTCTTGTAGGGGACGTCCACCCGAGTAATTTAAGCCTAACTACGAGAAGATCCATCAAGCCAATCGCGAGATATTTTGATCTAAAAAGTCGAGGTTTTTGTAAGAAACGTCGTCTTCTTCCTCTCCTCCTTCTCCATCTCCATGTTCAGCCTGTCACGCAGCCCGGTGTAAAACCCTAACATATGTTTCATTCCATGCGAGATAATTTTTCTGCCGATAACGTAGATTTTATATATGTTAGTATATGAAATTTCCTCTCACACACATCCAGATTGTTAACATATTAAATTAGAAATGTTTGTTACGTTACGTTTTTGACATCAAGCTTCGTAAAATTAAGGTTCAGAATGCGCATTCGAAACATAATCGATCATTTTTATATCTTGAAAATTGCGCGAATGGCGAGCGATGTATGAAAATCGCGAAAAATCGTCAAATTCAACCAGTTTTTTGGTCGGCATTCGCTCAATTTTTGAGATAGCGATCTGAAACTTGTACCATTGTTTTAGTTAGGAAATTGTACGCCAGATCAACATATAATAGTTGTACTTTTCGAAAATTTAATTTTTCGCCAAAATCTGAAGGGGGTAGGTCAGGATTTTTTGCGATTTTCGTAATTTGCCCGTCATTTCCGTAATTTTCGAGCTATTAAAATGATCCAGGGCGTTTTGGAAGCGGAATCCGAAGCCGAGTAAGGCAGTGAAAGAATCATTTTGATATCTAAAAAATTATGGAAATGGCGAGCGATTTACGAAAATCGCGAAAAATCCTGACCTACCCCCTTCAGATTTTTGCGAAAAATGAAATTTTCGAAAAGTACAACTATTATACATTGATCTGCCGTAGAATTTCCTAACTTAAACAATGGTACAAGTCCCAGGTCGCTATCTCAAAAATTGAGCGAATGCCGACCAAAAAACTGGTTGAATTTGACGATTTTTCGTGATTTTCGTAATTCCCTCGGCATTTCCACAATTTTTTAGACATCGATCTGATTCTTTCACTGTCTTATTCGGCTTTGAATTACACATCCAAAATGACCTCGATCACTAAAATAGCTCAAAAATTATGGAAATGGCGAGGGAAAAACGAAAATGTGGGTGAATCCCTGACCTGCACAATGGGATAGGTCAGGGATTTTTCACCATTTTCGTTTTTCGCTCGTCATTTCCACAATTTTCGAGATATCGATCTGATTCTTTTTGCATCTTACTCGGCTTCGGATTTCGCGTCCAAAGAGCCCTGGATCATTTTAATAGCTCAAAAATTACGGAAATGGCGGCCGAATTACGAAAATCGCGAAATATCGTCAAATTCAACCAGTTTTTTGGTCGGCATTCCCTCAATTTTAAAGATAGCGACCTGAGACTTGTACCATTGTTTTAGTTAGGAAATTCTACGGCAGATCAACATATAATAGTCGTACTTTTCGAAAATTTCATTTTTCGCAAAAATCTGAAGGGGGTAGGTCAGGATTTTTTGCGATTTTCGTAATTTGCCCGTCATTTCCGCAATTTTTGCGATATTAAAATGATCTGGGGCGTTTTGGACGCGGAATCCGAAGCCGAATAAGCCAGTGAAAGAATCATTTTAATATCTCAAAAATTGTGGAAATGGCAAGCGATTTACGAAAATCGCGAAAAATCCTGACCTACCCCCTTCAGATTTTTGCGAAAAATGAAATTTTCGAAAAGTACAACTATTATACATTGATCTGCCGTAGAATTTCCTAACTTAAACAATGGTACAAGTCCCAGGTCGCTATCTCAAAAATTGAGCGAATGCCGACCAAAAAACTGGTTGAATTTGACGATTTTTCGTAATTTTCGTAATTTGCTCGCCATTTCCACAATGATTGAGATATTAAAACGATCCGGGACGTGTTGGACGCGGAATTCGAAGCCCAATAAGACAGTGAAAGATTCAGGTCGATATCTAAAAATTTGCGGAAATGACGAAAGAATCCACAAAAAGCATCGAAAATGCAAAGCTATGGGCCAAGTACAAGAGAATGTTACATTGGAATAGGTTGCTCATTAACATAAACTGCATTTTACACAGGATTTGAAATCAATCAAACTTGCTCACATTTGATTGTAGTATTATCCGAAAATATATCCCCGAGTACGTTCACCCTATACTCTATTCACATGCAGAGCAACCCTTTTCGTCGTGGCTTTCGAGAATCCTCGAAGATGAGCAAGACGTTACATCCCGATGAGTCGTATTGCGCACCGTGTCTCCGTCAATGACGTATCCCGTGACAGCGGCTTAGTCACGACGGGCTTCTTCTTTTTTTTTTCTTCTTTTCCATTTGAAACGTTGCGTTGCGTTGGGGCCCGCGTTTCGGCGTACAACGCTATCCATCAGTTTCAAACGGCTTTCATCCGGTTTCTCTGCGCGGCGCTTTCGTTTTCAACGCCGTCACCCTCGAGAAATCCTCGACGGCGGTAGACGGATAAAACAATGGCGAGTAAGACCGGGTGATGTTCATTTCGTCGTGTTCGTCGTTGGTCCCGGCAGCCTCGCCATTGGCCGGCATTATAATTCTTGGCAGTCGGTCCGTAGCAGCTGCCGCAATCGTTAAACTCCACTTGATTGTCCGGCACACCCGTGAATTTACACGATTCCCGTCCGAAATCATTAACCACGATTCTGCATCAGGCGTTATAATAGCCAACCGCGATGTCGCACGTTTACGCTATCGTTTTCACGTTTGTTACGGTTCCCACTACCACAGGGACACGTGTTCTCTTCCGCTACCTGCTACGCACGTATGTACGAGGGTGGTTTGATAAGTCTGGTAAAAATTGAACAATGTCGCATCGCAAAAAATTTTGAAATACATAAGCTCAAAGTGGCATTCATTTGGCTGGTAAATATCACGTTTTGCCCAAAAGCGACACTTCGTTTAGATTTGGTAGACGTTTGAAACGAGCGACTTAGTAGTTCTTAGGACAACGCACCATTTCACATTTTCGCAATCACAATGTCAAAAATACACGAATTGGGCTTGGAATTGATTCCGCATACACCCTACTCTCCTGATATGGCTCTCTGTGATTTTTTTATTTCCCAACTTGAAAACATGGCTCGGTGGGAAGAGATTCTCGTCGAATGAAGGAAATATCGATGTCGTAAATGCGTACTTGCAGACTTTGACAAATCATACTTTTTTGACGTGATAAAAAAATTAGAATCTCGCTGGGTTAAGTGTGTCGATCTTAAAGGAGACTATGTTGACAAATAAAGGTTTGTTAAAAAAAAAAAAAAATGTTTACCTACTTTTTTACCAAACTTATCAAACGACCCTCGTATGTATGTACATGTATACATACAAGGAACCACTAAAGTGACTTCACTGTCAGATATTGCGTCTGGTTAGGTCTAATTAGGTTCGGTTAAAATTTGGATTAGGTGCCGATTAGGTATGTTAGGTCTGCCTACCAATGTACACCTTATACCACGCAGAGAAATATCGGTAGCACACGCGTTTGTCAGCGATGTTTACAGCCGATACTCTTCGCCTCATCTCCGTCGAGCTTTTAATGTCCGTCGGGAAAGGATTTCACGACGAACCGTTCCCGAATTATTACCCAGAACCTCCGCCGGGCACTTTCGACGCTTTCGCGATAACTAATGGTCCCGGGGCATAAATAGTGGAACCGATAGGAACGATTCCGGTCACGGTGGATGCGTGTCTTTTTCTTTTTTCTTCTTTCAAAGACAGTACATACGTAACTGCCGATGTCTGGAACGATCGTATCCGAGAGTTATCGGTCCACTTCGTTAAAACCGATCGCCCATACAACGTTGTCTATGACCCAGAGTTTTTTCCAATAGTTCGAATATATATATATACATATTTATCGATCTTGCTATTTGCGAGAGTGTTATTAAACCATAAGTACCAATTACGTGGCTGTCTTTTGTTTTAAATAACCACGGGTGAAATTGATAGGAGAAATCCGAAGGTCGCCAAGAGCGTTCGCATAATCAACGGGGAGGCGTGCTATCGGTCGGTCGATGTCGTGACTATTTAAGCAAAAACCGCGGAGCCGTTAATGCAAATGATGGAAAACGAGGTAAATCGAGTCGTTTTGTAAAACTGGACGGCGGTCGGTGGTACTGAAATGACGCGATACATCCGGTCGAATGTGCAATAGTCACACTAGACACACCACGAAGGTTTTGTCATAATGCACGATTCACACCTTTCACCGGCCACCGATGAGATACACTCGTTGTCGTTGGATCGTTGAAATCGAGGCTAGCACTTTCAGCGTGTTTACTTCGTCATATCCTGTTCACGTTTCGACACACGTACTATTCCTCCGCTTCATCTTTTATTTTTTTATAGTCCAGCATTAAGGGAATCTCATCTCCGTATTGTACGATAAGAAAAATGAAGACTCTTACAGGAAATCCACTTTACGTTTTACGGTAGTCTCCCTTCGGAAGTTAGTGAAAATCTACCGTCGTCTTCTCGTATATTATACGAAACGACGCGTCGATTCCCGGAACACATAGTTCTCCATCGCGCGTTTCCCGCGGTGGCCAGAAGTTTCCAGGAGGTATTTAACGATCGACAGACATTAACCCAGTTAGTTTCGTAGAGGACCAGCGAGGGATGCTCGTGGTGGAGGCTCGTAAATCAGCGTATTTCGGTATCGCGGAAGCAACGGACCCACCCCGGTATTAATATAACCAAAGTCCGCGCTTCGTGTCGCACTTGCTCTCTCGCTCGCGTAATGTACAGTCGATGTACCGCACATACACACACACACACACATATATCGTCCGTATATCCGTATGCAAAGACGAATTTGATACGCGGCCAAGTGAGGCTTGGCGAGAAACTGACTCACTTGCATTGAAGTCCCGCACTCGGTTCTCCTATGTCTCATTCCATGTCAAATCTATCACGTTTTGGAGCAGCATCTGGGATTTTGATGGAAATCACAGTTGTTTGTACTCATTAGTGTACCGTATATGGATCAATTCTCGTTTTTTTTTTTTAATTTTAAAGATTGTCAAAGTTTTGAGTTTTGTAAGAACCATGTGAATCTCAGAAAGAGTCATTTCAAGGCAGAGATATATATATATATGGGGTGAGCCCTCCCCCTTTTCTTGACAGGTGGCTCTGAAAGGGTTGCTTGTGACGATAATAGAAGGTAATTGGAGCGCGTCGTCTACGTCGATTCGAGGAAAAGGGCCGCGTTGTTTCGGTAACGTGATTACGGATCTTATTCTACTTTGTTCAACTGTGAACCACGGTGGATGTTTCTTCTTCTTCCCGTTTGGTACGGAGAATAGAATCTCCTGAAATAATATACTCCAGAATAATTTCGGTGTTAAGAACTTTGCACCGAACCGTCATCGTTCATAAAACCAGGCGAAAGGATTCCGAGCTCATCTTTCGAAAAGTCTCGATGTAATTCGCTCGTTTAATCTTCGATATTAAATATATTAAATATCACCGTTGCATCTCGTCCCTTCGAATGTGTCGGCGGCGCATTAACATCGCTGGGTAATAGGTGTAATGAGTAACAGACATTGTGTAAGCGACGGCCGTAACTGGAGACAGGATTGCTCGCATTCCTTTTATAAGCACATTATTATCGGCACGTTGAAAAAAAAAAGAAAAAGTTCACGGTTAACCTATTAAATTTATATCCTTCGCGAGGTGACCCCCAGCGGATCTGGGACCTGTACATTTATCACAATCAGTTCTCGCTCCTGATTGGCCGGGCATTGCCGCGTGGGTGTACAGAGAAACGATATATCGAGTGATCTTTTGCCGAGATAAAGTATACTTTAGAAAGTACATACCGGGCCTTTGACATACAATTAATGTTTTCGTAGTTTCTCGTATTTTCTTCGACACTAGTACCCTTGTCAAATGAAATCTCGCTCGGTTCTGCATAACTACGTACACACGTTCTAAACCGTATTAATTTTTCAACTGTTCTACCGGGTGTCCTTACTTCTTTTGCCCCCCCGTTACTTGATTCTCGTTTTCTCTCGATTTCGCCTAGCCGCATCTGTCGTTACGTTCGCCGGACAACTCTAAAGGGCTCGTTTTAAACGTACAGTACACGTTTTATAGCGGCCAATGAAAACCCGCTGAAAGTGTCGATTGACGTGCAGTGTGTGCGCGTAGCACTTACGAGATTACGTCGTGCCCGGCTTATGAAATACTCGCGCCCGTTTATCATGTCGAAGCGTTAAGCCTTAGCGACCTCAGTCTCGCCTCTGCGGACAGATATATGCGATGCCGGCGATATAGACGATCGTAAAAGCAAACGAATTTCGTGTGCGCCAGAACACAGCGGAGAAATTCATCCGAGAAACAGAGAGACCATCGTGTTTCACGAGAATACATTAAGCCCGCTGGGAAAATCGAATCGACAGGGAAACGAATCGGGAAAATTCCAAACGATATCCAACGTTCGTATATAACGTTGTTCGATCCACCGGTTGTTTCTCACCAACGATGGAGAGAGCAAAAGAGCTTTATGGTAATTCCGCGTGGCAAAAATGGACGATGGTTGCGGTAAAATGCAAATTACACCCGCGGCGTTATTGCACCGGCCGCGTTGGCAATTACGCGGCCGCTTATTGCGATTTATACCGTATCGATTTTTGTTTTCGCATCGTACGGGTTTCGTACGCTAACAATCCGAGTGGCTTTAACGAGGAACAGCCATATTTTTGTCCGATCCAACTTTCCGGTTCCGAACCGGCGACGTTACGAGTATACACCCTGTGCCACACGGGCCGGGCATGTTTATTTCGAAAGTCGAATAAATATCGGACGTTCAATAAGATCAAAAGTAACATATGGCCGGTCGTACGGCGAACGACTTGTCGTAACGGTTAATCAAAATCTTAATGAGGCAGGCCGATCGAAATATTCGCGAAGTGATTCGGAAGATGTACGATCACGTTTTGGTTGTATTTTTTTGTTTAATTGTACAAGAAACTTCGTAAGTACCGGTTTGAAGATCGGTATTGAATGTGTTCTTTTGGTTTTATTTAAAGAATCTTGCGATCTCCGCGAGTTTTCACTAATTTCCAGTAAAACATACGACAAAGTAGGGTAACTATAATTATCCGATTGCCTAGGAATGTAGTTCAATTCAATTCGCGTTAGTTACTTTGCATCCAGTAGGAATGCGATAGATCCATCAGTAGGATTAATTGATTCATTAAGATCGCTCGCGAGGCTTAATGACTCGATTTGAATAGATCCTTTTTCACCGTGGAAAAAAATTACTGCCGGGTCGGTTTCGATACGCGTCCCGGAGAGATTTCTATGTATCGATCGTACTTTCTCGCGAAACGATTCGGTTTATCGAAATCACGGTGAATTAACATGGGGGGATCGATGGATTGCCAGCGATCGAAAGTACCGCGGGTCAGGGATTAAGATTCTCGACGCGGATCATTTTTCTGTTTACAGTTTTCCACGGCATTCCGTGGCGAGACGACTCGCGTTACTTACGAGCTAGAACGAAGCAATTAATTAAGGAGTCTGCACACCGATCGATCTCATGCCTTACCGTAATTCATAGCTGCGGCAAAAAACGGGAAATTAATCGACGGCGCATACTTCGTGCGATTTGTTACATATTGCGTTTAAATGACCGTTCACCGACCCCGCGGCTGAACTCTTTATTAAGTTTTTATCGAACGATCCATTATCCACTCTTAATCGTCGCTCGGCTATAATTTCCAGGGGTTTGCGTAATTTATTGCAAAAATCAGGGGGACGTCCCGGGTTACGGCAGCAACAGAGGGAGACAGGCTACTTTCAATAAAAACTCATTAACGGCTAATTGGCTACTACGTTCATTTATCTTTCGCGAATGGAATTCGTAAACCTCTTTCCCGTTCACGAGTGACTTATTGGACACCGGATATACAGGCATAATATAATAAATATGATTTTCACGTAAAATCTACCATCGGTCAGTAATTAATTGTCTCACTAATATCCTTTTATACGTACATACATACGTATACAATATATATATTCGATATGCAAAGAGTTGCCGTAAATTTGTTTCTGCCATTAATCAGCTGTTTGTTTGCTCATGCAAATTCGGAGCCAGACGTTAAACGAGCTTGTGCAACATGTCGCGGGTATGTGGGAAAAGATATTCCCGTGTATGTACACAGTCTAGTAACACAGAATTAGGTTAGGTCAAGATGGAACCACCGTGGCGGTGCATCGAACTGGCTCGCCGTAATCGCGCGATAAACCGCTGCAGCAAAGTATCGGGTTGCGCGAACATCGCGTTTAACCCGTGAACGCGGCAGTTTGCAGAATCACGACTACCGGATAGGGAATCGAAGGTCCCTCGAAGCCCTTTGTCGGCGTACCCTTTTCGTGCGAGAATCATTCAAGGATCCCATGGTAATTCCATGGGATTCTCCAATGAGTCGTAGCTGAGAATTTTTTCTTTACAAATGGGATTTTTCTACCAAATTGTATTTTGGCAAAATTTTCAAGTGAATTGTGCAAGAAACGTTTATCGCTCTCATATATCGTGAAATCGAGTATAATGTAAGGACGGGAGAGCTAATAATTTTCCATGGGTTTCGCCGTCGTGCATAAATATACTGTAAGTATAGGCGTGCCGTTAACCGTGACACGGTGGGACCACCATGGACGAAGGCGCGTGTCGTCCGTCCAATTACTGGTATACTGGTTCCAAAAAGGGATACATGGGTGTATCCCTAAGTGGCGTGGAATATCGCCGGCATATAAAAGAGATATTAACGACGGAGTATATCGATCGCAAAGTAGAAAGGCAATCGTGAAATTATCTTAACTGGACGTTAACTCGAATGAGTCATTAGTATTAGTTACGTATGTATCTATGTATGTATGTATGTATGTATGTATGTATGTATGTATGTATGTATGTATGTATGTATGTGTACGTCCCGGTCGTAATTGAAAACAGAAAAATGATCGAATAGATTCCGATCGACGGTTGATCATTGATTTCAAAGGTAATATACGTCGAACACGCCGGACACAACGATCGATTCTGACAATCGATCATACACGCAAGGACAGGTTAGGCGATAAGGAAAAATCATTCGAACGACATACCGTTGCTCATGTAGAGCACCCGTTTTCCATGACACTAATGGCCATAGGTCTACGCACCGGAATATTAATCACATTTTTCCGCTCGCGTTTCGATAACGGCTGTTCGCGCAGTCATCGAATTCGCGATTCCCGATAACGTTGCCGTTCGTTTGAACGAGCGCGGTTCGACGAGCCAGAAAAAACTTTGATTTCCCCTCCCCGTGCGATACTATTGCTCGGTGAACATTGATTTCGTATTGTAACGTCGGTAAAAAAAAGAAAAATAAGAAAGAAAAGAATAAAATAGAGAAAGAAAGGGGAAACCGGCCGATTTGCATTTCGATACCGGCAAAACTGTTATCCTATAAATCATGCCCGGCATACCGTGACTCGGTAAGTCGTCGCTAATAAATTTTCCGCAATACAGTTTACACGATTAATGGTACTTTCTCTTTCGCGATAAAGTCTTCCCCTTTGGTTCGCGGCATCCATCGTTTCCCGATCGTTTGAATCTTACCACTCTTTCTTCCAGCGATTTATCTCTAGTCGTGTAAACGAGCGTTGTTTCTCGCGCGGGACCATTTATCCACGGAAACAAATCCCAGCCACGTTCGTAAAGGACGTTAATTCCCGCGATATCACCAAATGGCAAATGATCGTTTAACATTTCGTCCAATTAGGGGTACTTGTCGATTGATTCGTTCGATCGTCGTGTTTATACGACGTGATCGCGGTTCCATGTCACAAGAAGAAAAGAAAATAAAAAAAAAAACGATAGATTCACTCACGTAGAAGGAAAGTTCCACGCGATGCGTGTGCTTCGGCACGCAGGTGAGCGCTTCCGATCTGCAGCATCCGGTGTCGTCCGAGCACCTGTGCAAGATGGCGCAGTGTGGAATGTACGTGGTGGAGGGGCTCGGGTAGACGTCGCGAACTGGAATCACCCTGGGACGTGGCCATTGACAGCTACCCTCCCGCGACACTTTGATCGCGTGCTGAAGAGCCTCTCTGATCTCTGCACCTTGAAGAAAAAAAAAAAAAGATTATAGATTCTTCGATCACAAGAGATCCAGGTTAAACGATGGTATTTACCTCGAGTATCGAGATCATCGTCGTACGATTAAAAAGAACGTGGGAGAACGGTGAATTCTCAGATGAATCTATGCGAGTGACATAAGTCAATGCGGGGCTTTCTATTGATTCAGCCGCGGAGATACATACCTAATCGCTTTCTACGCGTTTCACGGGCTGCCGATAATTATACCGGCGTATCTCCGCGTGTAATTTGTACGCGAACCGCGGGAGAAACTACAATGTGTCGTCGGGGAGTCAATAAATTCCGCGACAAAGAATTCCGCGCTCGAAATGTCACGTGGGAGAAGCGAGGAATCCTCGCTTGACGTTAATGCGCCTCCCATTTGCTCGCCGACGGAGAGATATTAAGATATAAGAGCGTTATAAGAGGCATATAAATAATCCGCGGGATTATCGAGCGACGATGAGTTTACCGTTCCATCGCGTACGAGTTTCAATGAGATTCTTTTACGTCGGATTTATGTATCCCGCGGCGAGATGGAACGTAACGCTTTTAACGAGACTCTCAATGGGTCCAGCCACACCTAGTATAATTAAAAAAGAATCTCTGATAATTATCTAGAAAAATTTACATAATGACTCATCTAGGTAGTTAGAAAATATTAAACAGATTCTATCGATATAAACTTCAGATTCATGATTCATGAAAGAAAAATTGGATAAAAATCTCGAAGTGATTCTCTACAGCAATCTATCTAATTACGACTAATTTATCCCAAGTCTAAGTTCCCTTTAACAAAGTTTCTCCGACGATATCTCGTTCACACTATTGTCGAGCTAACGATCGCAAGTGTTGCCGGATCGCGTCGACGGGGTTAATCGGGCCAAGTTCGGCAAGTGCGGGACATAATCGGCGGCACAGACAAGACCGCGTTCGTTTTAATCGAAAATTATTGCCGGTAATAATAATGACAACAAGCAAACCGGGAGACGATCTGAATGGAATCGTGGCCGTTCGCCCGACGACTTATCGTTCGTTAAACTGCCGTTTGTCAGTCGGCGAGGACACGTCCGAATCCGGGATGAATTTATCGACCGTTTCGTGACGGGCAATGAAGATGCAGTGTCGGCACGAGAGTTAAAACGAGGGGGGCAGGAGGGGGAAGGAGGGGTGCCGAGTTTCGCGAACGTTTGGAATTCGCGATGCAAAGGACACGCGGCTACTGGCCGGTTCCACGAAACGAGTCGATGTTTAAACGAGCCAGTGCGGCAACGAGTTCCTCGGTTATTTGAAGAACCAAAGTTCCCCTTCTGCCTGTTCGCGAAGTCTCTTTGTTACTTTTTTTCGCCCTTTCGCCCGATGAAGTCGTCCACGTCGGGAATACGGTGATATTATGTACTCGGAGACGAGGGTGCGTGACGCGTTCAATGAGAGAAACCGCGATGGAATTAATTAAAATGTCTAACGATGACGTCACGAAGTGAGCGACACGTGGCTCGATCACGGCTAAATGAAAGGAAAGAAAGAAAAAAAGGAAAGCAATTTAGGGGACGAAGTTTCGGAAACGTAACCCGCGGGGCTGAATTATTTTCCCCCCGGTTTTAATCTCGCCCGACGATCTTCCGGCTATGCTAATTCCGAACGTAGGCGTTACTCTCGCCACGGCTGCACTGACACGAGATTATATCGGCGCGTTTACAATAGAGGCACGACCGTCAGGGATCCTGAAGTACGTGCGCTCACCGAGCATCCTGTATTCAAACGTATTCCAGAATCTATTATAAGAGAAAGGGATTAGATCCGATCATCTGCCGCGTTCTTTATTTTCATCTTACTCCTTCCCCCTCCCCTCCTTTTCCCCTTGCCATAAGAAGATTGATTTCCACTGGAGAAAGGAAAAATTGAATTTATCCCCTTTATCAAAGACATTCGAGTCTCCATTCGCGGTCGACGAGACTCGAAATTCAACACGTTCAACTTGTCCCAAACACTATTAATAATTCATAATTAATTACACGATTACGTCTCGTCGATCATAGGCTAACGTAAGGTGAAGCGGGTCGGTACCGGTCAAACGACGCGTTAGAAAATCGTCTATCTCGCTACCGCGTCCGATCGCCGACCGTAAATCGATTTTAATGGATCTCGGCATAATAATTTAATGTTCGACTATCAATACGCACACGTGCGAGTGCATCGATCGAGTAGATCTCGTGTGGGACACGAGAGAGTTCACGCGGGGAGCGGTTGAAATTGCGGCAACAGCGGTGAATACGGCGCAATCGTCGTCGTTAATTTGCATATTAATAGGCCCTGACCTCTCCCCTCCCCTCCCCCTTCTCTTCCAGCTGGCCGGTATGGAATTCTGTTCGCGGAGTTACGCGATCGAGATCGTTGCTCCGCGATCTACGGACCGATTGAAGAGGAAGAGTGATCCTAATTGCGCGAAACGGATTGCGTGGTTGGTTAAATGTGATCGTTCGTCCGTGTATTAGTGACGTTCTATGTGAAACGAACGCACGTACTAAAACGTTGAATCACGGATTTTTAATCCCCCGCGCGTTTTAACGAAATTACACAGGTTCGATAGATATGTCTAAATCTTCTAAATTATGTAAATTCGATGTACCGTGGGTTACTTGTCGAACGTCATGACTCGTGATGTCGATGCTGTTGGGAAACAGCCTTCGGCAATGCTAATTTCACGGCACACATGTTGGAAAATCATAGCTCGCTAACGCTCGACACGCATTGTGGTGGATATAGCTGAAGTAATTCAATTTTTTACACTCCTTTCACTTCGATCTCGTACGTCTCGAACTTTATCGGAGACACGGAGAACTGATCGGGTCCGGTATGAGAAAAACCACCTGTTCGGTATTAGAGTACCTGTAATTACTACGTTACGACGAAAGAGATATTGGACACATCGACGATGAGTTTCGGGTACACGGGGCCCACCAACGTCGTTTATAATAATCGACTAATAACAATATACAAGGGTCCCGGCCAAGGCCCTTACGGAATTTTAGTCGAAGCAGTCTCGACAGGTGGTTTCGCGGATCCACCGTATAAATTAATCACCGTGGGATCTCGATCACATAATATTCGAATAAAAAAAGAAAACGCGTAGCGAACTACTGACGTTCTCAGAACGTAGGCAACGCAACAGAACCGTCTCGTTGCAAATGGAAATAAAATACATACTCTTCCCGTTTTTGTTGTACTGCTGCATGTTGCTGCGCGTTTCTTTCACGCTCTCTCGAGTGCCCAGAGCTTGCCACTTGTGAACGCTGTGCGCTGACATCGGCGGGTAATCGTTTTTTGATTGGTAACCGTTGTACTGCGCCCCGGTACCGCTGTCGTAGGCCCTTGGGTCCCTGTAATCGTAATGCTGCGTAACCACGGGCCTCGGTGTGGTCGTGGTGGTGGTGGTGGTGGTGGTGGTTGTGGTTGTGGTCGTGGTGGACGCGGCCGGAGTCTCGTCCTCGTCGATTTCATCCTCGCCGTAGTCCTGAATAAGATAGAGAAAAATATTGACTAATTATTATACGTCGTCAACAACATTTTTCGTTAGAAGAATCGCGCGTGAAATCGTCGATAAAATTAACATAATAGAGACACGTGATCAGGTCCACGTGAACGGGTCCGAAAAGTGAGAACAGAGAGATTCGAGGAGAGACAAGATCTGTCTGTCGCATAAATTTTTTCTACCTTTCTTCCTCATCCCCACCCTATCCGTTATTTTCTCTTTTTTCTCTCGATCGTGGGTGGTCAACACGCCCTTCGTGAAACGCCCGGAAGATTTTCTGCCGACGATAAGGTTAATAAGCGAATTTGCATGTCGACGCGCCGCGGTGCACCTTCGCCGGCTACGGAAAGAGAGCAGGGACCTACTTAATCGCCGTCTGCAACATCTGGATCCTTTGATGTCGGGCCGCTTAATAGAAACAATCCCGGGCGCACTGAATATCCACTGCTGTTGCAGCCGCCACTGAGGCTTCGTTCACACTCGTCCGATGGACACTCGAAACACTTACGTGTCTCGCGTTTTTCCCATTTTTTTGTTTGCATTTTATTTCACTTTATTTCGCACGCCAGTCGCGATTCAGAGCCCTTTCACAGTTGGTTTTTTTCTTATTTATTTTATTCTCCTCGTTCTCTGTTTCTCTTTCTTTCAGATCGATCAAAGGTACCTAAACCTTTGAATTAGAAGTATTCGCCGAGGGATTTTATACGGATATTAAATAAAAGTATGACGGCTTGACTTATCGTTAGCGGGAATAGAGAAATATCACAGAGATATCGTTCGATCTTCAAAAAGCCGGAGTAAAAGGTTTCTATTCGATTCTCATTATTCTCCTCGCGAGCTTCCTCGATCCGATAAGACGAAGGCCAGAGGGCAAAAGTTGTATCGATTTATGAACGGTCGCGCGAAAGGTAGCGCGAATGAATTAACCTGTCGCGCTTTGCGGAGCTCGGCTACAATACGGCCAATTACTCGGAAAGTGATGAATCGTTTGTTATGTAACGCCGTTACCGCGTTTATCGTTGCTCTAGCGATCAGACCGGTACCGGTTGCCGATAGAGACGTCAAGCAAAACCACGAAGGGATTTTCTACCAGACGATAGCAAAACGATTTTGCACCATTGGCTGAAAGTACGGTCTGAATAGATGACGATAGGAAATCGTTAATCGCGCATCGCAGCTTCTGCGTTTGAAATTACGCCGATTATTTGTACGCTCGAAGCCCGCGGCGGGAATATAATTTTCTGTTTCCGAGCTGACAGTAATAGAAGGATGGTTTATTTCGATCGCTCTTTTATACCGGCGGGGAAACATTCGAGATTCAACGCAACCTATAAGTCTCGGACCGTAAAATCACGGTGTCTTCTTTGATCTCCGATCGCAGAAAGCGGATTAGAACCCGTAATAAATAAGAGCGCCTCGGGTGAGTAAGTATATATATATATATATATTCGGATGCGTCGTTGCTATCGTTTTAATGATCCCGAAGGAATCAGGGTCAGCGACGGGTCAGCCGGGTCGGATTTAAAAATGGGCGAAGCGGTTTTCTGTGAATCTCTTTTATAGATACGACCGGCGCCGCCTACATTCTTTTGCATATCCCGACCGAACGTCGAAACGTGCGAAAATCTAGAATATAAAAATCTCCCTCAACGTTTTATCTATCCCGATGCATCAAACCCACTTGCCGATTTACATTTTACACACGTGGCGTCTAAGCTGTTCCTGCGCGTCATCGCGTTGAATCTTTGTTATGTATATATGAAATAAAATACACGGGATGAACAAATAAAAAAAGAATCGTCGAGGAGCCCGTTGCGATTAGATATCGCTCGCGGTTCGGAGTGTAATTAAAGTGTATAGTAAACCGTGATGATAAAAAGCGTGAAATAATGACACTTTCCATGTTCACAGTTTCGCGAAAATTCAACGTGTGGCTCTCTGGTTCGAGAAATCATTACGAGCGGAAGAAACGAGTCGATTCGGACGATGAAAAAACGACTGGTCGCGAGGTTGTGAAAATTAACGATAAAAATCCGGGGTCGTCGACACGATGTTTATTCTATTAAACTTCGAGGCTCGTTCAAGGATTTCGTCATTCGCAACTCGTCACTGATAACAATTGTAAACTAGACCACACGCGTTCGCGACAGTGTCCGAGGCACGACGGCGATGATAACCGGCGAAAATGATTTCCTTGCCTGATTAATTTGCTCTCGTTACGCTTGGCGCCGTTCAATTACGACGCCCCGACGCGAATCGGTATCTCGCGTGATTTATCTTTCCCGATTCCTGAAATTTCTGATCGTTGATTTACGCGCATTGATAACGTGGACGTACCGTACGGACGGACGAGGATGATGACGATGATTTAATGGAAAATTCTTTCGCGTTGATTGAACGCCGCGAGAAGATCGAGAGCGACGATCAAGCTTGTTTATTATATACATACATATATACATATACGTATGTAAGTACGTAAGTTGTCCGGGTGCACGAATGAACTCGATCATTAAGCGCATTATCGTGCATTGTCTTCTCATTGAAATAATAGAAAAATAAAACTAACGAAAAGAAAAAGAATCACCGGACACGTGTCCCACGATACAATAAGATCCTGCGAGAAACAGATATCCAACAGTAACATAAGTATACCGCGAGAACAAACTTTAATTGCTAATCCATCCCCGTCGGAATAATGGCGTCTTAAACACACACGAGACTATGGAATAGGTTATTAAAATTGTTGAGTAGCAATTTACCAGGCACGGTCGGAGACGCTCGTAAAACAAATCGGTCCCTGATCTCTAACTATTCACGCTACCATTATGTGTTAATTGCACCGAGCCGGCCGACACAAAGCCGCATAAAGTGTCTAGCGAAATTTACATTGGCATCAACCGTGTATCGGCCGGGGCTAGTGTTAGTGCGAAAGAACGGGTAATAAAAAGTCAAACGAAAGAACGAGAATTTGTATTCGAAGCGCGCACAGGTAACCAGTGCAGTTACAAATTAGTCGGAGCGCAGAATAATCTCGAGGTGCAAACAACGAAGATGTTTTGGGGGCCCTTAAAAAACAAAAAGAGAAAAAAAAGGAACGAATTTTAAGCGCCCTTAAATGTAGCTTGCACGGTATTAAGGAGTATTAGTGCACTCTTCAGGCAGCAGTTATTAAATATTGGGCTCGCCCATCGTGGGTACCCTGGACCACCCAAAAATCATAGTGGTGGTCGACAACCATGGCCCCCAACGTCGCGCCGTGGTTTGCAGCAATTTGCGGCATGGAAACCTGGTTACACACTTCTACAATGGATACCACCTCGAAACTACGAGTAAAACCTGGGATTATCTCGCGAACCGTGGGTCCAGCGGGACAGGAGATACCTGGAAATGGAAATTTATCGAGAGTCCTCGCTATCGGCTCTCGGAATTTTCTGTACACACTACTGCCGGCCCTTGGTAATTTACTCGTCGACATTCCCCTCGAGAAGAATCCTTGTTTGCCTAGTTTCCCATCCACCCGGAAACTTATCGAGACTTCGATCTACACAAAAAACCCTAGTATACTATAATTTTCTATTTTTTCCCAATATCCTTATCCCTAGTATCGAACATTTAAACACCCCAAAGGATTCTAAAGGGTGCTACGATAACCCCAGATGAATATCGGATTAAATTAATATCTCGCACGAGATAGCGAATACAAAATGATAGCACGATCCTGAAGCGGATATCGATCGCGTCGCAGATATTATCCAATGTCGGATAATGAATGATCGAAAGATCATGTCGCGATCGTTTTATTTTCCTCTGACATATTCGAACAAGAAACAAGACCGGTATTCAACCATGATATCGTAATAAACGAACAACAAAACTGGCAGAAGACACTGTTCCAACAATTCTTTTTTTGTCGAAGCGACGTACACAGATAGAAACGAAACGAGAAAAATGTCGAAACATACCGAAGGAGAACGCACGGATACAGCGTCGTGTGTGATCCCCATACAAATCGCAGGTTCACCGTTCCGAGAAAGGGATTGCCTTGCTGCCAGGCTGTCTGCCACCACGAGTCCACCGGTATTAGACATGGGAGACCATAAACCGGCCATGATCGCCATCGGTAATGCGGCATGTGTTATTTCTAGGAAATTGAATCGCGCCCACGGGGCTAATTGATATGAACGACGATTTACCCGGTACACTGGGAGCACTTTAATCATTCGTCGATAGGTACGATTGTATAGATATAATTAGCGTTCGTGGTACGTACACGTTAATGATCGATGAAAACGATCTATCTCTTGGTAATGGTGTTTCACGATTCCTCCGACGATCGAGTGTACACGCTGTGAAATAATATCTATGTATGTATGTACCATATGTATGTATGTATGTATGTTCCTTTAGACGTGGTTGTCAGTGCTTATTAATCATCGATGTTTATCTCGAGTGTGTTAACAATAATTGATTTGTAGGAACGGGTAGAAGGATGAAACGGTGGTTGCTCGTTTTCTATTTTTCGTGTTTTTTTTTCTTTTTTTCTAACGAGTCAAGGATATTCGTCATATCTGTAATCGTCTACGGCGGAGAAAGAGAGAGAGAAGGGTGGGAGGTATTAGTCTGTCGTTTTTCATTCAAAGTTGCAACGAGGCAACGTTTTATCGAAACGTAGATCGGTATTCGCCGCAACCTCCGTCACCCGGGACATACTTTCTTATCGTCGACGGAGATAAGTGATTTATTAATGTTCCGATTCCCCGTGGCACGCGTATTAGACATTCGTTTCGAATCGACGGTATCGTTTTGCTGCGAGCACGATAACGGATGCATTCCGTCATGGATACATGCAACACGATCGCTTATATTGTTCGTGATTCTATTCTTTCAGAAATATCATCTAGTCTCTGATTAATCATCCATTTTTTGTTCTCGTCTCGTCTATTTCGAAGTGCGTTCACGGTATTTGTACATACATAAATACAAAACATAGCTCGTATTAACGAGAGTGAAAGTGTTCAAATGCGTGGCTATCTCACGAAACGCGATGACGAAAAGCGGCTCGAGTTCACAGGGACTTTCGGAATATTTTTATCGGGGTCGCAAACGAAAATAAAGTTCTTTCTATCGCAGAAATTGGCCACGATCCAAAAGAGATTCCCGAGATGAAAGTAGTTGGGAGAAGCAGCGGCAACGATGCGTCTCTCGCGGGAACGACGCCCGGCGTCCCGACGTGGTCGATATACGTGCAATCGTGTAATAAAAATTTTCCAACGGCTTCCGCTTGTAAACCATCCGACTTGGCAAATACATACGACGTTGTATCCCGCTGTGCTGTCAAAATAAGCGAACACTTTTTTATTCGGTCGGTGAGGAACCACTTGAACGTATAACTTTGGCATTTATATTCACGAAGCGGAATTTCCGCCAGAGATCTTCTTCTTTTTCTTCGTCATCGTCATCGTCATCGCGGTGGCAGTGTAAACATTTTCGTTACGATTTCACTTGACAGCGGGCACACGTGTTGCGGCCATTCGATTACGGTCTAATTCGTGCGACATGTGTAGTGGTAGTAGTAGTAGACGAACCGTCCGGAACGTCAGCTTATCTCTCGTGATGTCAGACCGCGGATGACCCTGAAGCGAATGAAAATTAGGCCCCGATGAGCGAGTCGAAAAAAAATGCGCGATGACGTAATCACAAAAAACCTGACGCATTAATAAAACATTCGCGTAACATTTCCCGGAATTGATTTTACATTCAAATGGCCGACCGGGAAAGGAATACGGAGAGATAAAGAGAAAGAAAGAAGAAGAGAGAAAGAGGAAGATGAAGAGAGGAAGAAAAAAACAGGTTTTCGGAAATCAATTATTACCTGCGACCCATTTAGATATACATATACATACACACCTTCGAATAACGTCTTTCTACTTTAATTTTCATATACGCGGGTTTTTACTTCTTTTCGCGATGTGTCGCTTGTTTGGCGTGCTTATCGCGGTTGACACGATTTTTTTTAATTTATCGGCCGGTTCGTTAACTTTTTGCGAGACCGTTCGACGAATGGCGTAAGCACGATGTTTGCGAACCGGCGTAAACTGTGAAATTAGTAGGACACGGCGTGGCGGCATTTAGATTAACGCGACGTTTCGCTTAAACAGCGAAACTCGATTCCCCGAGAACTGTGAAACCCCCTATCGGATGTGCTTGTCAGTCCGTTCGTTCTTTTTATGGCACCACCGCTGACATTCTACTTCTTTCCCATTCCTTTCTTTTTTTATTTCTTTTTTCTTATACATACTTACTTCCCCCCCGACCGTTACCCAGCGACAGGCTGAATTTTAATTGCGGAACTCGGTGAATCACGCGCCCCGACACTTTGAGTTTGTCCTAGTAAATCGGTCGATTCGAGCGTTAGTCATAGATCATAATAAATTTATCATCGATGAATCGAAGTACGGAGCTCTCCTTTTCTTTGTTCTTTCTCTCCCTCTTCTCTCTCTCTCTTTCTGTTTCTCTCTTTTCTTTCTTTTCTATCTCCGTGTGTCTCTTTCCCTTCTTCCACAGTTTCATATGGGTGGTCCAACGAACCAGACCACGGAATAACTTACGCGTACGTGACCAGCCACGCCGAGCCACTTTCGATGATTCATTCAATGATCTTCATCTTCGACGCCCGGCTGTCTCCCACAAAACTCTCCGTCGATTAATCGGTACACGACAAACAGAATCACCGTCGCCGGATGCGTCTCACCAGAATGCCAGTGTTTCTCAATCCGGTGACAATTTCACCGTTTACTTTTCTCATTCATAACTTATCATTCATAAGTTTACATATCACATGAATAGATTGTTAATTAATTAGAAACAAGATCATTCCTTTTTGGAGTCAAAGACATCGCAATAGTTTTGGAGCAAAACCAACGGGGAAATATAGTAATTAAATTGAATTAAATTCATAGCGTATTGCCGTAAAAATGACAAAAAAAAATTCAAAGAGATATCAATGAGATATTTGAGTCCCGTGTGAAATGTCGTAGGTTTCTTCACGACGGGGAGGCATTTCGTATGCTAAGATCTCGCCGAGCATTCCGAGAGCCGCGAAATACACTCCTAGATCCTCGACCGTGATGGATCTCGATCCCGAATTCCGTGCGATTTTCTACGGTATTCCCGGCCGACCCGCGTTCTTTCCTCTCCTTTCATTATCCGCGGAATGTCTTCCACTGTTCGAGGAAGTCCGCTAAATTCGGTTCCACTGCGTCTCTCTTTCCCGACGGTGTAATTCGAGTGTGCTCGAGGAACTCGGCTGGCTAATTCGGTGGTCGGAATGATAGATATAGGTCTAAGATATAAGTAACCCTAAGTTTATATCGATAAGATAGTTAATAACTATTGTAATTTCCATAGATATTAATTAAATAGTTGACACGTTTCAAACTATTCAAATAGAGCACTAAGACACTTTTGTTTACTATTATAGTTAGACGAATTTGTTAATAAATAGGGTGAGATTAAGACCAATTTTTATTCTCAACAATTCACTCTACTAACACGAGAAAATGAACACAGTAAAATAGATCCGTGTTCCGTGCCATCGAATCGGATGTAAAAGGTGTCGCGTGCACTTTGACACCGTTCAATGGCGAAGGCAATGAGATCATCCAGAAATTCTCCGGGGTACAGTTCCTGGTCATTAACAGGGAGAAGGTGCAACGCCTGCATGACATCATCTGGTATTCACGCCTAGCAGAACACGACACAGAGCCGCCGACACTCCTTAGAAAGTCTTCAGGGTAAATAAATGCCGGGAAATTTATTTATCCGCGCTCTTCTGGCTGCCGGCACCGATAAATCTATTTCCGAGAGAGGGGAACAGTACTTTATGTCGTACATATATATCGCTGAATAGATCTACGAGAGGACAATGCCCGTGGTTACCATGGTGAATTAACGCTCGTTGAATTTACACGATTATACTTTCGATTCTCTATTAATATCCCTTTAATTTCCATCCTGATGACTAACAACCACGATAAGTATATACATATACTCTCAGGTATTTCCATAGAGATTCAACCATTGATACGAAGGAAAGATATCGAGAGTCTGCAGAACAAATCTGAATAAAAACTACAATTGTGTCCATCCAGTAACTCGAACTCGATCAAACGGATCCGGATCGTCATCGATGACGGGCAAACGAACCGTGCAACTATCTCGATGACGGTTCGACGTGTCTGTATGTATTCATACACGTGCAAAACGACGATAGTATATGTGTCGGTGATTCGCGTCGCGGACGCTTAATTAACCGCGTTCGCAATTCATGGGCGTGGACGCGTTCCGAGGCGAATCGGCCGGCGCGTAACGCGGGAACTCGTCGACGTTCGTTTGAAAAGGTGCCACCTTTCCACGTCGACCTTTCAATCACGGTGGACGTCCTCAGACAGTTCAGTGAACCGCAAACACGAGCGACGCATGAAACATGTGCGCTGGTTTCCGTGGAACCTGCGCACGTGCCACCCTTCCAGTTTCGACTTTCATATTTTCCGTATGAATTATCAGCCATAGACCAGCTTGTTACGATGGACTCTCGTTAACAATCACCCTGAGGTTTATTCGTGACGATAAGAACGATTATGTAATGCGAAGGTAACAGGAACACCAGTATAAAAACAACAGTCTTTTTACCTCTACAGTAGCAAAGGTGTTACAATAAACTTTAAATATGACGTCATCATAGGCTTACAGTGTCACAGTCACAATTGTAGAAATGTTAAAAGCTCCCTGTAACTTTCCTTTTCCTAGACGTTTCTCACCCCACAACCCATTCGCTGGAAAGTTACCGGGTGACCACTGGCTGAAAGAATGCCGACGTCGGTTTCTATTATTTCTCCGCGAGAAAAAAAAACGACGTGTCGCGGTCGAACAGCTACAAACGTATCCGGCGTCGTCGCTACGTATGGCGGTGCTGAATGAACGTGCAGAATAGCGTAGTATTTTTGTTGTTGCCACTCGGCCGAGGAGTTTCTCGTACCGGTCTAAGGAGACGGTGGCGACGGCGGTGGTGGTGGTGGTGGGGAAAGGTGGATTCGTTCATACAAGGTGGTTTTCATTGAAAGAACTCGTTCCGCGGGCCAAATAGGGTCACTCCATTCATCCAAAGACGGTGCGATCAGACGCGGAATACACTATTAACGACAACGGGAACCGATCGCTAGGAAATGTCGAACTCATAAACAATACACACCCTTGTGTTCTCTCATCAACTTAGACAATAATATCACTATATCATAGAATTCTATCAAATAACGTCACCTCCAAATTTCTCTGTTGATTCGATCAAAATTTTCATTGGTCTTCCACGCAAATCGAAACGGTAATGCCATTCTGATTGAAGATTCTAATTAGAACCGTACCGACGAGAGATATGCGCAAGGAGAGCCGGTCCGCTCCAAACGTGGCCGCGTACTATTAATATTCATCTATGTACAACGTTAAAGACGGCCGTATGTGTGTTACATGTATAAGAGAGCCGGTGTCGGTAGCACGATGACGTTATAATAGGATCCGATTATCAAGCGGTCGCATAGACGACGTCCGTTAAACGACGAGTTTCGACGTGGCGGCTGGTTGCATTTTGAAGCGGGTCAACTATTTTTATCCCACGCAACCGACGTTCTCCCGGTCGTTGTTCATTCGACGTATGTACTACGGCTCCTCTTCGGTTCTCGCCGAGTTCGTACGTGCTTAGTTTCTACTTGTCGCTCGTACGGGAGAATGATTCGCGCATGCACGTGTCGTCTAGCGTTCGACGGGTTCGTCATAACGACGGAGGATGATTTTGGGGAACGTATCAGCCCTCATCTGGCTTATAAACCCGAGTTACAGATGATTCTCTCTAGATTGTAGTTGTATTCCGTAAATATGTGATAAATTTATTCATTTTTTGGACTGAATATATTAAAAATTAACTACAAACTGTATCGATGTATCCCTGGAAATGTTAATAGCTTAACTGACAGGGCAATCGTGCTCCCATTTCACAGCGAGTTTTTTTTGACAGGATCTTTCTTGTCACTTTCCACGTGACATATGACATCAGTGACAAAGTACTGTTGTCACGTCTCACGTGACTTACGACCGTCAACGGTTCGAATCGTCGCGACTTCTTTGAAACACCCGCGACGATTCGCGCGCGAAAATTATTCGTCGGCAACCAAAGAACGTTGAGTGAAGAGGAGATATTCCCGAGGTGTCGTTTTCCCGACGGCGACGATCGAGCAAAAATTCTACGCGTATCGATGATTTATCGCGTATGCTCGTTACATACGAGCCGCCAGGTGTGCGCGAACCTGCGTTCGAAATAATTGGCAAAACGACGAGACACGTCCGCGTACGCCGCGGTCTTAAATCAACGGGAGGAATACTGTTAATCCTCGATCGATCACGTCCGTGATTCGTGATCGATCGGATGGGACGAAACAAAATGTCGGCTGAACCGTTTTCTAATCGAACGAACGATCGGACGGCGTGCTGTTAAAACACTTCGGTATCCGTGCAATTCGTATCGATAATAATTAGAGCTACAAGCCGGCCAATTTACGGGTTACCCTTATCGCTGGCGAGCAATTAACGATGATGGAATCGGCCCAAGCTGTTCTATCGATATTATTTGACCTTGCCCGCCTACCGTTGACGCCGACGGCACCGTAACGTCCACCACGACTACGTCATTTTTCACGATTACACCGCGTCGTAACACTCGTTGCAATTAATGGAGCCGGCAGATTCGTCGATAAGCTTGAAACACAACCTACGTGCGTTCGTTGAACAAAAAAAGAAAAAAACAAGACATTATAACCACGTGGGCAGGAAGGGAGGAAAACAGTGCTCGAATGTCATCGGTTAAAAGATAATTTATCACGATACTCGAGCACCGGACGATGAATAGAACGCGGTTTATAAAGTATTCGCTCTATCATCGTCGTGGCATCGTCTCCTAATAAGACAACGCCGCTCCATTGTTAATGAAAAAGAGATACACGCATGAAAGGTATCTCCCGCGCGCACTTGTAATCGTAAGACAATGTCGAGCGATGCATAAGTAATATACGGACCCGTTATCCGCGGGGATCCTCCGGCCGGAGAAACTTTTACACTTGTGGACCAGTTTCGAGCCGTCGGTTCCGGTGCGGTTTACTTGGTAGACAAGCATACGGGGAACGCATTAGATCCGAGAACATGCGACGACGATATCCTAAACGACACTACTTACTGCGACGGTGGAAGCCAAGTTTCGTTGAACGATATACGTATGTTTATCAAAATTTCGAAAGAAAGAAGACAATACATATTTCTTATTCACCCGTGTTATATAGATATTGGTAGTACTGAGTTTATATCGATAAGGAAGTTGTTATGAAATATAGTAATATCCATAGTGACATATGTACAATTACCAAATAGTTGAACTGGAGTGCTAACATAGTCTTGTTCACTATTATAGTTAGACGTAATAACACCGTTATAGCAAAAGGACGTATTTATTAATAAATGGTGTGATACTAAGTAAGACCAAGTCCAATCTCCATTCCTAACAATTCACTCCGCTAACAGCCCGAAATGTTCATCATTCGGTTTCGCGTGATCTAATTGATCGTTTGAACCATCACGGGCTCCAAGATGCTGGCGATAAACAACGGAACGTCGCCGTCTGCGCAGGGATAGAAAATCATTCGATCGCTATCTGGCGTTTATGTAAACGCGTTAATCGTTCTGTTTACCCCGTGGCATTGTCGTGCATTCCGAAAGGTATGTGTATATATAAACGTCGCGTCGTATCTGCGCGTTATATCGCGATAGGGACCGTGAGAAGATAATTAAAGTAATTAGATCGTAGACCCCGCATTGTTCACCGATTGCCCGATCTCTGAACTCGCTCGTTCGCTCGCGAACCTGCCCTCGCGTCCAGTTTTCCAACGCACCTTTTCAACCACGTGGTTTATGGCAACCATAATCGCCGCTTTCTTCAATCACCGGCGACACTTACGAGGCAATTATGCCAATTAATGTCCCCCTCCCCCTGAACGTAAAAGGAACTCACTTCGAAATGTCACTCGCGGTCGGGTTACGCATCCAATTACGCACAAAGAACGTTCTTGTTCTATCGACGATGTACATACTCGCCCCACGGCGATCGTAATAGATACAGATTTTTTTTTTTCTACCGAGAAGAAATACGTTTCCCTTGTGAATTTGATTTAAGATCGTTCGCGCAGAGGAGACTGTCGTCGAGATACGTCTTAAATTTCACAGAGATGAACGCGTAGGAATTTTCAATTAGCCATAACCGCCGGAAAACGAGCATTGTTCGACCGATGAACAACGCGAAAGGAGATTCATTTCTTTTGTCTTACGATCCAACGACTTAATGTAACACCGTGGAATGTTTGGCCCCGATGGTATTCCCTATGGTTCTTCGTCTATTTTTAGACGTCCACTCGACACTGCTTTCATGTAAATACGTATATAATACATTAGCTACCAGCGCATGCTTTCCCAGCGAAAGACACTTAATGAACGCCGGCCTTAACCCGATCCGATGGACACAAGAGTTTCATTTTCAACGGTTCGGAAATATTCTCTGACTAATCAGAAGTGTCAACCGATGACGCAACGTACGGTGCGTCTGATGCACGTCGAGGTGAAAACCTTTAGTCTTTCTTATCAAAGATTCGAACGGATTCTTAACACGTTGATTGTCATGGGGGTCACCGGTGACCGGCACTCAACTTGGCGGTAACCACTGGTGACCCGCGTAGCAATCTCTATTAATCGATAGAAAATGATAATTATAACAAATGTCAATAGTTATACATTTTTCGATACCACCATCGTTACTACAATGGTATAAAGAAATGAATGTACACTCTAATTATACACTAATATATACAGACTCAAAGTATACACATTGCAATCTTGCGAATCTATGGTGCTACTATAGGGAAACCATGAAAAATTCCTGTAAAAACTAACCCTTTTGAAACATCAACAAATCTAACAAATCAATAAATTTCAAATTCAGTGAATTAAAAAAGAAAGAACGAACCCCAGGAAACAACGGGAACCAGGAGTCGACGTTCGTACGTCACTAGGTCGTCCGGGTGTATTTATCCCCGTGTGGTCGTCGACGCGTATCGGGATGCTGGATCTTTCGCGCGTCGCCGCCGAAATAGCTAGCGACCGAAGATAGACGACTCTCTCTCTCTCTCTCTCTCTCTCTCTCTCCCTCTCTCTCGCGCGGTGTCTAGCTGGCAAATGTTAGTAAACCAAGTTGGAGAGTCTGCGGTGCGAGTGGGTCGTTGCTCTTCTCGACGAGCCCCGTATGCGGGACATGTTTCCGCCACCACCATGATCGTACGGGTTCCTGTTTCGCGTGATCGTGATTACTTGTACGAGATGAAACGTTAAATCCCCGTTGAAAGAACAAAACGAAACTTTGGCAACGCTCGGACAGACACTCCGGAACGTGGAAACGTAGCGGAATCTTGATAACTTTCCGTCTCTACACGTTGCACAGAATGAATGAAAAACGTGAATTTTTATCTGGACAGGAAATTTACTATCACGGCAATTCGATACCGGTGAGAACGTTGGGAAATACTTTTCACGTGACCCCATGCTGGTATTTCAGGGGAGAAAAAAGTTTTCATGGTATCCATGCGAACGTTCGTTCGTCGACGTCGGATCATGTTTATATGGAGTGTCAATCGCGACACGTTCGCCGGCGAGATTCTCGCGACGTCCGCGGCTTGTAAATCAGTCGGCAGAATGTCACTGATGAGAAACGACAAATTCGCGCGTGGGTCATTAATATTCGCCCGTGTGTCGCGGATTCTTGGAACGAGGTCTGAAAGTGTTGCGAAATTATTCGTCTGAATCGAACGCCGACCATCCGCCACATGAAAAGGGAGGGGGGGAGAGGGTTGAAAACGGGTTGTTTTTTCATTAGTCGAATTCGTCAAGAAAAATAAAAAAAATTTACCGGAGAAACACAGTGTTAGAGAACGATGTTACGGGATGCTAAACGAAACGTTGGAAAACCGTAACGAGGAAGCGAGCGTCCCTTTGAAGAACCCTCGGAATCCTTTGCGCAAAGCTGTACCGTGGCAAAACGTGCGAAAACGTGCAAAACGAGATTAGCAAGGCGGTGTCGCGTCTCCGTCGCTTTGAGGCCGACGCACAATAATTAACCGACTCGTCGCAGTCGGTGTAATAATTCCCATGGTTATTTCCACGGTGTTTATAAATTGGGCCACGTAGTTTCCGACTTTCTACGTCGACTACTACGTCGCCCGATACCAAGGCGTCGCGACGTTACCCGTAAACGTCGTTATTAGTCCTCTAATCCGTTATTACCGTCGTGTAATAATAATAACTTGTATCCTGGTAATATAATCATCGACATTACAGGCTCGCTGCACTTTCTTCGTGGTATACGTATAATATGTATGTACATAGTGGTACACGTTCACTTATACAGTACTTCTCATTAATCGTGCCGAGACGTTGATTCGTTTTCACGGACCTCCCCTTTTATTTTTCGTCAGCCACGCAGAAAAAAAGAGGATCCCGTTTAACGCCGCGTGTAATTAAACGCCGATGCCTTCCCGAGAAGTTCGCAACGTTGTAACGTGCCCATGCATCACGCGAAATGGCATTAACCGCACGAACGCACGCGTCTGTGATAAGCGTCGACGGATCAACCTGCGTACGTCAACTATCAGCCGACATGTCGTTAGAGTCCGTTGACGTTTGCGTTGAATTTCTCGAGCTTAGAAGTCACGTCTCGTCGTTGACGGATCGGATTGTAAATCAATGACTCTATGAATTTCGTAAAGATAACGAAGAAACTGATCGAAATGATGCTCGATGATTACGATAACGTTCGAGGATACGATTCGTCAGGACACGCGGGAAATTTACGGTTCGAGGATCGCTTATTACCATAACCAATCATTCCTCGATGATGGTTTACGTAATGGAAAAGATATTTTGTCACGTGTCGTATTTCTACGATGGCCACGGTAGTTTCTACGGTAAATCACCGAGTCGCTGTTAATCTATAATTAAACCATCGAACGTTCCCAAAGACGGATAGGAAGTGTGTTAATCATAATTCGATCGTTTCTCACTGTCAACCGAATCCTCGATTCGACGCTAATTAACTAATTATTTCTCCTATGGGTACAAATCGACCGTCGTCGAACGGGATAACGATTTTCGTGAATATTTTACGATTTCGTCGAGAAGACATCGGTTTGCAATATAGTAAATACATACATATATCGTAAAGACCTATCGATATCGAGTTGTCACGCGATCCTCTAGAAAGTCACGGTAAAAATCATCACCAAATCGATTATTTCCATTAAACGACACACTCAACATCCGGATGACACGCGTTCGATATTCACGCGCACGGAATATGAATCGTAAATCCGTGAAATCGACTTGACATTTCGGTTTGCGCAACTACGTCGACGCCGTTGCCATTAACTAACAGGACTTCGCCACTAATTCTCACCTTTCGATCCCCCCCGTCTCCGTTTACATTTTCCAACAAATTACAAAATAATAACCGACAATTTCCGCTATAATTTCTAATTAGCCGGGTTGCGTTGACGTACCCTTCGTCCCCACGGGATAACTTCTCCTCGCCTTATTTATTTTCCTTGCGAAATGTCAAAGGTAGACATTCCGCGGTTCGCAACGATAGATTCCGCGAGTTGGTAGCTGATAAACGACGCTCACGATTATTGTATTAATTTCAACGTCGGGCCGCGACATTAACGTTCACGCGACCAACGTGTACGTACAATACATATACATAACATAACATTTATTATGGTCGCCATGTTCGCCGCGTAGGAAGAACAAGTCTGCCCCGGGAAGACCGTGCTTGATTGTCACGTAACGAGCAAATTTAAATCTTTACAGACCGCGAGGTGTATCGTGTTACACGCACGATCCCGCGCGTGCATTTTAATTGAACGTAACAATAGGCGAGACGGTGCCCGGTGTAATCAACATCTTTCAGACGACGTCCGAGGCGGCCGCCTAATTAGTATGATTCAACGCCACGTGCATATACGTTTTCATTAACTACAAACCCGAAATAAACGTTTCGCGGAACGCGCGAATACATTTCCGCTTAAATGGCGAGGGTAATTAAATACGCTGAATTACGCGTTGATTTATACAGAAGTGTACGTACAGACGACAGCGACAAGGTTCGCGTGGGGCAATTTTATTTTTGAACGTGAAATAAATTCTACTTTCATTGAATTTATCGGGGGTGAACGCAAATATTGAGATTTTGGGACGATGTTAGGTTGGAATTTGATTTTAATAATGAATATTGTTAATTCGAGGTCTGTCAACGATCGAATACGATGGCAACCGGTCGTTTTTACTTATATATCGGAATAACTGCGTGTGATAAATGTGCGTGCACGCTCGTATCCTTGTTTAATTACAGCCTTGCAACGTTTATAGCTGCTTAATAGTCTTGTCTCCCGTTTTCCCTTTGTGCTGACCTTAAAGTCTTAGCGACGCCACGTGGGAAGTTTATTCTTTCATTACGAAACGACTTTACTGCGAGCGTTTATATGTTCCGGATACGGGCATGCTAAGTTTTTAATGTCCTTTGTAGCCGTCATCGATTCCGAACGACTTATTGAATTTTCCAGCCGGGTAATCAATTATCGCTTCGATTTATGTCCACTTTCGCAACGAAAGTATTTGCGTAACTTTGCCGTCGACGATGGGGTCCCCTGAAATCGACGTATGTACAACATACGCACATATTACATGCATAAGTGTATACGTGTAATGAGTCTTATTATTTGTTGCCCGGCAGGATAATCACTATGCGTCGCGCCGATCACGATACACAGGAATCCGTCATTTTTCTCGGCGGCGCTAAAAGCGAAATGTAAATTCGACGCGGGTATGAATTATTTACAAGATTACCCGGTAACACGGAATTATAATCGACAGGACGAGAAAAACCCGGAAATTAACTGTCAACCGCTGATGGATAGATGCAACTTAATCGCGATCGTGAAAAAAGATTTTATCTTACCGCCCCGATAAGTGCACTATTATGCTAATTAAAAAAAGAGAGAGAGAGACAGAGAGATAGATAAATAGAGAGAATTAAAATGACTCAACCGTGTACCAGTCGCGACATATTATAATTATCTTCTGTTAAGAGGCGTCGGGGAAAAAAACATCGTTGTAATAAAATCCATTAAGTAACGGCCCGACAGGATGCGATAATTCTTTTTTTTTTCTCTTCTTCTTCTTATTCCTCGCTGTTTGAAATTCCCCGCGTGTTATTGGGTCACTTTCCACGGGAGCGTTGGAGGAAGCCGGTAAACGTAAAGTCATATAGACGGATAAATATTGGATATACGTGCGAGCACATAATGTATAAGTATCATAAAGTAGGGTCGAGGTGTACGCAGAGTAAACACACGTCGGAACATCTATGTAAACACGTTCGGGCCACCGGCCGAAAACACGTGTTTTCTGGAAGCTGGTGAACGGCTATTCCCCGTGGATAGATGGTTGCCGATGGGGAAAAACTTTGAAAGGGGGAAATCTTCGATGCTTACGACGCTCGCGTCGCCTTATCGACGGATCGCGTCATCCGGCGCCGGCACGCGTGCAGATTTTCGAAATTATATGTTATTACGAGCCCGGATTTATCGATCGTATCTCTCGATACTTGATACCCGTTCTGCATCTTTCGTCTCGACTCATTACGTATTCACGTGTTTACCGTGACGATTGATCGAAACGGAGAAACAGACAGTCGATGTAGGAGACACGGATTATCTAGATATAAATATGTGTATATGTATATACATACATACAGAGTATGGAAAATAGGATATCCGAGTGTTCGGATGCTGGGAAAATTATGGAGATTATCGGACAGCTATAGGTGCGGTTCTATAAGTGTTTCCATAATTACAGTTGTAATTGATAGTTTCGGTAGGTTCGATGGTTGGTATCCTATTATTTTTTTTCTTCCCCCGACGACGCTTGTTTTTACATTTTCATGCGACACTTCGATTGCCATGATATTAGCCGTTGGCTTCTAGTCGATGTAAATTTGTCGTTAGACTTTAATTATCGCTCGACGCTGCTAATGATAGGTATCGCAGATAATATCTGCCAACGATAATGAGAGTATACCACCGCTGGTAATGTCTATTAATTTACAAACATACACCGTGCGAACGTTAAGTGTGTTCGTCGAGTTTTGCAAAAATTTCAAAGTTTCCCGCTGTTTTTTCCTAATCGCGAGTGTTACTTAACGACGTGTAACGCGGACCTCGTAATTTACAATGTTTCTACAAACATTCTAATTCCACATAGCGATCATTTTTCTTTCTTTTTTTTTGCCACTTTATCACCGCGACTTTCGTTTCATTTAATATCCAGCTCGAATCATGATTCGACGGTTTGAGAACGCCGTTACTAAAGCGTCGTCCATTAAATCCGCCTTTACGACGTCGACGACAACGTCGACACTGTGTGTGTGTATACATACACATATATATATGCGTCGCGACGACTTTCCACCGGCGTTTCGCGTCGTCGCCCACGGATTTGATCGCGGCGACATTCACCTGTCGATACCGGCCCGTCATTCGATATAATAATTATCGAATGTCCATATGTATGTAAGTATGTATGTATGTATGCACGTGCGAACGACGGGCGCGGCTAATCAGGCCGCGCAAATTGCACGAATTACACCGAGCCGCGTGCACTTTACAAGTCGCACGGGATAAATTGGCTTACGTATCGCGCGTTATACGGGATAATTACCAGACAACGACTACTGGAGAACGAGTCGAATAAATCACACTTTACGACGCCGCGGAAGAAACGACCCGTTTTCGCGCGTACGACATATTAAAATGACGTTTCATACACACACTCTGTATTGCTAAGGTATTTCTTCGTAGACGATGAAAAATTTTACCACTCTCCAGGGGTATGCGAATTTTTTTTTTTTCGCATAATGTAGAGAATCAATTTTCCGCGGCTACGGGTATCTAATAAATATTCCGAGAATTCGGATTGAAATTCCTGAGGTTCGCCATATAAGGCACAGGGATGTATGTATGTATGTATGTATGTATCGAGTTATTTTTATGCTCCTGTAAAAATGTCGGAATTATATTCGTGACGTACGACCGGGGGTTAGTTCATTGTACGTCGTTTAACGTATCGTTGGGGGGTGGGCCCGTTTAAAATTCAGTGAACGATGACAATTTAAAGACGTTAAATCTCGTCGTTGGTTCCGTGAATCGATGGCGACAGTAGACCTATAACGTAGTAACAAGGGCCAATGAGCGTGGCCCTACCGTCGTAAATTCAACGGGGCACCCACGTTGTGGTACATCATGTAAATCGGTCGGAACGGCCCTGTGCTGCGGGAATGTGCCCGGAATGTCACGTCATCGCGGGAATGAGGGACGTGTAACATTCTCGTTTCGAGACGCTTCATGAAAGCAAATTAAATCCTTAACCCTTCTAATACCCGTGACCCGATTTATCGGCTTTTGCAAGCTGGGAAATACCTCCATCGGCATTTTTAAAAAATCACCAATATTTAAGGACAAAGGTAATACGTTCGACTTAAAGTCAAAAGTGTTTTTTACGCGGTAATAAAAAGAAAATGTAAAACGAAACACATTATCTTACAAAAGCACCGAAGGTATTTCGAACTTTATGAATTTTAAACGTTTGATCGATTGCGAAAAAGTTTACCACAAAAAATTACACAAATTTCAAGTGGAACGCGTTCGAGTTGTTCTCCGGAGACAAAGAGTGAGCTTTCCATAGTTTCCAGAGAAATTACGGCGGCCAATTGAGCGATTAATTTTATGGTAATGACCGAGACGAGCGTCGCTCACGTCGGTGCCCCGGAACATAAAGGTTCTTTATGGCGTACGTTACACCGAAGAAGAAGCTTTCGTTCGTCTCTGTAGCGAACTATTCCTCGGCCACCCAAGGTTATTCTGGATCATTCATGCATCCCACGAGAGTAACGATCCATCGCAGGAAGTATTAAGGAACGACACGATTTTAATTCTTTTTATTAGGTCGAATCACAATTATAGCACCCGACGTACCGTGTCCTCGTCAAAGAGATAAAGAGAAAGAAATAGTATGCATGAATATGTCTCTCCCTGTGTGTATGTGTACCTCTACGAATTTAGAAGGGCGATTTCAAAGGTTTCGTTCTACTATAAATAAAATTACATTGTACTAAACGTTGCCCGGGCACAGTTCGCGTGATTTACGAACGTTTCGGCTCGTTAAGCGGCGGGGTTCCCATTCGCGGTGGCATTTTTCAGCGGGACATTGTGTTTCCACGGGTATTTTCCCATTCGAACGCGCGATTTCCGTTTTTCCGGGAAATTAATTCGTACCGTAGTGTTATTCAACGATGTCCCGGCGACGTGACCGTCACAGAGAATCCGCAAGCTTCGCAGAAATAAGCTGGTCATCGTTCGAATTCCTCGGGCGGAAAAAAAGGTTTCCGGATTCTAATGGTCGACGCTGGTGCTAATCCGCCGAAGGAATGGAACGTCACGAGCACATCTTTTCACGTGGGGAACGTTTCCCGGCCGAAATAAGTATACATTGTTACCTGGTTTCCCCTGGGACGCTAACGTTCGTCAAGATTGCCCGGCAGAAAATTATGTTTCGATAACGGACACGGAGAAGGGATGAAGGAGAGAGAGAGAGAGAGAAAAAAGATGGATGAATAGACGAGAGATGCGAACGGGAACCTTAATGGTCCTGCGAGTCCTGATAACAGCAACCCCATTAAGGTTTCAGCGCGAGCGCACGATTACGCTAAGGCAAACAGGCCTTTTCACCTTTTTCTCCGCCACTTAGATCTCATATCCGTCCATCCGGGCTAGGTTCTTCTTCTTCTGTATTTTTTAGTTTGTTACTTTTGTTTTCTTATAATAACTTCATCCCCGTGCAAGCATATTAACCCGTGCCAGGAAGGTGGTAACGTGTTATTTAACCGATCGCACGTCCCGCGGGACGAAATTGCTTCCCGCCGTTTCTCCGGCGGATTTAATGGAAACCCGTGGAATGTCGACGGGGCCCCGTAGAACCACAGTGTAAACAGAATTAACGCCTTGATAGGCGGCCCGGTTGTCGGACGTTACGAAATAAAAAAAGAAGAAAAAAAAATAGAGAGAATAAAAAAGAGAGAAAAGGTACGTGTCCGGCTTCGATGCCAGCTGCCCGAGAAAATCATTGATTAAACCTTCGCCGCGTAATTTAATATTTCGAAATCTCCCGGTTTTCCCGCGGGACCCGAGGGAAATTAATCGAGACGGACGGGTTTAATCAACGAACGACGCAAACGTAACGAACCGAACGCGTTTCTACGTGCAATCACAAACGGTACATACATACATACATACATACATTTGGACGTCGACGGCGAACAGGTTTGGCTCGTCAACGACGGAACATATTTTTGGAACCCGTCACTATACAACCTAACTCGAGGATACACGAATCTTGGAGGTCCTCCAAACGTACACGAGGATGACATGAATTTCATGGAAAAATAATCCCCTCTTATCGATATTATCCATCGATGACAAAATTTTACCGTTTAACAAGATTCATTCACCGACTTCTAATTCGTGTAATCAATTTAATTGGCATTCCAATGTACCTGGAATTGCTCCAAATACGCTGGTAGGCAACCGCGACTTGTCTCGAGAAAGTTATTTAATAAGAGACTTTATTTTTATCGTACGCGGTCGTTACGTCACGACATTATAAATTTCCACGTGTATGACGAACGTTCGAAGTCCCTCGGGAAATTATACGGCAAAATCTCGTCGAATTTGCGGTCAGTCATGCTGAATGATACCGCGAGCGTCACGTTTAACGAGTATTTCACGCTCCACCGTGGATTTGATCTTGGCGGTGTTCCAATACGTCCAGATCCGTGTGCCGCGGATGCTCGCCGACTGCGAATACCCCATCTGCGAGACAATTCTCGTTGCAGACGTTGTTCCAGGAATTAATTAGCCTATACTCGCTCGCTCGCGGGGCGAACTCGGGCCGCCGAGTGTTCCGCAAAGCGAGATGAACTTGCCGGCGAAATTCGTGACTCAGCCGATTAACGCGGATCAAATTGAACGCGAAACACGTCGTGACTTTACGAAGAACCACCGGAAAACAGGGGAAACGTTACGCGGGAAAACACGTTCACGTGAATCCGCTTGAACGAACGTGGAAACTTGACTTTACGCGATGTTTAGGTACGTATTATATGTATGAATGTGTGTGTGTGTAGTTGCTAACTTGAGCCAATATCCTACAATAATTTTTGGCCGGATTCCACCGTGATTACAGAATGACTAGCCGCGACCTTCTGTTAGGTTAATTTTGCGTTTCTTGGAAATCGAAGACCGCGAATTAACGTTGATTTCAAAGGGCGATGGGAATTCGCCGAACGATAGACAGAAAAATGGAGCTGGTATAAGTTAACCAGTGTATACGTAAATAATTTGTTTAATAATAAAAGCACCTGGATTCGAGCCCACTGTTTAGCAACTAAGTGTCCGCATAGAGCGGTTACAGTCATTCCTATTTGTACCTCTGTAATTCACGTACATACGTCTTCCCTTTTGATTCATGAGACGCGACACAAAGCGAAAGATAACTCGAGTCGCGTCGTTCAAATCTTCCGTGACTGTTTCCTGCGGTTTTTTCGTCGTCGATAATAAAACGTCATAGCTCGTCCATTTATCGTGCCCTTGTTCCTACCAATTTACGGATGGGTCGTTGTTTCATCGTCGGCTATCTCGTACGGTGTTACAGGGCTTACTAATTGGAGTTTAAACATCGCTATTAAGAAGGGCGAAGCGTGAATTTAGCGTAACGCGAATAAAACGTTCAAAGCCCGCCGAAAGTTATACGTACCGGGTAGTGACGCAGAATTTTCGGGAATCCGGGTTATTTCCGTCGGTTCGTTAATTCCAAGGGACTCACTGAATCCGTTTTAACGACGACGCGACAAGTGTCGCGTGAATCATCGGGTCACTAGGTTCGTAGGTTCGTTCGGCGAGTTATCGATGTCGGCCTGCCGACGTTGTCGTTCGTCACGGTGTACATACGTGCGTACGTACTCCGTTATTATTCGAAACACCACGCGGAGATTGGAATTATCTGACAACGGGACAAAGTACTTCTTTCCGTGTGAGTTAGTCTGACCAACTCCGTTCTTAGTTAATGTCGAAAAAATTGTGGAAATGGTGAGAGAGATTTACGATATCGTCCGGAATAGTTCGCTATCTTATTTGCCGTGAAATTACGTATTCAAAATGATCTTGAGCGTTTTAGTATCTCTAGAGTTACGGAAATGGCGAGCAAATGTCGAAGATCGTGAAAAATCGTCAAATTATGGCAGTTTTTTGGTCGGCATTTGCTCAATTTTTGAGATAGCGACCTGAAACTTGTACCATTGTTTTAGTTAGGAAATTCTACGCCAGAACAACGTATAATAGTTGTACTTTTCGAAAATTTAATTTTTCGCAAAAATCTGAAGGGGGTAGGTCAGGATTTTTTGCGATTTTCGTAAATCGGCCGCCATTTCCGTAATTTTTGAGCTATTAAAATGATCCAGGGCGTTTTGGAAGCGGAATCCGAAGCGGAATAAGCCAGTGAAAGAATCATTTTGATATCTCAAAAATTGTGAAAATGACGAAGGAATTACGAAAATCGCAAAAAATCCTGACCTACCCCCTTCAGATTTTTGCGAAAAATTAAATTTTCGAAAAGTACAACTATTATACGTTGTTCTGGCGTAGAATTTCCTAACTAAAACAATGGTACAAGTTTCAGGTCGCTATCTTTAAAATTGAGCAAATGCCGACCAAAAAACTGCCATAATTTGACGATTTTTTGCGATTTTCGTAATTTCTTCGTCTTTTCCGCAATTTTTGAGATATCAAAATGATCCAGGACGTTTTAAACGCGGATTCGGAAGCCGAATAAGTCAGTCAAAGATTCCGTTCGATATCTAAAAATTTGCGGAAATGACGAAGAAATTACGAAAATCGCAAAAAATCGTCAAATTATGGCAGTTTTTTGGTCGGCATTTGCTCAATTTTAAAGATAGCGACCTGAAACTTGTACCATTGTTTTAGTTAGGAAATTCTACGCCAGAACAACGTATAATAGTTGTACTTTTCGAAAATTTAATTTTTCGCAAAAATCTGAAGGGGGTAGGTCAGGATTTTTTGCGATTTTCGTAATTCCTTCGTCATTTTCACAATTTTTGAGATATCAAAATGATTCTTTCACTGGCTTATTCCGCTTCGGATTCCGCTTCCAAAACGCCCTGGATCATTTTAATAGCTCAAAAATTACGGAAATGGCGGCCGATTTACGAAAATCGCAAAAAATCCTGACCTACCCCCTTCAGATTTTTGCGAAAAATTAAATTTTCGAAAAGTACAACTATTATACGTTGTTCTGCCGTAGAATTTCCTAACTAAAACAATGGTACAAGTTTCAGGTCGCTATCTTTAAAATTGAGCGAATGCCGACCGAAAAACTGTTTGAAATTCTTGTATAGGTCAGGATTTTTTGCGATTTTACATTTTTGCCTGCCATTTTCCCAGTCTTTCAGATATCGACCTGAATCTTTCACCACCAACCTTATTCGGCCTCAAATTACGTCTCCAAAACGTTCTCCATCATTTCTCCAATCGTAGCGATTTACCGAGTGAATTCGGGGCGACTGTCTTTCGGATGCCTCTCGCCTTTCTCGACGAAATTTCGCGGGAGCCTCTCCGTAACTTTCAACGTCGCCGTCTCGCTCTCCAAGCTCAATTTACAAACGTATGTATCACTATATTTTAGTAGAACGTTGAAATTCAGCGGAAAATTTCCAAACGCAGAAATTTCGAACGTCGAACAATCGTACGTCGATGGTGGGGGCTCTTGATAGCTTTCCATTTCCAGGAATTCTTCGCTCTGCGTGCCCCGAAAAGTTCTCCAAACTCCGCTGTATGTACCGTTATTATCGACGATTACGTCACACTTTCACCTGTCGAATTTCGCGAGAATTTAACGCGCCGGCGAACGAGCTTCCGCGGACAAGCTTTACGGCGGATTTATGGATGTTCCTCTCACGGTCAGGTGGTAAAGTCGTTTCTTAATACGGCACGGGGGCCCGTTTCGGCGAAACACTCGGGAATCCGGCTGGCCGCGTCGCTACGCGAAGAAAGTGAAGGAGCCGACGAGAAAGACAGAGAAACAGAGAGAGAGAGAGAGAAAGAGAGAAATAGAGATGCTGGAGAAGCCAAGAGAAGATGCAGAGAACATGTTCGAGGAGCACGAAGTGCATTTCACGTAAACAGCAATTCTACGAACTCTATCGGCTGTTTACGAAGAGAGAGAAAGGGAGACAGAGAGAAAGAGAGAGGGACAGATAGAGGGAGAGAGAAAGAAACGGAAAGAGAGACGGCAGCTCGTTAAAACGAATTACAATTCCCTCTGGCACTTTCAGAGTTGGAGGTGACGACCTACACCGTGATCTATGGATCTCGTTCGCGCTGCCCGTGGATCCCGTTGACGAATTGCCCTCTCTGTTCCCTTATCGCTTACTCCGGGCTTCTGGAATTCAATTTACGATTGCGTATCGTCCGCCGACGATTCTACAATACAATGACAACGAGAACGCTGTGTCTTATTTACGAGCGGTTTCGCGCGTCGTTATTACAATTATCCGTATGTTTTTTTTTTTTTTTTTTTAATTACCACGCTATAGTGTGAGTAATTTTTTTTTTCTTCCTGCGACCGATACCGAAGACAAAAGGAAGATGCAAGATCGACGTAACAATTCGCGCGTCGTGGGGTTCCGCGATACGTATCAATTGGGACTCTATGATAGAAGGAAGTGGTCTATTATCCAACTACCGATAACAAGCGTAATTGCACTTAGCATCGAAGGCAATTATTAGATATCAGATTCCCTGGTAAAAAGCCCCCGGTGGGGAGATTAGAGAACTGGTAGCCACGTACAGTTTCTTATTCTCTGGTTTATGAGCTATTAACACCTTCGCTCTCTGACCGTAATCATTTCCCAGGTTGACCGGTTGATTCGCTAACGAGGCGGTATCTCACACGCGTATACATATTATACATGTACTCGCCCGATTCCGAAAAGGGTCACGATTTTTTTCGTTTTAAAACATTTTTACGACAACCGAGAGTCGTAAAGATTTCCCGCGTAATTGTCATTCGAAATTCAAGTCTCGCTTTACATGTTCGGTGTAATATAATTGTATTTATTACACAGCCGACATTAAGATACCGTTATCCGGCCGTAACAGATCTCTGTATTTGATCGATCATTCAACGTACCGCGTAGCAATGATCTCATTAATCGAGGTCTACGTCTAACCTTTAATACATCGCTCGCGATGTTTTCTTCGAGAGGTAGGTCATGTTAGATCAATTGCATAGTCCATCCGTAACGTGCACATATGTACTCGCTTTATATTATACTTTATGTTCCTAGGAGAATATACACCGATGGGGTAAAAAAGAAACCAAAAAAAACAGTAACACACATATACACACACACAGACACGAGTCGTTACATCCAGAACAAATGATTAATGGCTAGACGATCATTGGCTATATTTATCTATCGAACGTGATAATTTTCTCGTGTACCAGAAAACACTTGTGCCTTGAATAGACGCACACTTCCCTACGCTTCTTATCTTCCAGTCTTATCGCGTCGTAATGCAATTAGACGCTCTTTGACCTCGCATAATCGACTGGCTTGTACTCGCACCAAAATTCGCGGTATTGCAGAATTCGAGAAAAGTCAGCATGGGAAAGTACCCACTCGACTATCGAACTCTCGATTCCCAATGTTACGTACACAAAGCGTGATTTATTTACGATCAACGATTACGATCAACGTTCCGATCACGTTTCCGGCCATCGAGGTCCTCCTATAGTCCACTGCATTTCGCGAAAACTTACCGAAACCATTAATACGCTTACCCGTATGTATCGTGCGTGATCTGCGAACGAATTCACCGGCGGAGAACCACGGTAAGGCAACTGCACGTAGAATTGCTCAATTACCCGACGCAGCAATTCCACCGCGAACCGGCAGGTAGAAGTAAATCGCCGATGGAACGTGGCGGGTTTACCTTTGTAAAGTGGCGCAAAAAAAAAGAAGAACAGTCGAGCCACGATCGCGACGACAGCGGTCTTCGACTGGATTTTCCCTTTTTTTCTTATTTAATCCTCTTGTATCGAACGCACGGTAGCCACTGTGAGATTAACGTGTTAAACGGATCGAAGAGACTGCCTGCAATTCCGTTGAAATTACGGATAGTGCAGTAGAATTTCGCAAACAATCCCTCGATCACGTAAAAATACTTTCGATCGAGAAAAACCCAGACCTATAACACGTAAGTACGTATCTACTCTGTATTTTAGTTTAGTCCACGATTTATCACGTCTTTATACTTAATCCACGCGATGAGTCAGTGGTCTGCGTGTAGTACGTGGAAACCGAGCGGCGAATTTCTTGCGTGCCCCGAAGAGTAACTCACTCCGATCTCGTAAAATTGCATACGTTGCTATTTCGCGATGGATAACAGCTGCGAGGGGTTTTTCGAAGAATGCATCTGGCGAATTCGCGTATCTAGATCGGTGTGCGTAAACGGTTTCAGACTTTTTGGTTCTTTGGGATCGAGAAGAGAACGGGAGAGAGGGGTGGGGGGAAGATGAGAGGTTGTCCATTTAATTCGTCTGAGAGAAAACTCTGTGAGATAAAAATAATCCGCAACGATTCCCTGTCATTAATCAACAAGCAACTTTTGCGGCGTTAGGTTAATTATTCCCGTTTCGTTCGCGGAACCGACTTGGTTGCCGCACGGTTTTAGATCGCCGAAAGCTACCGCCCGACGAATTCCTGTCACGAGCAACGAGAACTCAGTTTTGATTGACAGTAACCGGACGGCCGATCGCCCCGGGTAATCCATTAACCGACGTTTGGATCACCGAAGTGCGAGTTATGGTAAGTGGATCGACGATGACAGCCACTATTTGACTCTGTCAAAGATTTCACTCTCTTCTACACCCCGTATTTACATTACATTACGCCCTACATATATTGTATATATCTGCTTATACGTCGTAAATTAGTCGACGGAGTAGATCCCAGCGTGGATAACTCGCTAATTAAATCCTGCGTATATGTATGTGTGTTATTTTTTCTCTTCTTTTAAATCATACACCATATGGTAGATTTCGGCGAACAATTTTTTCACGATCAAGTACTTAGAGGTAGCGGTTTAATTTACCCGATGACGATGACCAGCGACGTAGACGTCGGACGATGCGTAAGTTCCGACGAGTGAAAACGTACGCGGGGCTCTTTTGCCGTCTGCATTGCCAAGGTCGATCTAATCTTGGACCCCATAGGTAAGAGGAACCACCCGACGCAAAGCGACCAATGGAGATACTTATACCCGGGCGCCGACGTTAATAACGTCGACGAGAGCAGGTCGGTGGATAGGTGGATTGAAAACAGTTCTCGGAACCGTAGGTACTTAGGGGGAATCTTGACGAGCCGGTAGCAAAGGGCGGTCGACGATCATCGATAAGAATGACTCGGACGTAACGTGGTCGTCGTCGTCGTCGTCGTTGTCTCGGTGGGCGAAGTAGGTGTCTGGCACGATTCGTGCATCTCGGCGAACTCTATTGCCAAGGACGGCTCGCGAAAGGATATTTCAAGGCAAATCGGTGCGATCTTCTGCACCGATGCGTTTCGTGAAAGTCGATCGTCGAAGTTACCCGAGCGGAACGGACGATCGTTAAACTGTCCTGTAGATATTTCGACCGCGAAACGTACATTTCCTCCGTCAATCGTAGGTATATCGTACGTTTCAGTCTCTATGTTAAACGAAAATCTATAGGGAGGATGCGAGAGAACCGTGATCAAACTTTACATTGAGAATTCTACAACCGAAGGTTCTAACTTTAATGATATTTTCGTGGAAATAGTGTACGAAGGATACGTATCTGTCACAAGTGGTTAAAAATCATTCCTATTGGCAAGTGGACAATCACCCACGTTCGATTGTAAAAGTAACACCTGTCGTTTACCTGTCGCTCGGTGGAAATAGACGTACGTACATAAATTCCGTCTTTCTCTCGTTAAGTCGTCTATTTCACGATGTCGAGACTAAGATAAATACTTCGAGAGTATGTTAATCGTTCGTTTAAGCGATCGAAAAAGCATCGTTAACTCCTGCCGGCGGTTTTCACCAGCATCAGCGTATATTCATATTCAAGATTCCGCCGGGAATACATAAACCGGTGCATGATATTCCAAGGTGTCCGGTGTAAATAGTAGAAGCAACAGGGAGAGAATAAGGTCGATAGGAGTCGTCTCACGTGTTGCACGAACGAAACGTAGTCGGTAAAATCGTTCCGCGACGATCTTAATCTTTCGCAAGGTCGATACGTTCGAGGGGAACCCCAGGGCTAAGGTAGTCGAGTTTACGACTCTCTCGGTCACCGGCGATGCGATCGAAGTGCTAGACCACGAAGGGATTTCTTCGGCCAGATACCGAGACCGGCCGCCGGATCGATCACGGCCCCTCGATCCGTAGATCATGCAACACGTGGAGTGGTCGCGCACGACCGCAGAATTTCTTTCCGCGAGCACGAACGTAGCACGCGAACCGAATGACTTTGGGATTTATGTTCGCCACCAGGCCGTTATCAAGGTCGCGTGCGGAGATCCATCGATCCATCCGGGGATCCTCGATCCGACGGATCCAGGGGATCGAAAACTATTTGTTGTATATTTATCTAAATTTCGTTTAAATAGAATTCTTTTCTTATCAACTCATTTATACTATATACTGTGTATTATAGATCCTAAAGATTTATTTTGTATATCGATCGCTTTGTGTCTTGATATTACTATTTTCTACTAGACACACATGACCTTATTCTTTCCCGAGTTTTCAATGGAAACGAGGCAATCCGCTTTTCACGTCTCGCGGCGCAAGTGTCTGCCGCACACAGAGATCAAGGAAGAAAGAAAGATTTATGAAAGTATAGATCGACTCACCGTATTAGTGACGTCCGCCTGCATGCCTGAATCCTCGTCGACTCCAGCCTTGATCAGATCCTCGTCCTTCTCGTTGTCCGGTGCGTTCATGTACTCGTCGTAATCCTGCTCGAGACTCTTCGTCTTTGCCTGCGTATCGTTCGTCTTCGATCCTGTTTTCTTTTCCGATCTTTCGTTCCCTCTACCGATACTTGAAACATCTTTCGATAATTTACGTTCCGTCAGTGAATCGACGGATCTCGACGACGCATTTTCCGTCGGTTTTCTACCGGTGAAAACGGCAACGTTCGCCTTTGTCACATTTTGCCTGACGTGATCGTGAATGACCTTGGAAATATTTCGCGGTTCGTATCTAAAGTTTCCGAAAGCATCGCGTCTCATATATTTATCCATCTCGATATTCCTATAGTCCCTTTTCACGGTCGGCCTCGAGGTACTCGGATCGTCGTGCGTTAGTCTTCGGATAATATCGTCGTACGTTTTTAACGGTGGTTTTTTCTCGCTTTTATAAAAATCATTATCGAGTTCCTCGTCGTCGTCGTTCTCGTCCTCGTCGTCGGCCTCCTTCCAGATATCGTCCTCCTCGTCGTCCTTCTCCGTGTCGTTCAGACTATCCACGAGATCCTCGTAATCCATCGGTTCGTCGTTCCTCTGTCTGTTCTCCGTCCTTGGATACGTCGACCTGGAGTCCGTCGCGTTCGTTCTCTTTCTCCAGTCGTCGAATCGTTTCGTTTCCTCCGGCTGTTCAACGTGATACCTCTTTCTACCGTCGTTCCCTTTGCCCCTCCAGTCCCGTCTGGAATTGATCCTGTACTTCCTGCCGTTCCTCCACCACGCGTGATGTTTCACCTCGCCGACGTCGTCCTCGTCGTCGTCGTTGTTGTCCTCGTACCTGTGAGATCTCTCGTAGTCGAAATCATCCTGGCTCGCCTCGTAATCGAAATCCGTCGGTTCCCGGTTCCGCGAGTGATATCTTCGATGATTTCTCTGATCCTGTCTGGATCTGTGTCTCGAGGGATATCGAAAGGTATTTCTACGTCTGTCTTCCTCCTCCTCGCTGTACCATCCGCTGTTTCCACGGTAACCAGGTCTAGCGTGGTGATACCTTGGTGGATATCGCGGTTCGAACATCCGGCCGTGATAGGTGGATCTCGAACGCGGATAGGATCTCTCGTAATACGGTCTGGCATCGTAATCGTCGTCTTCCTGGTCGTCGCGATCCCCCGCGGAGTCGTCGTAGTCGGTGTCGTCCGACCAGGAAGACGGTCCCGGGAACAATCTCTCCGTTGGATCGTGATTCCGTCGGTTCGTCGAGGACGTTTCGTGCCTGTGCCTGTGACGGTGTCGGACGTCGGTCCCCGTGTCCTCGTGCTGATGGTACCTACCCTCGACCACGAACACGTAAGCCATCAGCAAGATGAACAATAGCAGTAGCCTTCTGTCGCGCGTCATTTCGTCTTGGAGAAACCGATTCTCAAGCAGCTTACATTATAACCAGCCAACGCGATCGTCCTTTCACACCGATCGTCGATCGATCGATCGATCTACGTTCGAGAAAATACGAGTGACAAAATGAAATCTAGATTAAATCGTTTCGTTTCACTGTGCCATAATTATTACGTTTAGGGACGACGCATGCCGACGCACGCGTAACAACACCTCTCACGATGATCCACGACCCGATCCTGCCACGATCGAGACATTAATGATCAACTTACGGTAGGTAAGGAGGATAATATGACACTCGGTTGAACGATATGTAATCGATCGAAATAATGGATCGATTATATTATTAGTCTTTCGACGTTTCGCGGGGGAAATCAACGTAACGGTGATCTGTTCACCGTTTGATCCACGTGGTGACCGTGGAACGGATAAGAAGAATGACGATCGATCGTGCGAACAACGTATGCGATCTCTATCCCTACGTTTGGCTGTATTCCAGTTCGATCTACTCCCCGCAGAACAGAGAGAACGAAGAAAAGAAAAGAAAAGAACCGAAGAAGATCCTTCACCGACCGTTAATTCGTCTCGTGAACAGAGATCGTTCACCGAATCCTGGACTCCGCTCACGTCTCGCGGTCTCTCGTTCTGTCTAGCGTTACCCAGGATGCCAGTACTCTCCCCTCCATGGTATACAACGTTAACTTCTCCCCCAGACAACGAACGAATCCGCGTGTCACTCTTATTATTATTATTACAATCGCACCAATTTTTCGTTCTTCGTGAAATCGATCATCGACAATCTATTCCCATTAGACTTTTCTCCTGGGAGATCCTGTTTCTTCTAGATCGCGTGCACTTTTCCCCGTGATCGAGACACAACCGGCAAAAGCACTTTCAGAAGTCCGGCAAGCGGAGATTCCACCGAATCGTATCGCGGACCGAATGTCGCGGGCGACTGAGGCCAGCCTCTCCGGCCGGCGGCCTGAGAGATCGCGGAACGCACTGCGCATGCGTGCGATATTCGTCTCCCCCTACCCGTCCCCCAGGCCACCTTTTCCCCTTACCTGCACCCGCCGCGTGCTGTTTTACGTACTCCCCTTGATGATGATGATGCGTCGGACAATAGATGCACCAGATGCATCGGTCTGCCTCGTCACCACCAGATCCTTCGAAAGGTATACATATACGTATTGTGTATCGTGTGCGAAAGGTGGACGTCTTACGATAAGAAACTGTCTCTCGGATATAACACGTGGATATAGTTTGATTATGTGTATGTATACGTATGCGAATTTATACTGTGCGAATGGAGGATATTCTAGGATAGGAAAAAGTCTGTCGGATATACTATAAAACATGTTGATCTATCCTGATGAAACGTGTGTACATGTATACATACTGTGATCCATTCGCACATTTTATGGTAAGAAAAAGTCTCTTGGATATAACACGTGGATGTACCCTGATTATAAAAGACGGTAAAAATCCTATCGACTATGCGTGCGGTAAGATTCTCTTTTTGTTGTTGTTGTTTTTTTTTAAATGGTTCTCGTTTAATACACTTTCCCGAGCCACTAAGCCGCGGCGAGGTAAGTGAGTGCCGTTTTATCTCGATCGAAGTGGAAACTAAACTTCTTTACGGTCGCGTATAATCTTGATCCGGAGTCTGTTACGTTCGAGTGAAATCACCCGAATGGGGATGAGTATTAAGTTATACACGCGGTATTATCTTTAAAACGTACACCTCCCTCCCCCCCCCCCCCCGGTTTCCTCGACCCGTTTTATCCGTATCCGTATCTGGTATACCGCGGTAGCTACATGTGTTTCGGTCACGCATCGCGCCCGATTATGTACTTGTACCGTCCCGATTTTACGATCGTCCCGGTGTGAGCGACAGTCCACCGGCTGCCCTTTTCGACGGCCAGCATCTTCCCCATTCACTTTCGCATCGCCATTCAGAGATGTTCGGTCCGAGGAACCGGCGGGCCACACCGGTACCACGAAATCCGGTCGACAGACGCATTGGAACGGAGGGAGAGGAGAGAAAATGAGAGAGAAAGAGAGAGAAAGAGAGTAGATAGGATCGCGATGTGCCGGTCGCAGCAACCGGTACAACGAGGACTGGTTTTTCGTCGCGTACGGAGGTCGTGAAATGCTTTTTGTCGCCCTTTTAAGCCGACCGCGGTGCGTACGATGATAAATAAACACGGTAGCCCCTCGCGGACGGCTTCCGCTCCGATTCGATCCGCGATACGAACGCGATCTATCGCGGCGATCGATCCCCCGGCTACGTCATCGGACCTTTTACCAATACGAACGGGGGCAGGATCGGAAGGAGGATGGGTCGCGTTACCGGGAGCCCTACCTGGACGTAAGTATCTCCTGTGTGCGAACTGCAGAAAGATCGATGAAGATAAGAACCACGTCGAAACAGAATTTCTACGATGAATGTGAATTTCGAATTTCTTTGACAACGTCACCGATGATGTCGTGGAAATATAATGTGTTCGTGTGTCATTGTCGAGAGTCGTAGATTGAAATTTCTAGTTTCTACAACTATAAATATGTTCCCGTGAAACGAAATTGATTTCACACAGATAAATTGGGTGGACATAGAAGACGTTCAGGTTTATGTATCGCGATCCACTGTATCATTCTCTCCCCTCTCGTGGTTCGTTCTAACTTTCACGTGGCTCGAGTTACCGATATTAATTTATACACATTTGTCAGAATTCACCGTGGCGAAACAAACGCGGGCCTCGTTAACGTCGCGGTGAAACTGACGATTAAATCGCCATCCGCTCTGGGAATTTTCGAGCTGGACCGACCGCGATGGAACGCGCGCGTAATCACTCCGGCGAGATAAATGAGGTGAGATCCCAGGTGAGAGGGACAGGGCAGATAAATAAATGACGCTCGAAGTTCGGCCGTGTAAGACACTCGCGTGGAATGCAATCGTTTACCGCTCGCGCCACGCTGGGGAAAATTTAAGTGGCACCGAGTCGACGCTCATGTTCCTAACAAATGTACCCGTTTATCGTGTTTATTTTGCTCGTCGATTACTCGCCACCTTCGTGTAAGAACTTTTATCCGCGAGAAGGAAGAAAGAGAGAGAGAGAGAGAGGGAGGGAAGATATAATACGAGAATAGCACAGATTTATATCGAACATCCGTGACAAATCTATTTATAACACTTGACGTACGGCGATAATATTTCTGCGATATTATTAAAAGACTTTCGGAATGATTCGTGCCGTTAGTAGGACAGCATTATATTTGGAAACGTACAATTAGATTTAAACGCGATAATTAATGCGGACACGCGTACGATACGGCGAATCGAACGTTCATAGATTCTTTCAATCTGTTCGCCAGAACGTTTCGGACAAAAGGCACTCTTTTCCCCGGGATGCGGTGAATTCCGACAAGTTTTTCACGGGCACGAAGTTAGATCAGTCACGCGGATTTAAAGCGTGTCTCTTTCGTGCCAGAAGACACATCCGAACGGCAGAGATTCGTTCTATTTCGAAGCGCCGGGTGTCGTTTCGAATATTCGTCGCGATTACCGTACGTCAAGAAAATTCAGTATCATCGCGGACGTTTCTCTAAATGATATCAGACCTCGTATAGTTTCTCGGCTAACTTCCTATTACACAATAGACATCGATTACGTCAGCCCGTAAGCCGAACCACTTACGATTCGTCGCGCGGTGCGTTGACACACGCTGTGGCGAACCGATCTGGACAAACTTTTGCCCAGGTTCACGCCGGGGGTTATCGTTGTAGATTATGCTTGTGGGTCACGTCGTCGTTTCATCACGAAACGTGAATTCGCGTTTGCATTGTGTCGCTCGTTCACTTTTGTTCCTCCCTGGAAACGTCGAAGGTGCGATTACCGACGTTAGTACAGTGGTTAATTATCATCGAAGTGTGCGCTTATATGTACGTGGAGAATCGTATTTTACCATGATACACGCATCTGCCAGTCGGCGATGCGAAGAACAAGGAATGCGTGTCGAAGTCCGATTGTGATAACCGGAATAACTTCTTCCGTCTTCAAGGACACTCGCAACCGCGACCCCTGACACCTTGCACTACGGCTACGACACCTCCCACGGTTCTCTTTCACCGCGTTACCTTGGCACGATGGACCTTCTGTGGAAAATATCTTTCGCGATCCGATCGAATCGTTATTGACGACGACGACGTCGAGTCGACATTAATATGTTTCTAATATCTGAATTTCACCCCCCGATTACAATTACGTTGTCTAATGGGGTGAATTTATTCTCGCAAGGTGTTTCACGATGTAACATATGTAAATGCGTTGGGATAGCTGTAAAAGATATCAGGGATAACGAGAGTGTAAATAGAAGGGAAGAAAAAAGAAGTAGGAATCTGTTTTTATGACACGTATCCTGTGTGTATAGTGGCAGGGCAAACACTGGCCATGGGAACCATTTATAATATCTCTGTTTGTCTAGCGGTATCTCTAATTTAGTAATTAAGTGGGAACGACGAGAGTTAATTTCTATGATTCCCGTCGTCGCGTACGAAGAAACCCGCGTTTACAAGCGAATCGAATGCACGCCGGATAAACGGTTAAATTTATCGGGACACGTATAATACACACACACACGTGTATCTAATTTTCTCATTTCGCGTTTTGCCGTGGAAATGCTTAAAGAACGCTACGTACGTGTTGCACGTACATACACGCATACGTACGTACATATGTTAGACGTCGGAAATTACTACTTCAAAGACTCACCGTCGTCAGTATGTGACGTTCCAATCTAACGATCCGCGGCATCGAAATTGTTCTCGTTTCCCCCTGTAGTCACGCGTCCCGCGAGATTATAATCGGAGTCACGTTTCTCCCGTGCTCGAAACGAAATTAGGAATTATTAACTCTCTCTTTATCATTTAAATACCGCGACGTACTCGACGAGAACACGCTCGATTACAAGAATCCTTTCTCCGGCGAAACTTCCGATCTTTTTCTCATAGAAACTTCACCGCGTGACACACACAAATATATACATATACACTAGTCTAACGATATACTCGACGGAAATTAGATTTCAGTTGCCGAGCATGTGTCTTAGGGTTCACCCATACTATACAACGGATTCACTTGAATTCCTGTTACCGTCCCGGAACCACGAGTGCATAAGTCAATAAAGGAACCGTCCGTATTCCACAACACGCGCCACCTGAGTAACCATTAATCCGTTGGATTAGAAATGGACCACCCACGACAGAGATTCCGGGCTTACCGTGGATCTGGCTTCCGTCATGGTTAAATCCCATGGTCCGTGGTACTTGCACCAGCTTACCGGATCTTTTGTATAAAGCGATAACAAAAGTACGTACAGAAAAGGGAGGGGGGTGGAAGAAAAAATGTTGCGTTGGAAAGAAATTAACGGAGTCTGCGATAGGGGGGTTTCGAGAGTTTTGCAAATGATTTTATTGTTTTTTCATTATCAAACGCGGCGCACCGGCACCATTACTGTTTTTCCCTTTTACGCTTTTTACGCACAATGTAATCCTTTGGCTTAGAATATACACGTATAGCTTACGATAAGAGACTAATACCGCTGTTTTCTTTTCTTTTATACTGCACCTAATGTCAGAGATATGTTAAAAGGCAGGTACAGGAGATACATTTGGTGAACACTAAATAGAAACGATGTAACGCAACTACGAGGACGAATCTCGCGTTCGATGCAACGTCGTATAAAATACATTTACATATACGTACACGTATCGTTCGCGTCTCGAAAGTGAGAACCGTGCAAAAGGAAATATCGTGTCTGATACGTGCGCGAGAAATCACTTCGATCGGAATTACTTATTGGATTCCGTTCGGACGAGACATGCGTTCGATCATGCGGTTTTTATTTCACGACATAGAATAGAATATTTGGTTTCGTTACACGCGAACAACGGTGCGATTATTAATTGCGTTCGGAAAAAGTGTGTTTTTAAAATTCGTCGGGGCTGTTCTCCTTCGTTCTCCACATCCGATTGCGCTGCTTAAATCGATACTTTCCGCGTGCACGGCGAATACGCAACTTTCATGTCGTTAGGCGTTTACAACACTTATATACGCGAATTAAATTCATTCCCTATCGTATATATCTTACTCTACCACAATGTTTATTCCGTTCGTAAACCTGGCGTCGCGACGATGAACAAAATATCCTTTCTTCTCCCGTCCGTCGACGCGACAACCCTCCGCTCCAAATTTCTTTGTATTTTTTTTTTCGTTTTCGTACAAACCTACAAAATATCCCGAAATTACCTGGCTCTTGAAAGAGAAGAAAGTACGACGTCCCGGATAATGTACATACATATATATTTATATATACATATGATAATGTACATACAAATATATATATAATATACATATAAAAGCGGGTTATTCAATCACGACGTGGGAAAATGACTTCTACGAAAGCACCCGTTCTCGAGAGAATTATTTAGAAAAGATCTGCGAATAAGCTTACGCGCTAAAAAGTACAATGTTTTATGATCGATCCAGTTAAAATCCTAATTGATAGATACGATCGAAGTAAATCGTTAATAACGGATCCACGATCGGGTAAGTATGCACATTCTCTTTCGATTCCCGATTCAATTTCGTTCAATTAATAATAATACATATCTCCCCCCGTCAGATTTCGGATGCTGCGTTCCTCTATCCGACATTGAATGAATCTTTCACGAGGGCTCTATCTTCAAAGCATTCTCGACAGAATCAACGTGATGAACAATGGTCCGAACGACATCAATAAAGTTGCCGCGACGGTGGAGGCGCCAGAGACATCGAGTTTTTTCATCAGATCTTCCGGTACGTCGACGTACACCTTCTCCACTCCGACGTCGGTAATTAATTTCGATAATTTTTTAGCGTCGACCACGTCGCCCTCGCTGGACCAGATCGTAAGGGTTGCATTGCCGGAGCTCTTCTGCATCAGGGTCTTAATCACCTCGACATCGTTGGAAACCAGCCCGGCTCTGACGGGGTAAGTTACCGGCTGGGTAACCTTGTTCTCCGTCAGGGTATCGATCATTTTCTGAATGTCCTCGGAGCTGTACCGACCCTCGGTGATGTTGTCTTTCCCGCCGAACCTGCGGAACGAGGATCAATGTAGAAACTTATCGAGAGACGTTAAGATAATCTGTACATCGAGCAATTTCTGCGGTTGCAGACATCTGGGGGATGCGAAATTTCTAGGCGATAGATTAGCAATTTCCTACGTAGCAATTTTTATCGATATAATCTTCTATGTGGTAATTTGGCATGGAATTTCATGCGATAGAAATTCCCCTCACTGTATTTTCTACTCGTATTTTCATTGCCTAGAAATTTCCACCTCTCCGATTTTATCTGTCTCTTGGAAAACTTTCTTAAAAACGCGATGGCAGAGTTACTTTGACGATTAATCGATTATTAAAACTTTGCTAAAAAAAACAGAAAAGAAAAATGTCTATCGCAGTGAAACTTAAGTAGGACAAAAAGTGTTGTAGTTTTACCTGGTCGTCCATCCGACGGATAAAGTGTACTCCGGGAAAGCTTTAGCCGTATTCAGGAAGGATTTCGCGTCTACCGGCATGGCGGTGGCATTCACCGGTCCAGGAAGAATGTCCGCGTTGATGAACACAGGGAAGGTCAACTGGAAACAAGTAACCTCGGTATTTCACGAAATCCCAGACTCTTCCGTTACCGAGAGATGGGAGGAAAGGGGTGGGGTGGGGTGGGGCTGGGGGATGCCTATTAATTACAACATGGCAAAGTTACGGATAAAAGAGAGTCGTTGCTTTCCGTAAATTCGTCGCCGGATGTAAGTTGGGAAACTGCTGTGCCAGCAATTATTAACGAACACACCGAGAAACTCGGGAGCAGCAACGATTTTCTTCTCGAACCGTGAACCGTGAGAGTGCACTCCGCTAGTTTATTTAAAAACGATCTTAAATTTAAAATTTAACGAGTTTCCTAGAAACCTCGCGATTACAGTAGACTCTCTATAACTCTCTGGACAGGGGGAGGCGGAGAATTCCCGTTAATGGAAACTTATCGAGGGCGTCCGGTACGAACAGTGGGCAGCTGTCGTTTGGCAAATTACCTGTCGAAATTTCCTATAGTCGAAACTACGATGCGTAGAAATTTCCAAGCGTCAAAAACTTTTAACTCATAGAAATTTCCAAACGTATAATTCACATTCTATACCCCAAATTCAATTGTTAAATTGCCAAAAATTTTCCACCCAGCAACAAATTAAATTCCAACAAAAAAAAAATGTCTCCCCTTTCAACCCAGGCACCAAACGCCATCGCTTCGTCCCTGTCTGAAAGGCACACATCTATACCACTGTGGAATCAACGTACGTTAGCCTGAGCTTTTTCCAGAATGGGTTTGCTCTTTTCGAAGGCCTCGATGGACTTGAAGTCTAGCTTGATACCCTTGGTGCTGTTCCTTTCGTAGACGCTCCGCAGGAATCCCTCGAGCGACAGGTCGCTCTCGGTGGCGGGTGGATGCGCCATTATCGGCACGTCGTCCGTGTTGGTGTCGTTCGCGGTGGAGTTCAGCTTGCCAACCACCACGTCAGCCTCCAGCATCATGATCTCGTCTTTAAAAAGCAAAGTCCAGGGTTGTGGGTGTGTATATGTATGTATGTATGTGTGTATATGTGTGAGATAACTACGTGGCGAACGGGGAAGCAACGGCGTAGTAGAAAGAGAGAAACGGGATGAGGATGGGAAGAGGAGAGAAAAGAGATGGAAATAGAGAAAGAGAGAGAGAGAGAGAGAGAGAGAGAGAGAGAGAGAGAGAGAGAGAGAGAGAGAGAGAGAGAGAGAAGAGAGAGAGAGGGTTTCAGTGCTTGCACACACACGTGCAACGAATATCGATCATGCCTAAAGAGGCTGGAAGCCGACGACGGATTCCGACTTTCTCTGCCGGTGTTAAATACAACTTTTTCTATCCTCCTCACTTGTTAGAGGGCCCCTAAACAGAGACGCCCTCCGACCCTTCGCGCCTTTCTCTCGTCTACACATTGTCAATGACGTAGCACGTCGGAAAATTTTCGGGAGTCAAGGCCGAGGGGTCGGACGGAAAAGGATATTCGGTGGGTTACCTTGGCATATATTTCCCAACAATTACACGAGGGAACGGTGGGAAACGTGCTTTAACTAATTAGTACCGATGTGTGTATGTATTTTTTTTTCTTTTCTCGTATTTAATTGGAAAGTAATTGGGACAAGCTAACGGTCGCGATTTAACGTGTGCCGCGATTCAACGTTGACGAAAGGGCTTTTGTCGCTCGAATGTTCGTTCCGTTTTTCTTCGCGTTTTCGCTATGTCCTATCGCGGTTGGATAATAAACGAGCGACACGAGATATCGGCGGGACGAGCCCAGGGCGAAACGAATTTTTGTCACGAACTTGTGTCGCGACCCAACCGGGTACCACCACCACCACCGCCACCACCCCGTCTTCGTATTTTCATCGTTAAACGCGACGTGAGCAATCGCAGAATACGAGGATCAAGGTCGTACACGTACGTACGTACTTACGTAGGTACGTTACGTACCGTACATTCATACATACATACATACATCCGTACATCCGTACATCCGTAGACTGACCTTCCACTACGGCAGCTTTAAACCTCCCAGCCACCTTGGGCTCTCATTGAGATTCAATGGAGCCACGGACTACTCGGTTTCTCGAAAATCTTTCTCCGTCGACGACGTGACTGCGCGCGCACACCACCGTCGCATTGTTTTCCTGAATATTAATTATGCAAATGAACGTCCGGAATCGCGGTGCTACGTGGTGGTGGTGGTAGTGGTGGTACCATCGCGGCCGAATACCATTTCGTAAATGGAGACCGTCTCTAATTTCATAATGTCGCAGAACGTAATCCGTCGTGGTCGACGTCGCCGACGTACTTTCCGCGTACGTCGGGCTGGTTTTTTTTTCCACGTTTCCGTGATAAGAAAACACCGGAGGAGATCTCGCCCCGGTGACGTTCGTACGATCCGTCGAACGCGGTCGTCGCTGACGAACGAGGAGAAAAAAGAAATGATACTGTGTCGCGATTAGAATACAGGTGGGAAAGGTGCACGATGATATTATCGTTTCGTTACGTGCATCCAAACACGACCGGGTTCATTAAACCAATAACGATATCGACGTCGGAATAGGAGTCATGAAAGTGGAACGGACGGCACAAAGTGCAAACGGGAGCCCGCGGGAAATTACGTTTTCATCGGGATCCCCGGACCGTACACCGTCCTTTGCATTCTTCGAAATTGATTATCCATACCTAGTTAGTTAATTGCACCGCTATTCCGGTCGACGGACTATACGGGAATCGATCGCTCGATCCGTTTCGCCGTTCGTAACGTTCGACCGACCGTCCTACTCTCGTTACCGATTTAAATTTCCCATCATCATTTTCATTCACAATTTCGCGACCAAAGACCCAGCGGAGAGAATGTTTCGGGGGACAAAAAAAAACCCTTGCGCGCCCAGACGGTCCCATTGTATTCGACATCAAAGCAACAAAATATCACGACCCGCGCAAATATTATACCGTAAATTCAATCTCGACGTTATAAAACGTTCGAGAAGAGAGTGAGAGAGGGGGAGGAGGGGAAGGGGAACGGTGGAAACGATATCTCAAAGGAAACTACCGCCGTTGCAAAGTGTATGTATATATATATCATCTCGGCTATGCCAGAACGATCAAATAAAATTCTATCCGTCTCGCGATCATCCGTTTCCCGAAACCGTTGTAAAGCGATATTTCGCGTAATTGCCGTGGAATGATTCGTAGAGAGACTCGTTGGAAAGACTCGCGGTGGAATCCAACGGCGAAACCACGGATCGAACTTACCTGATGTAAGCGCCCTCTCAAGGTCCGCCAGACTATTGACGGCATGGGCCCAGACGATCTTCGTCAGGTTCCCTTTGATGGCGGGAAAGAAGCTCTTCGGATCCGGCGAGACGCCACACATGGCGGCTTCTGGAACAGAATAGAATTATCGTATTATCGGTCGAGACCTTCCGCATTAATATTCTCGAGGCCCACTCGACCTTTGACCCAATATTCGGATCTTCCATAATTGAGCGAACGGAGATTCCTGGCAGGAGGGGGATGAAGAGGGGGGTGGTGCTTGTGGGGGTGGAGACAAGGATACGTAGAGTTTTCGGGGTAGGGAGGAATATCTCGTCCTACTTCGCTCATTGTGAGCTCGTGATCGATAATCACGTTTGTCGGTTAGCCGTCATCGAAGGTAGACGCGGATGTTGAAGTTCTAGACGGGTGACCTTGAGTTTCATCTCAAGACGCCACCGCGAGAAATTGGCAATCCTTTTAACGTCCGCGGAATACGTATATGTAAGTGTGTGTGTGTGTGTGTGTTCGGTCGTTGCGCGATACGGGGAACACGGAACGAACGGGCAAGGAATTACTCCATGGGGAATTTAAACGTTCCGAGTGCTTCTCTTTTTGTAGGTATACTTTCGTTTTTTTTTTTTATTAAATGGAAGATTCCCAGGGAAATTGTGAGATAAATTCGAACGAGTGTCGCGGGATTTAATTCAGTTTCAAATTCCTCGGGAATTAGAGGAAAAGTTATGTTTTTTATTTTTAGAGGGTGATCAAACGCTGGAATAACAAATAAAATTACAATGATATATTCCCATTGTTCCATTGTTCCGTAGCGTCTAAATCTACCCGGGATTTAGCTCACTCCCGTACGTTTCAGTTGGCCGTTAAACGGGTTAATTGTTCCTAAAAAAAAAAAAATCACGCTGCAAGTCGATTAAACGGGACCAAGGGTGAATCCGGGGCCCTTTTTTCAATGCGACGCGCACCCCATGGCAAAAAGGGTCGACGACGTGTCGGTTGAACAAAGTGACAAAAGGAACCACCCCATAGTTTTTTTTTGTTCAATCGTACGCCGTCGTCGGTATATTATATTCTTTCGAAACGCGGGATATCTATATATCTGGCTTGGAAAAAAAAGAAAATAGAGGAAAAAACGAATTTCGCTTTGGCGAATCGATACGAAGCGTACCTACCCGCCGATACAATAGTTTCAACTGACCCGTTTCCTGTCCGGCGAACGTGTACGGATTTCTACGCGTTAGTCGATCACCTGCCGGACAGCCCACGGGGGAAAACGTGCGAGCGATTTCCTCTATTTTTCTCCACCGCATAAATAGCAGTCTCACGTATAATACGTATAAATAAAATAAAAAAGAAAAAAGTAAAGAAGATAACCCCGAAGAGAAAATGGACAACGTTATCCGTTTCTACCTGAATGCGTAAATTGGAAAAACCTACGGACACACACGTGAACGTTCATCACACCATCACCATCACCCTTGTGGGTGTTTGTACTTCGTTAGCGAAGCGTGCATCCATTCCCAAGAGTTCGAGAAATGATACATACAAGCGTACCACCCGTTAGCGTGTTCCGGAGATGCTAAGAAATTAAAAAAGAATGGAAAAAAATAGCAGTTGAATTATAGTTAATCAATCCCCGCCTCTGACGACAATCTCTAAAAATATACATATTCCGTATAGAGAGACAGAGAGAGAGAAGCGTAGACACTTTACACGCTCCCAAGAGCGGAAACTTCAAAGGAAGCGACACATTTCAATACCGCGTGTACGTATCCTCGTCTACCCGTTATCTCTCCCATAACTCCTCCTCACCCACGAATCCCTTGTAGATTCGTCGTCCCCGAACATGTTCCCTCACCACAATAACGTTTCCGACCGACTTCTTTCCGAGCCAACGATTCCGCACAGTGCGGGCCACTGTTCGCGAATCTGCCGGGGGGAGGGGCGAGGGGGAAAAAATGTGTGGACCTCGTGATTTTTTTTTCTCCTATTTTTTTTTCTTGTCCCCTAGAGTCCCCTCCGTCCACCGACCGTCCGAACATAAGTTCGAGACGAAACTGACCTCGCTAGGGATAGCAGAAAACGAGTTACGGCCACGCTGCTCTAATTGGCTGAACAATCGATCGTCTGTCTCCGTGCGAGGGACTCGACGATTTCTGACAATGTGTGCCGCTTACGCAACGTCCCGTTCTCTGTGGCACATTCCGGCTGTGCTTGCGAGAATCTGGACCCTGTCTTGTACATACGAATGACGTCTGAAAACGGGGATTGGAATTTTATTTGCCTGATCTTCGTGAATAGGGTCCCCGAAATCGAAATGCAAAAAGTTGGGAAAACGACGGTGAAGTCGTCGCGAAGAATCTGAAAGTGACGAAATCGTACATAAGGTCGAAGATCGATATTTAGAAATTTGATGAAATGACAGTGAAAAAAAAGAACAATTTCAGATACTTCCATCTCGGTATCGCAATGAAATGAATGACTTCCAATGAATGCGAGATATCCATGGAGAATTTCATACAAAATAGACAAGCTTCCAGATCAATATATCAAAAATTCTCCGAATGACGAGCGGAGACACTCAAAAATTCGTTCAATTTTCCATTCAATCTTTCCATTCATTTCAATTTCATTCCCCTTTTGCTCTTTTCTTCATCGACTTGTCTCCGAAGCGTTTGACACCAGCAAATTTTCTCAATGGATATTCTCTACGCCCAGTTCCCTCGCGAGAAACGATTCCGCGCTCTCATCTTGACAGCTAGTTGAATCTGAAAGTTTCGCAGGATTTCATCGGTCTTCCGGAGTTCGGCAAAGATTTCCATTCCGAAGTTATCGATACGTCGCTCCGTTCGACTCTCGCCGAAGCGAAAGCCCAGTTTCCGTCGTCTTTGCCGCGTGTAGTTTAGCGACCTTCCACTTTTCCCCGGCTTAGAGTGCACTTCTGCGTGCACAGGGATTTCCGTCGGAATTACCGGAATATATACTCCTCCGTCGGATCGAGTTTCGTTTCGTTCCGTCGGTCGAACGGAGGGGCCTGACTTACGACGGCGCAACGTAATCGAACAAACTCGACTCCGAACCCGGACTCGAACCGTCGGAAGTTTCGATTTCCACGTTAAGTGCCGATCAGATTCCCGTGGAACTGTCTTTCCTCCCGGAATTTCGTCCCGAAACAATTGCGGATCGATACACCGTAGGCGCAATTACGATGAAATATCCGGGAGTGTCGAGGATACGACGTAAAAAAGTGATCACCTTGAGGGAAGAGATTTTTTGTTGTTGTATCTGTTTTTTGGATAAATATTTGTCGACTGTATATCGTCATGTGATAATATTGACGAGAAAGAGAAAGAGAGAGTTAACAGGGATTTAAGTTGAATTGTGCATTTTTAATAACGGACAGTAAATGAGATAAATAATGTAATCAAACATGTTTTCATTGGACAATTGATGGATGTATCGTGTAAGATAAAATACCATCGTCGGTGATCATCGAAAGATAAACATACGGGTTAAGTACTTTTTCAATCTCAACGCTAATACTACGTTGGTTTGTTAATAAAATATTTGTCTGTTGCCAAGCGGTTCGAAATTCCACCTATACGTATGTCGTTTGTGAAATCATTCAATAGTATATCACCTGACCTGTTTTTTATTTTTTTTTCTCTTTTTTTTTTATTATAGAGGCAGGAAACTAGGTTTTATATCGACTGTGCGAAACAGTGACGCGGCGGCTTATCTGACGGTCCGATTAACCTGTTCACTTCAGCGAAAGTTTAAAGGTAATCCATAGAATTTCCCGCAAGGTTGTAAGGCTACACGTCATTTCGCGTAAATCGACTGGTTGTATCGAAAGTCGTAAAGGAACTTTCGTCTCGCCGAATCTTTTGCAAAGTCTGCGACAACGGCCTGCGGATGACAATGTAATCTTCGTACAATAACGAAATGATAGATTAATCTTGCGTCGCTCGCTTTGATATACACTTTACTTTACGATACATTCTGACGGTGGAACGCCGAACGAACGAATGAAACGGTGAATTCGGTGTCAGCTCGTTCCCTCGGTAGCATTTTCCATTGTATATGTATACGTAATTATGTCGCTCCAGTTACTGTTTTCTTTCGAACGGAAAAAAAATATTTTCTGAAACGACCCGACCACCGGGTTGCCAGGTAGTGAAGAAAATAAAGGGACTTTCCCGCGTAGTTAGACGTTCCTCGTCGAGCGTACGTTTTCCCTTCTTTTTTTTTTATTTGCTGTCGAAACACGTAGCAACTTTTCCAGCCGTGGAAATATTCGGGGAAAAAAAACAGTTTCTATTTTCCCCCTCTTGTCTATGAACGTTCGTTCAGGCACGTCACGTCGAAATAATCGCCATCGTGTGTCTAATCGATAGCGCATGTGTGTCATGCAAGTACTCATGAAACGATACCGAGATACCGATGTCTGAAAACCAGGGTATTTATGCAAAGCAGCTAGTCAAATAAATGTCGAGCACGTTCGTAAAATCCACCCGTGAAAACCAGTATTTCCGCGGGAAATACGTATAATGGTATCCGTGTCGTACGTGTTTGACAACGTGACAATTTCCCCAGGGGGTCACGATTGCGATCGGTATTGTTTAGAGTCTATTACTTATGTAAAAGTTACAACGATGCACGGCAATTTTCTGCTGTGTTTATCTTGCAAAAAAAAATGGAAGAAAGAAAGAAAAATATACCGTGCACACGTTATTTTCAACGATGATTCCACACACACACACACACACAGGGGCAAATCTTTGACACAGTTCGTGTCTCGTAGAATATGCTCAAGTCGAGAGAGAGAGAAGAGAGAGAGAGAGGGGTCTCGAGAATGGTTGAAAAATTCATCGCCAACTCCAAGTTCAGCGTGTCTACGGAGTCGACCTTTGTGTAACGAGATTAACTAGAAAATGTATCCGCCGCACGATTAAATATTTCACGTACGTGATCGCAATGACGAAACGTCGTGGTTGGATATTGTAATCCATTCACTAAAAAAAATATATATATATAAAGAACCTACCGATTGACACCGGTACAAGGTTCACAACGTGACATACGAACAGACTCGTCGGATTCTCTCGACGGAAGTGTCCGGACGTTACAGTACTCGGTAATGAAAAAAATAAAAAGCGTGATATGCATATATTTCGGTCACGTCGTCGCGTTGCGAAACGTTTTCACGTGATACGTCGAAAATCCTTCGTACAATCAAGGTCCGTCGTCTCTGTTCGTCATAGTTTCACCGACGTTCATTGACATTTCCGTTCGTGGAACTTCGAACGGGTGAAAGGTTAGCGAAATAATTCGCGACGATTTAATAAATCCGACTATAGCGGCGTGAGAGTGGTAGGAGTAGTTCTCACCCCTTTCGTCGAGCCACTCAAAAAAACACGGAAAACCCACCGATAAGATATCGTCGTTTCAACCCCGATTTTCTTTTCCCTCCACCGTCATTCTCGTCGTCGACGTAGTGATCTCGATCGTTGGTCTACAAGCTGTTATCGCATGCGCACGCTTATCGTCGGGCAAATATTTCTTTAACCGGGCGTATATATATATTTTTTTTTCTTTTTTCTTATTCCCGTTAAAACTGGAACGCGTGTTCCTCTCAGGTGATACAAATGGAAATTATGCCACGGCTGTGAGTCACTTTCCTCGTAGATAAGAACGCAATTATCGGTGGTACGTGGATCACGGTAAGCGAACGATGTCACACCCCTTCCCTCTACCCCCCCGTCCCCCTTCCCCTCAACACATATTCTAACGATAAGAGTAAACAGATAGAGATTACACGGATTCCCCCCGCCCCCCCCCCCCGCAGTTTCGACGATTCTTTTCGATATTTACTTCTGTCTTTTTCATAATTTTTTTTTCCCAGGGAAATATTGATACTCGACCGTAGCGAACATGAAACCCGCACGTTACGTGAATACAGTTTGAAATATGCGTAGACACGTCAGGTACAGTGTGTTTAATCGTAATATTTACAGGGAAACGATACGAGGACGGGTGTCTAAAGACAGCGAGTGTTTGTAAACGACAGTGTGGCCCGCTAATTAGCCCGATAACGGATGCTTCGTGTTTATCGTAGTCAAATAGAAAATCTCACGTATCGACCCGTGACTCGGTCGATTAGGGTAATTAGCGTCGTTAGACGCGCATAATGGGATCGGCCATGCGACGATTAATTTTTTAACGATAATTGTATACGCGTAGCTCGGCCAGCGAGATACTTTAATTTCCTTCGATAAACGTGCGTACGTACATACACGTAATCGTTATCGGATGACTCGCCCTTCGACCTTCGTTGGATTATCATACATTGATATCCACGTCTATTCGACCCCTCGCGACAATAGATACATATAATAAAAAAAACTATCCCCGTATCGATCGAACATTGTTGTTGTTATTATTATTATTATTCTTTTTTTGACTACGTGATCGAAGAGTAATCGTTTTCGAAGGGTTATTATTCTCCATCCAACGATCCAACAGTTATTCGTTCCGGCGCACTTAAAATCCACCGTACCAACGCGATTGCACCGTAAACTTAACCGGAGATATCATTGAAACAACACCGAAGAAATCTGTGTATGTGTGTGTGTGTTTTTCCTTACTAATCTCGCGGTTCCCCACCCTACGTGCACGTGCCAACGTCGGGACGCTGATGCGTCTAATTGTAAAGTCTACGAGGCACGACGGTGGTGAGCTTTAAGGAAAATTCTTTTTCCCCTTTTCAACGTCATCGCAACGCAGTTATTTGCAATCTCGAAATCTCACAGTCGTGAGCGCAACATTCATTTCTGCGTATCAAAAACTATAATTCCTATCGAAAAACGTGGAGCATACGAGATGGCGTCGGGTACACACTTCTAAATCAATTACTTCAAAGCGGTTATTTTCGCCATTGGTACAGACCCGCCACCCTTCCCCCTTGTCCGTCGACCAACGCAAAGTGCGCGCGGGCCGGCAAAGAGCGCTAAAACCAGTTTATTTTCGCACTATTTTTGCGCGGCATGTAACTTACATATCCCACACCGGCCGTGATCACGATGTTTATCTATTTTTACTAACGGGCAGCGTTATAAAGAGGCCGTATGCCGCGGTTAAGGCCGTGGAAAATGCCAGAACATCGATGAGGTAAAAAAAAATATAAAAAAAGAAAAAACGCCGAAGTGAAAGAAGAGAAAAGAAAATAAAAGCTAAGAAACACATACATTCTAGTACGTGCGTTATATCGCGACCAACTGAGAACTAGGAAAGGGAAGGGGAGGGGGGGGGGGGGTGAAAGGTTACGCCCTGGAAACGTATGATTTACGAAATAGAATTAACGAAACTTTCTTTGACGTTACGCCCGAAACAAACGCGACGTCCGGTGGAAACGATCGATCGATTAAAAGGAAAAAGAAGAATCTCACGGTCGATATTGAAAATATCTGACCCGTGTCACGGTTAACTTCGTTCATAATAATCGATCCCCGTTCCACCGGCGAGTTTTAATCGAATTAATTCGTGTTACGACGTGAACGCAGTTTACAACACGGGCGTCGCGACGACGACGCCGAATGCCACGGGAGGGGGCCGAGGAAAAATCGTCGCGCGAAATGGGAAAAACCGGTGGACGTTGAACGTAATACGTGTACATATATCGCATCACCGTTTACGGAACGACAGGAAAGTACGGCCGGTGAGAGAACGAGCGGTCGTTTCCGCAACGCGTTTCGCGATTTGTTTCGAGTGTCTCGTTACCGCTCTTCCAAGTGCGCGGTGAAAATCGATACGCGGAGGGCACACGACCGTGCACGAAACTGCGATAATTTCTGAATCGACATTCGCGATTCCGACGATCCGTTCGCAGCATCTAACACACATAACGACGTCCGTAGACAATCACGCGAATTTTATCTCGAAGCGAAAACGAGAGTAAAAGAAGAAAAACAAGAGGAAAAGACACAGGAAAATTGCGCCAATTCGCGTCACTTGAGAATCTCTTGGTTACAAACTGATATTTCGTTTTATTCAGTATTCTCGTTTCGGCGGGAGAAAGGAAAAAAAAACAAACAACAAAGACACGTGAAAAATTAGCCACTTACGAATCCCGGCGAGGAGCAGGACTATCGTGATCGACTTCATGGTGTCCCCGGTCTGTGTAAGTACCCGGTGCGAATACGAATGTACAGCGAATCGGAGAGACTGATGCTTCCTTCCACAGTGACACAACCGGCGCGGTCTCGACACCCGGTCAACTCGGCAGCCTCGAAACGACTGACTCCCGTCGAAATCCGAGCATAATGCGCCCTGCCGCCTGGCCCCCGACGCACGTGTCCAACCGAGGGCCCCCAGGTGGGGTGAGAACGGCGCAGGTAAAGTAGAAGGGAGGTGGGAGAGGAGAAAAAAGGGGGGGGGACGGTGGTGAGGTGAAAATTGAAATTATCCGGGAAACATTCTAAATTAATTTGAAAATAAACATCGCTGGTGGAAACCATGCGCGTGGGGAGAAGAATCTTCCCCCCCCCGCCCCCTCTCTATTTTTTTCTTTTTTATTTCGATGCTGCAATTTGCGGGGTAATCGATAATGTATTCATGGGAGCCGAAAAGCTTTTAGATTTCGAGGAGGAAGGTAAACGGACTCTCAGTGGTGGTTATGGTCGAATGATTTTTAATTTCGATGGATAAGTAAGACGTATATAAGTGTGATGAAAGGGTTATGGAGTATTTCTGGTTTAATCGAGACACCGAAATCGTCGCGGGATCGTTGATTTCGTTCGTTACATGGATGAAATCGAGAGGGTAGGACGCTTTGATTATTCATGAAATACGTCGAACGGAATTTGTTTTATCCCGCGCGAAGTTCGTTCGTCGTTTTAAATGCTCGACGGTTCACGGTGGTGAATAAAAAATCGGATAGAATGAATTTCAATGCTGCGAATAGTAGAGGGATGATAGAGGCTGGAGGAGAAAAAGAGTTCGACGTTTATCTTATCGTGGAAAAACTAGAACAATATTATCCGTGATCGAGATTGCCCGAGGATCGATAATCGTAAAAAATGTATTCAAAAGATCACACGCTGGTGGAAACTTAACGCGATTGGGATTTCTCGCAGATCGGCTAATTCGTAAGCACACACACTGATTAATTATTTCGTTACGCCGAGCACGAATTTGTTAACGCGGGAGATTTGAATAATCGATGCACGGAATTGATCAGCCGGCCAGTAAAATGTGTACCTTTCTTTTTCTTCTTTTTCCTTCGCCTCCGATCGTTTCATATTTTCAAGCGAGAGATCTTTCTCCAAGTCACGTCGGACCGCGGAACATTGTGAGAGCCGTACATACATACATACATATACATATGTATATCCATATTATACATACATATATGTATATCGCATGTATGCTTATCTTCTACCGCGAAAATTCCCTCGGGGCCATCGTGTGTTTTCGACGTTCTATTCGCACAGTTCGGTCAGAGGAAGACGGGAAATCCCGTTAGATAAACTTCTTTCGCGTCTGTCAAAATCAAAATTATTTTCAACCTTTCGAATTCCTGTTCTCCAACAAAAACAATTCTTTGCTTTGTTCGTCGAACGCTACCCGCGCAGAATTACGCGTCTTAATGTCCAGGTGTAAAAGACTGTATATCAGAAAATGACGTTACTCGGACTCTATGGAATTTCCCAAAGATTATTCGCGAAATAAAAAAAAGATAGAAATTACACATTCGAATCCTGCACGTGCCACGCTGTCACTGGCATTCGAAAACAGTGGTTTGGTCTCGTCGCCCGGTAGTTTGACGAAAAATTTGTTGCTGCGTGCGACATGTGTTCGGCACACGACGAGCTGCCCTAAACGAACCATAAACGCGACGACAGGGGTCGTTTTCCTGACTCGTCGAGGGCCCCGAGGGTCGGAACATCTGTCGAGGGTCCCCGCGATTCAAGGGTAAGCCGAGTGCACGCCGGTAATTTCGCCGAACGTTTTCGCAGTCATTCGATCGCGTTGATTGCACCGTATTCATCCTAATTTCTTTATACGTCGGCGTTATAAGGCGTCGTTCATAGCGGCGAAACGATTAACGAAAGGCAACCGATAGGCTCGCTGACCCCTCGACAAACACCGTGGTCGCCTCTCTTATTATTCACAGGATTTCCTATGAAATTTATGTGACAGCCGAGAGACATCTCTAATGTTTTATGGAAAAAAACCGCCGGTCTTATCGGAGCACTGTATGTACAAGACGAATCATCACACGAGAATGTCTCTGATTCCACGAGACTGTAAATAATTTCTTACAGGTTTTTTACGATCGGATTTATCGAGAGTAATCCCTCCATGATTTAACAGCGCAATGACTAACACGTCTACTACGGTAAAGAGTGTGAACGGGAAAGAACGACGAGAGAGAGAGGGAAACAGATAAATAGAGAGAGAGAGAGAGAGCGAAGCGTACAATTATTACTCACAACGTACGAGTCGGAATGGAGGGTCAATCGTGTTAATAGGTCAATTTCTTGAACGACTGTCATGCAATTTTTGCAGAAGGGCGTCTTATTTATTTAGTGCCATAAATTGCGGCCCTTTTACACTCTTTAAATGTCTCACATCATAGAACTTGATCACATTAATCCCCTTACATATATACCGTATACTGTATATGTACTTACTATTACACCAAACTGCTAATAAATAAAAATCCTTCTCATCTTCTGTGAACGGAATACAAAAACCCTCGATAAACATCCCTCGCAACGTAACGTATTTAAACCGATCACCCCTGGGGACCTTTTTCGTCCGATCCACCCGAAGGACCAATGTTTTTTTTTTTATTCGATCGTCTCTGACCAAGAGACCATTTTCGCCTAAGTTGTATTTGCACCCGGAACGGTCCCGGTGAGTCGATTTTCTCCGCGAGCGCCACACTCCGGCGGCTGCTTGTCCTTGACTCGTTCGCCGTGAGGAAATGGAAATGCATCGGTGCATTCCGAATTTTCCAGGTCGTCGGTAGGTGGACGTGTAGCCCAGACTCAGGGCCGACGCTGTTGAGATACAATAGAAAAATGGGAGTTTCCCCGAGACAATGGGGAACGCTCTCCTTTGTCGCGCGAGTCGAAGGTCCCCTCGGTTTCTACGTTCTTTTCTCTCTATCTTTCTTTTCGTCTATCTTTCTCACTCTCTTTCTCATTCTCTCTCTCGACGTTTCTCTTTCTCTCTGGCTAACGCGCACTCTCGAGTACCCGTAGATATCCACTTTAAAGCTCTCTCCGGGATCGAAACGGACAGGCAGACGTGACAATTAGACGCTCCAATTTTCGTTTATACGTTAACGTCCCCGCGGACACGCTACTCGCGAGAGAGAGCGAAAGTAGTTCGCCGTGGCGAACGATCGGAGTCGACGTCGAAAAGATGGCTACTGGATGATTCCGCAAAAAAAGAACAAAATAAAAAACACAACAAAAATCCACTCGGAACTCGGACCGCGAGAGAGAGAGAGATTTCGGATAATTGGGCAACTGTCTCGAGTTTCAACGGATACGCGGAATGATTACGTAGCGATTGCATAGGAAATCGGGATACCGGTTTAGGGCTAATCGCAGCCGAAGATACTGGAAGCTAATTAGATTATCATCGACCATCGACGTGGAAATGACTTGGAGTATCCCCGCCGGCCGGAGAGTGCTACGATGATACTTGTCCTATTGATTTCCGAATATTCCCCGGACGATGCTTATCGCGCATAGACGAAATTAAAGTTTATTAAGTTTCTTAATAATAATGATACTAATAATCGGGCTCGCGTTTCCGGCCGTTTGCTTTAAAACTCTGCACCGAATCGACTGTTGCTACCGACAACGCCCGCCGTCGTTTATTTATCGAGTGTTTGCGTGTTCGACACGCACGCACACTAACGTTCACGTGCTCCACGGGTCCGATACGCCGCAACGCCTCTCTCTCTCTCTCTTTCTCTCTCTTTCTCTGTCCGTTTTAACGCTATTTCACGATAAACGACCGTATTTTACATCTACGTATTTTCCGTTCGATTTAACGAACGCGTGCGATGGAAATATATATGTGAATCTTCTCACCTGTTTCGCTCGCGGGATCGAGAATCGTTAGGCACGCGATTAAACGGATGATCTCACTGTGGAAAACACTTGGCAGATGGAACACCGTGGGTATTTGCGAGGAAATATTATATAAGGGAAATGTTTGTTAGTGGCGAGTAATCGATCGCGTTCGTTTACCTTCCGTTGAACAAGTAGCTCCGATATGCCGACGGTTTCGACGGTGGCTTCTGTTCGATCACAGACGAGAGATGGCATAGACCTTGAACCTTATGGGGGTTCGTGCCACGAACCTGAAGTACCGACGGGCATGCCCCTTATTTGGCTTGGACCACAGACGAGGTATTGGATAGACCAATCATCCCCATGCTTTTCGATGTCACTGGTTTGGAGGGCTCTAGAGCCCTCTTACCATTTTAATGTCACTCGCTACGTTACCATTTTCGGTTCGAATCTAAGATGTCCGTCGATTATTAGTAAGAATACGATATAGAAGTTATAGTTTATGCGTATTAATAATTGACCTTTGTACTGCGAAAGAAGGATAGTGAATTCACAGGTATACAACTGCAAGTCACAGCAAAAGTAAGTTGTTTTATAGAGAAGAATATTCAGTTTTTCGGAATACATACAAAAGTTATGAATATTGACATTTTCCACTATTTTTCTTTATTTCTTATAAACAATTGTACTTTCTTAAAACCATTATCATTCTATTTGGTACCAATAATTCAAATCTTTTCCGATAATGTGAAACATAATACAGTATACGTCAACAGTTAACATGTTTCTGAGCAGTTTCCTATTAATATGATATCAAATGAAAAATCGTCAAATTCAGGCGGTTTTTTGAACGGCATTCGCTCAATTTTTGAGATAGCGACCTGAAACTTGTACCATTGTTTTAGTTAGGAAATTCTACGGCAGATCAACCTATAATAGTTGTACTTTTCGAAAATTTAATTTTTCGCAAAAATCTGAAGGGGGTAGGTCAGGATTTTTTGCGATTTTCGTAAATCGCTTGCCATTTCCACAATTTTTGAGATATTAAAATGATTCTTTCACTGTCTTATTCGGCTTCGGATTCCGCGTCCAAAACGCCCCGGATCGTTTTAATAGCTCAAAAATTACGGAAATGGCAAGCGATTTACGAATATCGCAAAAAATCCTGACCTACCCCCTTCAGATTTTTGCGAAAAATGAAATTTTCGAAAAGTACAACTATTATAGGTTGATCTGCCGTAGAATTTCCTAACTAAAACAATGGTACAAGTTTCAGGTCGCTATCTCAAAAATTGAGCGAATGCTGAACGAAAAACTGCTTAAATTTGACGATTTTTCGCGATTTTCGTAATTCTTCCGTCATTTCCACAATTTTTTAGATATCAAAATGATTCTTTCACTGACTTATTCGGTTTCGGATTCCGCCTCCAAAACGCCCTGGACCATTTTAATAGCTCAAAAATTACGGAAATGACGAAGGAATTACGAAAATCGCGAAAATTCGTCAATTTCAACCAGTTTTTCGCTTGCCATTTCCACAATTTTCGAGATAGCGACCTGAAACTTGTACCATTGTTTTAGTTAGGAAATTCTACGGCAGATCAACCTATAATAGTTGTACTTTTCGAAAATTTCATTTTTCGCAAAAATCTGAAGGGGGTAGGTCAGGATTTTTTGCGATTTTCGTAAATCGCTTGCCATTTCCACAATTTTTGAGCTATTAAAATGATCCAGGAAGTTTTGGAAGCGGAATCCGAAGCCGAATAAGACAGTGAAAGAATCAGATTGATAGCTCAAAAATTGTGGAAATGGCGGCCGAATTACGAAAATCACAAAAAATCCTGACCTACCCCCTTCAGATTTTTGCGAAAAATGAAATTTTCGAAAAGTACAACTATTATAGGTTGATCTGCCGTAGAATTTCCTAACTAAAACAATGGTACAAGTTTCAGGTCGCTATCTCGAAAATTGTGGAAATGGCAAGCGAAAAACTGGTTGAAATTGACGAATTTTCGCGATTTTCGTAATTCCTTCGTCATTTCCGTAATTTTTGAGCTATTAACATGGTCCAGGGCGTTTTGGACGCGGAATCCGAAACCGAATAAGTCAGTGAAAGAATCAGTTTGATATCTAAAAAATTGTGGAAATGACGGAAGAATTACCAAAATCGCGAAAAATCGTCAAATTTAAGCAGTTTTTCGTTCAGCATTCGCTCAATTTTTGAGATAGCGACCTGAAACTTGTACCATTGTTTTAGTTAGGAAATTCTACGGCAGATCAACCTATAATAGTTGTACTTTTTGAAAATTTCATTTTTCGCAAAAATCTGAAGGGGGTAGGTCAGGATTTTTTGCGATATTCGTATATCGCTTGCCATTTCCGTAATTTTTGAGCTATTTAAACGATCCGGGGCGTTTTGGACGCGGAATCCGAAGCCGAATAAGACAGTGAAAGAATCATATTAATATCTCAAAAATTGTGGAAATGGCAAGCGATTTACGAAAATCGCAAAAAATCCTGACCTACCCCCTTCAGATTTTTGCGAAAAATTAAATTTTCGAAAAGTACAACTATTATACATTGATCTGGCGTAGAATTTCCCAACTAAAACAATGGTACAAGTTTCAGACGGCTATCTCAAAAATTGAGCGAATGCCGTTCAAAAAACCGCCTGAATTTGACGATTTTTCGTGATTTCGCTCTTCCACAGATGAGGTATTGGATAGACCACTCATCCCCGTGCTTTTCGATGTCACTGGTTTTGAGGGCTCTAGACTCTATCCAATACCTCGTCTGTGGTAATGGTTTTGCAACGCCCCCGTCAGAAAAATAAAGATTCAAAAAATCGTATAAAGTTATGCAGACAAATCGCAAATTTACTTAAATAGTTTGAACATTCTGCGTGGTTGTCAGAAAGAGTAACATCACGAGACTACACGTAAGTTGCTCTTTTATACTTTTTCGAGGTCGCCCCGACAAGACTGAACCTGTTATTTCCATCTTTATTGTTGAGGCTTCACGGATCAAGTACAACCAAACTTCAAAATACACTCGACCTGACATTGCCAAGTACGCCATTAACCTTTAGTCTGTGATAAAACGTCCTGGAGTCAATACCTCTTCATGACACGCTCCGGTCAACCTCCCGAAGTAAAATTCATTTATTATTCATACATTATTAGTACTGAGTAACACACCGATTGATTGCAATTGCATTAATTAATAGAGATTGATTAATAGAGGCAGTAGAAATATATTAAATATTCAAATTTTAGAAATAATTATATTTATTGTTATTAATTTGCAATCGCGATTTGCAACTTAATATTTAATATCAAGTTTATAAAATATAGTTCGAATTTGTACGATGTTATAGTCAAAAGTTTTCTTTATTTGTGCAAAATATATAATTGTTTAATTGTTAGCAATAAATCCGGAAAATGCTACGGTTTAATAACGGTCCTCTCGAGGTTAACGTAGATTTTATTATGTCGTAATAGATCGAAGAAATTCGCCGGCGGGTACCTACGTACGAGTGCAACCGACCGTGACCGGCCGACTCCCGAGTTTACCTGGCGTGACTTTGACACGCGCGCGCGTCAGTCTCAGTTCAGCGGCCGGGGGGTGAAGACGTACATACTCATAGGAGCTCCTGCGTGGTTTCCAAGGTATGTGACATCGTTTTAGAACATTTATCTTTGTTCAATTCATTTATATTCTATATCCTATCATAGTATATACGTGTATACCATACACGTTCAATACATTACATTTAAAATCATGAATCGAGTCCACTTTTCTCAGTATGATTTAAACAAATAATTTTTCAACTTTTTGGAAAATACCTTCTGTATTTCTATTAATTCTTGCTTACTATATTATCACAATTTCATTAGTTTTGCCTATGAATTTCGCTGTTTATACTTAGAATTTGGATAAATTTGTGACTGTTAATTCTTATCGTGTTTTGGTTTCTAATTCCAGGTACCCACTATACAAAGAAGCCCGGTTACTTGCGACGTAAACAAGAACACAATGAACATCGCAGCGGTCAAAGCCTACTTGTTAACGCCCTTGACATTGGTCGTATCTAACATTGTTCGCGGTACATCTACAACGGGAATTTATATTTTCCGTGAGTTACGTTAGACTGAATCGAGTCATCGTGCCGTTTATTTTTCGTGAACCGGATATAAGAAATATTTTTCTTGCGAAACGTTTGAGAATATTTCTACGAAACTTCGCGCCGGTTTATTAAAGTATTCATCTTTTCGCGTCGACTATTGCGTTCACAATTTCATTTTACACCAAAGTAGGACAATGGCAATATTCCTAATAACAATGCTTGGTAATTAAATTGAAAAATACTTTAACCGAATATCTACGACATTTTCCGCGGTATACGCGTTCGCGATGTATTTTATTTTCAGCTTTTGTGACCGCGCGCAATGCGGTCTTAGAATCATTTTCTGCGAAACAAGTATTTCGCGAAATAGAGTCAGTGTTGTTGCGATATTAATACATTATTATTGCTCGATACTCGCGTGATTAAAACCGCCGAAAGAAATGAAATTCGGTCGCGAAATTCTCTTAATTTTTCCAATCGCGAGAGTAGAGTCAGTTTGTTCGCCGGACATTATTTCGGTCGCGAATATAGTCCCTTTTTTTTATTTTTTTTTCTTTGAATTACTCGCCGCGATGAAGTAGCGGTACGCGGCAGCTGTGGAAAGGATTTCCATCGGGCGTCGTCGCATCAGGCAGCAGGTAAATATCAGCAAAATCTACTTTTAATTCTTCTAATTAACAATGAAATTACATTTTGGAATATCGAATTCGAGTGAGAATTAAAGACGAACGATGTGAGGAATGATAGACGGTTAAACTATAAAGACTTTCCTCTTTTTCTGTTACAGAAGACATCGCAACGATTTAGCTGGCCGAGTGCAATGCGGTCTTAGATTCACTTGATCCGAAAAAGTATATCGCGAAATAGAATCAGTGTTGTTGCGCTATTGGAAATTATGTTTGTTCGATATACGCGTGCTTAAACCCGCCGACAGAATTGAAATGGACTGCTACAACGTAACATATTCGGTCGCGAAATTCCTGTATACTTTGAATCGCGAGAGTAGAGTCAGTTTGTTCGCCGGAGATAATTTCGGTCGGGAGTGTAGTCTGTTTATTTTTCTTTTTTTTCTTTGAATTATTCGCCGCGATGAAGTAGAGGTACGCAGCAGCTGCGGAAAGGATTTCCATCGGGCGCCGTCGCATCAGGCAGCAGGTAAATATCGTCAAAATGTTCTACTTTTACTTCTAATCCACAGTGAAATTACATTTTGAAATATCGAACTCGAGTCAGAACTAAATACGAACGATTTGAGGAATGATAGACGGTTAAACTATAAAGACTTTGCTATTTTTCTGTTACAGATGACTTCGCAACTGCAGAGCCGGTCGTAGTATCATCTCTACAATCAAAGGTGCAGAAGAAATCTACGACCGGTGAGTCAAAAAATTTACGGTTCCTCCGATCACTCAATCATGTCGTAGGACGCAAAGGTCCGAAGCGGCACGAGTGTATTGGTTGTATTTTATTTGAGTTTGCGAGCATAGTGACCGCGAGTGTAAAGTATTTTATACTTTACATTCGTGGGTAGTAACACCCCATTGTTGTGAATATTTAATTAGCTCAGGCAGGGGTCTTCTTGTGGCTTAGCTTCACGGGCGATTTTTATTTAATTAATTCGGATGTTCGATTCCCTCGATCTTCATTTAATAGCATTCGCGTTCGCGTTCATTTTATATAATCACAGAATTGTTGACAAAAGACGAAATCATACGAATTAAATTCAGTCAGAATTTGCATATTTTTCGTGGCCGCGTTTCCTTTAACTTGTAAAGTCCTTTAAATTCTTGTATTTGAAATGCCCAAGAAGACCAATTCGCGATGGGTAGATTCTGGTTTCAAAGGCTAATTTTGAACATATTTGCATTGTTTAGAATATAACTTTGAATAAGGAATCACCAAGGTTTTCAATTATAAATTCAAGTTTCATATATATTTTTTTCAAATAAATTTCAATATTTTAAAGTTTTCAATACATATATTTTTAAAGTTTTCAAAGTTTTCTTGCACGCGATGCAATTTTTTCACTTTTTCAATTATTATTCGATATTACATTCGAGTCATTTTATAAAGTATATTTTCAAGTAAATTCTATAAAGTCAAAGTAACGATTACTAGCTCGTTAGAAGATCTATTTCAATAATCATTTTATAGCTCAGGATTTTCAGCACACATCAAGCCTAGTATGTAGTTGCCACGTTCATGTCCCTATTTGGCTTGAACTCATTCGTGTGCCCAGGTGCTACACGAATGGGTGATGGCGGTGAACGTGGCTTATAGTTTTAAGAATTATAATTATGTGGCGGCTCACAAGCGTTAGCGATTGTGCACGACGTACGATCCACACGTGTGAGTGTGTGTGAGATAAATTTATTGAATATTTCGTGGATTGTGCGTCGGTTTTGAGCAATCGTTTTTATTGCAAAATCGCGATTAAATTCAACTTGCATATTTTTACGATTTTACATTATTCAATTTAAGTTTGATTATATTTCGAACCTCAGATTATTATATTCAATTACTTTTCAATTAGAGTCAAAATGCAGAAGCATTATTTTTGAACGTAGTAATTATTTCAACTACGAATTAATTACAAGACTTTCATTTCTATATTTTACGTCTACAAGTTTTCATTAAATTCCTTTCAATAAAGTCTAAATAAATCGCAATAATCGCTGACCTTGTGAGTCGATTTCAGCAAACAAGGTACGTACCTGAATGTATGTGTGGGGTTTGAGTCGGTGTTGGAGACGTCCCGGGACGTCTCCCGTAGGGGGAAACACCGACTTTGATTGAGAATCGTGGAGAGAGTGTGTTGGTGTGCGAGAGATTTTTGCCATTTTTTAAATATAGGTAATAGGTAGGCAGGTAATTTATTCTCTGGAGTGTGTGTGCTTTAATTTTAAGTAGGAAGGGCAGGGCAGGTACCACTGTTTCGACTGTAGGCAACCAGTGGTATCCTGTACCTGAAAGTCAGGCTAATAATCTTTTCTTTTTTAATAATAAGTAAATTCTGCTTGAACATTCGTCCTTAGCGGCTAACCGTTTGCACGGACTGCAGTTGTCATTCTTCTGAGAATAAGCTGTTAACTTGTCCACACGTGTTAGCCGCATTCTGTTGTCTTGTTAGGCGCGTGTTAGGGTTATACCATATTATGGTTCCGAATGTTCTTGCAGAATACAGGTTGGGCTCCGGCCTGAAGCAAGAAGAGGCTTTACGCCGAAGAGGCTATATGCCGAAGAGGCCCGACAAACTGTCAAGAAGAGGGCAGCAACTAATGGCTATCCATTTTGGAGTGTTCAATTCCAGAATGGATGGTCATTCCGTTACTACTAAGTCACTATGCTCGTAGTAGTTGTAGAGTAATTATAGTTGTAGTAATTTGAAGTAGTTAGTACCACGGGTCGAGGTGAGCTCCCCGTGAAGACTCTGCCCCGATCTGCATTAAAGTTTTCGAGTCATTTTTCTTATTAAATTATTTTCATAAGTGTCAAGTAATAGAGTTTTGCATTAAAGTTTTCGAGTCATTTTTCTTGCTGAATTATTTTCACAAGTTTAGATAATAGAATTTTGATTACAATTTGATATTAAATTCCTTTCAAACTCAGATATTATTTTTGTCCATTATTGTTAAAGAGTTAGAGTCCAGTTTTTGATTATTATAAATTTGAGAAATTAAATTTTTGAAAAAAGCAGAGGGGTAGAGTGTGATAGAATGAAGTAGTTAGAAGTAGTTAGTTCCGCGGGTCGAGGAGAGCTCCCCGTGAAGACTCTGCCCCGATCTGCATTAAAGTTTCGAGTCATTTTTCTTATTAAAATATTTTCACAAGTTTTATTCAAAGAATTTTGCATTAAAGCTTTCGAGTCATTCTTCTTATTCAATTATTTTCACAAATTTTCAATCTAACAATAAGTCATTTTTATTCATTATTGTTAAAGAAACCTAAAGATTTTACTTATTGAGATATTTTCTGAGAGTTCATTTTTAAGAATATATATTTTTGTCATTACTAGAGTCGAGTTTTTGATTATTATAAATTTGAGAAATTGAATTTTTGATAAAAGCAGAGGGGTAGAGTATGATTCAGTGTGCAAAGTTTGCACACTGCCATCCGCGCCGGTCGTAATATTTGTCACCACTGGCTGCATTTCTAGTTCCGCGAATTTATTAATAATCTAAAATTCATTATCTTTGTGTGTCTCGGAGACACGTTTTCTAATGCCGTATAGGAATTTTATTATCTAATATAAAATCAAAAAGTTAAAGCAGCTAAGTGACTCGCGAATCGCGTCGTACATCGCCGTCTTTGTACGAATCTATTTAAAAACAATCATTGAACCAAGCATTTGTTAGAAGGAATATTGCCATGATTTTATGCATAAATTGCATTTTATATTAGGATGTCTTATCTTGAAATTCTTTTCAGCCGTAAGATCATTTCGCGTTTGCAATTAATTTCTATTTTCGCGTATTATCAGTCAAAGCGGTCGTGGAACTACGAAACATTATTTTTGCGCGTCGGTTTTTCGCGAGGAATTTTCGTAATTTAGTGTATTAGTTTTGCGGAAATACTCGCGAACGTGGACCAAGAAAAATATATTCGCGCGCGCATCGCGTATTTTCTTTCAATGAATTTTAGAGTCATGCGATCACTTATTCTCTATGACGAAACCCACGGAAATTGTAAATAAATTTAGTGTTGCGAAAATTATGTAAATTCGGTCGTTTCTTTCCATACCGACCAATGTTGACCGCGCGTGACAAGTAGTCTTTTCTCTCTTTATTAATTATAGACTCAAGATTGCGATACGGTAAAATTACAATCAGTAAAATGAGCTAATCACTCTTCTTCCAGCTTTGCTTTTAGAGTCGCGTTAACTTAGAGAAATCGCCATTTACTCACCTTGAATGGTTTGTTAAATGGCGAGAAATCTTTTTTGCACCGCGCTCGCATTTTTCTCGATTCTATGTAAACTCGCAAAGTAACTTCTAGCTTATAGTATTCCAATTAATTACAAAAATGTAAAACATGATCCCCTGTGGGTCGGGGAAAGAATAGACCCACGGTATTCCCTGCCTGTCGTAAAAGGCGACTAAAAGGGACGTTTTGGTCACTATAGTGTCAAAACGTTAGTTTAAGGGCATATCATACGTCAATTTCACTTCGTTTGTCGTCGACCGACTAGAAAACGCGACTTCTTTGCTCGTTCCGCGTTATTAGCTTCTTATCAATTAAACATTTTTGCCTTCAATTACATAGTTTCAGTTTTTAACTTTTAACTTTTAACTTCAACTTTTACTTTCAACTTGTAGCTTCAACTTTTACTTTCAATACTTAGCTTCAGCTTTCAATTTTTAGCTTCAGTTTTTTAAACTCATTTTAATAGTAGAGTCACTTGCTCGTAATTTGCGGCGTTTGTCATACCCCTACATTAAAACAACACGAGAAACGGTGTAGTCGGCCACATAGCCTCACGGCTATCTGGTTAAATCGCGGTCCTGCGATATATTCATGGAGCGTGGCTTTCGTCGGATCATGGTTCCGCCGGTATCTTTGGGTGGCCTAAGGTTGTCTTGAAAGTTGAGCCCGAGTTCGTTCTGGGGACCTGTACACGGGTGGACTGCTATTTGGCGGGGTATGGGACGTATCAGGCTTATCGGTGGCGGCCGGACCGATTAGCCTGATATGGCTTAACCCGTGTACAGTTCGATTTGATGATCTATATCTTCGGATATATTTCATCTTCGATTTGTCCCTGGTTCGGATCTTTCGTGAGGCCCTTTCCTGTAAATCGACCTTACGTTTATCCCATCGTATCGGTTAACCATGGTTTGGCGGGAGTCCCGGTTCGTGGGTACTTCTCAGGACCGTGGTACGAGCCACCGCGTAAGTGTGTAAATTGTTTTTCCGTCGAGCTATGGTAAACGTCTAGAGTCACCCGCGTTAGTCTTACCATGAGGTTGCTTTTCTGGTTTGGTCGACATTTCCATTCTCGTCTATGTTATTTGTTTTATTCGCGTTTCGCGGGAAATTGGCGTTTGATGGTGATGGGTTTGTGTTTGTTATATTGAAACTGGTTTCAATATTTCGGCCACGATCGCATTGATAGACGTATCTTTGAGATCGTGGTTATTAGCTTCGCGATCGCGGTCGCGTGATATCTTTACTTTCCTTCTGAAAGTAAAGATTATGTTCGTTATCGTTTAAAGGAGGGAGGATGGGTGCCGTGGATAGGGTGGGTCTCCATTAGTAGCAACCTCCACGTGGTGAGACCTGGATCGATATTATTTGCATCGATCGATAATGAAATTTATCAATATTTTTTTGTAAGTCCGATGACCCATAGTCGTTTATATTGAAATGTATCGCTTCGATGCAAATGGTATCGAGCAAATTGGCTACGAGTAGTATATGTATGTATATCTCGTGTTTGCTTTTACTACAGTCAGAAAAACCTAAATTCAACCAGTTTTTTGATTGCCATTTGCTCAATTTTTGAGATAGCGACCTGAAACTTGTACCATTGATTTAGTTAGGAAATTCTACGCCAGAACAATGTATAATAGTTGTACTTTTCGAAAATTTAATTTTTCGCAAAAATCTGAAGGGGGTAGGTCAGGATTTTTTGCGATTTTCGTAAATCGCTTGCCATTTCCACAATTTTTGAGATATTAAAATGATTCTTTCACTGTCTTATTCGGCTTCGGATTCCGCGTCCAAAACGCCCCGGATCGTTTTAATAGCTCAAAAATTACGGAAATGGCAAGCGATTTACGAATATCGCAAAAAATCCTGACCTACCCCCTTCAGATTTTTGCGAAAAATGAAATTTTCGAAAAGTACAACTATTATAGGTTGATCTGCCGTAGAATTTCCTAACTAAAACAATGGTACAAGTTTCAGGTCGCTATCTCAAAAATTGAGCGAATGCTGAACGAAAAACTGCTTAAATTTGACGATTTTTCGCGATTTTCGTAATTCTTCCGTCATTTCCACAATTTTTTAGATATCAAAATGATTCTTTCACTGACTTATTCGGTTTCGGATTCCGCCTCCAAAACGCCCTGGACCATTTTAATAGCTCAAAAATTACGGAAATGACGAAGGAATTACGAAAATCGCGAAAATTCGTCAATTTCAACCAGTTTTTCGCTTGCCATTTCCACAATTTTCGAGATAGCGACCTGAAACTTGTACCATTGTTTTAGTTAGGAAATTCTACGGCAGATCAACCTATAATAGTTGTACTTTTCGAAAATTTCATTTTTCGCAAAAATCTGAAGGGGGTAGGTCAGGATTTTTTGTGATTTTCGTAATTCGGCCGCCATTTCCACAATTTTTGAGCTATCAATCTGATTCTTTCACTGTCTTATTCGGCTTCGGATTCCGCTTCCAAAACTTCCTGGATCATTTTAATAGCTCAAAAATTGTGGAAATGGCAAGCGATTTACGAAAATCGCAAAAAATCCTGACCTACCCCCTTCAGATTTTGGCGAAAAATTAAATTTTCGAAAAGTACAACTATTATATGTTGATCTGGCGTAGAATTTCCTAACTAAAACAATGGTACAAGTTTCAGACCGCTATCTCAACAATTGAGTCATTGAGAACCAAAAAACTGTCACAATTTGACGATTTTTCGCGATTTTCGTAATTTCTTCGCCATTTCCGTAATTTTTGAGCTATTAAAAGGATCCAGGACGTTTTGGACATGGAATTCCAAACCGATTAAGACGGTGGAAGATTCAGATCGATATCTCAAAAATTACGGACATGGCGAGCGATTTTCAAAAATCGAACAAAAATTCTCTCCAAATAGAATGGGCGGTTAGGCCCCCCGGCCCGGGGGTTGGGACTCACTCGAAATTTGATGTGGGAACCAACCCTTGTCGGTTGTATTCATGATTTGAACGGACGTAGCACCCCCGATGTAGTGTAGTGATAGCCATCTCCGGAGACGAGGACCCGGGTGCTCCCGGAGGACCTCTCGGCCCTCTATTCTATTTAAATAGACTCTATTCAATACATACCTCGTCTGTGGTTCGACGTCGTTGCCGGCACAGAAACACCGTTATTTACCGCGTGGAATGTTTGCGAATGCCCGTGGGGGATCGTGCGTGGAAACATAACAGCTTATTGAAATTCAATACGATTTATAGTTAACAATATAAACATCACCTTCCCTGACCTACGCTGTCGTGCGTATATATGCGTGTTGTTACTTATACAAAACTAGAAGCGATTGGAGTACATAATACATGAACATGATTATCGCAGGGGAAAGAAGAAAATTATGCTTGGAATACCATAGTTGCACCATCTAATGATGCACAGGTGTATCAGGAATACGTGCGACGTCGGTATTTTATGCGGCGGACGAATTGGATTGCGATAAAATACCGTCTGGCTTGTTTAAAATTCTTCGAACGTACGTTGATTTTTGTTGTTGTTGTTGTTAATTGCTACATTAGAATTATTATATCCTGTTAACAGTCTGTTATCGTGAAAAATCATACGATAGATTCGGAATATCTGGCACGTACTGTAAAGCTCCTTATCTTATCGACGAACGATATATGCAGCGTAGTTATTAATCAACGATAAAATAGTCAACTCGATGAATGCCCATCGGAATAATATATATTCTTTTCTGTTTCTCACATTCAACATGGTAACAGATAAAAGATAGAGATTAATAACCGGCGGTGTGTAGAAATAAAAGTTCATAATCCTCGCTCTCGCCAATAGAACAATTCCAAGTGCGAACGATAACGCGCAACAATGTGTGCATTGTTCTCCGTATATTTCCTCCGTTTTGTCGTTATTTCTTTGTTTCGTTTGGTAACGTGATAAAAGTTTCGAATTTTTATTTAAAAACACCATACAAATTCGTAACGATCCCGGTACTTCGTGTAAATTTCACACCGTGAAATCTTTGTAACTAAGGCTCTGGCTACTTACTGCGTAAATTTTACGTGTATCGAATTTAAATCGTGATTAAACAATATGTCATATGCTACGTTCAGTGGACGAGTATAAACAAGTATAAAATAAAATAAAGAACAAACAGATAGTCGGAAGTAACGCCGAGGATGAAACACATCCCGTCGGCGACGTGGCACACTTAACGTACAATTGTTCATTGAAAATTTGGCACAAACAGACCAGTCGTATCACTGGCTGATTAATATCGACATCCCGTTAAATATACTATGTATATATAAATATCCACAGGAATATCGTGATCTTTCGAAACAAGAGGAACTCTGTAACGTTGTCGATAATATCATTTATATACGGACGTATTTTCTTTAATATTAGTAAAACTAATCGTCGATTTAACGCGACAGTTAAACAAATAGTAACTGTTATCCTCGTTAAATATATCTATATAACCCGCAAGAATTGGCACCTTAGAATTGACACGATTTGCTATCTTTCTACATGTATATGTATATATAATATATATATATATATATATATCAACGTAAATTAACAAACAATGTTTTTCATTAACGAGTACTTTCACTTGGTCCCACCCAACTTTTCTTTTCTCTACGTCGATTAAAAACGAGGCACAAATACTAATACGCTCCGATCATCGTGAAAATTTCCAAAAAACCATTCACGGTCGCGTTTGACCCGTTAACTTAGCGATGAAATAGCCCCCGATTTGATAGCGATTAAAATCCTACCACTACCGATACCCGTCGCTCTCGTCAGTCTTAAAAGTTCGCTAACTTTTCGTATTGCAAGGGACGACGACGCGATTGCTCGATATACGTATGTATATGCCGAACTTCGACGCAGGAATGTATTGAAACGTGTCCGATATCGAAACGAAAATTGAAAGTTACCTTCCGGCAACTTCCGTTCCGCCTATTTAGTTTCCCCGTCGATTTAATCGGAAACGGCTGTGCGAATTCGGACGAGCGTATTTCTATCTTCTACAACCTGAATTATATATGTATATATATATATGTATGTATGTATACAATATATATATATATATATATTGTTTTTTTCAATGGAAAAATAGGAAAACTGACCGACCACGTGATCGTCGATAAGTCCATGTTACTATATAATTATCCTATCCGTTCTCATCGCGAAAGTTTCTTCGCCTCTCGACAATGAGAACCACCCTCGAGGTTTCGATTCAACTCCCAAGCAGGTGAACGCGATGAAAATTATCAAATCCGTTCACACGGAATTTACGTCCACTTTGTTCAACACCGTAGAGGAGCTCGCTTAGATCCAAATAGATCGTTTCCCCTGGATCCTCGCGAGTGGATGAAATTTCTATCACGAAACAATGTCAATAGTGCCGTTTGAGGTAATCGATGCCCGTCTTCCCCGTGGACTTTTCCCCGGTGGATTTTTCCCTGGTGAAAATCTGTAGACATGTTCCTCGAAATCCGGCCGAGTCGCGAACGTCGCGATCGAACCCGTCGAATCGTCGATCTAACGACTTTTGCGTTTTATTCGTGCACTTTCGAGCGGTGCTGCAACTTCGGCGGGAACGATTGCAGATCCATGTTGAAACACTCGATGGAACTTGGGTACAGCTTACGATCGCTCCTGACGTGAGCGTCGTCGTTGGCGCCCCCTTTGTCCAGGTACATTAGTTCCGACTTGTCCACGTTGCTCGGAAGTCCTGGTTTCGTGTTCTGGAAGACATGATTTTCGTTTTAGAATCGTTTCCGAAGTGGAACTTATACTATCTGGGAGAGGTGGGAAGGTTGGACTCTCGATTACTTTCCCCTCCGGGTGTTGATACATGACTATTGGGGTTTCGGCACTTGGAAACTTACGCGTGGAAATTTCTTCCCCTCAGAAACTAAAGCGTTCAAATTTCAATACTTTGAGACCCCCGGGCACTTTGAAATTTCTACTCGTAAGATTTGTTCAACATGGAAAGTTACCAAGAGTCTCTACTACGGTCGTTTAACAGTGAATCGTTGGTACGTGTAGCAAAATTGACAAAGTAGAAAGTTATTAAGAATCTTCTCTAGATTACACATCTAAGGTCAGTTAGAAATTTAAAGAAAATATTTAATTACCTTATCACCAGTCACCGAATTAGCTCGTTGCCTGTTTAATACGTATAACAGTGCTACGGTGAAAATGATTAGCGATCCCATTAACGCCATAATCGCGCCGGCATACATGCACACGTTCGGCAGTGAAAGTAGCTTTTTCAAGTCATCCGTGAATTCCTCGGAAGCTTCAACGTCCAAGGCGAACCAGAATACCGGAAAGTAAACCGTCGGCACGTTCTTGAAGAGCCTAAAGAGAAACAGAAACGAAATCGTCGTCTGTGTAAGTCATCCCACACGGTCGTTTCGGTGATGGTAAACACAATTCTCAAATTCATCAGACAAGACAAGTTCGCCAGAAATACAACAATGTACATAATTATACTCGTTCACGTCGTCACGAATATGATTTTCATTGAAGAATTAGTCGCAATAAACCGGTTGCATTATTTTCGACGGTCTCACAGTTTTTCTAAATAAAAACAATAAAAATATATCGAACGATCTGGTTCTCGCGTTTGACACACCGACATTCAAATTATCCGAAACGTACTTACGACACGGTTCTCGATGGTTGTAACAGAATATTGATTTGCAATCTGGCCGCAACTTTCAACGGGATTCCCGTGGTCTGGAAGAAAAGAGATTCACCGGTGTCATTCGTATAAAATTAAATTTAACAATCAAACGTAATGTATCATTAACCTAGGAGATTCGCGATAAAAGACTGATTGATCGCTGTCTAACTGCCTCAACACGTGTTATATCGCGATAGTTAAACACTCTCGCAGATAAGCCCTCGTTGTCATTACACTCCGTGTAGCAGACATGTTCTATAAATACGCGAGATTAAAAGACATCTGCGTATTCTTCGTTTCAGTCTACGCGGTGTCCCATTAAAAAAACATTATCATCGTCATCATCTCAACCACGTATATGTTTTCGGAATATTTATTTAACTACCGAAAAAAATCGAGGGACACGCTATCCCTATCGACTTCCCGACACATTTCATTCTGCATCGTTAAAAAAAAAACTGTCTCCATATATATTATGTCTTATCGTTGCTCCCATCCACGTGTTTTCTTACCGGCTCCAAGGTGATATAAAAGTCATGGTCGTCCGTGGGGTTCATTCCGTTCACCCGTTCCCTCAAATCGGGTTCCGCCCGATGGAAATGTGGCAAACTAACGAAAACCGGGGCCCCGTAGCGACAGGAACTGACGTTGAGCAAACCGGTCGGCGTACATCTTCCATTGCAGTAGCAATTCCCGACGTTCACCAGGTCCGGATCTTGATCCGGTTGGTCGGTGACTTCCGCCGACGGTTCGGCGTCGAAGAAATCCTCGGTCGTGGTGGTTTGCTCGAAATATTTCGCCTGCTCGTGAGGATAACGTCGCCTGGTATCGTTTCCTAGTGTCTTCTCACCCAGAACGTACTGATAACCCTCGACCCCTCTGTGATAATGGGGTTGCGTGTATTCGTACACCAATGGCCTGCAAGGGAAGGTAACACAAATAATGACCCTGTTATTGATTCGCGTTCGCATACTTATTCTCTTGGATTATGCGAACGATATTTTATAAAGTTCAATTTCGTGTTTTGAATCGTTACAGATGATAGTAAGCTTCTACTTATGTCTTTTCTTAATAATTTGAATATCTTTCTTAGTCGTCCAAGTAAAACTTAGATACGATGAGCTTTTTAAGGATTTGCCGAGTAAATAGGATTTCAGAATGATCCAATTTCGATGTCTCGAAGGTTAATGGCGGTGGTGTCGCTTGCGAGTTAACATCGTCGACCGACCAGAAGTTCAACGTCGCACGATTTGCAAGACGTGATTAAAGGATCGACAGGTAGAATCTCATTTTCTCAAACGATTTCCGACTGACCTGCACAGATCCCCGCTGAACAACACAATTTCATCTCGTTGTCTATCCGGTGGCCAAAATTCGCCGGCGCTGCCTTCTACGATGTTACAGGGACTTCTGAAAAATCTCGTTGTGTCCTGATAATTCCAATTACGAAGGACCCCGAAGTCCCTCATATCATTTTCACCTGTGTCCATGTTGAAATAGCCGTCCAACAGGGTCGAGCCGTTTCTCTGCAAAAACACGACGAGCAAAGCTTAGTAGAAGATTAACATTCCTCTAATTGTTATTCGCGATCGATCAAAAAGTCGACGTTATCGATCGCGGGCGATCAAACCACCTGTTTCCATAAATAATACCCGTGATCGGGAAAATTTCGTGATACAGGTGTGCAGGAATTCACGCGGATCAACGTTTCTAATCCTTGGTGTTGCGTAGGAGGCAACGTGACGCGATAACGAGAACCATGGGAAGTTATATTAGTTCTATATAAATGTCGCACGCGTGTCGCAACAAATTAATACATAATATGCCTCCCATTGCTTTTCATTCGTCATTCAGCGACCTACACGTGACCCGTCCCATTCAGTACCAATTTAAGTCTCGCTGCGAATAATTTATCGCCGGCTGCAATGCCGTTGCTACAACAGCGCAAATCGCATCTCCGACCTTCTGCACACCCTCGACACAATTAAATAAACAATTCCCGGCGTGGTTCTGCAATTAAATAAAAACCGTCGGACACGCGGCGTTGTCGTGGACACCTTGAAGACGCGAACGTAACTCGCGCACCGTTTCAAATTCCCTTCCTAACCACCATGACGAATTATTTTGTCGTTCGATTAGAATTAATCGATCGTACCATGTAAAACCAGCCGAATTTGTCGAACGGCGGTACATCTTCGTCCATTGCAGCTATTCTTCCTATTTCTATGAGCGTGTCCTCGTATCCGTCGAACAGCAACTGGCCCACCGTCTTTGTGACGTACACCTTCGACGACGACAGCATGAACGACAACGTATTTTGCAGCATGTCCTGCCAGTAGCGCGTCTTGTGCGTCGCTGACTGTGAAAACGACGATATTTAAATCCTTTTTCGTTCTTCGGAGGCAAAACGCGAGACGATGAAAATAAATTCATCTCAAAAGACACCGCCAAACGAAATTTAACGGGGTACTCACGATAGCAACGGCATTTAATTGAGTGATATTGTCAGTCAAAGATCCGTTGCTGTGTTCCTCATCGAAGTACCACCATCGTCGCTGAAAGTAGCTGACGGTGTGATTCTCCGGGTGAAACGTCACGTTGACTTTCTGCCGGATTTCCCTGAAAATACATTGATCGCCTATTAATCGTGTGAATCAGACAATTTTAACCTGAGATCTCGACAAGTTTTTCCATAGGGATAACTAGCGTTCTTCCGGCGTGTGAATTTATTTCCATAATTTGTCGGTCGTTTCCAAGAATGTTCCTAATTACGTATGTTAATGTCAAATTATCTAAGCAAATAATTCGTGGAGTCTATCGATTAAATACAGTGATCGTGTCATAATCGATTATTTCATTTAAAAAGGTTCCTGGTATTACTAACTGTCTTGCGGTTGAAAGAGTGCCACTTTCGTGATTTATCGTCGATACATCAATCCTTAGACGAGTCAATCTTTCCAACTTTTTTCACCGGTATTCATGTCCGTCTCGTTATCCGTCGACGGTCGACACGCCACCGTCACGCGTGTCCGATGGCGTGGCAATTATACGGGAATGTAACGCGTGTCGAGCGATTTCCACGAATAATATTCAATTACTCACGGCGGTGGATGCGCGCGCGATTAGGCCCGTGATTTGATTCTTTAGCCTACATATCTCGTTGATTAGATTTGACGCGGCAATTGCTGACTAAGTGCGCGAACGCACGGATGCACCTCGCGGTGCCTAATGTCTCGTTTATCGTCGGCGAACGGAGTGGTAATCTTTGTTGTGTAACCGCCGCGGCGATTAACGGAGACAAAAAACGACAGCGCGTGGACCGAGAGAGAAATTTCGTTTAGGAGAGGGGGAGGGTTCTATTTTCGAATGGCACCGCGAATAGCCGAGGATGACCACGATGCACACGGTGCAACAACGCCGGCGAACAAACGAACGTTGTTCACCGCACGTCATCGGCGAACGATAAAAATTTACGCGCGATATAAAAACGGCAATCAATTTTCAACAGAGAACGTAGGATTGGTCGAGTGACGACCGGTTATTTTTGTAATACACCTTTCATACTTGGCGGTGCGGTTATGATAGCCGGTGGATTTCTTTTTATTTTTTTTCCTCCTTGGTTTCAATCTTTAACACCGATCTGAAAACTGCAGTCAGGTGAACGAATCGGACCAAGGACGTAGTCGATTGCGAGATGAACAGACGAAATTTTTTTTACGCGTTGCGGGTTGACGCGGGGATAATCACCGAGACGACCACATCGTAAATAAGAGAAAGTAATTAAATTAAGTAATTACTTTATGTACCGTCTACCACTGCCCACGCGATCCTTATTACTAGTCCCAGACGTTTTATTGTTCATTAAGATGTCAATACCGCGGGGTTAACTATTCCTTTCTTATCGTGATTAGGTAGTTCATTAGAATGCCCTCGTCAAAGGATCGATTAGAATCGTCTTGATCGTGACGGCATCTTATTATACGTTCAAGCACGGAATCCTTGAGCAGTCGGATCATTAAACGTCCGTCTCTTATCAATAGGATATTCAAATCAGATATTCGTTTCTTGCGGTGGAAGTTACGTCGAAACGGAATGGATCGCGATATCATTATGCAACGGGTGTTTTTTCTTTTTCGCTCGTCGAAACCATCATTTCTTTTTTTTCTCACCTCGATGATTCTCCGGTTTCAATGTCACGGAATATGTAATAATACGATAATTCGATACTCACGCGAGAGTCGTAAGTACGGATTGTTTTTCCTTGCCGTAAAAATGACCGTGTCGGGTATTTAAAAGTTACCGCGATTAGCAGAAACATATCTTTGAATATGCTGTAAACTTATCGGAGTGTAAACGAGCGTTGCTTTATTTTTGCCAATAAAAATGTTATTATGTTGTTGACTGTTCAGGGCGAGAATTATTGCGATTAGGAAAAAGATGGATTTTAATCGTATATCTCGATTAAAGGCAATGTCAATTGGGAGAATAAAGATTGTAGGGAGATTTCGATGACGTTACCTAAACGTGTAAGGACCATGCTGAACCATGTTGGGTTTGGTACCGCGAACCAGCAATTCTTCGGGATTGGTCCAATTGAAGTAATAGATTTTTAAATACATGGGTGGCAGACTGCTGGTGTCGTTCCATACCTCGAACGCTTTCGACGTCGGCGTCAATGGCATTTCCTGAAAACGAAACGACAGTGTTAATTAACACCCGATAACACGACAGATCGCGAGTAATCAACAGTTACGACAAATAATGAGCCACGCTTGAAAGATCACCGCGATGGGTCAGTGATAATCAGAGTCTGGATATTTTTGCTCCCGTTCGCCGATATCGTATTAACGATGCAGTTGTGTAAAAAAAAATTGTCAATAGGTACAATTGTTGTTATTCGTTATCCGCGCAAAGATTATTACATAGACAGTTCTCGTACGATGTTCCAGTTCGTTTTGCTATATCGTTTATCTCCTTTTTCCTATTCGTTCGTCTCAGCGGTCGCTGGCGTGATCGGTACACGTTTCGTCGTAACGAGAAATTATTCACATAGTACAACCATAAAGAGAAACGTCAATTAATGGGACAATCAACCACTTTTCCAATCATGCTGGGAACACCGTCGAGACAAGTATCGAGACGCTAGCGGGACCGACAATAAGCCTATTTCGTCTTGGGCCGCGATTCTCCGTTAAGTCGGGCACAAAAATTCTGAGTCACGTTATTAAAAAAAAATCCACCGTTCCACCGGAAACGGTTAATAATCGAATAAAAAGATTTCGTAACGACCGATCCGCCGTGGGCAACGTTACATTGAAGACGATAAAATGTTTGTTGCCTCACTCACCCCGGACTATCTAGTGGGAGTAATGTGTAAGAAAAAACAATAAACAATAAAAATAAAAACACCACCGTATCAACGGAATTGCCCGTGATAACCCAACGTTAAGAGGGTATCCGACACATATAACTTTTCGCGAAATGTATACAGAAAATTGTTTCAGAAAAAAAACTGAACGACCTCTCGGTAAATAATCCTCGAACACATTTTTTACATCATCACGATTTCACACTTGCCGATCCGTACAATGAAACGATCGAAAGTACATATGTGTACAACCATATTCCCCAATTATCACCTCCCTCCATTCAATACCGCACGATATACACACTCAACAATTTCACGTACGCACTCTCCTGAAAGGAGCGGCTGTACAAACCGCACACATCGCGATAAACAATATCGTAAATGCAAACTGAATGACAACGCGAATTCTCCTCCCCCCTAAAAAGAAAAAAAAAACATACATACATAATCACAATCCTTCAATGTACTCAATCACACTGTAAATAATAAAATCTCAGATCGATAACCCGATGCGAATTATCAACAACGGGTAACTTGCTAATTTACGAACCAACTGAATACATCTCTCCCCTTTCCTCTCTCACTCTTTCTCTCTCCCAAGTTTCTCTCTCACCTTCTGTAGAATATGCCGAAACAGCGCCGGCCAAAAGAAGTACAGAGACGTGCCAAGGATTATTAGGAGCAGCCCGAGGAGCCCAAGGCCGACCGATTTATTCGCCCAAGGCCTCATGGTGTCGCGAGGTTGTTCTCCGCACTCACTGGTCCTCGTCTCCTCAGCATGTGTACCCCCAGCTCCTGTTCGTCGCTTCTTCGCCTACCCCCTCGGTTTTCCGGCCGGCTCGAAGCCTGCAAGATAAAACGTATCTAATCTGCCGAGTTACGATGCACGGCTGTTTTTTCGTTACGTGTGTTCGTGTGTATGCGTGTGTGTGTGTGTGTGTGTGCGCTGGATGGCTGTCGTATATGTGTACGATTGTGTGCGTGTGGGCGTCACGTGTGTCGCCGAGGCTGCGAGAGAAGCTTAGGTTTTCAAACGCGGAAGCGATCCTCTCTCGGCCACTCCCGCGAATCGTACGCGATTATTTTTATAACGCGACGTTACCGCGCGTTCTTGATCTTTTGGCAGAAGGGACATTCGAGAGAATCGAATTCCGAATGGATGTTTCGGGAACGTTGATCTCAACGCGTTGAACGCCACGCGATTTTTGTATATGGATTGTCTATGGCGTGGTGATAGATTAGTAGTAATGTCTATACTTTGAGTGTAAAGTGTGTACACTTTGAGTATACAGTGTGTATACAGAGAACTGTTTTTAATTCTTCACAGCATTGTAGTAGGAATGATGGTAACGAAGAATGTATGAGTACTGGTGTTTATTATAATTATGATTTTCTCTTGGTCGGCCGAAATTGAGGCGCCGGCCACCGGTGACCCTCGAAAATGTCAATCCCAGAATTCTTAATTAAATTTCGTCACAGTGAAAAATTTACAATTGATTTATCACGTTCGCCGTCTTCCCTTGGCGATGTTTCAACATGCAAATGAATGTTGCGTGGGATGGAATTGACCGTGAATTTTTCCTTCGAAATCCGTTCGGCAGATATTACGCGATTCGCGAGAACATTGTGTGCGTTGATTAAGAACGGTTGTTTCTGTCGGGAATAATTAGTACCGAACGCGGAGAAGATGTTCGGGGAATATAATTATAATTTTCGAACGCGACCTGTTGAACCGGTTTCCGATACTCACGATTACGTCTTCCCGTTTAACGATTAATTCTAGTCTGACGTAGTTCGTCCCGTTTAATCGGCTGTTTTCAAACATCCTCCCGTATTTTCGTACTTCGTCTCGAAATCTCTGCTCCTTCGCTCTCGTTAACACATTGCGTACGGCGCTCTGTCCGCGCGACACGCTCCCAGGGCCCGCGCATTTTTAGTCCTATATGTAATGGTTATAATTTTGACGTTCTCAGAAAGTTGACATTCATTTTTTTTGTTCATCATTTGTTAAGGGGATACGCAAGGCTTCGTTACCCTGGTAACGTAACAAGAAAGTCTATTTTTAGTTCCTTAAATCGTCGATTGAGTCGAAAAAACTGAAGACGAGATTCTCGTCTCCCGGCCTCAACGTTCGGTTTGCTAAAGACGAGAATTCTCGTCTCCCGTACGCAATGTGTTAACTTATAACTGCGAACGCGTTAATTCATCGGGAACGATCGTCGTTCCACGGTATGTATACGTAATCAATAATCCGCTCTTTGTTCGGGATGTATCAATTAGGGACCGTGATCCGTAATTAATACACGCTTTACGCAACCGACGTAAAATTAATGGCCGCGCGGTACGCTAACTAGATCGACGCAAACAACGGGTCGGTAAAACAGATACCCTAAGTACATACGGATTTGCTTTTATATCATAAAAATTGTAAAAATTTCGGGAGAAATGTATACGTCCATTGCACACGTTACGTCATCAACGATGCACGCGTCTCAACGAGAGTGACAGTAAATTTGACCGGACTCGTTTTCAGCAGCCTTGAAAGAACGCACAATGACGGGCCTTTTTGTTACATGTTAATGCGAGTCGACCGAGTAAAGAGCGAAGGCGTGTGAACGCGTATTATATATACATTGTATATACATTTTTCTTTATTGTGCAGTCGGTGCCGTAAGAAGATAGAGATAAAGTTTAAATCGCGGTTTTCTCGAAATCTCCACCGAAACGAATGTTGTTTTCCTGAAACAGCCGTCCTTTCCTGACTGGCTATAAATTCATTCACCGCACGTTCTACGAGTGTTACGTCGCAATAGTGTACGGCACGTGCAGTCATCGTCGAACTTGAAAATATGCGGAATAGAAGATCAATAGTTAAGTCATCGTTCCGCTGAATACGGCAGGCGATCGTCGACTGGCAAAAGCTGTGACCGACGGCACGGATAGATGATATAAATTCTTTTTTTTTCTATAAATGTATATTTTTAAATCAGGGTTTTTTTGCGAGCGAAAGGCGCGAACTCCCGCATGAATATGTAAAATGACTGAAATAAAGATGTAAATAATAATTTTAGTACAATGAACTTTGAGTTCTATAACCCTGATGGGTTAAAGGGAGATGTAAATATCGACAGCGATAAGACCGTTTCAAGCAAGTGGAAAAATCTTCTGTAGCGAAGGAAAAAAAACGAAGTATGATTCTTAAAGCCACGCAAAACCCGCGGGTGGAAAAAAAATAGGCATCATGCGAGCGAACGAGTATCGATCTGCAATTACCTGTCGGAAACGAAGTAGAAAAAAATCGTTGATTGTAGATTATAAAGTTAATCGCTGATATCAGTCTTGGTGTGTTACACAGATAATCAAGCGTTTTAGCTTAAAAAAAGGTGGAAAAAAAGGAAGCAAACGTCGTGCGTGTTATTACATTCCATCGTTCCCGCGATGTTGTTTTAGTCGAATCGACCCGACCATCGACATCGCATAAATCAGTCACTCACTAATCTCGGCGTTTACGGTGTATCGCGTTTTTTTTTTAATTCTTTTATCGAACATCGTTTTCATTCATCGCGAGGGCGATACTTTAATCTCTGCCGTAACGAGCTTCATTCTTACCAATAATCTTCTCTTTCTCTCTCTCGCTCTCTCTCTCTCTACGATTTGCATGAGTTTCGCGTGTCTGCCACCGTTGACCGTGCAAACAAGGAAAACAAAGTAGATACGTACACACGTACAGAGATTATCGCATGTTCCAATTTCTGTGGAAACCTTACGGTTCCGATCCACTGATCGAAGTCCTACGATCATTTCCTTTCGTGTTCCTACTTATACATACATACACGGAAAATCACGTTGTCCCTTCGAAACGAATCACCGCGATCGAACGAAACAACTGTCTTACATTTTACTTGGCGCGAAAACAATTACGTCGTCCGCGCGAGTTACACACATACATTATATCGAACAAAATTATCTTTTCACACGACGACATACAAACAAAAAAAAACGTATATTACTTCGAATACCACGGAACTGAGTGTACAAATGATTCATTTTTTCCCTCTTTTCGCGCCTAGAGAAAATGCGATCGACACGTTGAAGTCGACAACACGAACGACGCGGTCGTGTGCGCGTACAATCGGGGAGTTTAATTTTATATCACAGTGTCGTCGGGACGGCACTATCTGCCCCGCAGACGACGTCGCTCGGCGAACGAGTTGGTGTGCAGGCGATGATGCGAGGTCATTTATCGGTTCACCGTCCCATCCGAGCGCATTAAAAGCGCCCCGACAAAAGACGCAAACGAGTGTGCAGTTTTTTCCTATCGGTTGCATACGCCCGTTCGCGCCATCCTTACTCTTCCCTCGGTCATGTAAATCGATCGTAATATCTCTTGACCCATTGAATTCATTTCTTTCAAAACCGAATTTTTTCTCTCTTTCCGTTGCCGCGTGCCCGCGCGACCGCTGATAACAGAATCCCAAGCAGGCCGATAGTGTATCGCTCGACCGAGCGTTTGAAAATTTTAATTACGTCGATTCGAATAATAAGAACCGATACTACGATTCCGGTCAACGATTACGAGTGGCAATGAGATCGATCTCGACGGTCGAATTCGAGTACAACCGAGTTTCACTGAGAATATGGATCGAATGCCGGATGGTTCTGTTGATAGTAATATGCCGTATTGTTTAGCAAACTATTTCCTTATTAGTAGTCTCTGTCTATTCCGCGAGATAAATATAGTAGCGATAGAGAATTCTACTCAGTTCCATTCGTCCCGTTGTATTCACAGAATATACAAATGTATTATACATTCGTATGTACATACATATCCTCATTACTTATCACCTGTCGCCCGAACACGTGAAATTTTACGTTCCATAATCGGAGAGCGTTTACACGTCTGATAAACCTGTCTCCGGCGCAAACACGATCGTGACATAACACCCGGTACATATAATACATACGTACGTCTTTGATAATTATCGAAATTTCGTCTATCCGATACCAACCTCCGAAAGAAAGCGTGTAAAGAATCTCTCTCACGTGGAGTCGCCCAGGTAACGAACGCCCAAACGTCCAGCGGCCGGATTGTTTTTGTTATTTCATCGATGAAACTTACTTTCTTCGCGGTTTTTTTTTTTTTACGATCCAGCCACCGTAGATTTATCCCGAGCGATCGTAGCCAGTCTCGATCGGTTCACGAGAATTATCTTTCGGGTGTCCCGTTTTAACGAAGACAAGTGGCAAGTGGAAATCGTGAAGAACGACGACGCTCGATCGGCTCGGCCCGTCGACGAGCAATGCGACGACGTTGTACACACCACGGTCAGGCTCTTACTGACGCTTGCGATGAATCAACAGGCTGCATCTAACGTGTCTATTGGTCACGTCCGCCCCTCCCGGGTGCTTTTCCTCCTTGAGCCATGCTCATCGGGGACCCCTCTTTACCCCGGGAATATGTATTTCTTCGTGTATTTTCCCCCTTTCTAAGGTGACGTCCAATGGTACACGCCTGTTCTACCGAACGAAAGATCGTAAGGAAATCGGGAGCCGGTTATGTATCGCAGCCAACGGCATTCCACCGATCGTACGTACGTACATAGGTACAACGACGTCGTAACTGGCGTAGCTCCAAAAGGAATTTTCTGTTTCTCTTTTTTTTTTTTTTTTTAATTACCACCGTGTATAACGTAATCGGTGTTTTCTAAACGATTTACCGTGAACACCCGTGAACCTAACCGATCGCCGCGTTAACGCCAGATGTCACTTTCGTTGCTGGCTAACGAAAACTAGTCGTTCCACGTGCTCGCGAAGTCGAAAGTATAAAAACATCACGCGTGTTTACCGACGACGACGACCACGGCGACGTGCGAGAAAGCGAGAGGAACTTCCCGTTGGATACGAATGTCCCCGGTGGGGGTTATATCGTTGTGTATGAGATTAATATATATGTGTGTACGTATACGTATATGTGGGTTAGAAGAACGCGGTGGGTGGAGCAAGGGGGGAGGGTTCGATGTTTCGGATATTTACCTCGGTGTCTCGGAGCGACGACCACGTGGCCTGCGAGCGGGCACGGCGAATGTAACGATTTGTCGGATTCTGGAGTAACCATACGTGTTTTATATCGGCCGGCGGTTACGTCGATCGGTCGAGTAATATATGGCGGATGGTTAACGATACGGCGCGTACACGAATTTATTCCAAAAAGACGCGTTTGTCCGGTTACCACGGCGAAATAAGAGGTCTCGTGTCGACGCAAAGTACTTGGCCTCGTTTCCACGAGACGCGATGATGGTTAATTGGCGGTCCGAAAACGAAATGAAATTCTTTCGCCGAAATAAAAAGTTTGATGCGCTCGAACGATTCCGAACGGACACGGAGTTCTTGACCTCATTGCGTCGACGGCGTTATGCAATGACGAATACATTACCGTAATACGAACGCGATACAGCGGTCGGTCAGTCGATGATAGTAAATCGTATACTCGGGAAATCTTAATCGATAAAGACTCCACCACCACCACCACCACCCTCGTGGTTAAGTAGAAGTTTTTCCTGGATTTCTAAGAATATTTAATCATAGTGTAACGACGTTGTTTACCGACAATTAACGCAGTTAAATTAGTATCGATCGGATTGGACACTGTGCATTGAATAATTCATAAAGTACGTCCGTTTGGTTATGCTTAGCGACGAGCTGCCGAGGAAAAATATCTCGTTTGAAAATATGTGTGTGTGTGTGTTTGTATAGGTAGCTATTCCCGTTCGCATGCGAAGGAACCGAAAACCGGTCCAACGTTATTACCACGCCTGGGACCAATTTTATCGTTTGGTTAGGCCCGGAGTCTTATCGTCCAACACACATCTGTGTCTCCCCACATCATTCATTCGTGAAGACCCATTTCTATCCTCTTTCTGCTCTTTTTCTTCTCTCCGACCCACTTACTTCTTTTCCTCGTACGAACACCATGCGCCGCTGACTTTCCTCCAAAGTCCACGCGTTCCAACCATCCAACCATACAACGTTCTTTATTCCCACGAACGATGGATAATGAGAACGAGCGTAATCACGGGGGAAGAGAGAAAGAAAAGGACGGTGGGATACGATTTTCGCGGTTTCGCCGTTATCAGTTACGGTATCGACGGCCTATCATATCAGCGTTATCAGCGGCACACGGTTTTGTCGAGTCGACAATGTCACGGTGGCCCGACGCAAACGGGAGTCGATCTAAAACTGCGTGCCTAGAGAGAGAGGTGTAGGCAGGTAAGCCTCAGAAGTGCCCTCCCCCCCTGACCTCCCCCTCCTCTTCCTCCTCTTCGGTATTCAAAGCCACCCCTCGTCAAACGGAGTATGCCCGCCTGTCTGCTAATTGACCCGGCAATTCCGTACAGGCACGCTGAATTTATCCATGACTACGAACCACGTGTATCGCGGGAACTCGGTTAATTGAGTTGCAGAAACTTGCGTCGTATTTTTTGCCGAGCGCCGTTTGTATTCTTAGAAGTATGCGGGAACTTGAGCACAGTGTTACTAGGCTCTTGAAAACTATTTTGTGGAACGTTTGTCTTGGGAGAGAATTTAGAAAGAGATTGAGTGTTCTTGGGGACTTTTTGCTAGTTGCGATTTTGCTGTGAGAAATTTCTGTGTTTTGGGATTTTTCGCGAGATTGGAGTTAGGTGATTGGAGCGTTGGATCATCTACGCTTGGGGTCTCGAAATACGTTGATATTTTGGTGTCTCAGTTTGCGAGTCGTTCGCAAATTTTTGCCTCGGAATTGGAAAATTATCGACGGCGTGTAGGGTTGCCGCGGGTATTGGATTAATATGTATTTGTATTAGTGAGGCCACGTGGGACGGTCGAAATGCCAGAAATTTTATCAAGTGATAGTAACGAACTTCTAAGAGGTCTTTCAGCTAATTTCGGCTGTCAAGTGAAACGTGGGAGGACGGACGAGTTTAGGGTGAGCCATAAAAAAAGAGACTAAACACCGGAGACAGACATTCCCATTGACTATGTACATAAATTACCCATGTGTCAATCCCACGTATCTGTTTGCAAAATTCTAATTCCACATCCTCGTACGTGTCATCGTCGATAATATTCCAAGCTAATTATCCTATTGATAATCTACAAAATTGTCATCAGTTCCGATAAGAATGTTACCCTATCGAGATAGCGAGACGGTTAATACAAAACCCGATGATTAACCGTATCGTGATGACTTTCTGGATCAGCCAGCTGGTGTTTACCGTTTCCGTTGAATAACACAGATTTATCTCTCTCTCTCTCTCTATGTATGTGCGTGTCCAGCGTGCCGAAAATCGCTTTCGCTTATTCAAATTTTCGAACCGGCTCGGCCGTCCACTCTTAAAGCCTGTAACGCTATAATGTCATCCGTTTACGCTGAAACACTATCTTCCCTTGGATAACCGGGTATCGTTTGCCCGTTGACGAAGCCCGTCAATGTCCTTGTACTTGTAAAAGCACCTGACGTATTTCGTCATCCCAGTCTAGCCTGCGGACAAAGCGTACATTGACCACAAGCCAATTACCAGATGTGTCTAAACAATTTAGTGGAGACAACCCGGCAGAAACGCGGCGATAGCGCACGCGATCTGGGAAACGTGTCATCCTGGTCACGTGTTAACGACACCCACGAAGAAATCTAAAAAAAAGTCAGAACTTTGTCAGAGGGGAATAGGTCGAATTCGAAGAGATTCGGTGTATCTGTCGTTGGATCGCGAAAGTGATTTCTGCCAGGAGAAATCGAATACGAAAATAACAGAGGATCCGATAATAAATTCGAAGGAAATTCACACTTTCGAATTTATAGATTCAAAAAGGGAACCCTGCGGTGTTTCACCCATAGCTTGATTACAGGTTTCTGTAGAGATGTTCGTGGGTCGCCATCTGGTTTTCCGCCGAGTATTCTCGTTCTACTCATGAAGATGGCGCGTGTGTCCAACGATTTCCATAATTTTGAATAACTGATAAGCCCGCGAACGTTTGTATGCGCGGCATTCTTTAGAGATGCCCTGGCGAGACTGATGCAATCATTTGCTAAAGGTGAATAGAAGACGCAGACTTCGACCTGGGAAATTTGCATAATGCATGCGGTAACGACGAGTAACGGAGAAAAGAATGATGCATAGTAATCGACGTAATTTATTTACAATAGAAAAAAAAAAAACGTATTGTCGGCCTGCGTCCGATACAAATTCCAGCCGATTTCACCGACTAGCCCGGCGAGAACGAGCTGTTTCCCATAAAACGCCGCGTCATCCCGCGGTCAAGGACCCGAATAGAATGATAAAATGTCAGAGCTAATTATTAATAACGTGCACTTAACTAATAAAGCTTTTTAAAACGATACATAATGTAACGATGTAATGCAAGAACACTCGTAGTAGCTTAGAACTTAAACGTTTCAAATCGCAAAACAAATCGGCCGACGTACGTACGTATTGTATATATGTATATGTACTTACACACATACATACACCATCCGTATAAAAGAAATATACCCGTCGGAACGAAATTCTTTTGCGAAACATTCGTAACCGTTTTTCTATCTCGATCGACGTTTACGTCGCGATAATTAAACTATATTTAACCATAAGTCGAAATGCATACACGGGACTCTCGAATCTCGATTCCTCCCTCGTGAACGAAACCTTATCGTTACTATAGCCTATTCGATACAGCTAATTAGGGAGTTAATTGTCACTGATCGTATCAACGATATAAATATCTATATCTTAATTAATAATCATCCGTTCACTGTCTGCGTGTCGAGTCGTTCGTTAATTTTCTCCTGTCGTTTCTCCCTACGTTTTCTCGTTTTTCTCTTTTTTTTTCTTGTTGTTGTTGTTGGTATTTTCTTTTTATTTCTCGTTCGGCGACTGACAGAAACGTTTCTTTGCCCACCAAATGGCAGCCAACGCGGCAGCGAGGAACCCGATTCCCGCCACGATTCCCATGGAAATCGCCCTGTTTCTACGGTAAGCCGGCACCTCGAGGCTGACACGCTCGCTGGTGGCCACGTCGTCGGTGACGGACATCGCGGCTACCTCGAACGTGTAGAAACTCTCCTCCTCTAGTGTTTTTACTGCAAGTATTTATCATATATTCAATGTTGACCTTGAGATATACATATTTTTCCATTGATTTTAACGTTACCTAGATAGTAAGTGTCCGTGGTCTCAGCTCTTCCATAGAGTTGTTCACCAGGTCCCCGGAACCACCTGACGGTGTACAGTCTCACCTGTTCTTTCCCGTAGATCGGTGGCTCCCAAGTCACCAGGTATCCCTCGACGGTTGCTTGAACTCTGACGTTATAGGGTGGTCCCATCCTCTCGTCTTCTGAATTCAAATTAATAAATTTCATTGCCAAGAATTATACAGGTGAATATCGTGAAGAATATTCGTATCACTCTTACCTAAAGGACTACGGTACTCGGACGCGGAATTCTCGTCGATGGCATCTGTAAGCATTTCTGTGAAATATTAATTCGAACGGTATTAAACGCGAAAATCATTGCACCTCTTTTTCCGTTGACGTGTAGGAATCACGTTATCGGAAAAGCCGATGCTCGGTTGACTCATCGATCCCCGTTGTCGTGAGAACAAAGAGAATACGACGTAGATTTATGTGTCATCCGTGTAATGCTATTGGTTTAGAGAAGTTGGGTTAATGAAAGAGAGAGAAAGAGAGAGTGATTGGTTGGAACGAAACGTACTCGGCTGCGTAAAAATCCGCAAAGTTTTACTAAACATCCCGTCACCGTGTTTGTCCTGGCTGAGTACCATGAACTCGTATTCCCGTCCAGGATTCAAATTGTTCACCGTGGCCTCCGTTATCTTTCTCGACAGGATTTTCATCGTTCTCCATTCCGTCGTGTCGGTAGGTCTGTACCTAAAGGTAGATCGTAAAATTAGCATTGTCTTTCGTGGACTCTTTCCAAGAATCCTATGTAATATTAAAATATACCAGACGGAGTATTCCATCTTAGGTCTGACGTATCCTGGCACCCAGGTCAACGTTACGGCACTTTTGCTGCTATTGGCGCTAAGATTATACGGAGCCCTTGGTGGAACATTCAGGACCATCAATTCGGTGTCGGCAACGACGGTCGCTGCTTCGTTGCTGGCGGCGCATTGATAGAGTCCACGATCTTGTTCCTGGATTCTGTCGATCGTCAAGTTGCCACCGATGATGATCATTCTCTCCGGTGACAACGGTGAGCCGTCCTTGATAATGACGATTCGAACAATGAATTATTCAGCAGGGAAACACACACACACAGACAAGCAAACAAACAAACAACGTGACAAGATAACAGAGAACGTACTTTGTACCAAACGATGGACGGTCGATGCGATTGATCACCGTCCCTTGCGTCGCACGGTATCTCCAAGCTTTCACCTAGTTTTCTTATGTACAAGTGTTGCGGGGTCACGGTAAACACCGGCGGTCTCTGGACGACCTGTGAAACATCGAATAACATATCGAATCATCGTCAAACTATATCTTGCCGCATCATCGTGTCGCCCGGTTACATAATCGTTGCGACAACCACTCGTCGGGAAGCATTCCGTTACACGCTGGGAATCATGTCTCGCTGAAGGTTTCCAATTGGCGAATAAAGGAGTGGTTAACACTCCTCTTCATCTGGTCAATGGTCTCAATAGTGACGTTACGGTATATCGTTCTTTGTAGTTCCCTTGTTGTTGCTTTTAGCGTTGCAATCGCTAGCTCGTTTCACGCGACGACGACGAAAAGGATTTTCTCTTAAAGTAACTAAGTTTTTTCACCGGTTGAAAGGGGGGTGAAACTTGAAATATTTGCCTTCGCGAAGAAAATAAAAGAATAGAAACAAAGGTACTTGCCACAGAGATCGAAGGGCTTGGTCCCTCGGTACCTAATTCATTATACGGAGTGCAGCTGTAGCTCCCGGAATGCGTTTCATCCACTTTGCTGAAATAGAGGGAACCGTTTCGTCTGTAGAAGACACCCTGAACGTTGTAAGGGTCGAACAGAAATCCGTCCTTCTCCCAGCGTAGGTTCGTCATGGGCGGATTCGCCCTGAAATGGCAGTCCAGAAGGGCAGGTTTCCCATAGGGAAGATACACCTCGCGGGGAGCGTAGATCACCTTCGCCTTGTCTGAAACCCGTACAATCTCGTTAACGTTAAATCGCGGCTCGTTAAAATCAACGAGCGACCAACCAAAACGAACGAAACCGGAAAAAATATTGGTTTAATCCGTACGTGGCTCGTTAAATCGTTAGATTGGTAATTTTGATTACGATGAACGTTATCATTGTTGATAATGCCCATTATTATGTCCGGGTTATTATTTAATTTCCTGGGCGAAAGTACGCGATCATGATCTCACGTGGTGTTTCTACCCTTCCACGATTTGATATCACGTTCTTACGCGATTATTTAGGTCACCCTGTACAATTCAAAAAAAAAAATCGTGTATCGTGTATCGTGTATCTAACACGTTCGAATATCGATACCTCTCGAGTGTCACAGGTGGTCGTGAAACAAATATTTCGTTCGTTTTTTTTTATCATATCTATTGTTCTCTTTCTCTTTTTCTTTTTATTTAAATCACTTACACTGCACATTGAGGAAGGCCGAGGCACTCTGTTGATCTCCAGTTTCACCTGTCACCGTGCAGGTGTACTCCCCGAGGTCACCCATGGCAGCCGAGCTTATGGACAACGTTCCATCGCTGCCGATCGACCCTCTTCGCTTGAGATCCTATATTCGTGCGATACAAAAGAATTGCAGCAACCCCGACACACACATAAACACCGTTTTACCTGCAATTAAATCGGACAGGAACGAAATAATGTTTACGCTACCTCGAGTTCGGTGATTTCCACACCCTCGTGGTACCACGTGACAACGGATTTCTCACCCTTGGCGATGCAATCGAAGCTCACCGATTCACCCTCCATGACAGTCCTGTTGACAGGTGGCACTGCCAACAGGGTTTCACCTGGAACAACCGTCGCAAACGGCGACGCACCTAGGTTGAACGATTTAACGAGTCTGCCCGGTTTCAGGTTAGTAAGCGTCAGCGGGATTACAAAGTTCTTGATTATGTTTTACAAATTGATTGGTTTTACTTTGTTTGGTTGGTGTTTTATTTTTTCAGGTTTCACCATAGGCAGGATGAACGTTATTAATATATTTTAGTCGCGCCCATTTGCAAGATCGTTAATCGGTATCGAATAATTAGTACACGGGTTAATAAACGCACTCAGGCGAGAAGCTGGGTGTGCGTAGAGTATATGTGTGTGTGTATGTGTGTATAATAAGTGTTATTTTTGGAATCGGTGCGTGAAAGAGGCATTATGTCAAATCAGTGACGAACGACGAGAATTCTCTCTGCGGAACGTTGTGTTTGTTCGAATTTCCAGGAAAAGGGTGCGCCCATCGATTGAAATGTCTCGAAATCGATTTTATAGAACGAATTTCATTTTATCCTCCGAATCCGTTGACTCGAGGTCCATGCGAGGATAAGTAATATCATTCAACCGAGTTATCCGTGATAACGATCCGTGCCGTGGATCGATATTGATATCCGACCGCGATCAATTACACCGTCGGTAGTTCGTTGAATCGACTCAACTGGCCATCATGATTTCACGGAATTCGACCGGCAAAAACCAGAATTCCGACTGGGTTAACAAGTGAATCATCGACGCTAATCTCGCTAGCCGAAGGGGGTCATCAACGTAACGGAGCGAAATTTTATTTGCCTTCTGCTCGATCTTTTCTAGTGAAAATAAAATTAAAAAAAAAACAAGAAACCATTGTTCAGTCTTTCGTTAATACCACGATCAATCCTCGAAACCTTTTTTCTTTTTTTAATCTCGAAAGATCTAGGAACAATGCATAGCTATTATCACCGAAGCTGAAACGATATCCGCGAGCGATTCTGTAATTAGAATGTAAGGTAAAATGATTATTATTAATCATCGTCGACGTAACTTACTTCCTCCATTCGCCCAAAACACGTATCTTCCGACGAGGGATACACGCACGGGATTTGGTAAGCCACTGTTTCGTCCAGTGTTAGTGCTCTTAAACCAGCGTGACCCAATTTAGTGCTCAGGGTTAGTCGGCACTTAACTACGTTAATTCCCTCCGCCATTTGCTGTTATCGGATTATGCCGGTAATGAATAAGGAGAAAGTAGATGACCTTACCATCGATACCGAGGTGGAACCAGGTCCCGTTGTTCCTCGAGTTCGGTGTCCTGTTCGGGAAGATCACGCGGCACTCGTACCATCCCTGATCGCTCTCGCGTATGTTCGTCAAGTTAATGCTACCCTGTCCGTAACCACGGGACGCAGCATCCTCGACGAGATGCACGCGGCCATCGTAACCAAGACCGACCGACGGATGCCCGTTGTACCATGAAAAGATCGTACGCCCCTGAAAGTAATATCACGAAGCATCGTGTAACTCGAGCGAACGCCGGTCGAACAAGCAGATACGGAAGACACTGAAAATTAGAACCTTGAAACGAACGAAGTTGGAAGGAAACTGAATGATAAAAAGTAGAAGAAGAAGTACAAGATGATGAAGAAGAAGAAGAAATGCCTATGTAGGAAATTACACGGAGTAATTTGAGAATGACTGTAAAACACGGTCGTTAACAGGATCATCCTCTTCTTCGGACTAGTCATGCCACTCGGAGTTAGAATTTCCAACGATGACTGTTTCAATTCCTTTCGAACCGTGTTAACCGACGAAAGATTCTATTTAGAACGTTACCCAAGTTAATTCGTATCGATCTAGCTTTACGTACTTCCTACTTCTCTGACTACCGTCACGAACGGATCCTTTGCGATCCAGAGGATTTCATAATCATCGCCTAATCACCGTGAACGACCATCTTGCAAGTATGTATGTATATATGTATCTATGTATATATGTACAATAGTAGGGTTCATCGACGGATCGCTCGGAAATTACGCGTTTGTCGTTTTTTCCACGGGGTTGAGTCGCGGTAACGCGGCGTCCTCCGGTGAAAAGTAGAGAGAAAAAAAAATCAGAGAATTCTCGAACCTAGGGAGGCCTCGGTCAAAACGAGGCTGGCGAAAACTGCGCTAATCGTCCCTAATCGTCTGACAATGCGTTAGCAGTGACCCACTGGTTTGGACCCCTCGTGTCGCAGACTCGCCGTGACTAAATATAATGCAGCCTTGCGTCCCGTACTCCAATTACTACGTTGGAGAGACAGAGAGGGAAGGAGCACCTGTTTTGCATACGCATCAGGGACCAATCAGGTTAAGTTCCACTTGATTTTATGCGGTAGCCATGTGCAACGCACAATCTGTTTCCGCCCTGGCCGCGGCGTCGAAACAGCGGCGCAGCATCCGCGTAACATGAATCGCGTTAGTGAATTTCACGAGAATATTAATTCTATGTTTCTCTCTTCAAAAGAAAAAAAAGAAAAAAATCAAAACCTATGATTAAAAACGTATCTCAGGCCTGTATCTTTCGTTCCGTACAATTCTACTTGTGTTCCTATTCTACATATAAACATCCACGTTCTGCATCGTTATCGGTGACGTTCACTGGCACAGGGTGAAGGAATGATATAGCGAATGAAAAACAAAGTAAGTAGCGGTTGGAAAATGTCGCGGTAAAATTGTGCAACCTCGGCGTAACCGCATTAAGCACTATCGTGTGCCGAACGGTGCGGCGGCGGCTCAATTACCGTGACGTTTCGAAATCGAAACTTCGTGCCACGGAAATCCAGATCCAGATGCGTGCCGCGTTTCCCACGGCGATGGAATTAGATATATTTTGTTATTATTCCGCCGAGGGAAATCGTATCGCCTACCCTACCTTGAGCCGCGCAGGTACTTTTCTACGCGAGCGCAACCCATCGACGTACCTATACACGGGTACATACGTATAAACATACATACAAACGTACCCGATGGGTTTGGTGGCTGCGACCGCAACCACGGCCGCCGCGGTTCTATGCGGATTAACCCGAGCAGCAGCAACCGCGTTTAGCCGCCTTAACGCTCTTTAATCGTCAATCAGTCAATCGCCACGTCGTTGAGTTATTCGTCGGTTGTGTGCGGCGTGTGTTATTAAATGCGTACGTCCTTATCACGGATTGTTTCGACGATTGCGGCACCCACGAATCGTATTACATGTTTGGTCATCAATTGATCGTTCGTCCGCGAACGAAACGGAATTCATCTATGACTATTTGACTTCCGATCGTTATCGATATTTCAGTTGGATTTCGAATGTACATACCTAAGGCCATATTGTCTTTTCTATCGGTGTTAATTATGTATTCTTATTTTAACGATTCTATCGGATCGTCGAAAATGATAGATCGAATAATAATGACATACAATACTATTCGACGAGTCGATGCGGACGAATGATCTTCCTCCGTGACCGCAAACCGCGTTTAAATATCTCGATCGGATTAATTACCGTTTCTTACGCAATGTTTACCGTGCCGCGGACAAACGCGTCGGAGTGTCGGCGAAAATCTGTCCGAAACGTTTCCGGCTTTTAATAGAAAACGATTTTGTACGTCGTATCTGACGTTATCGTTACGATGTGTACGTATGTATGTTACATACGTGTGTGTGTACACACGTTTTAGACGCTTCTCTATTCTCGTCGCGCACTCCCACGCATGGAAATGAATCGCGGCGATGGAAGAAAAATACACGGAACTCGCGACGATCATAATTTTAACGAGACTCTAACGTTTCCCCGGTGATTTCCTGTCCGCGCGACAAAAAGGAATTGCTGCGACGAACAGAAATTTCGCGAACGCACCGACGCGTCCCGTCGTCCGGCAAACGCGCGCGATACATTTCGGTGGTGATGGAAAATTTCCGGTAAACTTACGTCACGATTCCATTGAAGAATATACGGAATCGGGGTCTCGTGCGGAAAGTCAAGATCGCAATTAAAAACCGCGTACTCTCCCACTCCTGCGCTCAGGTAAATCGGCTCCTTCTCCTCCTCCAATACCAAGCTGTAGCTGAGAGCTAGAGATGAAAAAGAAACAAACAAAAAAATACACACACACACACACAGTAACAGGTTTGCAAAAAGCTACAGTGATAAATACAAAAATAACAATCATCCCGGTAATCGTTCGCGTCGCGTGATAACCGACGATACACGTTCAACACAATTTCAACAAATTGGCTAATTTTCCGGTACGTTAACGCGCGACGGTCAAATGTGATTCGTCGGTGGAAACTTGTCGAAAAGTTCAATATCAACGGGGGACACTATTCAACGTCGATAAAACGAGTATATATGATTCAATTAATTCGAGTACCAGCAGAGAAATTACGGGGAGGGTTCGAACGATGGCGGTTGCTCACCTTGATAACAGAGGAAGATCGTCAGCAGCTGATGAAAGGACGCCGCGATGCTCATCTTTGTTAGAATCCCCTTATCCGAAACGTTGTTCACCGTGTTTCCTCCTGTTTATCCTCCCTGACGAACGGCACGGGGACGCGATGTCAGAAGCAAGACACACCTCGCGACCGACGACGCACGGCAGCGAAACACATCTGTCATCACCCACACTCGTCAACCATCGGCCACCACCTGCGATAATTAAGCGGCACGCGGCACTCTCGCGTAGACGAAAATCCTTCTGGTAGAACCGTTTCAACGATGGTACATCCTCCCCTATCCCTATTATTCTATCCCCTTTGATCCTGTTTTTCTTTTATCGATGTCACGAATCCGAGAAAGAGACAACAACAACAAAAAAAATAGAAAAAAAACCAATGAGAGCTTTGCACCAGATTCGATCTATCCAATCTTAACGATCATCTTCTCGATCGTTCGATGACCAATGAGAAACGGGATTCACGGGATTCCCGAGGAACAACCGTGTCTCTGGTGTTTCGTTTGCGTTTTCCCCGGGGAGGATCAACTGTCCTCGATGTGTATGTGTTTTTTTTTAAATTTTCTTTTCTGTTGCAAAGTGTCGGATCGAGTGCGGAGATAGATCTCCGGTGGAACGTTGCTCACTGAGTGCGGTCCGGTGGTTACGGTGATAACCGAGTAATCCGCCTCGCTCAATCAGAGCGGATACAACGCCGAAGAGCAGGAGTAACTAGCGTCAGAAGGTGGGGGGGAAATGTGTAGGGGGAGGAAGAAGCCTGGAAGGGTACGATTCTAGATTCGCGGACACGAACGCGGGATCCTCTAGCGCCGTTTTCTGACGATAGACACACCCACCACGCGCGCTGCACCGGGTACACGGAATTGACGGTGTTACGCAAAAAACGATTAACCTGGATCTGGGAAGATGCGGGAGTAGATCTCTTGGGCTTTCTTCACGGGAACTCGTGTCCGTGGGAGTTCGATGGAATTGTTATTATCGAACGATAATGATAGAGAGAAGAGAGAGAGATAGAAATGAATTGAATTGAAGTTTATTTCGGTTCTAGGGGTAAGGATTCTTTAAGAACACAGCAACAAGGTAATAAAAGACGTAAAGCAAATAAAATTAAGGCTAAACTTAGACTAAAACAAAGTCTGAGTCTAAGACTAGTACTAAAGTAAGAGGTAGGAACAGGGAGAGTAAAAACATTGTTACTTTCAGTAGAAATGATTTATTGTTTTTCATACAAACGACAAGTAGTTCGGAGTAGAGACACTATACATTGTATCGATCTATGAATCCCGTTCTTTTTTCCATGGGGAACGGAAGAATTACCAAAGCATTTAGTCGAACGAATCCCTCGGTCAGCGACACCTCGCCGTTCTTTCAACGCTACTATTTCGTGGTCAAAGCTGATTCGAGGGAATTAAGGAACCCAAGCGGAGATTAAAGGTTCACTAAACCCGCCGTACATAGAAACGAACGAGCCGTTAAAGAGACACTTCGTTGAGCATTCAAACACTGCTAAATTTAGGCCTCTCGAGTCGAACCTTTCAAGATTTTATTGACCCCATCGCGATACCTACCTCCAAGAATATTTTGTTCCCCTCGAAACATCCATCTTCTGGTGACGCAACTTCGTCGGGGTTGCGAACACCCTGGACTTTCGAAGGGAATTCTCAACATCTACTTCCACAGGCGAGCCCTTTTATTCCTCTACCCACGCGGGGGTAATTGTCTCAGTACCGTCTTAACGAACGCACCGACTTCCGGTCGCTGATATTTATCATTGTCACGTTCACGGCTGTGTTTTCGACTCGAGAATTTCTCACGCTCGTTCCACGCTCTCCGTGCGTAATTACACGGAGGAACGTGTTTCGCGTCTTTTCGCCTGACTACTCTCACATCCGTGAAGATAATGCTGTATATTAATAATCTTCCTGGTATCAAAAATCATCGACGTGTTCGAATGATCGATAGTTTACGAGATCGAATGAAATTCACTCGTACGATCGATGCTATTGGTGAAAGCTTCGAATCGACGATGGGACGATCGATCGAGACGAAGCAAATGATCGTGCAAACGAGGATTTTCCTGCGACGGATGAAAAGGGGGGGTTCGATCGAATCTCGATCAAAAGGTTCATGCGCCGAAGCAAACGACGTCGAAACTGCAACGGTGTGGCAGCCGCGCGCGCCATTTGCGTGGGTGACCTCAGATTACGTCACATCCGTCCCTTGCCGCATTAGCAGACTGCCCACAGCCTTGTCACGCTGTTGAGATAATGGATCCATTCGCATGGATCACGATACAGGATTGGACATGCCCGGGACACTGGAAATAAATGCGTGCATAATGATACCGACCGTATTATTTCATCGACGAGCCATAGAAGGGAACGTACTTGTTCCTGGTCCACCTGTCACTGGTTTGAATAAATCTGCCAGTAAATGAAGACAGACAAAAAAAAAAGAAATCTAAACTTCCTCTCCATGTTGGTATCTCGACGCGTGTCTCGTTGGACATGGAGGTGGTATTTTTGTTTTTAAACAAGTACGAATCACCCGTTCAACCTCCCCCCCCTTACCCCCAGACGTGATATTAGTCGGGCAGACAAGAGTTTTATGGAAATTTATGCGAATGTCGGGGCGTGTGTTGCGCACCGGCTGTAACGTTCAATTTATTTTCCAATCGAGCGAAATATCAAGCCGCCAACACCCCGAACGGTCTGGCATTCCGGCGTTATTACGGATAGGATGGAATTTTCGTGTCGGTCGCTCCAGTTTTTGACACGCGTTACATACCGCGGCCGTCTATACCGCGGGAAATCATGGAAATTACGGTAATTCCGGGTAATCAGTGCCGTAGACGCCTTGCGCAAACTGTTCCCTTCTTCTTCGGCGTTGCAACTCAGACGCCGAGTTACACGCAGTTTCGCGGACGAATTACGGGGCCGGCCGAGATTCCGCGTTTCTCGGCCAGTCGCGTATTGCGAAAAATATCCTCCACCCTGATAATTAAACTGCGACCCCGTTCGCAAGTATTGGCAATGATCTTATCGCCTTGGCCGGTAATATCGTTGCCGCGGAATTGTTTCACGGGAAATCATTTTGATCGTGTCGAAAGAAATCAGTTCGTCGGTATGTTGCCAAATAGCGGCGTCCCGGTGTAATTGTTATAAATAGTATGTCGTCGAGAACGTCGATAGGTTCGAGTGTTGGTGTCATTACCATTCGATCGATCGACCCGGATTAATTATCAAGAGTTAAGGTCTTGACTCGGGCCAAGTACAAGAGTTCCCGACTGGTAGACCTGAACTACTCTTTTCCGGAAGAATTAGATCGAGGTTTTCGGGGTATTCAAACGGCATTAAATCCGCATATTTCCCCCAAACTATGGTGATATTCTTGTAGGGGACGTCCACCCGAGTAATTTAAGCCTAACTACGAGAAGATCCATCAAGCCAATCGCGAGATATTTTGATCTAAAAAGTCGAGGTTTTTGTAAGAAACGTCGTCTTCTTCCTCTCCTCCTTCTCCATCTCCATGTTCAGCCTGTCACGCAGCCCGGTGTCAAACCCTAACATATGTTTTATACTATGCGAGATAATTTTTCTGCCGATAACGTAGATTTTATATATGTAGTATATGAAATTTCCTCTCACACACATCCAGATTGTTAACATATTAAATTAGAAATGTTTGTTACGTTACGTTTTTGACATCAAGCTTCGTAAAATTAAGGGTCAGAATGCGTATTCGAAACATATTCGATCATTTTTATATCTTGAAAATTGCGCGAATGGCGAGCGATGTATGAAAATCGCGAAAAATCGTCAAATTATGACAGTTTTTTGGTCGGCATTCGCTCAATTTTTGAGATAGCGATCTGAAACTGGTACCATTGTTTTAGTTAGGAAATTCTACGCCAGAACAATGTATAATAGTTGTACTTTTCGAAAATTTAATTTTTCGCAAAAATCTGAAGGGGGTAGGTCAGGATTTTTTGCGATTTTCGTAAATCTCTCGCCATTTCTACAATTTTTCAGCTATTAAAACGATCCGGGGCGTTTTGGACGCGGAATCCGAAGCCGAATAAGACAGTGAAAGAATTATTTTGATATCTAAAAAATTGTAGAAATGGCGAGAGATTTACGAAAATCGCAAAAAATCCTGACCTACCCCCTTCAGATTTTTGCGAAAAATGAAATTTTCGAAAAGTACAACTATTATACATTGATCTGGCGTAGAATTTCCCAACTAAAACAATGGTACAAGTTTCAGACGGCTATCTCAAAAATTGAGCGAATGCCATTCAAAATATCGCCTGAATTTGAGGATTTTTCACGATTTTCGTAATTTGCTCGCCATTTCCACAATGATTGAGATATTAAAACGATCCGGGACGTGTTGGACGCGGAATTCGAAGCCCAATAAGACAGGGAAAGATTCAGGTCGATATCTAAAAATTTGCGGAAATGACGAAAGAATTACGAAAATCGCGAAAAATCGTAGAATTCAACCAGTTTTTTGGTCGGCATTCGCTCAATTTTTGAGATAGCGACCTGAAACTTGTACCATTGTTTTAGTTAGGAAATTCTACGGCAGATCAACCTATAATAGTTGTACTTTTCGAAAATTTCATTTTTCGCAAAAATCTGAAGGGGGTAGGTCAGGATTTTTTGCGATTTTCGTAAATCGCTCGCCATTTCCGCAATTTTTGAGCTATTAAAGTGATCCTGGACGTTTTGGACGCGGAATCCGAAGCCGAATAAGCCAGTGAAAGAATCATTTTGATATCTAAAAAATTGTGGAAATGGCGGGGGAAAAACAAAAATCGCAAAAAATCCTGACCTACCCCCTTCAGATTTTTGCGAAAAATAAAATTTTCGAAAAGTACAACTATTATATATTGATCTGGCGTAGAATTTCCTAACTAAATCAATGGTACCAGTTTCAGACCGCTATCTCAAAAATTGAGCGAATGCCGAACGAAAAACTGCTTGAAATTGATGAATTTTCGCGACTTTCGTAATTGTTTCGTCAATTCCGTAATTTTTGAGCTATTCAAATGATCCAAGACGTTTTGGACGCGGAATCGGAAGCCGAATAAGACAGTGAAAGAATTATTTTGATATCTACAAAATTGTAGAAATGGCGAGCGATTTACGAAAATCGCAAAAAATCCTGACCTACCCCCTTCAGATTTTTGCGAAAAATGAAATTTTCGAAAAGTACAACTATTATATGTTGATCTGCCGTAGAATTTCCCAACTAAAACAATGGTACAAGTTTCAGACGGCTATCTCAACAATTGAGCGAATGCCGTTCAAAAAACCGCCTGAATTTGAGGATTTTTCACGATTTTCGTAATTTGCTCGCCATTTCCACAATGATTGAGATATTAAAACGATCCGGGACGTGTTGGACGCGGAATTCGAAGCCCAATAAGACAGTGAAAGAATCAGGTCGATATCTAAAAATTTGCGGAAATGACGAAAGAATCCACAAAAAGCATCGAAAATGCAAAGCTATGGGCCAAGTACAAGAGAATGTTACATTGGAATAGGTTGCTCATTAACATAAACTGCATTTTACACAGGATTTGAAATCAATCAAACTTGCTCACATTTGATTGATTTCAAATCCTGTGTAAAATGCAGTTTATGTTAATGAGCAACCAATTCCAATGTAACATTCTCTTGTACTTGGCCCATAGCTTTGCATTTTCGATGCTTTTTGTGGATTATCTATTCGCGACGACACGAATATCGGACGAATCGCGTAATGAAATTATCACGGGACCAAGATTTCTAAAATAACGTTTGTATTTATTAAATTTGAACGTTATAAACTATGGTATATATATATGTATATATTATATATATGTATGATACTAATGGTAATATATTATATTAATACACGATAATATAATATATTATACACTATACGGATGTATATCGTGTTCTTCCGTTAAAAAGCCGGACAACGTATGATTAATACGTATTGAAGATATTTCCATTATTTTGCTACAAATGTAAATCGAACTTCTTCCGGTACCACGGAGAATCGTATATACGTGTGGTTTCTTTTTTTCTCTCCGTTTTAAATGTCTCATTTATAATTAATTAGTCGGTCTTCGTGAATCGCAATACTATCTATATGTATATGTATATGTATGTATAGAGGGGATTGGAGAAAACGTAGATATAATCCCATAGAGACTCTTTCACTTTTCGTTTCAAATGTCGCTTTATTTTTCATTTTATTTGATAATAAATTGTCTACAATTTGTCCTAAGTTAGTACGTCTTGGAGTTCTCGTGGGGGATTCGCGAGAAAGCATATAGATCAATTCAATAAAATCGTGAGATGGAGGTGAATAGCGAGTACTCGCGTTGGCTGCCGACGACGAAAACAATATGTATGTATATACACGTATATTTTATGTATGTGTGTGTGTATATATATACATATAACCAAAAAAAAAAGAATAAAAAAGAAGAACAATGTCTTTCGTTCTGCGTATACAAAGACGACCACGGAAAAAGGACAATAAGCGAAAGTGAAGACAGAAAGAATGTTTCGTTACGTGTTACGAAGCGATTCGATGGACGAAGAAGGATTCAGAAGGCTATCTATGTATAATTATATCCGACGATATCAACAGAGAGTACCAAAAAACGAACGAAAAAACATCCCATTCGGTGGGTGGCAACGAAATTCACGAATCACGTTTATGGTTTTCTTTTTTTTCTTTTTCATTTTATACCTGCAAATTTGAGCGAACAACGTAATATTTTCCCGGAAAAAATCCTGCCAGTGTGACTTGAACAACACTCGGAAAATCGTACCTGGAACTGCGACGTGTTTCTTTCTCATTTTTTTCTTTTCTCTCGACAGAATGATCTTCGATCGGAATTCGATTTATTAAACAAGCTACGGATTTTCGTCGGTCGTGTTTCGTTAAAGATCCGCGTTAACGATACCGACGAACGTTACAGAGAATACTGACGAAAATCAGAGGATCGCAGCACCAGTCGAAAACAGTACCCGAGAGCCATTAATTAACTCGAAGAAACGCTACGTCGATGATAGTCGATGATTTTTTTTGGTCACCGTCATCGATTCGCGTACACCGATGTACGACTGGCTCGAAACACTTGGCGATCAATTAAGTATGTGTGTGTGTGAGACTTAATTTTTTTCTCTCGTTTCTTTATACTGTATTTAGGCAATATTGACACCTCGAAGCAGCGTCCAGAAATATTTAATAAGAACTTTTGTTCTTCTCCTCGAAATACGTACTCCCGTTCGCGTTAAGTAAATACGATTACGAATTTAACAACGTTTCCTAATTATACCAACAAGGTAGGAATGTTTTTTTTATTCATCACGGTGAAAACGAAAATCGTTCGAAGTTCGAGAGAAATTTAATCGATCGATTTACTTAGTATCATCGTTTAATCTCTAATAATTGATAATATTAACCTCATCCCGTTTAGTTTCTCTCTGTTCTCTTTATTCTCTCTTTATTATTCACACTGACGCGCCGGCCGGCGTTCGATTTTACGAACACTCTGCTCCGAGGGACGTGAATTTCACTTACGACTCTGAAAAATATGCTATGCCAGATGGCTTTCAGGTACGTAAAGAGCGAATACACTAAATTAACGAATTTCATAATAATCGGCGTGTAATTCATACTCGCTCGAATTATATACATATTATTAATAAATAAACGCGACGAAGTAACAAGGATAATCGAAAAGAAAAATTAAACGCGAACGCAAGGAAAGCCGCTGAAAACCGACGATTCAGTTTAGAAGAAGAAGAAGAAGAAGAAGAAGAAGAAGAAGAAGATTTCTCAGGAACGAAAGGAATCCACGGTAAAACGAAGTTTACTTCGATAAATGTGTTGTGACGAACGTTATACGAACGAATTCACGATTCAACCATATTATTCATTAACACGCGATCGCGCGAAACCATTGTCCTCTTTCTCTCACTTTCTCTCTCTCCCTCTCTTTCTTTCTTTCTTACTCTCTTACTCTCTTACTCTCTTACTCTCTTACTTTCTTACTTATACTCTTTCTCTCGTTTTCTCGTTCTCTCATTTCTACAGAAACGGATCTATCATCCCCGATCTCTATATGTATATGTATAGATCCCTCGGCAGATGTGCCTGACTTAAAAAGCACGACTTCCGAGCTGTTCGCGATACGCAATAAACGCTCGAAACTTGTTTCAATTAACGCTTCTCTTCTCGTTTTCTTAATATTTCTGTTTTTTTTTGTTAATACGCATTACCATATTCGTGTCTCTCTTTGTGATTTCTTTTGTTTATTTTAATTTATTCAGCGATCATCCATTCTGCGCGTCCTCTTGAGATCGTTGTATCTAACTATGATATATCTACACGTTACTTATACGCCTATGTCGATTGGTTGGTTTTTCTCTCTCTCTCTCTCGCTCGTTTTTTTTTTTATTTGCTTCGCGCGTAATCTTTCTCTCTTTCTCTCGCTTTCCCTTTTCGTTACTTTTTTTTATTCTTTCTTTTTTTAATTAACCATCTAGACACGAGGGGCTACGGGCCCTACGGGGGAAAACCGACGCGAGACGTCGGTCCACGGAGGCGATTGGCCGACGCTCTCGACGTCGTTGTTTCCGCACGAACATCCTCATACATCCATGTGATAACGTTACAAGAAGAAGAACTTCGAGATCAACACGTTTAACGGTGAAAACGGTCAACGCGTGTCTATCGTACAAAAGAAGTGACGGTTGATTTATTTTTAACGCTTTTTTTTCATTTTTTTTTGTTGATTTCGTTAGATTAGTTTGATGCGGTATTGAGCTGACACGTCTCGACGTTGGATCTCGTATCGTTATCACGTGGATCACACACACCCGGTAGATCGTCGTTGACTATGCATGTTTTTTTTTGTTTAACAATTATTATGATACAACGGCGACGATCGATCGCAGTCGACTGCGTGTTATTAAAAAATTTACTTGCGCTTCGTCCACTTGTTTTTTCTTTTCGCATCCGACGGCTTTTACCACCTTTTCCACGGTCCCACACCCTATCCCCCTCCTTGCATCGCAATCACAGGGTATAATAATTAATTTAATTAATTAATCGTCACCGTGTTCGTCGTTCTCGTTGATTAATACGCTACACGCTACGTCGTTTACGATTTACAATATCAATTAATTATCAAATTATTAATTCAATCATTAGAATTACTTTAGAATATTGGTACTCTTTCGCGTCACCTCCGTTCTTTCTTTCTTATTATTTTTTTTTGCTGTTTTCTCATATTTTACTTTGTTGTTGTTGTTTGCTGTTGTTCTTGTTGCTGTTGTTGTTGTTGTTGTTGTTGTTGTTCATTTGTTGTCTCCGCGAGTAATCGTGTGTTATCGTTAACGCTCCATTTGTTTTTTTTTTAAATTCTTGTTACATATATGTTTTGTTTTTTTATTTAACAATCACGCGTGATCCACTATATTTCCCGCGGATTAAATTCACTCTCATTCTGTTTCACACGTACACGAACACATGACACGCACACACTCTCTCTCTCTCTCTCTCTCACACACACACTCTGTACGATACGCGCGTTTCGGTCGCACACATCCTCTCGCACGCACACAATCGTCACGCGGTATATTGCACTCGCACGCGCATATATTCCGGAGATACAATATTTTTTTTTTTATCATTTACTTTAACGAAATTATACAGGGCGTCCTGCCTCGACAAGCGTCCACGTCGTTTTCTCTCCTCGTTTTTTTTGTTTCTTATTACATATTTATTTCTCTCTTCAACTCTTTCTCTCCCCCCCCTCCTCCTTCCCTCTACTCGTTTTAATACGCTGGTTTATTACACAGTTCGTCGAAGTATAGTTGAATCGTGAGTAGGGCCCTTGCTAATATTTATAATTATAATTATGTATAATTATACGTATGTATAAATAAGTGTTTGTACTATAAAAAAAGACAAAAAAAAACAGTAAAATGCTTGACGTCGAGGGGGAACGCGGTGCGGATCGACCCGAGAGTCTTCGACGTCGCGCGATTCGATGATAATGAAATCGAGCAGCAATATTATAATTATTATTATAAAATCAAAATTTAATGAAACGGCGAAACCAGTCACTCCCGTGTACGTATGTTTGTATACATGTTTCTGCTTGGGTATGTACGTGTATTTACGTGTGTGTGTGTGTGTGTGTGTGTGTTTTGGAAACGCCTGCTACGAGATACAAGCGAGAATGAAAACGATGAGATACAGCTCGCGTAAAAAGTGAAGCTGTTCTTTGTCGTGCGTGTCCGCCATTAGGTCGCGTTTTTGGTCGATCAATTAGCCCGTCCGTTGCTCGAAAACTCTCTCGGCCATCCCCGGCTTTTCGACCTCGACTCGAGATGTTTTTTTTTTAATACAATGCGTTTGGTGAGAATTAGGTGGGTCTCGAAGAACGCCTTCCCGTGTATGCGCGCGTGTCTGTCTCTCCTCTGCGTGTATTCACGTGTATCGAGGTCCTCTGTGTGTCTCTGTGTATATGTATTTGTGTGTGTGTGGTGTATAACTCGTTTTATTTATTTATTTATTTATTTATTTATTTTTTGTTATTTCTTTATTTCTCTCTAATTGCACGGACTCCGACCGATCGGCGTTGCTCTCCGCACGCGTGCACGTTCGGTTTCGTTACTATATAATTAATTTATTCGTTCTTTTGTTGAATTTTTCTTTTCGCGGTTGTTACTTTTGACGTCACACTGTGTCGAACACACCCGACGACGGGGATCATTGTTCTCTACGAAACGACGTAAACGAAATGGGTCCGCGATCGGACTTACCGTTTCATTGGCAGTTCGTTGAATGAGAGACTCTTATTTTCTTATTTCATTTTCTTTCTTTTTTAAGTTTCGTTTATACTTTTTTGCTATTTTGTTTGTGTCGATATGAAACGTCCGGCGACACTAGGATACTTTTTTTAAACGTAACTACGATCCAATCGGATTGACCACGCCGAACAGAAGAGCCCGATGTAAAAAGATTCGATACCCGTCGGGTGTTTTAGATTTCTACGTACGTTTGTGTGTGTCTGTACGAGTGTATGTGTGTCTGAATGTGTGTATATTTAGGTGAGTATGTATGTAGATATTTATACGTAGACTACGTGCACGCGCGTGTTCGCAGGCCTCGCGCCGTCCGAGCGCGCGTAGATTCAAAGAACATTACTTATTCTCGTTTATGTTGCTTAAGAAAAATTATTGTGCCGATAATATGTTGGGTCGCTAGCGAAACCCTAAACAGGCAGTGCAGTACGAGTGAGTCCTTAAGCAATCTCGAGGCAAGCTTCGGCCTAATATCACGTTTCGAGTCCATTGCTCATCGATATAATTACGTTTTTTTTTTTATTTTGTGTGTGTGGTAATTCTTCGATTATCTTACTTTTTTTCTTTTGCTTTCGTTTTTTTAATTATTACTTACAGTGTACGATTAAGTTTAACCTTACATGTCATTTAAAAGGTATACGGAGCACGTACAGTGGTACAGTTTCTTTGGAGTATCATGCCATCGTATCATTATTCCCCTCCCCTCTTTATAACCCCTTCCCCCTTCCCTCCTTCACCCTATCATTCGTTTCATCTCATTTCTTGTTCGCTTCCTTCCTTCCTTTCTTTCTTTCTTTCTCTTTCATTTGTTTAAATATCTTTCTCGCGGCAATCGCAGCGCGGGAAAGTGTATCGATATTTCTTCTTCCGTTCTTTTTTTCTTTTCATTCTGTTAATTATCTCCCACGGAGCCAGTCGGGAATATTTTCTGCGCGTTTTCGGAGCCGTCAGACAGTTCCGTTGTGAGATTTTTTAAAAAAAATGTCTCTTCCACCTTTTCGCGTATTTCCCGTTCGTAGTTTCACGTCGTTATTCTCGTTTTATTATTTGTTTCCGTTAATACTCTTCTAGTGCTTTTCCCTGGCTTTTGTCTACTTTATAATATAGTAACGCTAAAAATCACGGTCCTCGGTAATTGGACGTAGGCGCCGTTGGTATACGCGGGATATGACCAATAATAATCGTCGAACTCGAAATATCCATCCGTTTGTTACCCACGATACATCTTGTTTGCCATAGCGATCCAGAATCCGGATCGATTCACGATGATCCACGACCGGATCGATACAATAAGGGCTGTCGATCCACGATAATTGTCCGCCATTTCCGGGGGGAACCTCGTGCCGGATATTCATTTCTTATTTCGCAACCAACAAAACCGCGAGACTCCGACGATATTCTTCCTTAACGTATTAAATGGTTTTCTTGTGTGTCGCGCGTGTGTATGTGTGTATGTATGTTTTTTTTTTGTTTGTTACTACGTTAATTTTCTCGCGCGATGGCAAAACTTATATATCCTGAGCTGACGCATGTAACAGCCTTCTTTTTGTAGATGGTTGTCCAGCTGATAGAATTGACTTTAATTTCCCTACATTGGAATCGCGTATATGATGATGCTCGTTGTGCTTTTACAGTTTGGTCTCCGATGATAATCACGGTGACGTTCTCTTAGAATTGCAAGAAAAAGAAAAACAATGATCTTTACGCAGCGCTCGTCACAGCCGGGATTGTTTTTTTTTCTGTTGTGTCTCTCGCGTTTCTCTTTATCGATCAAACGTCGGTGAACCTGCCATAAATTGTCCCCCGGGAACCATAATAATATAATCCTTTCGTCATCTAATACATACATATATCTCTCTTTTTCTCACCGACAGAACATTCTCGATTGGTCCGTTCTGAATCTCCTCTATTATTATTATTATTATTCTTATTCTTACTCTTATTTCTCTCCGTGGACCTAGGTGTCCCCGGGGGAACTGGGAGATGCATGTGTGTGTATGTGGGTGGGTGAATCATCACGTGATTACGTGATCGACGTATCGAGTATTAATAAATACCGAATGAATTAAAATGAACGTTTCCGCTATTTTCAGCACGCGCTCTCGAGGTGAGCGCTCTGTCGTCTTCTCGCTTGCCGCTGTCGGAACTGATGAAACTCGGCCTTCATCGCCTGCACCCTGGCCTCGATATTGTCCCTGCCGTATCTGGCCGTCTGATGATGGACCGTGTGCACCTGGTGGATGTGTGGCACGTGGATGGCGTGGATTTGGTGCACCGGCGGCCTCTCCTCCCGCGTCGGCGTCGAGGCGGACGTGGGCGTCGGTGTACACGAGACAGGGTCGAACTCGTAGTGACCGTCGACGCTCCCGGCGTCCACGGCGTTCTGTATGTGCGTGTGACCGACCTTCGCCTGGTCTTGTAACTCCAACCACCTGCCGATAAGGGGCGGCGGTGGGGGTCTATAAGGCGGTGGTCTCCACTCGGCCACTGTACTACCGCTTCTAGAGCTTTGATTCTGTTGCGATGTGTTCTTGCTGCCGAAACCGGAACTGCTGGATCTACTCTCGGGCGACGTCTCCAGGTCCGGCGACGCGGCTAGTTCCGGCGCCGACCTGGCGTGCCTGGCGTGACGCGGTGGTAACCTGGCACGCGGTCTACCAGCCGGTTGAGGTGGCGACGATGTCGCCAACGGTTGCACGGGAACGAACCTCCGGGACTCGGCGTGGATCGCCTTCAGCGACGGTAACTCCTGGCTGTACCTCTGGTGCACGCTACGCAGCTGAAGGTAATCCGGCGGTGTTGGGAAGGAACGTTCGCCGGACGATGGTTGTCTGACGGAGCTGAGATCGCTGAAGTACAACGGTGTCCAGGGTACCTGTGGTCCGCTCGGTGAACTCGCCAGAAACCTGGGCGACGCGATCGTACAGATGGCTGGTACCATTCTTGCTAATGTGTTCACCGCACCGTGATGATGAAGAGACGATGGTAGTCCGCCGATAGAGACACCGCTACCGTCGGACCTGAGACTTAGCTGACTATTACCAACCAACGGTCGTCGCCAGGATGACTTGAGACGTTGCTTCGGAAGGAACCCACCGTCGTCGCTGCTCGAGGCGTCCAGGATGCTGTTGTTCGCCGAGCTGAGCACCGAATCCGCGACGACGAAACGGCCGTCGGCCGCCCGGGAGATTTTACCCAACGGCCGGCCGCGGCACGAGTCCGGCGTGTCCGGGCTCAGGATCTCCCGCAGGAGATTTAGACCTGGTACTCGGCTTTTTCTAGGTCTACGGGTAGGACAGACAGAGCGTTAGAGAGATCGCGGCGGTGGCGATTGGCGGCGGCGAACGCGATCAAGATCGACGAAGGAGGATCCCGTCGATTGATCATCGACGTATTACTCGATGGTAAACAGTATCGAATTGAGCATCGTAATTGAACCGTCTATGGTATTAAATATCATATCGATCGAAAAGTGAATTTTAATTTGAAAGTAAAATAAATTTTCTCTGGGGTTTTATTTCCCCTTACCCCTCATCGTTTTTCATTACGGCTTAATTCGATCCTGCTGACACGGCATCAATCAATTCTGATTTGTACCTTTATTTTTCTCTCTCCCTCTTTCTCTCTTATTTTTTTATTCTTTTCTCTTTTAATTAATCCCACTGGGGAAAATATGATATGCAAATTTACATTCCCCCTTCGGCGAATTTAATCGGCCGTCGTGATACAGCGAGAACGTGCAATAACGACGCAAAAAACACGCAACGTTAACGAACAAAAGGGAAACAAGGAACTAGAAACAAAAATATATATATATTTATATATGTAATATATATGTATAACGAAAGGCAAACGTACAAGTTAAACGACAGAGATAATTATCAAGAATTAATTACGTGTATACGTATAATAATGAATAACGGATGCAGGCAGGGATTGGCATGCTCATGCTCATTCCGGTGCACGAGTGGTCGGGCGTGACGTTGGGGTGTGGGTGGGTGGGCGTCGGCAGTGAGTGGATCTTTCTCTTTTTTTTTTCCAAACAGTAGATTCTCTTTTTTCATTCTTTTTTTTTTTTTAGAAAAGTAAGTATTTTTTTTCTTTTATCAGAGATCTCTTTTTGCTTCGACTCATCAAATAGATAGATAGATGTATATATATATATAGAGAGATAATTTTTTTTTTAGTGATAGCAATCGTGGATTTAGGTGCTCCGAAACTCGTCACCTTTTCTCCTCCTTCGGGTCCGGCAGCAAGGAAAGATGGGGGAGAGAGAATGTTGTAACACAACGATTACATTCACAAAAAACAATATCGTGGCTGATAATGATAAGAAATATAACGCTAAATAACCGAACGTTACTTCTAGGCGGTGGTGTTAGGGAGCAAATAGATAGTGTTTCAATGATTCTCAACGAGGTGCATCTTACGCTTCGGGTTGATTCTTTTTTTTCGTTCTTTCTCTCTTTTTTTTGTGTGTCGGACGATACGGAACACATCTATCGAGGTTCAAAACAAAATTAAAAAGTAACGAGACAATCCAGAACGGACGCGAGAAACGTTGACTTTCCTCGGAAAGAAATCCGGTAAAGAAGAAACCGAAAAGTTACGTTTCAACGTTACGCGGGAGAGAATCTGGAATAAAAGAGATTGAAGAAAAAAAAAAACAGAAAAGAAATGTATGCTGGAATTAATCTGGGCTCGGGGGGTGAGGGGTCGCTTTACGCATATCCGGACAAGAGTGTTCAATCGATTCTTGGATTGCGGGAGGGCTGAAGTTGGCAATACAATGACTGGCGGTTGTGTAAACGAATAAACATGAATATACAATGGAAATTGTGTCGGGATGCACAGTTCGGGGAGACAGCCGCAACGGAAGCGGCTTACCTATGTTTCTTTGCTTATATCCGTGTGTTCGAGTGTGAACGCGGGGGCATATTATTGGTCGTCTAAGACCGATAGACTGGAAGCAAATAAAAAGAGAACACAAGATTGTTTCAGTAAAAGCATGTTGGTCGGCGGAAGGCACCCTGATTACTATCGCAATCACCTGAACAACAATAATAGTAAATTCAATATCTCAATTTTTTTCATTCCGTCGATTCGTTCTGTCGACGGATGGTTCAAACATTTTCACTTCGTTCTTTTCCATGCTTGTTTAAGTGGTGTATACGTGTGACATGCTCCGTGTGAAGAAATTGGAAAAGTGAACGATCACGTGAACGTTCCTCGTTCCATAACTTGAATTTGTTGTTGTTTTTTTTTTAACGAAGAGATGGCGATGCGGGAAATCAAAATAGAAACAAAGAGAAAAAAGAGTCAACGCTCGGAGACAGATATCGGTAGAGACACGTTGTGTCGAGGTTTGTACGAACGGTATATGTAGATTTTTCATCGATAAAATGACGCGAAGGATGCGACGAACAACGTCTACCAAGATCAGCCGAGATTGCTTGTAAAAATTGAAGCAAGCTATCGATCGAGTTTCTCGGTGCATCTACGAATAGAAAAAATCGTTGCGCGGATTCCATAGATAGTCAAATAGTATATGTAGATACGACAGGGATGAAAACGAACCCGACGGTTTTTCAACCTCATCGCAGTCGCTTCGCTGTGAATACGAACGATCCAATTGCCATTGAATAATTTCCGCTGCCTCGATATCGAGAAACCATCGGGTCGTTTCCAATTGAATTAATCGTCTACCGATTGAGCGTGTAGCATAATCAATGAAATACGAGAAAACTATAAAAAAAAATACGGTGAGACAGTCGAGTGAACGTGAGAATTCGTGAGATTCGAGCGAGTGAGATCGACGATATCATAATCAATACCAATGAAATGAACAACAACAACGATAGTAACGAAATGAAAAAAAGAAAACAAAAACGATCAAGTAGAAGTGAAGTGAGCGGTGAATCGAGAAGGGTTTCGGCGAGTGGTGAGAGTGGAGAATGAGATTAATATGCGTAAAGAGTATAATGCGATTGGCAAACGTAGGATAAAAATGAAACGTCGAAACAAACGAGATCGATGCTAGAATTATGATGATTGCGAGGACTATCGAGGCGAGATCGAGAAAAAAATGATCGATTAATGGTCACGATACAATGCGAATGATACGCACTCAACTTCGCAACGAGACTGAAACAATTGACAAGAGAGAGATACAACGGCACGAGCTAGCCTCGTTTGTTCAACCTCGTGAAAATATACGCAAAAAAAAAGAAGCAACGCGGCTCGTTAGAAACAGCTCGTACATTATTGCAATACTCTAAGACAGTATATAACTATATACGTGTATGTATACGTATATACATACATGTACATACATAAAAAAAACACAAGAAAAATGAGAAACTTTTTTAAAAGATCAATTTTTTTTTGCTTTTTTAATGAAAAAAATCTACTGTCTTGCCTCGTCTCTTATCTATGTACTCCCTAAGTCCGCCGAACGAAGGTATTAGGGTACTGACTGGATGTTACTAGTGTGACTCCTAGCTGTATTGCTTGTATTGCTGATCTCATCTACAGTCATGACAATCATCCTAAGTAGTAGATAGTAGTAGATGGTAGTGGTAGATTAGTAGGTCCTAGCAGGTAACATTGCAGAGCTGTAGTCTCGCACAGTAGGTAGGTAGGTAGGTAGGTAAGTAGTAGTAGTAAGTAGCAGTAGTAGCAGTAGTAGTAGTACTAGTAGCGGTGGTAGTACAGTAGTAGTAGTAGTAGTAGTAGTACTGGTTACGAGCATTGTCCCAAATGATAGATCGACAATACATTTCATTGTTTGTTGCCCTTGCACGATCGATCAACGAACGGAGTGCACAAAATATTACTGTCTTTCTTTGTTGTTGTTGTTTTTTTTTGTAAATCGTTCACAGGTTTTAGAGACACAGAGACAAAATACACATACATGTATACCGTCGGCGAAGAATCTCTTTTAGTTTCGTGGTCTCGGGAGCAATCGTTGTCTCGCGTACGTAGCAGTTGTTGGTAGTACTAGTAGTGATGGTAGTAGTAGTAGTAGTAGTAGCAGTAGTAGTAGTAGTAGTAGTAGTAGTAGTAGTTATAGTAGCAGTAGTAGTAGTAGTAGTAGTAGTAGTAGTGGTAGTACTTGGCTTTTTCTCTTTCTTTCTGTGTGGCTAGCAGAGGTTAGGCTTACTGTTCCGCCTCTCTATGATAAACACGCTCTCGTAATCTCGATTATCGAGGTGGAGTGCGTGATGGTCACGATCACGGTTCGGGGGGGCCTGCTCGTGGACCGGCTCCGAGGTGGCAGTGGCGGGGGTGGTTACTTGCGTAGGAAGTGGTGGTTGATGAAGAGGTTGTGGTGGTGGTGGTGGTAGTTGCGGATTCAACGGGCTGCAACGGGTCAGCGTCGAAACTGACTCGCCGCACGCGTTTAGATTTGTCGACCTACAGAAAACACAGAGAGAGAGGAGGACAAGAGACGCCCACGTTTTTTTTTCTTTTATCTACTTCTTTGTTTTGTATTTTTATATATTTTTTTTTGTTGATTTTGTAACCCGTTGGTTTCGTAACATTGCTCTCTTGGTTTGTTCGCGATTGCCGTTCGTGCGAGGGACGATTGGGGAGAAAGTAGATTTACTTAAAGATTTCTTTATTATCGTTAACTTATCAATTATGTTTGAACGAAAGAATATTTTATCAATTGTATTTTTTCCTTTCTCCCGAGGCCTCTCGAGTCCCGGCAATTTTCTTTCGGGCTCGCGTTGGCTCTCTTCTGATCCTTGCTCTGATCGCGACCTCGGTGTTTCTCATCGAGGCTGTTTCAGGACCGCATTCGTAATCAATGTTTGGTCAAATTGTAAAACGCTCGACGGAGAGAAGTTGCTCGAAATTCATGTCCAGCTGAATGGACGTTCCACTAATCCACGGTAATTGATACACGGATGTACGTGACTACGAATACGGGCCTCCGAATAAAAAGTTCTTGGCAGTGGCTGAACCGTCCAGCCCGTTCTGGATATACGTGTAGGTATAAACGTGCATTATCGGCTGACTCCGTGAAAAAAAAAAGAAACCCACGGGAAAACGCGGAAGTTATAATATATGTACGCGAGTAGGGAAACGCGCGCGCGCGCGTTTAAACCCGAGAAAAGGGAGCTTATCATGAGGGTGATAACGGATGGTTCCACAGAAGCAATTCAATTCAAATCCAAAAAAGAAAAAAGGGAGGAAAAACGGGAAAGCAGTATTTTACTTTGGTCCGGGAGGAAACCTTTCGAACGCTGTATTACAGGTGTAAAGGAGAAAAAAAAACTTTACATCGCAGACGTTTTACTGTACAACTTTTCTGGCAGGAACAAGTCTAAAGAAATACATTTGAAAAGATATGTATATTAGAGATACACGAATGAAATCTTTCGTACTTGGATGCAGCGGGGGTTTAATAATACAAGAGCCTACGAGTAGAAAGGAAACAAAAAATATAGTCATTCGTAACGCGAACATTTTTTTCAACCGAACAGTATGACACAGTTCGTCAGAATTACGAATAGATTCTCGAACGCGGAAACTATCGATGTACGAGATTGCACCGATAATCTAGATTAACTTTGATGTTGCTCAACGATTCGTTTGTAAATAGACATATCATACGTCGTACGCTAGCGGATGCGTTGCACCGCAAATGCCGGTTTAATAACATCCGCGTAAATACCAAATGAACATTAATTACATTAATACAAACATCGGTATTTATAACGCGGTAAAACGTAACTGGAAAATTTACGGCTCGATGCCGCCGTTACAAATGTATGTACGATCGAAATTTACATAACATGTACCGTGTTCGACAGAATTTTTTTTTCCGCGTTCCTTTTTTTTACTTTTCTTTTTTATCTTTTGCACCGTGCTCGCGCAATCTCAGCGAGGAAATGAAAACGTTATCGTTTTGGTACACGTCACTTGCAGAAGCGCATGCTTAGCCATAAACCAATAGAGAGAAACAACAATAACAAACGAAAAAAAAACAAGACGTACGATATAATATATTTATGCTCGAGATAGTGTAAGTAATCATCGTAATGATATCGATTTGTAATTACACGTGTGTATGCGATAGGCAAACACGGACTACGGTTCATTTTGGAATGGCTTCGCAGTCGGCTTCGGACCTGCGAGGAAATTTCAATTAAAACCCAGTGCGATCGAACGCGGTCTCCATGCGTTCGTCACGTATGTAAAATCCCGAAAAAAACGAGAGATAACGGATGAATCGTAAAATGGAAAATGAAGTTTGTCGAGATACAGGATATTCCGGCGTGGCGGAACGTTACACAGGACATTTGACGAGAAAAGAGAAGAAAAAAATCAAACTTTGCCCGTCTCCTATGATACAGAGAACGTCAAAGTAATGACATTTCTTCTTTTTTTTCGAGAAATCATCCAATGTTAAGTAATCTCTCACACGGAAACCTAAAGATTAGAAAAAAAATAATACAAATGAAAATGATCATGAAAGGAGTTGGAAAAGAGATGTCAATGTTCTGTTTTTCTTTTTTTTCCCCCTCCCATGGTGGCACCCTCACGATAAGCCCCGAGGTGCTCCATAAAGGGATTGACTCGCCCGATTCCAATAAAAGTCGATAAAAGAAATATATATAATATATATGTATCAACGAAATAGAGGTGACGGAGAAAACGACGGCAATGAAAATGAAGGGTTGGAAACGGTGAATGAATTATCTGAAAAATCTCGCGATGCCGGTGCGAGGGGGGTCGGGTGTGAAAAGGTACCGGCGACGGATGAACAAAACGAATACCGAATAACAAACGAAATGGCTCGTCGCGGGAAACAAAGGCGACATACGATCCAGAATAGGCATCACTGCAGTCGTATTGTGGACTTTTGGATGCCACGATGGAAATCATAATAGTCGGCTGAGTACCCGCTACTACACGTGCAGTCCGCTTGGCGTGATTTCAAAGCTGATCACCTCGGTTGCCGAGGTCGATTTTTTTTTTTTTGTTTTTTGTTTTCATACATACGTTCGTTTCTCGTCGAGAGATGCGATGACGTCGAGAAGCGTGCTCTCTCTCGTTTCTTTTTTTTTCAGTTCGTATAATATATACGTATATTATTAATTTTTTTTTGCTCTCTCTCTCCGTTTTTGTCAATTTTTGCTCTTTTCGAATATTTCGTATTTTTTTTTCTCTAAGCTGATAGTTTCTCTCTCTCTTTTTTTCTGCTCGTCGGGCGAACGAAAGGTGCACGTTAACGCGACGGAAGACGACGACAACAACAACAAGTGCGGGGGCTCGAGCGAATTGAGCCGGACCGGTCGACGGTGGTTAATGAAAGTTAGAAATCTAAACTTGTCATCGTATATACAAATCTCTATTTTTTCAAATTCCATCTATTTCTAATGAAAGTCATTCAAAGTAATATATTTATATATCAATTACACTATTATTTGCAGAAACTCTGTTACTTCTATTTACTCAAACTTACGGAGAGAACGAGATAGCACTTAGAATTCCGTTGCTTGACTTGATATCTCTTCGCTCTCGACGAAGAAGAAGAATCGGAAGAAGAAGAAGTAGAAGTGGAAGAAGCGGAAAGATTCTATCATATAACCCGTCCACAAAAAGTTCCGTTCACGTGGCCACGCGTTGTAACGTCGTCGTGCGAGGGTTGTTTCGCGCAAATCGAATTATGTTTAACGCGGGAACGGAACATTCCTAGGTGGGCCGAACTATTCGACGCGGTTCAAATAACTCGGCTGGCCGAGTTATTCGTTCTGCGAGACGAACTATTCGGCACCGTTCGGTTCTCGGACCAGGCCGGCTGCGAAAAGTATCGCTCGACTATTCGCTCCAGCCCGAAGGGACGGTGCACGCGCAGATACGCGTCGATTAAACTATCGATTTATCGAAAGATCGTTCTCCAACCTCGTCCAAAATACCTCTGCTGCTGCGGTTTAGTCTGCCGGTTTAAATCGCTACGAGATTTATCTATTATAGAAGCCCATAGTGTTATGCATGGCGCAAGAAGATCAAAAGAGGGTTTTTCATATATTTATTTCTATTTTTTTTTTTCGTTTCTTCGCTTTATTCCTCTGTCCTTTTCTTTTTTTTTTAAACGTTACTGTTAAAAGGGGGGATAAATGGCTGCTGTATTCTTTTTTTTTCACTATTATTTTTTTTTTTGTAAAAGTGGAACGAGAGACGACGCGGATTAGAGAAACGAGATTTCTCTTCCACGTCCCTCCCCGTTTGGCTTACGTATATACTCAACGATATGTTGTTAGAGATCTATCGTTCGTCCAGTAACGAACACATAACTCCGTTTACACGCGGTTTATACGAATCTATTGTCCTGGATTAATTATCTAGCAAAGTTGAGCAGTAGTTTGCCTCAATACTCTTAGATGTACGTACTATAATCGTATATCGATGCTCGAAGTAAAATCGTAGAATCTTGGAGAAAGTGGTTATCGTACGAACGATAAAGGTATATGTAATATCTCGAATATATCCGTGGTAATATAAATGTATATGCATAATTAAGTATATAGTTCGAATATTTGTTAGCTATAAATTACTCGTGAGAGGTTTCGTAAATGCTTGCGGTGCTTCGGTCGCCTAATGCTCGTAAAAGGGGGGTGGAGTGGACTTAATTGCTAGCTCTGGCTAAGCCTAAGTGATATATATCTCTTCGAAGTCGCATCTGCATCGATTTATATTCCGAACAGTCACCATCGTCATTTACGATAACAATAAGACTTATTTGCTTCATCGTATTCCTCCAGTTTTCATTTCATCGATATCAAACGATCGAAGAACAATTCCGCGGAGTCGATGAAATTAATATTTTCCATTCGCTGGGAAAATATTAAAGTCACGATCACGACGCAGATACGACCAGTCTACATCCTTAATTGGGCATTAACCTTTGCTGGTCCCCGTGAAGGGGGAACCAAAAAAAATTACGTGACTCTGTGGGACCTGAGGGGTTGGAAAGGGACTTCCGGAGATAGACACTCACTTTTTCAAAGGCACTGTTCCCTGGGGCCCCTGCCCTGCGCCGTTCCTGGCATCGGTGACCCGGCAGGCCACCATACTATACGCTGAAAGCAGTTCTACAATGTTACAAAACTATGTTAAACAGGCTTTTTGTTCAGCTTCACAGGTGCCCGACCAGCTCCTGCGTTACCAGGTCTTTGTCGTCTTCTCCGCGAAGAATTTGCATTAATAATCAGAATCCCCCTCTGTCGACCACATCGTACTTCGTTCTTCTTAACCACTTAGCCCACTCGCCCGAATTAACAGTCGAGTTTAAGAAAACGATTTTTTTCCTGCATGCCCGAGTTAACTTGCGAGAACTGCAATTTTCGTTTTCTTTCAAGATTTGTTAAAGTTCTTGTGTATTTTATGAAACCAAGCAAATATGGAAACTTTCTCGAAAAATATATCTGAATTAGACAAAATTGATAATAAAATCTAAGCGATGTTTTCAAGAACTCCCTAAGGAAGTTCTGGATTCTAGAAAATTCCAGGAGAAGACGACAAGACCACAGATCAGTAGCAGGCCAGCCGACGTCGCGACGTTGTCGTCTCGTTGCCGCCACGGCCATACCTTTCTCCTGTTTTCGCCGCTTCCGCTTATTGCAGATCTTCACCGCGCATATGCTGAGGATGATGGCGACAATGAAGAAGAGGATGCCGCCGACGACGCCCGCCGTGATGGCCTTGTGCTTCACCCGGGCCGGCACCGGGAACTTCACCAGCTCGCTGGCGCCGTAGTTCGTCGCCGAGTTGGCGAACACTTGGAAATAATAGGTCCTACCGCCGACCAGATTCTTCACTGAACGGACCACGGGTGAAAAAGAAACCATTAAGGGTTAGCCCTTTCGTCATTGTCACCCAAACACTCGTTAGAAAGTCATTCAACTATTCGAAATTTCAAGATACGTGGGTGGAGAACAATTTTAGCGAAGTTTGAGAAACTTTAATTCTTCTAATTAATTAGAATTCATAGAAAAAAAGTGTTGTATGATTTCATGGTGAAAATCGAAGAGTTATCGTTGTCGTTAACGTTACCGTTGAAACATACCCAAATAGCTGGTTTCCTCAGATCGGATTTGTCCCTTGTTGAGCGTTTTCCAGGGTCCGTCCGTCTTGTATTTGATGGTATAGTCTTGAATGAGGTGATTGTGTTCCGTAGGATGTTGCCAGGTTATCAGGAAACCATTACTGATTTCCGTCACGGTGAGATTCTTGGGAGAACCTGGCTTTGGTCCTGGCGATTTAAATCAGGTTAGGGTAACTCGATATAACGGCGAATTGATCGGCGAAACGAAACAGACGGAGGACAGACGTACAATTGTTGAGCAAAAAAAATATGGTACCTCTGTTCTACCCGTTATTTCGTCGCAAATGTCGTTTACAGAAGACACGTACACACGCACGTATATACGTACGTATATACCTAAGTACATATGTACCGGTCATATACATATATAAACGTCAAGTTTAAATAGTTCCATTTTAATGTTGTAATTACTCCAGCGGCATTTACTTCGCGAGGTAGAAATTACTAAATTAACGAGCCGGCGTTTTTTGTATAAACTCATTACAACGCAAATCTCTTCTTTCTCGAATTCTCTTTTTTTTCCTTTTTCTTCCATTTCTTCGTCCACTCCAATTACGTGTTTTCACGTGAAATTCTACGGTTACAGAAGAAGCGGGAGTCGTTTGGAATTGGGATTACGGGCGTTAATAAGGTTAATGAATGAATGCCGGAAGTAATTAGGTCGTAACATTATATATGGAAGAAGTGACGAAAGAAGATGACCTCATGCGTCTCTAATTCCATTAAGAAGTTGCATCAATATCGTTCTATCGCTACCTACTGTCGTCGCAATAAAGCGGAGGCAGATAATGTTACCATTGTCATTGATTTATTTACCGTCCACCCGTCTGCTTACAATAACTTTTCATTAAAACAATCGTTTCTTTTTCCTCCATATTATTACAAACGTTCTTCGTGACGATCGTTCGATATCACCGTCGAATCACTCGCGGTTCGTCAACCGTTCACGTTCACTTTCATATTTTCACGTGGAGACGTCACGTGGCGATGCCGCAAACGATTAATATTTATCGTAAATATTTTAATATCGACGGTGAAACGTTGACGCGGCGAAGATGATTATTAATAAATCAACGATCCGCGACGATAGAGGCCAAATATTATCGACACGTCTATGTCAATACTCGATAAACTACGGATAAATATTAATCGTGCAAAGATTTATCCGGGCCTCGTTGAATATTTTCGCGAATATTTTCCGTCCGGATCGGCGAATAATTTTCGCCGGTGTTAGATGACTTCTTTCCGGTGTGTTTAATTGATGAGTAAAAACGGCATTTCGCGTCCTCCTCTTCCCTCCGGCTTTCTATCTCATTTGCTCGAATTTATTAAACTTTGATGCATTCAATCCGGGCTTTAATTTGAAAGCGAACATTCCGGCCGCGATGGGGGCTTTAAAAATTGCTGAGGATTACCCTGTTTTTACGAGCTGACCGAGAACCATAAAAACCGTACCCTGATTGTTTGCATTTTCGGTTACACGCGAAACGCGGCGCTTGAATTTGCGGAAAATAAAATCGGATTAATATAATACGTAGGCATTTTCGTTCGCGGTTGTGGTAATGCTACGCCGCGGGCCTGACCTGTCGGCGATAAATTTCGTATTCGTTAAACAGCCCACGTGAAAACTCAGTCGGTACGGGGGGCAGGAGGAAAAAAATAAATAATTCCCATCCGGAACTGTTATCGTTTGAAAAAATATTCCTGGCTCCGGATTTCATTCCGTACGAACGAGCAAATTCTTCGAACAACAAACGACGAAAAGTCCAAGAGAATTTTTTAACGACTTTTTCCCCGAGAAACAGGCAGAAAAAACATCATTCCGATCCTAAAGTTGACGTAATCACGCGATATCTAGAATTTCGGGGTTGTTTTAAAATGTATGAAGTTATTTCCACGTTCCACGCCCCTGGAACATCCCAACGTTCCGCGCCGCCCCTGGCGTGTTCCACCCTATTGTTTTCGTTCGCTTCCGCACAGCCTGACTAAGTGGATTTGCTTTTTATTTTCCTTCGCACCCCCTCTTCCCCCACCCCTCGACGATCCTGGCTCGCGTTCTTTTTTTTTTATCTCATATGAAAATAACGCGTGTGTGCGTTGCCCCAGCCGTGCTCGGTTTTATTATTTCGCCATCTTTTTCGACGCCACCCCCTCCCCCTCCCCTTCCCCCGACGGACGCTCTTATTTCGCGTCCATTGTCGCGCGTAATAACGCTTAATCCTGCTCCGGAGTCCCGAGGGAACGGGACGTACAGGAGAAACGACGCGGCGACGGTTTCTTTCGCCCTTCGCGTACATAATGACGGTGCCCTCGACGGGTAAGGGTGACCGGGAGAAAGGGACAAAGGATGAGAAGCAAATAAATGACTCTGCTGTACAACAACGACAAGAAAAAAAAAACTATATACATAATAATATCCTGAAAGATCTTATATAATAGAACGGGAACTCGATACATCGCGCTACCGACGCAAACAAACCGACGGAAAAACAAGAAAATTAGAGAAAATTATAAAAAACGAAAGAGACACGAGGAATCCGTAGATAAAGAGCGAAATAAAAAATAACGTCGATACCTTTCGGTCGCATGATCAGCGGGAACACTGGGTTTCCTGTGGAATCAGTCGGTAATATGAGAGTACTATAATCTAAGATGTCTGAAATGAGAGAAACAGAACAAAATAATATATAAACGAAAACGTGAGAAAATTAGTGGAATCGAGCGGAGGGAAGGATCGTCGTAATAACGGGTTGGCGGGCGAAGAGGAGATGCTCGCGAACCCGATCTCCACCGGAATTCTCGTTAAGCTGGCGGATAATAGCGTTACTATAGTAGGTGCTGGTTAACGAGTTTAGAGATCGCCGATGCGTACCGGTGGATAGCGGAGAACAGACGGATAAAGAATTGGAAACACCGGAGGAAGTGGGAGTCCGAACGTTAATTACACAAACGCTCGAAAATCCAGGTGATTTCGAAATCGAACAGCTGTTAGTACATGTACGAGTAAAACTCGCCGTTAGTAACATTGGAAAATATTGTACGTACTTTTGCGAACGAGAAGAAAAGAAGCGTTGGAAGTGGAAGAACTATGAGAATAATAAAGCGTTGGTACCTAAAGTGGATGGATAGAGAGAAAGAGAGAGGGAGAGAGGAAAAAAAGAACGTGAAAAGGCAGAGAAAAAGAGACTACACGGATGACGTTGAAATTTATGAAATAGGGATTTACGGGATACGGATTTACGGAGAGTAAGAGCACACGGACAGACGGCTGGAACATGGGAAGGGTTGGTGGGAAAGAGAGAGAGAGACAGAAAGAGAGAGGAGGGTGAGGAGACAGATAGAAAATATAGAGAAGGCGGGCGGAGGTTGGGAAAAATTCGAAAGGAAACCAGATAGAAATCTGTACAGGCTAGCGGGGAAAGATCGAAGCGGCGTGTGTACAAATGGAAGGCAATGAACCGGTGGGATCCGAGGGAAGGAAATAAAAGCGGAAGCAGAATGAACGGCTCGATGGGTTTTCCGATACGATAAGTCGCGACGGAAGTCTCCGCTCTCTCTCTCTCTCTCTCTCTCTTTCTCTACCCCGCCTCCATTTTCTGTCCCTCTGTTTTTCCTCTCCTCTCTGTGTCCTCGTCCTTTCTGACACACAGAAGTTTCTGGGTAACTTTTGAATTCTCGCGCAGAATCGATATTTCGGCGGGCAGAGAGAAAGAGAGAGACAGAAAGGAGAGAGGAACAGAGAAAGAGAAAAAGAGAGAGAGAGAAGAGTTCATAGAGATCGGTGGTGGCTAAGAGAGGAGAGTGATTTCCTTCTACGGTTCAAGCTTCTTTACGAAGTCATCCAGACGGGATTCTTTGTTAGTAAAGCAAGCTCGGTTTCGGAGGGAATGTCAAGTCGGACAGTTTTATGGCCGATCGCGTTCAAATACAAAATCGTCCCTTTGATTCGGGGCTGCATTTTATTCAGCTAACCTTCCGGCGAGCTACTTTCACGCTTTCTAATCGTTCTTCCAACCGGATGGTTTTCATATCCGTTTTCAGAACGTCCCGCTTTTTATCCTTTCATTCTTCTCGTTAAAACAACCGGCGTTTTCCACGTGCCACTTGATCTTTCGATACGAAAGATTGACTCGTCTTTCGAGAGAATACGTACGGTCGCGTGACATTTCAGATTTATCGTTCGATCGAGTAATGATTGCTATTAACGATCTTACCACTTTCATCCGTGGCTGCAGCCTGACCAGCGCTTGACGATGGCGTTGCTGAATGCGTCAGGGCGACGTCTTCGGGGAGTACAGAGAAAAGAGTGAAAGAGTGTGCGATTTGTTAGTTTGTTAGTAAATCTAATGAAAAAGCGATGTGCGAAACGAGAGTCTTAGAAAAATACGCACGCGGCGAAACGTAGGATTCCGGAATAACAAAAATCATTGAAATTCTCATTAAATATACGGATCGACGATTAAAGGAGGTGGGGGGAAGGAAGCGAATGAAAGTTTCCGTTACCGAGAGTCCTGACGGTGATGACCTTGCTCATCATTCCGTCACCCAGGGCGTTCTTCCCGATCACCTGGAACTCGTAAAGGGTTCCAGGTGTTAGTCTGTTAATCGTCACCGACGTGCTGCCCGACGGTGTCACCGGGATCGTTTTCCACTCCGAGGTACCGGATTCCCTGTACCTGAAATAGCAACAACAAAAGAAAAACAAATATTATCATTTTCCTCCATTTCTATCTGCCTTCGTAAAGTGTCCCGTGGACACCGATCCCCGTGGAAAAGAAGAGAAACACCTGTCAACGTACCAAATTGTGTAATCCTGTTTGTAATCAGGCCCGCCCGAGTATCCTGGTAACCAGGTCAACGAAACCGAGAACTCGGTCGCGATCCCGGTGACGTTGTACGGCGCGTGCGGTTGCGTGCCCTCGACGATCAGCTGCGTGGACGAGGATATCGTGGCCACCTCGTTCGTCGCGACGCACTGGTAAAACCCGAAATCGGCGCGACGTAGGCTCTCGATGGTCATGTTACCGCCGACGATTTTCGCGCGATTGCGTTGAATCGGCGCGCCGTCCCTCTGCGCAAATTAAATCGATTCGCAAAGGTGAGCGGAGAGTGTCACATAAAAAACAAGATGGTTTTAAACCAACTCCTTAACGGGTCGGTTATAAATGGAAAAGGAGTCGTTTTCCTATCAATTTTATTCTATATCTTCTTAGAATACTTGGGTGAGGGTGCTAAGGAGTTAATACACCGTTAAAATTCCAATAGTCTCTAAACAAGTGGAAATCGAATAATATAATAAATTCTATCTCCGATCGACTTCACGGTTGATAGTCAAACAAGGTGATAATTACTTCTAAACTGCAATTGTACGTACATACGGACCGAGGGAGAAAACTCGATGAAGCTGTTGCGTGCGAGCCAGTATCACGGTTCGGTTTCACGCGAATTTCAATTAATTATACCCCGATTGGATTATGAAAATTAGCGAATTTTATACGCCGGTTGCGCACTTTAATTACCCCGTTGAGTGTAATCGTATCACCCCCCGGGGGTGAAATGAGGAACGGAAAAATTGGAATATTGATAACCGGCCAATTTCCTAACCGAACCAATAGTTGTAGTAGTAGTAGTAGTGGTAGTAGTGGTAGTGGTAGTCCGAGGGGTAATCGATCCCGTACGACAACGTTGGAACATTAGCGTAATTGGAATACACCGGGAGCAGGCTTCTATGGCTCGCTGGTTTACGCGGTGAAGGTTAATTTACGCGATCGAAACACGATCCCACCATACCCTGTGCCACTGGATCGTCGGTTTTTGCGTGCCCTCCGCCTCCTGGGCGTCGCAGTGCATCTCCACCGTTTCGCCGACTTTCTTTTGATAGATCGGCTCCGGCTCCAGGGTGAACACCGGTGGATTCCTGACGAGCACCTCCATAGGCCCGGAACTACCTTGGGTGCCCTGGGTGTTGTAGGGCGTGCAGGTATACCTGCCCTGATGATTCTCGTTCACCCGGGTGAACAACAACGAGCCGTTGTTTATCACGACGATGTTCTTTGTCATATACGGCTCCAGGAGTCGTTTGTCCTTCGTCCACGTGACGTACTGAAGCGGTGGATTAGCCTTTATGTAACACTGCACCACGCCGGCCAATCGGAACGGTAGATACTGGACCGTCGGGGTGAACGTGACCTTCGCAGGATCTGGGGGAATGAAGTATTACAAATGAACCTGAGCATCGTTTCACAGGTGTGAGAAAATATATATGAATATTCCGAATAATTTCAAATTATTTTGTAATAAAATTATTTTTTCACTGGCTTATTCGGCTTCGGATTCCGCGTCCAAAACGCCCCAGATCATTTTAATATCTCAAAAATTGTGGAAATGGCAAGCGATTTACGAAAATCGCAAAAAATCCTGACCTACCCCCTTCAGATTTTTGCGAAAAATGAAATTTTCGAAAAGTACGACTATTATACATTGATCTGGCGTAGAATTTCCCAACTAAAACAATGGTACAAGTTTCAGACGGCTATCTCAAAAATTGAGCGAATGCCGACTAAAAAACTGGTTGAATTTGACGATTTTTCGCGATATTCGTAATTCCTTCGTCATTTCCGGCATTTTTGAGATATCAAAATGACCCGGGACGTTTTGGAAGCGGAATCCGATGCCGAATAAGACAGTGAAAGAATCAAGTCGATATCAAAAAATTTGTGGAAATGACAAGGGAAATACGAAAATCGCGAAAAATCGTCAAATTCAACCAGATTTTTGGTCGGCATTCGCTCAATTGTTGAGATAGCCGTCTGAAACTTGTACCATTGTTTTAGTTAGGAAATTCTACGGCAGATCAACATATAATAGTTGTACTTTTCGAAAATTTAATTTTTCGCAAAAATCTGAAGGGGGTAGGTCAGGATTTTTTGCGATTTTCGTAAATCGCTTGCCATTTCCGCAATTTTTGAGATATTAAAATGATCTGGGGCGTTTTGGACGCGGAATCCGAAGCCGAATAAGCCAGTGAAAGAATCATTTTGATATCTAAAAAATTCTGGAAATGGCAAGCGATTTTCGAAAATCGCAAAAAATCCTGACCTACCCCCTTCAGATTTTTGCGAAAAATTAAATTTTCGAAAAGTACAACTATTATATATTGATCTGCCGTAGAATTTCCTAACTAAAACAATGGTACAAGTCTCAGGTCGCTATCTCTAAAGTTGAGCGAATGCCGAACGAAAAACTGTCATAATTTGATGATTTTTCGCAATTTTCGTAATTTCTTCGTCATTTCCACAAACTTTCAGATATCGACTTGATTCTTTCACTGTCTTATTCGGTTTCGGATACCGCGCCCAAAACGTCTTGCATATTTGAATAGCTCAACAATTACGGAAATGACGAAGAAATTACGAAAATCGCGAAAATTCATCAATTTAAAGCAGTTTTTTGTTTGGCATTCGCTCAATTTTTGAGATAGCGATCTGAAACTGGTACCATTGTTTTAGTTAGAAAATTCTACGGCAGATCAATATATAATAGTTGTACTTTTCGAAAATTTAATTTTTCGCAAAAATCTGAAGGGGGTAGGTCAGGATTTTTCGCGATTTTCGTAATTTGCCCGCCATTTCCGTAATTTTTGGGTTATTAAAATGATCGAGGGCGTTTTGGAAGCGGAATCCGAAGCCGAATAAGCCAGTGAAAGAATCATTTTGATATCTAAAAAATTGTGGAAATGGCAAGCGATTTTCGAAAATCGCAAAAAATTCTGACCTACCCCCTTCAGATTTTTGCGAAAAATGAAATTTTCGAAAAGTACAACTATTATACATTGATCTGGCGTAGAATTTCCCAACTAAAACAATGGTACAAGTTTCAGACGGCTATCTCAAAAATTGAGCGAATGCCGACCAAAAAACTGGTTGAATTTGACGATTTTTCGCGATTTTCGTAATTTGCTCGCCATTTCCACAATGATTGAGATATTAAAACGATCCGGGACGTGTTGGACGCGGAATTCGAAGCCCAATAAGACAGTGAAAGATTCAGGTCGATATCTAAAAATTTGCGGAAATGACGAAAGAATCCACAAATAGCATCGAAAATGCAAAGCTATGGGCCAAGTACAAGAGAATGTTACATTGGAATAGGTTGCTCATTAACATAAACTGCATTTTACACAGGATTTGAAATCAATCAAACTTGCTCACATTTGATTGATTTCAAATCCTGTGTAAAATGCAGTTTATGTTAATGAGCAACCTATTCCAATGTAACATTCTCTTGTACTTGGCCCATAGCTTTGCATTTTCGATGCTTTTTGTGGATAATCATTTCTATTAAATAGAAATTCAACATGTTAACCTTGACATATCTCTACTCGGTAAGACCACGAATTGAATTTAGACAAAAAAAAAATCTTACATTCGACGTTCAAGTAAGCACTGGCACTCTGGGGTTCGCCGATGCCGTTGGTCACTTCGCACAGGTACTGGCCGGTGTCGTCAGCGCTGACAGGGTTGATGACAAGGCTGCCGTCCATCCTGATGGACACTCTCGTGTCCAACGCCGAGACCTCTGTGACAGGTGCACCCTCGCGAAACCAGCGCACGGTCACGTTGCCTGGCAGGGCCTTAGCTTCGCAGGAGAACTGAACCTTCTCGCCCTCCAGCTTCGTCTGGTTCGTCGGTGGCACCATAATTACGGCGCCGCCTGTCAACAAACAGCATGCATATTCGTTATCACGAGAAATATCCTGGCTAGGTTCGTTTCCTAGGGGAAAAATGTTTGAAAATTGAATTTCCCGACGGTTCTCGGCTCGTGTTCTTTCATCGGGACTCTGGAAACAGGCCACGGATATCGATTACACGTGTGCGTCGCCCTATAGGGTTTGTCACCCTGGAGTCTCGCGAGTTCGAAGACGGATACTGCGGGGGTGGTGATTATTCTGGAAGACACCGATTCGTCCCGTCGGATGTCGTTAGATATCAATCGTTAATTCGATAACGTTCGGACGATATCGAGAGAGAGAGAGAGAGTGATTCTATAGATTCCGACCCGGATAATGGATGATGAAAATTTCAGGGGATGATTGAAATAGAAACGGCTCTCCGATTCGATGACGAACGTTCTAACAGTTGGGTGCGAACGATTTGTGCCAAGATTTGACAATATATATCGCGGTGAGGAAAAGTAGGGAAAACGGACGAGAGATTTTTAAAGTTAGAATCGAGGATAAGAAGTAGAAGAAGAAGAAGAAGAAGAAAAAGGAGAAAATGTCGGTATTGCTCTTTGGACCGCGACGCCTTGCGGAGCTGTCTTTTACTTCGACGACTTTTGGCTCGAAGTCTACGTAAAAAGGATCAACAGGGTGCATTATATCACCGTCGATATCCAAGGAGATTCTCCCAGCCGTGCTCGAAGAATTTTAAAACTTGCGGCTTTCCTACGGGTGGGGGATCGATGGAGGGAGAGAGATAGAGAGAGAGGGAGAGAGTAGAGGGTTGGGGAGTGGGGGTTGCTGCAGAAGCGAATATCTTGACGTATAATGGGAGTAGATCGATCCCGGCCGACAAAAGACCCGACTCTCCTTCCTCGGGATTCAGCAGTATTTTCTGCAATCCGATCTATCGTCACTCGTCGGGAATTAAGGTGGCTTCAACGTATCCGCGAGAAGAGCCCCAGCTCCTCGATGGGTGGAAGGTTCGAAAGTGCGCGAGAGAACTCGGTGAACTATGAACCCATCGAATCTTGTTCGAAACGTTGCAAAACCCCTCGACATATGTATGTACCGCCGGGGAAAACACTTTTATTTCATCGTTCATCGGTGATTCGGGCTTCAACGGGTACAGATTTATTTTTTTTCCATCCCACCCTAGAGTGTATGTGTGTATATACATACATATATCTGTTATTTTGCCTCTACGTTCTTTTTTTTTGTTTGTTCCGTTTGTTAAATCTGTAACATTCCCGGTGATGGAGTCAACAAAGCGTTGATTACGCGAGTAAATTTTTCGGCTATTTTCCCGTACGGCGCAGTGGAGGGGGAGGGGGCGAGGAGGGGGTGGAGGAGGGGGAGGGGAAATATGCTGGAAAAATGCAATTAACCGACCGTCGTTCGATTTTATTTTCAACCGCCGAACGTCGCGCGCTGTTTGCCCCCGTCGTGTTACCGTCGATATCGTCCGGCCCGTGAAACATTGAAAAATCCAGTTTCGCAGCGAGCACGAGCCCGAATCATTTCCGTGGTTTTACGGTGCGCGAGTTCGCGAACGCGAGAGAAGAATTCGCGATTTCGCCAGTGGTAGCCACGACGAGCGCGCTACGCGGAACGAAATTCGCAACGATACGACGAAATTCACCGACCAGAATATTCGTCGGACAAGATTTATTTAAAAAAAAATTTTCGACGGACGGTGCGCGCCCGCGGAGTCGTCGGTTTGACGTACGACGTCGATGAATCTCGAAACGACGTCCGACATCGGGAAAAGAATTCACTCGAATGGAAATTACGTGACGGTAATTCTCGACGAGCCTTCATGATTCATCGTTACGCGGACGTTCGAAATAAGAACACACCGAGGAACCCTCGAAGATTTAATTAAAAAATTCTAGATACCATCCGTTCGTAAATTATGTCACTTACTATCCACCTCCACCAGCACGAATATCAACGCGAACGAAAGCATTCCGTCGTTGGGACACGTACACGCACGCACGGACGCACTGACACTCACTAATACACTCACACAGACGCACACACTGTCGTAGCCACGAAATCACAAAGTCGTCGCAGTGGTGGTCGTCGTCGTCGTCGTCGTAGTCGTCGGGCACGTGAATTTAAAAGCTTTAAGTGGTCGACTGTCTCGCGACACTTGAACGAGGAAACGCATTTCTCCGCGATACACGGTCCAACTGACGTTGAAACGACGGCAAACCAGACGGGGATGAATTTCGGAGTAGGACCTCGGTAAATATTCAAAGACGAGATTTAAAAGTTTCACGCCGTCGAGAGGACCAACTTCTCCTCTCTCCGTGTCTCTCTTTCTCTCTCACTCTCTCTTCCTCTCTCGCGGTGTGTCCTCCCTCTGCGTGTCTCTCCCTCCGTCTCTCTCCCTTCTCTCTCCCTTCTCTCTCTCTCTCTCTCTCCCTTCTCCGGAGCACCGACGTCGCTCGAGGATCCTCCGCATTAATGGCGCAGTCTGTTGGTGCTGTTTTATACGCGGAGGATGAGAGGCGCCTCTACTTTGCACCCTCTCCTCGGCCACCCTTGCTCGCGACTGGAGTGCAACGGGGTGGCACGGTTTATTAGTCCGAAACTTTGGCCAGACTTTTGGCTACGTATATAAATCTCGGTGAACTTTCACGGTTGCGCCTGTGAAAGTAGTTCGAGTCCGACGCAAACACATCCGCGAGCCCGTGATACATATACATATATATACATATATATAAAAAAAAGGGAAAACGAAAACGGAGCACCGCGATACTTATTAAATCGGGATACAGAAATTCGGTCACGTTATATATTATATATATGTATACATAGATATATGTACGTTTATGTAACGAAGAAAGAATGGAAAATGATCGGTGACACGTGAATTTTCATCGACGTCGATAACGTTTTCTCTCGTCCTTGTCCGTTTATCTTTGTTTTTTTTTCCTCGTGTCTTCCGGTAAACTGTTTCCACCCGAACGATCTTAAGGCACGAGCATAAGCGAGGAACTGGTACGAGTGTCTTAATACCGTCGAAAAGCCGGTTCAACGGGAGCCATAATAGAAGCGTCGTTAAAGCAAATATATTCAAGGGTTTCATCGTCGCGTGCTTGGCGGGCGAATGAGCCGAACGTAACTCAACGGTGAATTCCACAGCGTTTCGCGGATGCTGCTGTGCCAAAGCAGCGACGGTATTTCGTGTTTTTTTTTTGTTGTTGTTTCTCCTCTTTTTTTTTTGCAAAAGCGTTTCACAGATGCTCCTACGAAACTAACGACACGCCGCGCCGGCGAACGAGATCGCAAAAATCGATACTCGTTTCAGAGTCGACGTATGAAGTCGAATCGTTAGGTGTACACACGGTATGCGCGAGCGTGGGTGCGACTGCGTATACGTATATGTATATCTGTGTCTGTATATGTGTACGAAAAGGGTGCGATGATGAAGACGAATGTTTCACTCGCGGCCCTAGTAACGAACCTTACAAATCTGCAGTGGTTGCGCGGTAGGAGGGGGGGGAGGGGGGTCGAGTGTCGTGGAAGAAAAAGGGTCCGACATGCGGGTGGAAGGCAAACGAGACAAATCGCCTTTTAACTCGCGCCCGCCGCACAGAACATCCTAATTGGCTTGGCCGAGAACGATGCTAGAACCACTTTGCTAAACGCGACTTTTATCGGCATTGATATGAGTAAATGCATCGGCTCGTAAAGTTTACGAGCACCCCTCTGCAACTAGACACGGTGTTCGAGATATGGGATTAACATGAGATCCCGCTCCCCCTCCCCGCCCCCTCTCCTCAAGTAATCTCACCGTTACATTGTTTAATCGGAAAATAATAGGATTTCCACGGGTAAAAAAGATTTTATCGATTAATATCCTTGGCGCGCTACGAACGGCGATTTCTCCCCGCGGCACGTGAATAAATGAAGGCGAGTTTTAATCGAGGAGGAGAGGGTGGCGGAAAAAAAAGAAGAGTTAGCAGAGATAGAAGGAATACGCGCGGCGATACGAGCGAAGCTAGCGTAGGTAGATCGTGAATATTGTTGCGCATTTAAATTTCGGAATTATACACGCGATCAGCCTGAATGGCGTTCCTTTAATTAAGAAAGTTACATACGAAGTACTTTCTCGCCGGATATAATTTGAAATTCTCCTTAATTAAAATATGTCGCAGCGCGGGGGCGGTAGAGGGGATGGAGGAGGGGATGGCGCAACGTCGAAAAGTATGTAAGTTGGAAATTGCGATGCTGCGGGGCTCTATCGGTCAATTTTATGCGAGCTCCAAAAGACACTTCGAGATTAAAAGTAGCATAAAACTTATACCGTTACCAAGGATATTTCAGGGATCCAGCTAGAGGAGCTTCGGTTAAACGAGACTTTAAGAACTTCCATAAAACCGGTCCTAAAAACCATCCGCCCTCTCTTTCTATCTTTCTCTCTCTCTCTATCTTTCTCTTTTTCTATCGATCGAACTACATCGTTTGAATTTCACGTGTACCGGGACGCAAACACCGATTCCATCCCCAACCGAATCCACGAAAATCTGCTGCTAAATTCGCAATAATCATTCGTGAAAATTGTTCGCGAATTGCCGGACTAAATTAAGCCGATGAGTAGCAAAAACCGAGCCGAGTAGTAGTCGGCCGCGGCTCACTTTGAGGTATTTCCTGGTATCGTGGTTATTGGAATTTCATTACCGGTAGCCGATCGATTGCCGATTACCGAAAATATCTCGACAACTTCTAATAACAATCCCTCGCCCGATAATTATCGTAACAACCCCGATATTTATTAATATCGGCTCGCGGCCGGCTTCCATTTCACCAACGATTTTCTTCCAGCGTGATGATATCCATCGGTTGATTTCGATTCACTGCGTTAAACTAAATTCGCAACGACTCGTTACACGGAATTTCGCGAGTTACCGATCACTCCGCGAAACGAGTCGGATCGATGATGAATTATTGGGGGACTCGTTGAAAACGTGTACACGCGAAATTCTTGTTTCGCGAACGAGGATCGTCACGCGGATATCCGGTGGATCGAAATTATCGGTACACCCGGTAGTTTCGCTTTCGCGATCGGTTAATCTCCGTTCGCGCGTGCCAACCCGTTCACCGTCGCGATGTCCGGTCGTTTAGCACGTTCCCGAAAACGAAAACCGGCGTTTCGGGGATGGTTTTTGTCGCGGCGCGTGTCACGACCGCGAACCAAGTGGATTAAGCGTCGGGGCGCAACGTGCCGGTAATTCGTCCCTGTCAGACGGTTAACGCTTAACAGGACACGGTAACGTTCAACCGCGAACCATTACCCGTGACCTATGGAAAATGAGAAGAAAAAACGAATTATAACTTCACGGTGGATATCCAACGAAATTTTTACGGATGAAAAATCTCTTGAAACGCTATAACAAGTATAATTAGACTTGTTCGAATTACTCAAGAAAACATAGGGAAACGAACGAGTAATCTTTGAAATCCTGTTACGTAAACCGGACGAACTATAAGCAAAGTCTAACGAAGCATAAAGAAAAAAATGAATGTTTTATGCAAAATTCATTTTATCCCCTATCAGTTTCAAGTTTATGCAGTCACTCGCTTAATCGGGTTTATCGCTTAAGTTTAATCAATATTCCCAAAGTGCCCCCTCGCGGATTACCTTTTATTAGTAATCTTCCTGATATTCATAGAAGATTTCCCCTCTTTCCCCTTATTAATCGTACCCCTCACAGATTTCTTTCTTTCTTTTAAATTCCAACAAGAATTTTCAACGTGTCAACTATTAATTAACAACTCACCGGCAATTATGACGCGGGCGGTGTGACTGATCTGGCCCTCGCCGTTTCGCGCGATACACGTGTAATCCCCGATGTCCTCGTCCTTGATCGTCGCAATCCTGAGCTCGGTGCCGTCGTTGAATATCCCGATGGTGCTCGACGGCTCGACGGGATTCGCGTCCTTGTACCACAGGATCTCCGGCGTCGGGGTGCCCTCCGCCTGGCAGTTCAGTATTATCGCGTCGCCCAGATTCACGTAGATCATCTCCTCCGGCGTTATGCTGAATCTGGGCGGTGCTGTAACACGGACAAACGAACGTTAGAGACACGGCTTTTCCCGGGGAACTCCGGTAGAATTTAATACGACCTCGAAACGTTCCTAGGAGACGATAGAAGGGTCGCAGGGACACATACGTGGAGATACTTTTGAAGAGGCACTGGAAAAACGAGCCCTTAGGGTGCGGTCGCGTCTTAGAAAAACCCTATCAGACGTAGACTTTGCGAACTTGTCTTTTAGAATGTGTGCAGGAAAGGGGAAAGGGGTAGGAAGAGTTAACAGTGCAGCGTCTGACAAGTCGGAACTCATACGTCATTAGCGTTGAGCAGTGGTTCTTAACCTTTTTGAAGTCAGGGAACACTTTTTGATTGTACAATATATCTTTATTAACAAAAATCTATTTAAAAAATAGAAAATTTAGTGTTGTGACTTCGCGGAATACTTGCAAAACCCTGTGCGAAACACCGGTTAACAACCAATGGCGTAGAATGTCGCACAGTAGCGGCGACAATGGGATTTTTACTTCGTTCCCAGCTTACCCTGCCGTACTGTACGACACGTAAACACAGGTCCCGGGTATCTCGACCGCAGAATTGAAAGAGATTACACGCGGAACGGTCCTCTTTTCGCTACGGGAAACTGGGGGTGGTCCCGATCGGGGATGATTTCGATCGGTGGGTAGTTCGTCGAGTGAATGACAGAGGGAGGATAGGGAATCGGGTGGGGTGAGATTTTTACGAGGGTCGTAGCAGAAGGATCCAGCGAAAAGGAAGCTGTGGAGTCGGTAGACGGGTAAATGAGTGAACGGAAGTCGACATTAAAGGAACAATCGAAGCCCCGGAATCACGCGGACGTTTAGAAAACGCTTGCCAGACGGCTTCACCGAACGTTTTTATCGTCCCCGGGTGAGTTTCCCTCGAAAAAGGAAGAAATCACAATGGTGATTCACCGGAGCTACCGAACACGGGGCACCACAAAAGAAGACCGGTCGTTTCTCCTTCTAACGCCGCGTCTTCCAGCCGCCGCAAACCGTGAACAAGGAATCCTCTGATGAGTCCGAGAAAATAAAGGAAGCGGGGGGGGGAAAACGATCGAGGAAAAGTTCGTCCTTGGCACCGGGAGACAGAGGACGGTAATGCAAATCCGTGCCAGTGGTAAATGGTACGAAAAGGTAAGCCGTTGGAATATTACGAACATCAAGGGAAGATGCTTCTTCGAATATAACCGGAAGGTTTTATCTGTCGGCACTTAAACGACCGAAAGAATTACCGTTCATCAACGGGGTCGAAAGAGTAAGTGCGCGGCAGGGTAAAAGTTGTTACCTCTTTACCTTGAGGAAAGTTAGTCCATCATCGGAAGACCTAAGAATTCTCTGATTTCTCGAAAAAAGATTCCGGTGGAAGGGGGAGGGGTGTATGATGGTAGTAGATACAGAGGTGAAGTTGCCAGAAGGAAAAAACGAAAGAAACGAGCCGGATAAAAGCAAAGGAGGAAACATAGAGCAACGAGGGTAAAAGAGAGAGAGCGATAGAGTAAGAGAGAGAGAGAGAGAAAGAGAGAGGCAACAGTTTATGACTGTAACGCGAGCAAACGACCGGACGGAGACGGCTTGAAAAGTACAAAGGGGCCTTAAACGCTTTCGGTGTCCCAAGTACTTTTCCCTTTGACGCCGCTGGCAAATCCTTAGTCGTCGTTGTTGTCGACGTTGCTGTTGCTGTCATCGTTGTCGTCGATTTAGTCGTCGTCGTCGTCGTCGTCGTCGTCGACGTCGTCGTCGTGGTAGTGGTGGTGGTATCGTCGTGGTAGTCGACGTCGAGTGTGGCCAAGGGCTCGACGTAGACGAGAAGAAGGAAGACCCGGGGAAAACAACGGAATGAGAGAAACGGTTGAGGTGCGACGACGAGAGAAAAGGAGGACACACCCTTCCCTAAGCCATCTAAATGTTTCTCTTCCCTCCGGCTGTTCGTCGTCGTTTATGGCTGAACAAAACGTGGCAATAGGTTTTCCTTTTCCTCGGCAACCTCTATTTTTTTTTCCTTTCTTTTTTCATCCCCTTCTTCTCGCCCCCGATTCCGTTCGTTCGTTCGTTCGTTCGTATCGCCGGCAGGTTCAGCGACCCTGTCGTTTGCTGACGTAACGCGTAAAGTTTTATCGTCTGACTTTTTTATTTTTCTATCTCAGCGAACTGGAATTCGATCGCAACGGCAACGAGGTTCGCGATGGATATACCATGCGTGCGGATCGGACGTGCCGAGGGCTCGAAAACAAGTGTAGTGAAAGTGCCGTCGTGAATTTCGGGGGAATTTCGAACGAACTGGGGAGTGTCCGGTGAACGTTGGTTTCAGGTCGGTGGTCTTTAGCAAAAGTTTATGGTGGGCGAGAGAGACAGTCACAGGAGTTGACGCGATGAATGTCAATAGCGGGAAAATTCGGGCAACTTCGTTTATGTAAATCTAAAGTGTAAAGGATGATAATGAATCAGGTAGAGAAGGCTGCCAGTCAGAGGGAATTGGTACATAAAAGACTGCGTTGTGTGTTTAGAAGTTAGCGTGGTATTTAGCGTCGTATTTAGCGTCGTTAGTGTTACGTCAAGTGTCACACAGCGTACTCTTTTATCCCGCATAGTTTTTCTTTTTCATAATCAGGAAATAAGTTAACTGATTACATCGATGTAGCGATTCCCTCCGATCCCCCGTACGTTTCTAAGGAAACGCGTAAGACTAAATGAAAGAATACGCAAAGTGACGTAAGAATACGTAATACACCATGGTTATAAAGTACGTGATAGTTCTCGCGAACGTTTTACGTCCGCGCAGAACTTTTCACCACTGTAGGCGCCGTAAAAGTACATTAGTCGTCGCGGCGATAAAATCTCCTTAAGCTCAAAGTAATATTAATGAGACGTTTCGAGGCACAATCGATGTAACTTTACAAACTCGGACTGCTGCAAAGTCCACGGCGAAGTTTCGACTTTAAGCTGCATTAATACGAGGTGGATAGAGGCATAAAGTTTTATTGCCGTAATCATCTTTCCCGATGTATCGTTGAAATTATGTCGGAAACACGTGTTTCACGGTAATTCCATGCAAATTACTATCTACCGGGGGAAACGTTCACCTCGACCGTACAGTAGAGATGATTATTTTACGTTCTTCGAATCTGTGACGTCACAATACGTTACGATATTACCGATCCACCTGTTATTAACATCGATTCCTGTGAAATAATAAGATTCATCGTATAATAGACACTCACCGTGAACATCAAGGTGAAACCAGGTACCGTTCTTAGGGCTGTTGGGCGACCTGTTGAGGAAGACGACCTTGCACTCGTACCATCCCTGATCGCTCTCGCGGATGTTCGTCAGGTTGAGGCTGGCCACCCCGTACGGCGAATTCGGGCTGACCCTCGAGACTCGACCTTCGTAACCATCGCCACTGTGGGTCGGATACGACTCGTACCATATGAATATCGGTATCTCCTGCCCCTTGCACCAACACCAACACGCAACATAAACGAGGGATCGCCATGAACGCGATAACATACTGGTGCGAGTTATCATCGTCCAGAGAAAAATCATTCCGTATTATGGATCTGATCGAAATATAATCGCGGCAACGTTCGCGTAGCGTACGATCGAATCGATCTGTTAATATTGAAATATCTTTCGCGGAAAAGATCCGCGGATGATATAGATACTTGGTCGTGGTTCAGGTCGTTTGAGTTTCCCGTAGATTAGAGGTAAGAAAAGGCTCGCTCGCACCAGTTGCGGGTAATGAAATGATAAATGACGAGACAACGGATGCAGCGTATGTGAAGAGCAAAACGATCTACGGGCGCGGCACGCCGGTAGAGTCGGCAAAAAGGAGTTTCCCGCGCAAAACGGTGGAACGTAACGAGCGGAAAGAACAAAAAAAAAAAGACAAGAGAGACAGAGAGAAAGAGAGAGTGTGTTAGAGACAGAAAGAGAGAGACAGAGATAGAGGGAGTGAAAGAGAGAAAAATAACACACGGGAACCTCTGGGTTCCCGGTTGTTCAGAGGACGGACCTTCTTCCCTCTAATCCACAGGGGAGAAGGAATCCTCTTAAATTTTCATGCTCGTTACGTTCACCCGGCCAACGACGAAACGACAACTGTCATTCTCCATGCAAGGCTACGGCAAACAGAGGAATTCATGTGTCTCTGTGCAAAAGATGAAAAAATCATTTCCCAAGGCATGCATGGTCAGAGACGGCTGAGAGGCAGCTACGAAAGCAATACGTTGAGAGAAAAAGTGTGTGTGTTTATATGTATGTATGTACGTGTGTATTTGTGAGAGAAAGAGTGTGTGTTTAATGATAAATCACGTGGACATTAAGAGGAGATAAAAACGTGCAGGTAAGACAACATGTTGAGTGTAAATTGTTTCGTAAATCGGTATCTTTATCGTTTTTGTGCACCGTGAACAGGGTTGGTAGGTTTATAGTTCGTTTTCCCTGAACGCCTCATTACATCGCTATTCGTGAAAATTACGTCCTGTAAAGCCAGAGCGCTAAACTGCGGGTAAGCACGTGTATTAAAGTGAGCCGGGGAAAAGCGCGTGTATTAAAATGGGGCTGTGCAAACGCGTGTATTAAAATGAGCAGTGTAATCGTGCGTATTAACGCATTAACTACCAGTCATTTAGCGGTATAACGACGTGCGCGCCGTTTTAGTAATAACAATAAAATTAACCGTCGGAAGGATACTCGAGGAAATGAATTTTCGAAATTTCTTTTCGACGCCGCGAGACTAGATTGGGGAGGGGGGGGGGAGAAAAAAAATAAAGATCTCGCGGAATATCGTCGCCGCAGAATTTTCCGCTGGGTTTCGCGAAGAAGCCCGACGATATCGGTTTCTATTGACGGCAATCGTAACGGAATGACACCCGTCAAGATGTGAGAAGTGATTTAAAAAAAAGAACAAAAAAATACGTAGAAGAAGTAGAGAATACGAGAATCATTTCGTGCAAAAACCGAGGCACACTGTCGGCACATGTTTGGCAGCGTAACACGTAAAAGTAGAAGAAAAAAAAAACGAGTGAAGAAATAGAGAAAAAGAGGGAAATAAAAGTCGAAGAAGGAAAAATTCGCGAACGTGTCGTGACGATCGTACGTTGGGCATTGACTGCCCCAGTTGACGGTTTCTATTTCGAGCTGGCCTACTTGCGACTACGATACCGTCGTCGTCGACGTCGTCGTCGTCGTCGTCGTCGTCGTCGTCGTAGTCGTAGTCGTCGCCGTCGCCGTCGTCTGGTGTCGTAGACGCTGCAAGCGCAATCCGGCGATTTCAATATTATTCTCCCCAGAGCCACGGGGCTCGTTCGATATTGCGAGTCTGCGGCAAAGTTATCGCGTATTTACCCTACGTTTTCTACGTAAACTGAATACATATACAGCACGTTCGTACCGTCACGCGAAAGATCGCCCCGTTTACCGGTGTCAAAGTCGCACGACGTCGTTGTGCAACGACGAATGCAATTGCTCCAGATTTCTTATTTTATTTTTTTCTATTTCTTCATTCCCACCCTATTTTTTTTTTTAAATATTACAAGCTTAATTATCAAACGCTGACGTGGTGGTGAGTCACGCGTGGCAAAGGGGAAGGGGGGAAGGAAAAGTTTCTCGGGAGAAGAGAAACAGCCGAGTTTTTCACCCATTGAAAAACATCTACCTCTCCCCTCCCCCTTTCCCTTGTCGAATCCCGGAATCTTTGAGGTGGTGCATATCGCGCACAAACGCGAGTAGAGAGAAAGGGAGAAAGAGAGAGAGAGAAAAAATTAAGTGCCACTGACGCCACTTTTGTTCCAGCCCTGAGGTTCCGCGCGCGCACGCAACGTTTACATCCGCACACCCTTGCGCTCTTTTCTGGGTCCCTTTAATCTCGTGCCACGTACGATCCTGAAAACGCCCACTCGTCTCGTTTCGCATCTAGCAAAACGTACAGAAAAAAGGACAGAGAGCGCGCGCGCGAGAGAGAGAGAGAGAGAAAGAAGAAAAAGGGGGATGCTTAACGTTCAGACCGTAACGCGGCTCGACACGAATAAATCCTTCCCCTGGAATAAAAAAAAAAAAAGAAAAAATCTCACGGTTTCCCGGTCCGAAACAATCGTCCGAAATATTCATCCAGGTTCACTCAGGGCTGTCGTTCAAAACGGACGTCTCACACGGATGTTCTTTGTAACCATAATTAAAGTGTTTCTAGAAATTCGAAGGGGTGTCGAAAGTAGATCGGTCGACAGTGGATCCGGAAGACGTAAAAAGGAATTCGGATTAATGGTCGTAGATTCTTCGCCGATGGAAAATGGTTGTAGGAGGGGTGAGAGGCTCGACAGTCGAGAAGGGTGCCGCGAAGAGGGATGCACGAAACTGGAATAAATTACGGGAGTGAATGGTACTTCTGAAGGGGGAGGAGTGGCCCCACGTTACCTATTTTCTCACTCTTCCTTAACGCCGGAGAGCTTCGGTGGGTTTTTCGATCCGCGGTTAAGGATGGAGGGATGAAAAGCTGAGAAATAGAAAACGAGAGAGAGAGAGAGCAAGAGGAGAAAACTAAACCAAGCACACTTCTAGGACGCGTGGTTCTACCGGCAGGTACTACGAGCCTGAGTGAATAAGTCGCTCTCTTTCGCGCGAATGCCAACGCTCTGCGTTTACACCTACGCGCGACGACGCTCATGTAGGTCAGGTGACTTTTCTTCACTTTTCTAGCCTCCGCATTCTTTGTCTGGCCGCGTTTTTTAGTCTGGTATTTTAACGATTCCGAGTAAGTAATACCTATCGATCCCCGTTCCCACTACACCCGTGTCCGCGATCCTTTTTTATAAATCCCATTACTTAAGTATTGTACAACGTGGTAACACGGATTCCATGGTTTACGAAAAAAGAACAAGAAAAAATAGAAAAGTGTGTCGTAACATGACCGTGGGTGATCGATAATTCATGTTTCCATCGTAGAATGCGAAAAGCAGTTCGATAAAACTTCAATGGGCTACCAATACCACCGTTCTCTCCCTCTCTCTCTCTCTCTGATAACGTCCATCGTGGTCACAAACATCCCCCTCCCCTCACCCCATTCTTTACGTCGTAAACCCTTCGCAGAGACTCGTCGTCGGAAGACGAGGGTCTGATTTTCCAAGTGTGCTAGTCGAAGAATGAATTTCGATAATTCATGTCTCACAGATCTAGGCGGATAGATAACCGAGAAGAAGAACAAAAAAGAAAAGAGCGTCGACAGGAGAGTTCCACGGCCGGATGGAATCTACCTGGAGGTAAATTCGGAAGGTTCCGCATGCGGTACGTGTTGCGGAAATTTTGATAATTCATCCGAGTGGCTGAGAGGGCTGATATTTAAGGTGGCTATATCCTCCGGAGATCGAGACGAACTACGGGCTAACCGAGACGGTGAAATGTTAACGAACCGCGGGACCCCCGAAATAACGTCGTTTCTATCCCCAGGAACTTCGAGATACAGGGTGTTACAAAATTGGACGTGGAACTCGAAGAATTTCAGGAACCTATCGAGGTAAACTAGATTCCTGCACTTCCGGAATTTTTGAACGACCCCTTCAGGACATCTAAACCATATTCATCATACATTCAAATTCAAAATGCTAACGTTGGAAGTGACACTAAAATGAAAAGTGGGTTCGAGAGCTCTAAAAACCGGCGACATCGACAAAACCATAGGATGGATAGGTTTATCCTATATCTCGTGTTTTCCCGTATCATCCGTAAAGTCGATACAATTTTCACGAGTCCCCTCGAAAGAGTTAACCGACCGGGAAAACACTCGTGAAATTTCCCCGTGAAAAAGAAAAGGAAACGCTCTTCGTTTACGCTGTAAACTTCGCGGGAAGTAGTTCGGTCGGGTATAGAATCGGAATTATTTCTAGAAAACGATCGTATTATCCGTCTCTGTACTTTCCAGCGGGCGAGCCACCTCGGTGTGTACCTTTGACCTTTCGGGAGCGTTTACAACGTTCGAGGATCGTTGAAAAGTTCGAACGAGCGCACGTGGCTGCAACTCGAGAACTTTTCGTTGCTCATCTCCCCGTTGAAAGCAGAAGTTCATTAATGCCTCCCTCGGAAAATGAAAGAGGTAAGCTTGCTTGCTTCTAACTTCTTTCTGGAAACGTTTGGAAAAGTCGATACCATTTTCACGAGTCTGCCCGAGGTAACAAGGAGAAAGTAGAAGGGGATGATGAGGGGAGCGGAGGGGGAGAGTGGGGGGGGGGAAGGGTGGTTGTTCGAATCGCAAGCATTTCTCGAAATTCGCTTCGGGTTTACGTGGCGAACTTCGTCGGGCCACTTCCATGGAAACTTATCGTGTTGATATCGCTTTCGGGATGGTGAAGGAGGGGTTGGCAATTGACTCTCCACCACCTACGTACGAACTAATACCTTAAGAGAGAACTACCTTCGAATTGGATAACAATACAAGGGTGATCAGCGTTATCGCGAGCTACCAACAAAGACCGTTCGGAGTTTCTTCGACCGTTTCGTTGTATGTACATTACATTTATACATACATACATAGTTCGAGCACCGAATTCGGCCATGCTCGGCATTTACGATCGATGTATTAATTCTACGTTGAAAGAGTGAGTATCCCCCTATCGAAAGAACAATTTCCATTGTGGCGTTAAACCATACAACACGGATCGTTTAAATTACGTGCGAACCGGCAACGAACCGACGCTCTTTCGCGAATCGAGTATACTTTGCGGGGGTGGCATTGTATATCTAACGGTACAAACGTACATCAGGGTTTGCCGTTTCGTTAAAGAAAAAGACACACCGTCGTCGGTGGTTCCGGGAATGGAATCGACTTCGCTGTATTTCCAAGGGGGTTCGGGGAAATACGTCTTTCGGCATTTCCATAGTTGGTCCCGGTAACCGAGAAAATTGTCCCGCCAGGGTAAACACTCGATGGGTATTTATCTTGAACCCGGTGGATCTCTCTTCGGTATTTCAGCCGAACGAAAACACAGGGCTACGAATGAGAACCCCGAAGAGTGCTGGGGGTGTCACGGTGTTTCCGCGAAACTTCTCCGTCGAGGAAAACGCGTACAATTTCGAACGGTGTCCTCTCGTACCATTTACGACGGATAATAATGTTTCACTGGATGCCACGTATCCCGTCGCGGATTGTTTAATTCGACATTGAAAAGCTCTGTTTACGAGCCCGGCGTCTCCTTTCGCCAAGGAAACCCTCTTGGAAACGTCTCCTGGGAATAAATTAAGAGAAATATATTACCCCGTATATCGCGTGTACTTAACCCCCGAGTACTCTCTTCGCACATGTGTGTACGTACTTTTACCGAAACTTTCCGCTTGCACCCTCGTGATATTCATGACGGAAGTTTTATAGCTTCGGAACTCGTCTTTTTCTTGCGGAAGATTGACGAATAGGGGGGGCAAGGGGAAAAAAGGTATCTTGAAATTCGTGGAAGAAAGTTAAAAACCAAGTTTTGCAGGTTTCCGAATTCAATCGAGATGTTATTAGATAGTCATAGGGATGATATCGGGGGGATGGAGATGAACTTCGAGACAGACGACGAGGGCTAGTAGCTGGTATCGGGCCGGGTTTTGCTAATTATCTCGTTAGGCCGGGTCATCTCGAGGGTGGCATTAATAATAACAATGCTAGAAAAGGGTAGTAGACGAAGCCGCCAATTAGCGGAGATAACGAGACGCGGGGCCCTGAATCTACCTACGAAGGGAAACAGAAACGGATGTCACGAATGCTGAAGGGAGAGAAAGGGTGGTAGGAAATCTCTAGGCCGGAATCTGCACGTGGAATCAAGCTAAGGGAGGAGGACAAGGGGGGGTGGCGTGGGGGTAGGTTAACCCTGACACAGTTGAGTAGTTCAGCCTGGCCTCCGTGCACTCTGCATTATGTATGTAGACCTCGTAACCCCGTACCGACTGAACTACCGCCGGTGCAACCACACCACTTCGTCCACCCACACTACCACCCCCCACCCCCTACATACACACCCTTTCAGCCCTCTGGCGGACCGTTACCGGCAAGAATTTACCGTCACCCCAGAATCGCATGGATTCTTTCCTTTATTACGTATTCCAACTATGTAACCGGTGAAACGTATTGTAAATGAGAAACATCTCCGATACAGCAGGAATTCTAATATTCAACCTAGTACACGAGGAGGTAGCTACCTCAGTGAGAAGAAGAAGAAGTAGAAGAAGAAAGATGGAATAAAACGCGAGTCATTTATTCCTATTCCTCGCGGAGATATTCATATTTATACGAGGATCGGGAATCGCGAGATTCGATCTCGTCCGTGTTTGAAGTCGTCGCGTTAGAGACGTACGTAACGGTGATATCGGTTTCACGGATGTACGGATATCCGGATAGCAGGGTTGCGGAGAAGCGAACTGTATTGCCCGGACGAGCCCTATCGTGCACGAAAGGAAAAGGGATGAGGAATATAGTTCGGACCGGCGATGTCGGGCGCCAAGCACATCCCCCCCGGTACGTTTTGCGAGAACCCGGAGGAAGATGGGGGGGGGGGGAAAGGGTCCGCGAAGGGGATAGTTTATGTAACGTAGAACCGACCACGCGGGGGTGGTCTAACACGGTGTCCTATTTTTAAGCCAACTACGACGGGTTAACTGGCTAACGTTCAATCGATAACGCGGGAGCAGCGTTTCTCAAAGCTTTCGCATCGGTATTCCACGTGGGGAAACGGTTAGACGAGATTATAGGATAGATTCTACGTGACTTTTGTTAATTGATTTTGTTATTTAAGCAAATTTCCGTCGGTGACTTTTCTCACTTTTCGTTGATATTCTTTCGTCCGAGCGGAAGATTATATATACTCGGTTTTAATTCACGTTCCGAGCCGACTGAAAGTGACGTAGAGATATTAATTAGCCGGCGAAGTTGTGAACTTTTAATTACCACCGAGCGTTCCGTCTGTCATCCGCGTAAGAAATTGCTCGCGAATTTATACGATTTTATTATTAACGTTGCGTTCTCCGTATCGGAAAGTGACCGTGGACCGAGGCGGCAGGGACGGTCGGGATTCTTTACTTTTTCTATCTCGGTACGGCGGTAAGATTATAATGAAATTTAAATTGTGCGGTACAAAGATATGCAAAAGGTTCGGGACGAAGTTCCCACTGGCTGCAGCAACTTCCAATGACTTTATACTAAAAACTTTACGACATCGCTTTACCCTCGGATTCATCGCTCTTCCGCCGAACTAAAATTAATTCTCTCTTAAACTATCGTAACAAGATTCTCTTTTTATATCCTGCCCGGACCCGGTCGTCCCTTTATACTTTGTCCAAATTGATATTCAAGTAACCGGCAGATTGAATTTCAGACGATCTACGTATTAATGAAGACACTTTCCTTCTGGCGGCGTCTCATAAATGTTAATTATCAAAAGATATTACGTGACACGATTTTCTCCCGAGACATTTTCATTCCTCTCAGACGTGTTGTACCGTATCCTACATAAAATTACCCTCGTCACCCTCTCCCCCACCCCCTTTTTTTTTCTCTCAAACAAATGCCGACGCGGCTCGTTTGCATTGAATTTGAAAAGAAAAACGAAAGAAAAGAAGAAACAGACAGATATATATATACCTATATATAAAAAAGAAAAACAAGAAATACTATGTCTGTTCCGTTTCTACACGGCGCGACTTCGTTTCTTTGAGAAAAATCTAATTACTAACTCACACTCGAAACAACGACTTCCACTTCCCAAGGAATACCTCGAGCAACGTAGGATTTGCATTTCCTTCTTGTTTACGCTGCCAGAGAAATAATTAACCTCGTAACGGGAGCATAGCGCGGCCGGAAAAGAAAGAAAACAGAAATAAAAGTAGACGAAGACGACGACGACGACGATGAAGAAACGGAAGAAAGTAGAAGAAGAAGAAGAAGACGAGAAGAAGGACACGGTACAAAGACAAGGTTCCTTCGTTTTATTTCACGGCAGAAGGAACGAGGACGTTGTCGAGCGACGCGAGAAAAATATTCAGTCGGACCTTGGATGGGAAACCTGCCAGGTTGCGGGCAACTTTCGCAGACCTCAGAGGGTGTTTCTGGAGAGCCTGTGAGAAAAGGGTGGGGATGGGAGTCAGGTTTCCCGTGGGGGTGAATGTCTTCCCGAGTGGAAACGGCAGAGAAATTGAATTGCAAGAAGACTCTATTTCTCTTTTTCTCCTTGGGTCGCATATACGTACGTGTTTTCCCTTCTTTTCTCCCATCGTTTCACCCTTCCTTTTCTCTCATCCCTCCCGCCCCCTTCTCCCTCTACATTCGTTTTGTTCTCTGCTTTTTGGTGTTTGCGCAGTTGACTCCTGTCTCCATTTGTTTCATTAAATTACGCTACACCCTCTACATCCCGAACGTCTCCCTCGCGGCCAAAACATCCAACCTTTTCTACGGTCCGTCAGCCCAGCCTCTTCTCGTGTCTACGTCGAGCATCCCTTTTCCAACCTTCCGAACCCTATTCCAAGTGCCTGCCGAAAATCGAGAAACAGAACAAATACGGAAGAACCGACTACCGGCGTTACCCTATGTGTCTCTTCGAACCCTTTTTCTCCGGGAGATTAACACGCTCGCGGGGAACGTTTGTCTCTCGACAATTTCCACCTTGACAATTGTAGGTGGAGAAATTAGTTTTTCCTTAACCGGTTCGTTTGCGAAGACGTTATCGTCTCGTTAAGAATAATCGGTGCCGAGTTAAATGGCAATCGCGGATGATAATAACATTGTTATCAGTTTCATTATAACGCGTTAATTTTTTATTCCTCATACGACACGTGACCTGTATCGCGTTCAACGTGTTAACACTCTATTCTATTTATATCAAAAGAGAAGACGTTCCTTTAGGAACGTAGACACCAGCGGTGAACGTCAAGATTATTTCAGACGCAGACAAACGTGGAAATTCTTGCGGCAAAGACAATAGGGGCCGTCCACGCGAGTGCCCCGTTAATTTACATTCCCCGTGCAACATTAACCGAACCGGGCCTCGTATAATCTCATCGGGAATGCCAGCCGGACGAACTATAAAAACCACCGGGCCACTATACACGTCGGAATGTAAATTTTCACCGGATGCGGCAAAAATTCCGTTTCTCGAGACTCTCATACGCGAATTGTACGCGGTTTCTTTTCCTTTTTCCGTTACCCACCCTCATCTGCCTCCCCTCCCCCTCGTGTCACCGTTTCGTTGCACGGTAATACCACGTGGTATCCGTGAAACCGTGGCCAGCGATGTATAAATGCAAATAGACGTGTATGCAAATTATCCGCGGATAAACGCAGCCAGGGCAAATACACGGGGGTCGAAATCGCGGAAGCGAAGACACGTGGTACAGTTACCTGACAACCCTGCGGGAGGAATATCGGTGTGTTCGAGACGGCCGGTTACGTCGGTGGATATGTGTACGTTTGTCCACGTTGCTGCCGGAAATCGATGCGGCACGATATGCCGAGTACGGAATTGTTTGGATACAAACGCTGCCGGCAAATCGGACGATCCGTTTCTCGTCTACGTATTAGTCGATCGTAGTTAAGAATTTCTATTAATACGTAGCAATGTAATTAACGCGAGGTTCAATTTCTCCGGTCGATCGACAGGGAATGGGGGGGGGGTGGAAGGGGGAGAACGGAAAAGTTTTCACGTGAACGGTGTGGGAGAGACGGGAAAAGAAAAACGGGTGAAACAAAGTGTAAGGGAAAATGAGATCAGAAATTCGTTGAAACACGGAGCGCATTCGGGGCAAAAGAAACGAAAAGCCCGGTTAGTACACATATGGGACTCTGTGTGCAACGTATGTATACGTAGAGAACAAAATGTACGCGACCGTGTGCGAGACTTTAATGCGGGTTTCCTCTTTCATCCGCTCACGCACGACCCCGAAAGCCACCAAAGGGCAAATAAAACGCGTTTCCATGTTTCGCCTCTGCTGGTACATGCATGTTCCGCGGTTGTAAAAAAAAAAAAGGAATTAAAACTAGCCGTGGCTGGACCGCCTCCTGAAACTCAGATCTACCGTTCCGTATCCGGCTTCCACGTAAATACGAAAGACCCCAGGTGAAATTTATCGACGTCAGAATTCATCGGGTCTACAAACACTTTCGCACATCTTTCCAAGTTACTCCTTTCGCGATTGTTGGGTACGTTACGAACACGTCGAGTTACTCGGATGAAAACGCTGGGAAATTTTCACCCCTTCTTCGTGGTCGCGCGATGGTCCCACCGAGGAACCTTCAATTTTATTATTTCTTTCTCTAACCGCGGTACGATTAAATTCCGTGGTCGCGTTACAAAATCACATTTTTTATTATATTCCCGTAGACGTGATAACGGAAACAAACGTTCCACCGCGGACCGTAAGAAAGTTACGTAGCGATTTATTTCTCACCAGAAGTCCCGGTGCAACGGGGGTGAGTTTCCGAGGGAGAGGAGATAGGGGATGAACGTCGTATCTTAAAACACGCGACACGTCTTTGGACACGGGAAACATTGTTTCCGCGAGTCTATTTCGGCCTCTGACCGTATGCAACTTGCGTAACAGCTGCGTAGAGCGGGTAACGTTACGAGAGGCGCGGGAAAAGTGATCGGCGGGGGCGAAGGGGAGGGCGAGGGGGTGGGGAGGGGTAGTAAAAAGTCGGACGGGAAGAGAAATTAGTTGTCAGCCGCAGTGCCACGGGTTGCAGGGGCATAGGGGATGGGTCGGGGTGCCCCCGGGGTTCCTCGCGTGATTTATGCGCGCATAAAAAAGAAAACAGGCTCCGGCCGTCCCTTTCCCCAGGACTCCGCCACGCGAGTCTGGAAAATGGAAATGGCCGGGCGTTCCGCCGTTGGAGATCCTCGTTTTTCCCGTCCGCGGGGGGAAAAAAAGGAAACGGACGAGAACGAAGCACGGAACTAACACCGCGATACTTTCTTCTGTCGAGTGGCGGAAAACGACGACGTAATTAATATTGGTAGAGTCGTTCTCGAATGATTCGTGGAAGTTTTCGGGTTTTCGAGATTTTAACGTGACTGACGACACCGTTGACGAAAATATGTTTATTAAAAGCGTCGAGTGTATTAACGACAGATATTCGGATAATTCCGGTATTATTACTTGCGATCAATTTATATCGGTTTGTCTCCGTACATAACGTACATCGGTACGTATATGTATATGTATACATATACACAAAGACACGTATGTATCACGTTACGATCGTGGAGAAACGGGTAACCGGTGAGCAGTGCGCGCGCACAGCTTGCCGATCGTTATAAGTGACCCCGGTGTGCGGAAGCGGATGCGATTGTCATTGCGGCAATCATAGTATTGTCCTGCGGAATCGATTGATCGATTAATTAATTACGCGACGATGGATACGCAGGTTTGCGGAGTCAATATTGAATTCACGGTTAATGCGTTTCGGGCAAACCAATGCAGTCGGTAATCGTCTCGAAATCCGGTGCATCCGGTGTCGTTCTCTGTTATTCGATCGATCGAAAAAAAAAAAACAGGAGGGGAAAAAAAAATCTATCCGTGTCGCGTTCGGTGATTTTAACCGGCGGTTCGACAAAAAAATAAAACAATACATACATACATGTACGTGTATACGTATACATATGTACCAGGCTCGAGTGGTACATTTTTACGAGAATTTACCCAGTTTCACCGGTCGTTTCCCGTGTAATTTTATAGATCGCACCGAATCACATTGACATCTTTCACCACGGGAGAGATTAAAATGAAAAAAAAAAATCCCAACGCGACCGTTGATACGATAATCGCGACGAGATCGCGAGTTTCAGCGTGACAGGGAAAAGTAGCCGCCGCGTCGCATTGAAGTCGTGTAGAACGATCATGCGGTGCAATTTGAAGTCGTAAGAATAAATGAGAGAACAGCATCGCAGCCAGAGCGATAATTCCGAACAGTGCGGACAGACCGTACGGAACCATTCATCTTGTGGCATGTTAGTGTGTACACAAGGCATACTCGCGTGCAAAGGCTTCTGGATCGCGGGGGAGGCCGATGATTTCTATTCGCTCGACCGTCGTCGACGTATAATTTCATAACCGTTATTTCTGCGGTCCTTTCCGACGAATCAGTCGCCTCGCACGCGTCCCATAGCGCAAAACATGCAAAAGCAACCAGAGGTTAGAGAGACAGAGACGTGGTTTCCCGATTTTCCGCCTCCGAGAAAAAGGGAAAGTGCACTACCCCGTACATTGTTTCGCGAATTGACGAGCTCGCCCGTGTTAAGGGTGGGAAACAGACCGAGAAAGGGGAGAAAACGGTGAAATTTTCAAATAGTAGATTTTAGATGTTACTCTCGATCGTTAACTGGCCGATCGAATATTTAAACGAGATCAAATATTCATCGTTCGAATCGAGAACGGTGAATATAGAGCGAGAACGCGGTGAGATTTACGAAGAATAAAAGGTCGACGATGGATCGTTATTCGTTCGTTTTATTCGTTAGAAAAGTAGAGGGATGATAACGCGAAAAGTTTCGAGAATAGCGAGCTCGTCGGACGAAAGGGCCGTGGTTGCGGTAAAATGGTACGCGTTAGATTTTTTCCCCCCGTGAAGCAGGTTAGAGGGGAAGAAAATTCGACGTCAGACTTTTCTAATCGGGTTCCCGATACCCGGGATTAAAAGATAATAGATCTAATCAGCACGCGACGAGGAACGGCCCTTTCTCTCTTTCGAAACGGTGCAACGAACTCTCCATGATATAGTGACTGGTATGTGTGCCTCGTCGCTACACAGACGCACGTGAAAAGATTGCGATACTTTACCCGATTTACCGACGACAGTTGACGGGTCTAATAAAAAAAATTACCTGTCCCTTATAGGTGTGGTACGGTACAAATCCAATGTTTCTCCAATTCGAGAATATTGTCACGTATATACGTGTACGCACACACACCTGTTTACCGTATGGTAATCGATAGTTTGCGAGGTTTAATTAATTTAACGAATTGAAATTACACATAGATAGAAATATCGCTTATCTTTCCAGTGGGCCGGTGGCATCGGGGCAGCATGATTCGATACGTCGTGATCATGTATGGCCGTCGCATGGATATTGCGAGTGAAATGATAAATCGCACGCGAGTGATTTTCGAGGTCTAATCTGATAACGGTATACATTTGATAAATATGATCGGGTGACTTCGTTAGTTTCACATGTTTGTAGAAAACGTGCTCTGCCCTCTCCAGTCCGGATTAGATATACATATCGTGGAAACAAAAGTTCGTTATTTTACGCTACTCGAGCGAGAAATCAACGACGTTGCTCGTTCCCGAAGACGGGAACGAGAGGCGTGTCCCGTTCGCCGTTATTTCCAAACGAATACGAATTAAATCAAAATAATAATTGTAACAATGGAAAGAAAAACAATATACGATAGATACGTAACGTGGATTGAAAATAAAAACAACGGTAAGCACGTAAGCGAACAAATCATCGTAATATATATATATATGTATGTATATAATTATATGTATACATAAGTAAGAAGCCAATTCAAGATATCTCGACAATTGCAACGCTTTAAGAACGTAATATGTGCCCACGGGGCCCCGTTCCGTTTATCCTTCGCATCCCCAGGTATCAGCGTATCAAATTATCACGGTTCGACGTAAATAATAAACGAAAAATAAAAAAACCATCTATTATGATAAAGTATCGCGTCTCGGGGGCCGGTGGTGATCTTGGTTTCTCGAGGTGGAAAACGTCCGATCGTAATACGTTTCCTTAACGATCCGGGGTTAGGTATCGCGTTCCAGCCGTGGCATTTTAACTTTCCACCGGCGTCTATAAATTTTCCACCCGGATTTCACCGCGTCGTACGAAAAACGATGCAGGTTTGCCGCGTATCCGAACCACGGCCGCCACGGTACCTGCTTATCACCGGCTCCGAGGCGAAACCCCATGGGGGGTTAGGTTGGTGGATGCCCTACGTCTGGAGCATGTACAAGGAGCTGTAAATATGTCGGTACATAGCCCGGTCGCGTCGGCAACGGAGAAAACGATGGAAAAGCAACGTGGAAACGGGAGTGTATTCGATCACGTGATACACATGGGAAAACTATTTTATTCGGGCACGTACGTACGTACATACATACATACACACGTACGTACGTCGCCCCTGTGGTACGGCTTCACGCTCTACTTCCCGATTACGCGACGGGTAAATCGGGGTGAAATTAAAAAGAAGCCCCGGAAGTGCGAGTCGCCGAACTGATGATTTCGGGAAATTTCCAACGCGACGAACTCGAAATATCTCTCTCCGCGCGGTAAAACTGAATAGGGGCAACAAACAGAGAGTGAGAGAGAGAGAGACAGAGATAGTGAAAGAGAGAGGAGGGGGAATAAAACGCGACGTCCCGGCCGGTACGGAATTTCATTTGTTATTCAAATCGTTCGCTACACGGCGCCGGGGTTGTTACACACAAGCAGCAGGGTAGAAAAAAAAATAGATAGGAATAAATAAACCGAGCATTAAAACGATTTTGATTATACACGAAGTTATTTCGTCGAATTCAATATCCTTTCCGTCTATATACGTACACCGTCGATTTAAAGAGGTCGATGGATGGAGGGATGAAAGTGGGGAGAGGGTTGGGGGGATGGGGGGAGGGCTCGAATAAATGTAATAGGGAAGTTTTATCTGCGAAACGAGTCGCGATCGATGTTACTCCGATAATCGGGCAATTTTTCTTTTCGATAGAGGAAAAACGAGTCGATCGCTGATACCAGGAGCGTGACTACGTCGAACGGGGCCCACGTATTTAACTCACGGATATAGAGAGCAGAGAGTGTCGTCCGATATCGTACCGTGTCGCCTACCTTCTTCTCCCATTGGAGAACGTAGGGCACTGGGTGCTCACCGGGGAACTCTACGTGACAGTTGAAGACAACGTTCTCCCCCAGGATAGCCGTTATGTGCACCGCGTCCTGGTGGCAGAGACCTGGAAACAAATACAAAATATTTTATCATCAAAATTTATTATATTTCGAATCGAAGTATGTATACATAAATATCTTACTGGCTATCGATATTACGTATACTCGTATCGAATCAAAACGACCCTGCTTTCGGGGAAACGGAGAAAATGCGGAGGTTTGTGTAACGGTTCCGTGGAAATGTATTTCGTAAACGGGGCCTGCAGTTCGTGCACAGTAATCGGGAAGTTTGGTTGGCAAGAAACTCGCCCGACCATGACAGACTCATCTACTTTGTGTCCCGTGAAAACTTCGGTAAGTTCGAAACGTTGGCATGACGGCTGATAGATGTTTTGCGAGCGTACTCCCGCGTGTTGTCGCTTTTGTTGTCGTCGCCACTGTGAACTTTTCTTACCAGTTTACGATCATCGGCTTAACTTCTAGCTAACGATTCAACGTGAGACGGCTATCGTTTCTCGTTGTCTCATTTTTTTCTATCCCACGTATAAACGTTCTCTCTCCCGACAGTGAAAATAATTAAACGAACGTATACAACGGCCATGGCGTTTCAAACTCACCACGTTAACGTTTGGTTTTCTATATTCCCTTTACGCGAGAGACCGGACGACAGGTCGGAATGGTAAATTCGAAAACTAATACGACTTTCGTCCGACGCCGGTTAATCTCGCATTCGCAAAGGGTCGCCGACGCGAGTGGTTCGGCTTTCTCGCAAATTCGGACGGCCGGCGTCCCGACGTCGCTGCGACGCGTGGACCTTAACTCCAAGGACACGTACTTCAAGGGGGTGGCCGCGAACGTAAGTTCACATCAAAGGGGCGCATGGGGACGGAAAAGCTGTCGGACGAAGCCGCGCGAAAATAGTCGGCGACGCCAAGAGAAACGCACAGGTTTCGCGGAAAGTACCGACGGAGAATGGGATCCATTCGAATAATGGATCCGACTTTGATACCTATTCCCTTTGACATGTACATACAGTGCGGTGATACGACACATTTTTGACGTCTCTCTTTCTCCCGACGACAAAGGGGCCTGTAATAAATCTTCCACGGGGGAAAAAAAACAAACCGCGATGACTCCTCGCGTTCGAGACGACGAGATTTTCCACGAAAGGAAAGAAAATCGTTTCTCTCGTCGATATCGAAGAGTGACCATTCCGAGACATGTCTCATCCACCCTTCAAATTCTTAACTTTTAAACTGTGACGTTTACAGTAATTTATAGAAACTATTTGGTCGAAAGTTTTCATTATGCAAATGTTTCTTTGGTTTGTAAAGTATTCCGGATCTTAAACGATAAGAATTTTCTTTTCCCCTGGGGTTGATTTTCATACGCGAAACATTCGACAGACACAATCGGTATGCTGTGTGATTAATAATGTCGTGACGAAATTATTGATATCGCACGAAAACGTGACCATCCCTACCCCCCTTCCCCCCCGTTTCGCAAAGCAACCCTCTTACACCGGGTTCCCTACGCATGACGCATAATAATTCCACGGGAACGCCCACCGCACATACGTGTCCCATTACCGCGATTACGGAGTCAGGGCAGGGAGTGGCCGGACCTTCTGAATAACTGTTTTTATCGCGAATAGTTATTAAATTTTCAGCGGGTTACACGGTGGCTCGCCGTTGCTCGTCGGGAGCACCTCGTTATCACGGAAAACAAAGTCGTGACCGCTCACGAAAGCGGTGGAAAACTATGGAACACCTCCGTTTTACATTCCCGGTTAATCCTCTGTAACCCAATTGCCTTTTTGCTTCCGAGAAACAATTACGTAACGGTGAAAAAGGGCGAACATCGGGCGTGGGATGTGAATTATCACTTGAAATTACAGCTCCCGCAACATCGGATGGTAGAAGGAGAGAAACACTCGAGGTGAGAATTAGGGGAACGTATAATTCTTATAAACGAAATTAATGAAACAATGCTGAATTAATTGAGATATAACAAATATCGATGTACACGTTGAAATCATACGATCAATGGTTCCGAGTGAAAAGCGGAACGTTTGGAATTACAATAGTAAGTAACTTTGTAAACGGTAAATAAAAGGAAGCAATAGGGGAACGGTTGTTCGGTAAAAATGAAAGCCGAATGCGTTCGAGCAGCTATTTTTTTTTTTGGTGCGGCTCTTTTTGCAATATCGCAGAGTCCTCGCACATATACACAGCGCCAGGCGGAGAGGAAAAGCGGGAAAAATCCGACGAAACGCCGTCGAGATAGCAACGCCGAGGGCGTTCGATGCGGGCGCCCGCCCAAAAAACTAAATGAGACTTTCCAAAGAGCGGCCGCCCGAGCGTGAAAGCGCCGTGGAAATTTTCTTCGTCGATGGAACAATGGCTTACGAGCCTCGGCTTTTCCCGCGTGCGCGACTGCACCACCGTCGATGAGAGCTTTTCCAGGAGGAAACAGAGTCGCGTAGAAGAACCACGAACACCGGGACGCCGGGACATCGCTAAATTTTTGCCGAGTCCACTTGTTGGGACAACAAAGTACGCCAATGGGATTGTCACTCTAATCAATTCCGATTATGTGACACGCGGAAGGGGAAGAATTAATTTTGCAAATAGTCTATCAAAATTTACAGAGAACAATCGAAACCCTCAGGAACGATTAAAAAATTCCGGAAGATCCTCTGCGCAAGAAATTCCAATATTTAACCCAACACAATTATATTGTTTCACTTTAATCAGTAGAAATAACACATTGATCACCAGTGGCTCCTATGTAATTCGACGTGTTAAACCGTCTCAGTCGACGAGACGGGTAAACGAGCAGTCCGCTGTCCCGTGGAGTCGCACGGTGGACCGAGTGGGAGTAAAAAAAAAAAAGAAAAAAAAAGAAAGCCGGCATAAAATGGCGGGGTATGGGGAAGAGGCGAGCTAAAGATTAGTTTCGAAAGCGGTGGGTGGCGTGTCGAACGTCGTCGTCGAGTGTACGACTTTGATCGGCACTGGAGGCTTTGTTCCATTGTCGCCGCCTATTGTCCAGATTATTGGCAGGTTCGCGCGCCGGTGTATGTATCGCGCGATCGTGTGCGTCGATCGCTAGAGGGACATACGTATAGGAATACACCGTGGGTCTTCATCATCGTCCACGTGTTCGCTACCACCTGTCCGTGTGGCCGCTCTTCAGCCCTGTACAAAGGGCGCGCACGCTCCGACCACTCCGTTATCCGCTGATCGTGACGAATGAAAACGCTCGGCCGGCTTCCCGCCACGGGAATCGTCTTTGCCCCGGCTTCGAATCAACGGGAACGGGGGGAAACTCACGCGGAAAAAGAGGAAAACTTCCCCCCCATGTTCCTAAACCGAATCTACTCTGTAATTGTCACGGCCCGTGTTCGTGTTTGCGACCGATTTCCAGGGAATCGTGGCAGCCCGGTTTTCTGTTTCACTTTCATTCGCTTCCGTATTCCACGGATTCGCTGGGAAACATTTCATTCGGCACGGAGTGAAATGACTATTCGCGTGGAAGTATGAACGGTGTATGTATCCTATGTACGTATGTACTATATATATACGTTGACGTAGATAAATTTCTGCGTGGATAGGGCATCGATTGTGTTCATTCGTATTCGCGAGTCTCACGGGATACGTTCCGTCGAGACTTCGTTTCTTTTTTAGAATCAATCTTTTTTTCTTCTTCTATCTCCGGTTCTTTTCTCGACGATAGAACAGTTATGTGAGAGGATGCGTAAAGGTATGCGTAATGAGATACATGGTCGAGCGACGCGTCCTCGAGCACAGGTATTTTCTTTTGTATCCGTGCGACAGTGGGGGCGACAGCATGCGGCAACCTGGTCTCGTAGAAGAAGATTCTCATCTTCGGGCACCGAATTTTCAAGTATCGGCCAACCGTGAAATTGAGGAGTCATTTCCGTCGGCTCGTAAGCTATATCGCGTGCAGGCTAAATAGTTAAGCACGTGCTTAAGGCCGGTGCACACACGTGAACGTAACGAAACCCGGCTGACGCGAGCGCTAGAGCAATTAACCGGGGGGCTAACGAGTCTTCTACCACCTCGGTGTACTTTCGACACAAATATAGCTTTTAATTATTCGGCGTAATTGGATTGTCGTCGGGTAAATATATATCGAGATACGAAAGATCCCTTTCGCTCGTCCGTAAGCGTGCGAAGATACAAAATCGTCTTACGAAAGTAGTTTTCAAACGATTAATCGCATGACAATCTCCGGTACATTCTTATATAAGAAGGAAAAAAAAAGGGTTATCACGACGAAGGGCATTATTTCGCGGAAACTCTTGACACCGCGTTTGCAAATTGCCGTCAAGTGTGTGTGTGTGTGTGTTTTTTTTCTTCCTTCTTTTTTTTTTACCTCGGCTCTATCGATCGGACCCGTCTCGCGCGATTTTCCATCGTGTGGAACAGCCTTTACCAAGGGCAACGTACCCTCCGGGAAGGGACAACGTCATTTGCAACTCGTTTCATCGCCTGCCATCTGGGACGCTTCGAACGCGGCTACGAGGAAGAAACCATAATCGTTCAACGACGGGCACACATGCATACGCGCCCGTCGTACAAGTAATTTATGGCGACCGTGTAACATCCACCGGACGAGGTATCGTAATCTACGATGGAATTTATTCGCGATCGAAAACATTCGCGTTCGGATATCGCAACCGTTTAAACCGTATCTTCTTGTTCCTTCGAGACGTTCGACTCGGTGAAATTTACATTTATATTTCTATATTAAACGAAAGGATTCGCGAAAATGTTCCCCCGGGTTCCCTGACCTTGCGCGCCAGACCACGATTAAGGGAATTTCGTTTAAACAGGATAAAACGGGGACTTCCGTCGAGAAGCGTGGCTTTCCCGGGTGAAATTACACGCACCGACGAGTCCATTCGTCGGAGGGAATCAATTTAACCAAAAAAAAAGAAAAAAGAAAAATAATAGCCGCGGAGAAACGAAAGAACGAAAGTTGAAGGGTACTTTGCGTGCGGGAAACTCACGGAAGGGCGGGAAAGGACTCGGTTTGAAAATAATTGGGAAATAAATAAATTACAGGCAATGGCCCGGAAAAGTTTTCACTCGGAACGACGACGACGCCCGGCGTCTACAGTGCCGCGCGCAAGTGGCGATCACAATGGACGCTTTTGCGCCACCGTGCCACCAGCTTACGGGAACTTTCTATATTAAACAACTTTTCCGCTAATTTCGCGAACCTCCTCCCTTTTTTCTTCTTATTTTACTTCTTTCTCCACCGTTGTGTGTGCCTCTTTCGTCGACCTTACTCTTTCGTTCTCAAGTTCTTCAACTTTCTCGCCACCAATCTTCGTCTCCCGACTTCGAGATTTCGCGGTAATCTTATTCGTCACGTCGAAACGAATATTTCGCCCGATTAAAAGGGATCACGGATGCAACCCGTCGCCGATCGTAGTATGTACGTACGTCGGATCGCGACGATCAATCTTCCGAAACAATTAATTGTTTCGACGTTAACGGCGAGAGATTCGTACGGTGAGAAAACACAAAAAAAAACATACGAACAAAAAGGAAAGAAAGAGGAACAAAAAAATATACTGAATCACATCGATTCATAGTTTCCTACGGGTACGTGCACGCGTCATTAGCGAGGCACATCGTTTTAAACGAGCTGCCGAGGAGGGAAGCCAGAGTTTTAATGAAATTGTTCACGTTGATGAGGCTAACGAGCGCCGTAAGGACGCTCGTGTTACGTGCGTACGTGTAGCTGTGTGTGTGTGTGTGTGTGTGTGTGTGTCGAAGGAAAAAAAAGAAATCCCTGCCTTTGAAACGAGCACGCACTGACGTCATTTTATTTCTTCCGGTCTCGGTGAACCGGTTGTGACGGCTGGATTCATAATACGGAATTTATGCTTTCACAAAGGCGATACTCGTATTGTGAATTGTAAAAGTCGGGGAAACGCGTCGCGACGTACAGCGTCGTTCATAGGCAAAGGAACCCTTGGAAATTTGAATTAGAGGGGATTACAGAAATTTTCCAACTTTTGAAACTATCGACGTATAAAAATTCTTCCCCTTGAAGTTTGATGCCCCACGTATAGATTATTGATTCTATTCATAACCACGTGACTTTTGAAAGACCGTGTACGTATAGTCACTGACGTGCGAACGCGTTTCTGTCGGCGTTTCGGAGAAACGTTTCTATATAGAAATTTTCATTCCGACTCCTCGCCTGAACTTCCGCGGCACACTTTGCCACGATATACTTCGGTTATTGACAACCTTATGAAAGGAAATGACGTGTGATAGACACCCCTCGAGCGTTAAGTAATCCTGTGACAGATTTCCCAACCCTTTCATTCGACGGTCGTGAAACGAAAGGAAGTTATTTTACCGCTTACACAAAAAAGAAACGAAAAGAAAAGAAAGAAAATCACCGGCTCCTCTTGCGAATTGTTCAGAACCGACGCAAAAGCTGTTCGCGCGGGGTACAGGGCAAGGGGCGGGGGCGGGGGGACGCAAACCGAATTCAAATGTGGTAAAAGGCTCAAAGTCTCTTTTCGCAATAGCTACGGCCATTCACGCCACTGTAGCCACGACAGGAAGTCCTTTCAAATCGTGATTCGTCGCTCGCGGTGCCAAAAAAACACATACACACACACACACAGATAGGGAGAGAGAGAAAGATGCGTCCGATTTCACGTCTCCGGACGAACGTGTGTCGGAAAAATTTGTCAAAAAGACACACAGGTGCATTAATTAATTTCATCCGGTGGTAATTAACATTCCCGGAGGAACCACACGTGTCAACGATCACTTTTAATCACGAATTTCTCTCTGTCTTCTCATTTATTACTCACGATTCCTTAACGCAAATACCGCCAAGTGTGCATATACCAGAAACGCTTGGTTTCGCGTGTAATTGTATATCTGAAACAGGCCGACGTATCTTGAGAGCGTAATAGTGCTATCTTGACGGAAACACTCTCCTCGATCTCAATCGACGTCATTACGTCCTCTGACCTATGCGCGTGCTACCCACGGAACAGCGAATCCAAGATCGATCAATCGATTGTACTCGGGAGACGATGGAGAGCTATTAGCGCGACCTGGTAGACTTGTTCTGATTAGCGAGCCCCGCTAATTGACGTACAACTCGGGGGAACGGGCAAATGGTACCGGATGAGACGAACGCATCTTGAAACACGATGTACAAAGAAGCTACAAGCCACTCGTGTCACGAACGCAAATATCGATAACGCTTAGAATCTCTACCGTGGTTATGTTTCTTAACAACGACATACTTCTCGATCCGTAATCGATCCGTTTTCCAGCGACGCTCTACCGTTATTATGCGAGAAATATACCCTCGGAATTTTCTCGAATTCTAATCAAACTTCACGACCGCGTTAGATATCGATTAATCGATTCGATTCCAAGCTCAGAGTCCTAATTATTCGCTGTATTTATTATAAAACGTTGAAAAACAAGTTTAGAATGTGCATCGTCAGTCTTTCCAATTTCCGAAGAGTTCCGAAAGGGACGAAAGGACGAAATTCACACCCTTCCGTCGCAGAACGGGGGATTCGTCTCACATACCTGGCGTGACGAAAAGCACGATGCCGAGGAGCAGGGTCCTCGTCGCCACATCCGCGATCCGCCGGAAGTCCCTGCGGCACCATCGCAGCCGTCTCCTCTCGCCCTTCGCCGCAACCGCGTCGGAATCACCGTCGAATTTTCCGAGCAGCTTCCCGTACGGGTCCGCGCACCGTCTCAAACACTCCCGGCCCTCCTCGGCGTCCCGACGCCGCGGTCGGGAAACCGGACACGTGGGCTGACCGGAAGCGAGACTCGCCCCGAGGCCCACCCTGCGGATAACACGTAAAAAATGATCTGTCGTGTCAGGTGTTCTTTGGGAAAATAATGTAAATACAGAAAAAAGAAATCGTCTACGTTGGGAGAAATAACTGACAATCATTGTAAGAGAAATGGGAACATTTCTAGGGAATTTCTTTGATTACAAAGTTGATAAAGATAAGAAACATGTGGAATTAATAAAATTGTAGTATTAGATATTGTGTGATTTAAATTTTGATATATCGTACTCCGAGTGTTAAAATTGGGGAGGTTGGGTAGGGATAGTGACCTGATTTATTTTTACAGAGACGAGTGTTACCTTTCCTCCTGGTCGCGCGCGTTCTCCTCAGGTACGTAGCCGCCATGATGCCTTAACGAATGAGGACTCTGGGGAGAAGTAGTTCCTGAACACCGGGACTCGAGCCTTCGCCGGAGGTCCGTGGCTTGTAGCCCTCCTCCGCCCCCCATACCCCCGCTCCCATAGTACCTGTAAATCATAAACGATCCTGCGTATCAGCAGACATTATCGTTGCGATTCCCTCCGTAGATTATACATATATTAATAATCAAACATACCGTTCGATAACAAGAATTACTAGCTGTGTCGATTAAACTATCAAATTATCACCCTGATAATAACGATAGTAATATAATTGACGCTGTTCTAACAAGAAGTCACGTGACGAAAATTGATATCACACGAAATCTGTTGGCCCTTATCCGATCCCTATTTTCAATTACCACGATTCCGTAAGCGGTCAACGTAATGGAAGGGACGGATAAAATCGTACGTCTCGAACCAGATACCTTGTCATTTTTTTTTCTTCTTCTTCTTCTCTTGTCTTACCTTCTCTCTTTCTTTTTACCCTCTTGTCGAGCGGGTAATTTAGTCACGGAAGAGACAAGGTGGCCGAGAGATAATGCCTCGATCGATCCTCGAACGGTTTAATCCACGATTCCTATCGCGACTCGATTACCCCGCCGAGAACCAACTCGAATCGGCCGATAAGAGTTCGATTACTCGGGCACCCGGAGAGAGTGCCCGCAGCCACCGAACGTGGGGAACGGGGTGAAGAGGTAACGGGGTTTCCCTTGGTGGTTCGCGTGTGTGCCCGGGATAGATCCACGGGGCGAACGTAAGAGGGAAAATGAGGATTACGACGCCTCGGGGTCGAATACTTTGCCGGATAGCACGAGGAACGGTGGAAATCGGACCGTTCGATGGGATTCCCGATAGGATCGTCGGTGGCATTCGTGGCACGATTCGCCGTATTTTCAATCAGAACTCGCGGCATTGCTTCTCTTTAAATTAAGAGAACCAGAAGCTTATTTGCTGCCGAAGACCTTTTACCCGCGGCCACGGGATCTAATTGTGAATTAAGAGAGTGAGTCGCTTCTCTCTTCGTCTTAGAGACGGGAAATTTATCGAACGGTTTCGTTCGTTCGTTCGTTCAACGACTCGTGGATTTACCCCGAGGAGAGATTTTTTTTTTAAATCGTTCCGAACTCTCTCTTTTTGGAACGATTGAAAATTGACAAGTGTTCGATGCGAACTTACCCCTGCCGTTCCGCCACCACTACCGCTGCCCGGATCGTCTGCTCCCGGTGCCGATTTTTACGAGCCTCGCCACTTCCTCGGCCTCCGCGAAAGCCACTTTAACCTCCACAGTGTGCCGCTGTCATCACCTGAAACAGAAACGATCGTACAGATCAGTTTAGGGAATCTCAATGATCTCTATCGAGGTGTTGTTATTCTAACGACGATTCGATTCAACATCGTACTTTCTCACGGATCGAAACGATACTTTCTCGCCGGAACTAAAGAGATTATCATGGAACATTCTCGTCGACTCTCCTCCGTGTTACGCGACGACGCCGGGCGTCGATGCACGTGCGCCACGCGATGCGTCGGCGGGATGTTTGTAGGAGGAGGGGGGGGGGGGGGGAGAAGGTGGGAGAGGGGGCATAATTTCGCACGTTTCCAAAATGTATCGGGGCGCTCGTGTATTACGTGTGCAGTTACATCGTGATTATCGAGCGACTGAATTCTTCGCGGCCGGGTAGTTGAAATTCCGCGCGGGCGAAACGTGAATCGAATCGATTAGCGAGATACGTGCTCAGATACGAGGCCGATCGAATCGATTCAGCCGCGATCCCCTTGGGTGGTGGCGATTAAACGAAAATAGTAACGACTCCGGTGGTATGTATACGTATGTATGTATGTATGTGTATCGGGATCGCGTCACTTTAAAATCCGTCGCGAAGCTTTTGCCACGGTGAATATTCGTAATTACCATAGTACAGCGGCGGTTCGTTAGTCGGGGGAAAAATGCCTGGTAAATAGCGAGTTTCCTTGAACGATTTCTAGCTGTCGGTACCTTAAAACCGTGTCGCAGTTCTGAAACTATCGACTAAACGCGGGGGCTAACCAGTTGTGAAAACGTCAAGTGAATGACGAAAATCGCCAAAAATCGCCAAATTTATCGAGTTTTTTGATAGGCATTCGCTCAATTTTAAAGATAGCGGTCTGAAACTTGTACCATTGTTTTAGTTAGGAAATTCTACGCCAGATTAATATATAATAGTTGTACTTTTCGAAAATTTAATTTTTCGCCAAAATCTGAAGGGGGTAGGTCAGGATTTTTTGCGATTTTCGTAAATCGGCCGCCATTTCCGTAATTTTTGAGCTATTAAAATGATCCAGGACGCGTTGGATGCAGAATCCGAAACCGAATAAGACCGTGCAAGAATCATTTTAATAGCTCAAAAATTACGGAAATGGCGGCCGATTTACGAAAATTGCAAAAAATCCTGACCTACCCCCTTCAGATTTTTGCGAAAAATTAAATTTTCGAAAAGTACAACTATTATACATTGTTCTGGCGTAGAATTTTCTAACTAAAACAATGGTACAAGTTTCAGACCGCTATCTCAAAAATTGAGTCATTGAGAACCAAAAAACTGTCACAATTTGACGATTTTTCGCGATTCAAATTGTGACAGTTTTTTGCTCGGCATTCGCTCAATTTTAAAGATAGCGACCTGAAACTTGTACCATTGTTTTAGTTAGAAAATTCTACGCCAGAACAATGTATAATAGTTGTACTTTTCGAAAATTTAATTTTTCGCAAAAATCTGAAGGGGGTAGGTCAGGATTTTTTGCAATTTTCGTAAATCGGCCGCCATTTCCGTAATTTTTGAGCTATTAAAATGATTCTTTCACGGTCTTATTCGGTTTCGGATTCTGCATCCAACGCGTCCTGGATCATTTTAATAGCTCAAAAATTACGGAAATGGCGGCCGATTTACGAAAATCGCAAAAAATCCTGACCTACCCCCTTCAGATTTTGGCGAAAAATTAAATTTTCGAAAAGTACAACTATTATATATTAATCTGGCGTAGAATTTCCTAACTAAAACAATGGTACAAGTTTCAGACCGCTATCTTTAAAATTGAGTTATTGAGAACCAAAAAACTGTCACAATTTGACGATTTTTCGTGATTTTCGTAATTTCCTCGTCATTTCCGCAAATCTTTAGATATCGACCTGAATCTTTCACTGTCTTATTCGGTTTCCAATTCCGCGTCCAAAACGTCTTGGATCATATTAATAGCTTAAAAATTACGGAAATTACGAGCGATTTACGAATATAGTTTATTTTTCACCAATATTACATTTTACATATCAAATTGTAACAAAATATTACGCATGACGGATATAGTCGACAAACACACTTAACTGGTTAAAGAGTCGCTGTATCGCCAGGTAGTCACTTTGGCCTCGAAGTTAATTTCCTCGGCGAAAGGAGTTAATTATAACTTGATGCAAATTCTATTAAGAAAGCACGGGGATTAAGTAACTGCCGGCGAATAACGGCCGCTTTACGGGGCTGCGATTATTTACCGCGGATCATCCTTTTACCTCATTGGAAGCACGTTCCTCTAAGTCGGATCAAAATTAACGTCCATCCAATATTAAATCTATCTGCCCCGTTATCATGCCGCCCGCAGTACAAAATTGACCAAAATCTCCTCCCGAATCATCTTCCTATCAATCCAAACAATTGATTCCCAACTCCTTATAAAAATCACGGATTATTTGTCATACTATTTCCAAATATACTTCCCTATTGTTTATAAATATAACGAATCGATACTCCGGTAGTTCTAGGGTTAAACCCCCTAATTTCTGGGGGCTCGAAACACTCGGATACGGTTCGAAAATTCATACCAGCGGGTGTTTACGACTATTGGCTTTTAACGCCCGATATTATCCCGTCCGGAGTCACGTTTTACCGCCTCCTCGGCGAACTACCACCGGGTACCACCGAAGTCCTGGGGTGCTTTCGTCATGATCTACCGAAGTTGACCCGGTAGCGACGAAGCACACTAAAACCCTGGATCCTGAGCGTCACAGGGAGGAATACATAACCGGAAAGCTGTCGTCGGCTTCGACGGGGGTGGTTGGAGTGGGGGTGGGCTCGGTGCTAATAGAAGGTGTGGGGGTGCGTGGGTGGAGATGGCTTGTTTGAACAATGGCACATGTCGACCGCGCGCAATTCCACCCCACCGAACGACCCACGACACCACCTGTCATAACTCGTCTTCGTGTTCTACGGTTATTAGCGCCGAGCCGGTGGGATTGACCAATTTCTCCCTTACTCTCCTAACGCCCCGTATAATCCCCTTGCTCCTTTCATCCCCTACGATAATAACGTCCGCCACGTATCGGAGCGAACGAAGACAAAGGCGATGCTGTTGCGATGCTTGGAGGCGATGGATCGTTTTTCGAGAGCATTGAAACAGATACCGGAAGAAGAATTCGTAACGAGAGAGATGGTTATCGGATGTTTTAATGATATTATTTATCTTTATTTAATTCGATGGTACGGGGAGTAGCGGGATTGAATTTTCTGTTCGTGTAACGAGCATGATATACATATATTATTTTACCGTTTGTATTCGCGGGATTACGAGATAGACGGTTTTAATATAGTATTCAAGTAATCGTGGAATCGTAGACGGTAACGGTTGGAAACCGGCTGGTGTGTTTTCTTTTTTTAGAACGAGACATAGGGAAATATTGTGTAAGGCAAGAGGTAGTATCGGAAATACCGGCTGTGTGCGATTTGTCAGGCTTTCAATACCCATCGAAACCGATGGGCCAAGACTTACATTGCCGGTAGTTAAAAGCAGCTCGGTTTGTAATTACGCAAATTACCGTCGAGTTAATTGAAAGGGAACGTGGTAGCTCCTCGAGTGTTCGTTCCTGACTTTGATTACGGGTTTGCGAGGAGGGAAACACCGTTCGCCATGTGCATTCGCACCGATTCGATCCGAACGCGTGTCTCACCTCGTGCAAACTATCGATGACTATTATAAATTTTATCGAAATCCTCCTCGACCGAAGTTCCTTCGAGAACGATACATATATTCATCAGCCCTTATCAAGATACGCAACCAAGTATGTATGTATGTATGTATGTCGATCGATAGCCCCGATTCCATTTGCTGAAATAATAACCGAACGAAATTGTATATGTTAAACCACTTTCGCGTTTCCAGCGAAGCTTTTTACGTGACGTAACCCAAACCCGATCTGCCAATTGGTCGGGTGCTCGATGTCACGGATCAACACAGAACCAAATGAAATAACCGACTAATTGGCCCGTGTCGATAGTCCCCTTCACCTCTCCTCTCACGTGACATTATTTGTTATCGGTGATGTAATCGAGACGATGAAAAAAAAAAGGAAGAAAAATCCCCCCAAAAAATTATCGTTACACAGAGACACGTTGTATTATCGTTGTAACAGTTGTTACAGGCTCGTAAGAGCGTAGGGTTGTGTGGTCACGTTCGATACCACGACGAGCCTGTATCCGTGATACGAGTTTCCTTATCGATGCTGACAGTGTCAAACTGTTCCTACACCGGCTTCAACGATACCTCTTGCCGAACCAATAACGAACCGGCCTGAGTTTATTACTTGCTATGGGGCCCCGGCGAAATTGCTGAAACTTCCTGGCCAATTTCACCCATGATGCGCACGGGCCGCTTGTCTCCAGTCGCTTCCCCGGCTAACGCCCCGATGGATGTGTAGTTTATTGTATATTCACACACACGAGACGCGGGGAAATTAATTAACGTACAACCAACCCACGGAATTCCACGAAAATTTCCGGCGAGCGGTAATTTTTGATTAATCATCCTAATACGTCCACGTTGGTTTATTTTCATCCAACGTGGGCATTGTTAACATTGTATTTGATATTTGAAACAAAATTTTAGATACTTTTCGAGTCACCACTCGTACGATTATCACCGGCAGGCACGTGTGTCGTTGTCGATGGTAAACGCGGCAAAGGTTTAAAATCGAGTAAATATGCTGGACATGATAACGGTCCACTTTAGAGTGAAAAGACTAAAAAAAAAGAAGGAGAACGAGAGAGAGAGAGAGAGAGAGAGAGAGATAGGTTAAATCGGCAGGCGTTCATGGGCAATTTCGTCCACGCGACGCGCGACTGCTCGATTTGATTTTCGACGGCAGGTAAAGCTGATTTGATCAATTGTGAAAATTCGGCCCTGCTTTTTGTATTCCCGTATCACGTGCCGAGTGCTGGCTGGCGCCGCGTACGAAAAATCGCAATTGTGTAGCCGACCGACGCACAAAAGCAGCCCCCGGTAATATCGATCCAATTACGATTGATCACCGCTGCTTGTTCCGCCTGTAAAACTTGCGGCCCGATCGACAGCGACAAACCCGTGAAAATCAAGTTTCCATCGGAAAACAACCTCGCCCTTCTTCCGTTCGTTCTCGCTCGTCCCTTTAATCTCCCCCGTTGAAATCTCGTGCGACGCTTTTATATATATTTTTTTGTTCTCCGTAACGTGGTCCAGAGAAAATGTGCCAACGCTATTTGTCTCCCAAGGACCGGCGGGATTTCGGTCGCCATCGCCATAGAATTTACATCTCTTTCACCGGATAACGTGTTGACCGTAGGTACACGATGTAACCTTGGACAAAAAGTATACCATCTTCGTCGTCTCCCATTTAAACCGTCGAGGTCACCCGTACGAAACTAGGCGACACTTACGAAAAAAAAACACGAAAAGGGGCCGAAATCAGATGACACGGAGCTCGCGGAATTATGTCAAGTACGTATCAGGAACGATTCTATTCCCAATAGAAAACAAAACACAATGCGAAAGGACTGAATATACCCCAGCGGTAACAAGGTCGTACGTAAACAATACGGAAAGTTAAACGGTTATAGATAATCTCGCGAAAACTATTTCTACCCATATGCATCGTCTCGTGCCTCATTTCGCACTCCGTTTTATAGCCTCGCTCATAGCTATGTATACGTATATCGCATACATACATATATCGCATAGATATACATATTCAACATACGTACACATATACGTACGTACGTATGTATTGTCAGTGGGGCTCGACGTAAATGCATGTCGGTATCAACGCGACCCCGAGCCCTTTCAAACCGTCGGCGCACGTCTCTGTCCGTCACGAAGTCCGTTTGTGTGTCCTTGCGGCACGATGATGAGGACGTTAATTATTACCGTCAAGGTTCCGCCCCGACTGCAGAGATCGCCCGTCGGCGATGGAATTCTCGAATGAAAGGGAACGAACCCGAGGTCACCCGATTGCGTCGTTGATGCTCGCGGTTGACCAACGACGAAAGAGATGAAAGGATCCTCGAATACACCTGAAGGACACCCGCGTGCTTACGAAGAAAGAGGAACAAAAATTGTTTGCCTTGCCGCGAAACCCCCCCCCCTCTATTCCCTTCTTTTTCTCGATTTTTTTTTTCTTTTTCAGAGCTCTCCAGGACCCTTTATGGGAAGCTTTGAGGGGTGAAATAAGGGCTCGCAGATACACTTGTTTCATGGGGGAGAGGGGGAAGGGAGGGGTAAAAATTAATTGAAAGGAGCGCAGCAGGCGCGACACTCCACCGCACCGTTTCATTAGTGGGTCGGTTATTGAAATTAACATTTAACTACGTGCAATTAAATGGTAATCCCCCGCCTAGGAAATTCGAAGAAATTGCTGCAACTTTGAGGAACGCTCCACCGCTGGATTTTCTTCTTGAAATGGTAACCGAACTTTTGGAAAACAGGCAGAAATCTTTATCGAGGAACAAGTTATTTTTCACGTTTTGCGGAACGTTAATATATTTCGGGGATGTCGCGTTACTTCGGGGAAGAAATTTCATCGATCGTGTCATCATTATCGCTGTCAATCACCAGGGATTATAATTACGGTGGAACGTACGGCCATCGAATCCATCCTGACCGTCAATTTCGGCCTCCCATCGACGTTTTATAAGCAGAAAACAAACTGACAAAAGACTCAATTAAACTCTCCATTCCCTGGAATTAATCCAATTTCCATGCCGGTCAAAGTGGCAGGTCACTTCGAGTGATTTTCTGCTTTAAACGTGGCGACATTTTTTGGTAACTGTTTCCCAGCCGGTCGCACGATTTCCCGTTCCGAATTATGACACGTCACCGCGGAAAAGTCGCCGGATTAATTTGTCCCCGTGTAACGTTAACGAGGCGTTAACAGTTTTCGTTATATAATCATGCAAAAAGCACAATTAATTAAAAGGGATTACATAGATTCAATTAAATTCGTCCGACGTCAACAACGGGGCAGACAGATTCAACGTTATAATCCTACACGGGATTCGCAGTGGTATCTTCACCAGCTACACACACACCCACACACACACACACACGTAACGGAACCCGTTCATTAATCGTTTTCACTGAAATTACACCGGCTTGTAACGTCCGGGTGTCATTCATACGTCCACGTTTATTATCGTATATCGTGTTTCCAGTCCGACTTCCGTCGGAGGATGGTTACCCATACCATCGACGTGGTTACGAGCCGTCGGAATTCCCGGGCGCAAGATTTCCAGGGTCGTAAGGGTGCCCGGGTGAACGAGGGTGTAAGGGTTACCGCCGTCGGAGGAGCCTAACAGGAACCCGACGGTGATTACATCGAAGATAGTAGTCGGTAGATGGAAAGGGGGGAAGAGGGGGGAAGAAAGGTGAATAGATAGAGAAGCTTTGATATCCACCAGTCGGACGGGGCGAAGGGTAAAAGGGTGAAAGGAAACTCATGCTCGGGAAGAAGGAGGGAAAATGAAAAGGAACTAGATTTTCACCACGTGAGATTCCGTGTTATCGCGATGAATTCACCCTGGTTAAATCTAACCCTTTTATAGTCTTCTACATATTTCTACATGTTTCACTAATATCAATCTTCCCGCTAAAACAAGTTGTTTTTGTTTTGTCTGGTAGACGCGGCAGGGAAAGTGTCAGCGTTATTTCGTCGGCCGTCAATTACGTCGACGGGTCCCGGTGATGCGTCGCAACTCGAATATTGCGGCCAGGCTTCTCCTCGACGCCGTTGACGCGGAATTGTTCACGGTAGAGAGGGACCGTAGGGATGGAAATAGATTTTGTCGGGTTGGTTCGATTGTTCGGCCGTATTTTGCTTCCCTTATTGTATAAGCGAACGGGGCTCGAAGTCCTGTAATTGACTCCATTTACCTGCGGTCCTTTCTTACACCTACCACAGAGACGTTTACTTCTCCGTATCTAACCGCGGTTATACTTCTATCGTAGCCCCCCGGGTATGTATTCTCCTTCGTTCGTCCTTACAATCGAGTTTCGATCGATTAAAATGCCACCCTCGCGTCCGCGTTTTCCGCGGGACGATTGATTTTAACGACGGCGCAGATAGTTCCGACGACGATACGTACACCGCACGAGTCCGTGATCGATAATTCGATCTACGAATCAACAAGACGGGGCCACCCTATGCAAATTCTATTCCCACCGGGCTGAAAGTGGCGTCGACGGCGTCGCCGATAACTCTCGGCAAGTCAAATCGACTGGCTTAGTTTAGCGGCGGAGTACTTAACTCGATTGTAGTTAACGGACAAGTTTATCCAGACAGCGTCTCCGTAGTCAGAAATTTGCACGGAGTTCGTACCGGCGTACCTATCCAGGAATGAGGAATGGCAATCGAAGAAACGTCCCTGGGAATTTGTTTCGACGTACGACAGACCAGTTTCCACTCGCGATGTCGTTCGCGAGAAAAGTAGGAACACCTTGCGAATCGACCCAGAAGGTAGAGTATGCAAAAAAAATGAAAATCCGACGACGTGAAATTTCCCGTTTGATTAGAGACGTAAAACAGTCATCTCGACGAAACGATTACGCTCTCCATTTAGACGCTTGACAAACGGCCAGATCTTATCACGGTAATTACCGCAATAACGTTAAGTATCAGCGGGTTGTATACATATACATTGATGTATATATGTATGTACGTACAACGGCTGGCCGCTTATCGTATCGAGGCCGGGCATCGAGAAGTACGTATGTATGTATGTGGTACGCTTCTCCGCATGGTAAAAAGCAATTTCTTTCGTACATGTGTAAGTTTCGCCGAGGAAAAGTGCCGCCACCCGCGGACCTCTTCGGCGTTGCGAGCAACGCGAACGAAACTGATGTCGTGCACGCGAGCACGGACGCTTTTCGTTCTTGGAACGTGATGGTGGTGGTAGTGGTGCTGGTGGTCCGCGTTGTTAAAAACGGCAGCTCCTCGATTCTCTGGCCGACGGCGATAGCGATACGGAAGCATTCGAAAGCCCGCGATGCCAAGGAGGAAAAGAGCGGAGGGTAGAGAAGAAAAAAAAAATATATATACATATATATAATAGCACGGGTTGTATGGTGATCGCGTGATTCCATTGTTCGACATGCGACGGGGAAAGTTGGACCACGTGATAATTTCGAGAAAGTAGATTTTCTAGAACGGGCGATAGATCTCGTGATAAGTCAGTTCTACGAATTTAAGGTAGGAAGGTACGAATTTTTGGGAAACCGAGCACAAAGTGTTCGTGCGAATCGTTTCGTTGATCGGACGAGTAGAATTTCCGTCGACCGATTCGCGGACAATACGCGAAATCGCAACGTACGATAGCGTCATACGCAATTATATTATCCCGCGTTCTTCCCAGTCCACGCGGGTGACGTTTTTGTTTCCCGTCGAAACGAGAGCGTTATTATTTTAGCAGGTTTTACCAGTAATTATACTGGGAAATTCCAGCCACCGGACCGCGGAGTGCGTATTCCATCGAATAAATTTCAATCCTCGGATATTTTCGGCTTAAACAGAGCCCCGCGTATAAGCGGCACTGATACACTGGCCCGGGAGTGTTGGTAGCGCCGCGGATATTTGTGGTACACAGTTACACCATAAACATCAAAGTATTTTCCAGGCCACCGACGATTCATACTACTGCGTAACGACCATATGCATCGCAGACTGCATCGTCGCCTTGCCGGCCACAAAAGCCGTAATGAAAATTTATTTTTTTCACTGCACTTTTAATCTGGCCACCCTTGATAATTGAATACACCGCACACCGCCACCAGTTTTCACTTCCCCCTCCCCCCTCTATCCCACCCTATCGTACACAAAAGCGAAATTAATGGCAGCGGTGAATATTTTTTCTATGTTTTTCCTTTTAACTATAGCTACGTACCCACATATTTTTTTCCCCACATTTTCACGTGCTTGCGATATTTACATTCCACGCGGTTTCCCTCGAAAAAGACTCCAAAAAAAAGTAAAAAAAAAACAAAAAAATAGAAAATAGGAAGCCGGTATACGCAACGCTGTCTGGCCACATATTTATATATGACACCACCCGCCCACAGAGGAGCCAGGGTTTCAGACAGGTTTAATTAAACTTTATCCATCGGCCGCCGCCGGGGCGAAACAAGCCACGCGTCCCGGCGCGTGTTAAATGCGTGTCGTCGCGATACATTTATGGAAAGGTTTCGCCGATATTTGCGGTACGCCATCGCGCTGTAAACCTCAAAGCATTTACCGTCCCGACGCCCGATTCGTAGCGCTGCGTGGCGACCGCGGGCGCCGCAAAACGCGTCGTCGACGGCACGCTGCAGCTGCAACTGCATCGTCACCTAGCCGACCGCAGAATTGCGAGTCGAAACGGTGCCGGGATACCGTCGAAACCCGGGGGAGGGGGGGGGGGGGGAAGGGCAGGGGGGAAGAGGATCCACCGAATGTGAGTGTGCGGATTCGTTGGATTCACGGCGAACCGGATCGACGAAACAAGACGAACGTCTTGAAATAATTGAAACTTCTGTGGTTACCTCCGGCAACGGGACACCGGAATTCCAAGGATTTCGGTTACGTCGATTCCGGACCAACGGAGACGATGGAAAGTCGAACCCGGCAGCGTGAACATCCGAGGATTCCTCGCCGTGAGATTCCACGAGTATCCTTGGAAGTCCTGCAGAGATACGCCGGCGAGGATTCAATGGCGCGGAGATAAAGAAAATTATTTCCAACCCGAGATATCCACCCGGAAAATACTACGGTTCTAACTCTTTTGGAAGTTGGTTTTCTATACTCGTACAACGGGGTAACAATACCATAGTTTTGGTATCTTTCGGATAACCAACAAGATTTTCCCCCTGGATAACTCGGTGGATCCTAATGTAAAGAGTGAAAGCTACCCAGATAACTATAAATACGTGAGAAATAAGAATGAGAGAAATACGAACGATTCTATCTCCTTTTAATTTCTTTCCCGACCTTAATATAAACCACTCATGGATTCCTAGGGAAAGAAAATTTTCAATTACCCGTCTCGGAGAGCAACCGGCGCATTCCCGTAACGTCCTTGGTATTCACCGAGATACATGTACGTATATGTGTATGTACGTAGGTGTACCGACAAGAACGGCACGGGGGAGCAAAGCCAAGGAAATGTGGAACAAATCTAAAGTTGTGTCTCATCAACTTTTCACCACCGCAACCGTCCCTGGAAGCCTGTTCACTTATTCATCCGCGGCACCGGTAAACCGAGTTTCTCGTGCGACGCGTGCTAAAGCCGATCGATGAATCCACGGTACCCGGTTGTTTCGCATGTTTAACTACAATCCGGAGGTCGGAGCCACGACAACGGTGATCGGTGTTCCTTTATCGCTGGGAACACCTTCCCCCCCGGGTGAACGTCGTTCGGCGTGTCGTAATCTTACGTGCCCCCTCGTATTTCTACGCCAATGCATTTCTTTTGGATGGACGGATACATGTATCTGGCAGATGAATTTATAATTTGTTAAAAAAGATATATTGGTACTCCTCTGCAATGCTTTTAAGAGAGAAAGATATTTTTTAACGAATCTATGAATTTTAAAAGGATATTAGAAACGTTGGAGAGGGTGAATGTCAAAGTTGCAATGAAAATTTCACACGCGATCATCCGCGGTGAATCTTGACAGAGTGCGACGAACCACCCCACCCCCTCACGGTCACCGGATCGTTCTTTTTTCGGTTTCGAAAGTGGGCCAGCGATTAAATCGATCGATCGGAATATCGACGGTATTACCGGGAACGGTAGGCGGAATAGAATCGTGGAACGAATTCAGTCTCGCATCCGGATGAGAAACGTTCCGACGAGGAAATTTTCAAGACGGTATCGATCACGCCAAGTAGATTGCCACGGGAGAGGAGGTGGGGGGGGGAATGTTAAAATCCCTGTGTAATATCGGTGTCGGTAGTTGAATCGAAATTCGCGAGCTCTTAAATAGAACCGCTCTAAATATTCTCGGGGCTATTAATACCCCATAACAATCCGTACGAATCGCGAGGCAAATAAAGTGGTACACGCGGCGGCGTAATTTCGCGCTTAATTAACGCTTCTCCTCGTCGGTGCACTCTCTTTCCATGCCGATCCATCTTCTCCTAGGTACGAACGGTGGTAGGGGAGAGGCGAATGGACGTGGTGTTAGTAGTGGTGGTGGTTGATGATGGTGGTAGTAGTGGTGTTGGTGGCGGTGGTGGTGGTGTCAGGGGGAATCGAATATTCCGAGGTTAACGCCGCGGCGCCTAGACGAAGGCATTAGAGGCCGCAATTTACGCGGCCACGAGAGGCGAATCGAGAGGCACGCCATATCGTAGTTTCAAGGAGTCTGAAACCGATCCGGATTTCCAGACATTTCATAAAGCGCGCGCGAAACTTTCCGTACCTCGGCCGTGGGTTTCCCGAGCCGATGGGAAAATTTTGCGAATACCATTCGAGAGACGCGGTACCAGACAATTCCGTCGTTGTTCCGCGGCGATTCCGCGTGTTCCACGTCTCCGCGACGCTTTTCTTCTTTTCTTTTTTTTTTTATTTTTCACGCTGGGAAAGAGGGCACTCGGACAAAAACGAAACGAACGAAAGAAGAAATCTCGTCTGACAATAGAAAGAGAAAGAAAAGCGGGACGTCGGGGGAGAAAGGGGGGAGGGGGTGAGTTTCTATTGAGTCGGTCAGCAGCCCGCAGCTGCAATTGAATCGAACGTGCCGGAGGGAAGTGCACTTAACCGTCTCGCTTGTCTCGTTCCCCGCTTCCGCCCACGACAGCACCCGCCGCGGAATGACTTCTCGGGGGCGTCGAGCAATAACCGTCGCCGAACCGAAAGGGGGATTACCGGGCGGAGAATTTACTCTACCGCCCGCGAGTTTCTCGCCGTGGAAAAACCAATATCGGTGGGCTATTCCCTCACCGGGTCAGCGGGACGGGTCCTGGTTGCGATGAATTTCGCGCGAGCGTTGCAAAAATTAAGAAAAGGGGAATTCTCGGTGGTCGGAGAACGATATTCGCCTTCGTGGATTAGATTTTTAATTTTGTGTGACTGTGTGTGTATGGGTGTATGTATTGTTTTTATCGTTGGTGTTTGTCGATCGCATTTTCCCACGGTTTACCGGCGATAAAACGACGAAACCATGGGAAGTTTCAGGGTTTCACCCCTAGACGTTTCTGGAAGTTCCGTAGGATCTCGGTATTTCAGTCTAATACGCGAACCCGAAGGATCGAAGTTTCGTTTACCACCATAAATATTTATAACCATCGGGTATCGAAGTTTCATAGAAGTTCGGCATGAAAAGGGAACGCTACGAAAGTTTCTTCTCTCTCTCGTTGTTTCTCTCCTGTTCATGTCCCCCCGTTAGGTCTTTCTCCGTCTATTTTCAGCCGTAAGAAACAATGTGAAACGCGAGGTGGAAATCTATAGGCCAGCCCCGGCCACTGTTTCGCTATGAATTATTGTCCCGTTTCAAGCGGGAATATGGATTATCAAGTAGAAAAGTTCCCGCGGAACGTCCGTCGTAAATTCCATTCGGCCGTTGCGAGACATATTTTACGCGAAACTTGTTGGGCTTCCGTTGCCGGACACGCGAACGTGAAATCCGATTTCGCTAACCGGGTTTTAATGCTGGGACCGTTAAGAGGATAGTCATTCTCTTAAGTGAAACGAGTCCGCCCTTTCTCCGGCGCCCTATTAAACTTTTATCAGCTTAATAACTTGAATTTAATAACGCCCGATGGAGCAACGGGATCGATAACATTATAGAATCAGCCCGCGCGGTATTTCATTGCATCTCGCCCTCCACCAACAACTATGTATTATATTATGTATGTATACATATACATGTATACACGTGGACATAAACTTTGACCCATAAGAGCCGCGATTTATTAGCGAGTTCCTCCGTTTTATTGTTTCCAGTTACACAACGAGCGTACGAGACATTAATAATCAGTACCTGTACCACACCCCCACACACACACACACACAGAAAACAACGCGATTATCCACAATGTTCTCCGAACACTCCTCGTTGTTTTTCACCGTCACCCTTCTACATACATGTATATATCTACATCGTGGACCATGGACCAGCGACGTGGTACGCCGCAACGTTATACGATGCACCCCTGGAATACCCGTCTATTCCGACGAGCATAAACCCCCGAAACAAGGGATGGTCGTGCTTAAGCGGTGTCTACGAGCTGCCTAAAGCACGCGGCGGAAACTTAACCGAGCACGAAGTTTCGAACGAGTCCGCCTGCATAATACAGGAGGCCTTCGTCGGGTAGAAGAAAGAGGGTGCGACAAAGACATAGACAGACAGACAGAGAGATAGATAGATAGAGAGAGAGAGAGAGAGAGATAGAATTCCTCCGTACACGGATCAAAGAGAGATGCTGCACGGAACGACGGAGAAAGGATGAGTTTGCACGGAAAGCCGAGTAAAACGTCGAGTATGGAACAAGAGTCGACGGAGGGTGTGCCTAAGTTACGTCGGATACGACGTCGGCTTACGCCGCGTTTAAATTTCGCTTAAATGGTCATTAAGGCCGAATTAGGCGAGTGCCGTGTGCCTAGTGCCATCGAGATCACTCCCCGGCCTCGACGTAGGTAAAACGAGCGGCGTAACTTTTGAATAATATCCCGATGGAGGGATCCCGGGGGTTCTTCGGGAGTTACCCCACTTTCGGATCGCGGGACCGACGCAGACGGTGAAATATACGAGTATTATTTGGAACGTGGCTCTTTCCTCTTCGGCTACGACCCCTCGGAAAACTCAACCCCTCCCCCTTCCACCCATTTCATCCCTTTCTTTTGCACCGACCTCCAGCTACCGTGACTGGCGTCGAGTTTTAAAGTGCACTCAAGTTCGACCCGCTACCTACCACCACCACCACCACCACCGCTAGCATTTCGTACACCGACGTTGTGGAATTCGAAATTGATACCGAGACGAAGTCACCTCGTGACCCGACGGAGATAACACCGCTCGTTTTTCATTTTACCGAAGAGGAACGGGCTTGTTTAGGAATTAGCTTGATACTTTCTGCCGTACCTACCTATCGTTGGATTTATATATATGTATACATGTGTACGTATATACGATGTTCCTGGCCCGCGTAACTCCGCGGATACTCCCGTTGTTTTCAAGTACACTTTGGGAATTCAGTTTTCGTTACGGTGTTCGACTTATCCGTTCGAGTACTTCTTGAGAAAAAAAAATACAATACCAACACACATACACCCTGAACAACGTAACTCTACGGCGGATAGTTACCGAAAGAACTCACGGATATCGGAGATGGAAGAGGTTTAGAGGCATCGGATCCACCAGGGGGGGGGGGGGGGAAGAGTAATCGCGTCGTCGGTGGTGATAAAATAAAATTTAGTACAGGCGACAGGAAAATAGAGGAGGTCCCGGCGAAAATCAGTGCGGGCTATTCGTCAGGGTATTAAAAGGTACGCAAAAAAAAAAAAAAAAAAAAAAATAAACGAACGGACAAAAGAAAAATCGGCTGGACGATGCTAACGTCAACGGTGATGAATAACCGCTGTCGGCATTCGGATGCGCGCATCGGCTGCATTATATCGTCGACTGGTGCTTAGTTGCGACGCGACGAAGAAATAAATCAATCGCGATGATATCTATCTATGTATGCATGCACGTATGTACGTAGAAAACGGGCGGAGACGTGCCGTCGGTGATCTATGCGCAAAGGATCGCTTTTCTCCTTGGCGACACGTCACGGATAACGGGATCTCTTTCGATTAAAACGTTCGTCCATACGGGTGTATTATCAGACGTCGACTACGATTTATCTCGGCCAGATTCGTAAACCAAAAGATTTCGCAATGGTAATTTCAACCGTAGCCTCCGTACTACTTGCCGCTAACCGTGCGCACATATTTGCCTACCTACGCGTCGATTTCTCAAGATTCCCGGACGTCTAACGCGGAAAAGCCTCGGAGCGCTTTAATTTCCACGTCGAGTCGCGTCCCGCGGAAACGTCGGCGATCCGTCGATGTCAAATATGTACCCGTACGGATTCGACGTGGCCGGAAAGTTTCGTCAGAGCGGAGCTAGAGGTTTAATTACGAGCTGCGTAGAAACAGGATTAAACTACGCCGGCTTTAATTACACCGTTCACGGGGGGAGAGGGAGAGAGGGGGGGGGGGCAGGGGAGGGTGTGTAAAACGTGGGTGTAATAGATGCCGGCGATGTATAATTGAAGGTTATACGAAGGACTATTTTTCGTAAAACGGTTCGCGTTGTCACCCTGGCATACAGCATCGTATAAATCTGGCGGGGGAACAGGTTTTTTTTTTGTGCAGACCTATAAAAACGACGATTGGCCTCTGATGTCCAATTTCTTGTTTATTTTTTTCGTTTTAATTTCGTTATATTCGTTCTCTCGCCCTCCTCGCTCTCTATTTTTTATTCTATTCGTGCGTTCCTCTTTTTTTTTTGTTGTTTTTCGTCCCGTCACCTCTCGTTCCCCCGGGGGGGAACGGTACGGAGACCCGTCGTTTGTACCGAAATCAAAAATCCCGTTTCGCGTGTGGCACAGTTCCGTGAATGGCTTTGTCGTGCTCATTAGCGTTTACAACAAACCACGGGTTTACGTGTACATATATATGTATATATGTACGTATGTGTACGTATGTGTACGGGAGAAACGAGCAAGCAAACATCCGACACACAAAACGAGGACGGAACTTGAATTCCTCTCATCCGATTCGCAATTACCGCGGCGCCTCTTTAATTGAGATCTAATAGTGTAAATTAAAATATCGCCAGCCGCGAAACTGTGTATCGTTAAACGTTCCACGCGTATCACTCCCTCTCTCCCCCTTACTCTATCGCTCTCTCTCTCTCGATCTCTTTGTTCAGTAATTAAAACGGTAAATTAATATCTGAACGGCATGTCCTCCCGCGAAAATAGATACGGTATCAACGTCGTTATCCGTACTTATAAATCGTAACGTTGTTTATCTCGATTATTTTACGGTTCGTTTCGTTCGATCGTCCCGTTATATCGAACGTCCGTTTATTTTAACGGAGTTTAAACGTCGGTCTATTTTCGTCCCTTTCTGTATTATTTTTTTCTTTCTTTCTTTCTTTCTTTATTCTATCCATAGCCGTGGAACGTTTACATATTGCGTTTGCACGATCATCTCGCTCGCGGTGGTCGCTGTTACCGATTTATACGTGTACGCGACCGATAACGCGGGGGATGAAGAAAGACCTTCAACTTTCGACCTACGGAGGCCCGGCAAGAATAAGGCATCGCGTGCCGGCAGAATCAGCGCGATCTCGCGCCAGAATTTCAATCGCGTCTTGCGTCGGCACTTGAAGGACAGATTTTGTCTCTCGTCGTAGCCGGGGAGAGACCGCGGCCAACATTCCGGGGCTCGAAAGAATCGCGGGCCATTGAATAAATTAACTTTTACGTGACGAGGCTGCTCGCCGATGGTATTTAATATTTAAGTAGCTTTGGATCGTGACGGCTCTCGGAGATAGCATCGCGAGTATGAATTTAAATAAACCCGGCCCTGGATTATAGTCGATCGGAAATATGAAAGCCCTTGAGGGTGTAATAAAGCGGGAGAGAGAGAGAGAGAGAGAGAGAGAGAGAGAGAAATTATAACGACTGGAGGAACGATTTAATCACGTTCGCTATGGTGGAAAATGTTGTTTTCTTTATGGTTTATCAAATATTTGTCTCTTTGAATTTCAACGTTTTATCTTCTTCCCCTCTCCTCCTGCTGCTCTCTAGTTTTTTTTTACCGGTGCATCGATGCACTTTCACGATATACCGATCAACTTCACTCATCCACCTCCGGACAATCTCCCTCCCCCCTTCCTTTCGCCATTTTTCCACTACCCGATACAAGGTTCACTCCATAAAAACCAGTCGATAAAAATGACGTTGCTACTGCGTCCGGGTCCACGATTAAAGCTCACCCTCGCGCGTGAAACGTTCGCGATCGTCATTAATGGCCAACGTGTCACGTCCCTGGGATTCGCTTGTTAATACAGAGAACGAGCGAGAGGCAACTACGAAACTATGGAGTGAAAAAGTGCTTTAATCCAAATCCGCGGCTCTATCGATGCTCTTTCACGAGTTTCTATCGTTGCTTCTTTGTCGAGCAATTTTTTTTCATCCCACCCCGAACAGCATCAACCGTGATTCATACAATGGAGTGTCGTTAGTTTATTTATCCCCCTTGTTTTTCACGCTATATTTCTCTGTACGTTCTATGCATGTCATTGTTGGGAAAAAATATGATTTTCTTATGACGTGCTTCGATTGGATCCATCATCGGGTTATTGGAAACGAGTTTCCATATATTTGTCATTTTTTGTTTGTTTAGCGAAATATCAGATACGTTTAAGGAAACGATCCAAGAGTTTTTAGGTACCGTCGGGAATTTGATGAACGGCAACCAACGCGGATTCGTCGTTTCCACCAGCTACGTACACATATACATATATTGCCAGCAACGATGCAGTTTTCCGTGTCCCAAACCAAAAACCCCAGCCCCGTGCGTCCCTCGTCTCGTCGCTGTAAACGTTTAGTTACGTTGCAATTGCAGCGAACGTTGCGCGGAGCCTGGACGGGGGAAAAAAGACTGGTGAAAAACGGGCTCGCGGTAACGTACGCGGAAAATGGCCCGTTTTTACGGGTACCTGATGAAAAAGCAATGCCAGCAGGAAACATTGTACACGTTAAGGCGATGTTCCTATCAACGATCCAATACGCGTCGGTGTAATTCTACCCCCCACCCCCCTGTTCCCTGATTCAGTCGCAATTCCATTCCCTTCTGATTGAACAATGAATATTCTTTTTCTTTTTTTTTTCTTCTTCTTCTCATGATCGATACACACGTCGGCCTCGCTCTTTGTTCTTGTCTCACGGGTTTCGTTACGAGTTATTTAACGGTTCGGTTGCTATCGACGAATTTGCTTTTTACTCGACAGGAACCTCCACCCCCGAACCCTCTCCCCCAACCCCACACCCTTCCCCTGCCCACCCGCCTCCTCCCCCACACCGCGGTATCATTGGTTTCATTTGGCAAAGTACTATTTCCCTTTCTCACAATTTCATTCGTTTTTCGAAAGGCACTCCAGTTTGCGAGGTGCAATTTAATTTTCCGCGGCGTTCGGTCGTGACCTCGATACTATTCATTTGTATCTAAATACGAAATAAAAAAAAAAGAGAGAGAGAGAGAGAAACAAAGAAGAGGGGAGAGGGAGAGGAGACGAAAGAAATAAAGGGAATCTCGGTCACGCTCGAATTAAAAAATTTCGCGGACCGTTTTATATCAGATCACGCACGTATCGCGTCCCCATCTGCGGGAATCACCACCGTCACCCCCTCGCAACCTACCACCACCCTCCCCCTCCCCTTTCACCCCTTCTTCCTCGTCGAAACGTTTTCCCCGGGTAGAAATCGCGGGGCAGTTTCGATCGGTCGAACGACGTTGATTGAAAGTTAAATTGAGGTATAACCGTGACGTTCGTAGCGTGACTGCAAAGTTTCGTAATTGGTACACAAGCGAACGCTATTCTTTTTTTTCTCTCTCTCTCTCTCTCTCTCTCTCTCTCTACTCTCCCCACCGTATCGCCCCTCGTCCGGTCGTGCTTACTTCCATTCCGGCTGTACGAATTTTATTGAATTCTTGATACTTCTGATTACGTGCCCCCGCAGAAATTATTGTATCCGTCTGTATAGAAGTTTCGTGAAAGCCGACCAACGAAACAGGGAGAAACAATAACGGGCCGAGGGTCAGATTCAATTACAAGGAATCGCGAAACTTCCCTCCCCGCCCCACCGTTCTTCGGGGCCCCTCGGAACGGCCCGTTAACCTGATTCCACCAGGTTTTACCGACCGATCGGCCCGGCTGTCGAGCGAAGACTAATGTTCGTCTAACTGCTAGTTTCCCTCGTAACACGGGGGCTCTCATTTTTGCGCTGGTTGTTAGCGGGGGATGGAAAACTCGACTGTTCGTCTACGGTACGTGCCTCACCGGCCGACCGATGGGTAAAAAGTATTTTCTCACCGACGGACGTGGAAATCTGCCGTGTCATCGGTAAGTGATAGGGTGAACGCGATAGTGTTGCAGATTCTGGTAGAAATTTGCGAGAGATTCGCGGGGGGTTTCATAAATTTCAAATTTTATCAAGTCCACGAAGGATGTGGCTTCTACAGGCTTCTTTCTGGACCTCGGGCGATAGTTCCACAGATTTTTTCCTCCTATGAAACTTTTCTAACGTACGTACACCGTCGTGGCTGGAAAACTTCCAATCATAAATTCGTATTCGTTGACGGTCTCTCTAATCAGGGTTAATCAAAACCGGTTTCCCTTCTTAAGATCCGCACGGCGAAACCGACGCGATCCTGATTGATCGAGTCGCGATTCATTCGTTTCGCGGCACAGGTGCGCGGCTCGCGGTATTGTTAAGCCGTAACCCGTTGCTGTCGTTTGTACCCATACATATTCGTACGTAGGTGTGTGCCTATATGTATATATGCATCTGGTGAACGATCTACGGGCTCGTAAACACGGTGGAAAAAAAACACTAGCAGAGGTACGTACATAAATTATTGTAAATTGATACTTCCAGAGTTTGTAAATTATATTCCGGCCCGGTGAGCCAGGGGGTCCGCGCGTGATTGGCTCGGGCCAACGAACCGCGAACGTGCCCTTCGTGCATTTCCTGGGTTAGATACATCAAAGGAGTAATAAAATCAACCGTCCCGCAGCCGCCGCTGCCGCCGCGGTCGATCGATTTCCATCCGCGATCGATCGAGACCGATACCAACGCGACGCAAGATTCACGAGTTACCAGTTCTCTCTCCCCCCCCCCCCCCCTCTCTCTCTCTCTCTCTGCAAGTTTACCGACGACTTGCCGAGAAGTGGCCGGGGACTCTGCGGAAACTCGTGACGAGGCACGAGAAGCTTCGCTGGGAAGTTTTAATTACTGTTTATTAATGGCTCACGGTGGGTTAACGAAAATGTCATCGAGCCATGGCACGATTAATATACACGTACACTTGGACGAGGGTAGGTGGGAGGGGGGAGAGTCGTTCAATTGCGAATGTATACCGACTCGGATACTTGATTCTTTATAATTGGACCGTTATAAATATACATATATACGTATGTACTCGATGATTTTATACGAAAGTCGGACGGATTGTCGCGCGGATCGATTAACGTTCCGTTCGTTAACGTTGTAATTAAATTACCAAGCCAGCTGATCGCGATAGTCCAACCAGTGTGATAACGTCGTTCAATTTCCGCCTTACATGCCGCGAGCGGAAAACAACACCCGCGGTATCCACCGAAATAATCTTCATCGGATCGATCCCGAATATCATTCCATCGAGTGAGTCGTCGTCGTCGTCGTTCGTTCGTTCGAGGTCATTCCAATTCCGTCCAACGAAAGCGCAAGGTTCGCGCGCCGGTGTGGTATCCTTGCGCTGCCCTTAACCCACCCTTCGCGTCGCGGTCCGAACCTAACCTGCGCGACGCCGTTGCAACTTGCATCCAGCATGGAACGAGGCCATGTGCACTATTAGATCCGAAGGAGGAAGGGAGAACGCGAGAACTAGGTGCGCAAGGGAGAGTCACAGAGAGAGAGAGAGAGAGAGAAAGAGAAAGAGAGACAGACGTAGAAACGATAGAGAGAATGTTACGAGGTCGAAGAATCAACGTCTGCCACACTTCTCTATTCCACGAGCTTTTCTCCTCGAGGCCTCGGGCAAGGTTATCTCGGCTATCGTTTCGGTTACGAAATAATAATAATAATAATGATAAAAATAAAAATGAAAAGAACAAAGAAAACAAAAGAACAACTTAACGTCGAAGGATAGGTCGATGGAGGAATAAATAGACAGACAGAGAGAGACAGAGAAAGAGAAAAAAAAATATATAGAATCGACTATACTGGTGATGTCAAAGCTTACCGGGAGCCCGCTAAATCCAGATCCTGAGTTCCCTCTCTGGCCGGGGTGTGGTTCCTTCGCGTACGGGCGGGGCCAGGATCACCCCACGGGATTAAGGACTTTGGACTTGGCTGGATTCGGGAAGCTCGGTTGCCCGTCTCTATACGCGTTCTCCTCGTGTGTACGAACCCCGAGCCGTGTGTACGTGTATGCGTGGCTGACTCTACACGGGACAAGGGGGATGAAGGACGGGGAGAGAGAGGGGGAGGGAGGAGGAGGAGGAGGAGGAGGGGGAGGGTGGGTTACGGTGTGCCCTCGTCCCGTACGTGTGTCTCTTGTACTTCTCTAGGTGTGGGCACAACGTAGACGGGATGATCGTGTGTGTGCGAGCACGTCTCTCGGCGGCATCGATGCGACCGTGTAAACGTAGCTCCGGGTGAGAAAGACCGCGAGAGATAGAGAGAGAGAGAGACTGAAGGGAGAGAAGGGACGGAGAAAATGTGGATGTGTATGTGTGTGCACACACGGCGATCGTGGTCTCTCCTATGTATCTTTATGCATTTACGTATATATATATATATGTATTATAAAACTGGCGCACGTGTATAACCTCTCTAGGTGTTACCCGATGTAGAACGCCGTCACCGTATTTTCTACGTTGTATGTGCGTGAGTGTGCGTCGAACGGTCGGTAGGAGGGGGAGTTTTCTCTTTTTTTTTTGTTGGTTACGAATCGGAGAGGTAGGTAACGGGTAAATTTCAAGGATGTTTCGTCTACGTTGGTAACGTGTGTTCGGTTAAGGTTCTTCGATTAGGTGTGTCAAGGTGGTTCTTTTGTTGATGATGTTGTTGTTGTTGTTGTTGCTTTTTTTGGAAGAAATTGGAACAGGACGAGGGGGATCGGCCTAGACGTGATCCTGCCTTCGCTAGGACATTGTTACTCCTGCCGGTCCGTCACGACGAGACGAAACTACTGCCAGCTCGATCCAACAGCGGCAGCAGCCACCCCCGCCTATCTTCGTTGATTTCGATACCCTGGCCACCGGCCCTGGTCAGGACCCGCGAAAGGTCCTCACCGGAACGTCGAAACAACCGAATCTCTTATCCTCTTCTCACGGCGGATCTCTTTTCCTCTCTCACTCGATCTGTCTATCTATCTATCTGTCTGTCTGTCTCTCTCTCGTACTGTTTCTTTCTCCTTCTTTCTTTCTCTCTCAGTCACGTGACGCACCGCGCCGCGACATTGTGCGTGCTACCACCCAAACTGAACGATCCTCGCGTTACTCACGATCCTCGCGATCCTCGCGATCTAGCGACGAACACCATCGATTCACTGCGTGGGATTGCACAAATTCCGATCTACTGGCGAAATACGTCGGCGATACGGTTTCACCACTCGATCAGCTTGGTCCAGATCTCTCCCTTCCCTCTGTCTCTCTCTCTGTCTTCCTTTTTTGTATTCCAGCGGAGAGTACACGACGTCGACGTTGCGTTAAAGAGTCACGTATAATTTGTCGTTTAGATACGAAGTGTGTCCGTACGATTAAAAGAACGTGCGGCCTGGTGAAACGCCGTTGTTGTTTCTCCCTCGTTCGATCACCGACACCAGCAGCGCTAACGACGGAGACCGCACCGTTTCGTAGCACTGTGTTCGATTCCTTCGGGAAAAACCTTCCGCGTTTTTCCCCGTGGCGTCCGGTCGCGTCGAAGCCGGTCTCACCGAGAATTCACGGACACGACGACGTTCGTTCTCGTTGCTCTCCGTTACGTAGCGGGCCACTGACTGCGACGACAATTTACCACCTAGGGGCCTAAGCACCGGGTCAACCCTACGGGTAAACAGTACGGGGAAATTAACCTACCGGGTTGTGTATTACGAAACGCACGGGGAACAAGGTACACCCGCGAGATCTACGAGACGAAGGCACGATCGAGACGAGGCTCGGTGGAAAAATCGTGAAGAGCGGGTAACACACCGCGAGGGAGTACTTGGAGGTACCGCTTGGCTGGCGGTGGTGCGCGGCGCCATGACAGTGCTGGCTCCTCTACTACCACCCCCACCAAACAACCCCCACCGTCGGCGCACTCTCTCAACCCCTACCTCTATCCGGTGAATCCCCTTCGTTACCCCCTCGACACCCCGTCGTCCCCAACCTCTGTCTTCTCCGCCACGACGGAACCGTACCGTTCATCCCCCACCGTTCTCGTTCTACAACCCCCCCTTGCCGACACCCCTAACGTCCCTCCGCCACGTTCACCCTGCCTCGGCCCCACCAACGCAATATTGATCGGGCGGAAGGGCGGCATCCAAGCTCGTAACGACTTCTAGAGGTGCCCTGGCCACGTCCCTCGTGTCATCTGCCTCCCTTTTTTTTTACCATTTCTTTCCACCCTTCGTATACCCCCGTCTCTCCCTTCTCTCTCTGCCCCTCCTAACCCCCTCTATCCGCACCGTGGGTTTTCTCTCTTTTTTCTTTTACGTTTTTGCACGTCCCCCTTCTCTCCCTACTTTAGCTTTCTTGCCGATGCCCCGGTGAAATAGATTTTTTGGGGGTGTTTATTCTTTTCATCTTGTTTCGTTCTTTTTTTTTCGTCTCTCTCTCTCTCCCCCCGTCGCGGTGGAGAGAATCGCATGGGTTTTCGGGGGAGAAAGATTCGTCTTACGAACCGGGCCTCGCACGTGGTGGGTCGCGTGCGACTCACGCGAAACCCGGTGGCAGGCTCCCGGATACGCTGCCGTATGATTTTACGGGCGGGATTTCGTCGTCCCCGGTTTTATGACTATCAAATATTTAGCTTGAGCCACCACCACCGCCGCCGCCGCCGCCACGACGTCGAATTAATCTTCGGCCGGGCGGTGTTTCTACCATTTACAGCGGCCCGTGTAAATTTGGCAGTCTTGATGGATGGTGCGAAGGTTTTCACGCCACTTATCGTATCGTTACTTATCGTTCGATCGACGGACAAATTCGTGTACATACAATGGATATACGTTAGGTGTATGTATATATGTATGTATTCGAAGTTCGTTCCGTCGACGAGCGTTTGCGTATCACCGGCGTTCGCTCGTCGAATAGAAATTACCGTCGACGACTTCTTTCCCCCGCAAAAGGACCGCGGAGAAACGAAAGTCTGGACCAAGTACCGTGTTAAATTTAATTAAGCCGGCAGTAGAACTCGCGTCCACCGAAAGCAAGGATGCCTGCTCTTAATTTATTCATCCTCGCCGGGACCGCGGTCCGTCCTGGCGAACATAGTTCCGCAGATGTTCAAATGAATGTGTTCTATCCGCGTGAGATATCGCTGTCAAAAATTTATCACCGCGGGCATCACGCGGCCAGGTATTTTCCGAATCTGTGCGCGCACTTTAATCCATATTTATGACGTAATGAATATTTGGTACGTGTCGGTAAGCAGTGGGGAGATTTTTTCGAAAAATTCCACCCCTTACTCGTCGAACGTTTTTCTCGATTCTAATACAGAGTCGAAGAAAATCTGAGCTTACCGTTGGAAATTTAATACTCGAAGCTTCGTGCTAGGAACTTCGAGTTCGACGTGTGTATACAAATATCGCGAGGAACGGACCGAGCATTAATAATTCACGTACGCGTGACTTTTCGTAAGATCAAAGGAACTTTCAAATGAAATTTCACGGTTCACCGTGCCAGAAACGTTAATGGATACCTATCCATGGAAATTTATCTAAAAGAAAGTAAAAAAAAAAAGAGAGAACGGAAAGCCTCGAGCATCACGCCCGTCGTGTCAAACTTATTTAATTATCTCTTTCTTTATCTCGCACGTTCTCTTCATCTATCTTCTCGCTATGTTGATCACGTATACATATGCAAATCTCTATCCAAGAACACGGGAACCCGACGAAATTTTCTTTCGTTTAATCAGTCTCGATTAATTTAACAACTCCACGTTCGCACGAGCGGACGAAAAATTCTCCAAGTAAAAAAAAGAAAAAGAAAAAGGAAAAAGAAGAATATACGAAAGGAAACGTTCGTCAGACGCGAGGACACGTTCGGCCGGAACAAACTACCGGGAGAGGAAAGCTCGCCAATAGTGTTCTAAATTTCTTTCAATTCCGGCGAATAAGGCGTGCACGTGGCGCACACGTGATGAGCGTAATAAAAATGCAGGAGGGCGCACGGGATAAGGGATAATAATGAGACACGGTACACCGTTGGTTCAGGTGGCTTTTGACACCTGATCCCCATTCTCGGTAGACACTGTTCTCGCTGTTAACCAAGCACCATTCATCCCTCTGACCCACGTAAGCCCAGCTTTTGTCTGGATCGTGATGAAACGAGTGCTTTGCAGCCCTTAAATAATGCTGAACGCGTGGCTTACATTCGTATCCAGCATTCAGCCCGCCCTCTCTCAGAATGTTACCCTCTCTTTCACCCGCGTAAATATTGCAAATTTGTCTGAAAAACCGATGATAACCCGTCTATTATCAGCGAGAATACGTATTATTAATTTCTATTATTATTCGATGGAATTGTAGTAACGGAGGGAGGAGAGTGGGTGAGATAGAAAAGGGACGAGAGAGAATGGGAGTTGGGAAAAAAATGAAAGATAAGGGGTCACGTAACACTGGACACGTGACTCTAGTTTTATCGTATGTTATCGTCTCCGCCATGACAACTCATGATTCCCCCCAGCGGACGCGTGAATCGCGATAGGTTACCGTAGATCCTTTGCAACCCCTAAATAACGGGCGAGTGCATTGTTCAAAGTCGTATCTAACGCCGTTCTACCGAATCCTCATAAAAACAACAAGAAAAAAAACACGTTGCGTTCATGCATATGCAAACGTTATAAATTTATGCGGGCCTTCGCCCGTATCTTTATTCAGCTTCCGACTACGTGGTTAAAACACAACAAAACGAAAACCAAAAAAGAAACGGGAGAAAGATAAAAACAAAAACGAGTGGAAACGATACATTCGTACGTAACAACGCGAACGTATCGTGCGAAACCACCGAATCATTCTAAAGGTAATTTATCGAGTGTACAAGTCTCGTTTCATCCGGGAATATAATTAAATCCGCGCTTCCGAACAGCGATATCGCGTTCATCGATGTATTTTCCCGGTTCTCGTATTTTTTTTTACTTTCCGTCGGCTTCTCCCTCGTTCTCTTCCTTCTTTCTTTTAATTCCCCGATTGTAACGTCTTTCAAACGCCTCCGGGCGGAACAATAAATTGCAATTAACGCGCACTTGGTCTTAATTGCCAGCTTTAATCCGACCTACGATACCCGGCCTTTATGTACCCGTTGTACACAGTTTCGATTACGGTGTAATTATCAAGTGAAACTTACCCCGTGAGTGTGCTCGGCTGAATCCACGGAGACGCCTCCGGGATCTGAAACAAGAAGAAACAACGGTTAGTGCCGAGGCCCGTGCCGGGGAACTTTTGCAATTTACAGCCTGGAAAATTCCCGTAAGGGTGATCGCGTGACCGAGAGCAGACAGTTTGAGGTCGGGCAGGAAGCGGTCCGGCAAACACAAAGAGGACCAACCGGCCAAGGACTTCTCTCCGTCTTTTCTCTGTTTTTTTCTTTCTTTCTTTCTTTTTTTTTTTGCTTCACATCGAACAAGGCGAGAGTGAAGGGAAACGACCGAGAGGACGAAAAACGGAAAAACTAAGGGCGCGAGAAGTCTTTTCGGAGTCTCCCGAGACCTCCGGGGAATCCTATTGTATCCGGGTTTAATCGAAAAGTAACGCCGACTTCCGTCGTCAAGGGTGTCTTACTCCAATCGCGGCGAGATAATGGAAGGTCGAACGGAAAAGCCGATCGTCGAGTAATCTAATCGAACCTGATAAAAGAAATCGCGACGTGTCGCCTAGGATTTTCAGGAAAACGTGCTGCCCTGCGAGGAAATGTAGGATTTTTTGAAACTTGAGATCCAGAGGGAAGAAGGGGGAAAAGGGGGGAGGGGGCAAAACTGTCGTCAGCGGGATTGTAATAATTCGGAATTTCAAATCGGAGAATAGCCGGTGTAATGCATTTCGAGTTACGGGACATATGTCTGCACGGCAAAAAAGTTCTTGCCAAATGGCGAACTCGATTTCCAGGAAGCCAGTCCCACTCCACCGTTTCCACCGGTGAAGTAGATGTGCACGAGAAGAAATCGAGCATCCGTTCCATTTGCGTGCCCGACGCTACCGTAGGCATTAATGGCGTTTCTTTCGACCGGCCGAATCGAAAGAACCGCTCGATATACTTGTCACGGTCGGACTTACGTCGGATCGACGGTGGAAAAACGTCGACGCCGTCGCCGGGAAGAGACGCCGAAGAAAATTATCATTTCCCCGGGCAAATATTTTCAACGAACCACCGCGACAGTATACGTTTTAGTCGCCGGTTAAAAACGCGACGATCGAAAGCGAATCCGATCGAAAAAAAAAAACACCGACGTGATTTTCGAAGAACGTCTGCACGATTCTCACCCCGTCAGTTTGAACGTCGCAGTTTGACGTTCGTCGTCGGACGATTTGAGTATCGACTCTTCCATCAGCGGGAATATCGCCCTCCCGATTTTCTACGAGTGTCGTTGAACTCGTTTAAATGTATTTCCCGCGCGAGAGAGACACTCGTAGTACAATGGCGGATCGTAACTCTGTCGCGAAAGTGTCCGGTTTCGAGCGAAACATTTGCACCTGATACGCGTGTCCGGAGGGTCCACGTTGCAGGGATATATACGTACGCGTATTTCGGCGTAAAAATTTGTCAACGCGGATCTACGAGTGTAATTCGCGTTACCGTAGATTATCCGCACGAATTCGCCCGCTACGTTTCCTGGGAAATTGGGTTGGTAGACATTAATGCGATGTTCGCGGCTCAACCGCCCGGCAGTTCCGTCGTAGGGATGCGTTTCCGGCAAGGAATACCACCCGTAAATTGCTAAATAGCTGCACTTAACGAACCGACCGGCCGGGAGCCACGGCAGAAAACGAATATATACTCGTAGCTTTGCGAAAATTCGCGCAAGGAATTGTCAAACGCGGAAAATCTTTTCCCGCGGAAACTGTATATCCCGTTTCGATACGATTTATGCATAATGTATCACCGGGAGTTACGATACCGCGGGTGAACCGACTACGGGGGATTATGGCAGCGAGAAACTTGACGAGAAAACAACTCTATTTTCTTCCTGAAACCTGCGATCGGGAACCAGAATAAAATCGTATAAATAGAAATTCTATTTGCGTGAAATGCCGATGGTTTAAATTTACGTACGATCGATAGTTTCGTCGAAGTTTATTATAAATGTCATGCTTATACATTTTCCGCTCGCGTGGACGAGACAGACAGAGACAGAGAGATAGAGAGAGACCCCGACATGTTCGTGAAACGAAGTATACAAAGAAAACACGAGACGTGATCGAGGACCACCGGTAAAATACGAGTTCGTCGATCGCCGACAAGTAGTAAAACGTCGAGTCTCGTAAATAAATCTACGTAAAAGCAATGACGATAACACGAGACACTGGATAACGCGATCGAAATAGTCGATTCGGTGTATTCGACTTTGAAAGACCACGCTACTCGAATTGCCATCGTTAAAGTATTAAGCAAACATCTCCTGTAATTTAGCGAGAAAGACGAGAAGAAGGGGAGAGACGAACGCCGGCGACGCTCACAATCATCCCTCCGCGACTCGGGGAACCATCAATCCGGCTCTAAGCTAAGTCCCATTAAAAATAAACAGATTTCTCGAGGTTTCATCCCCTCGTCATTAATCCACCCTCGACACCTCTCGCCTAATCCGTAAGAACACGTTGCGAGGGACTCTCGTTTGCATCGTTCCGCTTTTCTCCCTCTATTCGACTGATCCACCAACTCTTTTGTACCTCTCTCGTTTTATCGTCGGGCAGGAAGCCCTCTTTTCTCCGAAGTACGAAAGACAGAAAGAGAAAGAGAGAAAGAGAGAATGAGAGGGAAAGAGAGAACAAATAAAAGGAAGCCACCTCGTCACCCTCCAACGATGCGACACGTCGAAATTGGCCCTAAGCCTCCTAGCCAGGGAAACACTTCGGTGGGGTCTGACGTCCCAGGCCGCGTAATGCTTCCACGGGAAGCGGATCCGTATATCCGAACTTGCAGATCCAAATCTAATCGGTCCGCTCTCGTAGTGTCTCGCAGGAGCGAGGCGGGACCACCGGATTCCTCCGTGAGTACGCGAGAAACTCCGGGCCGGCTTTCTATCGAGTCGGAGCTTTAATTTAATTATCTTTGCACGCGAAAGCTTTTAGCGAAAGATCGTAAGCCTCTGTTTCCACGGTCCCGTGACGTTTATTATCGGTTTAATTAGCACACCGGAAGCCGATAAATAGACGGGATTCGATTCGAAAGTCACTCGTGCACAATCCACCTCCCCCTCCCCCTCCCCACCCTCTCCACTCCCCTTTATCGTTTCGCTGAAAGTGCTCCTGTTCCACCTGCGAAACCGTTCCCGGCGAACCTGCGTACACGTTGTGTGCCGCGGTGGGCAAATCCGATTATCCTTGACAGGTTGGTAAAATCAGGCGGGCGAAACAACGCGACGAATGAAAATTTAAAGACCGATGTCGCGTTTTGTAATCCGTTGAATTAACCCGATCGAAATCACGGACAGGGTGTGGTGTCCCGGCGGAGATTTTTCGAGTAAAAATATCTCACCGGTTCCCGACGGTATAGAACCGTTGAAAAAAAAAAAAAGAAGAAATCCCGGACACCGACGCACGCTTACGCTTCGCGTACCGTTGAAATTCCCCTTTAAAAACTTTCGTTCCCTGCCCCGTGGGTATCTTTGGAAAAGTTCTTCGAAAGCCTTGACCGCTCCCACTTTCGCGAAAGATCAATACGAAAAGTCGGGATACGCGAAACAGACCGTGTCCAGGATCCGGAGGAAAAGGTTGCCTCTGATTTAGATCCCCGGGTGTCATCGCGTCTAAACATAGGGACGGGTCAGTGGCGGTCATCTCTAATTTTAGTCTTAGAGAGCGGTTCGTTAGAACGCGATAGAGATTCCGTCCTATACGTATATGTATGTAAACTCTACGGTAACGTTATGAACGAACACGAGAGAGAGAGAGAGAAAGACTGACAGACAGACAGAGACGGAAGGAGGTAACGAGAAAGAGAGAGACAGAGACAGAGACAGAGAGAGAGAGAGTACAGGCCACGACGTCGGCATCCTGTAACGCTAGGTGATAGGACGGGAGCTCTAATTTTAGATAAATCCATCCGGCAGCCAATATCAGTCGGTACGAGAGTGTGTCCTATATGTGTGTGCTCGCGCACACGGCCGACGGCCACCTAATAATGCACGTGGAAGTGCACGTATACACCTGGCCGTGCCAGCGACTCGCTTGCACGTACATACGTCAACGACGACCGTTCTCGCTGTCGCGTGTATGTGTGTGTGTGTGTGTGTGTATGTGTGCGCTGGTCCGTGTATGAGCATCGAATTGCTCGCCAGGAAATCGATGTCCCTCTGGACGGTACCAGGCCGGTACCAAGCGCCGTAGGCCCTGTTCGCGGGCAGCTTCGAAGGCTAAAACAACGCGTACGTGTCCATGTGTACGAGTGGATCGGTGTGTGTGTGTGTGTGATCGCATGTGTTCTCGATCGGTGATGTAAAAAAAAAAAGATGGGATGATGGGTGGAGGAGAATCGAAGGGAAAGCCTCGGGGAAATAGGTCATCGAAAACGATGAACTTCAAAATCGTAGTTCACTATCGATTCGATCGTATTTACTACTTTCTCCGGACGAACGATTGAAGATTTCATTCACTTATTGAGCACGCTCTCTTCAGAAACGGGGATAACGGATTTTATATTGTTTGGAATATTTTCATTTCCAGTCTCGTCACGATAGACTCGTTGGTGAGAAAGATGTCGAAGGTGTGTGAGAAAACAGGTGTACGTATGTATGTATGTATGTACGATGTTCGCCAAGATATCGTTTCGTTCGACCGCTGAAAAACCCGGGAAGAATTATTCGCGACACGATGCGCCCGAACCGCGACAGGAGGAGTCTGCCTGGGTTTTTCCTGGAGACGCGGGTGGGTTCGTTCCGTCGGATCGGAAAATCGGGTAAATTCAATTTTATTCTCCTCGCGCAACGCCGCGTCCCCGAGTAATTCTATTTACCCGATTCCGGGGCTCGGCTCTTCTATACCACTGTCTCTTCCCCGGAGTTATTCTATGCTACTTGACTATCCGAAATAAAACCCCCGCAAACATTCCGATATTTCTTTCAACGAAAACGTTTCCCGTTCGCTACGTGACACCGGGATATATCCACGTTCGTAAGCTACGGGGCGAATACCGTCGGTAAACCGTGGCAAGTTTAACGTACGACGATAAGTTTTAAACTTTATGAAAACATTACGGATCGAGGTAGCTTGACGTAGTCACGGAGAAAGAGAAAGAGAAAGAGAACGATAGAAAGGAAAATGTCGAAGGACGAGGGAAAAAAAGGAAAGAACATCGGAGGGGGGGGAAAAGTGAGCCGGTTTTTTTGAATGAACGTTTCATTTCAGGGCTCTCGCTATACAAGGGAAATGGGAAATGGGAGCTTTCCCGGGACCCAGCGAGACCACTGAAATGCAAATGAATGGCTCGTTCCACCGGTTACACCCTCGTACCCGTTGTTCATGCACGAACGGAACATTTTCGTGCGGCGGACGTGCGTCTCGCTGCTCGTCTCGTGTGCTACTGAGAAAATCTCGGTTTACTACGCAGGCTCGATGCGCAGCCGAGTGAAACATCCATGAAACTGCCCCGACGGCATAGGTATACGTACACGTATGTATGTATACCACCGTTTCTCCCCACCTCTATCGCCCGAAAACGCACAAATTAATGAATATGTGGAACGCCATTTACAACTGCCAATTCCGCAATATTTTCGGGTACGCCGGATTAATACGCACGTTGATCGTATTCGCATTACCGAATTTTATTACTGCGACGTATTATGCGCTCAAAATGAGAGAAATTATATCGTAATTAATACTTTACGGCACGTTACTGCGCGTAGTTCCCTCCATTTTTTTTTATTAAATTTTGTTCTGCTATTTATACGGAAAACAATAAACATGCTCGTTTTATAAACGTAACGATTTCACTCGTAATTTCTCGCATCGTGGTTTTGTAATCCGTTACGTGGCCGTGTTTATTCATTTATCACGGCCGGGCGTTATGTTGTTTTTTTTTGTTTTGTTTTCGTTGTGTAAAGTGGCTCGACATGACGTAAGAAAGAGAAGCGTCGTCGTCGACTGACCTCCGGGGGTGATTGCTGATCGAATTACCGTCGGCCCGACGACCGCCAAAGGATTCCCTGGATTCCGTAAGTCCGGAAATTTAATTCCGAAGCTCACCACAAAGGACCACCGGCCGGCAGGATTAACGAATTCGACGAAAGAGACTACCCACCCACCGATTTCCTCTCTTGGTATTCTTCCTTTTTTCTTCATCTTCTTCTTCGTCGTCGTCTACTTGTTCTTTCCGTCTCGGGGTTGGAACACCGACGATTGGTCGGTTCTTTGGAATTACGGGGAGACAGTCGCGGATATAGACGATCCAACACTTTCAGAATCCATGCTTGTTACGCTACGACGGTTAGAAATATCGTTTGTCATTGTCTTTGTCGACTGACTTGTCATTAGTAAATTTCCATCTACACGTACATACATACATGCTACTATGGATCTTCCAGAGGGCATACATCCCTATCCCACCGTTGTATATGTACCGCTATTAATTGGAATTTAAAGGCGATACGAGGAAGCCATAGAATCCACTTTCCGGCCGATTAACACGTACCCCGGGCTAACGAGCTTTATTAACGTGCCTAATGAAATTCAAAGTTATCGAATATGGCCGGTAGGATACCAGACAGGCGAAACCCATAACTGGACGATACTGGACATAACCACGATACTGTAGCTACGTCTACGGGAGTTAACGGCAATTCGATTCAGAAGGGCTTCACTGGAGATCCATGGTTCGTGGAGACCGAGTTTAGTAGTCTGGCTGTATAGAAAGCCTGGATAAGAGAGAAACAGGGAGAGATACGGAGAGTGAGAGACAGAGAGAAAGAGAGAGAAGTAGAGGGTAGCAGTATGTGGCTGGGTGAACGGCTGAACTACGAACTGGCCCGACCACGAGTTTGCCTCCAACTCCCAGAAATTCCATGGTATTAATTTATCTTCGTACCTTTAGTTTCCCGTATCCCTCCTCTTTCCATCTCTCTTTCTCTTTCTCTCTCCACCCTCTCGTCTCTTCTCGTTCCATCGATCAATGTGTCTAGCGTATGATGCGCGTTCTAAGTACTTCATCCCCCACGGCAACGTTACACGTACTTATAAACGTTCAAGTCCCTCTGTCTCACCTTTAACTAAACTCACACACACACACATACGTATATACTGTGATACATAATACATAGAACGACGGGCAGACTGGAAGGCAGACACCGTGGCATGGAATCCCCCGAACGCATCTCACGGTAGCCGTAGTTTTCACAGTTGCGGGGAGTCCGACTGCATTTCTCTTTATGTTTTCCCTCTTCTCATTCCGCTGCATAAGTTACAGCCTTTCCACCTAGCCCACCGCCACCAGTAAATATTCCTTTGCAACCAATTTCCATTTGCGAGTCCTTCTAGTGCCCCTAGCCCCTCCCTAGCAAATTTTTCCCCGGCACCCGTTACCTCAATTCCGAACTGCTATCTCCACGCCGTGAAGGCTTTCTTCTTTTCTTCCACCCGGAAAACCTCGGCGTACGTTTCACACTCTCGACGGGGTGAAAGTGAGAATTAAAGGGGAGGAGAGGGGGTCAATGGCTTTCACCGAGGGGCCGAAGGAAACAAGTGTTTGCGAGGAATGATATTTCTCGTTGTTTCCTGGTTTTGTTTTTCCTTCCGTTCGGTTTTTTTAGAACGTGATGAAATCGATCGTTAACATCGCGTCATTAAGAGAGAGAGAGTGAGACAAGGAGATTAAAATGATTGTAGCTAGTGCTCTTTAGAAGCGTGTCTCCGCAGGAATAATTTTTTTTAGAAGCCCCAAAAGATTCTTCTAACATTTTGATATCGCACCGTCTGCTCACGTTTGTTTCGGTTTTTCGCGGCGTGAGTTACGGCCGGCCATTCCGCGGAGTAAATATTTCGCTGTAAAACGCCCGGCAGAAGGGGCAATTTCTATTTGCGAATCTCCGCGGCTATCCGTTCTCGCGAACGTGCGCGTTTCCGTTACGAGTGAATTTTTGCCCGCCGGAAAAGATTTACGCGGACGATTTTCTCACGAACGGAACGGACGGCCAGTTAAACCGACGAATTAATTCGATTAATTACGTACACGGTAACCGTATCAGACCTACTTTGGGCGACGATGCAACGGTGGGTTTCGCAAACGGACGTCTTTGGCAGTCAAGACACGAAATGAAAGGGAAATAATTTCACGTTGAAACGGTTACCGGTGTTACGTTCGTTAAACAGAAAAAAAAAACAGATAAACGAACGAACAACCGAGTCGTATACTCGACAAAACCTCTTCTTCGTCAGGGAAACCGTAATCCGCGCCCGAGTTGAAAGCACAGAACCCACGGTCGACGTCGAACGATTAAAAAAGATCATCGTAAAAATTCTATAATCCACCGCGAGCTCGCGAATAACGACGACGGCGAATTGGCTGATTGTGTTCTTCAAACAAATTGAGTCGAGCCCTGTTCCACGCTCGAACGTCAACGCTCGAGTATTCCCGTATCACGGAGACGAAACAAACGAAACGTCAAGTCAAAAGAGTGAAAAGGAGGATCACTGAAAGCTTGCACGGCGTCTTTGAAATAAAAAAAAAAAAAAGGAAGAAAGAAAAAAACGCTCGAGTAGAATCTCTCGAGCGAGAATACAAGTATTTGTCGTTAGAGAGTTCATCCGTGGATACGTCTATACTTCGCGATAATTTTTCCCTCTCGCAATTTATGTTCTACCGGTAAATACTTTAATCCTTTCTTCGCGTGCAAAATGGGGTAGTGGATTTGTACACGTCACCTTTCGACGGGGGTGGGGGGGGTGGGGGGTGGAACGGGGAGAAAAATTTCCATGCAAATGTACCCTTTTGCTACGCAGTGGAATGGTAAATGAATACTGGATGGAAAAACCTGTAGGGCAACCGTCTTCCGTCTCCTCTCTCCTCTCTCTCTCTCTCCCCTCCACTTTTTCATACCTATATACCGTTCATGGGTATGAGGTGAAATTTCGTAGCGATGTGACGCGTTTGAATTATACGCGCCTCTCTCCTATATACACATACATTTCTCCACGTTTTTTTTTCTTCCCACGCTCACCCACCCATTTACGTTTCATATTTTATAAACGTGTATCCATATACGCCCGACGCGGAACAGCGACGGAACGCTTCGCTGTTTCGGGCGAGAATTGAAATTTTCGGCGGCTTGCAAATCTTTGTGAATTACAATCCGTGTGAATATACATATTATACATAGATAGGTTCTTTCGTGGATGGCAGGGATCTATAGCGATATAGATCCTCGAGGCAAAGCATAAAATCAATCGAACACGAAATAATTGCTTCGATAAAAACGAAATAAAAATAATGCCCCCCTTCCATTCAACGGAAGACGATTCATCCGGGAGAAAAGCCTCGTTCGTCGGAATCACACGGAAGTCATCCGGCATCAAAGAGAAGAAATCCCCCTTTTTTTCCCCACTTACAACACTTTTTTTCCTCGTTTGATATCGCGGAACGGATAATCCCCCGTCTGAGTCCCGACGATTCCAAACACGTTCGGAGATCAGTATCGACGATATCATCGCGGATTAAGAGGCAGAGGGTGTGGGGGGTGGAATGGCAGCGCGGAACCATCGCCAGAAATAGTATAACGCAGCAAAAGAAAAAAAAACCGACAACAAAAAAAGGAAGAACAGAAAATAAAGTAAAAACTAAAGTAAGGCCAGAAAAAAAAATGTGAAAACCTTAGTAGAACAGGCAGAACGGGCAAGTAGGAAACGTAGTCCGAGAGTTTCGGGTGTTCGTTCTTGAAAACCGTGTAGAAAATAGGAAGGCAGGCAAGCAGGAAGGAAGGAAGGAAGGAAAAGTAGACGAGAAAGAGCAGTAAAGTTGGCTCGGGCACGTTTTGTGCGAGAAACGCGAGTTTTATCTGTCAGGAGGACCTGCCCACCTTCTTTCTTAATTACCGAGCCAGCTCGTACATTCGTTTCGCAGCTCGGGGGCTGGTCGAAACACTTCTCTACCCCTCCGCGTAGACTTTTCAACCCCCTCCATCCCCCTGTACCCGACACCTTTCTCTTCTTTTACCGTATGCCGGCCATGCCCACGGTCCGGCTACCACTTGGGAAACGTTGATAGCGCGAAACCGTCGGATGAAGAAGTGGCGAAAGGCGTTCCGCAACTGTTTCCACGGTGAAACCAACCGTTTTCGAGTGGCCCGTTCCGCGTAAAATCGTACGTTTTATTCGGGGAAAAGGACCACGCCTCCGTTTCTACGCGAGACACGATACCCGCGGGATCGACGATTCGCACCACCACCACCACCACCGTTCTCGTGGGAACGATCGTTTTTCCACGGATTTGTCGCCGGCATGCGAACGTTCTTACCAGCGGTTCGCCACATTTCGATTAATCTTATCGCGAACAGAAGCGAGCGGCGCGTCCGGGACGATAAAAGTGATATCGGGACACGTTCGCCTCGAATCGTTTTCACACCGCAAACGCGACACAAAGATCACTCTTGGCTGTTTACACCCTTATAGCAAAGTCGTCGACGTAGATCCTGGAACGAGCGTGAAACGGCGTGGGGGAGGAGAGGGGGTTTCCCTGTGCGAAGAGTCGTAAAGCACCGAATGGGCTATTCACCTCTCGAAACATGCTGCCGGAAAATTATCGCGACGTTATTAACGTGCCGTAAGTGTCACTCGTCAAAGACGAGGGACGGAAGTTACACGGTTCCTACGACGACTTCGCGGTAAATCTTATATGGAAATCTAACGTCGAATCGCCAAGTTTTTGGAAGAAACATACTTGTGGACTTTGCCGAGCTACCGAAATCGAAATGTTCCGTCGTCGTCGTCGTCTCCGCGTTTTAAACGTCTGCCGCGGTAATTACAGATTCAACTTCTACCAGTCACCGGCGAAAATACCTGAAAGGATTAATTCCCATGGCGGTGGCGGCTATTCAATGGGTAAACTTCGTCATAGTCCCGCTTTATTTGCACATTCCTATCATTCGGGGGGAGGGGGGGTGGAGTTAATACAGCGACGACTACGACGGGAACGTGAGGCGTACATAGAATCGCGGGTCTTTGATGGAATTTCCACTTCTTCGCCGGTGGAAAGACGCGTCTCGTCTCCTCTTCTTCTTCTTCATCCCTCCACCCCCTCCCCCACCCCTCCACCTCCTCTCGTAACGGAACGAGTGTCTCGAGCGTGTCGTCGGAACGGTTTCATTGTTGTCTGCTCCGTGTTTCCGGGTACGGGGGGGGGGGGGGGGGGCGCGAGGGGCACGTAGGAAATTACGTTGCACGTCAGAACGCGGTTTCGTGTTGCAGAAGACGGCGGCTGGTTTCACCGACGATCGACGTTCCGTGTACGGTGACACCGTGCGACGTAGGGGGAGGGAGGAAGGGGTGAAGTGAAACGACGCGTCTGGTTAGGTCGCGTCGAACTCCCGTTCGAGATTTCACGGAATAAGCAACGACGATTGTCGTTCGAGGGTTGAAGTGCGTGAGAGACGAGTCTGCTTCTCGCACCCGCGGTTTCAATGAAAACCACCACCCCCTGCCCCCATCCCCCTATCCCCCTATCCCCCCACGTCGTCTGATATTGGAAACCGCGGTCGTATCGCGGGTAAACCCGGTCTCCGTTGAGTTTTCGCGATAAGTAAAACGTCTCGTTAGAAGTTGAAATACAAAAGGTATTGGAATCGACTACTACCACCACTACCACTACTACTACATACTTCTCTCCGTGCTGGCGGCATAAGTAGACGTGAAAGTCGAGTGATACTCGATGTACGGGTGTACATACCACGTCACGGGGGACGAAGAGTCCGGAGAGGGGGTGAATACTGCGATCCTTAAACAACCCTCGTAAAGCTCGGATGACCTGGTATCCCGTACCGGTCATAAAGCTTCAGACGTTCGCGGAAAGATGAACAGAAGGACGACGAGGCGGAAGGATTTGCACCGCGTTGGTCTATCGGTTACTCGTAGGTATTCCGACGGGATAAATGGCAAACGGAAGCGCCACTTACGTCGCACTTGCTACACGAAAACCCCCACGGGAAGACGGAAGCGTCTGTGAACGCGAGCACACTCGAAATCACGCGACAATCGGGACGAACGGTACATATATGTATGTACACATATATAATATCAAGAGTTAAGGTCTTGACTCGGGCCAAGTACAAGAGTTCCCGACTGGTAGACCTGAACTACTCTTTTCCGGAAGAATTAGATCGAGGTTTTCGGGGTATTCAAACGGCATTAAATCCGCATATTTCCCCCAAACTATGGTGATATTCTTGTAGGGGACGTCCACCCGAGTAATTTAAGCCTAACTACGAGAAGATCCATCAAGCCAATCGCGAGATATTTTGATCTAAAAAGTCGAGGTTTTTGTAAGAAACGTCGTCTTCTTCCTCTCCTCCTTCTCCATCTCCATGTTCAGCCTGTCACGCAGCCCGGTGTCAAACCCTAACATATGTTTCATACTATGCGAGATAATTTTTCTGCCTATAACGTAGATTTTATATATGTAGTATATGAAATTTCCTCTCACACACATCCAGATTGTTAACATATTAAATTAGAAATGTTTGTTACGTTACGTTTTTGACATCAAGCTTCGTAAAATTAAGGGTCAGAATGCGTATTCGAAACATATTCGATCATTTTTATATCTTGAAAATTGAGCGAATGGCGAGCGATGTATGAAAATCGCGAAAAATCGTCAAATTATGACAGTTTTTTGGTCGGCATTCGCTCAATTTTTGAGATAGCGATCTGAAACTGGTACCATTGTTTTAGTTAGGAAATTCTACGCCAGAACAATGTATAATAGTTGTACTTTTCGAAAATTTAATTTTTCGCAAAAATCTGAAGGGGGTAGGTCAGGATTTTTTGCGATTTTCGTAAATCGCCTGCCATTTCCACAATTTTTGAGCTATTAAAATTATCCTGGGCGTTTTGGACGCGGAATCCGAAGCCGAATAAGATGCAGAAAGAATCAGATCGATATCTAAAAAATTGTAGAAATGGCAGGCGATTTACGAAAATCGCAAAAAATCCTGACCTACCCCCTTCAGATTTTTGCAAAAAATTAAATTTTCGAAAAGTACAACTATTATACGTTGTTCTACCGTAGAATTTCCTAACTAAAACAATGGTACAAGTCTCAGGTCGCTATCTTTAAAATTGAGGGAATGCCGACCAAAAAACTGGTTGAATTTGACGATATTTCGCGATTTTCGTAATTCGGCCGCCATTTCCGTAATTTTTGAGCTATTAGAATGATCCAGGGCTCCTTGGACGCGAAATCCGAAGCCGAGTAAGATGCAAAAAGAATCAGATCGATATCTCGAAAATTGTGGAAATGACGAGCGAAAAACGAAAATGGTGAAAAATCCCTGACCTATCCCATTGTGCAGGTCAGGGATTCACCCACATTTTCGTTTTTCCCTCGCCATTTCCATAATTTTTTAGCTATTTTAGTGATCGAGGTCATTTTGGATGTGTAATTCAAAGCCGAATAAGACAGTGAAAGAATCAGATCGATGTCTAAAAAATTGTGGAAATGCCGAGGGAATTACGAAAATCACGAAAAATCGTCAAATTCAACCAGTTTTTTAGTCGGCATTCGCTCAATTTTTGTGATAGCGATCTGAAACTGGTACCATTGTTTTAGTTGGGAAATTCTACGCCAGATCTATGTATAATAGTTGTACTTTTCGAAATTTTGATTTTTCGCAAAAATCTGAAGGGGGTAGGTCAGGATTTTTTGCGATTTTCGTAAATCGCTTGCCATTTCCACAATTTTTGAGATATTAAAATGATTCTTTCACTGGCTTATTCGGCTTCGCATTCCGCGTTCAAAACGGCCCGGATCATTTTAATATCTCAAAAATTGTGGAAATGGCAAGCGATTTACGAAAATCGCAAAAAATCCTGACCTACCCCCTTCAGATTTTTGCGAAAAATCAAATTTTCGAAAAGTACAACTATTATATGTTGATCTGCCGTAGAATTTCCCAACTAAAACAATGGTACAAGTTTCAGACGGCTATCTCAACAATTGAGCGAATGCCGTTCAAAAAACCGCCTGAATTTGAGGATTTTTCACGATTATCGTAATTTGCTCGCCATTTCCACAATGATTGAGATATTAAAACGATCCGGGACGTGTTGGACGCGGAATTCGAAGCCCAATAAGACAGTGAAAGATTCAGGTCGATATCTAAAAATTTGCGGAAATGACGAAAGAATCCACAAAAAGCATCGAAAATGCAAAGCTATGGGCCAAGTACAAGAGAATGTTACATTGGAATAGGTTGCTCATTAACATAAACTGCATTTTACACAGGATTTGAAATCAATCAAATGTGAGCAAGTTTGATTGATTTCAAATCCTGTGTAAAATGCAGTTTATGTTAATGAGCAACCAATTCCAATGTATCATTCTCTTGTACTTGGCCCATAGTTTTGCATTTTCGATGCTTTTTGTGGTACATATACCAAGGACACCGGTAACATCTGCAACGTAAGTGTCAGTAAATCGACACACGTCGAGCACAAAGTACGGACGGAAACAGACCCGTGCAAGGGTAAAAGTGTGTCAAATGAAAAAAAAGGAAAAGTACACGATGTTCGGGGAACGTAACCGAAGGTCACGTTGTTCGAGAGTCCCTATAGGAATTCCCAGCGTTATCCAGACCTCGTTGGGAAGACGGGTGATCGTCCTCGAGTTCGTTAGTTTGCTCACGGAGGAATAATCAGGGCCCGCGGTGTCTCAATTACGTCACCCAATATTGTTCAAGGATTGTTTCGTCCCTTCCAACACGGGAAACGTATCGATCGAAGAACCACCCTGGATCCCATGACTAGCGAGTGCTTATTTCGTATATGAATGGGGAGATCGAGCGAGTTTAGCGGGAAATCGATCCGGCGGGAATCGTGGTTGTTTACACTCGACACGCCGTTTAGAGTTCGCGCGAGGAAACGGACGACGACGAGTCGCATGGAAACTCGCGTGATCCATCTGTATCGTCGCGAAGCAACGAGAGGGAATGGCGAAGTTACGGACCGGGAAAGAAGGAATAGAGTCATCGCGGGAAAAAGTTTCTCCGCGTGAAATCTTTGGAATTTCGATGGAAACGAAACTCCGGGCCAGCATTTGGAAGTCAAATTTTATCGCGATCCACCGCCTACTTTCGCGAGGTTTCGGGTGTAAAAGGGTAAAAGGAAATAAAGTTCGAAACCTACCTCTTCCCTGCTCCCCCACCCCCACCCCCTCCCCCTCACCCCTGGTGAAAGCCGTACGATAAAGCACCGCCCAGACGTGGGGTACATTGCTGAAAGGGGAACTCAATTTTAGGACCGCGTCACTTACGAGCACCGAACGACGCGTAACCTGTCGTCGCTGTGAGGCAGAATCGATCGTGGGAAATCAATTTAAAAATCTTCCGGATAACAAAAAAAAATGAAGGAGAAAGATAACGGGGGCTTATATCGAAAAATGCAATAACACCGGTGACGTGTCTTTTTTCGCAATTTTGTTCGTCTCGCGCTCGGAGACAGATTGAATTTTCCACGATACATATATATACATTCATGTATGTATAGGTATATATGTATATATAAATAATAACCATGGCGTGGTTCAAGTTCACTGCGAAATTATCGAGCGAGTCTCGCCAATCGCTTACGATGAAATATATCGGTGCCATTTGAAACGTAATAATTCACGGTAACCGCGGGGCGAGTCGTTACCATAATCGTAACAGAGCCGAAAATTTAGAACCCTGGTTGATATTAGGACATCAACGGGGCCCCGGTTGTTATCAGTATATCTTGTTGATACGAGATATGAAATTTACAAGTACAATGACCGCGCTCTATTCGACCGATGTTGCGTTTCATTCGCGCACGCGGAACACCGATCACTTTTACGATCGTCAATGCACCCGGTAACAGATACGAAACACAAACCAAAAAGAACAAAAATGGGGAACAAAGTATCCACGGTGAGAACGCGAGTCGCTGTAATCCGGTCGATTTTAAATCACAAAGTTAAGCCCGCCGGTAGCCGGTAGTATACACGAGTAGCGACGGTTCACCGAAAAGAAATTATTTCCGGCACAGAGTCATTTGGTCGGCAGCGCCGCATGATGTTGCGCGGCATTAATAATTCAAACGGCGGGGAAGGGTGCAAAAAAAAGGAAAAATAAAAAAAAATATCGTTCCGTGAGGAGAGTTTGCCGGCCGCGCGAATTCAGAATGCCGTCCGACGTCGCCGGGAATTATTAATAACGCTAACACGATCAATCTCCGACACACGTTTATCCTGGCCACTCACGCGATCTTCGGCATCCCCGCGACTCCTGCTGATGTGTTTCCAATGAAAGCCAACGTGGGCCGACTGTACGTGCCTGACCATATGCCTGACTCGATGCCTGAATTTATTCATCGGCGTGCGCTTCGATCGATACGTCACGCTCCGACGAACCCGCGGCACATCGAATCAAATATATTTAATTATTCCACGGGTTGTTTTTTAAGCACATTTGCCCGCCATTTGATTTTTCGTCTCTGATACCTGTGACCGAAAATACACACACAGAGAGAGAGATAGAAGCTTGGGGAAAAAACGCTGCTGATTCCGTTGCGCTGTGTTACGGGATACAAGTCCGAACGGAAAACGTGAAAAAGAACTTTATAATCCGATGATATTATTTAATTTAAACAAATAGTAAATTTCTAGAAAAAACGTTCGAGCATTTAGAAAAATAATTTATTTTCTTCTCGCCGCTAGGACGGACAAGCAACTCCGATGTCTCTGGTTTGTTTTGACTTTCTTTAACCGACTTGCTGAAAGTTTTCGCGACAGCAAAAAAATACGCTGCTCCGCTATTCTTCTTTTTCTTAATACTCCTCTCATTGTTGAGGTCTGCGTCGACGAACGACGTTATTGTTCTTTCGTTTCCTCAAGCACCCCTTTTTTTTTCTCTGTCATTTATATTTTATTGCTTTGCATTATATCGTTAACCGCGACTTTTCTCTATTTTTCTCCTTCCCCCTCTCTCCCTCCTCGCTTTTCGCGACTGCGTCTGACGTTTCTCCTCTCTTAACCCAATTGAATTTTGCGCGAGCAACCGGCCATTAACTTATACAATACACACTTTCTTCGCATTACAAATACCACCGCTTACCCGGCGGCCGCAAAACGGACAGCTTTAAACGTGAATATAACTTTCAGCGTTGCCAACAATCAACGCGTTTCAGGTCCCCGGATCCGCGCCGCAATTGTCCCCGTCTGCAATTCCGGTGTCGCGACGATTACCGAATTTTCTGCTAATGCGTCTGTAATGTGCGTAAACGCGCGCGCTACGCTGCCAGGTGGAATTATTAATAGCACTAACGCGATCAATATCGCGTGCGGTTATCCGGCCCACCCACGCGATCTTCGATACGTTCGCATCCTGCGCCAAACTGGCTGATGCGTTTCCGATACGAGCGAAAGGTGACGCACGTGCGTATGCCAACGTGGAAATAAGTCACGGCGAGCAATACGTGGAGGTGCATACGTAAGTACACGTCGCGGAAGGGGAAAATGAATTTCAAAGCTGGATTTGGCAATGGTTGTTCCGAAATCTGTTTAAGTACTATCTACACGTTATACAAAACTTTCTGTGCTCGCGACGCGCAGTCACGTTAATCCGTAAATACACGTTACAACCACGGTTACAACGCGTACATAGAACGTGATTAACAAGTTCGCGGGACGCGTAAACCACGTTAACATTCCGTTCATTAAATTCGATTACGACGAACGTTGGAGATCCGACGAAGTTATAATACCGACGATGTAATTGGAGGATCAGAGGGGGTAGAGGGAAGGGGGAGAGAGAGAGAAATAATGATCTCAGTTCTCCAACGATGGTGGAAAAGTTTTGATAACACAAAACAAGAACGAGTGAGAAAAAAATGTAGAAATGAAAAATACGCCACGTTTACGAGTATGTATGTATGTATGTACGAGATTCAGTTAAGTCCCGCGATAACCGCGCACGCGAGTAGATTTGCAGGTGTATACCTTGGCCGTATCTTTCGAAACCACCGGTCCCCTTCGCCGTGGGTTTAATCCGGTATCGAATTAACGTCAGCACGCGGTGGTGGCCACCCACCCACTCGTCTATGTGTACGTGTATATGTATACATATATCGTTTGCGAGCTGGCTCGGGAACGCGTGCGTGCACGTATGCGATAGCTGTGGTAGCTCGCAAGATGGTGCGAAAAGACTGGACCACCTTTATCGTCAGGTAGCATCTCGGTATCCCCCCGGTTATCGGAACGAGAACCGAACCAACACCACCGTGAGAGTCACGCACCTATACGTACGACGCTGACCCCGTTAAGAAACGTTTATTAATTGATAAGCCCGAGCAGCTTTCCGCACGGTAGCCAGATAAGCTGATAAAAGCAACCGCAGCCCAACATATTCGGCCGGGAAGTTGTTAACGTATCGAATTTTCCAAAGTTATATTAAAAATACACGGTCGGAAAGTTCCGTAAGCGTGATAAATACACACAGTGGCGTAACATCGGTTAACAGGGTGAACAGGGTGGAGGGGGGGGTGAAGGGGGAGGAGAGCACAGAGAAATTTCGTTGGAACTTCAAGTTTGATCTAGAGTCACGGGTTTAATCCAACATCGACACTCAGCTTGACTCCGGATATTTACTTTCTCGAGTTACAATTTCCCGATGGATTATAAAGCCGTCGGATCCAATCTCCCTGTATCCACAGTGGACACGTGTAAATTACAAAGTGGACAGCCGTGTCCGGTAGTGTCCTTAATTATTCCTGAAACGGAGATAACCGAAGTCACCCCGGAGCCAAGTGCCGAATGGAACACGTCCGCACGGTAGGTAAACCGTAAAAGGTACTTTGACAGGCTATAGGTCCGAGTTCTCCGGTACGTCGGTCGATTCAAAACAAAATGGTCAAAGTGGAAACGGAGTTAAGTGGTCCTAGGTCCATCCAGGACGTCGAATTATTTCGTTAAAGGACACCCAAATATTTCTACTCCTTTTATCTCTGGTTGTTTTCCCTTCCGAATATCGTTACGTTTTACCGCGACGTCCGCAAGCGAGACAGGTACTTTCGAAATACTACCCTACGGTTGGCTATACAAGAGTGTACAACGCGTACACGTATAGCAACCTAGGGTAAGAAAAATATAGAGCCTGTTCTCCACCGGGTCGTATTATTTTAAGAAGAAAACTACTCCGACAATAGCAGTTCCTACAACTTTTCCGCTTTTCCTTCGACCCGTTGCTTCGGTCTCACGTCGTTGTCCCTCTGTAATTAGATAACTTCTTGTTTCCGTTGTATATGTATACATATACGTGCGAGAAGATATGAAAATAAAGGGGGAAAAAAGTCTGGTTCCAATCGCCCGAGAATATAAGAACTCGCAACGGGACCCGCGCGGACGAGTTTGTCCATTTTTTTCCGGTTCGTCGCGTATATTCTCGTCGACGGGCTCGGAAATCGCGCATGACCGAGAATTTCATATCATTATCAATGCATGATTTTAATTAATTTACACGTCACGTGTTCGTGACCATGCAACACTCTGCTGGCAAACGATTGCAGTGTCGCCGGTGATATTTGGGGGGTTTCGGTGCCCGTTGCCGTCGCGTTACGAGTCGCGTTTATTTATTCGCTCGTTTCATCCGCAGGTGAGATCTCACGGTCGCAGGTGGTAGGCGTGACGGGTCCCATAGGCTGTTCGTCCCCGGAACAATTACCGGGGCGTCCATGAAAACGTAATAATTGCACGCGTCGTTGCGATTATTGCGGCCGGTACGTTCGGTCGTTGTAAATAACGAAAGAGATTCGTACCACGTGGCCAACACGCCCCACCCAGCCACCCACCCTCGTCTCCCCATGGATTTCTATGGTGTAACCCTCGTTACTGCGATATTACTAATTTATCACGAAGCTTCCGGGCTAACCGTCACTCCTGACGCGTCGTTGCCGATGCAGCTGGTTGTCACGCGGCATTTCCACGTACATACGTACATACATACATACATGTACATATGTGAGTACACGGACGCGTGTTAGCCCTCTCACACGGTCGTGGCAGCGATTGAAATTAAAGCGGAGCTTTAAAAACGACGGAAAAAAAAATAGGGTCGTGCGGATGGGTATTAAGCGATCGAGTTATGTAACTCCGGAGCGTTTGCTGGGTCGAGTTTGCCGCGATACATACTTCGGCTCGAGCCGGCTGCAGCAGCGGAGTCAGCGAAAAAAATTCAATTTTTAATTAATCCCGATACTGCCACTTCTGTCGGCTATTCCGTTGTTTCACCACGGAAACCGGAGGGCCTCTGTGACCCGGCTTCTCGTCGACGACATCGCTGCTCGCGGATTTTTCCGCGCAATTTTTTTTTTGTCGTCGGATTAGTACGGACAGGTGGCCGACAAGATCGCGAATTTGCTATCCTGGGGTTATTGAAAAAAACAAATTAACGAATAATCCCGGACAGAGAACGTTCGTCTTAACCGAGAACGCGTCGATGTCGAGAACGTTCGAGTAACACCGTCAATTTTTCATCGCGATAAAACGTAGTCGAGTCTTTTTCCACGTGAAATCTGAAGAACGCGATCGCGCTGCGTAGCATGCAAACGGTTAATCCGTCGCATTGCGACGCGATGATAAAAGACGAATCAAATCGTCGCGATGGGACTTTGATTAGAGAGCGAATCCCGTGTAATTTACCGTCCGTCTGTGGAATAGAGCCGGTTGTACGATTTCAAACTGTCTACCTGCCGCGATCTCGCAAACGCCAGCTTTCCGCGAAATCTCGTTGCCGTTCTGATAGAGCAAAAGGCGGCGGTTCGTTTGTGGGATTACCTGCGTGGGTGGCGGTCGGTGGGTGGGTGTATGTATGTGTGACTCGTGACACAAGGACGAACAATTAGAGGACCGAGGGAGAGCCGTGTCTTCTAATCAACGGACAAAATTGAAAAGAGTCATCGGTTCGAGACCGAACGTCTGAAAAAAAAAACGTCCTCGAAAATGATCATCCAGTCGACTTGTCGTCGATAACGACGGTAACCGCGGGATCGTCGCGTGAGGCGGACGTGTTTGGACGAGACGTAATTAATAAGGCTTTAACGCGTCGTCAGCTGCACCTGCAATTTTTCATTCCCCTTCCTCTCCCCTACTTTCTCCCTCTCACTCTCTTTTTCTCTCAGCAGCCGTACCACCGTAGCAGACCGAAATGATGGAAGAGGCGCCAATGTTCTTGCTGTCGAATAAGGAGAGACACGGCCGGCTAGGGAACCGCAGCGTTTCAAGAAGAGGGAAAAGAGAATACGAAGACCCGCGAGATAATTCATTAGCCGCACGCGGGCATTGTTGTGATTCATTATCGGTGCTCGCCCCCCGGGGGTAGTCTTAGCGTGTCCCGGTAATTTATGGAAAGCGAACGAGAATCGTATGATTAACGACAATGCAGACACGGGAAGAACTGAATTCACCGTGGACAAAGAAACCAGGAAAAAACAAACTTTATTTTAAAAAATACAACGTCCTATCGCGAACAAGTACTATCTTCTTTTTCATTGATGAAACTCCTCGTAGCTTCCGGCCAACGGTAACAAGTTATCAATCCATCTATCTAACCATTATCGTTCGCCGTCCAAACCAGTCTTCCAATATCCACCACTTTTTTATGAATCCAACATCTTTCCCTTACATCCCCCCACTCTCTCTCCCTCTTTCTCCCTCACTCTTTCTCCCCCCCCCCCATTTCGTGCTTGCCAGAAATGGGTTAATTTCAACGACCCTCAACATCGGAGTCCCCGGTATGTCGCGGACTTGTTCGCCCCGTTGGACGTCGCTTTGTTCCGTACCGCAGATCCATCCGAGGGTGGACAGTTTTCCCAGACATTAACCGATCACGTCGCGTTCGATTGCGTGCCGAAAGATCGTCGGGAAGAAAATGTCGAGCCTAAGGGTCGGACAGGATCCCTTAACGCCAGCATCCCTTGGCTACACGCTCCATCGCGTCGTTCCGACGGTCGATACCGATGCCCGTCAGTGCCTTCCTCCCTTTCACCCTTCTCTCTTCTCTTCGTACATCCCCTACTTCCACCCCCTCACTCCTCCTCCTCCTCCTCCCTCTCCCCCCTGGCAGCGAGACTCTGCGTGTTACGTCAATGGCAGACCGACCTCAAACCTTCCACCTTACCCCGTCGATGTTCTTCCAACCACCCTCTCTACCCCACCCCACCTCCCCCGCAGCCCGTGACGTCACGGTGCCCTACTCTTCGCTCGGTTAAATTCATATCGCCGTGCCGGCACATAATAACACATCGATTATCAATGATCGACGTCATCGACGACTATTCTCACCCCGGTGCTCTTTCACGTCCGTCGTTTCGCTCCTTTTGTCGCCCGGTGGATTTTCTTCGTTTTCTATTATTGTGTACGGGAGCCCGGTATATATCATACTTGATACAGACTTCCCATTGTGCCGTTTCAATTCGAATCTATCAACGGGAATACGTGGAATATAACGAATCGCGGTGCACTGAGCGTCGCTAATAACCGTTGGTAACGAATAACCATCACACCCACTCTCCACCCTCCCTCTCCCCCTCTCCCCTTTTCCACCCACTCCACGCCATAAGGGCGGGCATTAACATTCCATTTCGAAAGTTTCGTATAAGTAAGAAAGCCGGTGTGCGCGAAGTAAAGTCGAAGCGAAGATAACGAGAACGTTTAACATGCAAATACCCGCGGCAAAATGTCCGCAAAACATGCCTGGGGTGGGTGGCGTGGGTGGCGAGGGTGGGGGTTGGGGGAGGTCAAACAATTACGTGGCCGGCCGGGTGCGCCGGAGAGAGGAGATCGCGAACCCAGAGAGCGTCGGGCGTGCAAAAAGCGGAATGCAACGATGTAGGTCGGTTTGACGGTGCTTCTTGCTTTCCGCTCGACGAGCAATCTCGTGCCACGCGCTCCGTTGCTCGCTCTTGCGAATACTTGCGGCAACGGAGGAACAGCATCCGGCAAGAAAGACGTTGTTTGCCGTCGTCGGATGCGGTCGCGGACGGTTCGCAGTTTTTTTTTCTCCCTCCCCCCTCCCCACATCCTCCTTCACCCACCTGGCTAGCGGACAACAATTTCGAGTAAGACATTATCATGGTAAAGGATGACTCTTCGTGGTTACAGGATGTTACGACTGTCAAGGATCTATCGAATTATTAAACGATGAGATCTGGTTAAGTTGAGTTAGGTCTGCTTAGATCTAGGTGGGATTCGACGAATTATCAAAACGACAGGGGATATTTGGTCGTCGACGGTGAAATTTCGACGGAACGCGATACCAAGCAGATTTTTCGTTAACGTCCCTCATCTTGAGAGGTCCGAGCCAGACAGCCGGAGGTCACCTACACGAATACATATCGGGTGGATGGTCCTCCGGTACACGCCGAACTCGCCGAACCGGAACAAAGCGCGATCCCGATGAGCTGACTTGGCAATTCTCCGCTCGGGTCTAGCCGAAACTAGCCCCGGTAATATTACCGTGCATCGGGTGCACCGGCTTTACAGCCGCGATGGCCACTTGACCCGCTCCGCCTGGATGGGTCAGGCACCGTTATTGATTCCAAAAAAAAAAGGGAGGAAAAAAAGGAGGAAGAGATGCGGAGAAGCCGGAACAGTGGAAACCAAGAAAGGGGAAAGAGTTTTGAAGTAGGAAAAACAAAGGGCGATGAAGAAGAGTTAAGTAAAGGGCAGAGGGAAATCAAGATAGACTTGTTATTGTTTTAAGGGCTCGGAAGAATAGCGACGGAAGTACGAAGAAAAATAGACAGGGAAATTGTGCAAAGATAGATCCGGTAAGAAAATAGAAAAAAAAAGAGAGAGAAAGGGGGGAAAAAAGGAAATTTGTTCGAGGTATGGCTCTCGCATTGGGGTTACCTTCTACCACGATATCCCAAGCAGAATAGTATTCTTCGAGTAAACATTAATAATACATCGTGTCTCGATTAAATCGATCGTATAAATCTAATGCGATTTACTCTTTACAGTAAGTTTCTTACGCTTTGAAGAAAATTGTTTCATTCGCTTCTCTCGTGACACATTCAATTTATCTCGTTTGGTACTTTTATTTCCGATAAGTATATAGACCGTACTTTCCTTTGGACGACTCGAGGCCGAACGGATCAAAGGTTCCCTCAAGCCTGAACAGGAACCGGAGAAACCAAGCGGAGAGGTTTGTTCAAACACACTGTGTCCGCGTAATCGACGTTCCAAAGATTTTCAACGTCTATTTCCCTGTACCATGATTTCACCCCAGAAAAAAAAAGAACACGAAATAAACGAAAAACAAAAACATAAAATCACGAGGTAAAATCTCGATCGTTCCACTCCACCTTGGGTGGGGAGGAGGGAGAGGACGAAGGAAAAAAAGGAAAGCATGTTACCACGCTCGTAGGAATTCCACTCGGAAAGAAGCATCGCGTAACAAGCGGGTAAACGATAAATCCTCTCGGCGGAGAAGAGCGAGCGAGCGAGCGAGCGAGTGAGCGAAGAAGACAGCGCGTGAAAATGACGGAGAATAAAAGTTGGAAAAGATTGCATCAGTGATGCTTTGGCAACAAAGGATGCTGCGGAGGACGATAAATGGTAAGCTAACAAAATGGAGGAGAAGGGTAGGTTGGTGGGAAAACTGGGGGGAGGATGAGGAAGAGGAGAGGAGGGGGAGGGGGAGGAGGTGGAAGAGAGGTTAAGCAACTTGACCCGATTCGTAGGATGTTTCACCTCGATGAAATCGTCCCCACCCTGGCGGTCCGCACCCTCTTGACGTCACAGATGCACTCGGTGACGTCACGCCGCAACGTCACTGCACCGGCGGTTGGCCCAGGTCAGGGGTCGTTGCCAGGAACGTACCTTGCCGGGGCATCGATGACGCGCAACTCGCCGATCGTTGCACGCGCAACGTATTAATCGCGTGCAATTAATTAACGGTTCGGGGCATCGATACGCTGATTATAATTCGCGATATTTTCCCCCGGTAACGGGGATCGTTTACCGAACGATATTTATAAAATTACACGTGTTCGTTTTCCCTCTGTCTATCCGTATAGAAAATAAATGAATGAAAAAAGAAATCGTATGCGAAATATAAACGGGGATCGATTTAAATCACCGAACGGGCGTATCGACCCTGGTTACCCTGTATTTACGTTAAACGATTCGTCACTAAGAAACGTATACCCCGGTCGAGAAGAGAAGAGGAGAAACTTTTTCCGCGAATTATCTCGCACGATCATCTGCATGCAGCTGGCATAATACGCGTCCGTATACCTCGTCCCACGCGAACTTTCCTTAACGAGTTTACACGCTCTTCGCAATCAATAGAGCCAACATTTGCGCTACCACTATACAGGCATTTACATCCGGCACTGTTCCGAAACCCACCACCACCATCGTCGTTCTCGCCACACACGTACTTCCATACATAGACACACACAGGTGCACGCACAACACGGTTATTTTCTCCCGCACTCTTCCGTGGTTGAATTCGGAATAATCCGAGCTAAACGACACCCTTTTGCCATCCCCTCTCCACCCTTTTTCACTTCTGAATATCACACCCCGACGATTCACCTCGGCTTTCTTCTTCCCTTTCTCTCTCTCTCACCCTTCTCTTCCGTTTCTCTCTGCCGACGATTTTAGGGTGAGGTTGCCTCACGTTTCGGACGGAAACATGGGGTGGGTGGGTGAATAGTAGGGGGGTGCTAGATAGCACCCACCACTTTATGAGTGGCCTCGTTATCGAAATGCGATAATTTGTTTAGCCGACCGCGAAATCGCTCTTCCCGTGTACCCTCCTATCCTCGTTTCACCCACGTCCGTCCCCCCTCCCATCCTCCGTTGCGTCCCGACGACCCGACGGCACCGGCGTTATCGTGCGCCTGACAGGACTGACACTTTGGCATCATTACGATGTAAATGAACGCGGAGTGTCAATACTGGCCGGGCTCGGTCGACCTGTTCATTATTTTCCGTGGTCAGGCATCGTCCACCTCCCCCTCCGTCTACCTTCGTCCCTGCACCGCATGTCGGGCAGAAATATTATCGAGTTTACTCCCTGAATTCCCGACGTTCCTCGATCCAGAACGACCGCGACGAAGGGTACGTTGATTTTTCGCGCGATCCACTTTTGCACAGCAGTTTTCCCGGGGAACGTTAAAGACAGCGCGGAATTCCGATGCGATGACTTATCAAAGCGTCGGAGATCAAATGGGATAGAAGAAGGAAGACGCGAGTCTTTGAATGAAATGGTGGATTCTAATTCCGGAGCGTCGTCTTTTTATAGATCACGTAGATCCGGCGGTGGGACGGCCAAAGGAAATACTGACTCGCGTTTGATTCGCGGATACACGTTGCCCGCTCACCTGTGGCTAATCGTTCTCCTTCGTGCTTTCGTTTCATTCGTACGGTATTCAGTTTTGTGCAGAATCGAGTGGCGAGAGCAACGCGGTCGAGGAACCAAGAGATGGTATAGGGAGAGAAAGAGAGAGGGAAAATGAGAGAGATAGAGAGAGAGATAGAGAGTGGAGGCTATTTTTACGACGGTTTATACGCGGTTCGACTATTTCCGATAGGTTCATCGGACATCCCTGGATCAATGGGGGAAATCGATAGCCGACGGTTACGTACATACACGATAAAACCGTCGCCGGTCACAGACGCACATTGAATTTTCTCCCCCACCGATAAAACGGGAAGGACGTGACCTACGGGATAAAGGGGTTGATACACCGTTTAGAAATATCCGTATCATAGAGTAGCGCAACCGTGTGACGTATAATTTTATAATATTCCCCAGAACGAGAGACAACAACCACAACAATTAAATAAACAAACAAAGCCGTGAAATCGACGAAAAAAAACACACGAAAAATATACACCTAACGGAATTAATAATGCGTAATGAAAAATCGCGAGAAATAACGCACACGCTCGTCTAAATGACAGATATTACGTCGAGTGCTGGCACGATGAACGTCGACGGTATCTTCTAATCGAGGCTCGCTGCGTTTAATAATAATAAAGCGTTCGCTTGCCGCGGAGAATATGTGCACAGTTCGGAAGTAGAATGTAGGCCGCGACGTTTCGCGGCGCTGTTAACGCGCCTGTACGCGACAGCGAACGTTTCCAGATATTATCTCGCGATGTGTGCGGAGAACGATAACGTATGCGCGATGCGGGACGAAGAAGTATTGTTTACCGTCATCGAAGGTGTCGTTCGCAACGTAGACAACAATGCCGTGCGAAACGATTAATTCGCCGACTCCCAGGTAACGCGGTCGTACCCATATACATATACATACGTATAATAATTTATAGAAAGAAAAAAGAACAAATAAACAGAGAGAAAAAAACGGTACCGATTGTTTTTTACGATACTTAACTACCAGACGTTGTAAATAGAGAAGGAAAAACGGTAAATAGAAATCCCTCTTACTCGCGTGACGTTATCAAAACGTGAAAATACGATCTTTCGTACGTTTAACAGTGTTTTCCCCGGGAACGTTCTAAATCCCGTGGTCTTTCAATCCGGCGAATTTCCACGTAGAGCGACTATGCGACCTCCGTCTAACTAGCGAACCCTCTTCACGTCTAACTATTTCGACGGCGGGGATGCATCCGTCCGTCTGCGGTTACATTCAGAAACCTCGATGGGAAACCGTTCGTGCCCGAGATAATTCCCGCCGTTTCGTCATTCCCGTGATTTCACCTCCATCGTTCTGGAAGGACGCGAGCGTTTCCCAGAGACACCGGGAATATCCAGGTCGATTTTCCAGTCGGCCGAGAGAATTTCTATTTCCAAACGTATCGTCGGGACACGCTTACCCGTTATGGGGGTTAATTCCGCGGCGATCGCGAATTCGCCGATCGTAGAAACAGATACAATTTACGCCCGGTGACGATGGGAACAGGAGAGGAGGAGGAGGGGGGGGGAGGGTAATCACCGTTATCGCGCGCGCACCACGTGGGCATTTCGCATGCTCCTTTATCTTCGCATACGGTGATAAGTATACAGGGCTCGTCCACGGTCGTGTATACGTATATCGTCGGGGGCCATGGGATACTCATTAACCGTGGCCAACACAGATATCGGCGTGTGCATCCATACGGACGTGTGGCAAGCGTTCCATTGCCAGTCGTCGTCGTGTTGGCCACGTCATCGCGAAACGGCTAATCTTCACGAGCGATTCGCACGTCAGCAGCCGAAAGGTATATTTTACCTGGCCGTTAGCGGCGATACATCGCGCCGGAAACCATTCCGTTAAGATAACGGCCGCACCTCTCTCTCTCTGTATACTATTATTACAATACGTACGGATAGATATGTGTATGTATGTATACGTATGTTAGTACGTTGTACAGGTATAGGTGGGATGGAAATTGAGATGCAAGTATCGAGTGGAAAATAGAGCGAGGATTGAAACGTCGTTTGTAGGCCGATTTCGGGAGACAAAGAAAAACAGATTACGAGAAACGCGGGGAAAATGAGAGTTTCCCCGGATAAGACGGGGGGGGGGGGAACTTTAGATATCAATTTCGGAGATAAGCGAGGGGAGCGGCGTGTGCGTGTTGAAACACTCGCGCGATGATTCCGCGCCCGATAAATTTCCATCTGACACGGTTATGTACGTTCTACCGATAGGCGCGAGCGTAAATCCCGCTTCGTGCATTTTATAGCGTAGCTCGAACTATAAAAAAAAATATAGAGGTAGAAGAAACTGCATCAGCGGTGGAAAGTTTTGAAAAAAAAAAGAAAAAAATGGAACGTGACAAGAGGAATCTAGAAACTATGCCCGTCGATTAAACGCGGATCGTTTGCGTTACGTGTGAAAAGAACGAACGTAAGATCGAGGATTTGAAATCCTACGGGAAAGATCGTCGTTACATCCTTACGGGATATTTATCTAAATGGTCGTTCGGAAAATATAAAAGTATACTACGCAGCCGGGATATATAGTTAGTACGGGGACGGCATTAACGTTTTTCTTTTTTTTTTTTTTACAGGAACAATTTGTCGCGTGCACCTCGGAAAACGTTGCTACATAAACTTTGTAATTTAGTTACGTTTTCTCGTTCACGTGCAGGCTCACGTGGCGCATGCAAATGTTATTACCGCGTCGATCCGACGTCGAGTATCAATTCTGGGAGTGCATGCAGGTGACGCGACGATTTCAAGGGGGATAAGTATTTCTCTCTGGAACAGTGGAATTGCCCCGGGCAATTGCCCCCTACCCCCTTCGTCGTCCCTCTTCCCAACCCCCTGGTGTTCGAGGGTGAGCGGCAGATTTTTCGAAGGTGCCCTCGATTTACAGCCCCTTTAATAAAAGAACCCCCGGGGTCGTTCCTCGATTTTACCTTTTGCACCGGAAGTTCGGGTGACCCTTAACTTATAGCCGCCATCCATACGTGGGATTGCGATTATTACGATGGGTCCGGCGATCTTTCCTCGCCCCGGATGATCCGTGCGGAATGGCGGATGCTGGAATGGGACGATGAAAGACGATGACAGACGATGAAGCACCGTTTAGGATTGCCACGTATATGTGGGACTCTTCAACGACTGTCACCGATCTCCGATGGGAAAAACGTCAAATGGTGGATGTACACGAAAAATTTCGAATAAGAAACGATCGAGAGGAACTATCGTATTTCCTTTGTAATTTCTCGAAAGATTTGAGAATTTGATTGGATTGTTTGTTTTATCATAATCACGCGAGTAGAAACGGAACCATCTGTCGGGTAGGACGTAATCGGTAACAAAGAACCCTCGAATTTCACCATCGCCATTTACGACTCCGACCGTATCGTTCCTGGATCGGACAAAATATCACCCATCGAGTCGTAGAATTATGGTCGACCGGGGTGGTTTTCCTGTTTCTGGCATGGCTCCTGGAAAAAACTAGCGGCCATCGCGTTCCTTCTCGTGCTACGAGTGGACCTTTCCTCCGATTTAAATGCGCAAGGACGACGATTGGTTCGATCCAGCTTTATCCCGGTGGTTCCTTGTCCCGTATTTCGTGCGTCGTTTGGGTGCCCTGTAGCCGCAATTTTCCGGCGAACAAATACTTTTTTCTTTCTTCTTCTCTTTCTCCGTCTCGTATCTCCGTCACACGGGGTCACGCAACATTTTTATCCGAGCATGATCACCGCGTAACAGTACGGACACGTTCGTTACGTCGGTCCAGTTCGGACCGTTTCAGCCGAGCTGTGCCGCATCGTAAATTTTACTCTCCGCGAAAGGGGCTGTTAAAGCGGAGGAATTAAGAGAAACAGCCATTAAACTGCTACAACGGCCAGGATTGAGTGGGATCGTATCGAAGCCGTTGCCATCCGGCCGTTTCTACGACCATCATGTTTTAGCATCGACGCCGGGAATGGGAATAAAAATAAAAATACACACGATGCTGCGTCAGAGTGTGCGACGAGTAGAACGTATCCCATGGTGTCCCTGACGTTCGGATAGAGACTTCGTGAAAAATCGGTCGATCAGCTACCGCGACGAACCAACAAAAAAAAAAAAAAACGAGAAAAAAAAATCAGAATCTACCCTGGTGATCGTCGGTTCGAGCTCTTCATAAATGAATTTCAAACGTATCGAACACTCGAACGACTCCGGTTCCAATGGAATTGCCGTACGTTCGTACGGGCAACCTATTTTAATATGTCTGTGAAACACTGGCTGTACACGCGATACAGATCGGTCAGATCGGGAGAAAATTACCGTTGAAACGGTAACTAATGAGCATCGGGGATGTATTTCGAGTCGTTTGCTCGTCGATACGTTTTATTAAACCGGGAGTCCATCGCGCGCCCGGCTTATTATTCGGTCAAACCGCACACACGTTCAAAGAGATCCGGTTTACATCGAAAATTGAACGCGCGACCGACACGAACGTGTCCGTGGGGTCAGAGGGGGGTTGCATTTGTTTGCCGCTCGTGTCCAGTCCGCGCGTGCACGGAATTACACGAGAACCGTACAAAATCGTGCGGACGTGACACGTCCGCCTGCGAGCGTATCACGCGACTATCGCGAGCATTTTCGAGCGATTCGTCGAGCCTTGTCGTAAGTTCGCGCATCGATTCAAACCTATGTATAGTATGTATGTATGTATGTAACGTCGAGTGGCTAATGTTAGCGTAGGTACGTTATTTTTTTTTTATTTCCTTCGATACCGCGGCCGCTATCGCGATCGAACAAGACGCTTTTAATTAGCGACGGTATGGAGTACGCTACCGGTATCGGCAGAATTTAATTAATCACGCTGCCGACACACTCGTTTCAAAGTCCGAAAATTGCACGATAACCCTGACCGGTGTTATAGAGTATATATCCGCGAGGAAGAACCCGAGCGAAAATGGACTGTGTTGCACAGCGTGTGTCGATTGATTTTCATCCACGTTATTCTCGACCGACCCGTCATCATAAGTGACAGTCATTTTCCTCGTTAATCGCGCGCTGGTCATACTAGTGTACACGTAGCGTACGTACCAGTTGGACGGTGAACGACACGCGGACCGAATATCTCTTGAAACAAACAAAAAAAAAAAGAAAAAGAAAACTGAGAGAAATATACAGACCTTCTAACCGCGGTATAGAAAATCACGTTGGCGCAAGGGCGAACGGAATTTTTTCCAATTTCCCATTGAATTAACGGACCCGATGGAAAAACGTATATTCTCCGTCGTGCAATTATCGAAAAAGTATATTCTACAGAGGTAGAATGAAATTTATTTACCCGGCCCGGGGAAACATTTCCGTTTCTCTGTTTCACCGTCGGACCTCCGGCCTAAAAATCGCGAACGCCAGACGTGGGCCGTCGATTTTTTTTCCATTTCTACCGTTTCCAGCGACGCGCCCGGCATCGGCCCGTTTGACAGACATCGACCATTACTTTTGACACGCCCTATACGTGCATGGCATGTCCTCATTTCTGGCCACCCCGTTGCCGGTGGCATTTCAGCGGGCCGGGTACGGGGAAAGCCCGCGAGACGTGATTTATTCGTGCTTTCAGGGATCCTTTAAAAGGACCTTCAACCCGCCACCCTCCGCCATCCACCCTCCGCCATCCACCCCCCCCCCTCCCATCCCCGGACATCCACGAAAAAGGATACCGGAGCTCGTTTTCCTCGCGGGTCGTTCTTTTTTCTTCGTTTCGTCTCCCTCGTTTTTTATCATACGTTTTTAACCTTGCTCTTGCAAACGATCCACGACCGCGTTCGATCTCTCTCTCTCTCTCTGTTTTTTATTTTAATTCTGACGTTCGGTTTTTCTCGTGACGCGTGCGAGAAACGAACGTACCTACCGGAGATTAATACGCGGCGCCGTGCTCCGAACGCTAATGATGTTAATTGCGAGCGATAAATTTTCGTGTTGCTCGCAGAAGTAAAAATGTAATTGGCACACCGGGAGAGACGGGAAACGAGCGCCGGATACGAAACCAATAACGAATAATATCACGGCGATATTATTATAATGTTTCAACCGCGCAAGAAACCGGGGGATATCGAAGGAAATTCGATAGTCCGCGTGTCCCGTTAACATTTTCCAACGCCCGTCTCCGCGTTAACTCGCTCCGGAGACCGTCGGACTCGAAGAATCGGGGTTAATTTCTAAATGGAAATTTACGATACCCAGCGTCGACGCGTCGCTGTTGCACTCGACTTACGCGCGCAAGAAACCCTGCGAAATGGGGAAAAAAAGGGGGGAGGGGAAAAAAACTCTGACTAGCTAATGCGAAAAATGAAAGGCACTTGAATCGAGTGCTTAACGGGTAACGAGTTTTCTCAATTATAATTTCCCTCTTCCGTTTCTCCATTCCTCGGACGTTTTCTTGCGTGGAAAAGCGTTGCCGCGACAAAACTGAATATCACTAATAGCGAAAAGTGCTCTTTTCCCTCGCGCTTGTTCGATTGTTTTCCCGTTTCCTCGGCCATTTTCATTCGCAACCCTCGAGAACCTCGGTGGTACGGACTTAATAGAAAAGCCGACGTTGGGTTTCGACCGTGCCGGTTCCCCGATAAGAGATATTATTTGTGATTTTAATGATGGAAAAAAAAGAAACGTCCCGCGTGCCGCTAAACTAATGATAAATCGACGGGGAGGTATTTACTCGCCGAACGTTACTGTAACCGGTGAACAGGAAAACGATAAGGATGAATTCGGCGTCGAATAACGACAAAAGAGGGAGATATTCGAATTATTCCAATTGTTAAATTAAACTTTCAAATCCCGTCGCGAAAAGGCGGCGATATAATTAATTCACCGTCATTGTATTAATATGACGTTCGTTGGAGAAACAAATACGAATGAAAAAAAAAACTGATTAACGCGGACGGAGAACAATAGAATTAAAAAAAGATATTTCAAACGGTCTTTTTATCGTGAAATACGTTCTCGTTGACGATAAAACCGTCGGGGTCCGGTGTCTCCCATTGTTTTCAAAAAAAATTAGATTTTCAGCCTGAATCAACCTCCGACGAGGGGAATAAAGGTGGCTTGGTTAATAATGTAAATGAGAATAATTAGCGACGGAAAGTGTAGCTAATAGCGCGGCACGTCTAGCCGCGACGTCGACGGAAAACGCGGGTACGTGGAAGTTGAAATTCCAGGAACCCGGTGCCCCCCACGACAAGGAGTTCCCTTACCTCGCCGCCGCTTCCGAACGAGTCGAACAATAGCTTTCATTAAACCGCCAAAGTATTGCCAAGAGTTTGGGGGGGAACTTTCGTACAGCCGTTGCTCTTATTAAAACTCTGTTGCGAGATTGTATATCTTCGGGGTGTGTAACTGTGTGGAGGGAAATTGAAGCCAGTTTCGTAGGAACATTAACGCATTGAGAACGAACTCGGCTGGAATCCAGTCGAGTGCTCGCGAGAACCGTACGACGACGGTTATAGATCATAACGCGCGGGTACCGGTTGGAAATTTCGAGAAGATTAAAGGGAAAATGAAGTAACGCTTGGAAAAGCGTTTCAGTTATTTTCAGAGCGGAAAATTCGCGGTATTAATTTCCCACCGGTTAATACGCGGTCGGTTACGTCGTGTGTAGGGTCGTTTAATTATTTTATTCCTTTATCACGCTTATTTTAAACATTATCGAATATGATCGTCGAACAATGAACAAAAAAAAAAAGTGTATATATTATATATAAATACATATGTATACATATGTATAACGTTGCCGGTTTCGAAAACGTACAAAGGACCGTCTACCGCGAAACCAATTTCCACGATCGATCAGCGGTATAACATTAAAAAATCCATTGTTCGGCCGGGCAACAATCATTCTGTCTACGGGAACGATAGCAATTGCCGCACGTGTGGCAACAATCGCTTCTCTCAGCGATACGAATTCTCGTCACGCAGACCCACCACCGATTGTTGTCGTCCGAGCAATTAGTACCCGTTGTTATTCATGCGTTCCGCCATTTCTCGCCGAAATCTTTGCCCGTTTGCACCGAGTGGAATTCACGCATCCAGAATCGCGTTTCTAGATCGCACATACGTACATACGTATGTACGTACGTACGTACACACGTATGAGAACCGAGGGAGAAAGTCGCTACGAGTCCCACAGCGACGATCCGTCTCGGAACTTCGAAAAGTCTGCCAGACGCCACGCGAGCATGATTTCGGACCCCAGGGTCGTGATACCTATGCACGCACCCGACCACGTCGAAATGTAGACGAGGAAGGGGCTACGGATAATAAATATTGCCCGATCGGTCTCAATTTCTCCAAAGTTTTCCAGGCCGTCGGTATTCCCATGTGTCGAAGGGAGATTCACCGTATACCTTTATCGAACATCCACGGGGGTCTCGTCCACGAGGTGTTTCCGATACGAGGATTTCCACGTGTATAAATAAAATACGTATCGTAATGTTTCTCAAGTAAGAATTAAACATTCATACGACCTTGAGGTTAAATAGAAAAATTCCTCTCCGTGAAACGGAGGGATGAAAGAGGGATCGAAAAAAAAGAAAAGGGAATGATATAAAAAGAAAGACCGACATCCTCGTGACAAACTTTCCCGAGTAAGCTTTGACGAATGGGCTCAGCGAGGTATCTTTTTGGCGTTGCCAGTCGGGCGCCACCATCGAGCTGCACTCGACGCTGAAGAATGATATTTTTCAAAGGCTGATAAATATACAAGAAGCCGGTGGAAAGAGCAGCGCGGTCCATCTAACTCGGCGACTCACCTTCGCGTCAACTAACCCACCCCTCCACCCCTATCCACCGCCGGCATCAACCCTCCACCGATGTTCATCCGCCGTTTATTATTCGACGTGAAAAGCCGGGCCGTTCGGATGCATTGAAATTTTTCGCGAGTCATTAGGAAGAGAAAGAGGCCGACTATATCGCAAACCCGTGGCCCCCGGGGACCAGTTCTTTCTGGATGCACGACCGCGATCCCAAGGCTACAACGACCATTAAGGGAACCATTTTCTATTTTTTTTTTCGAATTTCCTGCCGAACGAAAAACTTAACACGTGAAACTTCGGGTGTTCTTTTCTTTGACGCGCTTTCGCGCGATTCTCACGAAAGGCCGAGCAAATTACGAAAATCGTCAAATTATGGCAGTTTTTTGGTCGGCATTCACTCAATTTTAAAGATAGCGACCTGAAACTTGTACCATTGTTTTAGTTAGAAAATTCTACGCCAGAACAATGTATAATAGTTGTACTTTTCGAAAATTTAATTTTTCGCAAAAATCTGAAGGGGGTAGGTCAGGATTTTTTGCAATTTTCGTAAATCGGCCGCCATTTCCGTAATTTTTGAGCTATTAAAATGATTCTTTCACGGTCTTATTCGGTTTTGGATTCTGCATCCAACGCGTCCTGGATCATTTTAATAGCTCAAAAATTACGGAAATGGCGGCCAATTTACGAAAATCGCAAAAAATCCTGACCTACCCCCTTCAGATTTTTGCGAAAAATTAAATTTTCGAAAAGTACAACTATTATATGTTGATCTGGCGTAGAATTTCCTAACTAAAACAATGGTACAAGTTTCAGACCGCTATCTCAAAAATTGAGTCATTGAGAACCAAAAAACTGTTCTAATTTGGCGATTTTTCGCGATTTTCGTAATTCCTTCGGCATTTCCACAATTTTTTAGACATCGACCTGATTCTTGCACTGCCTTATTCGGCTTCTGATTCCGCGTCCAAACCGTCAAAGATCATTTGAAAAGCTCAAAAATTACGGAAATGACGAAGGAATTACGAAAACCGCGAAAATTCATCAATTTAGAGGAGATTTTCGTTTGGCATTCGCTCAATTTTAGAGATAGCGACCTGAAACTTGTACCATTGTTTTAGTTAGGAAATTCTACGATAGAACAATGTATAATAGTTGTACTTTTCGAAAATTTAATTTTTCGCAAAAATCTGAAGGGGGTAGGTCAGGATTTTTTGCGATTTTCGTAAATCGCTCGCCATTTTCACAATTTTTGAGATATCAATCTGATTCTTTCTGCATCTTATTCGGTTTGTGATTCCGCGTCCAAAACATCCAGGATCATTTTAATAGCTCAAAAATTACGGAAATGGCGGCCAATTTACGAAAATCGCAAAAAATCCTGACCTACCCCCTTCAGATTTTTGCGAAAAATTAAATTTTCGAAATGTACAACTATTATACATTGATCTGCCGTAGAATTTCCTAACTAAAACAATGGTACAAGTCTCAGGTCGCTATCTCTAAAATTGAGCGAATGCTGAATGAAAAACTGTCATAATTTGACGATTTTTCGAGATGTTCGTAATTTCTTCGTCATTTGCGCAAACTTTCAGATATCGACCTGATTCTTTCACTGTCTTATTCGGCTTTGGATTCCGCGTCCAAAACGTCCAGGATCATTTGAATAGCTCAAAAATTACGGAAATGACGAAGGAATTACGAAAATCGCGAAAATTCATCAATTTAGAGCAGTTTTTTGGTCGGCATTCGCTCAATTTTAGAGATAGCGATCTGAAACTGATTCCATTGATTAAGTTAGGAAATTCTACGGCAGAACAATGTATAATAGTTGTACTTTTCGAACATTTAATTTTTCGCAAAAATCTGAAGGGGGTAGGTCAGGATATTTCGCGATTTTCGTAAATCGCTCGCCATTTCCACAATTTTTGAGCTATTTAAATGATCCTGGACGCGTTGGATGCAGAATCCGAAACCGAATAAGACCGTGAAAGAATCATTTTGATATCTCAAAAATTGTGAAAATGGCGGCCAATTTACGAAAATCGCAAAAAATCCTGACCTACCCCCTTCAGATTTTTGCGAAAAATTAAATTTTCGAAAAGTACAACTATTATACATTGATCTGTCGTAGAATTTTCTAACTGAAACAATGGTACAAGTTTCAGGTCGCTATCTTTAAAATTGAGCGAATGCCGATAAAAAAACTGGTTGAATTCGACGATTTTTCGCGATTTTCGTAATTTTCGTCGGTTAAATAATCGATCAATTATCGTTAATGTAGCAATATCGGTAAGAAGATTACACAACCGGGGAACGAGCGAGCCGACAGAAGCTGGCGGCACTTGGGTATGCGCGACCTGGGTTGTCGGCATGAAAACCGTAATTCGAAGTAACTTTCGTGCAAAGCTTAACTTTGTCGTTCTTTTTTCTTCCGGCTGTTTCACCTCTCCTTCGTTTTTTTTTTCATTCCGACAGAAGCGTTGAACAAACTCACCTCGCGCCAGAAGTTCTCGCTCCCTCTCGCGACCGGGTCCTGCAACAAAAGTAGTAACGATCTAATTAGCACGGCACTCGCTCGCATCGTAGTCGGACGGGCGATTAAAAAAATCCCAAGCACATAATAAACCAGGGAAAGGTAACTCTATTCCGAGCGTTATAAAGTAGTAGGGGCGAATTCGAGAGCGTTCTATTCGGGGCGAGGGCAGTTGAAAAGAAAAATGAACAAAAAGAGAGAAAAGAAACACTAACGGAATCACCGAACTTTCGGCAAATTAACATTTCCGTTTTCGTGCAACGTCAGCGACGACCGGGTAAACGCCAGGATCGACCTTGGATCGGCGAACGATAAACGAGCGTCTAATTTTCTTTCGGCAAAATCAATAACGCAGGAAAAGGGAGAGGGGGGGGGAGGGTGGTGTTTTCGAGGGCGGGTGAAGAAAGGGCCGGGCACCATCGGTCGACCTTTCCACCGGTCTTCGGGATCCGAGTCCAGTAATTGCCACGGCAATTACCGCGAATTACGGCGATAATTACCGTCATTATGCGGTGCAGTAATTTTGGTAATTACTGCGGTAAATCGTAAGCTCCGATTGCAAGCAAACCTGCACCCCCTCCCCCTGCATCGAGTCTGCTTGGGTACCGATAACTTTTAAGATTCGCAATAAGGGCTGGCGGGAGGGAGATAAAGAGGGAGAGAAGGGTTGATACAGGATTCGCCTGGACTCGCGTACCCTTTGTTTACGAAAATTGATGGTCGTCCGGAGAAGATCCTTCGTTTAGCCACGCGGTTCTCCCCGGCTCCAACGGGCAAACCCGTTGCTCCTCTTCTATAAGTATCCCCAGAGCTATCGTGGAATTTATACAAATGCTAATTTAATACATGGGGATCCGGGAACGTTAAGTCGGTTAATTACGGCTGACTTTATACGCAGAGTTCTCCTAGTTAATGAGCGACCCGACCGATTAGCCTTTTCCGGCCGGTTCGTGCCGTTTCACTGCCAAAGTTATTTAATCGACTGCAGAAGTCGCAGGTGCGACTGCAAAAGTAACTCTCTAGAAACAATAGAAACCGTGAACGCCGGGGGAGCGTTGTAACAACTGCCACGGCGACCGAACTTTGCAAAACCGGTCGTTTTCATTCGATACTCGCCCAGGTTTCTTACGATGGCTTCCCAAAACGTACGGATGATCGAATTTAATTTCAATCAACGATTTATGGTGTACGGATCAAAGGTAACCGCGAACGAATGCCGACGATGGGAAACTATAATCGTGTTTCACCGTTTTACCCGACTTGGACGAAGCAATCCGCGTCGCGTATTGAAATTGATATCGCTAAACGAACCCGTGCGAGACGGAATTATGTTATACATTCCGGGATATTGCATTATCTCACCTGTTAATGGGACAGCGATACGATTACATTGTTTCCCGGCGATCGCGACTCTGTTCAATTATCTTCTTCGTTACCACCGCGCATTTCCTCACGGTTTCCGAAACGGTAAGCCACTCTCGCTTTATTTCCCGTTCGTTTCGCCGGGATAAACTTCGCGAAACGAGGCGAAGAAAATAATGAAAAAAATAGTCCAACGACGTACGTTTACACCGCCGGGACCCCGTGCAAGTTTTCCAGTTCGTCGATTTTCCAGCGAAAACGTTGCAATCTCGCCCCGCGTGGAAATGCTGGCAGCGAAACGAGCGATCTGAGACACCGGGAACGTAACGCGAAAATCGAAACCGCGGTTTGACGGATGCCAGCGACCAAAAAAAAACATATGACATAGATATTACTCACCGATACGAAATTGTAAACCGCGGAGCGGTCGAATAAATTCCAAAAAGGACGAATCGCTGGAACGCGAACGTAACCGGAAATAAAATCCTCTGACCGGCGGAATGCAAAATTATTCGACCGACCAATAATTCAGCGAACGATCGATGAAATTACCGCGCCGTTCACAAACACCGGCCCGACGCATCGACGAATGCGAATCATGCGTTCGCGCGCCATACTAAGCCGCCTAATTCACGGTAAACTTTGCTCGTTTTTTTTTTGTTCGTTCAACCCCCCCCCCCCCCCCTCCCTCCGCGACCGATCGTAACGTTGTCTGGGTCGTAGTTGTGACGGCCGCTTAACCGAAATGTTTTCCCGGACGTGGCGGTGCGGTGCAGCCGGTGCGTTTGAAATGATTACCGGTGCATTGCGTCGCCTCGCTGAATGGCACGAATTGTCAACGGCTATTTGTGAATTTATGAACCACTCCAACAGGGACGATCCGGCCCACCGGACGAGTCCCTGGTGCTTTTCCAACCCCCTTCTTCACCCTCCGCGTCTCGTTCGACGGGGTTAACGCTCGGAACCTCCCGGTACCGATGTTGCGGACCGATGTTTACGACGGACGGTAAACTCTGAGGGGAGAGGGTGGGAGGGAGGGAGGGAGGGAGGCTTGAACAAAAAAAAAAGAGGCGGACAGAGTGTCGCTCGTATCGTAAACTGCGATAAAAACGCTCGAAAGATTTCGGATAAATGTTACGCGATTATACGTATACATATACATACATGGGTGTCTGTTTCATTCCACCCTCGACTGTAATAGTCAATTGGAAGCTCGCTATTAACGTATTTGAATTTGTAACAACCACTGTTATTAGATTCGGTCAGTGGACAGTATTCGACTAGAATATTCCCCAAGTACCTACGGGAGAGGAAGGAGGGAAAGGGGACCAATAACATTTTCACCGGATAGCGACGTTACCGAGGGTGTGCCGGTAACTATTTATCCAACCCCAATTTCGGAAATTAGTAGCGGAACGTCGGTCGAAGAGGAATAATGAGAATGGAAGGGATATTCAAATTACATTTAGTTCGTTCCAAGGTGCCCGGTAAAATTCCAAGTCCTTCGGCGATATTTTTACCCACCACACGTTTCTCTCCTACCGTCGTTTAAACGGAACGAGAGGAAACCGTGGGTCGGGGGTCGAGAATCCAGCAGCGACTCGCACGAGGAAACTGGCAAAAGGCCGCTCGAGGAAATTCCGAAAGTTATGAAAGTTTTATGACACGCCAGCAAAGAGGATACCGAAAGATGCACGAGAGGGTCGATCAACCCCTGCCCGATCACGAGAGTCCGATTTTTCCCATTTATTATACAAATAAAAGAGCGAAACAGTGCCGCGGACCGAGTTCGATCGTGGCTATTCTTGTATCCGAAACGTTACGGACCGGAAAAATTGTCGAATAAAAAAAAAAAGAGGAAAAAAAAAGAATCGGTAGGGTAAAACATTTCCGTCGCCGGAGGGTGCGGAATATAACGAAATCTTCGAAAGCTGTGGTTTCCATTGTTGCACCGAGGGCGCCGCTGCCGCTTCGAAGCTTTCATCCGCAATCGGATTTCCGAAAATATTTCGTCGGGTACTTTGATCGCGAAAGGGCATCCAGTGTTTCGAAAGTATCTTTTAGAGAATTTTTGTTTGTTTTTATTTAACATGGATATCGAATCGTTTCATCCTTTCACGGGCTGCCGACGAATTTTGGCGTGTAATCGATTGGAAACTCGGATACTGATACGACGATGAAATGGAACATTATCATAAACGTTTTAAAGAAAAAATACGAACGAAGAAAAAAGGGAGCACAAGTTAAAATCACTCGTATCGTAGACGATTCTCTAGATTCCCGGAAACACGGGCTACCGTAAAACGATAAATCAACAACTCATATAATAATGAAATTCAATGCTTTCGCCTCGGTGTCAAGCAAGTTTTATCAAAAGCGTCTATTTATCTTTCTTACAAAACAGTTTGAGAACAGTTCGCTCATAAACGGTACCGGGAGGGAAGATTCTCGTCTCGGCTCGGTTCGCTGGTTGCTGCTTCCCCTGTTAACGAAACTGGGTCACCGAGATTGATGGTTTTTCTTTTATCCTTGAGATCTCCCAAAAATAGCGGGGGCATTCATAAATTTCGTAAACATCCTCAGGTGAAAGGCGTCCCGATGTCGGGGATCGAAAAAAAAGAAACAAAAAATAAACGACACAGACAGAAAAGAAAAGAAAAGAAAAACCCTCGTACCGTTGATCTTCGACTTTCAAGGCCATCGAATATTACTTGAATCACAAAATTTTCAATTTTTCTCCTTCAACGATAATACGAATAAGTTTAAGGAGAATTTCCCGTCGGCCAGACGCGCAACAAGAATCGGCGGGAATAATGGACGCGTGCGAAGAGGCCGAGCGAAACGGAATCGAGAGAAGGAAATCGAATTTGACAAAGTAACCCGGCGGAATGAAAAACTCTCAAACGTGTCCCTCCCCCCCCTTCCCCTCACTCCTGACCGGTTTAGACCCGGTGAACGGGATACGCGAGGATTCAAGTGCCGTAAAAGCGATTCGATTTGCACAACCGCCCTCTGATTCCACCCTTTCATCAAACTGCTCTCCACCTTCTCTAATCCTACCCCTCCTGCCCCTCGTGGTTCCTCTCCTCTATTCGTTCTCTCCTCCCGATCCTGCGAGTCCGCCATCCCTCTGTCTCGCGTCCTCGTAATTTCCTATCAGCGTTCTCTCGCCCGATCAACCGACAACACCACCGTCGCGCATCCTCTCTCGCTAGGCGCGACGGGAGCAAACGGAATCGAAAATAGTAATGGATACACGGATGAAACGGGTACGTTTCACGCGGAGGAGCGGGTAGAGAAAGAAAAAAGAGAGAGAGAGAGAGAGATACTGGTTGAAAACCATCAAACGAAACGGTTTCTAGCTTCGGCTCGCACGATTAGCCCGCTTGCATCGACGTACATACATACATACATCGTCGGGGGGTGGGGGGGGGGGGGATGAGAAAAAGAGAGAGAGAGTGAGAGAAGGCGGAGAGAAGAACGAGAACAAAGAGCAAACGGAGGAATCGTAGCGCACACGTTTCGCGGGGGATAAAATCGGATTGATCGATAGCCCGTGAATACGTTTCAACTGTGCGCAACGACCGAACGGAGGGGAAGTCGGTTCATTTGGGCACCCCGTTTCAAAAACCGAGTTCCGGCTCGATCGTCCGTATAACAGGTTGTACGCGCGATGCGTTTTCGTTAGTCGATACCCGGGGAAAGTCCTCGATAGATTGGAAACTGGAAACGGAACCCTTTAGGTTTCCAGCCCGTCAAAGGGTTGACGAGTGGATAAATTAGCGGATGAATTGTCGACACCGATCGGCTCGGGCAAGTACGTTGCAACGGGTAGAAGTATGCCCCTCTGCTCTGCTACGTTGCGCTACCCTGGAATTCCCACGATTCCGCCATCCCTCCTCCTCCTCTTCCTCCTCCTCCTCCACCACCAACCTACAGCCCTTCACACTCAACGAAACCTCTAACGGGGGTTCATTTCCACGTATGCGTTGTATTTAATCCGCGTTTTACGCCTCGCCGACCCGGACCGTGATTCAATTACGAAACGAGGCTGGTTGTTAGATCCCACTGTCGAGTTCTGTATACACCCCCGCTCCCACCCCCGTACGTCTACCCTTCGACGGTCCACTCGACACCCCCCGCCCATCACTATGGTACCTGCCACCCAGCCACCCTCACAGGAATGCGAGAACTGCCCTACGTGTCCGAGGCTGGACGTAATACGCGCGTTTTCGGTCAGACCGAGGAAAAACCGGGGAATGCGATGGATTCAACCCCCTCTCTCCCTCCCATCCCCTCTTTGTTCGACGAATTTCGACGATCCACGGAGTTGGAAATTAATTTTCATACAGATGTACGATAATACGAAAGTGAGGCGGGAGGAATATAGTTATACTTGGGTGTCCGGCGATTCGAATCAAGCTGCACCAAAATTTCAGCGCTGGTCCTAGTTTCCCCGTATACGTAATTGTAATACGTTTCGTACTACCCTTACGCTGTACACGTGTGTATCGCGAAAATGGTGAGTTCGAGATACAACGTCTACTCAACGGCGAATAATTGCTAACGTGCAAATTATTGCGGTTATTTTAACCACTTACTTTCTCTCTCTCTCTCTCACTCTCTATCATTTTACCTTCCCATATCTTTCCCTCTATCTCTATCCGGCGACGATATGGATTCGTAATGGGAATAACATAGCAAAGGATAACGTTTACTTTAAGGCACAAACCTCCACGTACGTATTGCGGACACACAGAAGTTAGTTGCCGTGCATCAGCGCGGCAAGAGCCCGTTTGCAACGTTACGAATTCTCGGCGAGAGGCTGGCTACAGGAAATGTAGCGGCTAATGGGTCGAGTGTGTTTGCGGAGTATCTGAGTATAAACGCAGATGCAGCCGTCTGGCGTATGTGTGCCGAGCGACGACGTTAATGTGTATTCCCGTACTCGTTCCAGGAGGAACACGACCCGTGCGTCAGAAACCGAGTCCCTTAGAACCCTGGGACCACGTACCGCTGGATTGGTAACGATCCTCCCGCCATTCGGGGCATTCGTTTCGGCTCTACTGTGTTTTTTCTTCTTTGTTTCGCGTCCAAAAATAAAAACGAACGAACAAATACCCGGTTATGTCGCAGCTATTTCCTGGGGAATACGCTTTAACTGTGCCTGCTGACGAATTTCGTTGAAAACTCGAGTTTTTGCTTCGGATGATAAAGTTGGAAAAGGTTGGAAGACGTCTGTGAATCAATTACTCGTGTTAATTAACAGGTGTTATTTAATTCGTGAATTTACCGTTCGCCGAAGGATATAAGAATATCCGTCGTTCCGGGCAAAGTCGCTGCCGAAGGGCGGGCAAAGGGTGATGGGGGGAAAATACCCGTGGGGGATGAAAGGTCGCGCGGTTGAATTCCTCCGTGCATCCGTGGACGGGGATAGGCTGGCAGTATGGAATTACGAAGTTTAAGATAAAATGGATTCGCGGAATCTGAAATAGAAAATTCCCTGGCTAATACCGCCACGGGATTCTCATTCTCGTCGCATAACCTTCGTCATCCCGGGGACTCCCTTTTCCCTTTTCCCTTCGTATTCCAGCCGCGAACGATGCGCCGCAGGGAGCGAAGAAAGAGGAAATAACCGAAGGTGAATGAAATCGGTCGAGTTCCTATCGAATCATTTCTCTACCCGTCGTTCCTCCTCTCCCCGTCATTCCCGATAATGACACGAAACTGCCGTTCTTTTAATAACTCGAATTCAGACTGTCTACCGGTCCACTCGCGGAAATTTATGGTCGTCCCGACGTTATGTCGGGAACGTGTAACGTTTCAACGTGTCACGTTATTTGCGCGTACGTCAAACACCCTCCCTATATGTATATACACACAAATGTATGTATAAGTACATATATGTACATATATATATATATTTATTTTTCACGATCTGTCAGTGCCGCGAAATTGTGCGTGTATAAAAAATTACTGCGCACGGATTCCAGCGATATCCGGTGCAAAAACAAACGCCTGCTATCGATCGCGTGACAGGCGGAAGTGAATTTACCGGATACCCGGAGTCGTCGGGCGTAGAATCAAGGGAGGAGGAGGAGAAGGTGGGGAGGGAGAGAGGAACGCGAAGGAAAATAGAACGGCGGAGGAGGGGGGACTTCGAGAAGAGATGACGTCGCAGAAGAGTACGGAGTGGCTGGTCAAGGGTTACGAAATCCGGCCGACGTTTGCATAAATTAATAAGCCACTTCCGTTAGTCCTCCGGGTGGGGGGTTGGCAAGGGGGTGGCTGACGTCACCGGCAGCGTATACTCTATATACGTATACGACGTTTCGAATACAGTGGAAAACAGAACGCGAGAGGCGGAGAGAGGCGAGTGAATTATATCGGGAGCCACTAACACACCCACTTTTTTCCAGTCGATGTGCACAGACCCCTTATACCGACTGCACTCGGGCCGCTTCCCCGCTAATCGGATTTTTGCACCCCCGCCTGGAGGAAAAGCTCGAACCGGGGAGGGTGAAATCGCTTCTCCCAGATAATGCAGCGGCCCCGAAAAATAGAGGAAAAAAAAAAGCGTATCCGTGCGAGAGACTAGGCCGGAAAGGGGTGACCCGGGGTGAAAAGGGGGGCGGGCGGGAAATGATAGACGCGTTTAAATCCGCTCAACCGTCACGGGAAACGGAACGTTCGTTAAAACAAGCGATTTTTAATTCGACGAATATCGACGATCGCTAAACACCTCGGCACCGAGATTGCGTTCGATGTAGCGGTGGTTATTAGAGCGTGTTCCATGTATGTATGTACGTACGTACGGATATTTCTTTACAATAATTCCTGATGCTATCCGGAAAACGTTCTCTACGTACGCGAAATAAAATTCGACGAAAAAAACATCGCGCTAATCGTTCAAGCTCGACTACCAAACAAATCCTCTGTTCTGCGAGACCAATTCTCTTCCGATCCATTCAACCGCTTACTTCCGCTCGACCGTTCCGTCGGCATTCGTCCCCGTCCGTCGGTTTTCCCCTCTGTTTCCCCTCGCTTCCGCGAGACGTCGATGTCTAATTTAATCGCGCCAATTAGGAACGGGCCCTCGACGACGAGGTACAAAGTAACGATTCGGAGGAAATCGAGAAATTAATATTTCTACGACTCGACGGCTACGGGGGGGTAAGAACACGCCGACGGAGACGAGGAAACCTTCGGCCAGGCGAAGGGTGAAGGGTCGGAAGAGGGTTGTAGGAGAATAATTAACAGTCGCTCTATAAAATCCAATCGAGACATCGCGAGGAGAAGACGGCTCAACGGGAGGGAAGAGGAACGAAAACGAACGAGTGGTTCAATGAGCGGAGAAGAGACTGAAGGGCGCAGAAGTATATTAATGAATTCATTTTCGCCCCCGGCATTCATTCGGAAACGCAAGAATCCGCCGGAGCGATTAGCTGCCCTCTTAGAGGAACGGAACACCGTCGAATAATGTCTGATTTCATTTTTTCTTTCGTCACGTTGTAACACCGGAAGCGTGAGACATTCTTCCAGACCCCCTGAAAAACATTGGTTTACTTTATTGCCCCTGTCGAGGGCATAATTTCACGAATACTCCGGTGACACTGTTTCCATCGCATTCTATGTGAAATTCTTCGTGGAATGTGTACGTAGAAATTCCGTTTTATCCGATGTACGAATATTTCGTGGAAATAAACGAAATCGTCAAAAGTTCGAAGTGGATACAAAATTCGTAGCCACGAAATATATTTTCCATTTATTTGATGGTACCACTTTACCTTTGACTCTGACAGCGCTACTTTAGACGAGTAGGAAGTGTTCTGAGAAAAACTAGCAAAAAATAAGGGAACAACTAGCAGCAACGACAGTGCCCTTTTCTCTCGATTCTCCTTTCACATCCATCCCCTCGCGAAACTCGTCCAATTTATCTGTTCGCCGGTTATACCGGTGCCGTCGAGTTCTCTGCTCTTTTGTTCGTCCGCCCAACCCCCTCGTTTCCTCTGCTTCTCTTAATTTTTTTGTTTATATAAATTCCGCCCCTTGTCTGTCGCTCCGATAATCCCCACCTCGTCTCATTTCCCGTGAATAATATCCGCAATAATTATCGGCCCGACAACTGCTGCGAGCATTTTTATGAGCCGTTCCATTATCGTGTCCTTATTTCCAAACAGGCCGATAAATGGACGGTTTTCCGGAAAGCTTTGGGAATAAAACCGAAAGATAAAAGGAGAAAGCAGAGCAAAAAGGAAAAAAAAACACCCTCCCGTTCGATCCCTTTATCGTTCACAGGAATTAACTCTCACCGTAGGAACGATTTTTAATTTCAAAAGCTGATACAGATCATCGCGAGGTTTACCCGACGGTTTTCATCTTATTTTATTACACAGAGATTTAGAGATAAGTAACCCATAGATATACGTGTATGTATGTGAGCGTGTGTCTGTACATCTGTGCCGACGTCTATGTATGTGTCTGCATTAAAGAATATTATCTCGATCCTCTTGGGGTTTCAGAGCTTCTCCGCAGAGCGGTCGGCTGCATTCAATACCGTCTACGATATGGAACAGAATGTAGGGGAGGAAAGGGGGAGGGGGTGGAAACACCGTGGTACCGAGGGTGTACAAATATTAACTTCATTTATCTCAAAGCGAGCTTAATGGAGGCCCATTCTATCCGCAGATGGCAAGATGCGTTTTCGTAAGGTACGATACTTCTCCCCCCCCCCTCCCAAAACCTCTCGTCCTTGCATTCCACGAAATAACATCCCACCGTCTTTTGCACCCCGTTATTCTTCCCTTTATGAAAGTTTAATTCACGTAGCCACCGAGGGGTGTGCAATAAATGCGACTCCCGTGTATCCGGTTTCACCAGGCGACGAGAATCGATCACGGGGCAATGGTAAAACGTATCCCCGTGGACTATACACCCTTAGCAATCTTCCGAGCCAAAACCCGGAGGCCGTCGTATAAACAGCGGGATAAAGCTGCAACCCGGGAAAAATTCAACTAAAATAACCCTTGTCGGTGCGGGGGTATCATCGGACCAGTGGTGAAGCGGTATGGTGTGTTCTCTTTTTTTTCTCGTTTTTTTTTTGACGGCGTAGGTCAGGTTGGGACGCCGGCTCGAGTGCAACGTGGATATGGCTTTTATAATAAACCCATAATCCGGCTGCTCCGCGGGGAGAACGAGGCTTTCAGGGCACCCATTTAAGGGTGGAGAAGCAAGAAGACCCGGGGACTAACAGGGTGCTCGGGTTAAAGCTCGAAGAAGGGATGAAAGGGATATAAACACATTATGAAATAACGAGGCTACCGTATATACGCGAGCGTACAATACACGCATCCGTTGAAGAACGGAATTTACCATGTTTAATCGGAACGCTTAAATAAAACTGTATTTTGTTTTTTTTTTTTTAATTGGAAGGTCGTTTTAACGTCTCTTCGTTAAACGTATCTGTTTGAAAAATACTTGAAGTGGAAAGTTGATGAATTTTCAGCCATTAAGTGGATTCGTTACGGTTAATTTTCCCGGCAGTAGTTCGAGTCACGCGCATATCAGACTTCGTACATGCAATTTCAGTTCGAACACGCTACATCGATCCTGTTATCCAGCGTGTTTCGACGCTCCGGGATCGGACGTCCGGTCTGTTACGTACATAAATTAGCCGGAAATCTCTGGCGAACTAATTATCGATGCAAACTCGTCGCAAGCTTGCCCGGCTCTCCCTCTCTCCCTCTCTCTCCCTCTATCTCTCTCTCTCGATAATACGTGTATGGCCACAGGAACACGACGAGGGGGTCGTGATCTCGTGTCGGCCACCGCTGATAGCGAACCAGTCAACGCGCGACTCCTGTTAACGCACCGGAAGACGTCCACTACGATAAGGAAACCCAACTCGTCTAAGATAAGAGAACTCCGTCTCGAGGGTCGATTCACGTCTTTAAAAATTACCTACCAGAAACGAGAGACAAATGGACAACAATCGCAATCGAATAGCTGGTGAGAAAAAGTCCGAGGAATTCGAATCCGATCGATGAGGCAACTGGGCAGACAGCGCGAAGCTTCAAATCCAATTTTACAATTGAATCGGTTGATCCCGATCGACGTATCAATTAAGGGAGAAGATTTTAAGAAGCCTCTTTCGTGGATCGGGTCGACGATGTTTCACGGTCTTCTGATTCGGTACAAAGACAGGATCAACTGGAAGTGGCGACGTGGAAGTTGAATAATCCGAAGGAGCTATCTTTGCCCGTCCCGTTTTCGAAAAGAGTTTCTCCTTCTACGTTCCACCCTCTTCCTTCTCCTTCTCCTTCTTCTCTTCTTCCTCCTTCTACTCCCCCTCGGGAAAAGGAGTGCACTTTGTTTCATTAAAACGCATGCAATATACCGGTGCGCCCGCGGAGTCGGCGCGCGAAAAAAAATGTTTGCCTTAATTTCACATTCCTTTGTGTCGCCTCGCGCCTCGACTCGGTCGGTGCCCGCGCTTTGCCGCATTAATGCACCGACCCGATGTATACGTATAAACAATTCCCGTAGCCGGCACCCAAGCTAAACTTTACGCCGACTTTGCCTTCCGTTTCTTCCTTTCCGTTACTTTTATTTCTTCTCTCTCGCCGCGCCGACTGCTCCATTACCTTACTTACCAACGGGTTCAATTCCGACCAACCGACATGTGTGTACGTCCGGAACGCTTCGGGGACAAGTGTCGCGAGAACCGGGTACTTGCTTCTTGGTCATTTTCAAATCCAACGAAGCGCACGAGCGAAACGAATAGCCTCGACTTCTCTCCCCGCGACCCGTTTCCACGATTAAATCGCGGGGAAATCGTTTCCCGGCAATATATTCGAACGTGTAAAAACGTGTTTTTATATGTATATGTATAGCGTGCGTTCGTAATTAACATATTGCACAATACGACGAGGCACCGTTTGCCGAACAATTTCCTAGCTGGATGAAAACGTCAGCGTATCGCTTCGAATTACAAATTGTACGTTCGGAGAGATATCGAATAGCTCCGACGTGTTCGATAGAGAGAACGTATGTATCGTGGTACGTACATACGTGTAGTCGTTGACACATTCACAGGGGGAATCGTGGAGTATTTTAAATAAAATAATCTCACCGTTTCCTATCGTTCGCGATCTAACAGATGATTAATCGTACTGGCCTATATTTCAGGGATCGCTAGAGGGGGAGGAGGTATTTCCCTTCATATTTTCGACCCTGCATTCCCACCCTCATTATTATCTATCGATATCACCCTCTTTACTCATCCCAACGATTATTCCCGCCACCTCATTCATCCCGCAAATATCCGGAGATAATCATTCCCGACCACCGCGCCCACCCCCTCGGGGTCCCGGCAGAAATAAAAGTTGGTCGGGAGCATGCAGTTTAAAGTTCCACCCCTCTCGAATTCAACGATAATGACGAAGTGCTCGACCCTCGGTCTGTTCCATCGATTAGCTTATAATACGTTTTAAAACTCGTTTAATCAAATTCCACGCTCTCGTCTAATCTCGTTACGTAATCCAATTCCGATTACTCACGGTATTACTAATTTCTTGTCAGAAATCGCCGTGCGATCGGTGTTGCTAACCGATCGTAATATCTTCGACTCGTCGTTGCTCGGTTTTCTCTTTACTTTCTCATTTTCCCTCGCAGATATTCTTCCGGACACGACGGATACAAATAGAGGGTGGTAAAGAACAGGTGGATCCATCGTTTGGGAAACGGAGGGTTTAGCGGTTGACCCGGCGCGGCGTAGACTTCTATTAGATGTCGCTAATCATTCCGCTAATCCCATCCATTGGACCCCCCCCCCTCCCCTCCTTCCTCCCCCATTTCTCCCCTTCCGCGTTCTACCCCGTTTCGGTGGAAAGGCCGTTCGAATTTCTACCACGGTCGGTTTAAAGATAACAAATGTCGGGCGTTTAGGGGTCGCCGATTACGACGTGCCATTCGTTTGCCGTGTCAGGCCAGTCCGAAACGACTGTTCGTAGGAAATCGGCAGCAGCCAGTCTCTAAAATCCGGCGTTTCATCTGGCGGGGCGAGAGCGCCCCCACCTCCAACCCCAACCCCCACTCCCCCCACCCTGTAAACGTCGTTAATTACGTCGTTACGTCAACGTGTCGCCGTGCCTTCACTCGTATAACGATGGTTAAGGCGACGGGGCTCATCCACGGATTTGCTCGGGATTTGTCGCTGTTTAGATTGGCACTTTGCGTAACGGACTGTGAAAAATGTTACGGGTAGGGTGAGCAAGCCTACGACCAGGGGTTGGGCGGGAAGCCTTTTCCGTTACCGTGTCGTGATCCACTTAAACGATTCCAGCACCGACAATCCTGTCGTACACGAGGGATTTCGTAATTATTGATACACTCGGGTACACGATGGAAACAATACAGCTAAAGGGTTAATTTAGTAGTTGTTTATCGGAGCACCGGGTTTGAGCTTTCGGGGGTGGGGGGGGGGGGGGTTGAAATTAGTTATGAGCTTGAACGGAGGGGAGAGGGGAGGAGGTTTGGGAAGTTTATCGAAGTTCCTCGTCGGATTTTCGACAAGTTCGCACCTCGAATCTACGGTCGATAGAGCTCCGCGCCAGCCCGACGAATTCTGACCTTAAAGCTCGGACGAAACCGAGCGAAATGTCTCCCCGGAAGGGCTGTTACGTCCGAGCCGAAGTCTCCGCCACCGGATTAACCCGGCTGTAATCCTCCTCCTCCTCCTCCTTCGTGTTTGCCTCGACTTTGGCTCCTACAGCTCCTTCTCATCGTTCAGTCAATGAATACGAAATGCCAAGTACTGTACGATGTTCATCCAGCTACTACCTCTTGTTAGAAACGCGCAACCTGCGAGACGGCCCATTATTCTTAATAGTTTCTTAGCTTCCCCGATGGCGCATACTTCAATGTACATTTCGCAACTATTTACCCTCGGTATTATCGTCCCGTTCTACACTTAAACGGAGGGGAATTAATCTGTCGGAAGGAGAAAAAAAAAAGAAGATGATTCTCCGTTATACATGCATACGTACGTACATATACAACACGTGCCACGTTTAAATCCACCCTTGGAAGACGAATCGTTCGTGGCGAAACAAGAATCACGGCCGCGGAAAGGAGCGAAAGAAATATGTCGAGCTTGGGGGGAAAGAGAGAACGAGAAAGAAATAAACAAAAGCAAGAAATAAAAAATACGGAAAACCAGGGGATGGAAAATGTTCCCTCCGGTATACGTATGATACCGTTCTGAACAAGGTCGCGTTTGTTTTAATGTTAAAGCGTAATTCGAAGCGGATCTAGGCGGATGTGCGCACTCGTCCGTTCATTCGCAGACTGACTGACACTCGGTGCACAAAGTACCACGTGACCCGACCCTCCAGCACTTGCCGTCCCCTCGCACACCTGCTCACACCGATACCGAGAAACGCGAGAGCCACCCTTCGCCACACGTACACACCCACACCCAGCCACACACACACACACACATACAAACGTAGTTAGACACGGAACACCGTCACACAGGTGCATGGCGCTTCCTCCCCAGGCTACCACAGAAACCCGTCCATCCCTCGAGCCACAACCAATCCTCGCAGCCGGAGTGTTACCGGATTACAATGTTTGCCAGCGACTGTGCAAACACCGTGTGGTTCCTCCCTCGCACGCACATCCACCTTCACGCGGACACGAATCGCCGGTACACGCATTGCTGCGGTGTCGACAGGCGAAACGTAAATAGAGGGAAACTACAGCGCGCGCGCGCACACACACACACACACACATATACACGTATAGAAGAACCGAGACCAGGTGAATTGAAATAAAAATGTGTCCGATTTCGGCGGCGAAAAAGCTCGCGAAAATATCCATCGTTTCGCGTAGATGGAAAGTCACCATTTTCATCTAATTTTTATTTGCTCTATGACGTAACGTACTGCACGGATTTACAGCAGCGGACATTTATCGTCCACGAACGTACGTACAACTCACCAGTATTTATTTCATCGTTATACGTTACAATGCCGGTCGTTTCGCAACGATTAGAAGAATCCCATGAAATCCCGTGTTCCTCCTCGTGTATTTCCGTGAAGCGATCGCGATTATCCACTCGCTGGTATACAAGACCGAACGAACGATTTCCGGCCGAGTCTCGTTTACACGGGAAACGTTGGGCTCGCGGAAACCATTCGATACCGAGCGTTACAGAAATACCGTGGAAACGTGATTGGCGCCGTTCCATCGACTCGTCCGATTATTAACATTCCTCCGAGCGATAAGTGGATCAAGCGTTACACGGCCAGACACACCGGGTTACACACGGTTACATGGCCACGTCACGCGCAGAACCCGGAGGGGAAGACGGAACGCGGGTTCCGACGTGGGAACGCTGAAAGCCCGGACCCACCGGCAACTTGACAAAAGTTCAGACACTTGCTAATGAGCGGTACACATCTCACACGAGGATGTCCACCCTTCTCCCCTCTCCCTTCTCCTTCTACCACTCTGCCCTGTGTTCTACAGAAACTACTCCGCGGTCCGCCACTTCCGGTTAGTCTGTCGCGCGCAACCGGTTGGCAGAGAGAAGGGTTCAACGACCCGTCAGGCTGCAGTTTGTAGGTGCGGATAGTTGCCGAGAGGGTTGCGGGTAAGAGAACACTCGATCGGGAACGCGGATTAGTTCGAGATGCCACTTCGGAATACTTCGTTCTTTAATGACTACTTTCCCAAACCCCCGACCCCCTTGGGGAAGATCCGAAAAGTATTAATTACCTCTCGACGACTATCGGATTGAATTCTTCCGTGAATACTTATACACTTCGTCCCGATCGATTAGATGATAGCGTGAAACGCGGTCGGTCAAGGGATACGGAAATTTCATGGACACGTTCCTATGATATCGTATACAGAGGGTTGAAAGGGTGACGTATTCATTTCACAAAGAATCCCCCTACTCCCGATAACACCACGATTACAGATTCGATCGGTGTGTTAAATATAAATAAATACGATTCTCCCGATACAAGAGAAACGCGATGGAATATTTTCCGAGAGCACCACTCGATTGAATTTACGTGAAAGTTTTTGATCCGGCCATTAGTCGCGCAAGAAGGTATTGAAATTATAATGCCGGGCGTAATAGCCGTGATACCGATCGTCTACTTGGAGAAGGACGCCGGGGAATATCGGGAACGGGTCGACTGCTCTAGTAGCAACGACGACGATGACTCGTCGGGTAAGGACGGAGATTACTCCAAGTCGACGCACGGAATGCCTAACGAGGACCTTCTCCTTCGGTGAATGTTCCGGATCGAATCTACGAGCAGCCTGGCAAGCCTTTCAAAGGCTCCGATTCCTGGATTACGGGCTTCCGATTAAATTACCACGGCTGGCCTCGCAGCGAGCCCAGGGCGCGAAGTATCGATCACCCGTTTCACTCTGCTTTCGAGTACACTTCTTGGATTTCCGGTTGTATCCTTTCCCATAGTTACAGTTCGCCGTTGCGCCCGAACTATCGCCAAACGAGAATAGGATACCTCTATTCCACCGACGACGAGATATCCACGAATTTCAATCCAACGCGACGAATCGCGTAACCGGAGAGAAAAATGGAAAGGACACGCGTTGTTCTTGTTTTTTTTTTTTTTTTTCGTTCTTCTTCTTCTGCCAGAGCGAAACAGTGGAAACGTAAGGAGAGTAAACGAGTGTCGTAAACCTCTCTCCGGGTACAAAGAGAGACATCCAAGAATTTACTCGTGAAACACTGTAGAGGACTCCACGCTGTTAGATTATTCAATGGAAAGGTGACACGGAAACACGGCGAGACGCGGCAAAAGACGAGATGTAACTTTGGTAACAAAGCTTGGGTAAAAGCTCGGAGACATTCCGGCTGAAATGGAACAAAGTGGACGTTCGTTTACTGTTCCGTCTTTTAAACGTGTCTTTAAGAAGAAACGATCGGTGCCGCGCGGAACGTAAATGACCGTTTCCGGTTGGAACCGTTGGAAGAAACGAGGAGAATTTTCAACGACCTGTTCGCAAACCCCCCCGTGGGAGATTATACCGATGCTCGACGTTGGATCTGTACCGCCCGAAAAACGCGAAAGCTTTGATGCAGCCGGTGCATCGTCGTTTGTGAAACGGCGCAGTTTTCGTAACTATACAACCAAGATTACGTTTCGCCTGGTGCGTACCGGTGCATCTCAACTTTTGCTGCAAAAGAGAAAAAAAAAATAAAGGAAACGGGAAAACGGGACAAGATCTTTGAGCAACGGCAAAGCTTTGCTCGTCTGCGCGACGACGTCGTTCTTATAACGATTCTCGCGCTGCTGCTTCCGTGGCGCGGTAACGTCCGTATTTTTATTTCCCGCGAAAAAGATCTCGCGTCCCGTTCGGAATTTTTCAGAAACACCGTGGATAATCGGCGTTAAACCGGCACGAAACAAACGTACGTAGATGTATCCGAGTGCGAGTGTACTCGCACGCGAGCGCGGGCTTGTTTAACGATTTCTGGGCCACGGGTTTTTATTATTCCATCGAACCCGGCTTCTCCCTGTGTCTATCCCTTTTCCCTTCGCCCCTCCCTTCACCACCCCCTCTCCCGGTATATCTTACTCTGTGGAAAATGTCGACGTAGATTTTTACAAGAGTCTGTCTCAAGTGTATCGAGGTATACGGAAATTATTAAAGGGAATTGAACGTCCCAAGATAAATTTCAGATAATTTTTTTTAAACGTATCGATCCCGGCCACCGTGCTCCACCGGCAGAAATACGAAATGCTCTTTATCATCCCTGTCAAGATATCCACGGTTCGGAGGGTTACGAGTTTTCCAACCACCCCCGCTGGTAAGCTCATCGTTACGCGCACGTGGTAATATCGAGGGTTAAACGGGAACGGAGAACATTATTCAGGGGATGAGAGAACTAGTAGTTTTATTAGATGTACTCCGAGTTTATTCCCCTTCCCACCCCCTCCACAAACCTCCGCCTACCTCCCCCTCGCATTTCCCTATTGTCGTCCGTGAAATACGATAGTTGGAGTTTGATAATTTCCTCGAGTACTCCATGTTACTAACGTACCATCGAAGCGGAATCGCGGAAAACAAACTGGCCTTTTTCATTAAACTTTCAAAAAGATCCACGTTCAATTTCTTTCGTTTTTTATTCCGCTAATTGTAAGAATGAAATCTGAGAACGGCGGAGTATTGACCACGAGAAAAGATTAATTTCCGCGAATTAATTCCAGGACAATCTCAACTCGTAGCGGAGGTACTTGAAATATAACCAGAGTATCAGGCTATCGGGGTAGGTCAAACGAAGCTCTCTCTCACTCTCTCTCTTTCTCTCTCTCTCTCTCTTCCTCTCTGGTTCAAATCTTTCTTCTCGAGCAGAACGCTCGAGGAATTTGAGAGGCAATCCCATTTGCGTCTTGCCACCCCTTCGCCATCTTCTGCCCAACATTAACGTACCTCCTCTCTTTCTTTCATTTTGCCTGATTTTTCTTTCTCTCTCTTTCCTCCCTTCTCTATCTCTCTCTCTCTCTGTCTCTCGCTCGTCTTATCTGCTCGCTCTCTTTGGCAGGGTAAACAGGAGCCTGGTGATACCAACGGATGGTTTCACGGGGTTCTTTGAGACGGCAACCTCGGCCTCGCATCATCTTGGCAATCTGTTGAAGCGGACCATAACGCGCATGCCTTCTCGGCCCTCGTAGAAGACGAGGACGATGAAGAGAGACAGAGAGAGAGAGAGAGAGAGAGAAAGAGTAAAAAGAAAAAGAAGAAAGAGAAAAGAAAAACGCGAACACGGTTGACGCTTTGAAGTCGGCGCTTCCGTGATCGTCTATGAAACTACCCCCCTCCCCCCCCCCCTCCCCTTCATCACCCCTCACCTTTTTCCCTGGCCACGGCACACCGTGACACGATACGGTCTTTTATGCCGAGGAAACGAAGAACGTAATGCTGATGAACCGGATAGGAAGACCGGGAGGGCCGTAGTCGAAGATCTTGTCTCGATTATTCCAACCCTCCCCCGATAGGGATCTCTGTCGCGCGATTTCCTCCGAACAGAGAGACACGATCTATCGAGGTATAAAGTAACTTCGTCGCTTCGTCAAGTATTACACTTATCCTTTCGTTTTCTCTCCTTTTTTTTCTACCCCTTTTTCTCGATTTTTTTTCTCATTTCATTTTTCTCTTTCGTTCATCCTTTTCGTCTCGTTCGAAATATTAAATTGAATTCCTTCCGCTACACCGGGAAGATTATTGCGAGGCATTCGATTATCACGAGAATATTTCTAATATTCCGCGAGTTTTCCGTACGAAAAGCAGTGCGTTTAACGTGAATAATAATATTCCGGATGAAAATTCATGGCAGACTATAATACAAGCCCCGCCCGCCCGGTTCCACCCGGGAGGTTTTGATATTTCTGCGCTAACCCGGAAGAGCGGTGAAGTAGACGGGAAAAGGGGGGGGGTTCTTCGCGTAGGTGATTCTTAATATCTTCAAGGATCCTAGAGGATTCCCGGAAAGGCTGCTGCCGTTGAGGAGGCACAGGGATGCCATGCGAAGGGCCCTCTTCACGGCACCACGGGTGTTTACGTGTGCGTACACGTGCATAACGCGCGAGCGAGTGTAAGTGAATCACACAACGAGGGACACCGTTACCGAAGAATACTGTCGGAATTTTAATCTTCGATCCTCGAGTTCTTCGAACTTCGATGGATCGAGCCCTACAAAGAGCCTCGCAAATATTCCTTTAAACTTCTATCGTCCGACGATGCCGTAACCGACGATGATGGAAAACACGATCTTCCCATGAAATCCGAGTATTTCACCGACGACGAAAGTACTCCCTTCGACGACGGAATTTTCGGGGTGTAATGTTTAACGTAACGAGGATACGCCGTGAGGGAGAATTAAAAGAATCTCTAAGAAAAGATCTTGAAATTCCATAGTATAATTATCGAGTCTTTTTTTTCCATAGAAGATTTTCAGATGATCCGTTATCCCCGAAACTATATATGATCACGTACCCTAACGGATCGGAAAGGAAAGTTTCGATACGAATCTTACACGAAGTTCCAGCGTCTATATGTTCGTACATACACATATGTATACGGAAGGGAGTACGGTAAACTTTCGCGGCTGACCAAAGACACTCCTATACTACTGGGATCCGTTAGCCAGTAGAACATCCCAATGATTCTAACATTCTATTACAAAGATAATTCCTGGTCTCCCATACACCATCGTTTTCCTCATACTCCTCGAAAGTCCCTTAACAAAATAAACTACCCCAACGTAACCCCTAATACCCCTTCTAAACTTGCCGTAGCCAACAAAACAAAATGACTCTTCCAATCTCCTCCCTAACTTCAGCGACAAGAAGGGTTGTCCAACGGGACGAAATAAACTGACCGGATATTTAAAAAGTAACCAAAAAGAAAAAAAGCTGAAACATCCCCTCCTTCGAACCACCGTCTGCACGGGTAAAGTGATAAATTAACATGTGCCACCGCAGGTGTCACGTGAATCTAAGAAATTCCATCGAGACACCCATCTCTCGTGTAACGTCTCTAATAATTATGATATTCCGTCACGGGGGTGGTTTTGATCCCCTCCGGCTCGGTGAGGCCCCTCCTCGCACCTACACACGCCCACGCTCACCCTTACCGATCCCCCTACCCCTTACCCTTCGGCACCCACGGCCCCCCGGGGGGTTGGGGCGCGGCCGTGTTTGCTCTATCGACCGCCGAGGATCCACGAACCCGGCCGAACAAACCCGAACTCGCGGAACACGGCGTATCCCGTCGCGTGCCTCTCCTCGAGAACCCCCTTGCCGCCCTTCTCTCTTTCTCTCTCGGTGATACGGCCCTGTCTTTTTCCTTACAAGCGTTCTCGATCCTCCCCGGAGCTCTTTTCTTACTCCACTTCGGAGGGAGGGTGGTATGTAGAGGGTAGAAAAAGAGAGAAGCACCCCGCGACTTTTCGGAACCTTAGGGGGAGGGGTGAGAAGGAAGAGGGGGAGGGGGAGGGGGTGAGGAAAAAAGATATAAGAGGAATCGAAGGTTCTTTGGAAGTCGATCCTTCGGGATCCTAATTTCTTCGGAGTACGATAGGTAAAGAGAGAGAGAAAGAGGGGAGGGGTGAGGAGAAGGTGGTGGAGGTAGAAGTGTCTCTCTACGTGGCAAAGATTGGGTTTGAGTAAAACGATACTTCTTTTCGTATTATTTTTTTTCTCCCGATTATTTTTCGATGAAATTTTATTCCCGGGAAACGCGTTTGGTTGGAAAACGAAAGCTAAGAGACTTTGCTGATAGAAGTTGATATAGATTTGAGAGAGAGAGAGAGAGAGAGTAGGTGGGAGAGTGGTGGGGGCGAGAGAGAAAGAAGTTACTCAGGAAAGTTAGAGCTTCATGGAAGATTAATGAGCGATTACAGGATTAAGATTCCGTTTAACGAACAAATATTCGTCAAGTGGATAAGAAATAACGGAATTTCGAAAAATGGGAAATTCTCGTTTCCCATCCGTTGCGGGGAAAAAAACCGTCGGGGAAAAAGTTGCTCCGGAAAATATTGTTTCTTTGGTTGGAAACGTGCGTGGCCGGGAGAAAAACGGGGGACGCGGTCGTCGCAAGCGTAATAACTTCCACCGTGACGGGCCTGTTTCTCTATTTATTAATTTCTCTCTCTCTCCCCCTCTCTCTCTTTTTTCTTTCTTTCTTTCTGTCGCGACAACGAACCGCCGTGCCCGCGTAAAGATAATAACGCGTACGCGTCCGCGACTTAATTAACAAGCGACAAAGATTTCGGTCGACTCCACCCGACGCGGGCGTACGTTGCTCGCGATTAACCGTGCGTACCACGATGTAATTAACTGAATGCGTCGTCGGCCTGCCGTGGTGTGTTGCGTAATCAACAAGTCCGCGTCGACCATATTTATTTTTTTTTCTGTTTCGTTGTCGCGCGACACGCAACGGGAATACTAATTACATTCGGTCCGCTGAAAGGGCCGATGGCTCGGTGTCATCGTTTGCAATTAATCGTCTACCATCGATACACCTGCCAACCCGTATATTTTAATTCCTGCGAAAAATTAAGCGGCTGAAAAAATTACCGTCCACCGCTCGCTTTGTGACGTATCGTTCAAACGCAAAGAGGAAAGAGGGTAAGAGGGGAAAGGAGGGCGGCTGGCCGGCTTGAATTTCAATTCGTCCGGATATTTCACCGTGACAGTTCCGAGTCGAGTCAAACGCGATATTCCCGACGCTTAACCGCATAATTGGCCTGTTTACGGATTCGCGCCCGAGACGGTTAACGATCTCCCGGAAGGTGTTGGAATTCCGTTGCCATCGCGCCGGTGAAATCGGGTGAAGGTAATTGTTCGGGGACAACGGTGTTTTCTCTCCTCTTCTTGTTCGACAAAAGTCAATTCAGAGGTAACTAGCCCGCAGTCGGAAAAATACGAAAAGACAGAAACTCCGAAGGAAAGTTGGGATGGATACGGGAGGAGGAGGAGGAGGGGGGGGGGGGGTAGAAACGGAGAAAGACGAAAAGAATTGTTGTTCTTCCGGCAGAAGCGACTTTAAACCGGCTCCTTTATCTCCGTTAACAGTTCCAATCTGAGAGAAAGACGCGTCGTACGTATTACCGGTGTTCTTTCCGACAGAAACCCGATCCGGTTAGCATCACGGTTAGTCGCGGTTTTCCCCTGCCCCGTGCGAACCACGGTTGCCACCGGCAACACGGACGAATTCCATTTTCGTTACCGCGAATTAATATTAATAATATAGATCGAGGCAACGTAGCCGAAGCGAAGACTCTTGCTTTGTCTCGATTATTAACAGTCAGCTGTTCATAAATACACCGTGGGCCGGCATATTAACGAGCCGCCGCCGCCGCTTTAGAACGCTTTTAAAGCACAGAGAAGACGGATTTTCCTGTTCACAAAGTGGATAAAAATAGCCGACGATAGACCATCGCACAGACAGGGGGCAAGTTTTCTTGCTTACGATCCTCCTTCTCCTCCTTCTCCTTCTTCTCTTCCTCCTCCTTCAACTCCTCCCGCGTTTCCTTCCGGATTGGTACGGTGGCTACGGACCAAGACAAAAGGGAAACACTTTGCGTAATATCCTCCTTCTTTTACCCCGTGTCCCGAAGGATTTCACAAACTTCCATGGTTAGACGGGGGAGGGGGGGAGTGGTGCGAAGGGATCGCGGCTCGTTTCGAGCCACTACGATCGGCTGGTTCCATTCCGTGTGATCGATAGGTTGAATTCAAGATCGCGTGAGAGAGGCTATTATGTCTGGGCACTCTCCTCTGGCTCGCTTGTCGGGTAGATCGCTACCAGACGCCGATCACGGACGATCATTCTTGTTGAAGGAGAAGAAATCCCTCCTCTCCCTTTCCTCAGGAATATCGAGAATCTTGACGCCACGTCGAGGATGATCCCGAGTTTGTAACAGGACTCGCGACTTTCACGAGATTTGCCGTAGCCCGTAGAATTTCTGCCCGATACTTTTTATCCACCGTCGAATGATACAGGAATCTAGTACGATTCCGATAGAAGTATCGCGGAGGTCACGTACGGTATCATCGGTATAAAAATAAAAAAAAACACAATAAGGAAAGAAAGAACGAACGAACGAACGAAAGAAAGAAAGAAAGAAAGAAAGAAAGAAAGAGTGAGATCAGGAACGAAAAGTGGTCGAAAGGTACGAGACAATTGCGCCTAGTAATAAGAGAGAAATTCTATGCCGAGTTTCACCCCTGTCGCCGCGAGGCGTTCGTGTGATGAAGGCCGATGGTTTTAATTCCAGGAGTGGGCGGATGAGAACAGAAATGGATGAAGAAACAACGCATAGAAATACCCCGGGAAATACGTTGCGAGGGTAAGCTCTGCCTCGTTTCAACGACTATCTTGAAGATATCTGATGGAGTATCAGCGGCCGACGAGATGGAAATTTAAAAGTCTTTGAAAGTCGAGGGGTCGCGCGCGCAAGAAAAAGCTGTTCAGTCACGGAGTCTGCTCGCGCATCATCCGGAGTGATTAAACTTGTTTACGATCGATGGTACCATAAACCGAGACTGGCAAAAAAACCGATGTCCTTCCTTCGTACAAATTATCCTCCTGGTGTTTCGGCAATATCGCGGATGAAAGGCGGCGAGGACGAACCCTCCTCGCAACGTTCTCGCGCAGAAAACTCGTCGAGAAAAACGAGAAAGAAGAACAACGAAAGGAGGCCCACAGGCGGAGCGGTGAAATTAATGTCCACGACATAAAACGAACAGATCGGCTGTCACGACAAATAATTCTCCCTACCGTTTAACGGAATTCGACCATCGCGCCGCTAGGAGAGGGAGATAACAAAAGTCCATTGGCCAATTCTCCTCTTTTCTCTTTTGCCTCGTTGATTTTATTTCCTCTTATCTACCTCCGTGTTCCAGGGGAAACATTTTTATTCCTCTCCCGAAAGGACCGGTGGTGCTGGTGGTCGTTCGTGGCCGGCACCCGGGGTCAAAGGGTACCTTTGTGTCACCGCGTTTCGCCGAACGGTGTTCTCGATTTCACTAAATCCCTCGATTTCCTTTAATTTTTCACCAATCGACATTCGAGTTCGTCTGTTTATTCTACTCGAACTGCCGACGAAATAATAATTCAGCCTATCTTTCACGCGAACTCCGAAGCGTCGGGACGAACGTCGAGGATCCTGGCGAGCTGGTCATTCGAAGGGACGCAGAAACCGACGCTAGTAGTTTCGAAGAGCCGGTCGTGAAGCGTAGGCGCCTCGCTCTCAGGAAGGTTCCATCTCATCAGCCATTAAACAAAGCAGTAGCAGACACAAAGGAGCGTCTGCATTGTCGAGAGGATAGCTGGCAGCGGCTCAAGAGAGAGCCAACCCCCTGTCGACTAACGTCGAGAGGTGTTTCTGATTAATCTCCGTGGACCCCTCGCCTACCCCCTTTCTTTCCGTTCACCGTTTTCTTTTTTTTTCTCGTTCACCCTCTACCCCCGGCATACCTTTCAAAAATGCAAAACGTTCGGAGCGAGGGCGAGATACTTGGTTCAACCCCTCCCCCCCGTTTCGCCCCTTGAATAGGCTGCCCCCTTGCAGATAGATAACCACCCCCGTGATATACCTGAGGCTCAAAGGAACCGAATCAATGCCGGAACGCGTCGCCTTTCGGCAACGATTATCCCGGCGAATATTAATATCGCTATGAATAGTTATGAAGTCAAGCGTGATAATGCGAATGCAAATTAACCCTTCGATAGTATGACAACGTTGACCCGACAACCGAGATGACTAATACCCTTTGATAATTTCCACTGTTGCCGTAACCCGATAGATATACATTGTACACACGTCCATAAATATAAATAGAATTTATGCAAACATAGTTTCTTAATATTTAGAAAACGAGATCGAAACGAGATACGGGAATTAGGTGAAAAGTCCATGTATACGTAATATACATATAGTACAGATTTCATATCAGTTACAGTTACTTTTTTCCCCCCGGTAATCAGGAGTCAAAGGTCGAAACTGACGCGAAAACGAGCCACAGATAGCAACGATACTTTCTTTCCCCGATAGAAAGACGATCTGGATAAAATATCCGCTTACCGGTCGTAGGAACATCACGGATAATCAAGCGGTAACGCGAGAGTTCGTTGAATTGTTTGATCGACGTCGAGCGTTCTAACAAGATCCGACGCCCGGGGTATTACCCTGTATCTAAGAGATTTAAATAACGAACCGTAGCCGCGTCGGTTGGGTTCAATCGGGTCGGAGATAAAATTTCACCGTGGCAAGCGATTGTCACCCGGGCTTTCGCGTTAAATACAAAGCGTGGGGCTTGACGTTAGTATCCACCTCCGTGTAAAAGAGAAACTAATAGGACGAGACTGAAACGGTGGGTGGATGCTGTGCTGCGCGACGAGACCAGCAATAATTTCTGCGGCACTCCGCGGCGGCATTGCCATGATTCAGGAAAGGTAATCTTCATAAAAGAAACGCTACAGCCCAACCACGGGATAAAAGCCTCGCGTATGAAACTGTGTAGATATATATATACATATACATATATACGTAGATATGTATGTGAGTGTCTGTATATGTGGGATATTGCACGTACGTGTATACCTGATCTGGTGCTCTCACCAGGAACGTGAGCTACGGTACACAAATAAATTAACGTTTATTCGGCTTCCGTGGCATCGGCTATCCGGTGGTCAAGCTTCCAGCTGCGCTTCTGGCCCGTTATTAATCGACGAGGCCGCTCGTAACTCATCGCTCGCCCTCTTTACGGTTCCTTCTTTCGCTTCTTTTTAAACCCTCTCCCATCTACGTTCTCTCCTACCCCCTCCTCCCTTCCATTCGCTTCGAAGCTAGAGTATTTTTATACGAAAACCAGGGGCCACCGCGTTTCCGATATTTCACCGTCTCTTATGTTCCACTCGCAAAATTTTATCGTGATCGCCGGGGCATTCGTCATCCGTTCCGTTCTTACGCGAAAGAAAAGACGGTGAATCCGCTTTCGGCACGGAAATTTATCGAGATCCCACGCGACCGCTCCGGAGGAATGGTACAAAGGAGAACCAGCGGGCGAATGTTTTAAAATATCAAAGTCACCGGTCGAGCGGCCGAATATACGTATAGGTCTACGACGATTCGTCACGTTCGCGAAAGGTTAGGGGTCAGGGTATAAAATAGTACGAGAGGTCACGATGCACTCCTTTTTTTTTAAAGATAATTCCGTCGAGCTCCCCCTCTCCCGCGCGCTAACTGGTTCAAACCGAGTCCAGAAACGACCTGCCATTGCTGCAAGTAGAAGAAGACCACGAACGAATAGACGATCCTTAAAAAATCCCTTATTCAACTTTGATCTTCCGTCCGACTACCATCGACGTAGACTAAGAAGAGTAGCCACTTCTAATCGTGAAAGGATGAGGCTACTTATTCCAAGAAATTTCACCGGATTTCGAGGGAAAATGAATTTCAACCGGACTACTTTTTTTTTCCTCCAGTCCTTGCATTAACGTAACATGTTCGTATCCGCTAGAGACAGACACAGAGAGAGAGAGAGGGACAATGACGGAACATCAGAGAAGAAGATAGAGAGAGAGGGGGGACCAGTACACGCTGCATCGATCACACGAGCACGTCTAGTGATAGTGATTGGTGGGTCAGTTCGACGCCAGGACCCCGAGTAATTCCTGATAGGACATATTGTACATGGAACACATGCAAACCCTGGTACCGCGTTTTCACGCGGAAAACTGGAACGCCAAATTCAGCGTAAGGAAGAAAATAGGATCCCCAGGATGGTGTCTCGTGCACGCGAATGTAAATGCCGGAACAGCTTTGGATAGCGAAGATAGAGATAGCGATGGGGATGGGACACTAAACTCCCGAGAGATTTTAATGACTCGACCACCGAATTCCATAAACCGGCCCCCCCCCCCCGGTATCGGATTATACCGCTGCTATACCCGTTTTCATGATCATGTTCGAATTTTAATGCCGCGTTCCCGGCGAAGGCGGCCTCGCACACGGAAGCGCCTATCTCGAAGGCAACCCCGAGGGCTTTACGATATCGCAAAACCGTCCCGGTCACACTTAAGCGCGATGGACGTCGTAAGCTTTATTATGGTCGTCGAGCCGACGGCCCACTTTCGCGATATTACAAATCGTTTCGATTTTCCGAGGTACGACCGTGCCTCGCGGCGTATAGAATCCTCACCCCCTTCCCTCTCCTCTTCTCTCCTCTCCTCTCCTCTTCTCTCGCCGCCCTTTTGGCAGGGCGGCGAAAGAGACCTCGCGGGAGTTCGCGATTTTCGGCGGAACGAAATTTTTCCACGGTTGCAAATACATTTCCGGGAGGAAAGAATTTTTATGCAAAAGGAAACGCTGGCTCCGGCGTCGGAGGAAGTATTATTTTCTTTCATGTTTGTACAATAGCTAACCCACCCCCACTTCGCCTCGTCCCATCCTATCCCCGCCACCCCACCTCTCTCTCTCTCTCTCTCTCTCTCTCTCTCTCTCTCTCTCTGTAAAGCCAATATATCGATTTTACTTTATATTACGTACGGGGAGAGGCAGACATCGAATCACGCTTCGTTGTAATATTTTTCTCTAATATCGATGGGGGTACAATGGAGCGTGGTTTCACGATGAGCTATTAGACCGCGGTAAACCAGCAAAAGCCAACAGTCAGTTACCTCGCAAAGGAGAGCAACATTTACCGGCCGCATCGTTCACGCTTCAAACTTCGCTGGAAGTTTAAGCGCGGCGTAACTCCGGAATCCCGGTTGCTGATTGGGTAATTAGTCCTCGTGACGCGTCCTTAAGCAAAGTTTAAGCCTCCGACAAAACTAGTGTGATTTATCCGAACGCGGTGGCTGTGATCGATCCCGAACCACGAAAGAATTATAACCGGTGGATTAAAGGTGAACACGTAGACCACCGACGGACAATAGAATAGAACAGAGAAAGAGAACGAGAAAGAGAAAGAGAAAGAGAGAATTCATGATACTTCGAGTATCATTTACAACAATAGAATTATCATCCTTCGAACAGGATTTTGCACGAACAATGCGTTTATATCAGTGAATTCTGGCATCTACGTATTACCATCCTCTAATGGGGTTTCAAGCGAGCCATTTTCACTCGAGGCATTGCCCCGCCTGTACGTAGAAACAATCCCTTCTACAAAAGGAAGGTTGAAAACCACAGCGAGCCACCTTATATGCAAATTCAACGGCCGCGATCATAGTGCGCTGGATGAAGTAGACTGCTGGGAAAGCGACGTAGCGAGGCGGTGAATAGATAAGTAGGGTACGTATGGTTTTCTTCGCATTTAGGATTCATTTACCGCCGGCAACGATTTACGGAATTAGCTCGTTCCGATCCGTCGATCTCCACACCGACGATCTCTACGTACGTTTAAACATCGCCGACACCCTCGAAGTCTACGTTTCATCGACCCAGAGTATTCCCGATAAACTTTCGCCTCGATGTATCTTTCTACGGGAGGCAAAAAAAGGAAAAAAAAAATACAAAACTTTACAAGCACGTTAGATGAAACGTACGATCGGTAGTTTCCCCGTTTTTTTTATCGCTAAATCATGCGCCAACGAAACGCTGACGCTTACGATATCGTGTACACCGACAGTCAGCACACCCCTCTAATATTCGCGGCACACTCGGAACACCATTTGACGTATTTTACGTAAGAGTGATTCGATCGCAATTTACTCTTTGCGAGAAGGGTCGCGTTAGCGTATGTATGTATGTATGTATGTACAGGGTGCGCAATGTTCGAGCGTATTTTCAGGCTGCATTCGGCGGGGGCTGGTAATTTTCTTTGGCCTCTCTGCCACCTGCAACCCTTTCACTCGACGGGGGGTGGAGCGTGAAACGAACGAGGTCTGACGGCACTCACCTGACCTCACCTGCTATTTCGCCATTATCTTTACAACGAAAGCCTCGTTAGCTTTAATAGGGTAGCGCTATGCTCGAGAGGCCGGCGTATTTTTTTATTTTTTTTTTTTCGAAAAAGTTGCCGGGCGATCTAAATTAACTAACGTCGATCAAACGGAAAGGTCATGAGGTGAAACGGGGGGAGGGAGGGAGGGAGGGGGTTGACTACCGCCGGTCCAGCCGGGACAGGCTCGATTTCGTGGCGGCATCGGTGGAAGCAGAAAAGTTAAATTAAATTCTACGTGCCGCCCATTTCGGTTCGTTTCGGTTCCCGGCGTCACGTGTGCAATGAACGAACCCCGGGCGTAACGTACACTTATGGCGGTCGTTTTCATAATCCTACTCCCAGAGGCCTACTATAGATTTTTATGATAACGGCCGGACTATCAAATTTTCCGCGGGCGTTAGTCACTTCCGTGAAACTGAAAACGTTCTTCCCGGGATCGCGGTTCCGGATAAGCGATCACACGATTGCTTTAAACTGCCTTCCATTAAACTCTCTCCCTCTCTCTCCCTCTCTCTCGCTCTCTTTATCTATCTATCTGTCTATCCATCTTTGTTCTCTGTATCATCCCAGCGTTCAATTAACGAGTACCGTAATTACCGTAAAATGTTTGATTTTAATTAAGTTTCATAAATCAGCGTTCTAGCTTCCCGACTGCCCGTGTTCCCATCGACGGCCGGATCAAAATGCGCGTAAAAAATAAAAGAGCGAGTGAGAGAGAGAGAGAGGGAGAGAGATCTCGTTGAATTAATGGAACAGAAATTACTCTTCGACACGGTACTCGTTGCCGTCGTCATAGTTTCCGCGTGGCATTGACGCCGGAGGAAGGGGGAGGGAGAGGGGGGGCGGACAGGGTGGAGGAAAAAAAATCCTGCCTGGGCATTTCCATAATTCGGGTTCATCCCCGTTGCCGTCACATTTTTACGAGCGAGCCTCGCATAAAATTCCATCCATAGGGATCTTGTTCGCTTTGCGAAACAAGAAGGGGAGAAGGCGCGAAGGGCTGTCGCAACGACGGTGACTCGGAAAGCGCAGGGGTCACGCCGGAGGCAAAGGTCACGCGGACATTATCCCCGTCCACCCCTTGTGAGCCGGAATAAAGAGGCGCGCACAGAGAGACGAGGAGAAAAATAGGGGCGGAGAGATAGGGAAAAAAGAGAGAACGCGACGGAGATACCGATGGAGAAATAAAGAAAAAAAAAAGGGGGAGTGGAGGAGGAGAACCAGAAAAATACGTAACTGCGGCGAGAGAAAAAGGGAGGAGGAAAAACACAGGGTAAGAGAGATAAAATTAAAAGGGTTGGTTGGTTAAGTGAAAGAACGAGAGGAGATCCACGCGCGAAGGAGAGATCGAAAGCCAGATATTTCACCCAGAAACCATGTAACTCCCGATGGAATGTACAGTAGTAGCGACAACCTCGTGTATATCGCTTCTACCCTTAACCACCGACGCCCGCTACCGTCGACGTCGACGTTCGGCGTCGATCGACGACGCTCGCTGACCGTGACGTGCCGAGACACTTCACGTACTCAAGCCAACGCGACTGTCTTGTATATAACATCGCATTGATATTTTACACGATTTTTTTGACCAACTGTACCAGAAGGGTCGAGGAATCCCTCGTAACAAAGTCCACGAAGAACTATAGCGAAGAAGAAGAAAAAGAAGAAGATGAAGAAGAAGAAGAGAGAGATCGGCGAGACAGCAAACCCCGAGGAAAGTAGTTTAAAGACTTTCCCGATGTGGAAGAGGGTCCGCGTCAGACTTCTCTGTCCACCGCAGTGTGTCTGACCTCTTCAGGGACGACTGAATAATAGAGGAGAGCCATCGTAGCTCTCGAGGTCGGCCTGTATTCTCACACCCTCCGTCGAGTACCCCACCAGTTGGGGATAGTTGTGAATAACGATGCCCGAGGGAGAGACAACCCCTTGTTGGTATCGTGCTAGGTAACCGGACCCACCACCCTCTCACGACCCGACGCTTCCTCCAACCCCACCCCCCCCCTTTCGGACAACGTTGACGTACAGTTGACCGTGCTTCCTATCAACTACACCACCGCATTTCCCCCGCACCAAGGAAAACATTCCTGTCGCGATACCATCGCGAAAAGAACCTACTTATCGGAGACGCTTCTTATTCTCCAGCCTTCCGTTCACCGACCACGACATCGCGGGGGATGAAAATATTCGAACGAGAATAGCTGGCTGGGTGAGAACCACAGAGGTGGAATACCTACAGAGAGACATAAAGTTTTCTGTAAAAAGACACCTGAACGCCGAACGATTCTCTCGACTTTCTCCGTAGAACCAGTAGGAGAGAACGATATTTTTCTAGTAGATTCGACGCTTGGTTCGGTGATGATTAAATCATAAGAACGATACCGTCAACGGGGTGGCCTACACCCTTCCGGCAACGTCGGTTAGATATGGATAGAAATCGGAAAGTATGCGTTTATGCATCAACGGAAATATCGTTCTCCTCTATCCCCCCGCGCTCCATCCCTTCTTCTTCTTCTTCTTTCCCAAGTATCTTCGTCCGTTACCGTGAGTCGAATAAAGCCGTTCGCCATTGTGATTCCGCGGGGCTTTGAAATGCACGGGCGGCGGAATAAAACCGTTTCCACCGTGTTGCCGCGAGTAATGGGTACACATAATTTACCCCGGACGATCGTTCGGCGCCGCTGCGAATAAATAACGCCAATACGTACGTTCCCGTGATGAAATAGAGAGATTACACGCCGCGGAGAAATAATTAATATAGAATCGAGGGGGGGATTCGCGTGATTTACCGTAAGTCGTTCGGGGATAAGGGATGAAAGCGGCGGCGAATGTGCGTGCGGCAAACGATGAGATGCAAATAGTTAACTAACTCGCGAAAGGGGAGGGGGAGGGGGTTGGTACGTTGGTAATATAAGCAGTGCCGACGACGGTGGACCCGGGGCAGGTTTACAGCGTCACGGTAACGAGAACGGGCCATCATGGAAATTTCTCTCGGAACTCTAGGAAAGAGTAATCGCGTTAGAAGGGGATTAAAAGAGAGAACCTTGGAGAAAATAGACGAACGGTTGCTAAGCGTAGCGTACAAAAACTTGGGGTAGTCCGTTCAACGGATCGGAGACGGATCTTGATGTTATAATGACTAAATGATTTTCATCTGGTAATTTCTCAATTACCTAATCCACTTTCCCATCGTATACATATACATTCGTCGTTTACGTTTGATGCACGGTCGAGGCACGAGCAAAAACTATCGCATTGAAACAGATTGCCAAACAATTTTGCCAACCAAAACGAAGAACTCCTGAGTCATCAAAAAAAAAAAAAAAATACGTAGAACAATGCCGGCTACGTCCAAATAGTATTCAAGTGTGATACGTGTAAAATCCATGAGCAACGGAGAGATAGTCGGTTGTCTGACACTACATATTTGGCCGAGAGGAAGACAAAAGGAAACTGGTTGCTCGGGGATGCTGCCGGATTGTAGAAGTGGATGAGCAGGGTGGGGCAAGAGGGGGTGTAAAACTTAACAATGCCCGCAGGCCGACGTGGCACGCGAAACAAGGCTGGAAAGGTTCGAAGAGAGAATACCGGGGTGAGGTAAGAGGAGGACGAAGTGCCACTAAAAGTGTCATCCCTCATTGCTGGTACTATTTAACGGCTTGTAGGACCCAGATACAAGGCCAGGGTACACGGTTTTCGCGAACCAGGAATATATATATATATATGTATATGTGTGTGTATGTGTGTGCGTGTGTATATCACGAAATGAAAGCAAGGGACCGACTGGCCATTTTCTTCCGCAACACCTCGAAAGCTTGAACGGGCACACGGCCAACCTACCATTTCTCCGCGGGTTTCCGAATCCTCTCTCGACACCTACAGAATTATCGCAGCCGGGCTCCCGTTTTACAATTCCCGAAGGATTCGAGGAAACGCCTTGGAAAGGATACTTATTTTCCTACGGAAATAACGGCGCACGGAGAGCGGAGTGGCTTCGAGGAAATCCACTGGAGACATTTGAAAGTGCTTTATGGTTATTCGTCGCATACATATTCTCTCTCTCGTTCGGTACGTCGTTCAGGAATTTTTGGATCGGATATTTCTAATGGATTTACGTCGCGCCGAATGTATATCATATTTCTGCCGCTAGCAAATGGTGAGAAATCGCCGGATTCCGCGCCCGATGAGAAATCATCGATATCCGCGGGCGTAACGTTTTGCGAGTGGAAACTTAATGACACGTAGAAAAAGAAACGGCACCGACGACGTCTCGCGATAGCCGGGCAATTCACGCGGGGAAATTGCGCCATCGCTCATTTGCGAATTCCACGCGGCGCGAAAAGTACGTGACGGAAATTACCCCCGCGAATGTACGAAACGCGATATCGCGAAGGTCGTTCATTATGTTCCCCGTCTTTCTTATACCGGCGAAACCGCGAACAACGAACTCGAGTACTCGGAAGGAACCAAAGATTAGAATTACCGCGGACGGGAAGAACCGTGTAAACTCGTTGCGGTAATTAAATAAGAAATCGAACTTCCACGGGGAACAAAACCGCGGTTTCGTAGCCCCGATTACCACTTTCGCGACGAAGAAACCGGATCGCGTGTCCCGGTGGTGTTACCACCGTAAACAGGAGGAATATTCACCGAGTGAAAAAAAAACAGACAAATCCAAGGAAAGTAGAAATTCTAAACGAATTTGCCGGATGCGACAGATCGATTTCAATGATCCACCCGTTTAAAAAGATTCCCATGCCAGATTCGATTAAACGAAGAAATTCCATCGCATCACGGTCTACCGATATTTCATATTCCGCGGCGGTGCTTCCGGTATAATTATTTATATGTAACAAGAAGGGAGGCTAATGAGTAGCAAACTGCGGGTAAACAGGCGAAGTAGAAACTAGCAGAAATTTTCAAGAGTCATCTTCCTGAGTGTCCTCGTAAAATGAAAGCTCGAGCGCTGATTAGCTGTGAATTGTGAAAATTCGTCTATTTCAGGAAGCACTCTGTACTGATGTAGTGCCTGTTGGCTGTCGGCGTTCATGTCGGTTTTCGTACGACCACAACGACCATGCTACATAATACATAAACTTTGCATACTGCATACACAACCGAGAAACTTCTACTGCACCCAGAAAACTCTAGGGACCTGCCCCGGCAGCCATGCCTTCGATTCCATTCTTCTGATTATACCGTCATATCCATTAAAACGCACGAAAATTGAATGGATCTCTGTACGTTCCCCTAGCATTACCATAACCGAAGGATCTACGATTATAATACAATCTTTGACTGCACGTTAGATAGATAATTCTCAAACGAATACGTAAACGTCTCGTAGCGTATATCAAAAGACGCAAGAAGTAATTAATTCGTATCGTTATCCATAGTAATTTCGATCTTTTCATCGGGACGTTCGAAATCATTGGGATTCTCTCAGTTCTACGGAATCGCATCGGGAATCCTCAGGACCAATAAGAACCAGGGGCGAGAGCTATAGCCGGCAAGAGTCAGCCTTTAGAAAGTACTTACTCGCGATAGGAAAGGAAAAAGTGGACGGTATAATCGCGATTTCCATCAGGAGACGTTTAAGGTACCGAGCAAAGATGTCTGCACTTCCAGAACGGTGGAACAGAAGTGAGACACCGTTGTAACGGGATGGGGGGGGGGGTTGAGTAGCAGGGGATGAAACGACGGCACCGCAAGTAGGCGACGAGCAACAGCGAAGAGGATAGCACGATATCCGACGGTCGACTTATTCAAATGAGCCGATAGATTGAGCCACGAAGGTGCCATTTGTTTCTTTCCCGACGTATTCCTTCGACTGGGACTTTTTCCCCGGGTTGAACTAAAAATAGTCTCCCCGCGATTTCCACAAAGACCGTCGACGAATCGGCTGGTATATATTACCGTTAATCCAGCGGCGTTCTTGACGATGATCTATTATACAAAGGTTACCAAAGAGTAAGAATCTCGAACTCGATGAACGACGGTAGAATAAAGAATCCGGTCTTCGATCGGAATCTATTTGTGTCGAGGTTCGTCTCTTGAATACATTCTTGATGGCGATCGAATAATGGTCGATCGGAGAAAGACGGCTAGGACGAGTTAAGAGTTTTCACGGCGTTAACGAGAACGAGCCACCGCGTTGAAAATAAATCCGAAAGAGAACGAAAAAGAAGAAGAAAAGAGAAGAAAGAAAAAAAAATGGGATGATAGGAGAAAAGAAAAGATTGCAACGGGCCAAACGGGCATTCCCTCCGATTTTCCGCGTCATTTCCCCGCATCCGGTGCGATAGGAAATTTTCTCGGGTTCACCGTTGATACGACGAGGCGAGGGGGTGAAATCAGTCGACCAGACTCGAATCGCCGCGTCCGCAGTAGCGCGCGAAAATCGCACTCTCCGTACATACATATGTTACATACGTACGTACTTTCGCCGTCGATCGTTCCGTACACGTTACGGCAACACTTTTTTTTCCCTCCCACGTCCCTGATTACTCTCTCTCTCTATCCCTCTCTCTTTCGTCTCTCCATGTCTCGTTTCTCACGTCGAACCTACGCCGCAAACGTTCGAACCGACGTTAAACGAAGAAGAACGGGTTCTCTGTCGCCGTTGGTCCATACCCGCAATTACCGTGGAAAACAACATCTATCGCGTAGAGCGGAGCTCGTTGTCGACGATCTGGAAAACTTTAATCAGTCGGTCATCGACCGCGGGACAAATTGTCGGGGGTTAACTTCCCCCCTCGGAGGACTTGTTTTCCGTTTTTCTTCTCGTACGATTCTCTCGTTATCCGGGTGCTCGAACTTGCCTGTTTAATCCGAGGGAATATCATATTATACGGACGAAAAGAAGTATAATATAATTTCAAAACAAACTTAACGATCGTTCGAGGAAGAAGGAAACTTTTCACGCGATTCCCGATGTAACCGAGGAATCGCATCGAATTCGAAATAATCGGATACCTTACCGCATCGAGCACCGGTGAAATATATTCGGCGACGTTAAACCGCTTTTGTTTCGACCGGAATAAAAGCAGAAAGAACAACGGGAAGATCTAACGCAAGACGATGGGGAAGAATACCACGGAGAAGCCATGCGTCTGCCGACGGAAGCGGTCAGAAACTATGTAAACACACACGTATTTGCGGACGCGTGTCCGCTGCTCGCCTACATGCTGTACCTGGTGTGCGCAGGTAACTTTATACGGAGCTGTGAAAAAGGGATAGGATCAAAAAAAAATGAGAGAAAAAAAGAACGAAGCGGATGGGTTTAGGTCTTCCCCGCTGACCATGAGGAAAGAATCGCCTGTTTGCGGTAAACCTCGAACCTGTGGATCGACGCCGGATGAATAATCCACCGGTTCTCAAAGGTTTTTGCAACTGTCGCGGTAAACATCCGATAAACCGTATGGGAATCGATACAATCTCCGCGGAAACGTGCCAACGGCGTTAGATACTGTTTATCGTAAAACGTTGGAATGTTAATTACCATCAGGTGAAATCTCATGCCCCTTTAAATACCTGCGCGTCAGGCATATTGAATTCCACAATGCAACGATTCGAGCGAGTCTTTTTAATGGTGGTGCATCTCCACCACACACCCACACCCACACACACACACCTACACCTCGCGCAACGTGAACACAGCACAAGCCCTATCGATATTGAAGTACCTGATCGATTAAACTGCCAACGCTTTGTGACTTCTCCCGTTTTCCGGTTTCCCTCGCCGCTCCTCTAACTCTACACCCCCTCTCCTTCTATCCTGTTCGGCCCTCGAATCGAAAGGCACGATTAATTTTATTATTTACCAAAGCCACTGACTCAGTTTCGTCTCTCCTCTCTGTAAATCGTTCCCGCCTTTTGTTTCGATCGTTTAGTCGTATTTAATGAGAAATCGTGGGCATTCCATCGGGATGCTCGGCCGCGTTCTATCGTCCGCGTGGAAACCTATCAAACGAGAGGAGGTTCCAATAGATTTTCCACCCTACAAACCCTAAGTCCGGAGGAGCCAAGGGAGGAGAAGTCTTCCCGTCTGAAATTCCGTGACCGATATAACCCGGAGGAACCACGGAGTACTCGGGGGGCTACGGTGAAACAAAGAAAACCCCCGAAAAGAGTACAAACGATCTTTGTTACCGTCTAAATAAAGACCAACTAACGAAACGGGACGTACGTACATACAGACGGAAGTGGAAGATATTCGGACAAGTGGGTGTCACTAGAAGCCCTGGACGAAACAAAGAATCATGTACCTAGACGAATCTAACTATACCCAGGACCGTCTCCTGACCTACGAAGATGGAGGGTCTGATAGCTGCCGGCGGATTTTGGAGCAAGGAAGGTAGATAGAAGCGAAAGGTGGAGAAGAAAAGGGAAACAAAGAACCCGGAGCAAGTTTACGTCTAGTCGTCCCTCTTTCTCTCTTTCTATCACTTTCTTCCACCCCCTTCGCGTAGCCTCGTCGAGTCGAGTAAGAAGTCTCTTTCTAGCCCGTAAAAGTGAATGCATAAAAGTGCGCGACATGAATGCATAAAATGCCGAATAAACCCCATCGTCGAATATTCGTGCTTACTTCTTCCATCATCTTACGTCGCTATAGACGTATATGTATGTACATATACATGTATATGCATACGATCTCGGGGTTTACCTGTTCGTTTTGGTCGTTTCCTGGTGGCACGGCACGCGATACCTCTATGCTTGACGATCTATCGAGTTTCACGCGTCTATCGACGTCCACCGTCGCGACGTGTTCCACCTCGCCTTATGGCGAGGTCGAAAGTCAAGGTGAGTAACCGAGAACACGCTGCGCACAGGTCGAAGACTTTCCTCCTTTGACAATTTGCATGGCATCCGATGCGCAGAGACTTATTGGTACTCTGATTTCTTTCCAGCCGGTTTCCACCCTCCCCCCACACACACCGTTCTACCTCTTTCGCACCCCTGGGGGAATTTTATCGAGCTCCGAGAACAGAACGACGGGGAAATCGTTCCGAATGCTCGGTGCACTTAGCCGCGGATAAAGTGCATTCTTGTGCTATTTCTTTCTCTCGGCTGAAAACCTTCCGTTTGCTTCCATCGGCGTGGCGCAAAACGGCCGGATTATGGCGCGCCCGCTATGAACAAACGTATTCTCATCGGCCCTTAAGGGAACCTGCTTCGTACTTCGCTCTCACCGGTATACTTCGCACGATGGGTAGAGAGAGAGAGAGAGAGGGGGGGAGGGATGTTTCCGAGGGAAACTTTTCGAAAAGCGCTATTACCGCGAACAGTTAAAATAACTTTATCGACTAGAGAAATATACAGGTACTTCCGGGAGGCCGTTAAAAGTGAACCCGGATAGGGGGGAAAAAACAACAAGTAGAAATGATAAACGTTAAGAGGTATTTCTTTTTCAAGTTATCTTACTTTTGAAAAACTTGAACGAGTCAAACGAACCCTTGGAATTTCCATCGGCACCGATTAATCCTTTCAAACGGACCGTTTCGCGGAGCGAAGCTTCCTCTCTCTCTTTCTCTCTCTTTTTTTTTCACACCCGAGAATACGATTCGAAAGTCGCGCGACGCTGTAAAACGGGCAAACGAGACGCTTCGAGGGCTTGGTGCACTTAGCTCTAAAAGAGTCCCATTGCACGTACGTACATAGACACACACACACACATACGCGCGCGCATACACATCCCTTTCCTCGCGTTATCCCCCCGCAAAACCGGGTACTCGTACTCCTCCACGCAGAAATGCAATATGTGCATAGGGGAGACGTGCCGGGAATGACGCGAGAAGTTCACACATGCGCGGATCCACAGAAAATATCCGCGCAAATAGTACGTACGGTTCTTTTATACCAACACGAAAGCCGCCACGGTTCATCCGTGGCCGAGAAAACTGTGCTAAAGAAACCCGGAAGCATTCAAAAAAACCCCTCGCTCCTCCGCCGTATCTGCATCTCTCTAATTCCATCCCTTATCGTCGTCACTCTACCATCTCCGCCTCATCCCCCTTTCTTTTTCTCGAGTTCCCCTTGATTTTTTTTTAGCACAGTCGGGAATATTAGCAGCGGGTGAAATAAGCTAAACGATGGGACTTTGGGATCGCTAACGACCTAGCATAACCACACGTACTTGGCAACTATGCGACAGAGACAGCCTCAACGACGTCGTCGTTTCGTTGGTGGGGGTTGAGGGGGGTTATAAAATATGAACGGACGTAGGAGAGAGACAGAGGGAGAGACAGAGAGAGGTAGAAAAAGAAAGGAAGAGAATAGCCGTGGGTAGGTTCCGGCCGCTTCCGTATTTTATACTCGTGGTTTTCACATACATATATATATAAAGTTCGCTTTATCTGAAACGGGCCCGGGTGTTTCCGCGTCGCGAAACGACGAAGGAAAACGGAACGGGATGTAAACCAGTGCAGCCACCCTGCACGAAGTAACATTTAAACGCGTTCAGCTACGCGGCGGTGAATACCGGGCGAAGATCTTTCCGTGAATATCAGAGCGCCGGTGAATGAGTCGTTAAATTAAATCCGAGGTACCGAGTGGCCCGGGTCTTCGAATCGCGATCTTCCGGGTTTACGGGAAACGACGGAAGCACTAATTTCACATGAGCAAAGGTAAAACGGCATTATTAATGACCGGCAGGCTGCGGAATGTCGATGTATAAAACTGTAATTAAAGCCGTTTAAATTTCGCGAAAGTGACGGTGTACGTTAAAGAATTCCCTTTCCAGGGTATCAAAGTCCAAAGTAAATTGGCTCCTTCAAATATACATTTCTCATACTCGTTCGTCGATCTACCAACGAAAACTGGCTTCCATCTCTCGTTTCTTTTTCCCACCGGCAGCCCTTGTGTCTTTTTCCATCGGGCGTCGTCGAAACCGCGTGTTTGTTCGCGCTACCTTATCGCACCGTCGTCATCGATTTTCACCGGTAAAATTCTCGTCGGATCCCCCTCCCTCGTCCATCTATAGGAGAAATCTTGAAAAAGAACAAAAATGTTCTGGCGAACGATCGACGTCGTCGTTGCGACGACGCGCGGAAAAGTGCGCGTCACGCGGAAGGCTTTTCGGTCGGCGATGCCGCGACTGAATTTCACCGGCATCGCGAAAAGAATCGGATGCGAGCTTGAAAAGCGTTTACGGTATTCGTGTCAAGATGCATCTTTCCCGCGAAACGATCGAGGCCATCGTCCCTCGGTAGCACATACGAGACCCAGGTACACATATACGCGTTCCGAAGCTTTTCACGTCGTCTCCACGGGATCAACTGATCGCTACCCGGTCTGATGTATATTCGACACAATACAGTTCGACTTTAATATATCACCGATATTACCAGATCGTGGAAACGCGACAAAGAGAAGATGCACGCTGGAAGAAGTCGGAGAGGAAAGATATACGGGGAAAAGTGCCAGGGAATGGAACGATGCGCTGAAATCGACAAAGGCTCGGAGAGAGGATTCTTACCCCAGATCGCAATAAATAAATGGAGAACAGACGATATTGATAAACTGCCTTTCGGTTTTTTTTTTGTTCTCTTTCTCTCCTCCGCCGGATCCCGTAAGTTTCCAGTAAAACGATACCTATGATAGACGCAAAGAAAATGATTGCCGTACAACCAGCTATGTATGTAAGACGATAAGAGAATGGTAAGTGGAAATAGATCGTGGAAGCAGTGTTTTACATGGATATAGAAGGGAATAGCGATGGAAATTTCGGGGGAGTAATCGGTGGGTGGCAAAACATTCGGTTGATCGATGAATATTAAAATTCTGCGTAAACAACGTGCTGCGGGTTCCCACGATACAACGATAATACCATGGCGTCTGTGGGAGATCGACACTTGACACGGGTAATTTGAATTTTTTCCTAGGGCAAAAGGTACACCCTCTCTCGTGTGACTAATTTAACGGATAATCTTGTTTCGCTTGTCGTTCGATGACGTTCACTCGGTAACGTTGGCGGAAAAATAACAAAAGAAACGAAGAATGTATAAAAAAGAAACTTGAACGTGGTGTAACCACTTGGTACTTTTGATCAGAGGCACGAGTAAATACAGAACGAAATATCAAAAGGATTCGTATTCGTTATTATCACGGTAGAACGTCGCGATTTTATTTCCAAACCGTTTTCTCGTGAAACGAGAAACGCGCGAAAGGGCGATGAAAAATCACGGAGACAGTTGGAAATGTAACTGAAAGAAACCCATCGAGCATAATTCGAGCATCGAATTTGTCTGCCGCTAATATCGCATGGTATCTCATTCACATCAGAAGCACCGGCATTTTTCTTTTCATCTCCGTAGCGCGCCTATTTACGCCGAAAGAACATCCTGGCAATACAGGCTTGATTTCAATTAAGCACGCCAACCCCCGCGCGTCGAGATTCTTTCTTTTTTTTTTCTTCTTCACCCTTCGTGCCTCCGACGCTTGCATTCATCACGACGAAGGCAGTTTGCCCGCGTACGAAGAAAACGACGCTGCAAAAATATGATTCCTCCCTTTTTCTTCTCGTTCTCCTTCTACTACTACTTCTTCTTCTTCTTTTTTTTTCATCCACGAGACTCTTCGCGAACGAGATTACAGAAGAGGAGAACGAGGACAAAACGAATGAACATAACGCGATTCCACGACAGTGAAATAAAGCCCCAGTATATTAAAGAATTTTTAATTCACCAAGAGAAAGAGATTTAACGGTGGCAATAATTTCCCCTGGCGATCCCGGCGCGCGATTCGACACGTAATAAATACGAACGGTAAATTTACTCGAATACATATCGTATACACAAAAAAAAAGAGAAAAATGGAGAGAGAGACAGAGAGAAAAGAAAAACGGAGAAAAAGAGTAAACTGCGCGGGCGAAAAAACAGAAGGTGTATAAGTACTTTGCATGAAAGCCATCCGTAAACCTTCTCCTCGACGCACCAAGGTTGCCTTAGCTCGATACGCCTTTTACCCCCGACGTCGGGGGGACGAGTTTTTCCATCGCGACACGAAGACGGTACGGCAGGCGACGTAAAAGCAAGCGAGTGAATAGTTGAAAATTACGGTGAACTCGCCCGTGAGAAGGAATGCCAACCTTTTCCGCCTTACTCCTGTGTCCTCGCTTTTCTTTCCCCTCCTTTTCTCGCGCTCCCTTTCCTGAAGCCGGTTCTTTTCGTCGTCTACGAGAATCCTCGAATCCTCACGGTGGATATCACGAATAGCGACTTTCAGTAAGACGCGGTCGCAACAGTACGTATGTACACACACATACAATTTCCGCGCGGAAATATACGCCGGAAGAGAAATACGAAAATTTCGCGAACAGTCTACTATACGTATGTATGTATTGTACGTACAGTATGTATGTACGTACATAGATGTAGATTCGCGAAATAATATCATAGCGCAGCGCTGTACACTGTATCAATAGAGAAATATCGTGCGGCCGGGGAAAAATGGGAGAAATCTGTGTGGCAGGACGAGAGAGGAGATATGTCCGCACAGACAGGATTGTATCGGTGTACAACGTAGACATGACGCAAATGATATTTTCAGATGGGGGCACGTTTGCCTCGTTTTCACCAGCGATTTTCATGTCGCCGTGGGGGGTGCAACGTCGCCGCGACAGGTTACCGATGAGTTCAACCAATCGGAAAGATATTTATTCGACCAGATACCGTATCGTCTGAGCCACTAAATTTAAAGGAATACATTCTATTGCTTGGTATCGGCGTTATACACGTGACAGGCGAGTCGGGCTCGCGATATTTCTGGCATTATAACGTGGACACCGTTTATATTGAAATATTTCCCTCGTGTTACACCGAACGCGGCAAGAAACGTCCCTTACTAACTGCACACGCAGCCACGGGGGATAACAAATAAATCGATGAAATATGACCGAGTTACGGTAGACTTGATCTCGATCACCGAAATAGGCGAACGGTCGAGCTCGCACGTTAATAACCGGTAGTTCCGACGTTTCACCGCTCTTTAAACACTACCTTGGGAATTAACCGGCCTCCCCTCTAACGAGAACCAACAGAGATAGCCGTAGAACCCGGGGAATACGGCGGGAAAGGGACAGAACTTTTCAAGGGAGGAAAGCGCTCGTTTCTTGCAGCCGTTTACAATTTATAATCCTATTAAAGGGATGGAAAGAGTGAACTCACCGGTTCGCGCAAGCACCGACTTGCCGACGAAGCCCTCTGCCAGGAACGCGGAATCTGAAAGGCAGAAAAAGAAGAGATTTAGCTTCGTGTAGACGTAGCACTCGACCAAACCACTAATCACCGCGAAATTCATAAGAACCATTTAAGTAATTACCTTAGATCGATACTTATAGGGGACTCGAACGTTTTTGTTCAATTTCATAGTCGAGTATGTTTAGACACGATCGTTAGATCGTGACTCATGCAATTACGGTTGCAAAATGTAGACGGTATGTATATTCGAAGTCACGAGGATAACGTTGAACCGAGTATAGGGAAATTTTTCAATAAATTATGATTTCAGTGAAACGAATTATCGTCTGTTTCACTTTCCCAAGGAATATAGCATTCGTATCGAGTAATTTGAAGATACTACACGTATACCTAACAAATGTACGTTAGATATCCGTGTACTGGAATTACATGATACCTCGTTTCATTTATCTCGATCGAAAGTTGTCCAAGGCCGTAATAATTGTAACGACGTCCTTTAAATTTCCGCTCAAGCATCCAGCTGATTAAAACTCCGCTCTTATTCCAACTTTCCAAGGCTCTACGGCCCTCTAGAAGCACTCCGTGCCTCGCTGGAAACGAAATTATTCCTCCTTTTCCACCATCCCCCCCCCCTCTCTCTCTCCGCGGACGAAGAGAGAAAAAAATACGAGAGAAGAAGTACGTCACTCCGGAATAATTTTACATTTCAGGCGTTCATAAACATACGCGCGTAATTAGAAAGGGGACCGGCGCGTTTGACGAAGGTGCCCCGTTCGTAGATGGTAATCCCGAAGGGAAGCCGGATGATGGTTTTCCAATTTCACGTGCACGCACGATAAACGATTAATCAGCTTCGCGTGTGTGTATATATATATACGAAAGAGAAAACCATGTCAAGTTGTTAATTGATTTTTCCTACGGCAAAGCTGTTGGAAGCTTTTCAACGGCCGCGAGATGGAAAACGAGCAGCGGCTCGTGGCGGAAATCCTCGTGAAAACAGTCGGTGCATCCGGGGCAACCGGCGGATCTGAAATCCTCTCAGCGGAAATCTTTCCACGGGTAGAATATTTAGCGGGCGAGTGAATCACCAGGGATGCAATGAAAATCGTGGAGAAAATCGTCCCTTTCGTCGTACAAAACTTTTCAAAGTCCCTCGAAAAAACATGTTGTTAACGCACGGAGAATACCTTTTGTTTTTCACTTGAAGGGAGACAACAACAACAACAACAAAAAAACGAAAGAAAAACACGCGCATTAACGACGCATCAAGGGGTTGCTAATACGAGAGTTGTATACTCTCGAGAGACCTCAGCCGTAGCGATAGCCTCATATTATTTCTACAATATCTTTCGAATTGTCCTCGTTCCCCTTTGTGTTGTCTTAAATGGCACACAGATATTTCTTTGCCTTCATTGTCCCATGTAAAAAATATATACCTATTATATATATATATATATACATATATATATACACACCGATGAAAACGTTACTTCCATACAACCCCGGAGATTAATTGTCCTACCTGAAGACGGTATTATCCATTCAAAATGGCCGTCGCAACGAAAATGATATTCGTGCAAACGTTGGTAGGATCTCGACCAGCTAGACGCACGAGGCACACGTGCAATTCATTTCGCTCATTCATTATGGATTTTAATACCCGTCCGCGTCGGAGTCCCGTCATAAATTAAATTCCGTCAGACCAAGACACTCTACCGAAAACGGGCAAATTCCTGGGACCCGATGCGATTCGACAGAAAATCGGCGAATCTATAATTTCTGTAACCGATAAAACCTCGGATTCCCCGAGTAAATCGAAAACATTCGGCCGTATCTGTAATAGTGTCAACCGTACATTTATTCATTTTTCCTATAACATCCCTGGTCCGCGGGATACAGATTTCGTATTTCGAGCAGGAAACGTTTGTCGTTGATTAGCGAGGAATAAAAATATTTCAACTCGAAGACCGAACGCTTTTACGGAAACAGGTATCTACGGTAGAATAATCCTATCCCCTAAAATCGGATAAAAATGCAAATATTAAAAGCATCGAACGATATATAACTTCGCTAACGTTCATACGTAGCGTTAGAAACTGTCGGAAATTTTCGACCACGCGACCACCCCGATCTCGGAACGAGTACCTTGGTACTCGGTACACCTGAACGCACGTGTGTTCACCTGGTATAACGTTCGCACACTTCCCACACGAGTCTCCCACGGGGTGTACGTGAGGAAGGGGGGACCCATTAGGAGATGGAACCAGCCAGTTTTCCCGTCGTTTCTTCGCGATACCGTCGGCTGGCGATGTATTTCCCTCCCCTTAATTACACGCGTTACTTACGCTCGTTAATTAGGCTCCGAGAATTAGAAAAGCCGACGATGGAGGGGCGGAGCGTGCAAAGTCATCGTGGCTAAGTGGCTGCGCCAGACATCTTCGCGAAACGAAACTTTCGTCGTTTAATTAGACACATTGTTACGTTGTCGCGGGTACCGAATCGATCGACCGCTACATATTTCCTGTCCGGTCCACATGGAAAACCCAACGTTTACCGGACAAGAGAGACATTCGGATTCATAAGGGTCCGTTTAAACGTGTTTCGATCGATCGCCACCGAGCGAATCGTTAAATTTCTGTTTCACTTCCGCGCGACCAGATCATCCTGCATAAATACATGTATATTTTTTCATACGGGAACGTGAGGCTCATTGACTTTACATGCTCGACCCAACGAACCGCGCTATGTGTCCGGCAAACTGAAGTATACTCGAATCTCCCGTCTCGTTGCCTAAGAAGCGAACGATGGGATGGCGAAAAAAAGAAGAAGAAAAAGAAAGGAGAGAATAATGATGAATGCCCGAGAATCGGGTTCCTGGTGACTTTTCTACCGCGGCATTTCGAGGTGTATTACTGTGAAGCGTAGAAGGCCCGATGGGAATAAAAAGGAGTAAGTGCGGCATATTCTTCTATTTGCATCCAAGCCAGCTCTCCCTTTCTTCGTGGTCTCAATTACCGATGCGCTATTGTCGACCGCGTCTTTCAATTTTACGTGCGCCACTCCGCCATATAGTTGGCGAACTTAGTAAGCTACTTACGCGAACAGAGGAAAAATCGCTTCTCAAGATGTTTGGAGAACGTCGCGGCTCGTAGAATGTAATGTAACTTTCGACAAACTCACGGGAATGTATAGGGAAACCTTTGCGATAGAAATATCTAATATCGTTCCGGATCGCCAAATATTTCTTTTCCAAACTTTCCTCGTCGAAGGGACAGCGTGAAAATTATTCCGATCGAAGAATGATCGTCCGGGTCTGTCGATCCTCCCGTTAGATTTAAAAGAACGTTTGCAATTTGTCGATAGAAAAGGTTCGTTAATCAAAACGTAGACAGGTACGATTTCGAAAAGTGAACGTTGCACGCATCACGTGTGTCGAAAACGTTTTTACGACGCGCAGGGAACAATGGACCGACCATCTGCCATCCGAACGATTTTTCATAAAAGACGAACAACACCGTCCACGGTGTCTTGTCTAACTAAAATTCCGTTATTAGTATTATAATTTCACGGAAACGGACGCGATAAATCCCGGATAAAGGACGAACAAGTTTATCGTGGAAATCGTAAGCATTGCGATGCCAGGATTTGAGCGTATATCATAACCCACGGGCGGGGAAAAAATTGCCCACCCATCGCTAGGAAATATATAGCCACCCCGTGGTACGGGTAGAATCCTGCGGTGAGCGTAACACCGGTCTCATAGGTCCATATAAGTACTTGTTATATCGTGCAAGGAGCCGTGAAAAAATATAGGGTGTGTCGTTAAAATTTTCCTCCTGCATAGTGGCGCACGCGAAATATACTTTCCCCTTTCAACTGGAATAAAATAAATGCAATGGGACATACCTACTTCTAAATATTATTCTTCACCCATTCACGATAGACTCTACTTTCAACCACGACATCTTACTCGATTCGTGATCGAGGTCGTAGCGATAAATTAAGCTTTCTTGAAACGTTACTCGATTACCAAAAAAACGGAGAAAAAGAGGTGCAGCGAGCACAAACCAGATGCGTGCATTTGAAACGCGAAAGGGAATCGATGACCGTTACGAGTGGAAATTTACGAGCGCGAAGAAACCAAGAGTCGGCGTCACATTCACGTTCACGGTTGGCTTTCACGTCGGAACCGCAGGGTCGCACGGTGTGCCGTCCGCAAGAGTTTCCTCGCTTTCTCTCTCCGTGAACTTGAAATCGAATTACACGCGCTCACGCACACGAGTTGTGCCCCCCTCCCCTCCACAACTCTGTTACGCAACGCACCGATACAACCGAGCACCCGGAGACCGTGAAACAGACGAAACTGGCCACCCGAGTCTGCGGTGCACCTTGCGATCGTATTGTCCCGTCCACGAACACCATCAGGAATTACATTGGGGAACAATGTTACGTAAGACATCGACGGATCAAAACGTGGCTAACTACGAAGGTAGACTTGGATGAAAATTTCGAAATCGCGAGCGAATATCTTCCTGGTTCATTATCGTTCGTAGTAAAGTACCTTGGGGATACTTTAGCGAAATTGTAATAAAATACGATACGGTTGGAAACTCGATAACGTAGATCTGATTAGTTTGTCAACGTGTATGGTGTAATTAACGAATTACGAGGACCGGCGAGTAGCACGGACGAAACCGAATCCAAAGTGCGGGGGAAATTGGAAGGGACACGGGAAAAGGGACGAAATTGGATTTATCACTCGAGATCTTGCTCGAATTTCCGGGATTAATATCCGCCGATGATTCAGCCAGTCTCGAGAGTATCTTTCAGCCGGTCGGAGGTCGGGCAATTATCATTCTCACGCGCAATAAGCGTTTTCATTTGAAAAACGGCTCGCCGGGAAACGTTAATAATTACCCGGCAGAGTTGTCAAGGGTCTTGTTACACGTACCGATACACATCGTCAACGGTGTGGCAAGGCTGTGTAAATTCCGGCCAACAAATTCATTTATCAACTTCCGATTTATGTTATTCATCGGGCTCATTAGCTTCTCTGGAATTATGATGACGATACACAGGATACACGGTATAGCGGGGCATAATTAATTGCCCATGTTTTAATACGTCTATCGGCGTCGTTTATAGCGAAACGTCATCGGCATGATTGGTCTTTAAATCGTCATTCCGCGCGATACTCTATATTTCATGGAAAATCAGTCGCTCGTTGTCTAATTACATGATTCCCGTTTAAACACAGATAATACGTTCGACTGTCTCGAAAAAAGAAAAACGTGCGTTACTCTTTCGCGATAAAAAAGAATGGGTCGATGATCCCCGCGAGGGGACGGCGTCCCTTTTTATCCCTAAGTTTCCGCCCTTCGTTCGGGGATTGAAACAGCCCGGCCTGAGCAAACGTGTCGACGTGTCAGCCGACGTAATTGCACGGGCCACACGCGCCAGTGGTCTCACTAATTATGAGACCGGGGATGAATGAGGAGAAGGAAAAGGCCGGGAGCGAAAAGACAGGGTCGGGGTTGAAAGATTCCCCGGAATATACTGTTCATATATCTTCCGCACAATGTACAGGCACACGCAATTCCCACCGGTATCGCCCCAGCTATCCTGAATTCTCACAGTTAGAGCGAGAGTGCGTTCACTCCGCGTTCAAGGAGTCGTCGACCGGTATTCTCGGTAGGGCAAATGTTCGTCGGGTGTATCTAGAATCGATTCCTAGATAGAAATATTCATCAATTATCGTTGATATCTGTTATCCAATACGACGCTATGGGAATCGAGAGACACGTACACGTATACGATTATACATATGTGTACCTAGCTAAGAGAAGTAACATTCGATATTACGAAGAAGAATCGAAAGGAGAATTCATGTCCGAATCCTGCAATGACCCCTCGCATCAGGTAATTTCGGTGAACCCTGGGTAATCAGTAATGCAGATTGACAGTACTGTATACATGCGATCGCACTTGGTCCACCGATAGACATACGCGATAGTAACGCCGTGTCCCGCGATGCATTAACTGCAGCTGCCGCAGCGCTTCTGCACGGGACAGACCAGGACCAAGCCATTACATTATGCACATGTGGGTCACATAAATACATCGATCTCATTGGTCGCCGATAACAATCCGGCCGATCCATCCGATCGACGTCAGCGGCAACGTTACACGGGGTATTCATGTGTCGTGCATCTTGGAAGATGTTCAACCTCTTGATATTCGATGACAAACAGCCTCGACACACGCGGTTCGAATGTATTATCGCAGACCATACATAAGAGTAGACCGGACATGCTGGGCAAATTTTTGTGTCACGGAGAGGGGGTCCTAGGACCACTTCACCATTTCTGTATCACGCTCAACGTTAAAATGATATACAAGCATGAATTCAAAATAGTCTTATTCTTCGATTGCTAACAATGGCGAGAAAATTACGAAAATCGCGAAAAATCGTCAAAATATGACAGTTTTTTGGTTGGCATTCGCTCAATTTTAGAGATAGCGACCTGAAACTTGTACCATTGTTTTAGTTAGGAAATTCTACGCCAGATCAATGTATAATAGTTGTACTTTTCGAAAATTTAATTTTTCGCAAAAATCTGAAGGGGGTAGGTCAGGATTTTTTGCGATTTTCGTAAATCGCTCGCCATTTCCGTAATTTTTGAGCTATTAAAATGATCCTGGACGTTTTGTACGCGGAATCGGAAGCCGAATAAGACCGTGAAAGAATCAGATTGATATCTCAAAAATTGTGGAAATGGCGAGCGATTTATGAAAATCGCAAAAAATCCTGACCTACCCCCTTCAGATTTTTGCGAAAAATTAAATTTTCGAAAAGTACAACTATTATACGTTATTCTGGCGTAGAATTTCCTAACTAAAACAATGGTACAAGTTTCAGGTCGCTATCTCTAAAATTGAGCGAATGCCAAACGAAAAACTCCTCTAAATTGATGAATTTTCGCGGTTTTCGTAATTCCTTCGTCATTTCCGTAATTTTTGAGCTATTCAAATGATCCTGGACGTTTTGGATGCGGAATCCGAAGCGGAATAAGGAAGTGAAAGAATCAAGTCGATATCTAAACATTTGTAGAAATGACGAAGGAATTACGAAAATCGCGAAAAATCACCAAATTAGAACAGTTTTTTGGTTCTCAATGACTCAATTTTAGAGATAGCGACCTGAAACTTGTACCATTGTTTTAGTTAGGAAATTCTACGATAGAACAATGTATAATAGTTGTACTTTTCGAAAATTTAATTTTTCGCAAAAATCTGAAGGGGGTAGGTCAGGATTTTTTGCGATTTTCGTAAATCGCTCGCCATTTCCGTAATTTTTGAGCTATTAAAATGATCCTGGGCGTTTTGGACGCGGAATCCGAAGCCGAATAAGACCGTGAAAGAATCAGATTGATATCTCAAAAATTGTGGAAATGGCGAGCGATTTATGAAAATCGCAAAAAATCCTGACCTACCCCCTTCAGATTTTTGCGAAAAATTAAATTTTCGAAAAGTACAACTATTATACGTTGTTCTGGCGTAGAATTTCCTAACTAAAACAATGGTACAAGTTTCAGGTCGCTATCTCTAAAATTGAGCGAATGCCAAACGAAAAACTCCTCTAAATTGATGAATTTTCGCGGTTTTCGTAATTCCTTCGTCATTTCCGTAATTTTTGAGCTATTCAAATGATCCTGGACGTTTTGGATGCGGAATCCGAAGCGGAATAAGGAAGTGAAAGAATCAAGTCGATATCTAAACATTTGTAGAAATGACGAAGGAATTACGAAAATCGCGAAAAATCACCAAATTAGAACAGTTTTTTGGTTCTCAATGACTCAATTTTAGAGATAGCGACCTGAAACTTGTACCATTGTTTTAGTTAGGAAATTCTACGATAGAACAATGTATAATAGTTGTACTTTTCGAAAATTTAATTTTTCGCAAAAATCTGAAGGGGGTAGGTCAGGATTTTTTGCGATTTTCGTAAATCGCTCGCCATTTCCGTAATTTTTGAGCTATTAAAATGATCCTGGGCGTTTTGGACGCGGAATCCGAAGCCGAATAAGACCGTGAAAGAATCAGATTGATATCTCAAAAATTGTGGAAATGGCGAGCGATTTATGAAAATCGCAAAAAATCCTGACCTACCCCCTTCAGATTTTTGCGAAAAATTAAATTTTCGAAAAGTACAACTATTATACATTGTTCTATCGTAGAATTTCCTAACTAAAACAATGGTACAAGTTTCAGGTCGCTATCTCTAAAATTGAGCGAATGCCGACCAAAAAACTGTCATAATTTGACGATTTTTCACGATTTTCCTGTTTTCCTCGTCATTTTTGTAATGTTTCGAATAAAGACTTCGTTTGCCACGTTGGCAAGCGCTCATTAGCCAATCGGAACCGCACGTCCGGGTACGAAAAAGAATGAAATGGTTTCCGGCCGTTCCGATGAAACCGACTCACGTCGAATTACCTCATTAACGATGTAATTGGTGGAAGAGCAGACGCGTCGTTGACTAGTCTAGTTAATAAACCTAGCCTTTCAATCATATCTACCATCCACTTTGACACATCGGCATTCGTGAATGACGTCAGTCGTCACACCGAATGATTCTCACCTTTGTTGGAATTTCATAGCTGACCAAGAACGATGCGAAAAATTACTGACCGCTGGTCTGCCTATTGGGAACGCGTTAAAAAAACATGTACATACACCTATACATACAGACACAACCACACCTTGACACTGTCGTGCACACACGCGGTGCACAAACTTCAGTGGAACGATGCGTGTTCAGCCGATCGTGAAACCAGCGGATAGATGCCTGTACTGAAAGCACTTGCTCGAATATCCCGGGACTTCTATCAAAGTGGATAGGACCAAAGTTAGTAACTAAACGAGTTTCTCACTAACAAACCCACTGGCGCGAAACAATGTCGCTGACAGTCGAGGCTTACGGGGGCATCATAGGAGAGAGACTGCGTTAATATTGTTCAGAAGTTCGTGCTACGTGATACAATGATGGCGAACTGGAGAGAAACGAGAGAGTGGCGAGAAAACGGTTATCCAATAAATACGAGCGATAAATTTCAGACAGCCGGTAAGATTGTTCCGCGGTGTTATCCTAGTAAAAGAAAGTCGATCTGTAACGTTGAATATTAAAATAGTTGGGGGTTACGGGAAGACCGATCCAGAGGCAATTAACTTTTCTCGTTATTTTGAACGCGGGGTCGACTTTCGCGAAAAACAACGAGAGCACAATTCGTCGATTTAACGAAGAACAACAGTCGCTGCGTTTTTGATATCACGGTGGCTGTATTACCATACGAAAATGGTGTATGTGTGTGCGTTTGGCGGCGCTATTTCCGGGCTCCTATTATTATCATGCCGGCATAACAAGAAAATAACAGGTTGAAATAATACTTCTCTCGAAGAAACATACCGGGGGCCGGCAAAAGCCAGCGCACTCGGTGCACTTTCCTTTCAGCTCTCAGTAAATAACCGTTAATGAGATGTCGGAAAATAAGGTAGCGCGAGTCAATACCTTATTAAGCTGAATATCGAGGGAAGGCAATCGCTTAATCAAATCAACCGAAAGTTAATAACGCAATCGTAATTCCAAAGTTAAATCTCCAGACCGTATCACTTAATTGAATAATCAAATCTCAGCCGGGCAAATAGTAAAATATCAAGCATCCCCGTCCATGCTTTCCGTTGACACTCCAATCACAATAATCTTTGTGACAACAAATCTAAAAACTTTCCCATCTTCGCACGGCGTCTTTGAGATTCGCACCAATCGTGACGGTAATCCGCAAAAATTTCGCTCGTCCATTCACGAAGATCGTTTGAAGTCGAAAAATAGAAAAAAAAAAAACGAAGGGCGAACGAGAGATCCACGTCGACGTAATCACGATATCTGAAAACACATAACACCCCTTTTTCCACGGTATAACGGGAAAATACGTTTCGTCGAGGCGAAAGAGAAACGAAGATATCTGTATGTAAGACGGTTTCCCGTAGAAAAGACACCCCTTCCCCGTCTCATCTTCAAGACAAACCACGGTAAGGTAGAAAGACAACAGAGAGAAAGAGAAAGAGAAAGAGAAGAGGAAAGTCGTCGACAGGGTCGAAGAAAAGGGTGGAGACGACGAGGAAGGCAGCGGTAGCAAGCGCACTCGACAACTTGTGGATCGTTTCATTATCTTGGAGTGGTGCTCGCGCGCAACTTCTAAAGTTTGCCGCACGGATTCGGGCCATCCGACAGAGCAGAATAATCATATTAGCCCAGGCTCGCGGAGCCTTTGGCAGCCACCCTCTTGACACGGTCCTGGCCTGGGTACCGCGAATCTCGACGCGAAATTCCTAGCCGCCACCTCGGATATCATCGGTGTAAATAGCTGCTTGCTTAAGGGAGCCAGCCACGGCTTGCTATGTATTTCCTTTGAACGCAGCCGACATTACGGTGCCGCGCGTTACCCATTACGTGCCCTTATCACGTCCGCTTTGTTATTTCATTATCTCGCAATAGAGAACAGCCGTGTACGTATAAACGACACGTTTCGCCGTTTTTCATTATATTAGTTTTCATTCTTTCTTTTATTTTCGTTTCTTTTTTCCGTTTGAAAACCGCGGGGAGTGGAAACCGTTATCGATCGAATACCGTTCCGAACATGAGAAAATAATGGGTGAGATAAAAGATGAGAGGAATCGAGGTAAGGATATTTCCAAGCCGTTAAGTTGGCAGGATCGATGCTATCGGTTTAGCTTTTTCGAACGTAATCACTTTGGCAGTCTGACTACTTCTACAAGATCTCTCGTCCTGAATTTTGTGCAAGAGTGAAGGTAAATTTGTTGTGCACTTCAAGAACGGCTATGATGTAATATAGTAATGGATGCGACGCTGTTGACTTTGACAGTATTTAGGTCTTCATAGGGACGACAGGGGGGAACTCTGCAGTCTTGAGAAGACAAAATAAACATTTATGTACTTCTTTGAAAAATCACCCGCGTATCCGTGTAGAAAATTCTTTCACGGTTGTGTACGCCGTCATTGGAAACTGCGCTAGCACCGATTCACCGAATATTAATGTCTCCCTTCTAAATAACCATCGTGCTCTATTATCACGGAATTGCATTCGCGAAACGTGAATGGGTTAACCACGACCGATAGAACATTTTTCGCGCACCCGTACACTTATTCCAGGTTCAACGGGGGAAAAACATTTTCTCGCTCCTTATATTTACGGTTCCCATCAATTACCTTCCCCGCGAGCTTTCCATTCCCCCTCGCGGATAACCAGAGTACGAACCGTGCAACGGAGGAGTCAAGAAAAGAGCACGAAAAATGGCGCAGCGTGGGATCCTTGAACACCCGAGATTGTTCCCGGGTTAGAAAAGTAAAAGAAACAGGGTGCGGGGCAGAAAAAGAGGTAGAAAATGGAAAGAGAATCCGTCGGACGTGGTTGCGGTTACGGTAATTAAATTCGCAACTATTAATCGAGTTGAAGGGAATCGATGCCCAACCACCGAGTACCACACTATAGTAGAAAAGCTTCGTACGTACCAAAGAAACTGATATCTAAATCAAGACGAAGAATTTAAAGAAAAAGAAAAACGTTAGGACACCAACACCGTTGAAATATAATAAATCGACCGGGCAACCAGACAGACGAAAAGGAAACGACAGTTGAAAGTTCTAATTGGAAATGACCGTGACAATGACCAAGAGCTGCAAGGAGGTAATAACGTTCTCAGAGCGACGGGGGGTGCAGATGTAACCCTTGCTCTTCGATCCTATAATGATGGTCTTCCTGTGCTTCCCATTCGTTCAATCGGCCAGCCGTCCGAATCGTTGGCAAAAGTCGCACGATCGTATTTGCGGGCACGGTCTCGTTTCGAGCGACGATTTTCGTCGGTGATCCTTACCCTCTCCTCCTTTCGGCCTCGTCCGGCCACAGAAGACCGGAAGTTGGTATGATTGCAAAGAGCGAGCGGGTGGAGGGGAGGGGAGGGGGGATGCCTACCAGTCGACGAAGATAAAAGCCGTATTCAGAATAGCGTCATCGTGGCTGGCCGACGGTGTCCTCGTCGCACTGGCAATTTAGGTGCCATTTCGTAGCTTAATCGCTTCATCAACCGGTTACTCCAACTGTCGCGGGGGCATTGAGGACAATGTATGTATGCAAATACATTCGCAAGATTGATGATACGCGAAAGATATATTACAGGTTATGCCTATAATCAATTGGCCCTATGATGAGCTCAATTTACAGTGTAACAACCGTTGTATACCTTCTCGTAACTTAGCATCGTCGTTTCCATCGATTATCAGGAATATTATTGTAATAACACGCTCGTAGATATTTTGAACGATCGTTGTTGTGTGCGCTACGCGACTGTGTAAATCCGTTGCGTGCGTACACGTCCTACACCGAAACGTCGGGAATTGTATATCTACTGTTTGCCATTTGTTCCGCGAGACCCGGACTAAACGGTTTCAGTGTATAAATCTTTATTCGTGAAATGTCATACAAGTCAATATTGCCCAACTGCGAGAGGGGACTTCGTGCTTCTATTTGCGGGTGAAAGTAATTTTCGAACTTACGTCTACGCCGGCGCAAAGAAGCGGAAATTGTCACGAGTAAAGTAGCAGAATTAATTAAAATGCCCGCGCCTCGCGACACGCCGACGGGGACCTGCGTTTAATTATCTAATGGCTTTTGATAAAATTAATGCAAATGATATTAGTGACAGTACAATAATTTTAATTATTTTAATTGAGACTTTCGAAACACTCTCTGCCAAGCACCTATAAGCCGCGGTCGAGTGCCTTCGTATTTTCTGTCCATTTCAAGTCGCCATTAGGTGGATTGTTAAATCGATAAAAACGACGGTAACCGGTGGTCCTCTTTGCCAATCACCAAAAATAAAAAGACCCACGGAAAAGTGCGGCGGATGAGAACGGTAGAAACCGGGACAACATCGACGTGGTGGTAACGAATGACTCGTCGATTCGTCGTTTGTCTCCTTCGTATAACTTTAACACACACACGCACACACACATATCCGTACGTCGTAACGTAGGATGATAACCAATGTTTATACGTATATAAATATCACCGGTATATGTATCGTCCTTGTAAATATAGACACCGGTCGTAACGTCACGAGATTTAACCATCGATCCGTCGATCCATTTACATCCAAAGAAAAAAACATTCTGTCGCTATGTACGTATTGTATATACATATGTACAATTTATGCGAAACTTTCGTGCAATATGCTAAATGACGTTTGCAAAATAACGTCGTAAGAAACCCGCGACACTTAAAATGTTACTGAATTCTCGCCTCGAATAACGTCGGCTTGATACTTTCCCCTTTGCAATACGGGCTCAATTAAAATTGCCCAACACCATCGATCGTCATTTCCATTGCCCGACATCCCGTCCACCCTCACGATATTACCAGGGTACACACGCAAACACACATTAGCACAGGTGCACTTACCACGGCAAGAACAGGCATTCACGTACGAACGGCGCACATGAAATCGAGAGAAACGCGACCGATGCCCGGAAAGGGTGAGTGATGGGAATATGGTGGGAGGGGGAGGGGGAGAGGGGGTGGACGAAGGGGTTGCGTGCGTCGGGACGCCGTGAATCGCCAGTGGCGAGGTGTTATCGGTTCCCGGTCTATGCCGTGCGCGCATTGCAGTTTAATCAAGACCAGCCTTTTATTTTTGTTTTTTAACCCATGCTTCCTTTTCTTTCATCCCTCTGTATCCCATTGCGAACAAATACAGGACCACCCGCGAACACACCTACGGTTTCCATCGAATCCACGGTTTTCCCGCCGGAGCTACGGTTTCCACGGCGTCGTCGCCGTCTACACACCGCGTAACAGTTACGTCGTTAACGTCGCTCACAATCAGTCGCGGAAAGGCGCGGGGTTGACTTTGGTTAACTCGCTGGGACGAGATTATGGTAGTTTGGAATAGTTAGGATGAGATAGAAGCCGGGATTATTAGTTTGGAACATCGGGAAAGCGACGTCAATCGATATTTATGAGCGCGGCAATTCCAACAGCGAACAAACTCTAACTGAAAGGTTTAGATACGTGTCATAAGTTTCTACGGAATTATTATATCAAAAATTCGTCGATCCCCCGGCGTAGGATTCGGTTTATTGATTTTATAAAACGACGGTATTAAACCTGTCGTCGATCAACGATAGAACTCGACTTTGAAAAGCGGTCTCCCTTTCATTTTTTTTTTTATCTCACGTGTGCCCGGAGCGACATATTTTTTCTCTTTAACGGTCAACCGACGAGTCGTTGAAACGGCAGTTAAGGTTGTTCACGCTATTCGCCCGGGAATCGAGCAAAGAATGTGCGGTGTCATTTCGAAGGAAAATCAAAATCGATTTTACGCTCGGTCGTCGGTTGTTCCTGTAGCCCGGTGTCTTTTACGACGGAGAATCAAGTGCCGCGGATCGAAGGGAATAAGAGGACCGTTGAAAAGTCGGCTAACGAACGACACCGGGGGCGGATAGATCTCACGGTACGGCCCTGGCCCGTCACTCCGACGATCGAACGGGCCGCTCGTAAAAGAGCATCGAAAACATCGCGCCACGGGAACGACCATTTTCGGATTACGATCGTTCCTCGGTAGTTTTACTCGCAAACGAGAGAACTCGCCGAGACTGGGCACGGTTCAACTTTCGAAATTGAAACAATGCGTCTCCGTGCGGCCAGAATGGAAGCAACGCGATTAAATCCAATATTTGAAACGTACAACCCGTAACGCTGTTACGGGAAATAGATATAACAGAAGAATCCTGACGATCCAACGGGGCAGGGGGGGGGGGGAATATGACTCGGTGAAATTCGATCGGTAGGTAACAATTTTGTTTGTTCGCCGCTTTTTTTTATTTTTGTTTTGGTATAGATCCTGTTATGCGCTCCGGATGGCGATACGGAGGCGCGGCAGCGTGCATTCGAGCGGACGTTTAACAAAGCAGGTAGAACGTGCCAACGCATCCAGAAAGCGGGTATACGGGACCGATGTGCCGATATACAGTGGCAGCCGCAAACGGACTAAATATTTGCGCCGCATTAATTGCAGTGGCCGGCGCCGATACTTGGGTTAATTGATATTTGCAGAGTGGCCCGCGGTAATTCCATCGGCATTCCGCTAATTAAAATATGACGCCCGCTGACTCGGCCGCCGTTTATAAATTCAGCTAGGACAGGGCCATCGGGTTGTCGGAGCCCCTCAAGCCATTGTGATTCGTGTAAACGTACCGCAAACGATTTGCCAACGCGGCCTGTTCCGGCTGATGGAAAACGATCGAGGCCTGCCGGGAAATATCAACTGCCTTCGTGATTTTCCGATAGACCCGTGCCACCCCGTGTTGTGCACGTCACGCCGCACACTGTGCCCGCGTTCCAACGGTACCCAGGAAATTCTCTTTAAAACGCTGATTGGTACGTCCTCTGGCTGAGTCGCGCAAACGAGGAACAAACGCGGTTTGCATCGACACGATAAACCTGACTGGTTTAATAACCAACAACACGATCAATGGATCACCGTTGCATATACGTACGTACGTACGTACATATACGCCGACCGTAATGGAGTTAACGACTGATATACATTGAATTATTTTAACCACCGTACCGATCTAAGTGTACCCGATTCAACACGGGGCACAGGTTATAAATCAGATGCTCGCTTGAGCATGAAATTAATCGGCAACCGAACTTTTCCCGCGATCCCGGCGAGATTAGATTTAAATGTAATTACACCCATGGATATTGCTAATGCTCTATCAAGGTGGGGTACTAAAGACCTAACCCGAACCGTTATTTATCACATTCTACCGGGTATCATTTACTCCCTTCCCCCAAATACACGAACGCCAACATTCTTTTCCTACAACGAAAATGCCGATTACCTCGAGAGTTCAACAGAGAAAGTGTGCTATCTCCGAACCAATTTTCCATGGGAGCCCCTTTTACAACGGAGGGTCTTTAATTTCCCCATCTCCGCCACCATCTCCTCCACCACCCCCCTTCACATTCTCCATCTCGTTTCTTCCCCTGTGTAGGCTTCTATACCGTGTATCGACAGTGTATGAAAACGCCTTTGTCGGATCACCGCGAGGCACGTGCGAGGGGGCACACACTCAGAGAGAGACAGAGAGAAATGGATAGAATGATAGAGAGAACTAGAGATAGATAGACAGAGAGGAGAGGAGAGGAGCAAACCCAAAGCAAATTGGAGGCGCTCGTTGCGTCGGGAACTCGAGCACGAGTGGATGGCAAACCGAAGCACAGTATGCCAAAAGACTTATCTAGCTCCCCTACCTACGTAGTATATTCAAGGCGGCCGCTTTCATCCATCGGGGCCAATGCCTGAAATTCAAGGGACTCTGTTGGCAACGACCAAACCTTACTAGCCCGAATCGGAAAGGAATGGCTCGTCAACTGGAACCGAGGGAACCGTACAAACCGAGCGCCAGGGAGAGAGAGACACACACAGACAGAGAGAGAGAGAGCGAGAAAGAGAGAATCCGAAAGATAGGTCGGAGAAAGGTGAACAGACGTGGCTACGACCACCGTTTGAATGCATCCAGGAATCGGTTTGCCGCTGTACTCGTGGCCAAGGGGTTGCCTGTATACATACACTCGGACAATACTGGGAAAAGGGTTGTAGACCGGCCGATGGGGTGGGTCCCTTTATTCCTGATCCGGCGGAGTACGGAACCGGCGGTCTCGATCGACCATTACTTAGGACTCGATTTATCACCAACGTGTACCGTACCGGCGCGGTGGTCCACAGCTGTGCCACGGATAATGCAGGTGCAGGTGCACCGAGAGCTTGAACCACCACGACACACGAATTTATAACCGACCGGTGTTCGCGTACACGATCGAGATGGAAAGCGAGAGCCTGCTTTCCTCTCTGTGTTTTCTTTTTCCTCCCCATTTCCTCGCTTTCTATCACATGCTTCGTTGCCTGTCCGTCAGGGAAATCCCTCCCACTTCCGCTGGGAAGGTGGGAAAGAAGATTTACAGACTCGTAAATCGTTCCCGATCTGCTTGGAAATGATGCTCGATCTCGTTCCGCGAGGAGACAGAACCACGGCTGGATTATCATCCCGCGGATTAGAATTCGTTCGCTATTTCGTTGGGACGCGCGGGTGTGATTTGTGGTGAAATAATTTTCGCGCCCGCCACGTCCGAATCGAGGACGAACTAAAAAGAAAGAAAAAGAGGGAAAGAGAGAGAGAGCCGGAGGGAAGATCTTGTAGAAAAATATAACCGGGAATTATTCTGCCCGCAGCAGATATTGGTCCGGCTTGACCTCAAAGTACGAGCGAGCCAGATTCATTTCTTCGGGCGCACACATTTGTCCGTGAACGTATGTATGTACCCAGAATCCGCGCGACACACTCGTACGAGAGGATTTACGGAAAAACAGCTTTCCGCCGAGAATAATCCGCAAGACGCGGAGGAAAACTTCAAAATTGGTCTTCAAACTACGGAAACTGGGTCCGTGATAAATCGAGCGGATACTTTTCCCGTGGTACGCGCAGATGCTGGATACTACCTTTGTCGGTCTTACGACGGATCATAACTTTCGGTCCGCCAATATCTTTTCAAATCTTACGACACGTTTAATGACAATCGTCGTTCCCGTGAAATACCACGTCCGTGTATCGGACACAGACACGGCTACCATTTAACGAACGGTGTCGTTTACCTGACGGAAAAGTACTTGGTACAACGTACCGAGTTAAACGTGTACTGACAATTTTCACGTTGAACGTACAGAGAGAAAAAAAAACGTTACGCGAACGTAACAGAGACTTAAGACTACACGTGCGACATGCGCTCGCAAACCACGTACTATGTAGAGTACCTCTAGGTATTCGTGGCGCTGCTCTTCGAACACTGGTTCACCTTGGACGTGTCCCGACTCTAACTCGCCTCGCGTAAGGCTCGTCGAAGAGTCAGTTCGTTCGTCGAACGAAAAGAGCATAATTCGATCGGATACCATGGCAGCCATGGTGTCGTTACCGGAGCTGGGACAGGACATTTCTTCCAATCGATCGTTCGTATTTCGTCGGAAACACACGGAAGTGATCCGGAGGTGCGTTTATTTACGGTAGGGACCACTGTACAACGGTATATCGATGAATCGTACGTTTTTTTCGATGACACGGGAAACGTTGCAATTTGCAGACGTTAGTGCCAGACGAATGAAACGCGTGGAATTGTCGGCGATAAGCTTGTTCACGTCACGCTTGTCACGCCGCAGAGGAACGAGAGGAACGATGACTGAAGGTTCGCCTGCGATAAGGGCGGAACAATGATAGCAGGACACGTGACGAGACCTGTGGAATCTGTTTCCCTATACCCGTTAACCATGGAGCAGACAAATTTCCAATCCCCCGGAGGGTCCTGTCGAAACCCAACAATGACACGTTAAAGTTCCTTCGCGAGTTCGGTGGAGAGGGTCCGCCATTGTCTTAGATATGTTCACAGGGGATCAAGGTTTGATCGATCTGTATCGGGAGTTCGATGGTACGCCCGTGTAAATTCCACGAAACAGTTCGTGACGATAAATCAGACAACGAATCGCGGGAACGCGGATAATCGTTGTAACTGTGGAACGTAACTCCGTAAAATGGATCCATAAATTCACATCGCAATGATCTGGACGATATTCAAAAGCGACAGCCCTTTCTAGGGACATTCAAGCGGGAAGACAGCTTCCTTCCTTCCGGTCGAAACTCCGCGACCAGGTTCAGCAATTCTAGAAAGTTAGTTTCGACTGCGGCCACCACAAGTGTCCATCACAGTCGTATCCGAATGTTCCTTTAACGCCGAGGTTACAACTACTGTCGTTACAACGGAGTTGCCCGACCGCGCGCGATCGTTTCTGGTAATAATACGATATACACACGGACAGCTCGATGTAGTCCCGCCGCGAAGATTCTACGTCGAAGTTTGCACGATTTTTAAGAACCGGTTCTCCGCGGTGGTTCCAAAATGATTCTTCTTAAGTCGACACACTCGAGCTTAAGGACTCCTCTCTTCCTCTATCCTTGCGAAACGTTGCAGCTGTGCTCGACACGACCTCGCCGAGCGATTTTAGTTCAGCGACTACCGTACACACCGGCATCTGTCAGAAGCACGTTTGAGCGCCGCTTTAATTTCCCGGCTACAATTAGTATTGGCCAACCTGCTAGCCGTACCGCAAATCGTTAAACTCGCCGTTGAAGTCGATATATTTCCCACCCCGACAGCTATTGCCTTAAAGCTTTGAAAAACCTTTGCATACCCAGCTTTCAACCGATGAACATTCGAAAACAACTCTATCGCGCGGCGATATTCCGTCGATTCGACGTTCTATCGGACTTTTATTGTGTTCGCGAAGTTTACACTCGAACTGCTCGTTATGAACTACGAACGGTATCTCTTCGTAGGAATTACAGTTTCGCGAATATCAGGCGAAACTGCCTATATCCGTGTTACTCCTTCCCGCTGGTTCTATTCGCGAATACTACTTGGAACTTTACACGGTTTTTAAGAAGTGGTTTTACAGGAAGAACTTGAAATAACTCCGGCTGCGATGACATTCAGGTGCAAAGGTACCTTCCTTCTGTACTCTCGAAACTCTATAACAACTTTTCTCTGTTCCGGGGAACTTAGTTTTGACTACCGTCGGCGGGAGAGCACGAGCGCGCGCGCGCACGCTCAGACACTGTCTCTCGCATAATACACGTTATTCGAACTACAAAGTTACAGCCCGACGTCTCGAGGAAATGCTCAATCACGCATGGTATACGTTGCACGTGTACGCGAAAACGTTTCGCGGCAATAGATACGACGCGAATTTTTCCCCCGATTGTAATTGCTCGAAATCAAAAAAAGAAATTAGAAGATCCATCGATAGGATCGAGGAATAAAAGTGTATCGAGGTGTTAACTAACGACAACAAGCGTCCCTATATAAAACAACGAGAAACGTTGAGAAGCCTTCATCCTGTCCGAACGATTACAAGCACGAGCGAATTAAGCCGATGGCGCGGCGAACGATTCGACTTTTTGTCATTTTAAAACACGAGCACACTTACATTCATACATCGTACGACAATAATCCAGGAATTCCACAGCCAATAACGATCCGCCACTCTCGTCCGTAGGCAAAGTCGAAAATAAGAGAACGCATCTAAAACCCGTTCTAACCCGAGTCTATTAAACGTACGAAAAAATAGGTTATTCTCTAGAAATAATCCAACTGCCCACAGTGACATAATGATAAAGATAACGAGCAATAAACTTCCTACGATTAGGAGAGAACCGTACAGTACGATCGTACGGGATGAAATTCTCATCAAGAACGATCCTTCGACTGGTAGGAGGTCACGACCGCGCCCTGAGGAAGCGAGCTGATCGTTCGGGAAAGTGAACAAACCACGTTCCATCCCTACCACCATGACGGAACCAAGGTTCTCCCTTTGCTCCCTGCCCATCTGCGTGGCTCCGATCCTACCATCCATGCTCTCACGGATTCCCTCCGATCCTCCCAGCATCTTCTTGGTCCAGCCTCGTCTTTTTCCATCTCTTCTACTCTCTTCCACTCTTCCCTCTCCACTCTCTCTCTCTCTCTCTCTCTCTGACTCTCTCTGCGTCTGTGTTTCTCAACCTCTCACCCTATCTTCTCGTTTTCTTATTCAATCGTTGCAAAACTGTTTGTCCGTCTCTCTCCGACACGTGGATACCTCAGCCACGGTTTCTCAGTCGCACCATTGAACTACCGCCGGTCGAGAAGTTCGCTCTCCGGCTGCTCGCAGACAGCCACGGAGAATGATCGAGCCGTGAATATGAGAACAGTTTAGGTGAGACCAGTATTGTCAGATCGGACAGACCGGTATTCCGCACCGTGAGTAATCCTACGGACGTGCTCCTATGTTTACAAACACCGGCCAAGTTGAAGGAACCATGAATGACGGATGCATCGGACCGTCTCGATTCGGGAACCGACGTTCCCGAGACTGGAACGACGGGGTCTCGTGGTTCGATCTAACACTATATGTAACATACTATATATAAACGCGTCGGTGACGTTATTTCATTTGTAAGATATTAATAAGAAATCTGATATATTCTCCGTTAACGATTGGAACCTGTAATATATCTCGTCTATAAAACGATAACGTTACCCGCGCCACACGGGACAGCGATCTCCTCGTGGAACACGTTATAATCCCCCGGAGAGTTCGTCCTGCGACTGAAACGTTTCATTCAACTACGTAATTATTATCGAACATCAAAGTCATTCTGTGTTAGTTCAGCACAATGGGTCCGCGACCGGCCGGGAAATCCTCGAACGGTGATACGTCTCGTGGGCTTCGGCGAAATATCCAACTCTGATATCAAATTCACGTGGAAGAGACGAGATGCAGAGAGGAAGAGAGACAGACAGATAGATAGACAGAGGGAGAGAGATCGAGCAAATGGAGAAAGGGAGGGAAAGCTCGTTTCGTCCGCTCCTCGTGTAGTCGGAACGAACTTACTTTGATCCGTTGATCTCGAGATTAACGGATGCCCTGAGGGTTGATGGCAAGTTCGTCTATCAGAGATGGAAAGGTGACGAGGGAGAGAGAGAGAGAGAGAGGGTGAAGGAGAGGAGAGTAGGAATGCAATACATGCGAGCACCTTCTGCCGGTGAAGTCGCTTCTTGAAATACACCAGCTACGAGACTAGTAATCCAACCACGTACACCGGTTACCGCCATTGCGTTTCCGCGAAACGCAGAGGCCAGTGAAATCGAGAATCCTTCCCTCCTCGAGATTATCGCAAAAATCCCGCTCTCGGGCCGGGAAGAAAAGCATCCGTCCCCGACATGCCAGGTTTCTTTTTTCGCGACCGACCGCAACAATTCGTATTCAAACGTCGTACGTATATTTGGTGCAACCGTACGAAACATCTGAGTTGCCGCGCCAGGTTGGGCTCGTGTCTGCCGCACACTTTCGTGTGGACGGCACGAACTCACTTTAATCCGTTGATCTCGAGATTAACGGATGCCCCGAGGGTCGCTCGGTAAATTCCTCTATCAGGGGCGAGAAGGAGCGAGGAATGCAATACCGCAAAGACTACGATGTTGGTCGTCAAGTTGAGGCCATCTTGGGAGACCGGGGGAATGTCAATGTGTAGTATCGATCGAAACCGCTACGCTCTGAGACACTGTGCATACTTTGTCCCCGGGGTAGGTTGATTAATTAAGAGAATATCGCTGATATCACGGAGAAGAAAAAGAATCGCCGACGATCGGCATCTTTAATCGAGCGATTGAAAACTATGAAATGGTTTGGAAGAATGGATGGATCTTTGTGGACCGTTCTTCGGTAAGTTTTGTGAGACTGCGAGCGTCAACTTCTTCGGGAGGTGTCGAGATGATTTTCAGGGAATCGATCCAGGTAAAACCACACCCTTTGTGCCGGGCTAAGGGATGCTCCACGGGTGTTTGCCACTTTTGTCGGTGAGGCACAAACGACGTTTTCCGAAATAGAACGAGTCTTGTGGGAAAGTCAACCTTTTAAGAAGTAATAGGAGAGGAAGATACGAGGCATTCCTATCGATAATCTTGGGATTTTCTGGTGGCGAGGTTACCGATTGGTAATTTATCACCGGTAAACTGTTACAACTCCGTGGGTTTCGTTTACGCGTTCGAGTAAGTGAATAAACCATCCGGTACCGGAAAAACGGTATAATACTGATATAATATCCAGCTGTTAATCGCGTGATTCGATGCGGAGAAAAATCTTGTTCAATGAATTACTGTGGGAACACGACCGATTATGTCATCCCGTGAGTTTGTGAGTATCGTATGAATGAACGTAAGAGGCCGGTTATAATTTATGGTCCGATAGATACCGAAGAAACGCGACCTGTCTTTATTGCTAGCAGGTAGCGTGACACACACACACACACGTGCGTTCTCTGCATACGTAATAACTCGGCTTAATTGCGTCCGATGGAAATTTGTGGACGTCGTAAAAAAAGGAACCGGACGGGGTACACTTCATCGCGGGAGATCAAACATCTGCGTTAGAAAGTTCACGGTGTTCATCGATCATTCCATGTGTCGCCAATTACAGAAGAATTTTCGTTTGCCGCTCGGTAAACGCGACGGATTTCAATGAGAAATATTCGTAACGGTAGCACGCGGAAACGCGTGATGAAAACTGCCGAAGGAAATCAGCATTGCGTACGACGTAAACGAGTCTCGAACGAGTTTCGAACTTTCCGATAATTACTCGTTTAACCCGACGAAACGCCAACCAGACGGCCGGCAATTATGTTCGATCCATTCGGCTCTGCGACGTTTCAATTAAACTCCACGGAAACCGCAAGTAGGGATTCACGAAAGGATATATAGTGGCACATAATTTCCCTAATTACCGAAGTCTGTTCACCGGCATTCCAGCATCGGGCGAACTATGTTATAAATCGCGCATACAAACGCGGATACCTTGACGCGGCCGGTAGACGGAATGATAACGGTAAAAAAAAGTAGTGAGAAAGGAAGAATAAAACAAACGAACAAACAAAAAAAATAAGACAAACAAATAAAGAGGAATCCAACAAAACGAGACGCATCTTTGGGTGAACGCACATCTCTTTAGTGAAAAGCCGGCATGCAGAAAAGTTTTATCAGTTGTAACTCCGGGAATCTCGTACCCGCAAATTGCGATCCATTCAGGATTATTTGAAATTCGAGGAAACTTCTGCTCGAAGTGGTTTTCTTCCTGGTGTCGCGAGCGAGTTCAATCAAGTCGAGTCTTTCCTATTCGTCTCCCGCACCGGCGCGTCTTCTCCACCGTCTGTCTCTTTTTCCTCTCTTTTTCCGTCCGCCTTAGCCCGATTTCTGTCCCCTTTCCGGCTTTGCCCGACACCTCGCTTCTACCAGAGTCGTCTGACACGCCTAACTCAATCCCGCCGACTACTTATTACGCTGTTTCGCTTGCTCCTTCTCTTTCGCCTCTTTCTCAACCACACCGTACACGTATACCACACACACATATATATACACACAGACAGTCTGGGCTACCGTGAAAACCGACTAGGAAGGACGGTCGGGTAGGTATAGAGAAGCACGCGTATAATCACACGGGAATAAGAGACGATGACGACGCGACCGTACTGAATTCCATGAAATTGGTAGAAATCGGGGTATATACGCTCCCTGAATGGCTGCAATCGTGGAAAAATGTCTAGTCACGTTTACACATGGGCTAAACGAAGTCGGTCGGCTACCGTATGCAGCAGAACGAAGATACCGGCCAGACTTTAGGGGTGGAAATAAAAATATTAAAGTAAAGACGTTTCTTTGCTACGTCGGTCTACGTGACTGCATCGATACATTCGCGAAACTTTCCGGAAATCCACCGGGGATTCCGAAATGTTTATTATTCAGGCACGTTTCATCTTTAAAATTGTATAAATGGTTGCTGTATACGACGAGAAATCTGACGATATGGAACTACCGCACCATTTGGATACGGAATGTCACGTCGGTTCGCGATGTTAAATAAAGTCAGAAGAAAAGAAACCTTTTTGCCCATCGTTTATAGAATTTATACAAAAACCTTAGAAACCGTCGTGCTAGGCGAGGATTTACTTACGTAATCTCGGAACGATTGGGTGGTGATAAAAATTAGTCAGCGGAAAGGGCATTTAATCGAGAAAAAAAAACGAGACTTGACCTATTCCAGGTCTGCCGTAACCAATTCCGCCCCCGTACAACGATCGTCGTTGTAACAGTATCAGCTGCGTGGAACAACCTGCCTTTTGTATCGAGAATTACCAGGCCCGGACACGTCTTGGCAACGATATATCTCTGCTCTCAGATTTTACGAGCCCGGGCTCTTTCTTTACCGCGTGGTAAACCTCCCCGGTGCCGTCTTTCCTCCGCCGGGAGGGCGACTCATTTTCTTTCTTTTTTTTTTCTCTCTTTTCCACGACTCGTCGTTAGTATCCGGAACGCGGTGCGGCATGCTGCGGTACAGACTCGCCCTTTAACGCCACTTAAGTGTCGTTTAACGACTTTTTTGTTTGTCAGTATCGTGGTTTTTTTACACGTCAGTCTCCGCGCAATCGTGTCCCGTCTCCTTCTCGTTTCAGTTTTTCCTTTTTCGCCCCGCGGTTTTACACTTATTTTCACCCTCCGCCGTTCCCTTTGGTTATAGTATACCGGCAAAAGCAACGGTGAATAATACCCTCTTTCGGAGGGATAAGCATGTTCCCTTTAAACGCGATTCACCGACGGTAACTGTAACCGTAACCCGCTCCCATCCCCCGGAGTTCCGCGGCACTCCGGCCGTTCTATTTTTCGTTCCTCCGGAATCGGACGAAATAGGATTCGCCGAAATAACAGATATTACCCGGAGGATGACACGGAAACATCCGGGTAATATATTATAAAATACACCATTGTCGGCTGGAGAATCGCGAACCACCGTAACGTGGTCAACGATTCGGTGCACGTTAACGTCACGAAAAATTTCGATAATTTTGAATTACGGATACTCGGTGTGCGGAGGATGCGATAATAGCGGTGGAAAGGTGAAAATCTAGCGAGAGCGTTAACTAGATTTAATGCCTTGAATACTACGTAACAAGATTAATATTTTCACTAAGCACTCCTAACAACCTGCCGGGCCTCCCGACGATTTGTAGCTCATTTACTCGCGGACCGAAGAGCTTAATTCGGTCGAGCTATTAACCGTGGCACAATGGTTTCGTTGATTTAGCTACAGTGCGACGTGGCCCGAAAAGGGTGGTAGGGGGAAAGGGGTAGGGGGTAGTGGTTCCAAGCTTCAAGTGGTGCAGCACGCTCGAAAACACCGATCCATTGGGCTTTGACGGCAAATACACAGTTGTTGACTTGACAAAATAATCCGATCGACCGGTGCCGCTCGGTCAACGCGATCATTCTGCCAAACGTATTAAACTTATGCATTCTCTGTGGCCGGTCCAGCCAGATCCATAATAATCGGCCATTCACGGTATACAATTCAATTATCGTCGAATATCGTCGGATGAAATAATCGTTATTCGCTTCCGAATTGTTCGCGAACGATGATAAAGGAAGGTAGAATCTTCCTTTTACAAAAATTCAATGAAACGTTTCTAAATACGTGTTACGGGTACGTTTCGGTATACGTATATGTATGTGTATGTAAATGTGGTTGCCGTACGATATACATAGTCGACGTTATTCGAACTGACTTAACGAAATATACAACCACCGGTGAATTTCCGTGCGAATAATATTATTTCAACGAAACTTACGCGGTTCAGTGACAACCATCCACTGCGGTGGTACCGATCGCTGTGCCGGTTAAATGCAGGTACATTGAGACTGTCTGGCCACGATACGGTAAGTGCAGAGAATTCTACCGGCAAAGCTGATTGTTCGGTTCAATATTCTACGGCTGCCATTCGCAGCCAGTAAGAACTCGATTGTAGTCGGCAACAACGTACAACCTAAAGGGAGTTAGTCCACGAGGTTATAGGGGACGGTGAACTGGCTGAAGGTACTAGAGAATTTAAGGGAACCAAAGAATCGGAGGAAGGGGGGAGAAAGCTGAATAGAAGAGACTCGAAAGATTTCTGTTATTTGACGTAATGATCTCTGTGGAATGCGACGAACGCGGCCGAGGGAATATTTTCTTGCCAAGGTTTTACCTGGCTTCCATGCCGCGACCTCTCATCCCTTCGGCGAAAACCTTCTTGCCCCATTTTCCCTGCTATTCTTCGGGCCCTTCATCGATCCGAGAAGGGCAGAGGAAATTCCACGCGGCGCCAACCGGCAAATTTTCCGTGAGTTTTACTCCCCGTGATAATTCGGTATCGGGGGAAATAACGCGCGGACAGATATCGAGCGGAAAATTTCGAATTCCGTAAATAAATCTAGCCACCTTATTGAAATTCCGAGAATTTAAAGAGCACCGAGGCAAGAAAGGCAATTTATTGAATATCATAACCCGGACAGTCGTGCGGGAAGGAAATGATTAATTACGAAACAATCGTGAGAATATACGTGTAGTTTAGAAGGGATATGGAGTTATATAAGATTTCTCAATCGATAAGAGTACCATCATCGAATTTCCTCTCGAAGGCAAAACGTGGTAGCACCGCGTACTCTCCAATATTACTCGAGAAAAATACTTCACCTAACCAAATTACCCGGCGCCCATTCCGCCGTCGTTTCCCGATAAATGTGGCGAAACCCTTGTGTCGAAAATCTACCAAGCAAAGAAGAGAAAAGTAGAGAGAAATAGACATCGGCTTTTCAATCGAGAAAAGTGCTTTTCGGAAAGATTTACAAAGAACCATGGTAACATCGTGCACGCGGAAGGCGATGAAATTTTCATTATACTACCAAAGTCGACGATTTCACCAACTTTTAGACGTGTGTTTGTTACTTTTCTTTTTGCAAAACGCGGACACGGTGGTCCACGGGGTGTAATTAATTCGTCGAAGTAATTTCACGCGGGAGATGTGGCTCGACGATATTCACGGTCAGTTAACCACAGTCAGAGTACACTTTGGAAGATCCTCGGGGAATCGGGAAATACAATACACTATTATCATACACGTTACATACACGATGTTCATACGCTCGATGGAACTTACGTGATTAAGGTTGGACGCAAATAAAGTATCGCGTTGCCAGACAATTTCATAATACCGGGAACAAAGACGAAAAACCCCAGTCACAAAAAGTAGAACCGTTGAAAATAACCTACTAATCCACAGAACCCGCCAATTATCTTTTTGTCGAGACCAGCTGGGCGAAGCCTGCAAAATTGCTTCCAACGGGATAACGTTGGTAAAATAAAAAAAAAAAATGATTCTTCTTTTTCACCGAACGAAAACAAAGATTCACGTTTCTGTTCGTCGCGACAATGCAAAAAAACACACCCACACACACACATTCCGACACACATATAGGAGAAAGCTAACGTGCACCTACAATCGTCTGTTGTTTCACGGGTCAACGACTATGGGGGTGTCGCGAAAACTTTTGACGCGAGACCAACCGATGAGTTCCCGTGAACTAGGTGAGACGAACGAGAAGGTTAAGACCTGTCATTCTTCACGCAGGTCGCCTAATCATGCAAAGTGCTTTCCAGACTACGAAACTTCTCTACCGCGTTCACCGCGGCGTTGTTCGTACCTTTGCTCGCGCGAATATCACACCGACACTCGCCAGCGTGAGGACACACATCTATATGTATAAACGTGTGTTACGTACACGTGGTACACCTGCGAATATTCACGCGTGTGATATAAAACGGGCCAGGTAAGGTATATCTCTCGGTGCTAGCGTCCATTATCGAACGAGAGGGGCTCGCGGAGAGCGAACGAGAGAAGGTGGAAGAGAAGGCTGAAAACCACCCTCTATAGCGGCGGGGGCACCCCCGGCCTTCGGCGAAGAATCAATGCGACCACCTCCTCCCTACAACCGGCACCCGCCACCCCACGTTTTCCCACCCATACTCCCACTCCGGAGCCCTCCTTTTACTCCCGGTGCCTCTCGCCACGAAGAATGAGGTACGTGCACGATGTGAAAAACAGCTCGTGGAACCCCGCGGTTTACGTACCAGCGAATTTCCATTCTGATTCCAAGAATCCAATTTACATCGTGGACTGCCGAAGTGGAAAACCCGAGACAACAAAGACTCGCGCCAGATATCAGATCCGCCCGGTGGTCGATCGTTGTCTACAGAAATAAGAGAGAAAAAGAGAGAGAGAGAGAAAGAGATCTCTTCGCTTTACGGCTGTCTGCCCCTCCTCGTGGTACTTTCTTAGATTTAATCACGATGCCACGGGATTCACCGTTCGATTCGTTCCGCGGTTCATCGCGTCGATGATACGATTTGCATGCATCGAACGCACAGCTCGAGGAAATATCGATGCGAATGATATTTTTCGATATTCTGGGGGGGAAAAGCTAATCTACGAACTTTATTCGCGGTTCGTTTCGAAATGTTCCACGTGGTCCGTGTAGAATTTTAAATAAACATTTCAGATTATCCCGGCGTAGTTCCTACCGCGTCGAAGACGAGGCAGGTGAGTTATAAACGCGAGAATATCCGGCGTTTTATGATGTTTCGCGTACGGTACCGATAACACCTGTGTGGCTAAAGTATTACGTTTTCCCCGGAGGGAGAGGGTAGCTGGAAAAATCACGGATAACCGTGGTGCGTCGAGAAAGAGATGAAAGCCCGGCGTTCGAAACCGGCGGGAAAACGATTCCAGGAGCGTATCACGTCGTCCCGGTGACCCGGGGATATTTTGACCGCGGGTGCAGGGGGCGCGGCCAGGAATCCAAAATCAGGTGAGACGTGCGAGCAAGTGGGAGAGGGTTACGTGACTGAAATGTGCAAAATTGTCCTTGGTCGAAGGAAATGGCAGTCGGGCAGCCGTGCATTATCCGCGGCACGATAGAACGTATGTAAAGTACCAAAGTCGAGGGTTCCAATGGTAAAACTCGGGTTTTCGGTGGCGTATTCTCTCCGTCGTGATAACGTACAACGGCAACCGAGAAAGATGCTAAAGAGGAATACATAATCCGAGCATACCGTTGCAGTCTTTCGACAAAAGACAAAGAGGAAAGTAAAAATCGGGCAGACAAGTACAAATAAACCGTAGGAATGTATGTACCAGCGGGAATCCTCTCTGAAAATCTTTGTTCGTTGGTTGGTTGATCGGTGCATTGGCTGATCATGCAGAGGATAAAACGTAGTCCGTCGAAACGTTTCTCAACGAAACAAACGTCGTGAAATGACGCTGAAAATAACGAGTACATGTCTCGGTTTCCTCGGGATGTCTTCTTCGCGGTGAACTAGAACGAGATATCTATGCATATGTATAGAGAGTATTCCTCGCGACGGATACAGTGACTCTCTCTCTCTCTCTCCCCCTCTTTCTCTCCCTTTCTATCTTATTCTTCGTTCTATCTTTTTAACGTAGGCGGACGAGCCATCGATGAACATTTTCTATTGCTATGCAAATCTCAATGAGAACGCCTTCGCTCGAGAGTGAAATAACGATTCTTAAAACGTACCCTTTTACACTTTACGGTTATTATTTGTCGTGGCCTGCTATAGTCGACGGTTGCTATAAATTCGAATTTTATCGGACGGCACTAATTGGAAAGCACAGCCAGGGTTTACAACCATCCTTTCTCATAAGCTTTTAAAGAAAAATCGGTTTTTCATTTAAACCGGTACGCGGGAAAATTGCAACTACGCTTTTAACATGTTTATCGTGTCATCGAGATTTTACTAGGTTTCCTACAAACCCTGAACGCTGTACACACATACGTATACACGGGGAATACTCCGGAAATCGGTTGGCTTCTTCTTTTCGAGATTTTCCAATTTCAAATCGTCCAGAGGGACCCGTATCCCTAGCGTGGTGGACCGTATTTTCCGAGATGGAACGGGTTCACGCTACGAATGGAAATCATTCCCTACCGTCACTGTCCCATCGACGGAACTATCGTATCCCGTTGTTGACGTACCATCAGCTATGGAGATGAGATAGACACGCCCTCAGCACGAAACCATGCGATCTTGTAAATGTTGTTACAGGAAACTGCGCGGCGGTAAGTTACAGTTAGCTCTTCCACCGATTCCCCCGGGGCTAACGAAAGATAACATACTATACTCTATGCAGCGGGACATGGAAAGCGCAACGGAATACCAACGTTAAAACGAGAATCGGCAAGAGGAAAATGTCATCCCGCGTGGTAGAAGGAAACTGGATGGGAAACCTGGCAAATCTAGCTCCCGGAAATCTTCGGATTGGAATAGTCTTAATGGGAAAAGGATCGGGAGACACGATCGTATCCCGGAGACATCGACGCCAGCGACGGTAATCAACGGGAATATAGAATTCCAAAGATAATCCTTCTAAGAACGTATTATCAGATATAATCTCATTATCTCTGAGCAAGTTCCGCACAAAAATGCCAAGTAGTAACGGAAACAATTTCGGAAGAAAGATTATCGGTAAGCCTTGAATTTGCAATTTCGCGAAACAAGTCCACGGTAAGGTAATGTTCTTTTCTACGAAAATTCACCCTTCGAAGATTCCGTCGGATGATATTCCTCGACAGCCAAACGGAACACCGCACCGCTTCCTGTTCCCAGGAAGACGCTCACTCCCGGAAACACGCACCTCGGCCGTTTCAATTTAGCCCAGCGAAGTCATTAAATCGGACAGGTGCACAGAGGGGGGGAAACAGAGACGCAAGACGGGCAGCCCTTTCACCTGTCGCGCGTCTTTCTCGAGTAACGAGCCCCATCTACCCTTCGCCCATTTCCATGTCCCTACCCCTCCCGCGTCAAGGTAAGGCAAGGTAAGGCATGGCGAATGCCGAACCTTCTAGTACAATGAGTTACCAGCCAGCCTGCTCTGGCCACAAATACGCTGAATATGCATGAGGCCCCCCCTCCCCCCTCTGTCTCTACTATCGGGTACGTACGTCCTCGAATTAGGTTTCCCGCAAGTTCTTCGAGTCCTGTTCGCTGGCACTCCAGCCACTCCAGAAGCTCTCTAGTCACCTCTCGTAACCTTCTCGAGAGGTATGCTTCGTCGAGCCTCCAGCGCGCTTTTCTGCACGTACCTTTAGATAGCCTGAATTCAAGTGACTCTCTCGATCTTCCTCGATCGGGGATCGATAGATAGTCGACGGCTGGATTGGCCCGTGCGAATGGGAACAACGTTCCAAAGACGTAGCTAAGAACATTGGGTCGCGAGTAACAAAAGAAAAAGAGATACCATGTAGGTACGTATACAATGCGATGAAATATGTTACCGCGAGATACTACCATGAGAAGAACGGATAAATGATAAAAGAACGAATAATAAAGCGTATCTTTCGTTAATCGCGATTCGTCGGTATGCATCGTGTACCACGTTCATTCTCAACGAATATTTACTACGACACGTAACAGTTATCTCGTCGTACGTACGATTAGATTACTTAGGAAAAATTATGAACTACCATCGCTTTCTCACGTAGAGTGCGTATGTATACAGGCTGTATGAATTATCGCGGTATTCAGCGGGTGCGATTACTATTCTGAAAGGCGCGCGCGCGCGCGCGAAGATAATGCACCGGCAAAGTTCTCGCGTGTAATAAGATGTAATCTGAATTTCCTGTTGCGCAAAACAAAAAAAGAGGACGAGATCTTAACGAATTCCGCTTTTCCGGACGCCTACCGCAGGAAAGCAATTCACCTTTCGCTCTCTTCCTGCAGCCAACGTGACTTTCCGTACCGTTACTCGCGCAACGAGTAATAAACTTCGCTGTAAGCGCGCGAAATCCCGTGTTCTTAGTTAGTCGTAATTACGTCCCCGAATTAGAATTTTTCATCGATTCTTTCCTCTTACTTTATTTTTTTCTTTCTTTTTACTACCGCTCCACGAACAAGCTCGCGTAACGAGGACGGACGCGTGCGTGTGCGTGTGTATGTGTGTTTGTGCACGAAACACGGAAGGAAATAGGAACGATATACGAGCGAGCACGAGAAACAGATTTTCGTCTTCTTGCGTGCGGATTCCTTCTTACGATGGCGTGTGCCGTAAAAAATAAAGGAATTACATTCCGTTCTCCCCATTTACCTTGATATCCAACGTCACGCACAGTTTTATTTTTTCGCCGGACGAACAATGGCTACCTACGCGCTCGAACAAAAGGGGAAGAAAAAAAAACTTTCCTCTCGTTAGAAAATAATTTTCCTGTTTTCATTCCCCGTCCCGACTAAACCCGAACAAGCTAATCGGGCTCCCAGATGCGTTCCATAGATTCGCTGTTGCGGTTCGGCATTGATACACCGTTTCCCGGGAAATTCTATCTCTGATTTCTCGCTGTACCGATGATGATGACGACGCGATAACGAATATTTAATAAAATCTTCCCGTCACGGCATAGAGTTCCGCGATCGTCCACCTCGATACGACGATGGGCATTTAATAGACACGACAATTACGACGTTGGATCATGTTACGAGTATTATCCAACCACGCTGCTCCGCTTGAAATTATACAGAGCGGAAACTGCCGCTAATGATAACCCCAGACGGTAAAAAGAGGCCTCCAAGATTTTGACCTTGTTTTCCTATAAACCACGTCCCGCTAAACTTGACATTGTGCGAGCGTGTTCGCGCGATCCGATGAGACGAATCATATTTAAACGGGCTAACTTATCCGCGGAACGTATGCGAAGCACCGTCGAGAGCTTTTATCAACTTTCGTGCTCCCCGTCGCGCCCGTGAGATTTATCGTATTTCCGCAAATATTTATACGGCTGTGATATAGAAATATATACGCTGGAACTGGAGGCAAAGATTTCCCGGTCTTTCCTCTACAGAATTCCACGTTGGGAAAGCGTGTATTAAAGGAGGGAAAAGCATCTAACCCGATTTTCCTCGCTGCAGGAATATCAAGCTGACGTATTTTTCGAGCCGCGCGACGCCGAGCGTCCGCGAAATTCGAAAAATCCATCCTCCGTCGACGTACATGGATGTCTGCGTGGTTTAAATCACGAAAATAAGGTGCCTCGGGGAGATGGATTCCTCCTTGGTAGCAGGACCAATTCAACGAACCGTGGAGAAGAAAACTTGGGAACGCGATTCCACGAGTTAAAGAACCATAATTCGATATCCAGAGGGTAGCGTTAAAAAAAGAAAAGCGTGTTACTATAATAACACTACCGAGACTTTCGAACAACAGGGCGAGTCCGCTGCAAAGTTTTTTCATCTACTTAAAAGACGTTTCTCAATTATTTTATAACGAATCGGAGTTGGAAAAAATCGGGATAGTTTCTACTCTTAAGATTACTCGGAAAACCACGTCGAAACTTGCCGCTAAGCATTCGACCTCGGAAAATACCGATGTACTCTTCGAGAATAGATTTCGAGTGGAGAACATTCGACGTAACACACATTCTCACGCACAGCTATATGTATGTATTCGCGGTCGGCCAAACAATTCCTGTATTTCAGCCAGGTACCTTTTCCCGAAGTCAATGTCAACATCGCGGTCTAACAATACCGGAACAACAATACGCGGAAAAGTCACGTACACTTTCCGTACCACGCTTGCAAGTTCGAAGGTTAACGCCTGACCTTTGGCGACCGATCTGTTATCACGATTACTGTTGCCCGCTTGCTATTGCTTCGCGTTTGCTACACGTACATCCATACGTACATACATACACACATACATACATATATACATACCGCTGCGAAATAATCAAAGTCTCGCGAGGAAACAAAGAAAACTACGTGGGCCGTGCGATTCAAATCCCAATGATTCGCGATTCGAACGTACCGATACGCGCGCGACGCTAACGCCAAACGACCAGGACGCGGTCGATTCAAAAAAAAAAAATACACAAAAAAACCAAAAAATGCAGAAACTCACCAGTAGCGATGCCTCCGTCCACCGTGCAAGGAAGCCGGATCCCGTTGTCCTCTCCCTCCGGCCCGCTGGTAGCAGGATACAGATGAAAAATCCTCAAAAAGTAACAAAAGGGCACTGGATAAACGAACGGGGGTCTCACGGAAAACACAAAGGGGGTGGTGTTGTTCTGCTCAGTCACAATAAAACACGTAACGACACCCGGCGGCGATCGGGAAGATCTGTGCGTCGCGTCTATACTTGACAGCCGTGGAAAAACAACGGCGTCGCGGAAACAACAGCGTATTCGTCCGCCGCGTATTCAAAACGAGCGTCGCGATGCCCACGAACGTCTATCAACGCGGGATCGCGTAACACGGTTCAGACAGGTAAGAGGCCACCGTGTTCGATATAAAGGTAAACGGACGGTGAATTGCCTTTTTTTTGTTGTTGTATTTTTCTCTCTCTCCCTCTCTCTCTCTCTTTCTTTTTTTTTGGCACGCGGCCCGCGTACTTCGAATGTGGCGACGCGCGAGCGGACAAGTTTCCCGTACGAGGCTCTGCCGGGTACTGGGGGTTCAAGCCGGGCTATCGAACGCACCTTCGCGCGCCGGCCAATCGGCGCCGACGTCGGCCAGCGGCGTCCAATCCGGTCGGGAGACGCCGGCATGAGCGTAGACACGCCGGGTACGGGGCGCCGTAATCAAAATCCTCAGGGCGACGGTGTTTTTACGACGAACGGTTATTAATTCATAAACTCTGCGTGTGTATGTGTGTATACGTGTGTATGCATGTTTTTTTATTCGTAGGGTGATATATCCGCGAGCGATCGACTTTCGTAATTGGCCCGAACGCATCGTATCGATGCATTCCCTTAGAAGGATATTTATGATAAGAGTGATTGTAAACAGAAGCGTGTGTGTCTGTGTATGTGGGTGCTTCTTTGGGAAATGTATATCGGATACAATCGAATTAGAGATTATTAATATCCAAACGCGATAAGATCGGTGAATGAAAGTCTACGTAAGGGAAGAGATGATTAAATATCAGAGGGAACAATTAAATTACCCTATGTCGGTGTATTATATGTTTGTTAATTGTTATTATTCGCGAGCTTTTGATTTATGGAGCCGAAACTCGCGACCTCGTTGAATGCCGCGTTTCCCCAACGAAATCCTGTTGGGTTCGCGGTTCGCAGCGAGAGATACACACAATGGCGACCGCGGGCAACGGGCGCAAGTACGATAGGATCCCTTGGGCAATATCCAGGACAGGATTGGCCTAACGCATATTAACGCTTCTAATTTATGCGAGTCCATCGACCGTGCGAGATCGTTCAAACCCGGCTCACCATTCGGCCGCAGCTACGTGGTCGACCACTCCGCGAGCAAACTGCCAAGCGTGTCGCTCTGATCACGTTGATCAAGAGGTACAAAGGGATAGGGAACACTTAGAAACCCTAGGGCATAATCCGGGACATTATCGAGCCGGAATTCGATTAACCCGTTTAATAACGCCGATTATTCCCATTAGAAACTTTCGGACGCCTCAATCCATGTTCACCCATGGCGGGTTCAACGGGAAAATAAATCAACCCGGTCCTCTCTCCCTCTTCTATCTATCCCTCTCTCTCTCTCTATCCCTACATCTGCCTGATAATGATTTGTCAGAACGATCACGGGCGGTGTGATAAAAAAAATGGGGGATGTAAAAATTACGGGAGCGTTAATTTAACGATTGTTTTTGAATATATCGCATCGGGAGAACAGTGTAACGTTACCGGCGCAGTTATTGGCCCCTAGGCAAAAGCCATCCATTCTCATGTTTCCGTGATGAAACAGGTCGTCCTAAATAACATTTGCACAAAAATGATCAGCGGGCGAGGGCTTTTCACGGTCTACCTATACACGTTGATTTTGAACACCGGGCAGAAATTGAATATTTTAGTGGAAAGATGAACGACATTTATTGCCATAAAGTTCCCATCAGCACGAATCAACAGAAAAAAAGAGAGTATTGGATGTGATACTCTTCTTTTATCGTTCGCTTAAGTAATTCTCGTCAGTACGAACAAATTAGATATACTCGTCTATATATGTATATACCATGTTATAATTTTTACGTTTTGCAAATCGATAACCCCGACGTGTATCTCCTTATTCCTCCAAGTTTTTAATATTTTCTCCGATACTGTAATACAATGTGCAACGAGGAGAACGAGTACCGGTGTTTCCTAAAATTTCGTTCAAATGAATAATACATCGATTAGACTCAATTTGCTGTGTAATACCGAGTGTAATCGATGCGATCGTAGACGGTGGTATAGATTCAGCTCCGAGTATCGGCTGGATATTAGTTGGAAAACTAAGTTCCTATTGGCTGATTAATACGCCAGATCTCGAGGAACTGTAATAAAAGAGCACGAGCGAATATCAAACCGGCACGTTTATCGGTAGATCGCGAAACGTTTTAAAATAAAAACAACGACGCGTAGAACAGCATTTTAAAAAACGCTTGATAAAGGACACATATTTTATAGATTGGAAAGAATAATGTCGTTCGTAATCGTATCACAATGTCGAATTTACGTCAATGTCCGATTGGAAAACGGACAGGTACGATTGTATGTACATGGAAGCGATTAAACATCCTCCAGGGTTCGGCGACATAACGAAGATTGTTATTCCCGGGAAAGCAATTAATTCTCACGGAACGTTTGATCTACGGTACATGGGAAGAGAAAGAGTAAACGTAAAGCATGTATAACCTTTTTGCCGGGGGAAGATATTGTGCTCTAATTAGACAAAAGAATTTCATTCCTCGATTTAATTTCCATGGAACAGAAACGACCGACTGCACTCCTCTTGAATAATCGTTAGCAGAACTTTTCACACTTTACCGGATTACCATACTTTCCAGCAATAAGAACGGTGCCTCAGCTCGATGCGCACCACTTTACCTCGTAGAGGCTGCCATTTCTCTTGGCAAACGACCATAAACGTATCTCTATAATCATGATAATCGCCAGAATAGCAAGCAAGCACACCCGAATCCACTGTACCAAGGGAATACAATTCAAGTTTCATAGTACGATACGGAAGGGAAAAAAAAGTACGAAACAGTGACAATGATATAGTTTCCGAACTTCTTTTTTCTTCCTCGTTTCTTTAATAATACCCCGGTGGTAAAGAAGAGATAACCGGGTAATATCCTGGAATAATCTAGACCGATAATCGTAGCCCGAAGTAATTAACAAGCAATTCTTTCGGTTTACTCGTTCAATCTGCGCAAGAGTGGCAGACACCTTATTCGAGCCTTTCATACTAAGAAGCGATCCGTCTTCGTTATTACCTTGGTTCATCATACATCCTGACTACGGTAATGGCTACCTGGTATATGTGAACGGAACAATTGCCGGGCGAAAATTACGAACATCCCATCTTCAATTTCACAGTTCTACGTCTGTTCCTCCGGAGCTCGATAAAATATATTTTTCGCGCGATTCGTTGGCAATCAACGTGTAACGGGATTGGTATTAATTTCGTTGTAAACACTACCGTTCGTCAGATTCTATCAAACTGCATACCGTTCGCCTACAGAGAAATTTAAATTCTGATACGTCGGATTCGTTGATTGTATCACAAAGTAAACGCAGTGCAGTATCCCATTTTCCTTCAGTGATAAATATTCATTGCTCGCTACGGAAGATCGTATATCCCCTATTCTTCATCCCCTCCCCCTCACGCCTCTCTCAACGTGCACGTATTTTCTATGGATTTCAAAAATCTCCATCGAGTGTGTAAACCGTGCAACTGTTTCCGGGAGAAGTATCGCGATGAATTAAATCGACGAATATTCCACTCGAACGTAATTTTCCGTCGAAATTGTCACGATATCGTCGCACTTAAAGAATGATTATCTACGAAATCGACTTGATTCAAGACACTCACCGATCATTTCGGATTCAACCGTTGTTCCAGTCGTTGATATTCCAACGCTTTCCATTACCATGACGGGAAACGTCGATATTCGAGCACTATCCAACATCTGTCAAAACGTTACGTTCATTTCGTTAAAACATCATTTCCCTCGATTACACACACACACACACACACGTAGGATCGATGTGCGAGTCAAAGCTTTCAAAATTCCACGAGAATTCAATTAGTAAGACATCTGCGTCCGCGTGCGCTGTCGCAAGTAGTCACCCGGCGGGACCTGCCACTTCGGATCGTTATCGAAGATCGGAGGAGAGTCCGTTGTTCTCGAATCGATGTCCCGCAAAAATTCTGTCCTGCGACGACGATCGCACTATGAATCAACGTGCGCGCCACGCCTTCGTTTCATTCAACCCTCGGAAGCGCGCCATTCGCCGCCGCGAATACTACCAGAAGAAGACCTAACACCGGAGGTACCGAGAGACCGTGAGAACGAGAGAGAAAGAGAGAGAGAGAGATAGACGAATAGTCGGCCACCAGGGGCAGAGATTGCGGTGTCCGTTTTGGCCTTTATTGAAGCTGGGTTCCGTAGACGAGTCGACATTAGTAGCGACGGTTACGATCCACCCGCGAACAGACAAAATTTTATCACGAGAGATCATTCGAGATCATGATACATTTCCACCGGTGTGACATCGATCTCCCCTCTCCCCACACCGTTTACGGGGTCAGCCTAGGTTTTTGATTGGCCGACTTTGACGGTATCGTAATAAACTCCGTGGACGGAACTAAAAAAAAGAAAAAAGAACAATGTGTGTCTATGTGTGAGAAAGAGACAGCGAGTGGGACGAAAAAAAAAGAGGATATAGAAGCAATCTATACGATCCGCTCGAATGAATCGCGCTGCAAATTCACGGGGCCGGGCCCGCCATTCGTGCGAAATTAACTGTCCTGTCGAGCTTGGCCGCGATTCAAATTGAATTGACTATCGTTATGCATTGGAAGGGTGCTAGGCTGGACGACACGATAGGAGAGGAGAAGGGAATGACGGCAATGGTAACCGTGGTGGAGACGATTCATTCGATTTCCGGCTCGATCGGCTTGGAGAGTCGAAGGCGTGACTGAAAAATGTCCCACGGCCGGTAATTACGGCGGCGGCTCGTCGTGCAATTATATATCCCGAAAACGTCCGGTGTATCGGCAGAAATTTATATACACCTGGAAATCTATACGCGAGAACGCGCTCGCCGGAGAAGCCCGGCATTGTTTCCTGATAGAAACCGATACCGGATATTTTGTTCATTTGCGCATAACGAAAACGGTAGCCCGACGATACCAACGAAAACGCGAACGTGCCGATATCCAACGGCGGAGGAGGAATTTTATTTTTGTTTGGTAATTTTTTAACGAACGACGCGCCCGATATTTCCCACCGTGTTCTGCGTATCATAATTAATGGACTATATATATGGTATATACGTATATCATCGTAATTACAAGTGTAAATAATTCGCAACGAACCGAAAGGGGGATTCCGTAGCGGGAAGAACGCGAAGTGAAAATTGGAAAATGAAATGATAAACTTTACTTGTATTCATTGTAAACTAGATGACAATGCATTGTGCTTGGTTATAAAGGCAATTTACTACGCGTAACGAACGACGAAGTTTCGTCGTCGCACGGAGTTCCTCGGCGTGAAACGTGTGCTTTGTTCGTTGAACCTCCCCCTTCGTGTCTAATCACTTAACGTGTAAGTACGATGCAGACGTACGATATTTAGTATTCTACTTTGCTTTCCCGCATTATTCGTCCTTCCCACCGATGGATGGAGCGCGTACCGCGCAACGATTATCCAACTTAATCAAACTCCGGTCTACCGCCTCGAAACTGATTTCGCAAACAAATTCAGTTAAAGTTTATTAATATTCCCGTTTAATTATTCCGCGTCCCGGGTACTTTCGATCTTAAACCGACTGACGCGGAGGCACGTTAACGCATCACGCGGAACCCCGTCGACGTACATACAGACGGAAAACTAAATTCGAATCCGTCACTATGTCGCTATACGATGCCCCGTGGAACAGATGGCATTTCGAACTTTGCCACAACTGCAACTCGCCGCTTACCTAGGTACCCGCCTTCACGACCGCGGATCGTGGCTTCGATCGAAGGTAAACTAGAAACTAGATTACGAATCCCACGGATAGTTGCCAGGACTAATAGACATACGGCCCAAATTATCCGTTCCCTTGGTATATGGACATAAAGGCTACACGTGAACGGATCCACGGTTATTGCGCCGTCAGATTTCGCTCGTCAACATGGAAACCTCATTTTCCCTCCGAAACGTTTGAAGAATTTTCTGTGAAATTATCGCGATATATGAACGCGACAGTTGATTAAAACGGATGAGTAATAACTTCGCGAAGTATAATTTCAATTCGTCCATTACTTTTAATTCGGCTATAGAGAAAAGTTACGGCTTTAATGAAGATTCGTTAAAAAGATACAAAGTTATGAAAAAAGCTGGGATAACTAGTTCAGCATCGCATGATGTATCCCACGTCAACGTAGCGTTTCGCGCTAGAGGGGAAAAAAAGTAGTTGAAATTTTATTAAAAGACAGAAGGGAAAAAGAGACTACACGATGTTGCCCGGTTAGTAAATATTTTAACGTGGAAGTATAAAATTTGATTAACAAAGTGGAATTTCATTCATTACCTCGAATTATATACTTTGAAAAGTTCTCGCATAGATGAACAGCGGAAATTTGTGAAAAATCCAGCTATAACGGATACATCGCTTAAAAAATAAAAGGTCGGTATTTCGAAAACTCGTTTAATTCGTCGCAATTACATAACGCACGAAGATACGTAACGAAATCGACCTCGTTAAAAGAATATACTTTCCTAAACGAACCAAGGAAAAGAGTTAACGAAGAAACGGTATCGTCACGACGAATATTCATTTCGTTCCCAGCCGTGTTTCCGCGGTCTCTCGTACGTTTGTATAAATGTAAATCGCGAATCGAACGTTCGCGTTCCCAAATCGAAACCGTACCAATCATAAAACGGAATCAAAATACGGGGAGTATTTGTTCCTCCGACCAGATATTCAATCATATCGAACTCTGCATTTTATTTGAGATAAGCTATCGAGTTGGCCCCGTTCGTACATTTAAAAACACCCGGTTTTATTGAGCTGACCCGCCGAAAAATTTGTTGCACCGACCGCGCAATAATGACGTACGTGACCCGGCGTATCTCTGCAGCCAGATGCACAACGTTTGCGGGGTTATTGTTGTTACGCAAACACTGGAACTCCGGGCGCCGCGGATGTGTTTATCGTCGGATTAGCGATTCCATTGCCCAAGCTTTTCTGCTTTGAGGTACGACGACCGAGAATGCTTACCGTATGAAATTTCGTCAAGGCCTACTGCTCTATCCCGAACAAATATCCAATAAAGTGAAATCTATCCGTACGATCGTACCGATACATGTTTTTAATCCATTTGAAATAGATAAACGAGAGAAAAAATCTTTCGGAATCATTAAGCGCGATCTACCGATGGCAATGATTCAAATCGCGGCTGTTTCATCAACTTCCCGAGGTTTTTCGAAACGTAATACCGAAAACTGAGCGCTGCTGGAACAAACACAAAACATTTCACATAGCACGGGAGATTTGTGATACCGGTCGGGTCGCTCGTGTAGATATACACACGTTGTCTACGTACACCCACTCGATACCGCTGCAAACGATACATCGGGATAATCTGAACGTGGAAAGTTCCGGCACATCTTCGTAGATGAGGCCGCAACGAACACGAAATTTCCTGGGTCCCAGCGTAGTTTAACTACTACAAATTCGGTTTACGATCCAACCAAGTCCGTCCGCGAAATACCGTCGAAACTATAACGGACTACGTGACTATAGGAAAGCTGTGATTTTCCTATAACCTAGTCAAACGTAACACACCCTTGGAATCTCCCGTGCGGTTAATCCAGTTCATCTCTTCTAATTAGCAACTGACATCATAAAACTTAACGAGATCTCGAGTACACTCGGATAGTGGTGAAATTCGTAAAGGATATAAAGGGCAGCGTTACGATCATGGAACATGTTTACGAGCCGGATGTGATTCGAAGAGTGTCCCAGCTCTATCCGCTTCTCCACGTGAAATCGGGTCTTTTATGAAACTTAATTTCCCGGATAATTTCATCATTTATTATCGTCGTAGCCGTGTACGTATTACATCCATAATTTACAGTCAGCGTGCAGTGGGGCGTTAATGGAAATTTCAGGTACCAGGTCCTACCGGATCTTTTCCTTTTATCCCCCTCTCCCTCTCCCCTCTTCCTCACTCTCTCTCTCTCTCTCTCTCTCTCCTCTTGGTTTCCCTCCCCCATGCCCGGTGCCATTAAGAGAGAAAGTTTGATCTCGGTGGTAAGGTGTTATCGAATAAACGACGTAATGGAGCGTTAGGGCCTCAAACATCGGAATTACGCTCGTACAATTTGTCGTGTTTTACTTCATTAGTTCGTTTCCTCTTGACACCGCGTGCTTTCGAAACTCTAACTACCGGAAGCTTCGGCGAGACATTCGACACTCTGTACATACATACATACGTAGCTACATACGTGGAACGTAGATATGCAACCGGGCGAATCTGCATTCGGCACATGCGGAGCATCTGACTTACCGCGTATTATTTATAGGAAGATAGAGAAACAACGTATACATACGTACACGGTACACTTCGAGCATCGTTTACCTTGGCGGAATAAGCAAACAAACAGCACTCGAGCCAGCGCCTGCTTTAACAATCTGGAAACACGTGCGCCGGAGGACTCGACCTCGCTGATATTACTACAAGTTGATCTTACCGAAGGTACTCCAACAAAGGAAGTTAACCAATAGTGTCGCTAATATCGTTCGCAAAATCTTACGCAAAATCCGCGAAGCTAATTGACAAAACGCATGAAAATTCTACGCTAATTTAGCTAATAAGTTCGCGCGAAACGTTATCGCCCCGCATCTTATCGCGATTCATACGAGAGAGATCCAATAATCCGTGACACAGTCGGCAGAGTAATTTTCGTGAAATTCTAGCCGAACTTCGTCCGAATCGTGCCTCCTTTGAGAACGCGAAACACGCGTGATGCCTTCGAGAAAGCCTGTACTGATAGAACCGCTGTCGGAGACCACCCCCACGTGGGAATATACCGGCGGCACCTAGGATTCAAGCGAACGCAGTGATTCCCGGGCCTGCAGTAATGCAGTTTGGTAGTTGTGCAGCTGTAACGAGGAGACCATAGTCGTGTTACGCGCGCTTGATGTGCCAGTCTCGTCCGTGCAACGGCGGTCGTTCGGTCGTATGGCTGGTAGGTCCGTCGGTCGGTCCACATGTCGTATTTGTACTACAAATCCCGTAACCTCAAATCCCTCGTCTGCAACGCGCGGTAGTCCCTAATCATGCCTGTCCCCAACGCTCATCGTCTTTCAGACCCCTCCTCCTCCCCCTTCCCCTTCACTATACTCGTCGTGACATCCCTTTCCTCGGGTTTGGCAATACGACAAAATGCTTGATTAGCTTCTACACCTGTGTACGTCAAAGACTGTAACATCGTGTGTATAGGCTTACTTGGACAGTGTGAACTATCAAAGGAGCAAAAGTGTCTGTATGCTGTATGTATGTATATATGTATGTGTATATGTGGAAAGGAAAGAAAATCTTAACAAGAACTCGAATGTAGGATAACACGATGATTTTTCGAGAGCGTCATGTTTTCCGAGAAAGGTAGCATTTGATATTTTTACGCTATTTTCCCGTGTCGGAACGTTATCGACAGCTTTGATGGATACGAGCTGCCACGGTGCCGTTTCTCGTTGCTCTTTGTTCAAGTATAGCGTTGTATAACAATCCCGTGTCTCCTTCGCATTGTAACGCTGCTATACGAGGTTGATAACGTGATTTCGTCTCGAGGCAAGACAATCCGAATCCTAGTGCAAACAGATCACCGCGGAATGGATGCTCGATTCGCAACAAAGACGGTTCTGGCTTGAACCATTGCGCTAACCGAAACAGCGAATTAGAGGGGCCATAAATACGAATCAGGAAGGGACTGAATGGTACTGCTGCGGCCATGTATACACGTCCAACCGAGCGAAACTTTGAATTGTACCCAATGTCCTGCCTCGACACTCGTCCCACCAGTGAAAGCAATACGGAGAACACCGAAGACAGCGGAATGATCGATGGGACCTGTTAAGACGGCCGTTATAGCGTTCGCGACAGCGGAAAACCGTCTAACAATTTTCTTTTATCAAAAAACAAAAAAAAACGTCGATGTACGGGCGCGAAAGTGAAAAAAAAAACTTCGAATCACGTTCGACCGGAGTCATTGCCGCACGCACCAATGAATTCACCGATCCGACGTGAAACAGTGGAATGACAGTTGTCTTTGCAGCGCGCAGCGTCATCCTGGAAACTGAGACGGCAGCTAATTTCATTGCATATTACGAAGTTTCGTTTGCCACCGGGTGCACGTAGGAACAACTAAATGTCAGCTATTTTCTGCCGCGAATTTGATTTCCCTACGACCGGCGGCGAATAGAGCGCATGTCCGATACGGGAGTATGTACGAGTTGGCATTAACAAGAGAATAAATTATCCTATTCGGCACGAACCCTTCATAACTCAGTAGGAAATTAGCATAAGATCAATATTGCTTTTTCGCCGCGCCACTGACGGAGCTTCGTCCTTCGGATCCACGTACCTGGTAGCTCGAGGAATAATAACGTACAATATCGCAGACACGAGAAATAACAAAACCGTAGATAAACAATTCCACGCGAAAGAAAAAGGAAGAAAAAATCCCTTAATTATATTCAGGACGTAAACATCTTCGATCTACATTAATAACCCTTTGGAATATGATTCTTACGTAGTCGCCGATAAACGACGTTAATGATATTAAAAATACCAACCCGCCTGACGACATGACCAACGGTTGACTTAATACCGTCCAATAATGTGATTCGATATAAAAATAGACTTCCTCCTCCCGTGTTCTATGGATCCGTCGGGCAGGGGATGAAACGAGCGCAGTGACGTTTCCAGATTCACGTAAGAGTCTACGTAAGCGAGTAACGCTTACATCGTCGACGTACTACATGCTCCCGTATATCCACGTTACAACGAGCAATCGAGGTGAGAAGAAAGGGGGAGAGTGACGTAAAGAGAAAGAAGGTGAGAGCGAGAGAAGAGTGAAGGAGAGAGCGAGTGAGAGAGAGAGAGAGAGAGAAAGGAGAAGCGAGTAAGTACGTATTTTGTAGTAGACCGTGGTCCACGTGACCGGTTGTGCTCTCGGAGTGGAACGCCGAGGTCAATGCTTTCCGTCCAAGGCCAAAGGACCGGCAGAGCCAAGACTCGAGTGGGTACTCGGATACGAAGAGTACACAGCATCCAACGTCGGAGGCGAGCAAGGAGAGACCACCGATTCCGGCCCTTCCCCTTTACCTTTTACAACCTGCTTCTTCTCTCCTTCGCGCCCGGGCTTCCTCGAGGTTAAACGAGGTTCTCGCTCTCGCCACGAAGAGAATCTCTTCTACGTGCGCGGTTACGTGGATATACGCGAACGTCGTTGCCGTTGACTGCAACGCAAAATCGTAATGGGAAAGAGGTTTTCGGGGAAATTCGACGCCAGGTCCTGTTACCGTATCGTACGGTCTACGTAGTTAGTAAAGTATCAAGAGAATAATAGATCGATGTTAATCGAACGTGAGGAACGAAATATTGGAAAAATCGAAGAATGTAGAATTTCCTTCGACCGACTTCTTCCTTAGTATGTTTTACGGCGGGGTAGCCAAGGTTTCGCGTCAGGCTCGTAGATGTACGCCACATAAATATCCATTTGCCGTAACAAATTCGATTCCCAACCCAATAGCCGGCGAGCGGTCGGAAAATTGCGCGAGAAAATTACGAGATCGTCGCGAACATCGTTGGACGTCTCTGTCGGCAAATTGAACGACGCGAAGTCGACGTTATTGCCTCGAGAATTTTCCGAAATCTTACGAGCGAAAGGAAACGGAGTAATATTCGATGGAAAAGTCTCTTTGTAATTATCGTAAACCATCGACGTCAGTTCTATCGTAAAATTAATTCGAACTTTCTGGATCGTTTCTGAATCAACATCGTTCCGGTTCGCCGATACGTTCCCAGAAACGACGTGTGATAAAAGCATATGCATCGCGCGTTAATTTCCACCTCTCCTTTTGTCGACGGTACCTAATTCCGTTCACGTCATTCTCAGCAGGCGTTGTTTCGCCCCGACATGTATTTCGCCTAGTTTAATCCCCAGTTGTTTCTAACTAGACGATGAGATAGGCAGCAACGGCAGGCGTCGCTGTGCAACGAGCTTGATCCACAGTAATTTACTTTCGGCAAGAAAGCCACGTGGTAAGGAACTATACTTCACTGTACCATCCACGAGAATCGCCCACGGCTAGGGTAGAACGATGCCACCTACGAAAACTTTCACGGGTGCTAAGCGTTTCGCGCGCGAGTAACTTCGGTTCGCGCGACCAGTTTACCAAGTTCGACTTATTTGCCTGCCGGATTACCGGTTAAGCGTTTTGCCCCCTGGGAGAACTGCCGCGGCCGATGTAAAGGGATCGCGATCATCGATACAAAGTGCCGAACTTTCGAGGCTGTCATAATAAACCTGAAAACTTTCGACAGCTTAGCCCGAGTAAACCGGTGAAAAAGGTTGTAAGTGACAACGTGAGTTGCACGCCGTCAGGTACCGATATCGCATCGATAACACCGCAAAGATTATCGTCGATAACTCTATACGGATCTGTGCGAAAACGTTTTTAAAGAATAAAGCAAATATAACGTTGCGAGATATTTTACCATCTACGTTCACGCTCGTATTCGTAGTTTCTGTGTATCGTTCGTAGATTTCCCGTAAAGTTTCAACGGCAAACTCGAGCACACCGTTGTACAATAAATTAATTTCGTAGCTCTTTCATCTATTGCGCGAACAGTAGTTCGCGCGTACATGACTGTACTGGTGTAACTATATATCTTAGTTAAAATGTTGCTCGGCGTTGCAGCTTTCAATTGCAGTGTGTATAGTATCGCTGCAACCACGGTCGGGTAGACTCAATTTGCAACATAACTCAATTTAATTCCCCTACCGAACACGCTCGCCCGCTGATTTCAGCTTTGAACCACGTCCGATTGTCTTATTTCCATAAACGTACTATTTACAAGTCTTATTACCGTAATTGCATCGGAAGCGATGCGACCGCGAGCGCGTTAAATTTCTCACACCTACCTACCGACCAACCGACCGACGCGTCGCGTCGCACTCGGTGAGTTCTGTCAAGTTCCCGCTACCATAAATTCTTGAACAGAGGGCCTGATTGAATATCCGATCGGCGGGCCACGAGTAGCGCAGTTAGGTATGTATGTTAGAAACTCGTTTAATGCTGGCCCCGTGGACTGAAATTCTGCGGTGGTGGTGGCGGTGGCTGCAGTCAGTGTTCGAGGCACGCAAACTCGCGCCGCTGCCGCCGATCCACCGGCTGCCCGTGCCATTGCTACACCCGTGCTTTAACTCAGTTTAGAGTTTATAACGCAACACCGAAGAACGAATCGAAGGCAAAAGTTTGCGGGACCAGCCACCGCCGCCACCGCATCGGTTTACACTCGCGAAAATCTTTTGTCACCGCGATCGAAGTGAAATCCTCCAACGTCGTCGTCGTCGACGACGTCGACGCCCCCCTCGCCGCGGTAATACGTTAACACCGAGCCACGTTGACCGAAGTTAATGGAACGAGAAGTTTCATGGTATACTAACTAGGCAATCGCGTGAGACCAAATGCTCCCTGTATATTAAAAGTCGTGTTTTTTCAACTGTCATTTCCACACTCTTAGAATAATCGATCCAGGACCCCGATATTCATATCCTGTGTGAAATTCTGCGTCAATATAGCCCAGAAAAAGAGAATCCAAAATTTGATCATGTTTCGCCCAAAATCTGAAGGAAAAACAAGAATTTAGAACAGTTTTTTGATCGGCGTATGCTCAATTTTAAAGATGGTGACCTGAAACTTGTACCGTTGTTTTAGTTAGGAAATTCTACGCCAGAACAATATATAATAGTTGTACTTTTCGAAAATTTAATTTTTCGCCAAAATCTGAAGGGGGTAGGTCAGGATTTTTTGCGATTTTCGTAATTCGCTCGCCATTTTCACAATTTTTGAGATATCAATCTGATTCTTTCACGGTCTTATTCGCCTTCGGATTCCGCGTCCAAAACGCCCAGGATCATTTTAATAGCTCAAAAATTACGGAAATGGCGAGCGATTTACGAAAATCGCAAAAAATCCTGACCTACCCCCTTCAGATTTTTGCGAAAAATTAAATTTTCGAAAAGTACAACTATTATACATTGTTCTGGCGTAGAATTTCCTAACTAAAACAATGGTACAAGTTTCAGACCGCTATCTCAAAAATTGAGTCATTGAGAACCAAAAAACTGTTCTAATTTGGTGATTTTTCGCGATTTTCGTAATTCCTTCGTCATTTCTACAAATGTTTAGATATCGACTTGATTCTTTCACTTCCTTAATCCGCTTCGGATTCCGCATCCAAAACGTCCAGGATCATTTGAATAGCTCAAAAATTACGGAAATGACGAAGGAATTACGAAAACCGCGAAAATTCATCAATTTAGAGGAGTTTTTCGTTTGGCATTCGCTCAATTTTAGAGATAGCGACCTGAAATTTGTACCATTGTTTTAGTTAGGAAATTCTACGCCAGATCAGTGTATAATAGTTGTACTTTTCGAAAATTTAATTTTTCGCAAAAATCTGAAGGGGGTAGGTCAGGATTTTTTGCGATTTTCGTAAAACGCTCGCCATTTTCACAATTTTTGAGATATCAATCTGATTCTTTCACGGTCTTATTCGGCTTCGGATTCCGCGTCCAAAACGTCCAGGATCACTTTAGTAGCTCAAAAATTGTGGAAATGACGGGCGATTTACGAAAATCGCAAAAAATCCTGACCTACCCCCTTCAGATTTTTGCGAAAAATTAAATTTTCGAAAAGTACAACTATTATATATTGTTCTGGCGTAGAATTTCCTAACTAAAACAATGGTACAAGTTTCAGGTCGCTATCTTTAAAATTGAGCGAATGCCGGACGAAAAACTGTTCTAATTTGGCGATTTTTCGCTATTTTCGTAATTCCTTCGTCATTTCCACAAATGTTTAGATATCGACCTGATTCTTTCACTGCCTTATTCGGCTTCGGATTCCGCGTCCAAACCGTCAAAGATCATTTGAAAAGCTCAAAAATTACGGAAATGACGAAGGAATTACGAAAACCGCGAAAATTCATCAATTTAGAGGAGTTTTTCGTCCGGCATTCGCTCAATTTTTGAGATAGCGATCTGAAACTGGTACCATTGTTTTAGTTAGGAAATTCTACGCCAGATCAATATATAATAGTTGTATTTTTCGAAAATTTAATTTTTCGCAAAAATCTGAAGGGGGTAGGTCAGGATTTTTTGCGATTTTCGTAAATCGCTCGCCATTTCCACAATTTTTGAGATATCAAAATAATTCTTCCACTGTCTTATTCGGTTTCCGATCCCGCGTCCAAAACGTCCTGGATCATTTTAATAGCTCAAAAATTACGGAAATGGCGGCCGATTTACGAAAATCGCGAAAAATCCTGACCTACCCCCTTCAGATTTTTGCGAAAAATTAAATTTTCGAAAAGTACAACTATTATATGTTGATCTGGGGTAAAATTTCCTAACTAAAACAACGGTACAAGTTTCAGGTCGCTATCTTTAAAATTGAGCAAACGCCGATCAAAAAACGGTGGCACCGCAACGTATACATTTCGAGAGAACTTTTCGTACTCCACCGGCTCACTTTTTTCTCTGAATAATATAATCGTAGAAAGGTGTCGACATGCGAGACTTGGAAAGGGCATGAAAGGGAACGAAAAATTGCAGCTCATAATGAGAACGCAAGATACTTTCTTTTTTATTCTTTTTCTCTCCTGTCTCTCTCCCTACCTCCTTTTCCGTATATTCTTTTTTTGATCAGTAGTAGACGCGCCTCATCAGAGGCACCACGGTTTACGATAGGAAAAGGTATAATGCAATCTGTGCAGTGATGTGAACCAGACAGAATTATCGTCGGCGTACAAGCTAGCGGAATATCGCTCACCGAAGTCGACGGTGATCGAGATTCGTTTAATCGCTTCCGGGTGGAGACGCCGCCGGCATAAACCGGATCGACGAATTTCCTAATATCCAACCATCGATCGGCCGTGACGGCTATTTACCTTATACTTCACCCCTCTTACCCCTTTATCCAGCATCCGACGGTTCCGATGGGGTGGAAAGGGGGGAGAGGGTATGGGAAAACTCCTGTGACCGCGGTGGTATCCGACTCGAGGAAGTCTTTATATTTATCTTGACAAGACTGCACCTTTGAAAAGTCAATCTATGCGGCGGGTTTCGTAAGATAATGAAGGTTAATTCCAACATTCTCGAAGCGGCACCGAGGACCGCGAAATTAATCGGTCCTATCTTCTTCTCCGGAGCCTTCTGGAAAAGCCAATTGGCCGATAACACGTATTCCCACGTAATAAGAAAGTCCGTAAGGATTCTCTTAGAAAAAAAAAGGATCTAACGTCGTTTAACCGTATCTCGTTTCGTACCGCTAAAAGTCCTTACATTCTATTTAGCGTCGCCGCGAATTCCCTTTATTTCTCGGCCGGCACCTTTGTCAAAGATACTTCTCCTCCGTTTGTATTAGAACAAAGGGAACAATGATTCAAAGCTAAAGATTAAAGAGCAATCCCGAATCACGCATACCTCTATATTCGTCTACTACGGTTGTCACAGTTTCTTTGTAATTAACAAAAAAAAAGAAAGAAAGACAGAAAGAAAGAAAAAAGAGGATGAACAGTCGACCGTTTTTCTACCACTCATTCTCATTCCCTGGCATCACATCGAAAGCATTCCCCTAGATCGCGCACGCTATACAGTACTTCCTATACGGCGTTTAAATACGTTATACGTTATACGTATGTACGTATGTATGTATACGTCGAGTGACCCAATTTGGAGAGTGCTTGAACGTAGGCGATAGTCGTGCCGGGCGACGCCTAATAAGGTATGAAGAGGCGTACTCGCGACACGACGTGAAACACGCACGCACCGCATACCTGTGTGCACATGCCCGTGCACATACGGTGTGTGCAGTATGCGAACCGTGGCCAACTGCGACCGTCCTGTTGCAGCGACGCCGCCCCGGTGTCTTCGGCGTCGTTGAATGAATACCGGGCACACATGCATATTCAGGCCGGTCGACCGGTCTCTTCTGGAGTAAATTAGACTATTTGGCCCGCTCCATTATTGAAGGAAACCTGCGGAACGAAGCTGCTGCAGCTTGTAATACGCCACCGCAGCATTCGCAACTTCGCGACTCCCGATGGCTTTCACGAACTTTGCGGAAGCAACGGGAACACGGGGAGGGTAGGAGAAACGCGAGAGAGCATATACAGGAGAGAGAGAGAGTGAGAGAGAGAGAGAGAGAAAGGGGAAGTTGGAATTGCGACCGAGTGTGGGACGACTGCCGGCAAATTTGTTGCACGGCATGACGTTAATTTAGTTCTTTTAATTATTTGAAAAGGTAGATCGAAACGTTCGAGGCGAAGAAATGTCGAGAATGTTACTACCCCGGTCGTTTCTTGGCACTCGATAATTCGCGAGTAGATTCTTGTACGTTCTCGCGAAGTTATTTCGAAGGATTACTTCACTTGGGAAACAATCTGGAGCGACGAAAGAGAAGTCGAGAGGATTTTTAGTAACAGATTCTTTCCTACGATACGACGGGTATATAAAATCTATGCAGATATTGGAAGAAATGCAATAATACAGCGACCGGGTCAATTGCTGTTCAAATACTGCTACTGCGGAACTGGAATGAGGTGAAGGTAACGCAGGTACTTCGATAAAAGCGAACTCATCCGTAATGCAATAATATTGCATATTTCATATTTCGTAGTAGGCCGCATTGTTTGCATTCAGGAATAACAACCGGCGACCGTAAGTGGACCGTCTCACGCGATTAAAATTATCGCTTCCTTTCACGCACGAGAATTCGTGAAAGATGGGATTCGTTGATCCACGATTTGCTTTTTATACCATGGAGATGTCTTTGACGAAATGTCTCGGAAGCCGACGGTTCCGATTCGAAACTTAGAAACAGTGGGAACAAAGCAATTTCGCCGAGGCAGAAGACCTTAAAATGAGGAAAGCGTTGCGACTAAAGTATCTTCCTTTAACGTCCCTACGTTCAAGCCGGTATCGTCATTCGTCCGACTAGCTACGCCGTATCTACTTGCCGGTTGGAAGAAGGGATACGACCAATTGCGGAATATCGTCCGCCTGTGTCTAAGATTTCCGTTGCATCTCGATATAGCTTTAAGTGAGACTTTAAAAGCAGAGAAACCTTCCAGGTTTAACGATAAAACGGCAAAGTAAATCGTCGACTTTGAGGATATTCTTTGACGGTGGAACAGTGAAACGGATCGTTGATTTTGTGGCTGTGTATGTGCCTGTGTGTGTGCGCGCACGCTCTTTTTTTTGTAAGCAAGAACAAAGAAACGAAATTTCGTTGGGAAACCTCCGCAGGTAAGAAGTACTACTTACACTCGTGGGAATATTCTTTTGAAAAAGTATACCCATAACAAGAATCTTTACGCGGTTGGTGGAAGCGCATACAAGCACGCAAACTGTACCCACCGCTTTTGCGGTAAGCATCGAAAATATAATTACACCAGCATCCAGGATGGAAACAACAAATTTGAAATACCGCGTATGCCGACGGTGGCTCTTCAACGCGACAGGGTTGTATGACGTGTGATTTGTTGCGTTATCGTACCATTCAAATATTTGTATTGTTCGAGTAACATATGTATTCGAATATATAAGAGAAAATTCGGATAATTCCCGCGCAACGTGTGTCATTGGTATCCGGCATTCAAATTCACAATTACTGTATTTTTGAGCATTCGTTCGTTTCGCGGACACGTTCATACATAGCTATTGGCGCGAAGCTCATTCATCGATCCATTACAATACTATCGTGATAGGCATGAAAACGGTGCGGCGAATGCGATCGCCATTCACGTCGTGAAAGACGAAATAACGCGGTAGCTAGGCACCGCGGTTTTGAACCGGAAGCGAGTGTGCGACCGCTCGCTTCCGGTCTGGTTTTATCGAACCAAAGGGAAGAGGGGATCGTTCCATCTGTTCTGAACCGGTTTCGAATTCACCTACCTACCGTTTCGCCATCGTAAAACTTTAATTACAGAACGCTGTAATTTGTAGGATTCAAAGAGTGCCTGTTATACTAAACGGTTCGCACAAATTATAACCGACCAGTTAAATAAATGTACACGAATAACGTGTCATTAACGTCATTCTATTTTCCATTCGTTGCCCCCTATCAGATTGATACGTACGTATGTACGGACGTGTATAAATTAAAAAATACCGGATAACAGTATTTCCTGACGTGACTTACGATAGAAAGATACCGCGAAGAAATATTATACCGATATCGCGGAAATAAATGACCCGGATACGCCCGATGCGTTTCATCATGAATTCGAAAAATCGGCAAAATAGACTTCCTGGCGAACTGCGCCCTCCTTATGTCAGAACTTAAATCTGACTTGTGACGGTCTTAATTTTATATACGAAAGACACCGAAAGCGTCGGCTTTTCGTAGGATTTATAGAACAGCCACTGAAAACAACCAGGAATAGAAGTTCGTGTGTGCGACCCCTTTCCTTCCTGTTCACAACCCTCCGACGCTATTCGAGGGAGCATCTTATTCAGCGGGACTACGGACGAGGAGCAAGGTAGCTCCTTTAAACTCTCGCGCTAAATAAAGTCGAGGGACGTTTAATTTACATACATTTACTCCCTCTTTTTTCCTTTTTTCTCTTACCATGGTTACCAACGGCACGATGTCCTCTCTCCTCTTGGTGCGGTCTGATCCACGGTATCTCTTGGCCACCCTTTCTCCCCACCCACGATGACGACGACGACAACCTCCAACCCCGGTCCAGCAAGCCCTCGTGTACGCGTTCGTTTCAACCTCTACCCCTTTTCTCCTCTATTCCCACCCCCGCCCCCACCCAAGCCTCCCCCCTCATCTCTCCTACACGTTTCTCTCCCTCTTCCTTTCTCTCGCATCTCTGTCTAACCCGAAAACTCGCTGACCCAATTTCCACGAAACTGCATTGCGTGTCCTACCTGCACGGTTGCACCTACCGCATTCGAAACTGCACATCCCCCTTGCCTCTCGATATCCTCGGTGTACGTACACATACATACGTGCGAGGCGCATACGTGTGTCTACATCACGCGCACCCCCATCCATCCACCCCACGCCGAGCCACCGACGCCACCCTCCCTCCACCCTCTTTCGAATGTCTCGCCCTCGAATGCAGAGAAAAAATCTGCCATTTGGTGCATCGCACTTTGTTCCCACACGCGCAAACACCGTGTCCACTGTGAACACCCGATCTCCGGGAACGACGGCACAGAGGAGGAGGTAATAATAAAAAAACGAATGGTAAAAGTGGTATCACGAGTAATGTATGTACGTCGTCGTTCGGCCGGCGATAAAAAAGAGCATAGGAGCCGCGCTTTTTAACGATAGGCAGGACAACGGACCACGAGAGCCGAATCACCAGCGAAAAATGAAAATCGAAGGGGGGTAGTTTCGATCGGTATTCTCCGGGAATATTTTTTAAAATTGAATGAATAGCGTGGAAAAATCAAAAATGAAAACGGTAAAAGTTCTCCAGTTTTTCGCTGCCGATTATACAATTTTCAATCGATCGATCTACGACTAAATGCTTTGCACTAGAAGCGAACGAAATCATTCGAACGTGTCGGTCGAACCACGTCCTCTTTGGAAGCACGATTTTTCGTAGAAATTTCGTCACGATTGCTATTACATAAACGACGGCCAACGGTTGTTCAAATAAAAACAAAAAATAGAACAATCTTGAACGTCAATTTTCGAACGTTGATAATCGACGGCTCGCGGAATTGGCTGAATGAGCAAAATACGAATAGGTGGTATCGAAATCCATAGGCGAGAGATACGACGACAAGCAAAGGGGTGGGGTTTTTGATGGAAAAGTTTTATCTCGGATCGCGATGGCATTTCATACTCATTTTGTGTTCCTTTTATCGCGACCACCGGTGTACGGGAACGCTAAAGTTATTACCGAGGGAAGAATTACATTTCGGTCTGTAAGTAAGCAAATATAAATTTTACGGATGCGTCGATAAAATTCTAAAAGTTCGTCGGTTCCTTATCAAACGAGTTTTCTTACAAATTTTATGATACACGAGAATGAGTTAACACAAGTAAAAGTACTGGGTACTTGCGAACGTTGAGACGTTGTATAATGACCCGACTCATGAAATGACTTCATACACAGTGTAACAACTTCGTGCAAACGATATCCTCGCAGAACCGGTCTCCGTGCCTCGAAAACTCATCGTGTCTCATATTTATTATTAATTAACCGTGCGCAGAGAGGTCTTTCTCTCCGTTGATGCTGATACAAGAAGTAAATACAAGAAGGAACTTTTCTCCGTGTAATGTGTCCTATTAACTAATTAATGCTACGCTCGACATCGTGTATCCGGTGAAACGGTTATCGTCATTGATTTACAATTAAACTTCATTCTACCTCGTTCGACGCACAAAATGATAAATTAATCCCAGAGTCGCGAGCCAGATCGGAGATCGAGATAAAAGCGGGAGAGTCTCGTTCATCCATCAATGAACTCTAATTACGGCCAAGAACCACAACCACGATTAAACCTCGTTTGGGGCCGCGGTGGTAACAACTTTTAATTGCACTTTTCCGATTCTCCGCGAACAAGAAACGAAGCTTGCCGGTAGAGAAGTCGTACGGGAAGAGATTGTGGAAGAAGTAAGAAAGAAAAAAAATGGGAGAAAGGTAAGAGATAAAAAGGGGTACAAAAGGTTACGGAAGAGCGTTACGGTTCACATCGACTGTAACCGATAATTCGACTTTCGATCCCAGAAACCGGGGTTCGCAGGTTCTTCGGTAAAAGTGTCTACCGGTCGGGGTCAAAGTGTCATGAAAGGTTAACCATAGTTGAACGAGTTCACCTTTAGTTAGACTTCAATTTCACCCTGTATACCGTAGCCCCCGCAGTTTAATGATCTTACTAACTCGGACGGGCTTTTCCATTATTAGTTTGCCCAGGGGCAAACTCACCTGTCTACGTGCCCAGGGTAAAGACACTGATGAACGGTCATAGCACCTGATGGATACACTATATCGGGTATCATACACGATGCGCTGGAATTGGATATGCGAGAAGGCAGACTGGCACTTTCAATTTTGAATTGAAAGCGCCGCGTGATCGCGTACAATATTGAATGAGCTCTATATTCCACGGTACCGCACGATTGCCACGGAATACGAATATGATCGATGTATGTATGTACCGTAATCGCGAGCGATAACGATTAAAATGAAAATGTATGTGCGGTAAGCTTGTCACGGTGATATAATATCAAAAAAATAATACAATCATCGTGGAAACATCGATCGATGCATATTATAGAGGGTTTATGCAGTGAATAAAGATTGTTCTATTAAAGTCTATCAAGGACTAACGAAGAAGTCCATGGCGCCCTCGGTTATGCAACTTTCATAGTGAAATCACAGACGAGGTATTGCCATCTCTCGTCTGTGGTGAAACGTTAAAGTTGCCGGTAATACAGGGTTAAAACTAGCACGAGTTCCTAGCATATACGAGTGCAGGATGAAAGTCTCTGCTTCATCGTTCGGAGAATCTTATCCAATTAACGCGTTGTTTAAAATATATCGATAAAATCGTGTATGATACGCGAACTTAGATGAAATCTCATACTTTGTCCGTAGCTGGGAAAATCTCGAGAAGTTAGCTTTATTTGTCCTTAGAGAGCAACGTCATTCCTTTTAAACTAGCAAGGGTACTTCGAGCCCGCATTGTTCGCATATACCAGCGATTGCATAGTTTCGAAAAGTCCTCGCGGAACACATTCCAGCTTTTACATTTCTATGAAAGTACACGTTCTCTATCGCAATGATAACAACCCAAGGGATGCTGCTTCAACTGTTCACCGTATCGTGGGCACAATTGTAGCAGTGCCCACGGCAAGTAAAAAAAGGTCTCAAAGAAAGGGGAAGTAGGGAAGTCAAGTGATACCGTAGAATTCATAGACGTGCCTAGAAGTATTTCATAAGAAATGCCAGAGATAATTTTCATATCGAATCTCACTTAATCTAAGCAGTTACAACAATTGGAGGACGAATATCGTCGGATCCATACACCGTGTCATCATATTTTTTACGTTTAAAGATATTTGGAAATTTCCATTTGAGTAGAAATGAATTTTTCAACCTACGCGTATAATAGTTCGCTCGCCCGAGGTATATTCCGCACGTGTTCTTTGTCCTCATTATGAACTATTAGAACAGATACAAGATCCGTGCCGTAGGGGAGTTCATTAATCAGTTACGGCTGACAGTGTCGTGTCGAATTTGTCATCGATAGTAAAACCGACGGCGAGAAGAATGATTGAAAATATTCGACGATATCGTACGGTTCGCCCGTTTAATTACGAACATTCGAACGTAAGTGTATCGTATGCATCGTATGTAAATGGAAATCGCGATAGAATGTAAACTGGACAGAGGAACAAACCTGCTGCGTATCATAGTAACAACTGCAGCAACAATAACAACGACGCTCAGGAATAACGACAACGGCAGTGGAATTGTTTGCAGTGGAAATCCACTCTTCTTTGGAGGGAAAAGTAAATACTAGGGTAAAACTCAAACTCAATAGTTCCGTAAATAAAGACCATTCGCGAGTGTTATGGACAATGCAATTTCAGCATGCCTGGCGTTGCTGTAAATTTATAGTTTCGTGCTTGATTTTGTTTTACCTGTTCCCTGCTAACATCGATGCAAAAGAGAAATTTACGTGAAATTTTCAAAAATGAGGACCATCGCTCTCGATGCGCTGGCAAAGTAGTTAAAACGAAAACCCTGATCGACGTGGGAAAGGCGAGGCTTCTATTTCATCAAAACGAACGAGCACGTACATTAATCCTTGGTAACTGCAATATCGAGTGATAATTTAATAACGCTTTCATGTAAACCCCGTATCGACAAAAGATGTCTCGCTGCGAGGATCTACGGCCGCGGTTGCTCTCAGAAAATGTGTCTCTAATTGAAACTTTGAACTCACGAGACGTACAACTTTTTTCTAGGCGATGGTTCACGAAAATTATAATATAGAGAACGAATGGGTGCAATTTAAAGAAATTCGGGGATATTTTTACCGTTGTTCGCAAAGACAAACGATCTCTTCCGCGAATTATAGCGTTTGTTGAAAATACAATTTCATTGCTGCATCGACGATACTAAGAAAATGAAACCGGATCTCACGCTTAATCTCTATCACACGCCACGATAACCGAACTTTATTACACGTCAGACAAACGTGACAGTGCTGCATATTTGATTGGTAGCTAATTTTAATTCTCTCATACACCATTCAAATGCAACGTGGAATGGAAGATCATCTAATTTCGCTACTGTCTGTTTTAAGTCGAATTATATCCGTATATTTGGCTCAAGTAATTAATAACTAATCCATCTACAGATTATCAGAATGTGCTATGGTATATATTCGCTTGAGAATAAACATTTATTCTATTCGCATGCATCTCAAACACACCAATTCACATTCCAGACAACATTCGGTCCATCTAAAACCAAATCTAGTTACCGTACAATTTCCACAATAGCCTTGAGACTCTGGTAACTTTATTAGAGCTTAACAACTCGAAACAACTTCCCACAGTGTGGTTGATCAATTCAACAAATTGGAATGTATTTGCCAGAATATAGAAAACAAGGAACGGATTTCTAACGAGGTAACTTCGATATCGAACTTCGACATTTTCGTCACAAGTCAAATCTGCTCGACGAAGCGATTTCTGTTTCAATTGGAGAACAGAGCGGTCGCGTTTACAGTCCATTGAAAATCTGTGGATCCTCCGACGATTGTAATCACGGATGTATCTCACACCTTTATAAGAAGTGTCATCCTCGAACCAACAAGTGTTGCTCGCAAATGCGTTAGAAGTAAATACATAGATCGACCCCGTGTCAGTGGTTTCATAGCCACCCCATAGTGCTGCGAAATTTATGATACGTTTTACGCATTTTCTCCGCCTTTCCTCGTATTTCTTCTTATCTATCTCCTTACATGTAACGCGCCGTCTCGTGACTTAGGTGATATAAAAGGATTCTCGTTCAACGAATGCAAAGGTATTCAAGGCGGCAGAGTATCATAAAACTTCCTATACCTCTTCAAAGTATCGCAAAACTCATCCGAGTTTATGGAAGGCATTCTTAGAACGTATACCCGCGAGGAATCGCGAAGATACGGATATTTTCTAGACGAAACTCGAAGGAATTATTATTCTTCATACTTTGTGTCTACGTTAACATTAAACATTAGAAAACCGTCCCGTCGACTCTTCGAACGCGTAAAGAGAACACTCGCGCGGAAAGCGAAATTTATCAATTTACCAGATAACGAAGTACAGGGTATAATAAACGTAACCCAGCGTTATAATTGAAACCCGTGGAATTTCTATTCCCGTAACTCGACGAGTACGGTTAAGACAGTGATTAACTGACAAATCCGCGAATACAACTCACGTACGACTATTCCAGGAAGATGCTGTAAAACGCGTATAATTGTCAGGCGGCCTCTAGGCAGGTGAGCATCTAGGTCAGAGTGTAAAGTTTAAGGGTTACTACTGAAATTTGCATATCGCTAAGGCCCGAGGCAGGAAACCTCGTGTTCCAGTGGAAGCTGTGCTCACAAGGATACGTGTGTACGTGTCCCAGCCTGCGTGTCTGTATACACGTGTACGTACATACACTGTCTTTCTACAAACACGGAATTATGAACGTACACCCGCGAGATATGCGGGCGTAACGCGAAATCGTAATCCTCCGACCAACAGGGGTCGCAATAAAAGCAACATTGTTTATTACTTTTTGCCGGCAAACGGGACACGAATGCACGCAATACCGAATTTATACCTGAAGGGATGTACCGCGTTAGAATAAATGGAAAACCACAAATTTGCAATGCACTGCGTATCCGATGATTTTCGTAAGGTTTGTACAGATTGATGAGTACTTACCGGAGACGTAAGAATTCAATGTCAAACATACTTTTTGACAACAGTCGCTTGGCGGGATGTTTCACTTGCACTTTCCCATGAGTACTACGCGATAAAACAAAGCTAATTATATGAAAATACTAGGTACGGACACATTAATTAGCGATAATTTAATAAATAAGATTCCCGGCTAGCGTTTCTACGTTCGAAGTGACTGGTATTGTAAAATTCAATGGCCGCCAGATGGCAACCTAGTTCCACTTCCGTGTGAACGGAAGTCACGGCGCTGCCATCGAAAAATCTTTTTAGGTTGGGTTTGTGTGGCAAGCACGTTGTGGGAGCGGTGAGTGTCCGATATTTTTATAATAATTTATAATCGAACGTACTCTTGTGGCGATATCGTTGCTGTGATAGGCTGTTTAACGATCGTAAGTTAGTGTACAATGATTGTATCATCTGAAACTCTGCAAAAGTAAAACAAAATTGGAAAAACAATTGCGGTACGATACGTTGCTAGACACGCTCGCAAACGAAATGTCGGTCCTGAAAATTTCCAGTTTTATCTGCACATTTCTTTGATTCTTTTTCGTTATCATTTCAATTATCGCGATTAAAAGAAATTTTTGATAAATTCATCGTACGATTCGTCGGCATTTTCTTGCAAATGCCGTAAAATTCTCCAACGACGGTATAACGTGTCCCTATTTTATAAGTAAAAAAGTATAAGTTGATTATACGAACAGTATTTTTTCTGTATCGTAAATTAGATAAGCCACCATGCAGATATTCGTGAAGACCCTTACGGGTAAGACCATCACCCTTGAGGTGGAGGCATCCGATACCATTGAAAATGTGAAAGCTAAGATTCAAGACAAGGAAGGAATTCCACCTGATCAACAGCGTCTTATATTTGCTGGAAAACAGCTGGAAGATGGACGTACTCTGTCTGATTACAATATTCAGAAAGGTAATATACAATTGTATCAATAGTAGCATGTACTTTGTTCCAAATATATTTTTCTCTGCTTTCAGTTAATTGTATATCTTTTCCGGTTTATAAATTTGTGTATATCTTCAACAGAATCTACCCTTCATCTTGTCCTTCGGCTTCGTGGTGGTGTCATTGAGCCCACACTTCGTATTCTTGCACAGAAATACAACTGTGATAAGATGATTTGCAGAAAGTGCTATGCTCGTCTGCATCCACGTGCAACCAACTGCCGTAAGAAGAAGTGTGGCCACACTAACAACATCCGCCCCAAGAAGAAGCTGAAGTAGATTATACAATTAAGCTCTGCTTGTCCACTTTGCAAGCACATGTACCACTTAAAACTGATTTTAATAAAATCTAAGTAAAAAAGGAAAGATGTCAACTTGATTTCTATTTACAGTTTGTTTAGAGGCATTAATTTATTAATACAATATTTATAAAACATTATGTACATTAATATTACAATTTATCACAACATATTCCTCCTTAGTTACAAGATATCGATTTTGTAAGAAGTTGTTCCTGTTTTGCATAACTTTCATAAATACTCATATCACTCTGATTTGGTATTGAACCACCCATCTAAAAATATTACATTTGATTACCAAATGGCAATGTTTGATGTTATGGGTAATGAAAGATTTACATACCACGGCCCTAGTCACATACTGCTCATATATCTTTACACTACTTTCTTTTACTACTGGTAATGTAACAACAGCAGTTGCGGATTCGGGAAACGATGCTTGTTGCATTAACTTTGAACGAAGTTTTGTGCGATCTATTGGATACATTGCATTACGCCCGATCAACACAAACCTGCAAAACATATTCAATTAAATTCCAATCAATCGTGTTACTCCAATTCATTTTATATGATCAATACCTCTTGTACAAAATGATATCATTCCGTTTAGGGTACTCTGGTTGAGTTCCATAAACTTCTTTCATGGATGGAAACAGAGTTTCAAATGACATAAATTCCGAACTGTCCTTTGAAGTTATTAACTGAGAATCATTCATTTGTTGATGGCTTTCGTCCTCATCTGAAGTTGAATCTTCGCTAGAACTAAACAGAATTATCGTGATTAGCTCTGAGATTATAAGAGCGATCCGACTTTAAAACCAATGTTACCTTGCACTAGATGTTGTGCTACTCGTGCTGCTTTGACCAGTCATAGAAGGATTCTTCATATTTAAATTTTTGCTGCCTGTTTCTTCTCTTCTTCTTCCCGGCCGCACTCGGACGGCAAACGGGCTATAACTGATAGTAGAATGGGGCATAAAGTCCCTGACAGAATGACTTATTTTGTATGCATAAACTTCAGAAAGCAGGGACAATTCGTATGGTCTAAAACATAGAACTCTTGGTCATTATACATGTATCTTTTCCACTGTTGAAATAACTAAACCGCTATGCACCTGTGATAATCGTAATATACGTCGATCATTTCTTCTATCGAATTTTGTACCTGTATCATTTCTGAGCAAGTCTTTGTTACCTCATCATATGCATACGGTAAACATTTTAATACGTTCGAACTCCACCACTGTGTCAATAGCTTTTTCCTACGTGAATATTGACAAGCAGGTTTATGGTGAAGATAATAATCTGTTAAAAGTTCCCAGATTGGAGCTTTTCCTTCCTCTGGCACGAACAACCCTGAACATTGATATGTCATTTGTCTACCATTTCTTGACACTGTTAGTGAATTGATTTCTTTCTTTACCTAAGAATAAGTTAATTGTATGTTGTTTTTCTTGATCACTAAACGTGTTACTGTAATATCTGCTTAAAGTTTGCATAATATCATTGCCTTGGCTGGTCCATGGAGCAGTTTTCCTATCATGGGCAGAAATAATCAATTGATGTGTGGGGATGCTAGTAATCTTAGAATTTTCCATTAATATAATCTCACCTATAGGTCTTTATTCTGTGCACTAATTGAGACCCTCCGTACTGTAAAGCCAATGTATCTCCATGATCCTCGTATAATTCTTCTAACATTCTCACACAATCAGAATCGAATTCCAATTTGGGTGATTCTAATACACCCAAAGCACATAACTGAAATCCCAGGGCACATTTTCCTATTGCAAATTGTGCTGTATTTGTACGATCTAAGCAATCCACACAATTCGTTCGAATAATTCCGGTCTGAAGTATACCTTGCGCAGCAAAGCATTGTCTTACTTTATCTTCGACCATACTTGATTCATCGGTTTTACTATTCTCGGAAATTAATTTAGACTCAGGATTATAATCGACAGTTAAATTGCTACTGCATGCCCGAGATACTGAGGCAGCAGAATTCTTAATATTGTAGGAACTAGATGACAAAGCTGTGCTTGAGTTCGTTTTGTGCAGCTTTCTCGTATTGTTCGACTGCAATGAAAATAAGTTCCTTTGACTGTAATACGGATTGTGAGATTGGAACACACAGGTTTTTAGTACAGCATTGTATGCAATGTTTGCTAAACGCCCCATAACATTTACTTCCTTCCTAAAAATAATTATCATTACGATTCATCATTCTTTATGAATTCCTTAGTTACCTCAATATTCTGTCGCATTATAGTCTAATGTTTACCTATTATTCATTCGGGCCATATCAAAACTAATATATTGAATATGGTGTTCAGGGGGTAAAAATTGATTTAAATATTTCACAGCCGCACTTAATTCTTCACTTAATGTACTCTCGTGTTTCTTCTTTTCACGTTTTTTAACCAGATTAAGGATTATTATAGGCGATCCATATCTCTTTAGCAGTTGATTAAAATGTGCACCTATATGTTTGTTTTATAGATAAGCAATAGTATGATGGTATTTACAATTCATAATTTTCATATTTATGTTCTCACCTGCTGTTTCTACATATGGATCAGGTAAGTCACAGGCAATAGTAGGTTTAGGAACCATTTTACTAACATCCTGGCTCCAGTGACCAGGTATCGATCCTCGCATTTGTACGAAAGAACTGAAGCGTCCCTTACTGAGGGAACTCACCCCTGAATCGTGAACAATTTGTTCTGTTTCTACTTCGTTAGCAACATCACCCTTTATACCCAAATAAATTTCATAAATATATGAATACTAAATAGAAGTAATGAATTACTGAATTGTGCACATACATCGAAATTTGCGCCACGTTTTAAGAATCGTGTCCCTGCATATTTGTTACTTCTTCTTGCGATAACGGTGACGTACATAGACCTCCCGAAAATACTGACATTTGATTGACCAATAAATCCGTGTATTACATACAGAATCCAATCGCGATGTAAATCTTTTTCTACCGGCATTAAAAGATGAGAATTCCATACAAATCGACGATGTGGATTACTGCGTATACCGTAATCTATGTACTTTTCTCTACCCCTAAAAAATTACAAATATTAATAATTGTTCTTTGCATTCTATATTATAAATATCATAACAAACCGATAATTCTGCCATGTTTTCTGGAACGTCCACATATTAAAGAAATCGTCCGAGTTTTCGATTTCATCGTTTTCACTTTGGTTTGAAGTCTTATTGTTAGCAGTTGGTATATCTAATTTAATATGCTTTGGCGGACTCATATTACTTTGGAAGGTGTGTGACAAATCGTATGAATAGCTGAAGTAAAAATTACTGCTCAGGTCGATACTTTGAAACATTTTTACGTATCTCTGTTCATCGGGGTGAAAGATACGAACGGTATCATTCGGAATATAAATCATTGAGGTGTCTTCTATTTTGTATATGGTGTGGTGGCCAATCACTGCTACTCGGCGTCGTTTTGTGACCAAAATGATGTAATATCCTTCCAAGAAACGCACGAACCCTGATGTAAAATGTTCAAATGTTAGACAAATATAAAAATTTGCAAGCGAACATTGGGATTGTTAAAGCATATGTTAACAGATACTATTACCAAACTTAATTTGTAATAGGGATCTATATTACATTGAGACAACTTAAAACATTTATAAGAAAAAAAAAATAGTATATGTAAATATTTGATATGCTGTGAATAAAACATGCTTAATCTGCTTAGTTTTGTTGCAGATAAAACAGCATGCATATATAATACACTACATCATGCTAATTAAAAACCTTATATATGTACTATAACATTTCATTTATTACAGGTGTGTTTCTAATTGTTATTCATAAAATGATTATCGTTTAAATTTACTGTATGTTTTCCACTCATCAACTTCATTAATTAATAATTCAATATAGGCACGTTAGAAAGTGATGACTTTTATGATACTTGTTTCTTCCATACTCAGTACCTATACTTGTATCAATACATTCAAGCATTCTTCAATATGAGTGCAATGGAAATGTATGATTATGAAATATATTCTCTGCTTTACTGAGTTATTTTGTTTCAAAGTTAATAGTACTTGTTTAACTTTGACTTTATAATGCTCAGTGAGCCTTACCAAGGAGACCAAAACTGGGCACTAATCTGGGATAAGTATCTCTCCGCCACATTGTTTTCCAGGTGAACTTAGTTTGAGTTGGTTTGTGCAGTGGTTTTTGAGTTTCTTGGTGCTCAGGCTCCTCTGATGCATCCGTGTCAGATGCAGGTTCTTTATTAATGCTGCCTTTGTTAGCAAGCAAACGTAAGTAAGCTATGTCTCATATAACATATTTAGCAATGATCTGCTAGATATTGATTAATGTCTGATTTGTTCTGTACAACTATTAATAAAGTGGTATAATATACTGTAAGTGTCCGTGTACCAATGTAATAGTGCTATCATGCAAAGGATAAGGAAACATGCAGTGTTGAGGAGCCTAAGCTATAAAAGTTATACTACCTCAAAATAATAATATATTGACACCAAAACGATAAGCTTTCCATGTATGCTGTTGTTTGTTATCCATGTTTATGTATGTGTAGATCGTACAAGGGAAAATTGTTAATAGAAGAGTCAGATGTGTAAAACATTCATTCGCTATAGAAGCATTTACATGCACTTAACAATAAGTGATATTCGTTGTGTTTTCCAGGCACTTTAAACTCTACGTACCAACTATGCCAAAAGCTGAAACGACCTTTGCAACTCCACCAACATTATTTCTTTGTCCAGAGCGTGTACGATTACCCATATCTATCATATTAACAAGGTCCTGTATTTCATCGTGTGTATACTCTCTTTTATCATCTACTACAATCAATTCTTTTGGTTCCATGCGATCAATTTTCAACACTCGAAAACGAGTTAAAGTATTATTTGATCCCATTAAGTAAAATCTCTGAAATATGTGTAACATATAAATTTGTAAATATATTTCGATTATTGCAAATAAGATGTAGAATAGATTGCTAAATTTTCTTTATTGCTGAAATAGTCTTACAGATTTTGTTTCATAAAGTGCAATTTTTTGTATTGAAGAGATGATGGGGTGAAACACCACAGTTGGAGTTTCATATTTATCCATTTTATGCTATTATGAACTAATAAATAGTTTTAATTCCACATCTATCCACATGTACACACAGTATTCAGTGCAGTCAATTTGACATTTATAACAATAAGGCGTGTTGTGCACAATTGCACAGACGAGGGATAGGTTTGAGTCTATCCTATAGAGGTCTATAGTATCGATCTTCCACAGAATGGGAGCACAGACGAGGTATTGGATAGAGTCTATCAATGTCACTGGTTTGGAGGGCTCTAGAGCCCTCTTACCATTTTAGTGTCACTCGCTACGTTACCATCTTCGGTTCGAATCTAGGATGTCCGTTGATTATTAGTAAGAATACGATATAGAAGTTATAGTTTATGCGTATTAATAATTGACCATTGTACTGCAAAAGAAGGATAGTGAATTCACAGGTATACAACTGCACGTCACAGCAAAAGTAAGTTGTTTTATAGAGAAGAATATTCAGTTTTTCGGAATACATACAAAAGTTATGAATATTGACATTTTCCACTATTTTTCTTTATTTCTTATAAACAATTGTACTTTCTTAAAACCATTATCATTCTATTTGGTACCAATAATTCAAATCTTTTCCGATAATGTGAAACATAATACAGTCTACGTCAACAGTTAACATGTTGCTGAGCTGTTTCCTATTAATATGATATCAAATGAAAAATCGTCAAATTCAGGTGGTTTTTTGAACGGCATTCGCTCAATTTTTGAGATAGCCGTCTGAAACTTGTACCATTGTTTTAGTTAGGAAATTCTACGCCAGATCAATGTATAATAGTTGTACTTTTCGAAAATTTAATTTTTCGCAAAAATCTGAAGGGGGTAGGTCAGGATTTTTTGCGATTTTCGTAAATCGCTTGCCATTTCCACAATTTTTGAGATATTAAAATAATTCTTTCACTGTCTTATTCTGCTTCGGATTCCGCGTCCAAAACGTCCTGGATCATTTTGATATCTCAAGAATTACGGAAATGGCGACCGATTTACGAAAATCGCAAAAAATCCTGACCTACCCCCTTCAGATTTTTGCGAAAAATGAAATTTTCGAAAAGTACAACTATTATAGGTTGATCTGCCGTAGAATTTCCTAACTAAAACAATGGTACAAGTTTCAGGTCGCTATCTCGAAAATTGTGGAAATGGCAAGCGAAAAACTGGTTGAAATTGACGAATTTTCGCGATTTTCGTAATTCCTTCGTCATTTCCGTAATTTTTGAGCTATTAACATGGTCCAGGGCGTTTTGGACGCGGAATCCGAAACCGAATAAGTCAGTGAAAGAATCATTTTGATATCTAAAAAATTGTGGAAATGACGGAAGAATTACGAAAATCGCGAAAAATCGTCAAATTTAAGCAGTTTTTCGTTCAGCATTCGCTCACTTTTTGAGATAGCGACCTGAAACTTGTACCATTGTTTTAGTTAGGAAATTCTACGGCAGATCAACCTATAATAGTTGTACTTTTCGAAAATTTCATTTTTCGCAAAAATCTGAAGGGGGTAGGTCAGGATTTTTTGCGATATTCGTAAATCGCTTGCCATTTCCGTAATTTTTGAGCTATTAAAACGATCCGGGGCGTTTTGGACGCGGAATCCGAAGCCGAATAAGACAGTGAAAGAATCATTTTAATATCTCAAAAATTGTGGAAATGGCAAGCGATTTACGGAAATCGCAAAAAATCCTGACCTACCCCCTTCAGATTTTTGCGAAAAATTAAATTTTCGAAAAGTACAACTATTATACATTGATCTGGCGTAGAATTTCCCAACTAAAACAATGGTACAAGTTTCAGACGGCTATCTCAAAAATTGAGCGAATGCCGTTCAAAAAACCGCCTGAATTTGACGATTTTTCGTGATTTCGCTCTTCCACAGATGAGGTATTGGATAGACCACTCATCCCCGTGCTTTTCGATGTCACTGGTTTTGAGGGCTCTAGACTCTATCCAATACCTCGTCTGTGGTAATGGTTTTGCAACGCCCCCGTCAGAAAAATAAAGATTCAAAAAATCGTATAAAGTTATGCAGACAAATCGAAAATTTACTTAAATAGTTTGCACATTCTGCGTGGTTGTCAGAAAGAGGAACATCAAGAGACTACACGTAATTTGCTCTTTTATACTTTTTCGAGGTCGCCCCGACAAGACTGAACCTGTTATTTCCATCTTTATTGTTGAGGCTTCACGGATCAAGTACAACCAAACTTCAAAATACACTCGACCTGACATTGCCAAGTACGCCATTAACCTTTAGTCTGTGATAAAACGTCCTGGAGTCAATACCTCTTCATGACACGCTCCGGTCAACCTCCCGAAGTAAAATTCATTTATTATTCATACATTATTAGTACTGAGTAACACACCGATTGATTGCAATTGCATTAATTAATAGAGATTGATTAATAGAGGCAGTAGAAATATATTAAATATTCAAATTTTAGAAATAATTATATTTATTGTTATTAATTTGGAATCGCGATTTGCAACTTAATATTTAATATCAAGTTTATAAAATATAGTTCGAATTTGTACGATGTTATAGTCAGAAGTTTTCTTTATTTGTGCAAAATATATAATTGGTTAATTGTTAGCAATAAATCCTGAAAATGCTACGGTTTAATAACGGTCCGCTCGAGGTTAACATAGATTTTATTATGTCGTAATAGATCGAAGAAATTCGCCGGCGGGTACCTACGTACGAGTGCAACCGACCGTGACCGGCCGGCTCCCGAGTTTACCTGGCGTGACTTTGACACGGGCACGCATCAGTCTCTGCTCAGCGGCCGGGGGGGGAAGACGTACATACTCATAAGAGCTCCTGGGTGGTTTCCAAGGTATGTGACATCGTTTTAGAACATTTATCTTTGTTCAATTCATTTATATTCTATATCCTATCATAGTATATACGTGTATACCATACACATTCAATACATTACATTTAAAATCATGAATCGAGTCTACTTTTCTCAGTATGATTTAAACAAATAATTTTTCAACTTTTTGGAAAATACCTTCTGTATTTCTATTAATTCTTGCTTACTATATTATCACAATTTAATTAGTTTTGCTTATGAATTTCGCTGTTTGTACTTAGAATTTGGATAAATTTGTGACTGTTAATTCTTATCGTGTTTTGGTTTCTAATTCCAGGTACCCACTATACAAAGAAGAGCCCCAAAGAAGTACCCACTATACAAAGAAGAGCCCGGTTACTTGAGACGTAAACAAGAACACAATGGACATTGCAGCGGTCAAAGCCTACTTGTTAACGCCCTTGACATTGGTCGTATCTAACATTGTTCGCGGTACATCTACAACGGGAATTTATATTTTCCGTGAGTTACGTTAGATTGAATCGAGTCATCGTGCCGTTTATTTTTCGTGAACCGGATATAAGAAATATTTTTCTTGCGAAACGTTTGAGAATATTTCTACGAAACTTCGCGCCGGTTTATTAAAGTATACATCTTTTCGCGTCGACTATTGCGTTCACAATTTCATTTTACACCAAAGTAGGACAATGGCAATATTCCTAATAACAATGCTTGGTAATTAAATTGAAAAATACTTTAACCGAATATCTACGACATTTTCCGCGGTATACGCGTTCGCGATGTATTTTATTTTCAGCTTTTGTGACCGCGCGCAATGCGGTCTTAGAATCATTTTCTGCGAAACAAGTATTTCGCGAAATAGAGTCAGTGTTGTTGCGATATTAATACATTATTATTGCTCGATACTCGCGTGATTAAAACCGCCGAAAGAAATGAAATTCGGTCGCGAAATTCTTTTAATTTTTCCAATCGCGAGAGTAGAGTCAGTTTGTTCGCCGGACATTATTTCGGTCGGGAATATAGTCTCTTTTTTTTTCTTTTTTTTTTCTTTGAATTACTCGCCGCGATGAAGTAGCGGTACGCAGCAGCTGTGGAAAGGATTTCCATCGGGCGTCGTCGCATCAGGCAGCAGGTAAATATCAGCAAAATCTACTTTTAATTCTTCTAATTAACAATGAATTTACATTTTGGAATATCGAATTCGAGTGAGAATTAAAGACGAACGATGTGAGGAATGATAGACGGTTAAACTATAAAGACTTTTCTCTTTTTCTGTTACAGAAGACATCGCAACGATTTAGCTGGCCGAGTGCAATGCGGTCTTAGATTCACTTGATCCGAAAAAGTATATCGCGAAATAGAATCAGTGTTGTTGCGCTATTAGAAATGATGTTTGTTCGATATACGCGTGCTTAAACCCGCCGAAAGAATTGAAATGGACTGCTACAACGTAACATATTCGGTCGCGAAATTCCTGTATACTTTGAATCGCGAGAGTAGAGTCAGTTTGTTCGCCGGAAATAATTTCGGTCGGGAGTGTAGTCTGTTTATTTTTCTTTTCTTTTTCTTTGAATTATTCGCCGCGATGAAGTAGAGGTACGCAGCAGCTGCGGAAAGGATTTCCATCGGGCGCCGTCGCATCAGGCAGCAGGTAAATATCGTCAAAATGTTCTACTTTTACTTCTAATCCACAGTGAAATTACATTTTGAAATATCGAACTCGAGTCAGAATTAAATACGAACGATTTGAGGAATGATAGATGTTTAAACTATAAAGACTTTGCTATTTTTCTGTTACAGATGACTTCGCAACTGCAGAGCCGGTCGTAGTATCATCTCTACAATCAAAGGTGCAGAAGAAATCTACGACCGGTGAGTCAAAAAACTTACGGTTCCTCCGATCACTCAATCATGTCGTAGGACGTAAAGGTCCGAAGCGGCACGAGTGTATTGGTTGTATTTTATTTGAGTTTGCGAGCATAGTGACCGCGGGTGTAAAGTATTTTATACTTTACATTCGTGGGTAGTAACACCCCATTGTTGTGAATATTTAATTAGCTCAGGCAGGGGTCTTCTTGTGGCTTAGCTTCACGGGCGATTTTTATTTAATTAATTCGGATGTTCGATTCCCTCGATCTTCATTTAATAGCATTCGCGTTCGCGTTCATTTTATATAATCACAGAATTGTTGACAAAAGACGAAATCATACGAATTAAATTCAGTCAGAATTTGCATATTTTTCGTGGCCGCGTTTCCTTTAACTTGTAAAGTCCTTTAAATTCTTGTATTTGAAATGCCCAAGAAGACCAATTCGCGATGGGTAGATTCTGGTTTCAAAGGCTAATTTTGAACATATTTGCATTGTTTAGAATATAACTTTGAATAAGGAATCACCAAGGTTTTCAATTATAAATTCAAGTTTCATATATATTTTTTTCAAATAAATTTCAATATTTTAAAGTTTTCAATACATATATTTTTAAAGTTTTCAAAGTTTTCTTGCACGCGATGCAATTTTTTCACTTTTTCAATTATTATTCGATATTACATTCGAGTCATTTTATAAAGTATATTTTCAAGTAAATTCTATAAAGTCAAAGTAACGATTACTAGCTCGTTAGAAGATCTATTTCAATAATCATTTTATAGCTCAGGATTTTCAGCACACATCAAGCCTAGTATGTAGTTGCCACGTTCATGTCCCTATTTGGCTTGAACTCATTCGTGTGCCCAGGTGCTACACGAATGGGTGATGGCGGTGAACGTGGCTTATAGTTTTAAGAATTATAATTATGTGGCGGCTCACAAGCGTTAGCGATTGTGCACGACGTACGATCCACACGTGTGAGTGTGTGTGAGATAAATTTATTGAATATTTCGTGGATTGTGCGTCGGTTTTGAGCAATCGTTTTTATTGCAAAATCGCGATTAAATTCAACTTGCATATTTTTACGATTTTACATTATTCAATTTAAGTTTGATTATATTTCGAACCTCAGATTATTATATTCAATTACTTTTCAATTAGAGTCAAAATGCAGAAGCATTATTTTTGAACGTAGTAATTATTTCAACTACGAATTAATTACAAGACTTTCATTTCTATATTTTACGTCTACAAGTTTTCATTAAATTCCTTTCAATAAAGTCTAAATAAATCGCAATAATCGCTGACCTTGTGAGTCGATTTCAGCAAACAAGGTACGTACCTGAATGTATGTGTGGGGTTTGAGTCGGTGTTGGAGACGTCCCGGGACGTCTCCCGTAGGGGGAAACACCGACTTTGATTGAGAATCGTGGAGAGAGTGTGTTGGTGTGCGAGAGATTTTTGCCATTTTTTAAATATAGGTAATAGGTAGGCAGGTAATTTATTCTCTGGAGTGTGTGTGCTTTAATTTTAAGTAGGAAGGGCAGGGCAGGTACCACTGTTTCGACTGTAGGCAACCAGTGGTATCCTGTACCTGAAAGTTAGGCTAATAATCTTTTCTTTTTTAATAATAAGTAAATTCTGCTTGAACATTCGTCCTTAGCGGCTAACCGTTTGCACGGACTGCAGTTGTCATTCTTCTGAGAATAAGCTGTTAACTTGTCCACACGTGTTAGCCGCATTCTGTTGTCTTGTTAGGCGCGTGTTAGGGTTATACCATATTATGGTTCCGAATGTTCTTGCAGAATACAGGTTGGGCTCCGGCCTGAAGCAAGAAGAGGCTTTACGCCGAAGAGGCTATATGCCGAAGAGGCCCGACAAACTGTCAAGAAGAGGGCAGCAACTAATGGCTATCCATTTTGGAGTGTTCAATTCCAGAATGGATGGTCATTCCGTTACTACTAAGTCACTATGCTCGTAGTAGTTGTAGAGTAATTATAGTTGTAGTAATTTGAAGTAGTTAGTACCACGGGTCGAGGTGAGCTCCCCGTGAAGACTCTGCCCCGATCTGCATTAAAGTTTTCGAGTCATTTTTCTTATTAAATTATTTTCATAAGTGTCAAGTAATAGAGTTTTGCATTAAAGTTTTCGAGTCATTTTTCTTACGGAATTATTTTCACAAGTTTTGATAATAGAATTTTGATTACAATTTGATATTAAATTCCTTTCAAACTCAGTTATTATTTTTGTTCATTATTGTTAAAGAGTTAGAGTCCAGTTTTTATTATTATAAATTTGAGAAATTAAATTTTTGAAAAAAGCAGAGGGGTAGAGTGTGATAGAATGAAGTAGTTAGAAGTAGTTAGTTCCGCGGGTCGAGGAGAGCTCCCCGTGAAGACTCTGCCCCGATCTGCATTAAAGTTTCGAGTCATTTTTCTTATTAAAATATTTTCACAAGTTTTATTCAAACAATATTGCATTAGAGCTTTCGAGTCATTCTTCTTATTCAATTATTTTCACAAATTTTCAATCTAAGTCATTTTTATTCATTATTGTTGAAGGAACCTAAAGATTTTACTTATTGAGATATTTTCTGAGAGTTCATTTTTAAGAATATATATTTTTGTCATTACTAGAGTCGAGTTTTTGATTATTACAAATTTGAGAAATTGAATTTTTGATAAAAGCAGAGGGGTAGAGTATGATTCAGTGTGCAAAGTTTGCACACTGCCATCCGCGCCGGTCGTACTATTTGTCACCACTGGCTGCATTTCTAGTTCCGCGAATTTATTAATAATCTAAAATTCATTATCTTTGTGTGTCTCGGAGACACGTTTTCTAATGCCGTATAGGAATTTTATTATCTAATATAAAATCAAAAAGTTAAAGCAGCTAAGTGACTCGCGAATCGCGTCGTACATCGCCGTCTTTGTACGAATCTATTTAAAAACAATCATTGAACCAAGCATTTGTTAGAAGGAATATTGCCATGATTTTATGCATAAATTGCATTTTATATTAGGATGTCTTATCTTGAAATTCTTTTCAGCCGTAAGATCATTTCGCGTTTGCAATTAATTTCTATTTTCGCGTATTATCAGTCAAAGCGGTCGTGGAACTACGAAACATTATTTTTGCGCGTCGGTTTTTCGCGTGGAATTTTCGTAATTTAGTGTATTAGTTTTGCGGAAATACTCGCGAACGTGGACCAAGAAAAATATATTCGCGCGCGCATCGCGTATTTTCTTTCAATGAATTTTAGAGTCATGCGATCACTTATTCTCTATGACGAAACCCACGGAAATTGTAAATAAATTTAGTGTTGCGAAAATTATGTAAATTCGGTCGTTTCTTTCCATACCGACCAATGTTGACCGCGCGTGACAAGTAGTCTTTTCTCTCTTTATTAATTATAGACTCAAGATTGCGATACGGTAAAATTACAATCAGTAAAATGAGCTAATCACTCTTCTTCCAGCTTTGCTTTTAGAGTCGCGTTAACTTAGAGAAATCGCCATTTACTCACCTTGAATGGTTTGTTAAATGGCGAGAAATCTTTTTTGCACCGCGCTCGCATTTTTCTCGATTCTATGTAAACTCGCAAAGTAACTTCTAGCTTATAGTATTCCAATTAATTACAAAAATGTAAAACATGATCCCCTGTGGGTCGGGGAAAGAATAGACCCACGGTATTCCCTGCCTGTCGTAAAAGGCGACTAAAAGGGACGTTTTGGTCACTATAGTGTCAAAACGTTAGTTTAAGGGCATATCATACGTCAATTTCACTTCGTTTGTCGTCGACCGACTAGAAAACGCGACTTCTTTGCTCGTTCCGCGTTATTAGCTTCTTATCAATTAAACATTTTTGCCTTCAATTACATAGTTTCAGTTTTTAACTTTTAACTTCAACTTTTACTTTCAACTTGTAGCTTCAACTTTTACTTTCAATACTTAGCTTCAGCTTTCAATTTTTAGCTTCAGTTTTTTAAACTCATTTTAATAGTAGAGTCACTTGCTCGTAATTTGCGGCGTTTGTCATACCCCTACATTAAAACAACACGAGAAACGGTGTAGTCGGCCACATAGCCTCACGGCTATCTGGTTAAATCGCGGTCCTGCGATATATTCATGGAGCGTGGCTTTCGTCGGATCATGGTTCCGCCGGTATCTTTGGGTGGCCTAAGGTTGTCTTGAAAGCTGAGCCCGAGTTCGTTCTGGGGACCTGTACACGGGTGGACTGCTATTTGGCGGGGTATGGGACGTATCAGGCTTATCGGTGGCGGCCGGACCGATTAGCCTGATATGGCTTAACCCGTGTACAGTTCGATTTGATGATCTATATCTTCGGATATATTTCATCTTCGATTTGTCCCTGGTTCGGATCTTTCGTGAGGCCCTTTCCTGTAAATCGACCTTACGTTTATCCCATCGTATCGGTTAACCATGGTTTGGCGGGAGTCCCGGTTCGTGGGTACTTCTCAGGACCGTGGTACGAGCCACCGCGTAAGTGTGTAAATTGTTTTTCCGTCGAGTTATGGTTAACGTCTAGAGTCACCCGCGTTAGTCTTACCATGAGGTTGCTTTTCTGGTTTGGTCGACATTTCCATTCTCGTCTATGTTATTTGTTTTATTCGCGTTTCGCGGGAAATTGGCGTTTGATGGTGATGGGTTTGTGTTTGTTATATTGAAACTGGTTTCAATATTTCGGCCACGATCGCATTGATAGACGTATCTTTGAGATCGTGGTTATTAGCTTCGCGATCGCGGTCGCGAGATATCTTTACTTTCCTTCTGAAAGTAAAGATTATGTTCGTTATCGTTTAAAGGAGGGAGGATGGGTGCCGTGGATAGGGTGGGTCTCCATTAGTAGCAACCTCCACGTGGTGAGACCTGGATCGATATTATTTGCATCGATCGATAATGAAATTTATCAATATTTTTTTGTAAGTCCGATGACCCATAGTCGTTTATATTGAAATGTATCGCTTCGATGCAAATGGTATCGAGCAAATTGGCTACGAGTAGTATATGTATGTATATCTCGTGTTTGCTTTTACTACAGTCAGAAAAAACCTAAATTCAACCAGTTTTTTGATTGCCATTTGCTCAATTTTTGAGATAGCGGTCTGAAACTTGTACCATTGTTTTAGTTAGGAAATTCTACGGCAGATCAATATATAATAGTTGTACTTTTCGAAAATTTAATTTTTCACCAAAATCTGAAGGGGGTAGGTCAGGATTTTTTGCGATTTTCGTAAATCTCTCGCCATATCCACAATTTTTTAGATATCAAAATAATTCTTTCACTGTCTTATTCTGCTTCGGATTCCGCGTCCAAAACGTCCTGGATCATTTTGATATCTCAAGAATTACGGAAATGGCGAGCGATTTACGAAAATCGCAAAAAATCCTGACCTACCCCCTTCAGATTTTTGCGAAAAATTAAATTTTCGAAAAGTACAACTATTATAGGTTGATCTGCCGTAGAATTTCCTAACTAAAACAATGGTACAAGTTTCAGGTCGCTATCTCAAAAATTGAGCGAATGCTGAACGAAAAACTGCTTAAATTTGACGATTTTTCGCGATTTTCGTAATTCTTCCGTCATTTCCACAATTTTTTAGATATCAAAATGATTCTTTCACTGACTTATTCGGTTTCGGATTCCGAGTCCAAAACGCCCTGGACCATGTTAATAGCTCAAAAATTACGGAAATTACGAAGGAATTACGAAAATCGCGAAAAATCGTCAATTTCAACCAGTTTTTCGCTTGCCATTTCCACAATTTTCAAGATAGCGACCTGAGACTGGTACCATTGATTTAGTTAGGAAATTCTACGGCAGATCAACCTATAATAGTTGTACTTTTCGAAAATTTCATTTTTCGCAAAAATCTGAAGGGGGTAGGTCAGGATTTTTTGCGATTTTCGAAATTCCTTCGCCATTTTCGTAATTTTTGAGCTATTAAAATGATTCAGGGCGTTTTGGACGCGGAATCCGAAGCCGAATAAGACAGAGAAGAATCGTTTTGGTATCTAAAAAATTGTGGAAATGGCAAGCGATTTACGAAAATCGCAAAAAATCCTGACCTACCCCCTTCAGATTTTGGTGAAAAATTAAATTTTCGAAAAGTACAACTATTATAGGTTGATCTGCCGTAGAATTTCCTAACTAAAGCAATGGTACAAGTTTCAGGTCGCTATCTCAAAAATTGAGCGAATGCTGAACGAAAAACTGCTTAAATTTGACGATTTTTCGCGATTTTCGTAAATCCTTTGCCATTTCCATAATTTTTGAGATAACAAACTGATTCTTTCACTGACTTATTCGGTTTCGGATTCCGCGTCGAAAACGCCCCAGATCGTTTTAATAGCTCAAAAATTACGGAAATGGCAGGCGATTTACGATTTTTCGCGATTTTCGTAATACCTTTGTCATCACTAACGAATCGACAGGTACCACTAATGTGCTCCCGTCCATCGCACGATACTCGAAATTCATTTTCGACCCCGAGGACGGATTCTAGAAGTTGGTCCGCAACATGTGGGCTTGTAACAACCTCACAAAAGGGGTTGCGGTGCGGGGCCCGTTTCGGAACCAATGATACTCTTTTAGTTCAAAAAATTCTGCTCCTTCGTCAAGGAGGCGCAGCAAATCCTCTGAAATTTGATCGCGTCGGTAATTCAGTTTCGTGAACATCGAACCCCGTAAGGTGATAGGTCTACCCAATACCTCGTCTGTGATGGGAGTTCAGAATTGACATTATCGATACGTTGTCGATAAGCTAGGCATCATCGGTTCGCATTTCAAAGAACCCGCGAATAGTTAAACAATTGATAATTATATGGTTTACGATTTGATCGTAAATTCAAATCTGTTTATATAGCAGAAACGAAGTATGGATACGTGCATTGTGTGTGTGATATCATTACGCTTCTACGGCGAAACAGCGTGTCTAATAATTTACATTGGTGGCTAAAAACTGTCATCATTGGAAAGCATAGGAATAATAAGTTTGTAAAATACGGGTGAGGTGAAAGAGGTCAATAGGTTGTACAGTATCTTTCAATAATTTATGATAGTTTCTTCGAATTTCATACACTTTACAATATGTTGCGAATGTACATATAATCCTAGAAATGTGCTATGAATTTGATGCCTATTTGATTTCTTCATTTTTTGTATTCTTCCGCAAGGAACATGAAGGCTTTTGCTGTGGCTGCACAGTAAATTGCAACACTAATACCGAATATTATTTTATCCTTTCCTCCCTTGTATGAGAAGACAGGTTTCTCCAGATCAGCCTAGAAATAACATATTACAATACTTAGATTGGCAAATCATAAACATTATATATTCTTGGATTTAAATAAATGAAAATAAATTCGTTCTTACCTGGAAAAACTTAAATGCCCGTGCCATTTTTGGATTAAGTGTGGAATAATTGGCACGACCCATGTCTTTAGGGACCGTAACTGGCTTCGTTTTCAATGAATCGTAAATCATGACTGGTGGTTCTGTTCGTTCCAATTTTCTAGCAGACTGTAACAAAAAAATAAGAATATGACAAAAATCTTGTGTATCGACTGTTTATGATAATCCAACTTGATAAAAATAATTCTTATCTACTACAAGATTTATGCTCAGTGTCATAACACATAATTGAATTTGAATAAGAATCATATTTCTAAATATATAACACTACAACAAGTAACATTGTTTCAGATATTGGTTTCTACATATTACATAAATATGCAGACATTTCATTTATTGTTAATGGTCGTCGAATGTTTTTGGAATATGGCCGATGTACTGTGCAAAGTATTGGAACACTGAAATTTTGTTATGCGTGTTGTGAAGAAGCACAAGTGCATCAACACAACCTCATAAAAGTAAACTAACAGGAAACAGACAAAAGTATGCTCGACATGATAAGTATCCGATAAGGTCACCGCAAACGTGAGGTTTCTGAATGAAAGGTGGAACCAACACTTTACCAATACTTGTACGTAAATTTTATGACAACACGATTTAATAATTTCCTGAGGACCACTTACAATTGGATAAAAAGGTTGAAAATGTGTCGATTCTTTTAGACGACCAGTGAATGGATTGAATTGATAAAACGGCATCTTTACTAATTGCGCAACTTACCTTTACCAACCACTAGTTTGTTCCTAGTGATTTTTCGTCCTTATATACTGAAGTCTGGTCCATATATATATGCCAAAAAGCAGTCTGGGCACTGTGAAATATACCCTAGCAAATTTGACAAGACCAATAACATAAATTAACTTTCATAACAATTGGTTGTTTTAAACCAAACTGAGGTAAGAGCAGATAGTTAAGTGGTGATGATGATGTCACCTTCCTATTCTTAGACTATTTCAATTCTAATTTTCTACCTTTTTTCAAAAATTTGTCTAATGTTTACATTTATTATAATGAATAAGAGATTTCTTCATACTTCTTACATGAGGGGACTACGTAATATCTTTTTCATGTTTGTTAAAGAACATTTATTTACATGGTACTCAGTAATTTTCTCTTGTTGTTATAACTGGCGCACTCTATCACCAATTGTCCACAGGTTAGAAGCAGCATCACAGGTCAAAGTGGATCAAAGTTTAAGATACAGAAATTGTTGTATTTTTTTAAAATCAGAACACTGATGGACCCACTGTACGTATATTACTTGTTAATTATTTATCACATAGATGCATAGACTATGTGCAGTTAGAGATTGGAGTTTGGTACAAAACAAACTTTCAAAGGAGCTGCATTCTTTAAGATATACTAATTAAAAAGTTTCTATCAGATTATCATATCCTACTCATTGTACCATCTCATAAGACTTATAAGATACTCATCATCTTCACATTATACTGGTGCTCTTTCACTTCACTCTTGGAAATCCATGTCTTTCAAAAGGAATGGTATATCTTATAGAAGACTCCAGCTCTAATGTTTCTAATAAGTGGAGTGAAGAAATAGTTTACGCACTTCCTAATGGCGCAATTAACATTTCCCTATAATCATTATTCCTTTTTCTTGTTTACAGGCTGAAAGGAATCTAGCTGAAGTCCCCCAATTGGACCAAATAGTTCTGATCTGAATGTCTGCAGTTGGAATCATGATGGATGAAGTTTTTCTAATCTCTTGAACATATTAAAATGGTACAAGCATGAATAGTATGGATTAAGCGACTAGAATATGTTATGCAAATTATTCAGAATCATTGAATATTCTGTATACACAAAAATCTTGTATTTATTACTGTTACTTTAACCGCTTGCCGCGACGGCAGCTCCGTTATACTCTGTTTTACCGACTAAGCTGGAAACAGCAAAACATCTCATGGCTGAACATGGTGATTTTCTGATTAACAATTATGTGTTGACTTGTTGTAATAGATTGTGTGATATAAAAAAGGCACACAACAAACGTTATTAATGGTGAGATTTGTTGCAACAGATGTACATATATTTTTTTATGGTGTTACATAACTAAATAGTAGTTTGACTGCTACCCATTGTATGCCTCTGAAAAAGTGTTTGTTAGGTGCTTGTTGAGTTAATATTATTGCAATGACTCAAAGCAGAAACTGTTCAACTCTTACATTTGTGATAACATACTTATAGCTTAATCTGAAACATTATCTATGATAATAAACTTCCAACTATCAGTATTGTTATTTGTGGGTCATATCTTTAGGATGCTGTGACATGTACTAGTCACATTCGCATACCAAAGTTGCGAAGGAGCCGGAGAATTGAAAACAGATGGGGAGTCAAGTATCACGCAGCATTGAAAAATGCTGTTTTTACAGTTCAAAAACCTTATATACCTTTAGAACCACCCCCCTCATTGAAGGACTATGCTCCAGATCCTGATACATTATATGTTTGCGCACAGTGCAAGGACTGGTGAGTCTACCAGTATTTTTAAGATACAATTGATATAATGAACTAATGTATCTCTATGATGTTTACTGTGAAGTTGTGAAATGCTTTTTCAGCTTCCACTTTCAAAGTAGTTTTGAAGATCACAATACACGGAAAAGCTGGATCCTGGGATACTGGTGTCAGCCATGTTTTCTAACAATTTGTTCACACATGTCTACCAAAGGCACAGCGTGTTTTGATTGTGCACAACTGGATCGTGATAAACGTTCATATCTACGAAGCAAGGGTTTGCACAAGAATCACAAATATGGGGCGGTTAGAATTTTTTACAACCAGTGTCAGTTCTTTGCACATTTACAATCTCATAATCTCTGCACAGTGGACATGGCTGACTTGATGTTAATGCCCTTACCAACAAACATAGGCAGTGAGTGGAATCCAAAAGTGGAATTTGCATGTGAAGCACTAGTGGAACACGCATTTATATTACGTGTTCATATAATGGATTGGCTAAAGGAAAAACAAATAGATAACAATTGGTGGCAATTAGCTGCTGACAAAACAGCGACCACTAATGATGCAGTGTCTCTTGTCATGAAGTGTTATATGGGCAGAGTATATTTTAAGGCAGTAGCGACAGCAATGGAGAGACAACTGTCTGTTTTAAACAATTTGAATTCCACTTGTAAAAAGAGTAACATGCTACCAGATGTCGAAATGAATGAACCCATGGGATCGTGTAATAAAAGAAAAACTACTTGTACAGATACTACAGCATCCATTTCTGATGAAAGTGTGACAGAGAACGAGGACAATCCTTGTACAGTAAATGACATTGCTTTTGTAGATTGTGGGCCTGCTTCAAACTATTTTGAACCAGAAATACCGGTAAATAATGTGCTAAGGAAACATACTACAATTTTTGTGAAATCTGTTCATGATTCTACAACTATTTTCCAACCCGCCAGTATTAGAATAGGTAGTAAATCCAAGAAGTATAAGACACCAATCGCAAACTGTGCTTCATCTGACATGGCTGTTTCATACGGTAATACCACAATCACTCCGAAATTGGATACAAACAATTCTGCCATGTGTAATTCTGATAAAAACATATGGAAAAGCAAGACACCAATTAAGATAATTAATGAAAGCAATATTACAAAGAAAGAGTCTGATAATAACATTAATAAAACAATTTCCGAGGTCTCATCATGTATAGAACCATTACCCAGTACACATTCTGATGTTTCATCTTATACAACAAAAGGACACACAACCAAACAGGAGAAATCAAACGCGTCTGTACAAAGCTTGGCAACTAAATCGAATCCGAAAGTGTTAACGTTTCAGAGTTCGAAAACTGTAGATATTAGAGAAATCATTAGTCAACTGCCACCTCATATTGTCAATAGCAAAAGAATTGTTTTTATAGGACAAGATCCGGATGGGGTAGCCATACATACTAAACAAGAATCATCCCCAAAGAAAATGATTCCATTAGTACCTGATACGAGCCACGGGGAAGGTTCAAAGAATATGCAAACAAAAATGATAACGTTACGTATGCCAGGTGATTCGAGTAAGGATTCTACAGCTAAAGTTATTGTAAAGCCACAATCTGATGTTGGGTCAAATAGAACACGCCAATCGGCTGTTTCGGGCAATGTTGTGTATCAGAATGGACGACAATATATCGTTAAACATTCGTCGCATGCCATCAAGAAGCCAATGGGTATGGCTAACGTATCAACGAAGGATTCACAAGCTACGAAACAATCAGTGTCTGAAAATATTCCGACGTTGATACCTCTTAGACCTAGTGATTCGGAAAGTAATTCTATCGATAAGACGGCTATAATTCAAGCCGATGTATCTCCGTTGACACCTTCGCCACCACCTTTGGAATTGTCAAGTAGTTCTAGCTGTGATGTTCAATCGAAGCAGCCTTCTACAACGGCAAAACTTGTACACGAAGTTCCATCTCCGACGAATAACAAATGTACAGATAGCGCGAACGAAGCACATGAAAGCCTGTCGTTTCATAAAGGCGACGATGAAAATTTGTATCTGGATATAAAGTATCTTAACCAGAAACGATCGCAGGCAATCGTGGATACGTGTTCGATGATAACAAAATCTAAACAGGAGATGCTAAACGAATTCTTCCATCTTTCTTACACAGAGTTAAAGAAACGGCACGATCACTTGCAAAGTATAAACGAGGAAATATTAAACTTTTTAACATTCGTAAACGAAGATGTGGTTAAACAGAACTTAAAGGCCGTCAATATTTTACAACATGTGTTGAAATATTGTATCGATAGGTGCAATGAAAAATGCGAGGATCCAAGCGTGGAGGATACACCATTAAACGAGTGGGAATCCGCGTACGAATGTGTCAAGAAAAAGTCTGTGTGCAAATCGTGTAGTAAAATCATGAAGCCTAAGTCGTATATTCCAGGCTTTTCGAAGCCTGCGCAAGATGAAAGTATCTACTGTTCTTGTTATAGATATGTTTGTCATAAGTGTCTTACGTATCAAAGCAATTCAACGCGATTTTTAGCTCATCAACTTTTTCACGTTAAGGAAAGAAACCTATGTCCAGATTGTTACCGTAGGTTTGCAACATACAAATCGCTCGAAGTTCACATGTGGACCGTCTGTTTTCACACGTTGAAGCAACGTGTACTAGGTTGTAGAATTTGTGAAATAGATGGTTTCCGCGACATGGAATCTATTACTAGACATTTTGCTATTATGCATAGTAATAACAAGATAGCATGCGATGTATGTTACATGGTCTTACCGTCGTATTCCGAATACACGAAGCATAGGAAAGAAGCGCATATCACCACGGAAAAGCAAGAACCCATTAGACTCGTATTGTGCAAACTTGGTCGGTGTATCGTACGATATGAAGACTACATGCTTCACATGCAAAAACATTTGGTAGTTCAGAGATTAGTATGGTTCAAGTGTCCGTTCTGTATGAACAGTCATTTCGAAGTGAAGGAAATCATGTCACACATACAGAACGAGCATCTGGATAGTTTGCCGGAAATTATCAGTCTCGAAGCATTGTGCATGATTTTGCCTAAGCAATATAATCAGCTGTTAGCGAAGAAAAATCCGCACATTATGAAATATGTGCACGCACGCGTTACAACTTACGAAGACAAGACTGTTCTGCCTAAAATTATCAACACTCGAACTATCACGTCCGAGGTATTTGAACGTGGTGCTCAGGAAATAGAGGATGATCTTGCTAACAATGCTACGAATCCAGTTTCATCAAAGTCTCCGTTAAAGAATGCCAGTAAAAGTAGTGAAAACGTTGTTACGGAGTTCCTCAATGATACAGAATTGCCAAGCGATATCGACATTAAACCGGAACTTTTCGACACATTGATTCCCGAAACTACTAAAGCGGATACGTTACCAAAAATTCTTGATGTCAGGTCAATTGCTAACACAACGAAAGACACGAAAGTAGAAGAAGAAAATTCGAATGAGAATGCACATAAACTAGCGACAGAAGATGGAACTCTAGATGAAGCAAAACCTAAAATGGAGGAGGGAAAACCTGTCGAAGGACTCAAGGAAGAGGAGAATGAAGAGGAGGTCGAAGAGGAGAAAGTAAAATGTCCCGCGGAGATCGTGAAAGATGGAGCGAACGACGCACTTCCAGCGACAGACAAATCGGAAACAAATGCGACACCAAACAATTCCACAAGTATGTCGAACTATACATCTCCCCCGGTAAACATAATAAATCAAGACAAACAAGACTGTGTAAAAGATACGTGCAATGAAACAAAAATGAACGCAGAAGGTGCTAAGGAATGTCCTGATTCTTCGAACGTTGTCCAAACAAACGACGAAATTGAAGACAAACAAGGGATTTCCATGTTAAAACCTCCACCCCTAGCCCGAATTCCTCTGCACATGTTAGAACAGCCCACGCCCCAGAAATCTGAAGTACAAAGATCGGGAAAGGAAAGAGGAACAGTACCTCTGCGAAATCCTAAAACAAATCGTAAGTCTCCTTGGCGAATCGCTCTGAGCGCTCCAAACGCTTCCACAGAGAAGATTTTAAACTTCTCGTGTCACTTGTGTGGCGTACTAATAAACACTTCTTGGTCCGTGATCAGCCGGCATTTCAAAGAGAAACATTCGGATGATTGCAAACTGTCAGTCGTAAGTCCAAGGTTACTACGGATATCCCCAGACTTTATAAACGGTGGATACAAGGATCTCTTTGCAAGTAGAAAACGAAAATCCGACGCTCTTCCATCGACGTCGAAACGGAGACGACGATGGACGCCCAAGAAGTACTCCGAGTCCAAAAACACTCCAGGCCTTGGTCTGTGTGTTCAACAAGAGACGGCGGAAGACGGTGAGGGTAACTTCCGTTGCAAGAAGTGTAATCAGCGTTGCGCGGACATGCCTGATTTGCGGGAGCATATCGCGTCTAATCACAGGATCAAAGGACGGTATCTGATATGCTTGGAGTGCGGAGAGAACTTCGTGGTCGTGCCCAGCTTGCAAATGCACCTGAAAGCGTTTCACGGGATAGAGGATCCTATTACGTACATGACCCGGAACACATCCTACGCGCCTGACAGTGTGGATGACCTGGATGAGGGCAAGATCATCGAGGCGAATCAGTGCCACGTCTGCATGGCCGTGTTTGAAGATAAGGCGGCGGTGGACAAACATTTGAGGGTACACGGGATGGCATTCCTGAACCGCAAGAGGATAGAGGCCCGGAACGCTCTGAAAAGTCCGGAAAAGAGAAGCGACGAGGAGGAAAAGCAAAACGTAACGAACAGTCCGGAACCATTGCGAAAAGAAAAACCAGCCGAAACTATATTGGAGAAAATTAATGTAAGTTAAGTATATTTCTTGTCTAACGATACGTTTTTCTTTGCTGAGATGTGTGATTAATACGAATCGTTTGATGTTTCAGGCGACGATATAGCAAATGGAGGCTCAGCTGCGAGACGGAGACGATAAATAATAAATACATAATTTCCATTTCTAAGCATATTCGTCGATCTGTGATTCTAATATTTTACGTCAGCCATATGGAAGAGCTCTTTGTTTGAATAGTGAAATTTAAACGAACGTAGAATTTTTGTTGATTTTTGTAACAATATTATAGGGAGGGAAATCATTTGTTCGTCTCAGAGATCGAAATGAAATTTTATTGACCATTAAATCTATGCGTCTCCGGTACATCGTGTACATGCATAGAAACCACTGTAGTAAAATATATCATTTATTTTGTTAAAACTTCTGTACCTCCCGTAATGTATATCCGACAGGATATCGGCATTGGCCGAGCCAACTGCGATTTTCAATTCTTTCACGTCAGAGATCGTTAGATTCTTGCTTTTGTCCCTTCGCGATTTTCATAGAATAACGATACATTAGATATTTCGCATTCTTCAAACATCGATAAAGGTATCTATTGTACGTTTCATATCTACGACATCCCGCAAAACTTACATCGCAAGACACTGTAAATAATTATTCTGTTTTAAGAAGATATAACTTTTTGTACTATACTAATTAATATGCATCGTTATACCTAATATGGGTACAAATAAAGTATTCTGATTTACTTTCACATAATGTTTATCCTCTTAGACCTCCAAACAGTTCCATCGGATGTTCATTAAACTTCTAGTGTAACACACGACGGAGAGGAAAGAATTTCTTCTACGACGAGCAAGTAGAATGTATATATAGTATATATATATATGCTTCTTTATTACACCATCCTTAATTGCACCGACAATGGTTATTGCTTATCGATTAGTAATTCAATGATCGACACATCGAGATATTCGAGGTATGAAACCAGGGAGTATTTTCGCTTACTTCGAATGGCTTTCTTATCTACATATTTATACATACACTGTATATGTACTTTTATGCATTTCAGCGTGAAAATATCAGTACATCTTGATTTGTTTTTCATAGAAGAAACTGACATTCTTATTGACATTATACTTCTATATTACGAAGAGAACTTTTTGTATTACACATGAGTGCAGGTACTGAAGGAAGGGTTCGGGGCACTGAACACTTTGACTTTGGACCTGTAAGAGTACTTTCAGCTTTCTTTCAACGACTTTACATAGCTTGAATGATTGAACTATTCCGTAACATATTTAATCAATGGAAACACGTTTTCGTAAGAAATGCTTTTGTAGAAATGCACATCGGAGCATATTCGTTCGGATAAACACATTCAGCTGAGAAAATCGTTCGAAAACCATGTAGAATAACGAAGCGAAAAATATTCTTCTTTGGTCCCTCCATAATCCATAAAGTCGTACAGCTGTATACTTTTACGGGTCCTATATTCGTGTCTTTGGCACAATTACTAAGGAACACACACGATTAAATTCACATAGCGATTGGTCCTTAATCCTCGCACTAATTCTTCTTTTATTATAATAATTCAACTTGAGCTTGATCCTCGTTTCAGTTGTCTAAAGATCTGACGAACGACAACATTGATTTGATTAAAGGTGGTTTAACACTATATCACGTACACAGAAAATAGTTGTTGATTTGTGCTTCATAGGATCACCGGTTTAATACACGAAGGAGGTAAATATAATTACAAACAGTTAATAGAACTCTCTTTGCGTTACATCTCAAAATTGAACAAAATTTTCCTTCTCATTCTTCGATAACGTTATCAGGTCAAAACAACAACAAGTGGATACACCACTGAAAAAACATCGGCAACTTTTCATTATGCCGCTGCCGATCCTCGATCGTCGCACGATTCGTTCGAACGATCATCCACGTTCTCCTGATTCTCCGTATTCGTTACGAACACCATTGGACTCGATGGTCGGGAATACTCTCGTTCCTGAAGAACGCTTGTACCTGCGTCGTGAATCACCCCGAACGATGATCCGGAGCGTGACTCGTTCCTCCATGTCTCGGTTGTCCCACCAAACAACCTGGTGTTCGTAGGTGAGGACGACGACGATGAAGTCGACCTTGCTATCTTCAGCTCCGACTCGGCTGGACTGATAACCCCGTCGTTCTCTCTGAACAACTTTCGTAGGTCGCTACCGAGTCTGGCATCGATAGAACTCGAGCTGGATTCTGTGATCGGCAACGTCAAAGACTCCGGCGGTCTTCTGCCTCGCGCGCTGTTCGCCAACTCGCTCAAAGGGATGCCGACCTCGCGAGTGGCCCACACGTCGTCGCTGGGGCTGCAGGACGAGCCGCGTGGCGTCTGTGACACCTTCGTCTTCCTGGCGTCCTCCATCGAGTGCCATCGATGTGGCCTCGCGATCGACGTACCAGGTGCGATGGCGTTCAAACTGTTCGCTGGCACTATGCGATGTGGAAACCGCGGAGAGCCGCGGATTTTCTCTCGCGAGGACGTTTGACTGGTACTTGCTTCTATAAGGAAAGATTTTTCTTCAGCATAGTATCGATTATTGTAATGCAATGATATTTTTCGTAGTACATATTTAAAATGTCATTCACAGAATTACCAAATTATCGATCTATGAGCTTACACCGATATATTTTCACGATTCGGATTCTGAATGATTCGTAGATCGTTAGACATTGTTCGAATTGGCACACTTACGGGGCGGTAAGCTGAAATTGACTCTGGGCTCGCTGCTCTCTTTACGACGTAGCCCGAGGCTTAATCTGCGGTCCTCATCGCTAGTGATACTAATTATTGGTCCAGAACCACACCGGGGATGAGGCGGACGAGTGCCTTGAGCGTCTACTTGACAGGTAGATGCAGCTTTCGTACCAGGCACTAAGCCAGCGATATAGCCCATATGAACTCTCAACGCTGACGCCACTCCTGAAGATAATTAATTGTCTATAAAGTACTCTATAGAATAATAGGCTGTATCGCTTGGAACTTGATTATCAGTCTTTCATATGTATACATATTTTACCTGTAAACGACGCAGTCGAGGTTTTCCTGCTTGTCGGACGACTTCCGAAGAGACTGAAGAGCCTTTGAAAGACGCCTAATCGATTTGGTCCTTCCGTCTCCCGGCGTCGATGAAGCTTGTATATATCCGCGATACTTCTTCTGGGACCGTCCGGTTCCAGATCTGGCTGACTGCTAAACGCTACTGTACCGCGACGCATTCCTAATATCAAGAAGAAGGTCAAAGTTGTTTAACTCATCGCCGTGTCGATCGAACGGTGATCGATGCGTGCTTCTTTCATTTTGTTTGAAAAGTTTCGTTCGTTTTGTTTTATTTAATTAATATCGTCGCCGAATCGGCGAATCGAAGCGGATCGTAAAAGCGAAAGCGGGTTGCTAACAAGTTAAATAGAAGAGGAAGGAGGAGAAGAACTGCATATGTTTCTCGCGGGAACATCGCTCTCATGAATGTCTAAGTGAAACCTTCGTGTATAATATTTACACGTGTATTATTTTCGAAATCGTGTTCTCACAATATGTTTACGCTATAACGTACTATTTACCAAATCAGATAAACTCGAATCTACGTTCTGCGAAAAAATATATTTACATATACAGAATATGTATAACACGCTACGGAATTGTTTTCTATAGTAATACAATCACGATCGTCGAGTTTATCCATCGATTCTATTTAGCTGGTCATCGCTGCATTCCGAAGCACCGAGGTGAAACGTGCAATTAGCGTGCAGAGTTGTATTAACGCGGTAATCGTTGGTGTGAGTGGATCTAGTATACGTATGTATCTGTATGTACGGGCGTATTTGTGTATAACCCTGTCATGGACTTGTCCGAACTTGTCAAGGGATTCGGGATTCGGGTCTCGGGGGACACGAGGGCGGCCTAGTAACTCGAATGGCAATTAATATGTCAGAAATGCATGAACTGTGTCCACGAGCTCTAGGTGGACCGGTAACACGGGACGATGCTGTCACGCCGACAATCCGGCTGATATTTATGTCACTCGCCTCCCAGGGCGATCTCAAGTAACAGCCGATACCAATCGAACCTACAGAAATTTCATTATGTACCTTGACTACGTGTCGCTCGCAAGCTATAAGTTTTCCATGGATGAACGTGTAACGTTTGACAAGTGTTACTGTCGACCGGGAGAATTTTACATTTCCAGTTCGACAAGGTGTGTTTCAGTTCGTGGAAGAATCGAGCGTTACTTTAGATTTCTATGGTATGTACGTGAACGTGTATGTGGTGCTACGTTACTGTAACGAATGGAGTGTTAAGAAACGTGGCGAAAATTGTTATCAGGAACCTAATTTCCATGCAACTTCTGATGAATAGTGTCGCTGCGTGCCTTTCGAAGCACCGACGGTGTGAATTTACGAAGAGTTCCCGTCAGTCGCAAACAGTTTCAGAATCTTCGTAAAGCGACCGATCTCACTAATCTAATTCAGTACTATTATCGTAAATGTGTTAATAAATTCTTGGAATCAAGCAATACGAACGTTAGAATTGTTCAAGCAATTACGTGCAATAAACGGAATTCTGTCACCTTTCTTGAACACCTGAATGACGGAAGTATGACGAAGCGAGAAGAACATTAATATGTATCGTTCCTTCTTTCTCTCCTTGAAATCAAGTTTTATTCATCGTGCAAATTTTCAAACAAAACATAGGTAAAACGCTAAGCCTGTCTATTTAAAAAAATGAAACAGAAATGAAATACTCAGTTTCGCATTGTGCTGATAAGCGATAATCTATCGTGTTTAAACCGAAAGCACTCTCGTCGCGTAAAAAGAAATAGATACCGAATCTTTCCCCTTTTTGTTCTTCGCAAACGTTTGACTTTACTTTTCCACGGGAAACGTCCACGGGCCGTACTCAACGATACGATACAAAACGTACGACCGTGGACGACCCAGTTTTACGTTATCTCTTTCAACGTACAGCCCTGTCCCCCGCGTATCCGTTTGATACCTTGGAAATATACGTTAAGTAATTTACGAGTTCGGCGATGGAGAAAAAAAAAAATAGGCTGCTCTCGCAAGTCGAGTTAGACACATTGGCACAGTGACGCCGGGGAAGACTTATTTGCACAACGAATCTTGAAGTGTGGCCGAGTAAAAATGAATTCTGCTTACCGGATGGATCGGCGGATGGCCAGCTCGCTCTGGGAATGACCGGCGGTAAAACGCTGAGTAATAATAAAGGCAGTCCGCCACCGATACTAGGATTCCGTTGTGGGATCGATGCGCTCGACGAAGCGTGCGATTGTTCAACCGGCTCTTGCGCCAGTTGCTTTTCCAATCTGGCCAATTCGAGCTCCAACTGTGCCATTTCACGACGGTACACTCGGTTCTGCACTTCCACGCGGTATTGAAGCTCGCTGTCGCGACGTAAAATAGAATGTTCAGTGAAATTTGTTAAAAGTCATTTATCGACTCGGAGGCTTCAGCCACACGCGGCTGATTTATACGGTACATTACTACTCCGTCTGTTATAAAACAGGCGTAATACTACTGGCTATGAAATAACCGGAAACTTTTATTGTCACTTTATTTATATCGATTTGCAAACTTGCGTGACATTTTTTATGTATGTTACATACGTACAGACATAGGTTCTCGATGATATTCCCGAGGAATAGAATTCAAAACTGGATAAAAGAAAAAAAAATGGGAAGATACAAAAGCAAAGTAACAGTCGAAATCGATGACCCGATTTCAATCGAATCGATTCTTTGTACTTGAGTTAGAATCGTGAAGGGTTCGAGTACCGGGATGCGATAAGGGATATTGTCTCGAGGTCGATCCGTTCGAGCGATTAGCCTCGAAGACCTTTATCATCGGCCTGACCGTCGGCATTGTGCTTTATCCCTCTCTCTTTCTCTCTCTCTCTTTCTTTGCTCTGATTCCTTTTTGATTTTCCATTTGCCTTCGATCCTCTCTCCCTTATCGACGGATCCCATCACAATGGAGCTGACGGCTACTTACGTTCTATCGTCGGTCACGAATCTTCTTGTGTTGCACTCAATTTTCAGCCCGAGACTTTGCACCACGGGGTCGGCCCTTTCACCTGCCAGGATATTCGCCAGCTGGGGGAGAAACAACAACGCCAGGGTGGCGGTGGTGGATGCCAGGATAAGGGCTGTTATCGTGACGAAGGCCAAGGTCGCGCGATCGGACATCAAATTCGCCAGGACCACCACAATACCGGAAGTGATCACCACGAAGTACACGCTCATCCCTATGTACTGGGAGTCGTTCAACGCTGGTATTTTTACGTGCCTGGAATTATTCGCGGGTCACAGGAACTACCAGGGTATATGTAGGTGTTTAATGTAATTAATTATTTCACTGAGAACAATCGTGCCGGTTTATTTTTCTGGATCAATAATACTTGTTCGACCTTGACTCGATCTTGCGATGTGCGATACCGATACCCCGATGACAAGCCTCCCGGCAAAAAGTGGATACACCTTCGTTAACGAACGTTCTAATAGCATCCTCATTAAGTCTCCAATTCCGTTCCGACTTCGCTCGGATCGGAACTCGAACGTGGTTGCACGTTTCCTTTTGTTTTCTTTTTTTTTTCTCTTTTTATTCGAAACATCGCACCGAGCAACGCAAGCTCGTATCGTCGTTAACGGATATCTATTAACGGGTCGCGGGATAAAAATTCAACCGTTTATAACTAACCCGAGGGGGGGGGGGGGGCGCGAATTTCATCGGAAATAGCTGCTTTTCGTGTGTAAACGGGCAACAAGAATCCAAAGAGAAATTCAATTGTAAACGTACCTTGTTTCCCAGGCCATGTAGACACCGACAATGAGTAATAAACCTTTGTAAACGTAAAGGGCGCCCAACCAGCTATTCGTGTGTTGGGAACGGCATACTTCGACCTGTTACGGATAAGCAAAGCTACAAGTTAATTGGTTACGGTTCACCGAACGTAATTATCACGGCGTTTCAATGACCATGTACGAGTCGGATTGTCGGCGTTCGATCGGAAATCGTACGTAGTATCCATTATGCGAAATCGCGGTACCTGTGGCTGGTAGACGACACCGCGGTCATGCGGGTTGATCTCCAGGGTTAAGTTTCGTAGATGTCGTTGCATGGGATCGAAGGTCACCCATAGAGTCACCACAAGGCCGTCTATCAGTAGAAGAACGCAGATTAAACTTATCAGCTGGGTATCCTGTAGCAGCTGTAAATGGCAAAGATCGTACCACGTGATTCACGTATGCGGGTCCCACACAGTTATATAATTGGTATCACATTTCATGGTGTCGTTAAATACATATATATTATATTGTACTACTTGTCTATCTAAGGTCTTCTCGATGTTCCAGTTTCCTACCTTATTTTTCACAACTCCGCTCCGGCTTCTCGTGAATATTCTGTGAACCCGATACGTCTTGGTGAACATCGAGCCGAACGCTAAGGAGAACCCGGCGGACAATAGATACACCCTGGCCTGAAATACAGCAGTATCGCGCGCGAAATAATATTCGAACGGTGTAATTCCACCGGTGACGGTGGGGAGTGGGGGGTAAGGGCGGGGGGAGGGTTGTCGTAGGGAGTTACGATTTCACCGTAGGTAGGAAAATTAATGCTCACGGTGCACACTGCAGGATAATAACCGTCGCTGTCCGGAAGCGTGGCGTGATCCAGTCCAAGAAGAATCACGGCACCGTAGACGAGACCGCATCCGACAGCAGCCATGTTATTCAGCCTAGGGCTCGAAAGTTTTATACTCCTGTACAGGTAGGTTGGAAATGGGAATAACTTTTGTATCTCTCGTTCGACGTACATATGTATACAACGTGAATAATAATCGCTGTAAATACTACGATGTGTAAGTATACGCATTCTAAATATTTGTCAGTGCGCCCAGCGCTTAGACGACGTTTTTCCGACTGTTTGTAACACTTATTCGAAGCATCGTTGAGCTTACTTGTGCTTCCGGAAGTGAAGGTTGAACGCCAGGAACGCAAGGGCCAGTGTGACGCCGACGCTGGCGAGACAAGTGACCGCCAGAAAGGCTGCAGGTGCTACCGTTACCACTCTCAATCTGTGCAAAAAAACGAGTAGAATTCTCGCAGCGTTCTTCAGACACGCTTTGCCGGCTAGACATCGCGTAATGACGGCGGCAGGAAGTCGACGGCTTGGTAAACTATGGGGTGCTGATTCCGTTGGCTTTAATCCGCGCACAGAAACGACGTTAAACTTCCACGCTCCTTCCGGGGTTCGAACGACGAGCTTTCACGTGTTTTCACGTGAATTTCCCGCTGCTGCCTTATTTTTATTATTTTTTATGCGTTCTTACGCGAAGGTGTCGCAAACACTAGGGTAATACAGGATCGGCGGGATGGGGATACCGTTAGCAGGAGTCGGGTTCTGCTTTTACGCGGCGTCGTAGAATTTTTTTTATTTTCCAATAAAATTACGGACCAGCTAGCCCCGTCGTGACACGTTGAAAGCGTCGCATGTAAAGTAACGCAGGGAGTTACTTAATAACGGGAACGTGTTCGTAAAGGACTTGAGAACATTTTGATAGGGGGGGACAACGATGATTAATCTTTCATACACCCTGTAATAAAGATCTTTTTAATACGGGTCGCTGGAACGTGGGTCCTGCATGAATTTAGAAAACCGGTCAAAGTTTCAACGGACCCGTGAAACACGCGGTATCGTAATATTTTACGATATAACGTGTATCGTATAGCTCGCGGGAACGTTTTAACGCCTTAGAAAACTGGGACAAATATTATTGCTCGAACGTATAATTGCGGTTCCGTCGCCAATGTACACGATCATAACGTTGACTGTAATTACCTCGTTAGAAACGGGGCGCGTTACCAACGTTATATTTGCCGGGAACGATTCCGTGGCGCGTTGGACCGCGGACCATTTATTTGCTATCAATTATTTAATTAAATTCGTAAGGTATGGCGTGATTATTGATCGGACGCAGCAACCACAGGGGGGTTTCAGCGTGAATGTATAGTATTCATGATTAACGGTGTATCGATGCTCTAATTTGCGGTGGGAATTGAACCAGCAAGTGGTCAAAAAGTCAAACTCGTAACTGTCCATACATAAACATATATATCATCCCGGGCATAATTCAATATGAATTTTTCATTGGTAATATCCCGTAACGAATCAATCGAACGTTGTTATACATACCGGAAAACCCTTCGCGCAGCCGGTGGATGTCCGCCAGGCCATCTCGTTGCCGCGCATCCTGGGCAATTCATTATCAGCTTCCCGTTCTCGGGATTGAAAATCGCTATCCTCCTAATCACGTGGCCTGTAATTGAAAAACTTTAAGATACGGCTCGCCGTCGGTCGTAAACGAAGCACAACTTAGTGATTTAAATAATCAACAATCTTCCGATCTAATGGGATTACATCTTTGCCCGGCGAATTTACGGTCTCTATCGTTGGTACGCGTCGAGACGTTTAAAGAGAAATACCGCGTGGCTTCTAAAGTGCTTTATCTTCATCCTTTACACCCAACCGTTTCTATGTGGTTTTTAGAGAGACGGTAAAATTTTTACGATTTCATTCCGGCATCCTTTGAGACTTATCTGTTGACGTGAATTTGGTAAAATGAATCCGTGGCTTAGCGAAACGGCAATAATAAGTTCGGTATCGTCGACACGAAGAGACGAAAGCGTTGAAAGGGGCGGTTTGATCGGGTCGAAAGTTTAATTCCCAGCCCTCCTCGCCTTTCAGTACCCGACGGAGATCCGTTCCCCTATAAAGTACTACCTCCTTTTTTTACCGTTCACGCTGCGCGATTTGCTCGGCGTATTCGATAAAGTCGAATATCCGCGTGGCTTGTAAAGGAGGGTGAAATCGAGACCATTGAATTCCTGTTTACGTAGGTGTAAGTACACTCGTTGTAAAGTCACCGAGGTTCGATTGGAATTATGATTAAAAACGGATTTTCGGATCCGTAGTCGCGAGTCGATAAACGAATGAATTTCACTTGGCAATGGATAATCGAAGGAGAAGCGGAGGTTTTATAAATTATTTCGAGCGTTTCGAGTAGTCGACGTGGTTTCTCCGCTCGGTTCGAAAAATTTGTCTTAAAACCGAGCCGCGATCCACGGATGGTACGATATCGGAGCTTTTCTCATTACGGTAATGACAACAGCTGTACAATAATACCGATCTTGTTCTCTCTTGGCTCTCGGACACAACTACAGGAAGACCATTTGTGGAAGCTGCGAAATAAACGAGGTCGACCGATCGTTTCCCGAAGTTCCGACGTTTTTCTTTTTCGCTATTTTCCGCATTCGCGAGCACAACGGATGCATCTACACGCTAATCCGTCAGCAACGCTCCGTTCACTTGACGAATCGCGGCGACGACGTTGATGTTTCCATGTCGGCGATAGCGCGACGTTCTTTCGACGAACGAATGAAGTTATTTTCTTGTGAAATTATACGCGATCTCGTGACAACGAGGCAAACTTTTTCCAAAGCAAGATACGACGAAACGAAGGAGAGAGAACTTGCGAATCATTTTTTCTTTCTCTCGCCGCAGTTCTCCCGGAATTTATCAGAAAAGTTTCGAGGCATGACAAGAACGGTGTGTAATTTCGGCGCTGAGCTTTTTACATTCGATTCTATCTTCGGCTACTGGGGCGGGAACTTTTGTGATCTTCATTTAACTTTCAAAATAACACCGTTTCGAACCGTGCCTTACTTTTAAAAGGTTCTTAATTTCGAGTGCTCCACCGTAATTATCGTGTTCCTTGGAAGTAATTCAGCGCTCCAGTGGTACACGGTCATTCAAATTTTGACATACTTTTTTAAGCATTTTATTCAACGCTCTCGACTCCGACGCCCCCGTGGTAGAGCACTTTACAGTTAAGTGGTAGAAGGTAACTAACGGTAGCTTTCGTTTTGTTTTTTATTCTTTAGCAATTCAGGCAAAGTTCTTTCTTTTCCTATCACCGGAGAATCTCTTTGAATTACTCCGAAAAAGCTATTCTTCTCTTAATCCTATTAATTAATTGTACCGCTTTAAAAGACCGTTAATTTCGTTACGCGATAAACGCAGCGATAACAGTCCCTTATTGTTTCGCCACCAACATTTTTAATAAATCCGTCAGAAAAATCGTTCGAGCGATAAACAATGAAATACACTCGCCGCTATCGATGATGTAATTCAAAGAAGATGGAAAACATTTCCGCGTTTCCCATTCGCGGGACGAGGAGCAAGTGTATTCGTAATTTATATTTTCCACTCGTGCTTATTTTTTTGCTCGCTGCCTTTTACGACCGTTGATAGAACTTTTTCTCTCATGCAAGCACGAGAGTTTACTTTCCACTGCTACTCGTACGGGTCGGAGTACTTTCGCGTGACCAGCCGGAATAGAACGAGTAAGACAATTAGCAGAGACCGTTCCCGGAAGCATGGAAGATCGTTCCGTGTCCGCGTAGAAAGAAGTTATCGGGAATTCCGTGCGATTCATCACCGTAAGTGTAACTAGAATATTTACGTGTCCGCCTCCCCTTTCCGTGGAACGGAAAGATAAAGCAATTTGTCACGTACGTTTTATGGATCTATTCTTTCTCCCTTCTGATACGCGGTGACACCGTACCTTTTCCTACGCATCCCGTGTAATTTCCTGTGACAAATGTCCTTGGTAAAATGAAATCAAGTGCGCCCCTCCCGGGTAGCTGTTAATCTTACAACCCGGGTACCAAGTGGATCGCAAAGTGTCCGTATTCCCGTCCGAATGTATCGTTTCACAAAAGGCAGGAAAATTACGCATCGGGACTCTCGTTTCCGCGTACCGACCCGCGGAAGATCAGCCGTTCTGACATTTCCCTCTTTTTTCTTTCCTTCTCTCTCTCTCTTTCCCTTTCTCCGTTCCTCTCTATCACAGAGAGATTGCGCTCAAAAGTGAACGTCCGCGTCCGCGCCAATGTGTCTAGTATTCGCTACAGGATTTGATGGATTATAGCCGTAGGTCTGTGGCAGTCGACTGGTTAGATGGATGAAAGAGCACGAAGAAGGTATGTACGAGTAAAAAGAGCGAAACGAGACGGAAAGTAACAAACGGAAAAAAACGGAGAGGGAGAGAGACAGATAGAGGGAACAGAATAACGGTAACAAAAGGCGGGTGGTTAGGGAGCAAGTAGTCGATGTCTATCTAATTTGTCGAAAACGTAGGAGGTCTCTTTGTACCCGTAGCTATCGGCGCCGGAAATTCGTGCCAGTTCGTTGACTTTATCTGAAATCGATGGTTCGAAGCGCGAGCCAGAAAAAGGAGCTGCTTCTTCGAAGCTTCGACAAGGTTAACGAGCTGAACGATAAGCCTGCCGTACACCACGGATGCTGGTCCGACTCGAAAATACCAGGAAACCTGGTCGACCCTAGTTGTCCCACGGGAATACACCACCGTAGGAGAATCCAGTGTCTTCCAAATCTCATAGAAACGTTTCGCGAATACACAGACGGGGAGAAGGGTGTCTCCAGACTTTTCTTCGCCTCGATTTTTTGTCGGACGATACACGACGTCTGGATGGCAGGGAATATCTCCCACGGGAGTGAAGATAGTCGTAGGTCAGAGAACGCCGGACACGTTTCGCGTCGAGGAATGCGATTGTATTTGCAAAAGTGGACCCACGGTATTACGTTGGATCACCAGCTGGAATATGGTATCTCGGAAACCGTGAGTCGGGTCGGATATATCCGGGATGCAGGTGTAACGAGAGATAAAAGGACACCAGTGGCATTTCGCGTTCTCTATCGAAGCTTTTAAGAGATTGTTCAGACTTCCGTCCAAGACGATCTTAACGGAACAATAGCCGAACAGGGTGGACGAGCGACGGTGATGCGCGAGAGAGAGACAGAGACGGAGTAATGAATCCTGGTCTCAATTTCACGGTACGAAAGTGAGAACATCTTCCAGCAGATTAATTTTCGATCGAGCCAGAAAATAATGACCCGTGAACACACCCGGACACGGTGTACCGTCGTCGTTGAATTATATTTTCGCAAAAGTGAGTCCGAGCAGCCCGGTGTATCACCTGTTAATCAACCCGAATATCGATATTGGAAATAATCTTCGTTTAAATATCCCGAGTGCTATCGATGTCTGAAGGTTGACCTAATTTGACGACGAACCATTATATCTACGTTCCCGAGGGCAGTACTTAAGGGGCCCACTCAAATTATGTGCCGGCATTGTCGCGACAGAGAGTGCACTCTTCTCTCCCGTATTCATTGTCGCGAATTCCCGGAATTTCGGGACGTCTGACGATCCACCGTCGTCTAGGGAATACAGTTCCCACAAGAATGTAACGCGTTCCCGTCGAGTGCCGTCGCGACGACCGGGCAATTTTTGGAACGCGAATTTCATCCGTGCCGAATGTATCGGAAAATGAAATTAAAAAATGTCTTTTTCTCAAATCGGATTAGATTCGTTTCTCTCCTCCTTCTTTGGGATCTGGATTAATATCGAAGCCCGCGATAATACATTCTAGGTTTTTTTGTTCTCTATCTTGCACTTTTTCCTCCTTCCGCGGGTAGGTTCCCTTTCGCCGTCGATTCCTGGGAGTCCTTGGTCATTAATTATTCATCGACTTCTTACCGACATCTCGTCGATCGAATGGCAAACACACCTTTGGCCACGTTCACACGAGGCTCACGGCGATCTCGTTTTAATGCTTCACGTCGGAGACGACTCTCGCGGTCGTTATCGCGGTTGATATACATACACATAAAACCCCCGGTGCACGCGACCCACGGTTCCCATCCGGGGCTGTGTTTTCAAAACCCTAGCGAAACCCGACGAGTCGACGGCGGAATTGGAACGGTTAATTATCCTATCATTTCAAGTCCTTGAGTCGTAATATCGTCGATGATAGCGAAGCCGTGAATATTCAGCTGAATAATCGATCGTGCGAACTCGTGAAAGATTACTATGCTTCTTCTTCATCGAAGTATCCCTTTTTTTTCTCCTCCGTATGCTCGATGAAATCTTTATTAACGATCCGCTCACCGTTCAATTCGCGCGTTAATTACATCGACCGTCCTGTAAACACAGCTCGAATTCACGGTAAGCTAAGTGCAGAACATGTTTAATTGTCCCGTGTTTATTCTATCTCGGGGCGGCTTCGGTGTAAACGGTTGACGTGAGCTGACTCAGCGTTAGACCAAGTTTGCGACTGGCTGCTGCGAAATCACGATGATCCCGGAAAGTGTCTTGGAACGTTCCGGCAGCAAAGAGGATCCGAAACACCCGAAATCCATTATGCACACACGCTCGCGTCTGCGTGTATATGTATGTGGAAATCAAACTTCCCTCCCGTTTTCGTTCATCGGCCAGAAATTATCCCGATCATCCCGCGCGCGTTTCTTTTTTTCTTGTTGTTTTCTTTTCTCCCGTAACACCTTTTGTTCCGGGCCTTTCTGTATCTCGCGACGAGAGAAAAATGAGAAAAGAAATACACAAAACTGGAGCGCGGAAGCTGAGCTACGTGACGCAGTCAATGAGCACGTGCTCCACTTGCGCCTGCCACTTTGTCCGGAAGCTTTGCTATTTTGTTGGGAATTTGTTTCGTAGGTTCGCGCAACGTTTCACGTTCGCGTGTAAAAATATGGGGAAGAACGAGGCCTCCTTCGAATCAGCTTTACAATGTCTTTTCACTCTGTCTCTATTTGTCTTTTCACCACTGCAATCAACGCTGAAAACTTGAAGAGCGTAGCGATCGAGAACGTTGCAATTGTTCACCAGGTTTTAAGATATCTGTTTAATAAATTAACCGTGAACCGGACTATGTAGTTGACTCTCTCGTTTTTAACAGCGTGTCCGGTGCCGAACAGGGATTTTAAAAAATAAAAAAAAAAGGACGAGTCTAATAGCGATACGTATTCGCGATGTTTAACGGATCGTATTGAAATTTATTACGCGTTACGCTCGCGAGCCGTGCGAAACTCGTATCGCTCGACGGACACGTAACAATAGAAATCTCACAAATGGGCTCATCTAAACGTGTCAGCTAACTGGAATGAGTAGAGCACGCGGTATGTCGGATCGTTAGAAACGCGCAATTGTCAGCATTTTCAAGCTGTACTACTGATTTGCTATTTCACGGATCGTTACGCGAATGGACGCCATTGTGTAATTCTTCATCGCATCAACTCGCCGCGTATTGTATACCCTCCTGCTTTTCCATTCAGAACCGTGCATCGCATAAAACGATCTATCCAGATTTAGGAGCCGTACAGGAGAATTCACTCCTGCCGTGGAAAATTTATTATGCATCTCACTCACCCTGCATCTGATAGAACGCCGTTATTCCCACTCTGTCCGCCTCGTCGAACGATACCGGTCCCTGTAAAAAAGAAAACGAGAGAGAACACATCGTATACTATAAATAATACGATCAACGATTGCGCACAGGGAACATCGTCTTAAAATGGATTGTCAGTTACAATTGCGACTCGCACGTCTCCCGTTTGCCTCTGTTCGCCGTTCCATCGATTTCGCCTACTCACCGAAACGCCGATAAAACGTAGGAGTTTCAGCTGTTCCAGCAATCGCAACGTGAGGTCCTTCCTGGCGTGTGTGTACTGAGCCATGCTTGTGTTTTCCTGGTTCAGCAGGACCTCGGTCCTTTGTAGGGCCAGGGCCATCGCCCAAACCGCGTCGTAAGTTTGCGCGGCGAATTTCGAGTGCGTGACGCCACGCTTTGCCAATTCCGACGTGAACTTGCTGCTCGTCTGGCGAGAAAAAAAATCACACACGGGATGCCGAGATTATCAGGCTGGAAGATATAGACGATATACCAAGGTGTTTCCATGCTTTTTATCCACTGTTTATAAGACGAGTTTGCGCAGCGTGGTCGTGTGATCCTTTGAAAATATTCGTCGGAGAATTTTCCTCGCGGTCTGTGTGTGTGTGTGTGTGTGTCGGCACGGGTGGAAGAAGATTGAATAAAAAATTCGCAATCTCAATATTGCCGGGTTGATCCGCGTTTCACGTTTATTGGCTCGTCTTTCGGGAAAGAAAGATACGGTCCTTTTGTGTGGCCCGCGATAATATCGTTGAATTATATGATAAAGATTGGCAACGGAGATCATAATTCCACGATCTTTTTGTACACAGGGATGTACGTACGTATATGTATATGTATAATAGCGAAGGGGCAGGGGGTGGAAGATATTTCGTGGATTATACGCGCGAATGGCTCGAACGTTCGGACGAAGCGGCTTCTCGAGTGGAAAATGAATCTTGTTTTCGTACAATTCGACGAGGATGTATCTTTGACGCGATCGTAATGTTATTAACGAATTAATCGTCACACACCGATGCAGCTGCACGGAAACGGACGAAGAGAGACGTGGATCGAGTTTGCTCGACAGATTGGAAACTGTTCCGGGTTTCAATAGAAGTTTGCATACGGATTGTGAACGTGACATTGTGCGTTAAACGCACGCGGAAGTCCATTTGACATTATTCAAACGAATGGATTTCGACCGGTGATTTCGTAACGACACGCGGATTCGTTATAGTTTTAATTAATTTTATTACATCCCTCGTTCGACAGAACAAATGGAACGTTACGAGGGTAGATTTAACGGAAAATACTTATTCGTCCTTGACCGATAAATCATTTTACCGATGTACCACCGATATAGACGGTACGCGACATTTCTACGGGTACGGAAAAATGTACGAATTTTAAGTAACGTTTGAAACTTTATCGAATTTGCCTTCCGCCCGGTTCGGAAACGTAATTAACGATACGTGTGCTCGTCATTAGCTTGATTGCACGACTATGGCAGCGGTGACACGAGAAAGCCCGTATCTATTATCGCTCTCTTTCTGCTCCCAACCGTTTGCACGGAACCCTTAATGGAGACGAAAAGAGGTCTCTTCGTCTTTCTGCAACACTGATAATAACGCCCCGGCACATGACTGCGCCTTTCTTCGTTCCCCGTTCTAATTTCCGGTGACGAAGTTCCGTTTATTACGCGCTCACTTACACCGCTGCACACGGTCGAAGATTATTATCAAAACGTGAATTTACAAGGTTAGACAAGAAAATATCGAATACCTTTATCCCGGTATCCCCTCCCCTCCTCCCTCTACCCCTGCGACGTTTATCAAACAACGATAAAACTAGTCGTAAAGTCATCCAGCTTTTCAACAACCCCCGGGAATATTTTAATATTACAAAATTACGATCACGAACTTTTGTACAAGCCAAGCTAATAAAACTTCGCGCGAAACTCGGTCTGTTCGGGACTTGCCCGATTTGCATAATACCTTTATTACAGCCGTCGTAAAAATCACTTCCATCGAGCGTTTCCGCTAATCACTTACCAGTCCCGACGAGCTGATCTCGTTCGCCAGGGCGGACCCGTGACTCTTCACGATGATCAAACCGTCCAGGGTTTGCGAGAGCTGCGAGGGTGTACATTCCTCCGAGTGCCAGGAGTTCCCGGCCATTCCCGACAGGTCGATCGTGTCACCTGGCAGTATCCACGCGTAGTCACCGCCGTGCATTCCAAGATTCCACGCCTAAATCCAGGTAGACAAACGGAAAAAAAAATTGTCTTGTTGTTATTCACCGATACGCCATTGGTTGAAGGTTGCAGAAGCAGATAGGAATGGCTACTAAGCTTTAGAGGCGGATTTTACAGGGTGTATAGCACGTTTTATGCGTGTAACTTGGTTATGTAGGTTATTCAGATACGTCTTTTATTTTCCTGCTAGAATACGGAAGTTTACCGTCCAGACGGACTTCTATACTTCCCGGGAATTATCGTCGGCGTTCGTAGAGCTTCGCGGCGAGTGGGGCGCGCATAATCCCGTCGAACTTTCGCGAACGGTTTCTAAAGTCTCGGGTCGAGACCCGATTATCAATTTCGACGGGACAAAAATAGGACGTTCACTAGCGCGAGCCCTGTCAGGCTGCGGGACATCAATGGATGGGGGCGTGCCGTTTTCAGATACACTTTACGAATAATTAATACGCCGGTGTCCTTCGACGATATCCCAACTACACTCGTCAAGAGAGGAGACGTCTTACCGATCGATTCGCCAAGTGCTACGGCCAAGGAACGAGTTAACGGGGTCGCACACGTCGGTCTGACGTGATTGTAAAAAAAATCCACGCGAATGCAATCCGTCTGGAGGAGGTCGTGGCAGCTCACAGAGAGGTGAGTGTGTTAGAGAAAAAGAGAGCGGAAGGGAGAATCAGTGGAAATATTTATGACGATATCGTTGGAAGGGTGGACGTTCGGTGTAATGAGAAATGACGCCAAAGAGGAGGGTTGTTGCCGAACCCTCCAGGATGTCTTTATAAAATATATCCGAGCGTGTGTCCCCTTCGTCTTCTTCTTTCTCCATCCGCGCTTATCTCTTTTTCTTATTTTTTATCTGGCACATCAGCTTCCGTCTATCGTTCGTTTCTCCGCTGTGTATTTCGTGTATTGTCACGCCGGCAGGCGCGTCATATACGGGGTTTCGTTCCGCCGGTCGCTACGACGGGGGAAAATGGATCGTCATTATGAGATTTTTATCGCGGTACCGTGAGGAATGATATACAGAGTCGCGGTACCCGGGTCCCGCCTCCTTTTCTCTCTTCCTTCCCGTTGTTTTCTTACTATTTTTCTTTTCCGTTTATTCGCGCAACTGGTATAACAGCTTCGACCGGGAAACGTTCCGCCGATCAATCTCACCCACGCGAACACGGGAAACAAAGTAACGTTGGTGGTATCGTTATGGTTAACGGACGCGTACGATCGGTTGAAAGTCGCGACGTTGGAAAATTACTTCTCATCCCAGGGCTCATTAGACGCGATAACTCTACTTGGTCCGTCTCTTTCTCTCTCTATCCCTCTCTCTTTCTCCCCCCTTTTTTTTTAATTACCACCACGAAAGTTTCGTAATTCCTGGAGAAAGTACTCCCCGGTCGTCTGGTTACCGGGAAATTGACTCGGGCGCAGTTATGCCCCATTGTCTTCCGGCACTTCATTTATTCGCCGTGTTAAAAACTGGGTCACGTTTGAATGTTGCGCGCGATCCTATTGTACACACGTAACAGTGGATGCTGGGCACACACTTGGCGAATTCGCGAACAGTGTCACGGCACAAAGATACGCGACGACCGGCCGCGAGATTTTTCGCGTGAAACGCCGTTCGTCGCCCGCCGTCGGAAGGGGGACGCGAACAAACGGCGTGCCCGTTACGTCGACGTGTTCTTACGTTCCTGGCAGTGGAAACAGCCGGCGCGGTAAAAGTGGTAATAAAGAGATATAGACCGACGCGCGAGTCTCGGATGCGACGTACTTAATGGCGGGGATTATTTACATTTCGGATGGAAAAGCGGAAGGCGGTGAGGTGAAGAAAGTCGAGGGGAAAGGTGCCGCGTAACTCGCAGCTGCTTCCGTTTCTTTCATCAGCTTGTTACTTTCCAGATTCTCAAGGATTTCCCGGAATTATAATTCCAAACAACACCTCGCGCAATATTTTTCCGTCGTCCCGTGGCCCGGACTAAAGTAGCTTCCCGCGGCACCACGAAATTATAGAACTACCGGTAATTGGATAATTTGATAACGCGGCACGCTTAGCCGCGTCATTGAGTTTTACACGCGTCGATTTTCCACCACGGTTGGTTAATAAATAGATCCGTATCGCGCGAATAGTTTGCATAAGCGTTATCTACGGCGGCCGGCTGATTTACGGCGAAAACGGTTTCTCACGTTTCTTGTTTCGCCGCGCGCGTTCGTTCGAGAAACCCGTGAAAATGCATTCGCGTCGAATACAGAAGTAATAAACGACCGATCCGGATCAACGGGAATATTAACCAGTTAAGTGTGTTTGACGATTATATCCGTCATGTGTAAAATTTTGTTACAATTTGATATTTAAAATGTAATTTTGGCGATAAATAAACTATATTCGTAAATCGCTCGCCATGTCCGTAACTTTTGAGCTATTAACATGATCGAGGACGTTTTACCCGCGTTATCCGAAGCCGAATAAGACAGTGCAAGATCCAGGTAGATATCTAAAAATTTGCAGAAATAACGAGGGAAATACGAAAATCGCAAAAAATCGTCAAATTTAAGCAGTTTTTTGCTCGGCATTCGCTCAATTTTAGAGATAGCGATCTGAAACTGATTCCATTGTTTTAGTTAGGAAATTCTACGGCAGATCAACGTATAATAGTTATACTTTTCGAAAATTTAATTTTTCGCAAAAATCTGAAGGGGGTAGGTCAGGATTTTTTGCGATTTTCGTAAATCGCCCGTCATTTCCACAATTGTTGAGCTATTAAAATGATCCTGGACGTTTTGGACGCGGAATCGGAAACCGAATAAGACCGTGAAAGAATCAGATTGATATCTCTAAAATTGTGGAAATGGCGAGCGATTTACGAAAATCGCAAAAAATCCTGACCTACCCCCTTCAGATTTTTGCGAAAAATTAAATTTTCGAAAAGTACAACTATTATACGTTGATCTGCCGTAGAATTTCCTAACTAAAACAATGGAATCAGTTTCAGATCGCTATCTCTAAAATTGAGCGAATGCCGACCAAAAAACTGCTCTAAATTGATGAATTTTCGCGATTTTCGTAATTCTTTCGTCATTTCCGTAATTTTTGAGCTATTCAAATGATCCTGGACGTTCTGGACGCGGAATCCAAAGCCGAATAAGACAGTGAAAGAATCAGGTCGATATCTAAACATTTGCGGAAATGACGAAGGAATTACGAAAATCGCGAAAATTCATCAATTTAGAGCAGTTTTTTGGTCGGCATTCGCTCAATTTTAGAGATAGCGATCTGAAACTGATTCCATTGTTTTAGTTAGGAAATTCTACGCCAGAACAATGTATAATAGTTGTACTTTTCGAAAATTTAATTTTTCGCAAAAATCTGAAGGGGGTAGGTCAGGATTTTTTGCGATTTTCGTAAATCGCCCGTCATTTCCACAATTTTTGAGCTATTAAAATGATCCTGGACGTTTTGGACGCGGAATCGGAAACCGAATAAGACCGTGAAAGAATCAGATTGATATCTCTAAAATTGTGGAAATGGCGAGCGATTTACGAAAATCGCAAAAAATCCTGACCTACCCCCTTCAGATTTTTGCGAAAAATTAAATTTTCGAAAAGTACAACTATTATACGTTGATCTGCCGTAGAATTTCCTAACTAAAACAGTGGTACAAGTTTCAGATCGCTATCTCAAAAATTGAGTGAATGCGGACCAAAAAACTGTCATAATTTGAGAATTTTTCGCGATTTGCGTAATTTGCTCGACCCAATATTTCAACAGCGTCACTTATTCTGTGTTTGACGACTATACCCGACATCGCTTGATTATCGCAACACACGCTGGTACGCGCTCTGCACAGAGATCGCCACACTTAACTGGTTAAAGGTCGCCGAAGTAACGACCGCGATCGGTACCGATGGAAAACCTGCCGTTGAAACGCCGATTCATCAGTCGCAGGACATTTCCGATCGTATCGTAACATCGTCCGATAAACTCGAGAAACGAGATATCGTTCCTCAGGACCTTCGTACGATGGTATATAATATTCGCGGAATTACGGCGAAGTTAAATTACAAAGTCACGGGACGAATTAGGGGCGTTCCTCTAACAAGCAGCGGAGCAACACCCGTGTTAACCGCACGGGCAGTCGGTGAAATTTACATTTTTACCTCGGCTGCTCGTTTCCCGTTTTTCTACACACACCCCTAAAGAACTCCGTACACACAGTTCCCCCAGTAAGATTTCCTAGCGGAAATCGAAAAGCAAGCTGCCACGGCGGAGCGTTGAACAGCCGCGTTAAAAGTCTGGCGACGATCAATCGACACTCGTTACCGGTTACACACGTTCGCCATGTTGCGAGCGTAATTTCATCGCCGACTGGTGTTTGCGGAAAGTGTGGCGAGTGGTACGTGGGTGGCCGGGAAAGTGGCGTGGATGAAAATTACAAGTGCAAGATCGAATGCCGGCGCAAACACCGGCTTCGAGAGCTTTCCGGGAAACCTTCCGGTATCCATGCGTTGGCTCGTTTCGCGGTTGTAATTATCGCAGGATAATTAAGTTTCGTGCCGTCGCGTTTACGCATAAATTTCCCATCGCACACTTGTACCGCAAGCTGTTGCGCGCCGTGTTCGTTTACCGTGGTTGGAAAAATCGTATCGTGCTTCTGGTGGATGAAATTCTGTTCGCGGAACTCGCGGACGGTTTTCGCGAAGATTATCACGTTAGTTTTGATTCCTTCGATCGGGGACAATAGATTTCCAGCTGGACGAGCGCGCTAATTGTTCGTCCTCGTACGAAAACTTAATTTACGTGTCCATCGGTATGCAAACTGGTGGAACACTTCAAAACTGCCTCGATAAACAAGGCTGCCCTCGGAGCGTAAAGGGAGGATAACAGAGAGAAAGGGAGGGGGAAGGGAGTGGGAAGGGAGAGAGAGAGGCAAACTACGTCCTACTTTGACACAATGTTCATTATTCTCTTACCGGGGCCGCGGACTACGGGCATGTGTGCGCGCAGCATCGATTTTCGAGTTTTAGCCTAAGATCAACATGAAAAGTTCGTTTTGCTGATCGATCGGTGCATATCGTCCACGCTGGATCGTCGACGGTGAATATACATACGTTCTCAGTGACGAAAACTTGGGAAAATTGTTGACGTGTTTATGAAACCGTTTGTTGTCAGCAGTGCAATCAAATTGGACGGAGAAATAATTTCGCATGGAATTTCGCCCTCGCGTCGGAACCGCCGGAACGACCGGGGTTGCGCGATATTCGTGAAAATTGCAATTTTTACAGACGTTTTTAAACATTTGTAATTTGGACTCGGCCGTGCGCCGAAGCGCCCTCGTAAAACCGCTGAACGTTGTAGTATGTACGTGGAATGTCGGGCGTTTTATTTTCTTTTAGCTTTAAGAACATTGTTGATGTAGTACACATCTGCGGAGCAAGAGGGAAAGGTAAAATGCCGGGTAAAACCTCGACGTTTCCGTGGAAAATTTTCAACCATTCCGTCTTCGCTTACACGGTGCTCCCTAAGAACACCTTCTTAATGGATGCTTTACCGCGAAAAAAAAAACGTTCCAGCTTACGAGATAGCCACGAAGAAAACCAGAATTTCGGATGGCACGTTCAAGGTCCATTAAAAGATTAAAGTTTCAAATGGATCCCGGGTCGAATTTACATACCGCCATCGCGATCAAAATGGATCTCGAATTTCGTCTGCTTGCACTCCACTCGAAAGCGGTGCGTTTCAATGATATCGATACCCGATCGATTTATATTTTTCAAAACTATCATCCAACGAAAAAGTTACACGCACAGTGATGGTGGTGGTAGTGATGGTAATGGTTGTGGTTGTTCGTCGACGTGGAAATGTTTGAACGCGCTGACGGATGTAAAGGGAAATTAAACTAAAACTCATGCTCAACGATTCCAGGGTGCCCGTTAAATTGTGTAACTTGTCCGACAACGCGCAGTGTGCGAACCGCGGACATGTAAGTTTCGCCTGGCGAACATAATGGAATCGCATCACCGAGTTTGTTTAACTTCGTTCCCGTGACTCACCTCGCAGAAAACTCGCGGCGCCAGTCGCGGTGAAAAACTCCCGATGATGATTCTCGTATCCAGTTCCTGGAAATTCAATAAAACGTCAGTGCACTTTGCCGGAAATCTCGCATGGGAAATCGTTTCCTTTCGCGCGCAACGAACGCGCTCTGATTTATCGTTTCGCAGCCGGTGTATAATTAGCTGCGATGTAAAAGCGAACGGAGCGTGCCTGCTAATTGAATTCTACGCGCGCGGGCGATAGACACGTGATATATGTGCGGATTATTTTTCACTCGAGAGTCCCTTTCGCGATTCGTTTTGTCGCCAGACTATAGATTCGCGGATCCTTACGGAATTTCGAAACGAATCACGTGGAACTATACACGTTCAGGACGATTTCCGTGTTAAAAGTGAGAGCAAGGCGATCGAAAAGTTCGGAACGAGATAGACGAACGGTAAATCGTGTTCGGCTGCTCATTCCGTATTCCAAATAGGTAAGCCCGTGATCGGCGAGAGGGGGTGAGAAAGTAAATATAGCAAGCGCGAATGGGATTTTTAACGCGGGGAGGATGAAACCGCGCGAAACTCGATGTAACTCGATGTAACGCGTTCGTCGTGCCGGAAATCTTTCGTGAAACTTGTCTGCGGGCAAAAATTCAATGAGATTTAAGTCGGGACGCGTCTTACTTTTAAAGTTCGCAGCTGCTCCTTGTAATCGTTCTCTGCGAACGTGATGGTTGCCGTGCACGTGATATTCGCCTGCTCCAGTTCCGTGACCAGATCGTTCACAGCCTGAAACAAAGATGTGTACGTGCAACGTCGATCATTAAAGCGGGATAGACGCCGAAGAATATTACATCCTGCACCTGCGGACTTATTTCCACGAAATTCTTCCACCGAAGAGGGATTCCCTTAATCGTATATCAACGGGTCGAAGAATCATTCTTGTCTCGAAAGGTATCGTGGAAATTAATTTGAAAATATTTAATCCCCTCGGCACCGGCGAGCCGATGTATCGACTTTTAAATACTCACCGGAAACACTTTCAGCCGATATATGTATATCGACTTTGTGAAAAGTTAAGAGTAATTAAATAACTGCGGAACAACGTCGATCTGATATTCCGCGAAAAAATGTGTCTTGCGTGTGAATTAAAATGACGATACAACTATTTCTGAGTTTCTCAAATACTTGTATCGTCCAAAGAGCTTTCCTTCGATAGTTAAAAGAATCGAACCCTATAAATTCGATCGATATCGTCAGAGAGGGAAAAAGAGATAGCCATCTGGAATCATCCTGGAATATTTTCAATCGCGGATCATAAGTCCGGAATATATATTCAACCTCTATCCGAATCTCCATGCGAACGGTGTCGAAGTTTTCAAAGGTGATTTCGAATTTATGATCAGCTTACCAGAGAATACATATCACCGGTTTGAGAGAGGGCGGTGACGGTGTCCCATCCGAAATGTTTGATGAGTGCTATCCTGGCCGGGTTGTGACTAGAATCCGGTGCAACGGTCCGTAGGAAGAGAGGAAATTCCGTGGAGTCCGAGAGGGCTGGTGCGGTGGAGCCAAAGGACACTTGAATGACGTTCCAGTATGGTACAATTTTCGCCAGGGTCTCCGTAACCTCGGAGCACGCGGTGCCGAGTAACAATGGTATCAAATCATCTTTTCTCGCCGAGTAGAGAGCGTGGAAGAATCGGTCCACCGCCACCCCGGGATCGCACTGCAAAGTCAATCAGCGTAATTACAAAAACCGAGCCGTTCAAAGAATAATTAACCGTGCTATTTGTGTCGTCCGATTGAAAAAAAAAATACAGTCGTCGGGGGAATCATTGTGTCTGCGGAATAAAAACTGGAAGTTCCCGTAACGAAATAAGCAATTATAAAAGAGGGTGTAACAAGACCCAAGGAAGAGGGAAAGGATCACGAGTACTTTTCGCAAGCTTACACGTGTTCATGGTTGGGAGAGAGAGAGAGGGAGGGAGAGAGGGAGGAGGAGGTGGGGTAGCAAAACGGTAAGGTGAGAGAAGAAACGGCGAGCCTTAACGAGCAATTATTCAACGCGAACGGTAACAGGGACGGGCTCGAAAGCTCGGATAAAACTCGAGGGGTCGTCTTATATCGTGGCACACGGACGCCGGATGGCGTGTCTAAAGAAAATACCAACTTCCCGTAGGAAATTCAGCTCTCGAGTAGCTGGGCGCTCGACATCTTTGTTATACTTTCATTCGGACTAGATACGCGCGTGTCGATGCGCGTCTAACATTCCGTTGGAAAATCGAAAATGACGTTAAATGACTTTCACCGAGGAAATTGAATCGCGCGCGGTTTCCTTTTTCTTTTTTTTCCCTGTTTTTTCTTCTTTTTTCTCACGCCCCCGCTGAAAGGAATCCGTACCACCGGCGAAAGACCTTTTGTTTCGCGCGTCTATTATGCGCCCACCTCAGCATTCATCCGTCACCGTCCCACATTTGAATTTTAAAATATCCCTTTGCCGGCCTCGCAGCGATAGCGCGAAACACTTAATCTAATACCGACGGATTAATTCCAGACCGTCGCGACGCCGTGTGATTTTAACGTACCGGTTCGAACGACCGACCGACCATCGTTCGGATACGTCGACGTCTGACGACGACGACGACGTTCCGTCGTCATACATACATATCCATGATTGTCGACGATTCCTGTTTCGCGGCAGGTTGGACCGCTGCGACGCTTACGTAATTCGATTAAGATTCACGGGGATAGAGAAACCCAGTCGCGTTAACGATTCTCTCGCACAGGTACACAGAAACGGCGTAGGATTCGTAAGTTAGGAACGATACCGTTAGCCGTGTTTAATTACCATAGCCATTATCCCTCGGTATCCAATAATACACCATCTGTTTAGAGGCTTGAAAACAGTTGGTTGCGAAACGAGCGTAAGAGACTACCGAGATTAGGAATTCCATGGTCGTCGGAGTTAAGAGTCACTCGAACGAGGATTGTGGGGAATTCGCAAAGCAGCTGGAACCCGACGTAGGTCAGTTCCCGGAATACTATTACCTGTGCGGTAATGTATGCCGAGCGATGCTGTGAAAGTTCCGTAATGAAGGAGAACCGAGCAGGACAATGCGCTTAATGGAGGGCCGTTAAATTAAACGGCTCGCATTCGTGACACGAAGATCGAGCGTATAGATGATCGATTCGCATCCGGTGATACTGGCCTGGAATTCTTTATCTTTCCGCAACGATCGAGATGCTTTACGTTCGAGAGTTGTACCAACGTTGAACGATAGCGCGTCGTTAAGAATTCTATACAAACGACTACGCGAAAGAACCGAAGTTCTCTTATCGAACGACTCGCAATACTTTATTTACAATCGCTTGCGCAACAACGTTATATATTCGATAGGATTACCATTTCTTTCTGTGCGATTTCACTGGAAGCCCCTTCAGTTCTCCGTCATGCGAGAGATCCAATGAGCGCTCACCCTTCAGCCTTTTTCATTTCTGAAGTAGGCTCGGCTGATCAAGCATTCACGATTCGCTGGCCGAGCGTTATATTTCCACCCGAAACAATCTATTTTATTGTCGCGGCAGGAGGGAATGAAAATTCATGGCGTTGAAAACGGAGCATGTATCAAGCTCGCCGGTGAAAATAAAAATATGGTCACGTTGACAAGATATTTAATGGGTCCAGACCACGGTCGGAGGTCGTAACTTTTTTATTAGGAAATTTTAAAAGGTTTCGCTAATAACTACCGGGTAATACCTACCCGGGAAGAAGAGTGATAAGTTTTTAAATGCACGGAGAAACTATTATCGACTAAACAGCGATTATCGTTGTTCTTTCTTTTTCACTCGCAAGTGATTCAATTGCCTTGTGAACACTTCCGAGCAGTGGATCGGCTTAAGTGGCTGATCACGGAACGGACTTATACTACTTTGTCGTCCTTTTAAAGCTCGAGTCAACTGTTGCTCTCACGTCGTGAATGTGAATCAAGGCTTACGCTGCCTTAACCTCGGCGTACGCGTCATTTCCACCGGATAAATACCAGTAAAACACCGAAAGACCGGTGACTCGCGCCACTTTGGTTTCGCGAGAGATTCACTCAAGCCCGAGTAACTCCGAATGGAAACTTACGTTGGCGGAATCTTCGCCGCGTTTCCTCGGGCTTATACAAAAGGCAGACAAGTGGTGTCTGTTGCCTGTCGTTGTCGCGTTAACGGAAAATAGACGGTAACGGCATCGAAAGGAACGCCGTCGAAGTGCGACGTCGCGTTTTACGGAAACGCGCGACGTTTACAATTGCGACGACGATATCTGTGGGACAGCAAGCACTACTGCATAGACTTTTCTTTTAATTATCAATAATATACCTTCTGCCCTCCGAGTCAGATGATATTTAATTCACGAAGTTGCCACCGGTTCACACGTAATCCCCGAGTCACTTATTTATAGCCCCGCTGGAACTCGACGAGGTGGCATTGTGTGAGAACAAGAGGATATACGGTCGTAGTGAAATATCAGAAACTATTTTCAAGCTAGTCACCGAATAAGATGATACCCTTGTACAATATATTTCACGGGATTCGTGAAACCCAGCGAGAAGAAGACGGATACCCGAGCGTGTATGACGCACGGGTGAAAAATCAGTTTTATATGAAGGCTGGTTTCGATGTTAGGCGGTCGACGTCGTCACGCGTGAATCAGGAATAATGCGGCCGCGAGTCGTTTGAAATTTCCTCGCGCGGCGATATATCAATTTACGGAAAATTAAAGTCGACGTGTTCCCCCGGGACTCGCGACCGCCGCCGGAGACAGCGGGATTTTTGTGAAAACTGTCCCGATCTCTTTCTCGCCCCGGCGGCTGTATCGTTTTCCCACGGTGAATTTCCCGACGCCGGTTTTCACTCGCGGCCACAGATTTATGACGGTGTAATCGCCGCACGTAGATCTAACGTGTTCGAAATGCCACGCGTTGTTCGGTAAAGGGGAACAAACCGTGAGATACCGTTCCCGATGAAACGGATCGAATTTACAATTATTTTTTTGTTCGTCGATGTTCTTAGGGCGATCGATTTTTTTTTCTTATCACTTTCACACGAATAAGGGCTCGTCGGAACACACTTCGCACGAATACAGCAAAGCGTCGCGATTCATTGTAAGGGTGTCACTTTGAAACGTTAATATCGAAAGTTTCGTTTCGTGGAGAATTAAAAGGCACTTTAAACTTGAAGTACACTTCGTCGAGTACTTTCCATAATGTAAATAGCGCTTAAACGTCGAAATGTTAATACTCTTTGGGGGGACATCCTCCCGAAGCATTGTTCCATCGGGTCGATGATGTAACGGAATTTTATTAATGATATTCGTATTACGGCGTTGTATCATCGGGGTTTTCTATATTTTTCCCCGCGCAGACATCATAGGAACTATCGCAGATAGCGTGAAACGAGAACGTTGTATTTCATTCTCTAATGGATTACCCTAACAACACGCTTCATCGGACGACTATGTTCCAACGAGAAGCTATATTTCTTCCGCTCCAATTTCTCGTCCGATTTACAAATCAATTAAAAATATTTCACCTCATGCTTCCTCTCATTTTTCCTCTTGTTTTTTTTATACGTTGTTATTTAACGTACGCTTTCACCGGATGTTACGCACTTCTTCGGCGGGTCCGATAAAATCGATAGTTATGAAATTTATATGCAGAATGTTCATAAACAATGTATCGTATTTATGTTGGTATTGTCGGATCCGGTGTACGGTGAAATTTTATCCAATCGCTGTGCACACGGCTGGTCGTTGCGTTCGGATTATCTATTTCCATTTAAAAATTGCTTTCGGCGCAGTTTTCTTTAAACCGTTATCCCGCCATCGGCGTATCCCCGGGAAATATACGGGGATCGTGAACCGTGGACGGCTTGAATTTTTATCAGAAATTGCCGGGTAGATGATGCATTTAATTCCAGCCGATGGCTAACTAACCGTGACAAGCCAATTACGGCGCACGTGACTAATCATCCCGTAGTCGCATAATTGTTGGATCACTTTCACATACTCCCCGTTAGCGTTTCTCCGTGCGAAATTTCCCATTGTCGCCATTGTTAACACACGCCCGAGAAAATTAATATTTCATTACGTACGGCGAGCTACGTTCACCGAGTCGCTTGATACACATACAGCTTTCAACCTTTTCCACGATGAAGTCTCGCGATACGAGATCTTTCCAACAAAATTTCGAGTTACCTTATTTTTCTCCCTCTTTTCCTTTTTTTTTGTTCTTTTCTCCCCACCGTTGAAATGGCAACCCTTCGAATCGGCACGCGATAAAGACGGTCTTGGATAAATGATATCGATACAGCTCCGGGTATTTCATTGTGTTTCTGTTCATCGAAATACACTGCCGTGTCTATGCGTGTACCAGCGCGTGCGTGTGTTTACCGTCTGGAGAATGAAACGTCTTTATGAATGGCGACCGAGACAATGGGTACCGTTCATATCGTCCGATGAAGTAGACGTAAAAAAATGACGCACCGAAATTCAGAGGAACGACGATGAGGATGAAATATATACAGAAGGCCGATAAAGACAGGTCAGCGAAAATTTCGGGAGCTTCTGAGACTTGACTGTGTGTGTGTATATTTTCTTTCCACATATGGAATTCGATGTCTATGTTCCATAGAATTTTTCAACAGAACTTTCACACCGTTGTTTATACAAATTCTTTCGGCATCGATCTGAAAGTATCGTCGTCATACTCCGGGCGAAATTAAAGTCGGCGATTCCACAAAGCCAGGGACGTATTTCCTTTACCCTCTGGCGCCAAGTTTCCAGGCGTTGTTACAACGTCGAAGTAGCAAGGGTTCCGAATGCGAATTCCTCGCGAAACTCTCGTTCGCCGGCGACGAGTCGAGAAATAAAAGAATCCCGGGAAAATGACGCGCGGCTAATTCAATCCGTTTCTCTGCCGTTTCCGCTCCGATTCCGCCGTCATCGATGATTGACGTCGAGTGGGAAGAAGTTGGACGGATATAAAACGCTGGCTCAAATTGCTCTATCGAGGAGTCGCTTACTTCATTTTTTTTCTCCCATCGTTTCTCTCCTCTCCTCTCCGTCTGTCATTCCTCTTCGTCGCCCTTTCAACCACGTATCGTTTTCACGACGCGATTTTCCCTGTCGAACGTTTTCTTTTTTTCTCGTCGTTCACGATACCTTCGCGAAATCGATGTCCCCGGGCGATTAAGAGACGGCAAAAGAGACTCGTGGATATTTATTGAGGTAATCAATCGACGGATCCCGTCAGAGGGGTAGTTGTGCAGAATTTGCTAAATCGTGGAAATAGAGCCCTCCCTTCCCCCCTCTCCCCTCCCCGATGATGTCCCGGGGAAGATGGGGAAACTTTCGATTCGTATCGCTGACATCGTAGGAACTTGTTCGCAATGAAGTACTTATCGTTTGAGTTTTATCGCGTTAGTATAAAATCCCGTTGGCTTAAAAAGACGGATCTCCAGGCTGGAGGACGAGCACACAAAGTGCTCGTTCTGTTGGAAACGGGGCATGCCGTATCGCAGGAAATATACATCCGCGAACGTACCGTACGATTCTACTTGGAGCATTTATCGTGCCTTCGTATTTCCCGGCGACTTTACACCCGCGTATGTATATTTCGGATCGTCTCTTAAATCGGACGGATTAGACGTGAAATTATGGGGGCCGGTTAATAATCCGTAAGGTCGAGGGTTCGTCCTTGAAAAGGCGCGTCGATACATTCCAAGGGAGAAAAGGGGATGTTTCGCTAGATTTCACCCGCGTTAGCCCCGATTTTTAGTCCAATCTCTCTTTTTTTTGCACCCCATTCGTTGAAAATTATTTCTGCACGAACGATGTGTTCGCCACAAAGCGCTGGACAGCGAAAAAAAAAGGAATGAAAAATGTCTAGAGAGAAATAAAAAAAATTGAATCGATGTTTATATTCCATCGAATGTAATCGGTTGTAGAGGAAAGCAACAAATGGATGAAAAATTCCGCAGGCGGAATCGCTATTTTTCGAAACGATGCGAAACGTGCTCGATTTCCGGTCTAACGAATCCTCAGTCGGATCCTCGACTTTCCCCTTTCACTTCCACTTACACCGAAGGTCCTTCAAAGTGGACGAAGGTCCTCCGGTCGCCCTTATCTCCTTGCGTTAGGCTAACAACGTCAGACTTTTCAATTTGACCTGATTCCCAGTTGTAGGGACGCGCTAGAAGAACTTTAAAATAGCCCACTTTCAAAGACCTGTTGCCCTATGATTTTCTACGTCCCTTGAAACAATAATAATAACAATTAAACGGAGTTTCGAATGGAAACGTTAATAACTTGTTTTGTTTCAAATAGACCCGTGTCAGACGTGACAAAAAATACGCTAGACGCGACGGAAAAAGTTCCAGAATTAGAATCGACGAAAAAGGACCGTGGGGAATGAAAAATGTATCTTTTGCGAGATTACATTGAAATGTAAAATACAAAAATCTCATACCTTACACCGGCGGAACGAAGTTTCGCTGTTAAATAAATAGTTAGAATGTAAAAGTAGAAAAAAATTCCGACTTTTTACCGGCCAGGGCCAGCGAAGGGCGGAACTAGCCAGGCGTGAAACGAAAATACGAATTTTAGCGGAGCACCCTTTCGACGGTGACAAAGAAAAATAATCCTGGCCCGACGATGGCTCGTGGGATTGAAGCGTACCGTTTGGATAGAGCTTAAGTCTGCCGCGGACATTTTATTACATTCTTAGAGGGTGGGAGGAGGGATATCGGACGTTTCTCAAATTAAGTCCGTCGTCTCTGTCCGACTGGAAAGCCTTAATTCTACTGGAATTCCATCGGCACCGGTTACAGACGAGGCTGGGCGTGAATTAATTTTCTGACCGATTTCGAAGTGGTCCGTAAGGGCCTCAGGATCGAATGGAAAGTGGATTTTCGACTGACGGATGACAGAAAGCGGGAAAGAAACGAAACGAAAGAGGGAATAATAGGGTCGGCAGAAGAATACAGAGGGCGAAACGAGAACGCCGAAATACCGTGGTCGCTCTCGTAATTGGCTTGGATTTTCTAAATTGAAGGGGAGCTTTGGTAATCTCAAAATCACTCTCCCTCTCTCTCTCTCTCTCTATCTCTCTCTCGCATTTTTCCCTTTTCATTGTGCGTCGAACGATTCTCCTTTGATTGTATTTCGATTCATTGATTTCCTTTTTGGTAACCTGTAATCGTTCGCGGAACAACGGCGTCGATTTGGCTCCAGTGGTCCCGCCACGGGGACGTGCACACGATAAATTAAATTCCCCCTTCACTGTTTCCTAATTGTCCCGACTTCGTATTGACTCGTTCTGAAATTTACCGATTCGCCCTCACCGGCGAACGTGATTTACAATGGCATTCTCGTAACGGTCAAAATGCAAATGTTTCGCCATGCGCGATAACGATATTTAAATCGGGAAAACGGCGAACGAATTTCCGAATGATTTTTGATTTTTCCAACTCATTTTCCACGCCGGATTGGAAACCGGGGTGTTTGCGTGCCAATTTCATTATCCCGCCGGATTTAACGGCACTCGAAATCCGAGCGACGTTTAATATTTCTCACTTTGGCGAGAAGTCGTCGGAAAATTAATGAAAAAGCATCGCATTGCCGTAACGGAGAATCGAGTTTCACGTCTCTGCCGTTGACGTGCACGTTGCACGAGTGTCTTTGCTACCTCGAAATTCCGCGTCCTGTTTGATGTATTCGTTGCTCAGGCACAAGGCGGATAACGTAAGACTTCAAAGATATTTCGCACAAGAACGCCCCTTCCGTTTTACTTTGTTCCCGATCTCGACGTCCTTTGCAAGTTCTTTCACCGGCGGGGTAATACTTCAAAGTTACAACGGCAAATCGGTATTTCGACCCTTCTTCCCGTTTATCCCGTACACGAATGCTCGCGGAATAATTAAACGATATCCCCGTTTGAGCCCACTTGGTATTCCCGTCTATTCGTTTACGTTGATATCATAAATTTTATTCCGAGACAAATATCAATTTTAAGACACAACCACGAGATTATCCACGAAAGTGAAACGTGATGTCACTTACTTTTACCCGGGGAATTTATAACGGATGAAAGTTCGATTATCCCATAAATCTGCTATTCTGTATGCCGCACGTCTCGCGGTTTACACCATGGAAGCTTCACTTTGTGAAAGTACCGTAGGGATTTTAAGGGTTCACGTCCGACGTAACGAGTGCTATGGCCTGGGTTTCATTGCCGAAGAAAAAGACATAGCGATTAATCAAAGGTTCACCTTAAAACAGCCTTGCGATCCTATTCCCCCCTACCGTAAAAACCACTCGGTAGAATTAAATAATTCTTATCTAAAATCTCTATCTTTCTTGCTCAACTTGACTTCGGCTCGCGCAAGGAATTACTTTCCCGTGTTCCCGTAACGTACCAATTAGAAATGCACAGCGTTTGCTTGTTCGCCGGACAAGAATAATTACGATACCGAGCGCATGGTATAAAGTACGGTTTACACTGGGATACCGTATCTTTCCGGGTATATACGTAGCAGTAAAATCCATGGAATTTCTTACCGCGAAGTAATACAAAACAATGGATAACTCGCGCCATTAATGTTACGCGAGTGCGAGCGTTGCAAAAACTTTTTCCAAAGTTCTCTCGCCAGCGAATGTGAATACGCCGCGCCGCGGCGGGATAAAGTTCGCGGGGAAAAGCGAGTTTTACGGGGCGACGTAAGGAGTGAATACGTTTCCCGTCCGACGTTCGGGAACATCGTGTATTTTTAGGGAAATCGTCGAAGAGAATTCGACTGGAAACAATTATTTGCGGTATTCCGGTTGTTCAAATTTTTCTGGGAAAAATACCCGCCATCCGTTAGAGTGCTGTCGCACTATTTTATACGATATTCCTGACGTCCCGTTTCCTTGACGTCGTTGGATAAAATCGAAATTAATCTCTTTTGAAAACCGGCACACTTTTTCCTTTGCGACGCGTACGCGTTTTACAGCAAGAGAGAGAGAGTGAGAGAGAGAACAGAGAGAAAAAAAATGTCTCTCTACGGGTTTTCTGTGTCATCGGGTTGTGCGGCGGAGTGACAGTGACCCGTTTCGATTTTCCAAGAGTCCCGAAAACCTCCGGGAGGATCGGCTACGGTAAAAAGAGAACGTTGTCGATGGATTAAACCCGTAGCGAGCCGCCAACCACCCCTTTTCCCAGCGTTTCTCGCGTCTCCCGGTTAATCTGGTAACACCGATAGCGCTCGCTCCTTTCACGATAACCCACTTTTGCGAAACAGGAGTCCTCCCTCCAATCTCCGCACACCCACGGGACAAACTTCTTCTATTCTTTTTCGTTCCGCGCTCCTCCGACGGAATGAAACACGAAATGATGGTTCGGCGAAGTCCATGGAAACGCAATCCGTGTTTTAAATATTCCGTCGAACTTTCCGGACACCGCCTTCGGCGATAGTTCCGGCGAGACGTTTGCCACGCAATGTTCCGAGGTGTTTTATTTTAAATGTACGACACTCGAGGATGTAGAAAGTATTAATGGGTTCTGTAATATGGTTCTGCCGAGAGATAGTTACGAACTACTCGCGTTTGCTAATGTTTTAACACGTTTTTGCGGCAAAGGTTGTGTATACATATGTACACGATGCGCGAAAACGTGACAAACGAAATAGGAAATGCGAGCCGCCCTAAGAATCGTTGTGAAAATTCGCGTCGTGAAAATGTGATTAACAATAATGCACTGTCCGTTATTTAATTCGTCGGTATAACCGAGTTTAAAGTCCTGCGCCGTGGGCGACGGTAGAAATCCTGCCTCTCTATGAACATCCAGTCGAGTATATACTTGTTTAATTAGCGTGACATCCGAAATTAAGTAAAACACGTAACTACGTTCCATGGGAAAATCTAGAGAGCTTTGGCCTACGTTTTGGCCTAGCGAAACTCAATTCTACCCTGTCGCTCGATGTCAAGGCGGTGCGAGACGTTCTCGTTAATTACTACTATAATCGTAATTAACATCGTTCGCAAAAATCCCGACGGAAAAATGAACTATGCAAATTATTAGCCTCGTGAATGCGAGGGTGAACCAAAAAACATCCCTATTTGCGAATAGACGGGAGGATCCGACGAGAGAATCGCGCGGCGTCTCCAGCGGGTTCGTCGCAGTTTTTTTCCGAATTTCCCCTACGAGCGGAGTACTTTTTCGAGGACTTTGTCAGCTTCGGATTGGTTAAATTACGAACCGCCCGGGGCCGGCTCCTCGGCATGGATCCATTCTCGCCCGGTGTACTCGCACGTAACACAAGCAACCACCGCAGGGACGCACACGAACGCACCGCTAAGAGGGGACGCAAAACGGTTCCACGCATCGTATTGAATCTGGCAAAGACACATAAAAGCCACGTGACGCTTCGGGTTCTAGTTTAATGAGACTCCGACCCCGGGAACGAGTTAACGGCCGCCAAGTTCGAACGTGGAAAATGATTGGTACTTTGTCCGGGTTCCAGTAGTCCTTGGGGAAAACTCGAAACGAACTGCCTTAAACGGCCGTAATTTATATTTTTTTTTCTTCTCTTCGTCCGGGGCTAAATATAGGGAGTATTTTACTACTACGCTCCTTTTATTTTGTTTCCCTCGCAATTTACGATTTCTTTTCTCCGACTGGCAATTTCCTCCAGCTTCGGTCGAACAGCCAAAACTTCGCCGGACTTTCTACGATCCTTTTTGTTAGGACCGTCGGTTACTCGGGTCGGGTGAAAGGGTTGCCACCCCCTCCTTCCCTCTCCTCTACTTGTTGAGTTAACTCGTTCACCGTGTTCTTCTCGGGGAGGGCGAATATCAACGAACGTTTTAAGAACCTTGTAGAACGAACGTTAATTCACGAACGGAACTTACGGGGTCGTCGTAAATCCCACTCTTCCCGGAGAGATACAGCTCGCGATATATTTCCCCCATCCCCTTTCTTTGTCTTTTGTTCCCACGCCACGTGGATATTCTTATGAATTTACGAACAGGGTCGCGGCGACGCCCCGTGGGGTTTGAAATTCAAAGGCGGAAACGGCATTCGTAGTCGGCATACGTAACTCCCCGTGACCGCGGGCGTACGACTTTCCCATCGGGAGATTAATTCGCGTGGGTAGAAGGGTTGGCAACCCCTACCTACTTGTTGAGTTAATTTTTTCCCTCCCAGCCCGGACGTAGCTGCTGGCCATTCGTTCGTGGGGGGATCCTTCGCAGAATACCGCAGCGTCGGCTTCTTCCACCGTGAAATTGAATCTCCTGATTCGCGGAGGAAAAGAAAACCGGGCAACCGGGTTATACGCCGTGCTTGCACGATACGATCGGACGAACGATTTAACAAAACGATCTAGCGGTTGTCGTTGTTAACGTCGATCGGGTGAAACAATGTGTTATGCGAAATACCGAAATCACCGAAAACAATTTTCACCTACAGAAAAAGGGTGGGGGAGGTACAACGACAACACAATAAGCAACCCTACGCGCGGGTTGCGTTGTTCCGGCCAAACAAAGTCGCGCAATTTAATTGCGCACGGTACAATCGCACAGTTTTTGCCCGGTTTCAAAAACCGGCGACACTCGTCGCGCGTTTAACTTTCCATGGGAAAAAAGGTCGGTTGACGCGGAACCGTGAAACGCCCGGTTGACGGGGAAGAAAAGTTGTTTGGCCAAATAAAAGACAGATCGATGCCCATCGTTGCGCTCCCACGTCGGGTATAATGAATAAGCGTTTACGCGAATTACCGCGAACCCGTTGACGCTCGATCGGAAATTCGTCGCGGTAATTAATACGCGGAATTGTTCTCGGTGACGTGTTTTTTTTTTCTCGGATTTGGATGTCGGCGCTCGCGATAAGCTCGAGAGTCACGTTTAAACGTATGGGATTTGTGGATTAATTTCCATGGCGATTTAGAAGTGAAATTTTGACCTACATAGGGCGGGCGAGAGATCAGTTAAAAATATCTGTCTTCGGAGAAAAAAGCGTCAAGTCGACGGGGAATATGTGAAACCTTTGGATCTCACCGGCACGGAAAAACACACGTTTACATATGTACATAATATTACTCTTTCTGTGACAAGAGAAATATTGTTTCCCACGACACTGGGTGTAACTGAAATCTTATCTGCGGATGACACTCTCGCGGAAACCGTAACGTTCTATGGATACACTCTTTGCGAACAATTAAAAGTGCGCCGTTGATACACAACGATCGATGGGAGTCGCGATAAAAATGAAAGAAAATGAGAAGAACAGAGATCCCCGCGTTATACGAACAATAGATAAATCTCAAGCACTTGTTTCCCGCTACTTTTTATCGAAGTACATATTGTCTTATTTCGTTGTTTCCCCTTTTCAAGCTTAAACAAGAGTTGTCGGACGAGCGAAACGCAGTTGGTTGAACTGTCAGAAGATGTTTTGAAGCTGTTTTCGAGGCAACGTATTTCACGGCGGTTTGTGGTTATTGTCGAAAGTCTGATCATACGACGTGAAACGTGTATTCCGCAGAAATTCGAAGACACGACGGAACACGGAAAATTTCCCATCTCGTGTACTTCAACTTGTTCCATACATACATAATGTAGATTATCCGGGAAAAGGAGACGAATAATAAATCCCAGAGCGGGGAGATTCGTTGATACGTTTTAAATGCCACGAATTGTCCGATGATCGATGAATCCCAGGAACGATAGAACGGTATTACGGATAACTTTAATCGCAGAAAATAATAAGATCCCGATAATCGGAGACGGAAATGTATTTTTCTATCCTCAACGAAGCGTAAGTACGTTGTAATCGTTAATCTATTCCGTTTCACGTGATCGAACCGCAATACCTCGACTGCTCGCAAACAATTCACGCTGCATTTAATTGCGCCTAATGAATTACCCCGTTTCGATCCGGTCGATCGGAAGTCAGAAACAGTCGCGCGGGCGGGGGGTGTACAGGACGACACGGTTCACGGCAGACGTTATATTACCTTGGTGTCGTTGTGAATAAGACGCAGCTGGAATTTCGACAGGACGTCCATTTTGTTGACACGTTCGACGGCTAATCTAGCAGCCTGCAACTCGCTCGGTCCTTCCGGTCTTGGCTCCGTACCCCGCGTCATCTCGAAAAGACCCAGGATAGTCACGTTTATCTTCTCGATCGATTTCACCCTCGTCATCGTATCGCCATTTTCTCTCGGTTCTTCCTCGTCCGGCGGTAAAGCAGTCTCCGTGCTCGTTTCACTCGTCCTAGTTGACTCTTGAGACGGTGTCGTCGACGTATATTTCTCGTCGGACTTGCCGGCTGCCAGGTTCGAGGACCTCCGACCGGACGAAGCTCCAGGTAGCCATAGATCGTCGCCGGTGTCGTTTCCTTTTTTCGTCTCGCTTCCTGACGATCGTCCGTCATCGACGACGGGACCCTCGTCGACTTTCCGATGACGGTGAAGAACATCCCTGCCGGCGCTTTTCGGAAGATCCGGCGGAACCGTCGACGGTTGAACGGACGAACTGACGTCGGGAACGTCTATCTTCGGTGGCCCGAAGTGTCGTCGATCGAATTTTTCGATCTGAGGAGCCACCGGTGGTTTATGCGTCACCTTTATAGGGAATTTCTGAGAGCCTTCGAACCCGGTGAATGGATCCTCGCTGCTGCTGCTGCTGCTGCTGCTGCTGTCGCCGCCGCTGCTGGTGGTCTCGTTCAATGTCGGTGACAGATTACGATTCACTTCGGTCGAGTTCGACGACTCGGTCGTTTTATTATTTTCTCCTATGTCGAGATCATCCGGTGGCTTATCAGACCTATTTCTTCTGATAACTTTCGACTCGACGGCCTCCAGCATCCCGCTCAGCCCTAGTAAATCCAAGATGTTCGCCGTGTTCTCCGGCTTGGATTTCCCCCTCGTTCTATCATCGTCGTCGTCCGTGATTTCGTCGACGTCGCCGAAATAATTACCACCCATTTCATCATCCGCGCGGAACTTCCGTTTCACCCTTCGTTCACGTGACTCCCCCGTGACGTCCGCTCTTGAACCATCAATATCTCGGTCCTCGAGAAACTTCGTTTCCTTCGGCCCCAAGTCGACGGCTCGTTTTTCCACGTCTATCGAGTCATCATCGATTTCCACTCCGCTTGGCGTCCACTCGGGGCCTGTCAGCCGCCCTCGTTGTACCTTGCAGGGCCTCCTTTCTACGGCTAGGACGCAGGTGAACAGTAGGACCAGGATGCCGGGACGTAGGGCCGAGGAAGAGAACGGCAGGAGACGAGAAAAAGGACGCGTCCGGACGCGCGTCATAATCAGCCGTCGGTGGATCGACGACTCGAGTCCTGCCAGGACCTCTTCATCTGAAACAGAAAGTATATCGTCGAAGAATCGCTACCCAGTAGGGATAAATTACGCTGTGTGAGAAATTCGAGCATTAATTAGCAACCATTGGAAGAACTAGAACAGTTTCTAGTACCTGATTAGAACGATACGGTAATCCAAAGTCTTTCGGGGATTACGAACAAATGTGTACGGGTGGGGTGAATTTTTTTCCATTAATATTATTTCGGGTGAAAATGTCTCGCCACCTGAGCCCGGAAATGGGCAATTACCATCGCCGGAACAGTAATGTTCTTCTAGATTATCTTTCGGGAAGATTTATCTCTTTTATCCTGCCGCGCTATTACGGTCCGACGTTGAACGGCCGATTCTCCTTGGACATGGTTCGCTTGAAATTTTCAAACGATCTCGTCGTGTTTATCACGTTGCCGATAGATATATTTCCCATTACCCGACTAATGCCGGGGTCGTAACAAAGTGGGAAACAATGGGGAATTGAAGTAGGTCTCCAACGTGCTTTCCACCATTTTATCGTTTGGGGGGCGATAAAATTTCTGACCTTTCGCGATGACCTTCGTGCGCGTCGCAATGACGATCGTGATTAAACAATGAGATTCGGTTCGTTCGTTCTCCCTGCCGTTACGTAACGCGACGCTTCCCCCAGCGTATTAACGAAGATTAATCTTTCAAATACCAGATTTCTTGGGTCTAAAGGTAGAAAACCAGCGGGCGTTTTCGACGATTCTATTATTACACTACACAGGTGTTCTATCAGATATTAAAGCGTGAATCCGATTTTACCCGGCGCACCGCCTGCACACTGTACGATAATATACGTTGTGCACGGGAACCGTAAATATTTTCTTTAAACATTAACGATATCCTGGGTACACATAAAATATTTGACAAGTTGTCACGTGTCACACGTAACAAGTCCGTTGAAAAAAACCGTAGCCAGCGGGTCGCTTAGCAACAAGCTTGAATAAGGTGATAGCCGACGGGAAAAGGGTTGGAGGGGGTGGAGCGAAAAGGGATGAAACGAAACTCCTACAAAACCGGGTAATTATGTCGCATCGATAATTCTATCTTTCCCACGACCGCGTAAATTCGAGAATTTCGCAAACAATCGATCCGATAACTGTGCTCACCGTATACACAGAGAGGGTCAGGGATGGTATCATAAATCCGATAAACGGTTCGATATTCGAGACGGGGGCACAGGAATTCCCATGGATACACGTTGACTGGATGTAAATGGATATTACACCTTCGTTTGCCCGTCGATCTTCGTAAATCGCATTTCCGTCGGATCCGAACGGGCGGCGGGGGGGTTTCGAAATTCGAGCGACCCTTTTCCTGCGGGTATCGGTATCACGTAATCCCGCCCACCGTTTTATTTCGTGGCCCTTGAATCGAACAGAGGGTGGATCCGTGAGCGGTCTGTGACACTTCCGATAGGCACTCCAGTGACACAGGAGTGGAGGGTTCAAAGTCTCGCGTAAGGGTGGACCTCTCGACCCCCTGACCTACCGTACCACGTAAACTACGATCCTATGTGCCACGTATGTACATACGTCCCGGGTGAGGAACGCAAGGGTGGGAGGTGGACAGAGACTAATAGAGGCAACCGACGGAGTACGACGAGAGAGGGTGGAAAGGATAGAGATAGAGAGAGAGAGGGAGAGAGAGATAGAGAGAGTTGCGTGGGTGGTACCCAGATCCATACGCTGACGGTAGAAGGATGTCCTTGCGCTTTTGTTAATCATCGAGGATCCTCGACTGGATGAAAAGATGTGTCAAGGAAATCAGTAACTACGTGGAAGAAGTATGTTCTCCAAGAGATTTAACCGGGCGAATATATTCCGCGTAGGGAAATCCTCCGCGAGCGGAGAGATCGCGCGGGGCTCGCGATTCCCTCTGCGCATCTGGAAACAGAATATTCTACCTCTAGGGTATCGGCACAGAAATTACTGCTTTCGGATTCATGCATTTCGTATACCATGTATGTAAAACGTATACGCATGTATCCGACTACGCGTTTCATTTTATACCCGCGTATGGCCTGCGTATCTGTTGATCGCAAATGAATCATCACGGTCTGGTTATTACGTCTACGGAAAATCGAAGGGACTCTCTGGTTGCCTGGTTAGGATCGTTACCACCACTTCGCGTCAACGATGCATATGGAACCCCATCGATGTACTGCCCTTTGACCCTTCGCCCCGAGTGCACGTCATTTGCGATGAAAATTCGAATCGCAGTCGGATCTATTCAGACTCTGTATAATTCGTTGAAACGTATCTCGTCCGGATTGCACGCGGTATCAGAAACTCGAGGAACGTAGAATTCGTACGATTATTTAACAGCAAGTGGTATTGCCGAGTTTCGAAAGATCAGAAGAATGTCACGCGGTGGATCAATGGAAACGAGGCGAAAAATGTTCGCGGTAGAACGGTATCACGTTTCCCGCGAGTCTCTTGAAATTGTTTAAGTTATTCCCGCGAACACGTACGCGAAGCGTCTTGGTACCGTGCGGTCGAGACACGATGCATTTTGAATAATGGCAGAGCGACCGAACCTCCTGGGACGAGAGCGAGAGAGTGAAAGAGACGCTTTATACAATCTACTTTGTTTCAGGGTAACGGAATTTTTTTGCAAAGTCGATTACGTTGTCGCGATATCGTCGAAATATCCGACGAATTCCTTTCCGTTATCTCGCACGGTATCGTCGAGCTCGCCGATTTTCCCTGCGAACGTTGGACCCTCGCTCGCAAGGAAAGTTTACTCTTCATTAATGAATCCTGTAATTACGCGTAAATTAATTTAAACCCTTAACCTGCTGATTATGCATTTATGCCATCCACGCAAGCTTGGCTATATAACAACGTTATAATTAAAGTTACGAGTTTGACTTTGTGTAACAATTCCCTTTAATTTCGCTACTTTTTGAAACTCGTTAAAGCACCGTGGCACGATAACAGTATCCAGACACGATAAGGTATACGCTCGACCATTATGTTGTAGTTTCTACGGTGCTTCTGTTGAATTTGTCAGGGCAACGTTTTCGGATGAAACATATACAATTTTAATAATACAATTTTTATTTCTCCACTTTCGATGATCGGAACAAACCCAAAGCGGTGTTTACCATTTCACCGTGAACAGGAGCCATACGTTTAATTCTGTCAGTAACAGATATCGTTTTCACATGCCGACACGCGTGCTCTACGTGCAATAAGCACCAGGTATTTCGCAGTAATATTATTTCACGACCAAGTGGCTCTAATACGTTTCTCTATCGGGAACCGAACAGCTACTCGCAAATCACATTAACCGTCATCGATTGCATTTATTAGAATTAATGGTAGACACGGATGGTAGTCGCGACCTTAAAAGCCTCATTTCACCGAGCTTGTTACTTCCCCGGCCGTTTATTTGTTTACCTGTCTGCCGCGCAAGATTCCACGATCATTTTATCGTTATTAAACTGACCTCCTCGAGAGGGAACGAGTAATAGCATCGAACAATAAATTAAAAGTATTCCCGAGTGACTTATCGAGCCGCGATGGAAGCGGCATTACTTTCCCGAATAAAATTCAGAATTCCATTCTTTTTCGTTTTTCTTCTTCATTTTTTTTTCGCAACACCGTTACGCTTTTAATTTCGCCGCGTGGAACTTTTTTACGAGCTGGAGAAGTAGCGGGGATCTTAAAAATCGTACTTAAACCGCGGATCGCGCGCCCCGAAAAAGAACCTTTAAGCCCAAGCCCGGGTTGCCAGGGCTCCGTGACCTTTGTAAATACTCCTTTGAAGAAACTTCCGTTGCGCCGCCACGTAAACTCCCCAAGTATTTTCTTAAAAAGATAAGCGCGATAATGCATACCGTAAATGAAAGAACTTTCGGCCATAGTTCGTGCAGACAGTGCGGCAGTTTCGAAACTTGATACATACATGCTTACGTGCCCGGCGTACTTTCGCCGATTTATGTGTCCGACTATAACAAACCGACTACTCTCCGTCGTACGTCGTTGAAACTTTACGAATGCTGACGGATCGTCGGCGGACGCATAAAAATAGAAATTACCAAGACGTCGATCGCGACACTGACATCGATCGGTTCGAGTTTACCAATCTCGCGAGTAGATGTAATAGAATTGCGATACTCGCGACAAGTTCGTACGAACGGTACGAGAAACTGCGTTTTTTTTTCACTTCGATGTCTTCCTACGTGTATCATATATTTAATTACGCCATCAAACGATAGAGAATATGGGAGAACAGGATTTACCGTAAAATCGTGTAACGTTGTCCTCGTAGCCGCATATTTCTCGTGCACGGTCTCGTGGGAAATCGGTGCCGATGATTTCAATGAAGACTTTCTCAGACGGTTCTAGGATTTTGCTTCGTGTATTCAGATAATCTGCTCCCTCACAAAGTTTTCCTTGGAACAATTTACCCCACTGTTTCAATGACAATCACAGATATTAATTATTCCTCTAAAGTCTCGTCGTCTCGGTTTCTCAGAATTTCCTTTATTTCCTTCGATCTCCCTTTCGGAATATTTTAAATGATATTCCCCGCGGTGTATCCTGCCTCTGACATTAGTCTACCACGTTTAAACATTACACCCTGTCGATGTAATTAACTATCTTCTATCCGTGTACCGTTTTACCACGGTGAACAACAGTTCCCTAACAACAATTCCAACAACTAAAATTCCGACCGCCTAACTCTGTAACGTTACTCGCGTACCCCCTTAAGTTCTTCTACTTACAATCTCAACAATTCCAATTAACCGAACTATGTCGATTACCATCTAACCAGACCGCGTTCGCGTAAATCCCCGCGAGTCCGTCCGTAAAAATATTTTTTTCCCTCCGCCTACTTCTGTCCGTCGCCAGTCAAATTTTCCTTTTCCCTCCCGATTTTCCCTTATCCTTTTCCCGGATCTTTCCTCGTCGAGTTCCGTATCGGAGCAACCGCGTCGCGTGGTGGCGGTCCGCACACTGTTGCCCCGTGGCACTCGGCGGGTCACAGATGCCCGGCGCGCAGACGCCCACGACGCCAAGACGCCGATTCGGCCTGATGCGATTAAAACTTTTCCTGCGGCCTCGGTGGACCACCGATGAAACGAATTGGGACCGGGCCCACCTTTCGGTTTTCTACTGGTTGGCCCAGGTGGATCATTCGGAAAACAGCAGTTGACTTTGCGTGGGTGTGGAGGGATGGAGCAGTTAATATAGGGAGCTTGAGATTTTATTGGGGCGACGATAATGGGAAAACTATGATATCGGATCGTCGGGTGATAAGAAAGATATTTATGAAGGTGTTTGGTATTTATTTCTGACGAGCTGTCGATGCGGCACGTCGTAGATATTAGCATCTTTGACCCTTTCGAGGATCTTTTAAGAGTGCGATCGAGATCTTTTTCCTTTTTGTTTAACCAGAGATTGAAACATAAACGGGTAATGAAATCCGCGAGAAGATTCACGACGTCGAGGGAAATATTACGTGTCGATTGAATCTTCGGATACACCGGAGATACGTATGTTAAATTATACTGTTTCCCGGTGAAACCTTGATTATTGCCGATGCGATTCACGGGTAAATTTATTATTCATAAAGTAGTAACAACCAGGGAAATTTCCATAGATCTAGTCGGCGCACGGTGTGTGCATTACGCGGGACGATGTATATTTATATGCAAATGGACGAGTATCGGTGACTTCGAGGGGAAAGTAGCTGATATAAATTACGTTGTTCAGCGCGGTGAATATCATTTGCACGTGTCTTGCATTACACTCGGAAGATGAGAATGCGGCCGAGCGGTCGGTTGTATCGCATTATCATCCGGCCAGTCATACGTTTAATTCCGGTTAATGAAATTATAAATTTCAATTGACCACTCGCCGTCTCGCGTTGAATCCGAATCACGTAATAATTCCATTCAGGACGAAACGATATCTCTCCTCGCTTAGTTATCGAGCACGATTCAACCGACGGTATAGGAAGTCCGTCGTCGAGAGTATCGCGATAAGTAGAAAATAAATTGTAGCATTTCATCTTCGATAAATATCATCGCAACCGATGGCTCAACCGGAGAGTAAATTTCTACTTGAACGTTAATTATCAAAGACACCTGCTCGGCTCGCCTGCTGGGACCCGTGTTCTAGGTATCATTCGATAAACCCATGGTTTAGGTTGTCTCTCATTTGACGATTCAACCGTATCCCCCCTCCCCCATCTCTCCCCCTCCCCGTTTTCCCCTGTAAAGTCTGCGGCGTATCGTTTCAAACCTAAATCCGCGGTTCGTTCTCGTAGGATTCCGTTAATGCACAACCATCCGGTAATTTAATCCTTCCCCACCCGCCGAACCGGCTAACTATCGACCCCGCTTATTCGTGAATTCGAATTAATTTGATCGATTCAATTATTTACAAGTTAAATCACTCGCCGAGATGAATTCTCCATCGTATGTAGATCGGGACACGGTGGAACAATTATGAATTTAAAAATATAATTACAATTATGATTTTAAATGAAAATCAAATAATTCAAGATCTTAGTACGATAGCGCTAGATTCCCCGGGTGGTTACGGTCTAGGCAGGGGGAGGGTGTGACTGATCGAGTTAACATATCCGTTTTGCGACCGTCGACCATGTAAACCGATTACCCCGGATCACCCTGGAGAGAAGCAACAGCACGACAAGGTCCAGCTGTTGGGTCAACGATGCTGCCTTTATGTTGTGCCGGTATCCACGAACTTGGCTTCAATTTGCCCGGTACGGTACTCTGCGTGTTTCCTATCTACAACGCCCGCCACGATCTTGGCCGTTGCAAGAACACCGCCGGAGATTATACCGCAACGACTCCCCCAGCCGAATAATTCTCTCTTTAACGTAATCCACGCGAAGGATCTCGTTCGTGGCCGGCAACTTCCGCTGAAATCTATTATCAGGTTGAAAACGACCATCGAATAAACTTCCGGTCTTTCCTTCCTGTCCCAGGAAATTAATTAACCCGTTCCGTGATATTTCCCTGGAAATATCCCTCCCCCTCTGTAGGTATCGGGAAACCGCGGATACCGTTGAACCGGATTTTTCAATGCGCCAACAGGAATATCCGGGTAACGTGTTGTAAAAGATGGCCGGATTACCTGGGAATTGGACCTATTTTTGAATTCGCTCGGTGTGATTTGAAATTAGCTCGTCGTTCTCTCGTCGGCTCTCCCGAAGTAGTTCCCGGTGTTCCTACGAAGCTCTCCGATCGGTTATCCCGACCATCTTCTACGCTATACCGAACGTGCGAATGCTTTCCCTGAACTCGTTCTATATCCTTGAACGATAAGAATTGTCAGTTCGTAGTGCGAGCCGCGTTGGTTGGAAATGCATCCCGTTTCTTTTTTCGATCTCGTTACACGGTTGAAAAGCGCGATAAATAAAATGGACTCTGTTTTACGACGGGACAAGTGTACCCGGTCGTCTCATTCGGTCGTCATAAAGCATGGAATTAGGGAGTGGGGGGTGGTGGGAGGGAACACTCGTTGCGAATCCCGAAATTTCCGTTTCATGGAAATTACTCTGCGTTTGTTCCCTGATTGTTTCGCATTTTACATCTCCGGGCGATTCTATTTCCCCGCGATCGCGCGGGTACGACTGATAGGAACGAGATATTCCCGAGATACGGGAATCCCGTTGCAGAAAAAGATTGTCCCGTTTTATTAGATGCTTCGTATTCCCGATACGAGCCCGCGTATCCCGTTTTAAACGAATCTTACTGGCGCGTCGCGTAACACGAGAAATGTAATCGTCGTTCCCAGCGCTATCTCGGGAATCATTAGAAACGTTTATAAAGTTCGCGCGGAAGTTACCCGCGGACTTTCTTTTCTTTTTAATTTTTTTTTGCAGAATTCGTGGCAAACGAAAGAACCGAGGTACAATTTTCCGTACACAGGAGGTTCTTCTGTCGTAATTTGTCGCAGCGTTGTTCGACCACTTCGGGGAAACTCGACGCGAACGGGGAAGAACAGGGAAGAAAAACACCGTGGAGAACCGGGAGGGAAAGAACAGGAAATGACAAAAGCGAGAGAAAGGGAACGAGGACGAGGACGGCACTTTCCAAAGTAAACGAAACATTAGCCGGCGAAAAGACCGGATGTCAACAGCGTCGAAGTCTGAAGAATGTAATTAAAACAGAAATGTCTCGGGACTGGGCAAAATCAATTTTATAAATCTGACCGAGATCAACCGGAAGTTTTCGCAAGTCCCCGATGACATTTCTCGTTGAATCTCGTAATCCAAATGAAAAAAGATTTTGATTTGAATCTTTCAGATCAAATTCACTCGATTAGCAAACGATATCGAGGCTCAGCTCCACGGGTTCGGCAATTAATGAAAAAACGCCTTGGGGCGTATTAATACCGTTTGATGACAGTCCATGAATCACGAAGCCGGGCGAGCGAAGAAACGGGTAATCTTCCTAACAAGTCAGGGGGTGGAGAAATTATAAACGCTTACGGGTGGAAATGCCTCGGTGCCGGGGCGCGAAATTAAATATCGTTTCTGCCTTGGCTAATGCGAAAAATAAATCTCCGCGGCGAAACGTCATTACGAAGAGGGAATGCTCCGTGCTCAATTAGCTCGCTTTCCGTCGAAAATCCTGTTTTCCAGTTCAAGCAATTCCCGCCGGACTCGTTTGTACCCAAACACCCTTACCCCGTCGTTTCCCCCGTCGATCGGCTAAACATTTCAGAAATCGACCTGTCGTCCCTGTTAATAATACATCCACGCTGTTCCGAGATTTCGGGGGCAAGGTGAGAATATCCATCTTCGATATATATCCACTTTCCGAAAAATCCAGCTATCCATAAAAGATATACCCAGCGAGAATCTCTGGCGTACCTTTACTCTAGATTCTTCGCAGTGGCGTAAATTGCGGCTCTCTTCTCCGTCTCTTCTATACAGATTTCACCCTGGTTTCCCGTCTATATATACTTATATATATTTTTATAGAGTGTACTTCATCGGACGCCTCTAGCTTCGCACCGAGAGAAACCGATAAGGAAAGAATTCAAGTTTATCGGTTCATTCGCAGGCTGACGTTCGAGGATGGAAGTTAAATGGTTCGGTTCACCGGTACTTTTAAGCGGCGACGGAATTTATTCGAAGGGACCGTCAAGCACGTTTTAAAAGCAGATCGTCGATAAAAGCGTTTTGAATGATTACCCAGTGGCCTATTCAAAGGACGCAGTGACCCGCGATACTCTGTGAAACCAAGGAAACGGGACGGATGTTGATCGTAGCCAACATTTACGTGGGAACCGATTCCCCGAGTAAACACATGTTGCGCTTTGCGTTTTCCCAGAAAGATGCGACGTTTTCACGGGGATCGGTTTTACTATCGTAGTGGTAAAAAAACCTATCCCCATATATTGAGGTGGCTGTAATTTTTTCATTCGACAACAGACGCGAAAATTCTTTCTCGATGGGCCGTGATCGATCAAAGCCGATCCAGTTTTCCAATTTCCCGTTTAGCATACCGATGAACGGCATTCTTCGCGTTCGTTCGCGGTCGAACGGTACACGGTCAAACGTTAGAATCCAAGAAATTCCCGACTGCGGGCCGAGATTAAACGAGGTTACCTTTGAAAACACGTCGCGATGACGATACGGAATCCGGCGGAAAATCGCGCAGCAATTAACGTGTGCAAACACCGCTTTTAATTATTTCCTCGGACAAAAGGTACACAGGGACGAACGCTTTTTTTCCCCCCACCGCGTAGATTTCAACGTCGTTTGTCTACTTTCTCGTAGCGTTGGCTGTGCTATAGAAAATTTTCTGGTGAAACGTATCAAATCTACCGTCACCCCGTGTAATTCATTCGAACGATCTCGCCTGCGATGTAAATATCGTGGTTACCCGTGAATCCACCCCCGACCTGTATCCTCCATCAAACACCCTTTTCACCCCTTTCACGGAAGCTGTCTCCCAAGCAGAATAGAGTTTCCCTCGATGCGGATCGTACCGCTACAACCCTTGTCTCCCTAAACCCTGTTTCATTTTCGCCCGCTGTCCTTTTTTCACTCGGCGAACTATTAATTAGCGGCAACTTCGAAACGACTCGGCACATTTGCTGTTACGGGGTAGACTGGGGGGTGGGGGGTGGAGGATAGCGAGCACACCATCGGGCACAATTCCCAGAGTGCTGAACTGGAAATTGCATTCGCGTAACGTCTCACTCCTCCCTCCCCCCTCCGACGAAAATATGAGTCGAACGAATATTTTCGTCGGGCGAACTGATTGAATAGAGCCGAGGAAAAAATGACTGGACCGAAGTCAAGTCGACAGACGGATCGGAAAGAAGCGGGAGCAGGTGAAATTTACGATCAAGGGATTTGACGTTTAAGAGGGACGCGTATGGAGGGATCAAGGAATTTCTTTTTCCTTCTTTTTACATTCGGCACAGCTTGCAAGACGTTTTCTGCTTTTTTTTTTAAGAAGATCCCCCAAGTTCTACGTAAGCTTCGTCTGATTTTCATTCTCGGCGTGCAGCATCTCGGGCTTGTACCATTTTCGGAGGTCCGTTGGAAAGTGGTAAGGTAATTTATTGCTTATCAAGGATGGCGTGAATTAGAGTACGGCTGGATGCAGATAGCGGCGGGTGCATGCATTGGATGGAATCTAATACCGAAACGGTATTGTAGTGGCAACAATACGTTCTCCCGGAACAACCGTAAGGATACCTGATAAGGACGACCACCTACGGGAAATGCATTTATTCACCGCAGTCGGCAGATAAGTTTTCTCAAAGCGACAACAGGCTTACCGGAAGGATTCGCCACAATGTCGGACCCCCTTTCGTTCTCCGTTTACTTTACACGGTGTGCTCTGTAACAATTTGTAAATCGATTCGTGTATTCTAATTCGAGAGTTTACTTGCCGCTTTGTACCCGTTGGATATGGAAATTCTGCCACAGGGACTTTGAAAAGAGGCCTGGCAGGAGGAATGCAAAGATATCGAACGGCACTACTCGCCGATGTTTCCACCGTTTCCCAACGAATCGAGCTTTTCCGGCCCCTTTTTCCGTGTTCCGTTTTCACGACACTCGCCGCTGCCAGAGAAACGTGACAAAAGATAAGCTTACCTTTCGTATGCGCGGCGAGAAACATAGGCTGAAAACAAGTGTGCTCTATTTCTCCGTGATTTTTCGGAAACACTTTTACCTCGTGTTTCCTGTCGTCTCGCGAGAACTATTATATTACACGAGCCAAGAAGACGACCGCGTGGTTACCTTGAACTTTCCTACGTTCCCGATGTAACCAGCCCGACGAGGAACATGGAAATTGGATCGAACCGGAAAGTTTGACATCCATGTAAAACGAGTGGCAACGACGGGTATTGAAGACGGTAACGAAGGCACAGATTTACCTGTTCTTATTATCCGTTCATCGGCGTAATTGGTGGAACGTGACTTTTCTCGTTTTACCCGTTGAAATCCTTCTCCCTAAGTACCCGCGGCTTCGACGCTCCGAAACCACGTGGATCGAACACGAATACCCTCAACGAGACCGATCGATTCTCTCGTGCCGCGGGGTAAGACGCGAAGAAACCGAAAAGAAGAAAGTACGGAAGACAGAGTGGATTACAAACATCGTCCGTTACAAAGTTACCGAAAAATGTAGGCTGCCGCCTATGAGACATTCTCCGAGCACTTTCTCACGAGTTCTTCGATTCCGTCCCGGTGACCCAGTGTCTGAGAAAGGTCGAAGAAACGAAGTGGCCGAAGAAATAGGTGAAGAAGAGAAGCAAGAAGACGAACGTGGGTGTGTATGACGGGTAGAACACCGCTGGAAACGCGACAACGTGAAAGATAGAATAGAGAGAGGAAGAGAAGAAGAGAGGAAGAGAGGAAGAGAGGAAGAGAGGACGAGGAAAGCCTGGTCGGGGATACAGGAAAGAACGGACACTCGAGCTTTGGCTGACGTCGCTTTACGTGCCGACATAATGGCCCTTGTCTTCACCACAGTTCCAAGTTCTATTCAAGCTTGAGGCGACTCCGCGACCACTGTGCAACAGTGACGTGATCGTTAAATCTGCTTAGCAAGCCCAGTTCCTTCTCCGTCATTCTCTTTTCGCCTCGGACGTTTCCTCACCGTTATTATACTACTGTAAGATACATTATTTCTCTTCGTTATTTTGTATTCAAATAGGGATAATCGAATTTATTGGAGTACAGTGGGGACAGAGGTGTGAAATAAATTGAATGAAAAATGTTGGCTCCCGCGAACGCTTGTGTTCGTGTGGGGTTTTTCATTCGGTAATCGTGGTATTTGACGTTCAATCGATTCGCAAGTTCACAAATAAGCGGCGGGTAAATCGTGCGTTCGTCCGAAACGGTTACGACGGTTTCATGCAAATCGTACGCCGTCAACGTCGTTCACCGACGACTCACCGTTCCACGGATTCTCTATGAAATTTGATCGTCCGTTAAACGATCGCCCGACTGTCTGTCTGTCTAACGAGGCAGTGAAACGCGACTATCAACGGGTCACGGGGCGACAATTCCGCGAATGCAACAGTGGAATCGATAAATCCATGTCTTATCAGCCGCGATCTCGAACATCTCCTTCGTGTTTCACCCTCCTTAGGAAACACATTATTACCCTGCCATTCATCGGGGCTTGATCTAACTACCCGTGAATAGAGACGAATATCTACAGGGTGATCCCGTAGAAACGAATCCCATCTGATCAGCGTCACCCACGCACCGTAGAAACGACTCGGATAACAGATGGGAATTGAATCGAACGACGCTCGACGTCTACGCGACGCGTAATGAGACGTCGAGTCGTAATACCGTTTGCCATGCCGTGGCCGATGCGTCCCGACGCCAACGTCAGCGAGAAAAATTGACGCTAGGCGAATCTCGTTTTCCTGGACCGCGTGTCCGACGAGGGATGCCGAACACGTTGTATATATTCTACGGGGGAGAGGGTGGGTGGGTGGGTAGGTGGCAAATAGGAAGACGGCATATAGACGTCACGTTTGGTGTTTCGCTCACGCCCACGGATTATTTATGAGGGGGATGAGACCTGACTCCGGTATCGGTCCACGAAAACGATCGCTAGAAGTTGCCCTCCATTATTCAGAACCGGCAACCTGCCCCACCGGAGTTCTTCATCGGTGGATTACCTAATTCGCACATTTCCACGACCGTCTGTCATTCCCGTTATGACGGGAAAATCGGTTCCTGAGGGTGCGAGCCGTTTTTCACGATCACCGTCGGCCGCGCGCTACCCCGGAATACAGAATTTCCGTGAAAATTCTGGATGTTTCGAGAACGATACTTCGTTTAATGTTTCCCGATGAGAATGAAATATAATGACGGCGAAATTTGTGGAGCGCAAGCATTGTTTTTCGGGGCTTTTGCAAATTTTGAGATACATACATCGATGTTTCTATGGAAGTCGATATTAATGGAAGCGTGTTATTTATGCGACGGGTGCAAATTCATGGTGGTACGGACACGGTGTAAGTTTGAACTTACAGTATAACTGCGATGCCCTTCGATGTGGTTCGGTTTTTGGGGCGTCAGAGCCCTCTTACCAATGCAGTGTCACTCCCAATGTTACCATTTTGGGTTTGAATCTAGGATGAACCACACACGACGTATAGGAGTAGACAGGACATTCAATAGGGTTTCGCGTGTCAGGTATATTAGGCCGAGATTGAGGGTTACTGTGGCACTCTCTGCGCCTAAAGAGCAGTTAGTCTAAGAACTACAGTGAAAAATATTCTAAGTTAAAGTTATCAGATGTTAGTGGCTATACAGCGTTGCCCGATCGTGATCATGCGTTGTAGCCGTCTTATAGCAGTTTTTTGGTCGGCATTTGCTCAATTTTTGAGATAGCGATCTGAAACTTGTACCATTGTTTTAGTTAGGAAATTCTACGCCAGATCAATGTATAATAGTTGTACTTTTCGAAAATTTAATTTTTCGCCAAAATCTGAAGGGGGTAGGTCAGGATTTTTTGCGATTTTCGTAAATTGGCCGCCATTTCCGTAATTTTTGAGCTATTAAAATGATCCTGGACGTTCTGGACGCAGAATCCGAAGCCGAATAAGACCGCGAAAGAATCAGATTGATATCTCTAAAATTGTGGAAATGGCGAGCGATTTACGAAAATCGCAAAAAATCCTGACCTACCCCCTTCAGATTTTTGCGAAAAATTAAATGTTCGAAAAGTACAACTATTATACATTGTTCTGCGGTAGAATTTCCTAACTTAATCAATGGAATCAGTTTCAGATCGCTATCTCTAAAATTGAGCGAATGCCGACCAAAAAACTGCTCTAAATTGATGAATTTTCGCGATTTTCGTAATTCCTTCGTCATTTCCGTAATTTTTGAGCTATTCAAATGATCCTGGATGTTTTGGACGCGGAATCCAAAGCCGAATAAGACAGTGAAAGAATCAGGTCGATATCTAAACATTTGCGGAAATGACGTACGAATTACAAAAATCGCGAAAATTCATCAATTTAGAGCAGTTTTTTGGTTGGCATTCGCTCAATTTTAAAGATAGCGACCTGAAACTTGTACCGTTGTTTTAGTTAGGAAATTCTACGGCAGAACAATGTATAATAGTTGTACTTTTCGAAAATTTAATTTTTCGCAAAAATCTGAAGGGGGTAGGTCAGGATTTTTTGCGATTTTCGTAAATCGCCCGTCATTTCCACAATTTTTGAGCTATTAAAATGATCCTGGACGTTTTGGACGCGGAATCGGAAACCGAATAAGACAGTGGAAGAATTATTTTGATATCTCAAAAATTGTGAAAATGGCGAACGATTTACGAAAATCGCAAAAAATCCTGACCTACCCCCTTCAGATTTTTGCGAAAAATTAAATTTTCGAAAAGTACAACTATTATACGTTGATCTGCCGTAGAATTTCCTAACTAAAACAATGGAATCAGTTTCAGATCGCTATCTCTAAAATTGAGCGAATGCCGACCAAAAAACTGCTCTAAATTGATGAATTTTCGCGATTTTCGTAATTCCTTCGTCATTTCCGTAATTTTTGAGCTATTCAAATGATCCTGGACGTTTTGGACGCGGAATCCAAAGCCGAATAAGACAGTGAAAGAATCAGGTCGATATCTAAACATTTGCGGAAATGACGAAGGAATTACAAAAATCGCGAAAAATCGTCAAATTACAGCAGTTTTTCGTCCGGCATTCGCTCAATTTTGGAGATAGCGACCTGAAACTTGTACCATTGTTTTAGTTAGGAAATTCTACGCCAGAACAATGTATAATAGTTGTACTTTTCGAAAATTTAATTTTTCGCAAAAATCTGAAGGGGGTAGGTCAGGATTTTTTGCGATTTTCGTAAATCGCCCGTCATTTCCACAATTTTTGAGCTATTAAAATGATCCTGGACGTTTTGGACGCGGAATCGGAAACCGAATAAGACAGTGGAAGAATTATTTTGATATCTCAAAAATTGTGAAAATGGCGAGCGAATTACGAAAATCGCAAAAAATCCTGACCTACCCCCTTCAGATTTTTGCGAAAAATTAAATTTTCGAAAAGTACAACTATTATATATTGATTTGGCGTAGAATTTCCTAACTAAAACAAGGGTACAAGTTTCAGGTCGCTATCTCTAAAATTGAGCGAATGCCGACCAAAAAACTGTTTCTCGTCTGTAGCACTGTACAAGCCTCTCTAGTCCGGTGCTTCCATCTTGTGCCATTTACCTCAAGCTCTCGAAGCGCTTTCAGTAGTAACAGTCGTTTTGATCGGACACGGGTAGATTCGGTCCTTACCCGATCGGACAGTTATCGAGTAACCCACAACGAGAACGCGATTGAAATTTCATTCACCCCGAACACAGATGGACGTAGACGGAGTTTTATTGTGAGAGGAAACGTGCTCCATTTTGTACAAGGTTCTACTACGTTCCAGTTACGTTTTCTTTCTAATCGTCTGTTCTACGCAGAATTTTCCCGTCGATCGTATTAATAAATGATTACGCCACTTTACCGTATGTTACATTTTACGTAATATAATCCGCTTACATCGGAAGGCAGAGCCTTCTAAATTCTACTTAAAATATTAAAAGCTCACGTAAACCGTGACTCATTCTACAGAAATAGAAAATCCAATTATGAAATATGGAACAATATCTCACTCGGGACAAAGGCGGAAATATCAATCACTCTGTTCCTGCGAGTGAAACGGAATTTTAAAGACCTTAAACGATCAAACCGCGGAAAAGATTTAATGCACGAGAACAAGCGAGCCAGACCAAGGATTCCGGATAATGCATTTCAACCTCTCGAAAACTTTCTCTCGGCCCACGGACGAAAGCTTTGCATTACTTTCCCCGTTCCCTTTATCCGTCAAAGCCCTTGGAACACCCTCCTATCCCCTCGTGTATTTTCATCCCCAGCGTCCGTCGTTAGGCTGGTTTCACACGATCGGTTTGCTATAGAGTTCAATCGTATCGATAACGTTACTAAAAATTTCCCAGGTCTCTTCGTCTATCTCCGCCTGGAAGTTTCTACGTTACGTAGGAAGAGGTACTCGAAGCTAGAAAATTTCAACGTAGAAAAATTGTTCTCCACCCTGAAATTCTCTACCGCGATGATTTCCGTGTATTCGAATTTCAGCATTTTTTCCTTGACCGAATTCGCGTGGTTGTCGGTCGTTGGTGTGAGAACAGCCTGCACTCTCACGATGCACAATCGGGCAGCAACATCATCAACGTCGGATGCATAATCCTCGTTCCGGCGACCGACTTAGCCGCAGGCCCGAAGTACGCGCACGCGTCCAGGGGTTGGAAACCATGGGCGAAGGGACGCCGCGGCGAAGGGGCGGCCCTGCAAATCAATACGTTAATGTCCGCCGGTAACCAGCCAGTCGGGGCTCATCCTTCGCGACATACGTGTCGAGAACTACGCGAACGCCGTGAAGTCGCCGTGGACAGTCCATTGACCAGGGGGTGGCATCGCCATAATCGTGAAACGTTAACGTCGCGCACCTGGGTGCTTCGTTAAGAACCGAACCCTGACCGTGATCGAACGATTGTTCGGTAGTTTTTCGCGGAACGGTGAGACTAAAACAAATACAAGGTGTTGGTTCGTCGTTACGAAAGGAACAAGGAGGAGGTTCTCGTGGGGGTAACTGACCCTGTGCAACAGCGCGGACGTTCAGGCTGAATCAGACATCCACTCCAGGAGACCGGTGACCTCGGAACGAGGATCGATCTGCCACAGCTTCTCTCTCAAGGAATCTTCTCCCACCTTTCGTCAGGGCTCTTCAAACCAACGTCAACATCACGGGGCCATCGACGACGTAGTTTCACAGAAGGTATCCCAAAGGGAGTGAGAGAGAGGGACATATACTCGAGAAATATACATATAGATATATATATATATATATACGTATACATATATAAAACATCCTCATAGTTTCTCGTACAAAACTTCATCTAACCTATACAAAAGAAAAGAATTAATTATTCATTCGTTCATCCTCTAAAGAATAAATCCTACCCGGGTTCTCTGGCGTGATATATTCTCTCCGTAATAAAAAAAAACCCTAAAAAATAAAAAGAAACATAGAAAAAAGGGAAAAAATCAAATAGCATCTATACGGTACCACGATCGAGCTACTAGGTACCCGCAAAGCCGCCAGGCTATTTGGACGTCTGGTGGGCGCGCGTGATTGGTCGTTCCGCACGGATTTACCGAAACACCCCCAAAACGGCAACCCGTCGTCGTCGTGGTGCTGCCGGGGCCCCGCCGTTAGCCGCGAGAGATCGCGAGAAGGGAGCTTGGCAGGATCGGCCGGGGGATCCACGGCGAGAGGATCGGCCTCCTCGTGCGCGACCGGGTCCACCACCACCTACGCCGCTTACTGGCGGCCCAGTGAGATGGAGGAGAAGTCCTCGGCAAGGTTCTCCGAGTACCTGTTCGCCAAGATGGATGGGCAGGACGTCTCGGCCTCCCAGGGTCCCCGCAAGGTGACCGCCGACACCAGGAAGTGTATGCGGGAGAACCTCCTACTCCTCGTCACCCTCTCCGGCGTCATGTTCGGCGTGATACTCGGTGAGTATCGGAAAATAATGATTGATCGATTACAGGCTACTCGCGACGACAGATCGAGGAATTTGTTCAGCGTTATTTAAATTTATGGGGATGCGATTCTTTGTGTTTTAATTGAAATTATAGATTATATTTGAAGATTGATAGGTATATGTATTCAGGAATTAGATGAACAGTAATTTCCGTCTTGTTGAACACGGATTAGATATGTTAAATCTAATATCCTATAATACTAGAGAGTCATTGATGAAATCCGACGATAGACTCGCGACGACGAGACAATGAGTTTCGCGCGAGTACACAGTGATTCTTCCAATATGTCATGTAAATGTCAAATGCGTGTAGCCTGAGGTGCCTTGTTTAATTAGGAACATCGATCGATCCCGGTAACTTGTTGTTTTATTATTCTTCGTTCTTCCTTCTTTTTTTAATTATCTCATTAACGGTTACCTACTTGCATAAAGTTGGCGCGTGTGCACGGAACCGGCGGCTCGGATTACGATATAGAGGGGACAACAACAAAAAAAAAATCGTAGAGGTAATCTAGAAGCCAATTACAGACTCCATCGGCTAATAGGCGTATCGTGCCAAAAGCACGATATACTTTTATCCATTAACGGGGAACCGTGCCAAGGTCGTGTCTATCTATTCGCAACCGATTTTACTTTTTCCGATAACGCAACGACCATCGGGGGGGGGGGGGGGGGGATAGGTTTCCCGATAACGATCCCGATCGTTACTCACATTTTCGGCTCTGAATCGGCATAAATCTACGTCAGCGCCACGTGCACAAATATCGCGCACGTGTCGTATAACGAACGATTATGGACGCTACTTAATGATCGGGGCTTCATAATCGTTCGCTCTATACATGTACATATACGTAGAACCGATGACGTTCTCGCGAAACTACGCCCACGCGAGCACCGTGAATTTCATAAGAAATAAACCAAGGCGGTATCGGTTATCTGTTCGACAGAAGGCGGAGACAGAAAAGTTTCGTGCGTCGAAACGATTTAGTATGTAACGACTGTGCACGACCCAGTTCGAAATTAGCGTCTGTTACGTAAAATCGTGGTCACGTTATCCCGTTAAAAGGTGCCAATCATCGGCGAGAGGTTTCCTTTAAAAGTCTCATCTAATTAACTTGTCCCGCCCCCACTTTGCCCCCCACCTACCCACCTTGTACGAAAAGGTAGCTTAAAACGTACCCCGAATGCCCCATCCACGAAGCTTACCTTTTCTTTAGAAATTCAATGAAAAGCCGGCTCGTTCTCGGAAGATTCAAGAGTCATCAACGCGTTTTCATTTATACTTTGCTACTTTATCTTTTTTTTTGTCGTTTTTCAATTCTGTGCATTTAACGTTTTCTCTCCTTGTTTTTTTGTTCCTTCTGTGTACGTGTGTGTTTTTTTTCGCCGGATTCGTGTTTCAAAAGAAACGGTAGCGCGACCGCGGGCCTCGGATGAGAAACGAGGATCCTCGCGTGCATAATTCCGCGAGTCGAGTTAAATGCAATTTCGTACGGGACGATAGACTGTGATAATTCGTAGTAATAAATCGAGCCGCCGATCCGCTTATCCACTTTACGTCATATCGATAGAGCAATTTGTTTGGTAAGCCCCGGTGCTCGCGGTGTGTCTTTAATCGACCTCGATTTCATATTCATCAACTCGGAAAGAAGTTAATTTCAACGTTACTTCTGACTTTTATTTTTTGTTGTTGTTCTCCCCCCACGTGGAATATTAATGTTTCACCATCCCCCTCGCCACCTGCGAATGTCGCGGGACAGCCTGACACGTAACGACCGGTTCGATATCTTATCTGTTCGAGTATCACGTGCCGTTCGATACACGTTATTACAATAAGCTTGTTTGTTCAGGATTCGGTTTGCGACCTTTGGGCCTCGGCGATGACGCGGTGATGTTGATCAGCTATCCCGGTGAACTTTTCATGAGGTTGTTGAAGCTAATGATATTGCCCCTGGTGATCGCCAGCCTCATATCAGGTAAGTCTATAACACCTCGATGAAATTTATTATTCGTTAATCCGATTCTAATCGTTTTGTAAAAATGATTTTTAGGCTCAGCGAGCCTGAACGCAAGAATGAACGGAATGATCGCCGTCCGTACGTTGGTATACTTCATACTGTCGTCCCTGCTGAACGCCGTCCTTGGCGTCGTCCTGGTTCTCCTGATTCATCCGGGTAATCCTGGAATAAGGGAATCGATCGCACCCTCGCACAATGCCAGGGCCGTGAACATCTTGGACAGCCTTCTGGATTTGGGAAGGTGAATTATTTCTTTTGTCAGGCGATACGGTGGCAACCGTGCAAGTATCGATTGCGCTCATTGTCCCAGATGGTTTTTTTTTCTTTTTTCTTTCTTTCTTTTTTTTTGCGTCGTCACGTGCCCCGTTAATGCTCCGGAACATTGTTCCAACCGTGGGCAGAGATTGACGCGGCATTTCCATGTTCCAGATGTCGTCCTTCGCGGGATTACTTTTTTTCCTCCCGAATTTTCGTCACCCGTTCTGTGTGTGTTTTTTTTCTTTCTTTCGTTCTTTTTAGATGTCAAGCGAAAATTTATGAACTGGAAAACGGAGAGACGTTACACGTGCATTTATTTTACAGCCGTATTTTAAATAGTAGCGATTCTTTCCCCGCGATAATGTCACACGATATTATCACACGTCGACGCCTCTGGTATCTCTCTAGTACGGTACGTTAACGTCCTTCTAAATGAATCATCGATCTGTTACCCTGCGCGAAGCAGCCTTTCCCTTGCCCTCTCCCCCTCCCCCCCCCCCTCACCCTTTCACCCCCCTTTGTCTATTTACGCGCGGCGTTGAATTATCGGCGGCGATATGGGTATCTCGAAGGGGATTAAGGTCGCGCTATTTCACGATCGGTGAACTCTTTTAAACCCGCCGCCGATCGAGGATGGTACATACTCCATCGCGACGAAAATAGACGTACTACATCGATCGTGCGTGTTTTATGCATGCACCCCTGTACTCGAAAGCTTCGGGTTTAAAAAGCCTCGTTTCTCTCGCATACCCGCGCGCTGTTCTCTACGGGAACAACTTGTTATCGGAAGCCAATAAATAGCTACTCGATAATCGATTAACCGACGAAAAGCCTCGACGAATCTGACCAAAGTATTATATGTATTTTTTTTGTTCTCTCACCCGCAGGAATATGTTCCCGGACAATCTCTTCCAAGCAGCGTTTCAGCAGGTGAGCTTTGAATCGATTAATTTTGTTTGTTCGATAATCCTTTGTACAATATCGTGACCTTTTATACTCATGCTTTTCTCGTGATATTTTCCTCAAGGCTCACACGGTTTACGTACCGAAGAAACAACCGTTTCAAAACGTCACCGACGGCATATCGTCGGAAGTCCTCGGCGACGAGGAACTGATGAGAGTGATTCAATACAGAAGCGGAACGAACACCCTGGGTATCGTTTTCTTCTGCCTGGTATTCGGTACTTTCCTAGGTACTCTCGGTGAGAAGGGTCAGGTCGTCATTGATTTCTTCAAGGCCGTGTTCGAAGTCATCATGCGAATGGTGTCCACCGTGATGTGGTACGTATATGTTCGATTCGATACCCAGATTCCCAAGAGTAAGAAAAATGTGAATCGAATGTGGTAATCGAATGATTTCAGGATGACACCGGTGGGCATCACCTCGGTAATTGCCGGGAAAATCCTTGGCGTGACAGATCTGGCGCTGGTGATGTCGCAGCTCGCCTGGTTCATCGTCACGATCATGATCGGTGTCTTTTTCTATCAGCTGGTGATCATGCAGCTGATATATCTGGCCTTCGTGAGAAAGAACCCCTTTAAATTCTACGCCGGCCTCGCCCAGGGTACTCTCACCGCCTTCGCCATGGCATCAACGTGAGTCGTCGACCTTCGAACCCAGTCCGACCTTCAGAGAAACCCAATTATTATTCGCTAGCCTCACATGGCCTCGGTCGTCATCGTCATTTTGTTTTTGTTACTTAATTCCGGATCCGTTCATCATCGGTGAACTCAAACATCAGCAAACAAAAAATTACGAACGTGGAAAGATAACAGAAACGAAAGCTTTGTTACGTTTCATCCGTGGATTTTCCATCGTGTCTCATCTCTTTTGTTTCTACGTATGCGTCGGTGTCCTTCGGCGGATCTTTAAAACGCGACATTTCATCGACGCTCTCTTTTGTTCGTGGACACTCGACGAACGAGGGGACGAAAGACAACAGAAATAAAAAAGAAACGAAAACGAAAATAACAAAAAAAAAACACAATCGGGAACATACGAATTGAATCGATTGATAGAGACAATATGTTTCAGCCAGCCGAGTGGAGGCTTTGCGAGGCCGTGATTCTCCTCTATACCAAAAATCCCGACGTTCATGTCCCGTTTTACGTGGCGGCGTTCAGCAACGTTTGAACGGTGAATTCCTGCCGACGAGGAAGAGACAACAGAGATTCATGTAAAAATAGAAACGTTGTGGAACGCCGAGTCCTTCCGTGTCCACTAGATCCCGACCCCGAAACCTCTCATTTCTTTAATGTTTTCGCGTTGCTCGCGGGGAGAGCTCGTCATGCCCAATGAGAAAGAGAGAAAGAGAGAGAGAGAGAAAGGGAGAGAGGTATGCAGTTCTGGGTGGCACTTAGGATGCGGATACTCCCGGTTACCGGTAATCATCCACGAACTTTCGGTGAAATATTATTTTGATTTCATTATCAACAAATGATACCATTAGCATTACGTTCAACTATTTGTCAAACATGCATAGTAACGATGAAAATGATGATTTCATACCGGAATTTCGATGGCGCGAGATGAAACTTGAAAGTTCCCGTTAATTTCTTAATAACGATAAGGACAGAAAAGAACTGAAAACTTAATGGAAATGTAAGGAACACATAAAGGTGCACGGAAACGCGCTCGTTCATTTGCGTGTTCCCTTCAGCCGGAAATCAGCTGACTCCGTGTCACCTGGACTGGTTCTCGGCATGGAAGCCTTCGAGGGTACACGTGATCCGAATCTTTAGCCTCGTCGTTCCGTGAAAACAGATAGAGGCGGAAGCGGAGGAAACCGCCACAGGAGGTTTCCTTGCCAAACATGTCATTACTTAAGAGCATCGTCTAAGAATGATGAAGGAAACTGAAAAAAATATTGGTTGCTCGCGTCGAGCCCGCTCTTCCAGGTATGACGAGGACGTCCATGACTGCCGAGAACAGCCGAGCCACGTGCGATCATTTTTTCTCTTGATTATATAATTCATTATCTGCGGATCACGCGAAGCAACGATCATTTTTTCAGTTTGTCCGTCACACCGCACTCTGAACATCCAGAACAACATCCTTTTTTTTACGATGAAAATAACGTCTCTAGTCTGACGAGAACCGATCCTTTCGTTGCCTCGAAAGGATCTAATTTTCATCCTTCTTACACTCCCGATAGAATTCTCTAGAAGTATATTAATCCAACATAAAAAAAAAAACAACAACACAGTAGACAACGAAGAATTCTATATCCTTGTCCGTTCACGTCCAATCTCCTCCTACGTTTTTTAAAACCAGTGTTTTAAGATCGTTTAAAAAAAATGCCCTGGAACGCTTATATCTAATTCAACTTGTTTTCTATGTGGATTAACTTTTTCCAGAAGAGAGCGTACACAACTGTGCGTACACTGTGACTGAGAGAAACAGCTCTCAGTCTATCTGAACAGAGACTGTATGAATATCATGATGATGTATTAGAACACGCGCTGCACGCGGCCTTTTGCAGGTGGTTCAGAGACCGAGGGTGGCCTTGGTAAGTAATTGATGGCCGCAAGATGAAGGTACATACGATTGTCTGTTACAGGAATTATAGGGAAAAATAATAACAACGAGATACGATGGATAATCATCACCGGCATCACGTCATCGACACTAATCCTGGTTGATTTTCAGTTTCATCCCGCGGTCATTCTGGTTACTAATCGCTAGTCACTCTGAAACTTTCCTAATTAATTTTAATTACGAACGCTCTATCAATCGACGTTAATGCCATAAATTCCATGTCTCTTAATGATAACTATATATACTATTCTTCTACGATCGATTGTCGCAACCCATTCCGATTTTCCTTTAGTGTATATTATTAAGAAGCGCTGGTTACTGAAGAAATCTTGTCAGGATCTAATTATAATAATTTATGATCACAACACACGCCAGAATGACCATCGACCAACGGCTAATTTTCCAGCACGCAGAGAACCAAAAAAATAAAAGAGAAACAGAAAGAATTGAAAGAAAAACCTGATTACCTTTTGCTAATTTTCAACAAGAAACATGCTTCGCCCGATCTTTCCTAACGAAGCTTTGTACAGGGCTGCCGCACTTCCGGTCACTTTTCGCCTGATGACGGACAAGCTCAGGGTCGACCCTAGGGTTACCAGATTCGTTCTGCCCATTGGTTGCAACATTAATATGGATGGAACGGCGCTCTTCGTCGCTGTCGCCAGTATATTCATCGCCCAAATGAATGGTATCGTTCTCGGATTCGGCGAGATTATAACCGTCATGTAAGTTATATTCATTCTAAAGAATCATTTATCATTATCTATCCAGTATCGCTTCAATAATTTAATTATATATATATCTTTTTATTCAAGTTTGACATCTACCGCTGCATCGGTGTCATCGGCCTCGGTTCCAAGTGCCGCACTTGTTCTCCTCCTCGTCGTTCTAAGCGCCATCGATGCTCCCGTTCATGATGTCTCGCTTTTGTTCGCCATCGACTGGTTCGTGTGAGTGTCCGACGAACAAAGTGGTAACTTGTGGAATTGATATACATACATATACGTAACTTGTAATTTATTCCATTCGTTTAGAGATCGGATACGTACCACCAACAACATGTTGGGTGATTGCTACGCCGCTGCAGTCGTCGAACAGTTGTCGAAGAAGGAACTTATGGCATTGGATGCAGCAGCGTATCAAGTAAGGGTTCGTTATTTTATAAACGATGGGAAACTAAGTGAGACAGAATGGCGACGGTAGATAACGTAAATTTTCTTTTGTACTTGCAGTCGGAAACAGTACTACCGACAACCATCGCGAACGGATGTATTTCCGCCAATAGGGTACCTGATCCTGACACCATAGTCGTCGAGATGCAGGACGACACGAGGATAGCCGGCATCGCCAAGTAAACAAACTTGTTGGTAGGGCTAGGCTATCACTTTGTACGATCATAATCAGATCGCGCACATTTTTGTTAGTTTTCGCTATATACGTTCTTTGCATTCCGCTTTATCTACGTTCACGTGGGAACTGATTGACTTACATATTAAAGAATGAAACTTTTGCTTCACTGAGATATTATCATGTAAATAACCGGTGGACGGGGGACAGCTTTATCTTTTTCTTCTTCCTAGAGCTTCGCTCGAGAATCATTTCTCTGGTATGTAAGTTTCTCAATTCCTTGATCGTTTTGTTTTGTTTCTTCTTTTCAAAGGTAAACTTAAAGCAACAAACGAAACACGCCATTTATCAAATTTTTTCTACCTCTCTCGATCGGATAAGGCTCACACGAATCAATGAATTTACGTCAATTACAAATTTAGGTGTTCCGTAGCATAAGAAGTAAGAAGTTCATTTCGCACGTTACATACACGACGTACAAGCAAGCATTGCGTCCGGCGGCCATGCGCGTCCTTTTTATATCTCGCTTATTAAATAATTAAGTGTATCGTTCGTAATTTACGAGCAGCCGTTCGTACAAGTAAAAAAAAGAAAAGAAAGAAAGAAACTGCTTTGACCTAGACGTTGTAGATCATTGTACCGCGTAGCGCATAAATAACCAATCAATCGCAAATGTAGCGTACCGTGGAATGATTCATGCAAGAAACAGAGTGGACTTTCATACAGGCTTTATGCAAATCGTTGCGCAATGACCTTAAGGGTGCACGACACGATAAATCGAGCGTGACACGTATGTACCTACACCGTCGCAGAGGGAAAAGTAAGCGTATTAAAAGCTGAGAAACTAATGTTGCTTCCCGACGATCGTTTGTTTACATGTCACGGTCCAGCGGGTATGGCATAGAATAACGTTACGTCAGCTGTCTGTGTACATTGTACCCCTTCAAGAAATACAACGTACTTACGTTAGATCGCAACCCGAGCGCCGATTTTATAGCAATGAATTTACGAATATCGCGCCTGAACGCGCGTCCGGGAAATCACTGACATCCCTTTTAATACCCGAGAGTCAAATATTACTCTGACCCTTGCGGAAGGTGAAAATAATTCAATCACAGTCAACATTTTGCTTCTATTTGACATTCTGAAAGCTCGAAATTGTAAAAAGAACTGTGGTCACCTAAAATACTGTTAAGATTATACTGAATTTAAATGTTACATGGGTATTAAAGGGATTAATCAGTAACAGATGTTACATCTGTGATTTTAATCGAACAGCCAAGTACGAGATGATCCAGTGTCCGTTTCTTGCACTTCCTTATCAAGCGCTGCTAACATTCTGGAAACATATTTACTAGCTGCGTATCGTTCAGGCTAGTCGAATCCATCGCTCCACGTAGCTTTGAGATTCATATATCTCATGTATCTCATGTATTATTAATCATCGTGTGTGTATTTGTCGTTCCTGGTTCATCATCCAGTTCACGGATAGTGCGTTCATTTCATGCCGAAGATCATCCTCGCCGAATGCATTTTGCTTTTTAAAAGTGCTCACCGCGACAGATACCGGGTGACACCCTTCAATCCTGTTGTTTCGTTTCAGCATCAGCGTGTTGCAGATACCGAGGAGCGTGACGGAAGAAACAGTTTGACTAGTGGTTAACCCCGCGGGTTAGTTTAGCGGTAGATCAGTGAGAGAGATTGATAACGAACGCACGTACTCGTTCTCGGACAGAAAAGGTATATACACGTATATACACATATATATGTGTATACATATACATATATAGAAAAGAGAAAAAGAAAGACACACAAGCAGCAGAAACAATCCGAGGAGACGTGGCTTGTATAACGATAAGTAACCATGCGTTCAACGAGGATCAAAAAAGGGTACACACCGGGCACGTAGCTGCCAAGTTTTTTATTATCACACCGTGTTTTTCTATCTTACGAGAAACGTAAGCACGTTCGGTGACAAACGTAGCTTCGATCCCTTGATCGTGCACAAGGGACTCTATTCCGGTCGATGAATTCACTAACGTTAACGAGAAAACTGACGGATGACACACCGGATAAATATAATAAAACAAAACAAAAACCTGATATACAAAGTCAATATATAATATATATATATAGCATCGTGGGATGCGTTCAACGATGGCATAGCAATAACGTGAATAATATCGTTTCTCAAGCGTTTCGCTGAGAATTCGTTTGACATAGAAATGAGTTACGTCGACGACGATTGCTCCGGTAACGTTAACGGACGATACCGATGTCGAGTGATGCGGTTTGATGATAATTTGTTTTTCTTTTTTGTCTTCACCCTCGGCCAATAATCGAGGGTAACACCGGACTGGAATTTGATCGGTCGTGAAACAGTAGGAATTACGCTTACGAGTCCCAGGAGATCACCGATTCGATTGCACTCCCGTAAAATCAGTGATCGTTTACCAATTACGATCGATCGCGCAAAGCAGCGTCGAATGTGGTGCCTTATTTTAGCGCGGCGTCGTGACGGCCGCGACGAAAGTAACGATACCCCTTTAGTTCGTCATTTCCCTCAGCCCCGAAACCCTTGTCCCATCCCCCTCGACGGTGTTAAAATGATTGTTCTTGCGGCGCCACGATCATCCGCTCGTGACGCTTGATCGATGTCTTTCGAACGTCTTACTCAAGGCCACGTAGATCTCGATCGGTTGTCGCCAATGACGTTAAGACCTAAGTAGAGGTAAACAAATGCGAAAATAGAGTTTCGAAGTACCGAAGAACGACGAGACTTCGGGCGAGATTTCCGTTCGAACTAGTATACGGTTTCAAGATTGTTAATGATGTACATGCATACATACATACATACATACATACACGCATACGTATGGTAACACTGTAGCGGCATTGGTCACAAATCAATCGAGCTTAATTACTCGAAATTAACCAATTAGTGTTTAACACGCGTTAATGTTTGTCGAAAACCCCCCGACCCCCGAGTAGACGAGGAATTAAAGAAGAAAAAAAAAATATTGACATGTAGATTCCTTTAGCCTTGAATGTCATATCGAACTTAACTATTGGACCATTGACTAATGCAACACTGGTGCACAGAATCCTTCGTATTTGATGATTAGTGGAGACGGGGTTGTTTTAATAATTGTACACCCCGTCTGATAAAGATCTGCCCATCTGTGCACCAACGCGATCGATGTTCTCCCACCCCCTGGCCCCCCGCTTTAGAATATCTTCACTTTCAGGATCGAGTTGTCTATTACGTAGGGTTAGATTTAACGAGACAGAGAGAAAAAACAAAGAAAATACGAAAAAAGAATTGAGAACAAAAAAAAATACAATATAATGAACACAACAGATAACGAACGACACGAATGGAAGATTAATTAGCGCTCTTCGACGAGCAGCAACAAGACTGGACATGCCATTTGAATACGTCGTTTTAATAAATATAAACAATATAGATGATGAATTCCGCGACGAATTCACTGATTCTAGGCACTAGGTACTGTAGGTCGATACGTGTTCTACCGTAGAGACTGTTTAAATGTACAAATTAATACTGATACATAGTGCTTCGTAGAATGTTGTTCGATCCATACGACTTGGATAAACGTTGTTCAGGATTTCTCCACGTGCATTTCCGTTGGGACGAAGTTTTAGGTGAAATTGTAATAGTTTTCTGTAATTATTATTCGTTGAATCCTGATTCTTTCCCATTTTCCGTCTTTAATATTATTTCTTTTATCGTCGATATTTGTTCCATTACGGATAGGGTAATACCTTCGCTCGAGCGAACCTTGCTGGAATATACACTTTTGAGTAAAAAGAACCGGGTTTCTCACGTAACTAAATTTTCTTTTCGACTTCTAACTAGCAACGGGAAAGTGATTTACTTAGCAACTGTAAAACAGGAGAGGAAAACAAAGAAAGAATTTTTATGGAAGTACTTCAAAGACTACGTGTGAATATACTTATAAGGCTCAACGTGTTGTATAACAAGATGCAGGTTTATACGTGAATTCTATTTGTATTCTTTCTTGTACCACCCCGTACCCACCCTATCCCTCGGTCTATTTATACCAGAATCGATACGATGAGGGAAAACGATAACGAACGACGTGGCTTCCTAAAAAATTCATTTATTTAAGATCCACCGTAAAAGCGGACCCTCGGCTCAGAAGAGTCTTTGTACAAAGAGCGTTTTATACAAAATATGACATATCTATCTCTTAGCGCATATGTATATGTACCTGGCTGAGATTCCGTTCTCCCGTTACATCGAGATATCACCGGGAGTCGGAGACAAGATAAATGTTCAAAATAAAAAGAAGGAAAAAAAGAAATGAAACAGGTTAAAAGGGGCGCCTTGGCGTTTCGGGCCAACGAGAACCACGAATTTCAGAGTGATCAGTCCGCTCGTGGTTTACGTACATAATATTTTCGTGTTCGCGGTGCGTCGCCGTGCTCGAAGGTGAGCCGATCGATCGATCGACCGGCTCTCTATTTCTAATCAATTCGATTTAACTGTACATTTGCCGCGACGGAACCGACGAGCACGGCGCGACCGTTAACGTTCGCGTGTGGGGGCAGTCTATGTTTTTGATTATGAGGCGAAAATATTAATATTATTTATTTACACGGTTGCTTAACATCTAGACCGCCCACCGGGCGGTTTTACGTATTTACAACGATTCGAGTATTCTCTTTAACTATCGTCCAGTAGCCCGGACGGCAAGTAACATTCGTATCGTACAGACAAATAAAAATAAAAAATATCATTTAATTATATCGTCGAGGTGCAATCGTCTCCTTTCCACGTGTCATACGTTTAAGTACAGTCTATACGCGTCGCTACCTTGACGCGTTCCCTATCGTACGACGACGTGATTATCTACAAAAGAACGTGATATCTCGTTTAGAATACGAGTAACAACCGCACGTGGAAAGGAGACGTTCGCTTATCACGGATCGGGGGATGAAGAATATAACACTCGCACCATGGCGCCTTCGAGGAATCAATTCGCCGAAGGTCAGTCAACTTAAAGTCTCTATTTTACACACACTGAAACACGCGGAATTACATAACTTCCAGTCTCTAAGTAGCACTCTGTTCGTATATATAATTCATCATACATATATATATTCTCTATATCATTCGTACGTTTCCACCGGGAGGTTCGGATCGATACACCACACGTTGGAGTTTAAGAAAAGAATCACCGATACCAAAGGTACGACAGTGGTTTCCCTTCAGATCCTCAGCTCGGCGTCGGTAACCGGAATCCCTCTGTTCGCACTTTGAGCGGACCTCTGTGTGGCAGGTGGCACCAGGGGGCTGATGCTAGGACTCCTGGTGGCGAGAGGTGACAAAGACGGTGAGAAACTAGGACTGAGGGCGGCCGAGGGGAACGTGGAGGCGTCGTGACTGATCGGCGACCTCGGCAGGATACCTCTGGCCAACGCTGGGGCCGCCAGCGACCTGGGTGCGACCGAGGTTAGCAGCGGCGGTGGCGGAGCTTTATGTACAGACTTGGTCTTGCCGCTGCTGCCAGAGTTCCCGCTCTGAACGCTGGCCGCGTCGTCTTTCAGCCTGGCGATCTCGCTGAACACGTGAGCCAACGGCTGGTAATGAGGACCCCAGTCTAGTAGGTAGTCCCAATTGTACGAACCGGTGAGCTCCTCTTCGCTGTGAACTATAGAACTTAAGGAACCGTTCATCGAGGGACCACCGGGGACTTCTAGGCCAGACATAGGTCTGCCTGGTTCACCGATCTTGCCGTAAATTAACGTCGCTATGTCCGCCTCGGTGGTGGCCTCGTCCTCGAACAAGTGTAGACTATCCAAGGGTAGCGCTTCGGGTGGTCTTCTGGGTGTACCCGCTGGAGGATCGACGATGCCTAGCCTGGCTAAGTATTCCTGAGTATTATGAACAGATAGATCGCTAGCCGAGTCTCCGGTCTGTTGTCCCTCGTTGATCATTCGTATTTCCTCGTCTTCGCCGTCATCCTCGGCTGATCCTCTCCCGGATGAACCGGACTGATCGCTTCCGGATAATTCCGAGGTAGCTTGCTGTTGACCAGATTGACCGGACGTTCCGTAGGGTGGTATCTCGTCGTACTTCGGGGGTGCGAATTGACAGGAAGCACCACCGCCACCCCCGTTACCACTCCCTGAACCACCGTTTCCGGTTGGACCGACCCCAGCGACGCTTCTGATTGGAATCGTGTCAAAGGCGCTGGGGTCGACGTAACTATTCGAAGCTGTAGCGTTACTCTCTCCGTTTAAACCCGGTTTCGTCCCGGGTTTCTTGTGCCTTCGGTTACGAAGGTGGAGATACAGAAAGATCGCCCCGAATGCGAGCACCAATAGAAGAAGGGCGATCAATAATCCCAGAGCCCAGTCCGCCAAACCTCCGGCAGCAGCCACGGCCATGTTTGAACCAATATCCGTCGGCGTTGCCAACGCGGTAGCACCTCTAGCTTCGTTAATGTCGTTGTCATCCATCAACGTGATCTCTACCACTGTCATATTCGACAAAGATCCCTGTCTTCCGGAACTAGCACTTACTACGAGCCTAGAAGATTCCTCCACATCCATATGTAACAATTTTTGTTTAACGATCAACGCACCCGTGGTACGATTCAACTTGAAATAAGGATGTTGGGAGGTTAGCTGATAGACTACTCGACCATCCGGTCCCTTGTCACGATCCGTGGCTGTCACGTGACCGATCACCGTGCCAGGTAGCACCCGAGTCCCGCTTCTGATTCCAAATCTGTACATTCTCTCCGTGAACTGCGGGTAGAATTCATCCCTCGAGTCGATTTCCACCCTGACTCTCACCGCAGCAGTTCTACCCCCTGTATCCGTGGCACGAAGGGTGAATGCGTATCGATTTCTCATTTCGTAGTCGAATACTGCGCGCGTGGTAACCGTGCCGGATTTCCCGTCGACGGCGAACAGTCTCCAGCTGTCGTCGATGTCGGAGAAACCAGTGGCGGCAGCGGAAACGATCGAATAATTCAGAGAGCCAAAGATTCCGCGGTCAAGGTCGGAAGCTCGGGCGGAGAAGACTATCGTTCCGATTGGCTCGTTCTCGCCGACGAACTCCAGGTACTCGGAGACAGGGAACTTGGGTGAGTTGTCGTTCACGTCCTCCAATCGGATTCGAAGCCTCGCCAGGGCACACAGTGGTGAAACGGGATCGCTATCGCAAGCCATAACCACCAGGTTGTGAATCTGCGGTTCCAAATCGCAATCTAGGGTTGCGTTCACCAGGACAGCACCGGTGGTTTTCTCTACGCGGAAGAGTCCACCGTCGTTTCCGGAAGTGATCTCGTATACCAGACTGGCAGCAGGACTGCCAACCAGGTCGTCGTCTTTTGCTCGTAGAATTGACACGATTGTTCCACGGGCAGCGTTTTCTTTGATGGACACTTGATGAAGCTCCTCGAGGAACCGTGGATAATTATCATTGACGTCCTCTACGGTGATTATTACGGTGACTGGTTCGTCACCTACTAACGACCCTGTGGTTGAGTTGTCGTTCTTCGAGCCAAGTCTTAGAACATATCTGAAAAAAATGGTAATCGTCAGTAATCTATTTATCGCTAACAAATCAGAAGCGACATTTCCATGAGAATGTTAAACTTACCTGTCCTTGGTCTCCCGATCGAGAGCCTTCGAGAGGATCAACTTGCCCCTGGACACTTCAAACGTGCCGCTGTCATCACCCGCGACGATGGAGCCGTCCAACAAGTCCACGTCCGAGAGTCTCATCAAGGTTGTCCCTCTCGGTGAGTTTTCCTTCACGGTGATCTTGTAATCCCTGCCGGGCTGAGCGCTCTTCAGGCTGCTCAGTCGAACTACGACCGAGCAGACCGACGACGCCGCGGGTTTCCCGTAATCCTCGGCGACCACTGCCAATTCCACCTCTTTCGGCAATGGCCGCGGAATTGCTGTGCGATTCACGGATACGACACCGGTAACAGGATGTACGGAGAATCCCTTGGTGGCCTTTAAAAGATAATACCGCACTCGGCTGTTGTCCTCCGTTAAATCATCGTCGGTAGCGTTCACCGTTAAAACTTCTTGCAGCTCTCCACGTCCTTCTGTACGGAGAAAGAAAAACGAATAAAATTAGTAATTAAGGTCACGACCAAACGATTGGGCGATACGTTAAAGAATTTTTTAGCGCGATATATGCAGATCGAGTTTCAGCAGTGAACTAGAACGTTCTCGTGGTCGTTGGATCGATTATCGGGTTGTGGAAGGCGAGAGAGTCCTCATTGAAAAAGAAAAGGGTTTCGGGACAAAGATCGAGGGATCACGGGCGCGAGGTCAAGTACCCTCTAGCTCTTTTTGTTGGTGGTACGTCCTCGAGCGGCACACACCACCGCCACCACCTCCGCCTCTTTCTTTTCTCGGTAAAGGAGGAGGATAAGCCGTCCTGACATCGGGCTGAACGGAAGTATGAAATAATAACCAGCTATATAAATCGCTCGGGCCCGAGCCGTGGGGCCGGGGCACGAGATGGGGCTCCGCGGGTACAAAAATCATTTCGATGCGTTTCAAATCGTCGGATAACTCGGCATTAATGTGCCAAGCTGCGGCCTAAAGTGAAGGAGAAAAGACGCGGTGGGGAGGGAGGGATGGGAGGGGTAAGGAGAAAGAGAAAAAGAGATCAAACGGAAAGAGACAGAAAGAGGAGAGAGGAGAGAGGAGAGAGAGAGGATGGCACAGAAATAAAACCACAGGAACGCAGCCCTTTGGGGATGGTTCGAGGTGAGGAGGTAGAACGACCTCGAAAGGATGATCTTAGCAGAGAAGCGACAGGTACTCTATAATTATCGCGAGGTGCGTATGACCGTGTGATGTGCGTGTTCGCATCACGACCGTCTTAGCGTGGCAAATTCTCATTACCGGCAGCCACAGTTTTACCATCGTTCCACCCATAGGTTCGTTTAATCCCTCTTTCCCTTCTTCGTTCGTTATAGAACCGAGATTAAAAACAACGATAGAGAAATAAATTCGTTTGTATACCCCTTTCATCTTCGGGACCTCAATTATTTCTTCGTGAACGTTCCTCGTCCGTTGTTCTTTCTACCGTCTTCCCTCCTCGCGGATTCGATACGTACATATTGTATCCAACATATACATACATACATACATACGTACGGACGGCAAAGAACAGATAGAAGACGAGAGACGGAAAGAAGGAGGATGCAAATTCGCGAGGCCGTCTCTGTGGGAGCTCCCCCCCTTCGAAACTCTCTGCACGTCCACCTCCTGCCAATCCACCCTCCCCCGTGACCCCTCTGTCGCCCACCCAAATGCACCATTAGGCGCGGGCCTATGTATTTTTAATAAGTTTCGAGAGTCTTCGAAGCCGGCGATCTCGGCCGGCGGTTGCAGTGAAGGCGGCTTTTCGGCTGCCTCGCAAACGGTGTCCTCGCGTTTATTTATGTGCGAGGCGTTCGCAATTCTCCTCATCCTCACCCTCTCTCTCTCTCTTTCACTCTCGCGTTCTCTCCTTCGACTCTTCGTCGTTCCCTTTCATCCTCCTCTCTTTCTCTATCCTCTTCTGTTACACTCTCGAATCTTTCTCTCCTTCGTCGTTCTCTTCACCGTTCGAGCAGCTAGCTTTTCATCGGTCCTCCTCTTCTTCCTCATCCTCCTTTTTCTCGTCCCGTTTTTGTCTCACTTATTTTCTTATTTTCGTTTCTCCTTCTTTTCTCTCTGTCTCTCCTTCCCCGTCTTTATCTCTCGCTCCCTTTAGCTCTCTTTCTCGCGCTTTATCTCGGCGCGGTGTCAATTCGAGTTTGGAACACGGGCAACAGGACAACGCGTGTCTACTAAAAACCAGTTTTTAAACTCGCGATCATTTCGCGCCGAGAGGATCTCGCCCGGACCTCCCTCCACCCCCGTTCCTCGTTTCATTCCCACCTCGACCTTCCCGATTTCTCCGGACGGAATATCCAACGGAATCGGAATAGTCACCCATAAAATACAAAGCCCGAGGAATCGATCCCAGGACGCCCAAACCCCGATCAAATGACCTTAATTATGATTAAATCAATAATTACCTGAAAGCGTGGCGATATAAGCGGCCTGCTGGAACTTCGGCACGTTGTCGTTGAGATCCGTCACTCGGACCGTCAGGTCCGTCATTGCCTCGTGGATGCCATCGCTGGCGATCACCTGCAGCGTATACTCGGACCTCGTCTCGGCGTCGAGACGCCGACGCAGCACAACCTTCCCGCCGTACCTGTCGACGCTGAACGGGCCCGGATTGGTCACGTTCCCGAAACGATAGGTCAGGGCTGGTGAACTGTCCACGTCGTTCGCCGTGATGGACGTTAACACGGTACCGACCGGCGTTCCTATAAAAAAAGAAGAAGCAAACGGCGATGAGTTTTCGCCCGACGATTCTCTCATTGAGGATCGAGCAGCTGGAATGTTAATACATCCCCCGATGTTTCATCAGGACGACGGTAGGGTCATTGACGAACAGCTCGCGGAAGATTCAACGATAGAGACTTTATCACCGTATGGTGCCAGGCACCGTTTGCTACTGATGAATAGCGTCGTTATACATAGAGGGCCAATCCCGTTGGTCCTTTTGTCCTCTTCCCTGGAGGCACTTTGTCACCGGGAGACGATCATTCGCGATACATATATAGAGAGTGCTCTCGGTAGCTCCCGGATCGGGACCGGCTCTTCCGCGAAGCTAAAGACACTTCGACCGAGTCGCGTTTAAAATGCATTGAATCCGTCCTATCGAATCGTTTTATCTCGCTCGTGCTAAGAAGCGATTCGCCGCGAATCCCTCGGAAGAATCGCGCGGGCTAGCGATAATCTTGTCCTCTGGTCTCGGAGCAAATTACGAAACCATCGTTCGCATATTGGACGAGAAAATTGAAAAGACTTCGATCCCCGAACGATAATCGTCAGCGATCGATTATACGATGGATTATTCGTATATTTGGCTATAGACCCTTATGAGTGCTCGTGATTAAGAGGTCTTACGGTTAATTACCGATGTATTAATTATGTCATCGCGACCGACTCGAACTCGATTCGGCGAGTATGTCGTTTGATATACACCGGGCGTAGCAACACCTGCGGCAGTAAAAGAATTATTCTGCGCCGGTGAGATGTGTCCGAAGGGCTTGGAGACTAGCTGGCACGCGGCTACGTCTGCTCGTAAATTTCACGAGGGATCGTTAAAGTCGTGTAAATCGGTTTCGAGAGCGGCCTCGTCCCTGAACGAACACGTGCGGTGTGCCCTCGGTACCCATCGACTACTCGCGGTAGTGTTCCGGTCTCGCTGATCCGGAAATAAAGTCAACGATTCGCTGTCAGAATGTTTCTACCACTGGTATTTCCTGTTGGCGTGGATTATAGAGAGCGAAAAGTTTGGTTAATTGAAGAACAGATGGTGTTAAGCTGGAAATTTCTATGGAGAACACGGTAAGAGGTTTCTAAATAAAATAATAAATTTTCATCCGGCACTCCTCCATCTTCGTTACATATATCGAGTTAATTCTGATTACTGGAGGTCCGGAGTATTCGCGGATAGGGTCTGTAAATACGGATACGATGGCGGCACTGTGTGCCTTGTACGGAAAATGCGCTCGTCGGTGGTCTACCATTGTTTCGATTTCTCGTGTCAGTGCCAGTTTCGGAACCGATTCGATCGATGCTGTCGATTAAATCCTCCTCTGTACGTACGTGTGTATATACGTGTACGTGTACGTGTATTACAGGTGATCAAGGGGTATAGAGGCCCTTCAGGAACAAATGCGTGGGCTATCAAACATCGGCAAAGCCGCACCTCTCATTTTAGTGCGAACGATAATTATATACGTTACTTCTACCGGGATAATTAAAAACAATTACGGTGTGCTCCGTTAAAATGTGACCGTAGCATAAAGCTCGCGGATCGTCTGTAATTGTCGTGCAATCGAAGAAAAGCGTAAAATATGAGCCGATCGTTAAACAGCCGCTTAAAATCTCTTCCCCCCCACCCTAACCGTGGCTTTGCTATTTAATTTATCTCATTTAAACCTGTCGGAGCGTCGCGTTCCTTTCTTCTCTTGTAAATAGAGTATCGTAAAAACGTTCCGCGCGGTAGCAAGTTTTCCACCGTGGCTTCAGGGACGTTCCATTGCTGCTTATTGTTACACGTGTCTTTCTAAGCCGCTTATTAGCGGAATCAGTTGTAAAGTTCTTTCACGTAGCACACCGACCCGCCGGTGTATAGTATTAACAACGTTGCAGTGGCACGGCGCGACTGATATTTCATCCCATTGGATGTATAATAAACGACCGACGAAGCCCTTAATCGACTCTTTATAAGACTGTCAAAGGGACATTTCCATGCCGCGGCGTCGTCGTCGTTGCAGCAGGTGCCTGAAAAGACTCGGCGGACTTCTGGGATGCCCGGGTACGGTTCGCGTCGAAGGTATTAAATAAATTCTATCGGACGGTGCATCGCGGGATAGAAAGTGGTAGTAGTCTCGTTTACACCGGGGGTGAAGTTTTATGGTGATACAAATTAGATAGTAATCTCGCATTACGCCGGCGGCGCGCGAGTACGCGGACGCGACTTTCGTGTTGTTGAACGTTCTTCGAGCTACATACATGAAAGAGAGGAGCAAGAACTGGACGTAACGAAAAAGAAACAAGACGTACGAGTAGTAAAACGTTGGTTAAGGGAAACAGTAGTAAATAACGAATAATAATCCGACAACGTATCGTTAGAATACGTATGTATATACCAGGAATTCGTCCCTATACGGAAGTTACGCGAGAAAATTGTATTTATCTGCTGTAATACCGACAGCTTCTTTTATGTCCCCGGTCTCCTAACATCTCCATCATTCCTACCGCGTAAAGAAAAAAATAAGAAAGAAACGAAACACGAAAGAGGGGAGAAGGGATTCTTTTTCTCTCGGAAGGGTCTGGTGGTAGCACGAGGCTGGCGCTTATACGTCAAACTCGAGGCCACCTTCGCTCGGTGCCTGTTCCATTGAATCGTATCTGTCAATGGGGAACAATATGAAGCCGAGAAGGACAAAGCATCCAGGAACAACAAGAGGATCCGCGAGGGTGAGAGAGCGCGAACTACCAAACGGGCGTCTGCAGCCTCGCCTAAGTTATGCAGATTGTTCCGAACAGTTGGACTTTAATGCCGGCATAAATCCTTTGCCACTTAACTTTATACTTCGGAGAGTAGTATGCACTCCCACCGTCCCCTACCCCCTGACGTTGCATCTCTTTCTCGTTTTATGTTCGCCCTCTCTCTCTCTCTCTCTCTACATCTTCCCCTCTTCTCCTTTCGTTCGTTCGGTTGGTCCCTACGTCCCACTCTTTCGCCGGTGTTCTTGCCCCGAGTGTTGCTGCATCGGTTATATCCCCGGTAACGGATCATCGTGCTTCACATCGCCGAGGCAGAAACGTCTCTTTCTCCACGGCGAGCGTGGGCGACCTTCGATGGAACGCTCGCCTGCCGTAGACACGGCTAGATTCCGACCGGATGCTGGGCCGAGAAGAGATGCACGCGACGCGAATGAAACTCGAGCTGTCGTTACCGATCGAGCTGTCCGACGAACGACCGCTACCGTCTCCGACGCTGATCGCGAAGATCTTTATCGTCGGATATGCAATTTACGTTAATATATCCGAGATCGATTTTCGAAGGAATAGATCAGCTTTGGAACGTTAACGGACGGATGCTGTTCCTTCTTTTGTGATGATGTTCATCGATGTCTTACGGGTGAACGTTGTGAAATAATGAGGAAATGTAAAAAGATGAGACTTACCTTCCGAGACGGAGATGATACTGTGCTCCGGAAAGGTTGGTTGATTGTCATTGATGTCGATGACTCGCACGCTGAGAGCAGCCGTCCCGGTTAGCTGAGGATTTCCCTGATCCGTCGCGATGATCGTCAGTCTGTACTTTTCACGGATCTCACGATCTAGGACGATGTTGGTACGAACGACTCCGCTGTACGGTGGACTTATGGTGAAGGCGTTGTCCGGGTTACCGTCGACGATGTGGTAGAGAATCCTGCTGTTGAGTCCTTGGTCAGCGTCGCTGGCCGAAAGCTGCAATGGAAAAGTTAAAAATGTAGATTTCTTGAGAATACTCTTGGAAGAATTTGATCGATAGATGTAAATCCTGTCATCATTTAGATAATTACAAATATAAAATAATTACCTTAACAACAAAGTCCCCTTTTACGTTGCCCTCCAGCACGGTAGCCGAGTACTGCGTTTGCGTGAAAATTGGTGGATTGTCATTGACGTCGGATACCCTGACGATGACTTTCACGTAAGCTTCCAGAGGATCCGGACCAGTTGTTCTGGCGACTACGGTCAGAATATGTTTCGAGCTTTCCCTAGGTTCTTCCTTCGGTTGCTGTCCCTCCAATGATCTTCCCCAGGTATTGGTGCGTGCCTCGTCAGCCTGCTCTTCCGTCGGTCTGACTCTCATATCGGTCCAAAGTTCTGCGTCTAATCTAGTTGGGTCGTTGACACGCAGGAGACCAGTGTCCTCGTCGATGGTGAACGTGTCGAAATCATTTCCGGAGCCCAGGGAATAAGAGACGTGCTGTCTTCTGCCGTCCGACCTGACCGCGGTGACCTGGACAATTTCCGTCCCAGCGAGAGAGTTCTCCTGTATCACAACTTCGTACGTCTCGTTCTGAAACTTCAAAACCGGCGCCAGGTCGGCCAGGTCGCCGACCTGCAGCTCGATGAGACCTCTCGCGCTTTTCGGTGGGTTCCCCTTGTCCCTGGCCAGGACCTCCAGGTGATACGTCTTGCCGTTGTCCTGCGACAAGGACAACGCGGCGGTGACGACGCCGGTGCTAGGATGGATTCGGAATTTCGGCTTCTCTTGCTCGTGTAGAAAAGAGTAGACTATCTCGCCGTTGACACCGTCGTCGGCGTCGTTCGCGACCACCTGGAGGATATTCTTTCCCGGTTGCGTGCCTGTCGGCACCCTGGCGCGGAACGGATATTCCTCGAACACCGGCACGTTGTCGTTGACGTCGCTCAGTCGGATCTCGACCGGGATCGACGTACTCCTGGCGTCGTACTTCCCGGTGTCCGTCGCCACCACGACGAAGTTGTAGGAACTCTGACGTTCCCTGTCCAGAGACCTGCGATGGAAATGAAATGGAATGTTATCTCTCACGTTACTCTGATAGAAGCGTGTGGACACGTAAAGATGGAAATTGATAATGATAGTTGAGAATATTGAATTTTGTTACAGATAAGAGAGGAGAGTGGAGGTATGGGACATGGAAATTATGTTCAGTCCGGGAGCTCGTTTCTATACGCATTAGATGCATCTTTAATTCTGATTTATCGGGCAATAGACGATTGTTCGAATCGAGAGAACGGACTGGATTTAAACAGAAGGTGGCGGCACAGCGGCGGGCAGCTTGTTTGTGTGACGGAAGCCTTAATCGTGCACGGCGATCTTGTGTAATCCACGTCCGCCATTACCATAACTCTGCGGATCCTCCACGGCGGCTCACCGGCCTCCGTTTCGCGTCTTAAATCGCACGAAAGCCGAGGGAGGCCGGGTGGTTTTTCGCCGTTACCATCGAGCGAATTTACCATCCCCGTCTACGTGAGCTATATGCCCTCGCGAAATCGCTATATATCGACTTAACGCTGTTACTCGCCTTTCCTGTACTTTCCATGTACTTGCGACCCACCTCCCCTCCCCCCCCCCATCTCCACCGCCATCGTTCGTTTCTGCCTTTCGTTTAACACCGCTTATTTGCTTTTCTTCTATCCGCCTCAGTGTTCCCACCTTAACCTCGTTCAATTTTACATTCTATACTCGATGTCTCTATCTCCAGCGGTCGGTTTTAATCTAATTATACTATCGAGGGCAATTTTTCACCGTTTCCGCGGCTCGAATGCATAATTTGTTCCCATTCAAAGCCGCCCGCTAATGAGTAGCATTCAATTACCCCGGAATTTTTTTCCGATTCCGGTCGGATAGCGGCCGATAACCAACGCGACCGGGGTGATTTATTAAATCGGCCGACTTTGTCTTTATTATTCGCGGGGAAAAGTCACGCGAACCCCCAGCGAATTCGCGGAGCGTCGATAAGCTTACAGCGTGGTGGCTACCGATAATAGCTACCGTCGTATATACGTACATACACACATATACGTGGACGTAATAACCTTTAACGAGCGTGGAATAATAATCGGGCGCCGGTAGCGCACGAGATCAACGCGGTTTATTTACGATTTAACAAACCCGGGGCCTAACCGACTCGGTTCTGGATTGTCGTGCGATTAAACGAGCTCAGCTATTTTCATTGACGGCGGCACGAATGCCGTGGACTTTCAAGATGCCAGATAATATTCCTCGAACTCCTATTCCCCTGAAAATCATTGTCTCTGTCACGGTTGGTAATATACTGCTCTCTACCCTCGATCGTCAGATGATCGAGGAGAGTCAAACGGGAAAAAAGTTTTCACCGCTCTCACCCGACCTTGCGACGACCTTATCGTTCTCCATCTATCGCGAACTGGTCCCCACGTTTTTTTTTCCACCGGGGATATCTTCCGGGTGGTCCGCGAAACGAACGAGGGAAGAACCTTGATACACCTACGACCCGTGTGTCGGTTGCCGGCACAAACGCGGTCCCCGCTGGCAACGGCAATAGCAACAACAACAGCAACAAACGCGAAACGAGACCACGGCTTAGCTACCGATCGGGCCCAAGGAAAAAGGGTGAGAGTGAAGAAAGAAAGGTATAGGGAGAGAGAGGGAGTCGGACCGCGAAAGAGTGGCCCAACCGGGATCTGGTTTTGCATATCAGGCTTCTTGCCGGCTGAAATAATGCATTGAAATGCCACATGGTGTCCCGCTGAAATGACACACGGTTGTCGCGCGGCAAGGGTACGCCCCTGCGTGACTCCACGCGGCTTCCAACACCCTTCGCCCCATAGATCCCTCCGCCCAAAATTCCTAAGCGAATTTCTGCGATTCGTTTGAAAACACCGATATTAATTCCGCGGAAGGCGAAAGTGCAGGTTCCGAGAGAACCTGAGATCCTTCGTTTTCGTTCGTTTGAATATCATATCGACAATGATCTTGCTTAACGATCATGCGATGCTCCTTTCGAGAGAGGAAGGGATCAAGGTTCGCGGTACTGGCAACGAAATCATCTATTAATTAGCGAGCCGCGACCTTGGCGTTAGCGGATGGACGGAAGCCAGAGGAAAAGGCTTCGACTTAACGACGTCCCGAGATACGAGTTTATTGCGCGTGTAATCACAAGAGACACAGTCGGTGGGGGACAAACCGTAGGGAGAACGAACGGGGGGAACGAGAAGGGAGAAGGAAGAACATCTCGGGTTGTGCCGACGGGTTATGCATACGGAATCATCTAATCGACCACAGTGCGTCGTTCGCGAGCCGCATCGACTGACTTTATAATTTTACGACGTTCCTAGACCTCCTCCTTCCACCTCCGCCACCTCGTCGTTGTTCGTTGTTTTCTTTTCTTCCGTCTCTCTTTCTCTCTACCTACATACTCGTTTCGTTCCCTCCTTTCTTTCCAACCCGCAAACTCCGATTGCGCCTACTACTTCTCGTTTTATGACGTTATACTACCGGCATAATATCCCACCGGCGATCCTAATCGGACGCGCAATAAAGGTCGCGGTAATTAACGCCAGGATGAAATTAGTTTGCCGACATACCGCGCGAAACAAGTCGCGGTGAACTGTGGGAGAAACGGAGAATCGCCGTTGGTGAGGGGGGGGGGGGGGGGAGGACGCGTAATGGAAGAAACAGGTAAACAATGAGAAAACGTTGGGAAAGAGTGACGCGGACACAAGAAGAAAAGAAACGTTGGATACACGAGCTGGGATTAAATGCAATACTCACCCGGCCGTCGTTACCACACCCGTTAGGTTGTCAACCCTGAACAGCCAGCTCGATTCTTCGGCAATGGCGTAGGTAATTTTTCCATTCACTCCTTGATCGGGATCCGACGCTCTCACGGACATCACACTGGAATCCGGTGCCGTGTCTTCGGATATGGTCGCCACGTATTTACTCGGATGATAGTTCGTCGGGAAATTCGACGAGGCGTATTGGAAACCGTTGGACAAACCGAAACCGGAGTACTCGGGATTTTGTACAGCACCACGTGGTCTAGACTCGGTATACTGATTTTGCGCAAAAGTTGGCGCGTTGTCGTTGACGTCCAACACGATCACAGTTAAATTACACCGAGCTTCCAAACTGGGACGACCTTTGTCCTTGGCGGAGATCGTGAGGATATACTTCGGTACCGTCTCACGATCTAGATTCGACATGGAGAGTACACCGGTCACAGGATCCAATGAAAATTTGGCGCCAATGTTCCCACCTGAAAGTCGAGAATGCAGGAGACATAGAGATAACATCTTAAATAAAAGAGGATTTCATTCCGATAGAATGCACGGAATCTTTTAAAAGGCACTCACCTACGATACTGTAATAGATCTCGCCGTTTTTTCCGTCGTCAAGGTCGGTCGCGGCGATCGTGTGAATCGCCGCGGTCTCTTGGTTCTCCGGCACCGCCAACGTGTAACAGGATCCCGGCCGGAATTCGGGGCTGTTGTCATTCTCATCCATGACTAGAACATCGAGCGTGGTGATGTCGAGCAGCTTGCTGGACCTTGCCAAGATCGGAACGGAGTAGCGCGAAATTTCCTCGCGGTTCAAGGATCCACGAAGAGTGATCAAGCCGCCCGGTGAAACGGCGAACTTGTCCGAGGCGACGTTGCTCGGAATGCTGAAGCTGACGTTACCTGCATATTCATATAAGGATTTGTCAATGACGATCCACCGTCGGGTTTTCTTTTTTTTTTTTTTTTATTTCGACGGACACACCGTCCGTCCGGTCGGATGTAAAATTAATCTCTTTCTAATGTCAAATTTATTTAAAATCTCCCATAGGACCGGTGTTTCTCCCGTTCACCCATGAAAATCGTACCACGCGACCGGTGATCCCTGGTCCCACCGGGACCCATTACCCTGTCGTACCTCTCGACGAATCCAAAAATTATCGGCCAGTTTGCATACGTATAGTACGTATACTCGTCCTCGCGAGCCGAGCGTTCGACATTTTTATTCGAAGATCTACACGTCCCCGATCGAACGGGCGTAAAGATTCGTAAATTCCCGTCGATTCGTCGATCGGCTATCGACCGTCGACGGTTGTGTCTCGTACACGCGAAACCCTGTCGTTTAAATTAACGTCGTCGCGTTATATATATAAAAAGAAAAAACAAACAAAAAATACCGAAAGTGTCGAGTGCACACGTACGGTAAGTACAAAGTACAGGATAATTGCTGATACCGGTAATCATTGCGAGAAAGAAAGAAGTCCGGGAGACAGCTAAAAACTCCCGATGCTCTCGTCCGTGCCAATTATAGGGATCGTCCGAAACCAACGACCGACATTTTTCGAGTATCTTCGGCCCACTGGGTGGCTACCGCTGGAGGACATACGACGTGTTACGATTGTGAAACCACAGGATACGACATTAAGAAGTTTGCGAGAAGAAAAAGAAAAAACAACGGCGAACTTTGGGTGGGCCTACTCGTGAGCACGGAGGCTGGCCGGGGCTGTACGCACGAGAGGTGGAATATCTTTTTAAGGAACACGAGTCACGTTCATGCGTATAAGAACAAAATACACTAAAGACTTCGGGGCGAAAGAATTTAGTGCTACGACATAGTAATACATAGTTCTCCGTCGGTTGTAGCCGGTCCTTTCCATTCTTTTTCCCCTTGTTTCGTGAAATCTCCGGACCGTCGCCCTCGTAATCTATTTTGCATACGAGAGTCACCCGTTCGTAACTCGACGAACACCGATCGATTTCGCTAAAAATCCACGGTACGACTATCAACGTCGACCGTGAAATTCCATACGTCTCTTAAAAAAAAATCTAATTTCCACGATTTCCAAAAATTAACGTACGGATACGTCCTACCGCGAAAGTTTCGTAACACTTGGACCGTAAACCACTGTTGTACGAACAGCTGCCCGACGACGGGAGGGTTATAATGCATTCGATTCTCAAATTCCAAAGGATCGGCGGTGTTTTAGCCTGCCTTGGTCGAATTTTTTTAGCGGGCCTAGAACAAAGCGACGCGGTTCGCGGATCGTGTTTAGTATATGTGCTATGTCCGTGATGGTAGTAGTAACGATCCCGAGATCGGTGTATGGGTCCGTGTGTGCGCGTGTGTGTTCCGCGTTGTCGTCGGTGGGCAACGGGTAAGAGTGGTCACCGGTAGGCGACACACGCACACGCTCGTGCGGGGTGTCGGTGTTGGTCGGTGGAAGCGGTGATTTGCCTATGCGTACCGCGGCAGGCTGGCGGCACGATGATATACGCGGCCATTGTTTCGCCTCGTCCTGCGGCGTCCCCCCCGAGGTTCCCCCTTCCCCCTTTCGCCCCTCGCCATCTTCCGCCCCTGGTGCAACCGAGTCTGGATGCTCGTCCCCCGGGATATTGCGTACGCCGGGGCCCTTTGCACGGTCCGGCCGGGTCGCGCTAATGCGCTCGTCTGATACACGGGCGCCGGTATAGATAAGCGCAAAACGAGCGATATACCGTGTTGTCGGCTTTCGAGTAACGCTTGTGCTTACGGCCTACGAACGGGGTACCAGAGTTTCTATGCTGCGCTTTTAGTAATCATCGTGTTTATGCTCGTTCGGTCTGTTTTACGGGCCGGTAGAGTTTCTCTAGCGGTTGGATCCGTAGCTGGGAAGAGAATTGGAAGACTCCGTTTTCGGAGACGAGACACGAGAGATTCGAATCGTCGTCTCTGTTGGTATGGACGATCGTTCCATTTGGAATACGATGAAAAGTAACCGTGTAATATTAATAATTTTGTAGAGTCCTCTCGATGTAAATCTTATGCGTATCTATCGGATTCCGTTTTCGGTCGAGGAATGCCCGTAACGTTGGTCGTTCGTCAATAGTCTCAACAAGTTATCGCGGGAGGAGGTTTTATCATTGTTATCGTGGACCACGTGGAAGATAGATACGGGGTTCTGTAACATCTGGAGATGGACGTGTCCCGACCGATGGAATTTTCTCGTCCGCGGAATCCTTCGGCAGGCTTTTAGACCGGCAACACGTAGAGAGTGAGAGAGTGGGCTCCGTAAGAAGAAGAAGAGAAGAAGAAGAAGAAGAAGAAAGAGAAAGAGGAGGCTTTTAGAAAGGAAGGGGACAAACGCTCGGCCACAGCAGGGTATTCCGCAGACGTTACACACGGATGGAACGCGCTCTCGACCCCGAGGGAGCCGGAGCGCGAGTCATTTCGTTGAATTTACTATAATGCCCTGTACCGGCCGGATTCAAGGCAATTATTCGAGGTATTTTCATAGCAGGGCTTTCCTATTAGCCGGGACCCGGGTATCCGCCGCAGCCACGGCTCCGATTATATTTCCTTCGCGCAGTCATGTGGCGTAGGTGGCGTGTAGTATCCCGGCATCTTCTCTGGTGCGGTACTATCCGCGCGGAATACCGTGCGGCAACGGTACGAACGAGGGAGGGAACGAGAAAAATCTTCCGGTTGAATGAAAAAAAATAAAGAAGAGAGAAAGAAATAGAGGAGAAAGAGGAACACGAACAAGACGAGATAGGAGACTGTAATTTCAGGTCCAACGTCCTATACAGCGCTAAATTGACAGCCCCTCCTGTTCCGTGGCACTTTATGCACGAACGCACCACCGAAACAATAACGACGCGACCAAGAGAAGTACCTAAAAGGGTACCCGCGTGAGACCCATTTTTGGTCCTCTCCCGCGCGCGCCCTTGTCGTCCTTCGCACCGCGATCCACCGTGTGTACGTGTTTGAGTGTGTGTGTGTGTGTGTGTGTGTGTATGCGTGTCTACGTTGGGGGAGAGATCGATAAGTTCTCTGCCGTGGCTGTTCGCTTTGTCCCTTATGCATTTTATCCTTGCGAAGCGTTAAACCGAATATATGCGGCTCTATCTGATCATCTTACAACCATGCGAGTGATACACGACCACCAAGGGATATTTATCAATAAACTGACCGGTTGTAAATCCAACGCGTTTTATAGCCGCGGTATTTACCCGTGGAAAATCGAATCGTAGATCTCGGTGATCTTGACGATCGCGAACGCCGGCATCCCCGTTTAAGGTGTAAAGGGAATAATCGTGCTTACCCTGATCGGCGATGATAGGGCCGGCGACGTTCAGAACCGACGCGCCGACTTGTAGATCCTCGGAAATCCTCACCATCGGATTAGCGAGGAGTAACCGGGGTGGTCCGCTGCTCTGACCGGAAGCTGGCGTCAGGTGTAACTTCAACGTCGATTTCCGCGGCGGGGAACCGTGATCGTTCGCTGTAATCTCGAGTTCCGTTGGTCGGATCATCGGTCGCTCCAGACTGACTATCCCGGACTCGTAACCTACGGAAAACCTAGCCTCCTCGTTGGCTGATGTGATAACGTAGGACACACGACCGTTATCACCCGCGTCTCTATCTACGGCTACCACTCGTACTAGGGTTGATCCTGAAACAACGATGAATATAACTCACTTTATAAAGAATCCTCTGAAACATCAGACGCAACACCTGTCTGTCTCCTTTTTAAATACTCACCAGGTAAGAGATCCGGGGTGACGGCAACCTTTGTAGACTCCGGAGCAACGAACACGGGATCGTTGTCATTCTGATCCAACACAATAATCCTTGCCGTAACGGTAGATGCTAATTGTTCACCGGGTGGGGCGCGATCCGACGCCTTCAGGATCAAGGTATATTCCGCCCTCTCTTCCCTGTCCAAAGGTCTGGCTAGGGTAAGGGCTCCGGTCAAAGAATCCACGGCGAAGCTATCTTTGGTTGGAAACTCTGCCACCAATCCGTATCGTAGATCTCCGTTCAGACCGCTATCCAGATCGCTGGCGCTTAGATTATAGATCGTGGATCCGATGACAGCCTTTTCGGACACCCTAACTGTTATTGGATCCTGAGGCCATCTCGGTGGATTGTCATTCGCGTCTTCTATGATGATTTTTACAGACACAGCGATACTCTGAGGGTTCCCGATCGACGTTGTATCGAGGGCACGGATCTCCAGGTGGTACTCGCTGACATTTTCACGGTCCAACGAATGGGCGACCACTAGCTGGCCCGAGCTGCGGTCAACATCAAAGGCCGGGGATTCACTGATGGGTGTTAAAGAATCCAGGGTGAAAGCTACTCGTCCCGCTGGTCCGGCACCAGAAACGGAACCAACTGCCTGTCCTATACTGGCATCCTCTCGCACCTGTAGGTTTCAATAATTTCTGATTAATCATCCGACTTTCAGAAAGCCCTTTCTTATAGGGACGTTGAATAGTTAATTGAGATAAAGAGGACCGGCGAAGAAAAATTCCGAATGAATCGATGATTAAACGAAAGGTAGAAAGGGAAGAAAAGGGTCATTGATACTCACGTTAAAGGTAAGGCTGCTGCTGGTGAAGGTCGGCCGGTTATCCGCAAGTGCTAAAACCTCGACTCTTAACGCGCGTATACTGTGCCGCGGCGGACGACCGGCGTCGGTCGCTTTCACGGACACCCGGTATACGTTCCGCTCTTCGTGATCGAGAACCGCCTTGGTTCTGATCATGCCGGTGATCGGGTCGATAGTGAAAACGTTGTAACCATCCGAGTCTCGATCTGGGAACACGATTAGTCGTAAACGTAAAGTAATCAACCGGGGCTGAAAGTTTGCGTGATCGAGTAGTGCCGGCGAGGGCTATTGCCAGTTCAAACGAATAAAATTAACTCGCCATCGAGGAAACAACGATGTTATATAGTTAAGACCGTTGTTAACCGGGCATTCGATAGAAACCGAAGATTCGACGTACCTACATATACGCGTTCCGTAAAACGTGATCGAGAAAATCGGATGCCGATCATAATAAGAAGATATAATCGCGTAATGTTCACCGCGAGCAATGCTAGTCCATGAACATCGGCAAAACCACTCGACTCGGCTTTTAAGACCGTGCATAATTGTTTCAGTAATTGCCATTGGGTCGTTAATTTCATAAAATATCACTATTTTTTCGCATACCACCCGGGCAAAGCAAAAACCGTTTAGAACGATACTTTTACCGTGTCTATCGTTTCGCGAATCTCGATTCTATCCAATTAACGAAATAGACGCGTACCTTTGAGAATCGTGTACGTCACCGACGCATTTTCACCGAGGTCCGTGTCCAGGGCTCTGACCCTGGCGACTTCCGTTCCCGGGGGTTGTTCCTCCCTGACGCTGACAACGTCACCCTGAGGATCGACGATTTCCGGTGAATTGTCGTTGACGTCCAACACCGTGACCTTCAACGATACCCGAGCGGCCCTTGACGGTGTTCCTTGGTCCCTTGCCTCGAGGACGAGCTCGTGCACCCCTTTCGTTTCACGATCGAGCGGCTCCCGCGTGGTGATCTCACCTGTGAAAGTCACGTACAATATATGAAACACAATGAATGAATTAACTTTCATTGCCATTCCTCGAAGCAACTCGCGTTATCCCCGTCGGGGATAACAAACTATTAAACAACTATTAGCGTATTCTCGCCGCGGGCACCACTACGAGTCTATACGCAAAGAGACGTCGGGCAACCGTTTACGAGTAGGTAGGAAAACCACCTGGGCTCGTCAGTTTCGACGTTACCGTCGACTTAACGTTCGTAGTTTCACCGATCCCACGACAGGTTTCACGATGATTCCGCGATCGTTTAGCAACGAGTGGAAACGAGAGAAGATAAGGGGCATCCGAGTTTGCCGGGGATTTCGTCGCATAAAGTCCGGTAAATATAACCGACGCGGCTAGACCGACCTTATCAATTTCCCCGGACAGGAACGGTTAATTGGATAATCGTCGCTCGTACGTACGTACGTACGAACGTAAGGGGCCCTGGTACCACTCTACCGTTCGTATTCCACCGTCGCGCCTCTGCACCGGCTATCGTATTTCGTTCCCGTTCTACCACTCGCATATAATAATCATAGTATGGGCGTATGCAGTCGCACATGTAACGAGCACCGCTGTAATTACGTATCATGGAGAGCAAGTCCGTGGTCCGCGGCGGACAGAGACAGAGAGACAAAGAGAGAATGATTTGCGATGCGAGCACCGGAGACCGAGTGAAAAGAAACGAGATGAGAAATTGAAGGAAGATCGAGCGGACATCGAGGATAAAAGTATCGAAAGTCTTAACGGATGAAACGATGAAGAGAAAACGTTCGAAACAAAAATATTCTATGAGAAAAAAAAAAAAACAACTGGAACGTCGAGCTGTCTCTCAGACTGGTCGGCGCATTAATAGGTAATTAACGAACCGCGCGTCTAGCAAAAGCCCACGCAAAACTATTCCAGGATCTAACGAGGAACGGGATAATAATTCGTAACGAGGGGTAGATCGAGAAGAAGAAGCGGCAGCAAGTGGTGTCCGATGGACACACGAGGCAACCGCGTGCCTTCACGAATTCTCGACGTACCTAGGTATCCAGTTCGGTATACGTCGTCTACCGGGAACGGTAGGGGTACCACGTCGACGACGTTCTACCGCGGTCGCGTCGCTCGGGAAGACAAACGATCGACGAGGGACATGCAAACGCGCCGGCATCGAGGGATACCATCGCGAAACAATAAGAAGTATATCGTCGGACGCGTGCTAATGCGTTTCTCGTGTTAACCGTGGGACCGTGCGACGAACTTTCCCCGCCCCCCCCCCCCCTTTCCCAACCCCTCGGTCCCGGAACGGTCCCTGTGTCTGGTTCTGTCTCCGCGTGTCTCTTCCAATATTTGGAAATCCATGCTCGTTCGACCGCGTGCTCGCCACGTCATGGAAGTCGGTGCCGCGTCGCCGACGATCAATAGACGGTTTCTTGGAAAACTGCTTGCAATGGTACCGACGTCGATCGACGATGAGTTAGTTTACTTTCGGGGGAAGCGGTGAAAGGGTTAAGTTCGATCGAACGCAAAAGTGTGGGAAATACAATAAGAGTTATTATACCTATGTGTTTAAACGCGATCGTTGAGTATCGTCGAGATACAACGGATGGTGTACGAAGTACAGCTACGGTCGTGGCAGAAGGTGATGATAATCGGTAGACAGACCACGTGGCACACGAGGCACGTGCTTGCGTTGACGGACGGACGATCGATAGGTGTCCATCGAACGGGAGATAGGTCGCGGAAATTCCTGAAGGCTCGTAATCGTTCATATCGGGTTGCGGATATCACGGTAAATTGATATGTACGAGGGGAACGAAATTCCATGCACGATCGAACATAACGGATGGATCACCGTCGCGTCTCGTTTATAAAATGAGGAATGCAACGGATGTCGGAGTCGTTGACTTTTCGCAAATCTGTGCGGAGGATGATTTAACGAATCTCTACAGCCCGGATGATTAAATATATTATTATAATCGTCGAGTAACGGCCCCCGCGGAACGTTGACTTTTCCACGGAAATTCTTTTTTTGGCAACGTCGATCGGGACAATGTAGAAATCCGCTTTTGTCGATGTATTAATGTAGAAGTACATCGTACGACAGGAGACCCGATACTTCCGGCAGCGGGGGCCTTTATTTTCATTTTTCCCCCTGCCGACGGTTCGCGTCGGGATGACTCGAGAAGTCCCACCTCGGCAAACAGGCAGCACCGGCGAGACTTCTTCTCGCGGATACGAGAAGGAAGACCGGGCCCGGTCTCGAACCAGCATGTACACAAATACTCTCGTGTCGCATGCCAATCAAACCACGCACGTTGCATACGAGAGGCACCGTGCGTGCACGTTTCGCGATGTATGCTGAACCCGGGCCCTTTCTGGTGATTCGTTACACGCCGGCGAGGTGAAAGCACCACTCTTACGGGATTATACTTTGATATCCACGAAGCAGGGGAGATGTTACAAAAACGAAATAATCGAGTCCCACGTATCCGAAACGTCTGATATTGCGTTGTATGGTCCTCCAATTAAAGGCATTCGTATCAAAAATAAATTTATAGTCCGTCCTTTTTTTTTCCCATCGCTATAAATCTTCTGTACACGTATATACATATACATATGTATACATGTACTAATATGGACTTATGTATACGCTGTCTCTGTGCCGAGGACGGATGATACCCGGTTGAATGATAGAGCAGCGTGTCTTTGTATAATTGCTGTAACGCCGATTTCGTTAAACGATTCCCCGGAGGACTTACGAAACGGTGTACAAACATCTATCGATGATTTAACGGTTGGTATCATTGTACGTGGAACGCTACCGCGAAGCTTACGAAATCCCATTCGGAATCGTTGTTTAACAATAGACGACGGAATAGAGGGACCACGACGCTGACGCAACAGCGGCGCGTAAATTACACGCGTTGACGGCTGGTAGCAATTTAGAAAATTAATCGGTACCCTCTCCCTTTCTCTTTGATCTCTGCCTCGATCGTTTACACCGCGAAGAATCGTAGCAGCGAATGAAAAAGAGTAATCTATCCGATTTCCCTATTCAACGGCAGAAACTCGTTAGAAATTCATCCGGTCGGCGATTTGCTAATATTTTTTTTCTCTCGAAACGACCTGCGTGGGATATTCAGGCATTGGCTCTCGACTAAAGCCAGACAGGCTTTCGTAAACACTCGAATCGTCGGTTTCGACGGTACCACGGCCTACACCGTGGATACGAGCAAACAAGACAGAAAATACAGAGAAAACAAGGTGAGGTATGTCGGTCCTCTTACCTGTATCGGGATCCACGGCGAAGCTGCTGTTGGCCTGGACCACCGCGTACCTGAGGAGGGCGTTCTTCCCAAGATCGGGATCAGCAGCGCTCACGGAACCCACCAGGGTACCCGAGGGCAGATTCTCCAGCAACTCGAAACCATAGAAGTCCCGCTCGAATCGCGGATCATTGTCATTATCGTCCAGAACCGTCACCAGCACGGAGGCGCTGGCGGTTGCAGCCGGAGAACCGTTGTCGGTGGCGAGGACCGTCAGGGCGTGACGATCTAGGGTCTCGCGATCGAGAACCTGCGCCAGATAAATCCAACCCGTATTCGGACTGATCCTGAACGCGACCGAGCCCTGAAGACGGTAGCTGAGTCGCGCGTTGTTACCGGTATCCAAATCCACCGCTGTCACCTGAAGAATCTGTCAATGGACACACAAATTTTCGTACGTTAATACCCCATACGGGATTCCATTGGCGTGGCCTCCCGAATTCTCAGTCGTTTAACAGAACGCCGTTGAGAGGCCACGGAAATCAACGCAGAGATAATTCCAGCAATGAAACCGTTTCTCATCGCGATCTCGGGAGGACGAGGGGATCGAAGAAGGAAAGAGGATAGAAAAAGAGAACGATCGAACGGAGGTATATATGGGGGAAGGGAGGAGGGAGGAGGAGAAGATAGGGTAGACGAACGTGAGAGAGAAAGAGAGGCAGCGAGGAGACAAGACCAGTCGATCCGGTCGTTCCGTATTAATTAAACGCACCCAAAGACCGCGAACCCTAAACGCGTTCGAACCGGTCGATGTTTTCCAGCGCGGGAGGATCGTGAATTACGGAGGTCGAAGAAGAAGTGTAGGGATCGAGAGTATATAAGTTCGTATCCCGTGCACGAAGCAGCGGCACGGGAATGATGGATGGTCGGAGAAGGGTTCGGGAGGGAGTTAGGGTAGGAGAAACGACGAACGATGAAAGACGGAAAGAGAAAGAAACAGGCCCGTCATCCAGTAGAGAAGGAAGAGGGGAACGGTGGGAAGGGGGCACCATTAGAAGAAGAACCTGACGTGGGAGCAGGCAGTAATGTGTCTAACTGTACGTTATTAGTTCGCGGCGGGTGAAGGGTTACGCTGACTGTAGCCAGGTTGCTCTTGCTAGGCTGGCTACTCTCTCTCTCCTCTCTCTTTCTTTCTTTCTCTCTTCGTCGTCACCCACCCCCTCGACCCTCTTGTTTTATCGTTCTCTCTTTCGTTCTTTTACTTATTCTCTCCTTCTTTCGTGCACTGGCAGCCAAGATATTGCCCGGATACCACCGACAGCTCACAGATCTGTTTCGCCGATAGATACCACCGATATATACGTGTATACCGAGGGAGAAAGATGGAACGAAAGATCGGGTAGGGAAGCAAGGAAAGAAAGAGGAAGAGAAGAAGGAACGCGCGGTTCCAGTCGGCCGCGGCGTCGTCGTCGTCGTCGTCGTCGTCGTCGTCGTCGTCGTTGCTCTATCGTACCCTCCGTGTACCCGTTGTATTAAAAATGTGACGTCATTTAACGGGCCTATCTCGCGGCAAGAATCTCCTGGCCATTCGTCATCGGTATCCTCGTATTCGGGATTACCTCCACCTCGTGGCTACCAACGCGAGGAATCGTTGTTCGTCGTTCTCTTTGACTTCGAGCGTACATACATATACAAACTATATACGAATGTAATACGTGTGTGCTATGTCTACCACGCTGACGAACCCGTCTCGCGATCGCACTCGGGCTAATGACACTACACCGTGATTCCATTTATAATTAGTTCGACTTTAACCACTCTATTTTCCATTAACCGCGCAAACTACCACCACTACTAATACAACTACGGATGCACTTTCCGCGGAGATAGACGGACGAAAGCGTTAAAATGGATTTCGTTGTGGTACGGAAAGAGTTTCATTCGGATTCCGCAAGGGTAATGGTATTTTACCGCGATAAGTAATCTTTCATGCACGGGTAACTACTCCGATGCCTGGTCATAAAGCGAAGCAGCTGCGCGCCAAGTTTCCACAGAGCTATCAATGATTACCTATCAATCCCGAGCATCCGAGCTTGTATAAACCCGTGCAGTACGTATCAGTAACAACATACCGCGTTCCTATCAAACTATCAGTTATTCGCTATCAATCTTTAAACCCGAACTGGTCTGTCTGGTAACTCTTTGCGATCCGTACGGGCTAATCTCACCGACGCATAGCCGTTCGGTTAATTTCGTATCCACTCGACGCCGACAAGGTGAACCCGATGCGGTCGACCTATCTTCTTCCTCGTCCTCTTTCGATCCCGACTCCCCTTCCTATTCGCGATACGATAACCTTCTCGATAATTCCACGCGGTACGATCGCTAATCCCGGGTGTCTTCCCCGGATAAAATTACGCGAATATCGACCAACGAACGACACAGGAGAAACGGAAAACGGAGGAGAAGACCGGATCGCGAGAGAACGGGAAAGAAAGAGAAAGGTCAGATAGAGGTTGTTAACTTCCACCTCCCTTTCTCCACCCGACCCAGAATCCCTCTTTCTCTCTCTCTCTCTCTCTTTCCCGTGTATCTACACGCATCCACTCCCTCGCACCGTGGTAGGAATAACATCCTACCGCGCGTCTCCCCGACGAACAAAACGGCCGCGTGACGGGCGTGTAATGAAGATTTTTCTCACTTGGGAATCGAGCCTGGCGCCTTCGGGAACCTCCACGTGATACTCGTTCCTCTCGAACACTGGGGGGTTGTCATTCACGTCCTGCACCTCGACGCTGAGGCTGAGATTCGCGGAGAGGCCAGCCCCGTCCAACGCCCTTATCAAAAGCCCGTGCCGCTGTTGGGTCTCGTAATCCAAACGTCTCGCGAGATAGAGCTCGCCCGAACGAGCGTCTATGCCGAACAGATCGTTACTGTTCTGCCCGAGAACGTAACGGATCGGAAGCGACGGACTCGTGTCGGGGTCCGTTGCGTGCGCCACGTACAAAGCTGCGTGAAGAGGATGAGATTCCGGCACCGAGATACGAACGCTACTGGATGGAAACGAGGGTGCGTTGTCGTTCACGTCCTCGACGTTCAGCTCCACCTAGATAACGTAAACGTGACGGAAAATTAGATTATTTTCATCGAGGGATAATAATTGATAGATATAGTCGATGGTTAATGGATACTTACTTGACAGTAGCCAACGGACATGCCATTTCGTGCCTCGACACTCAGGATATATTTATCACGAGTTTCCCGATCGAGTGGAAGTCGGATCCGAAGCATCCCCGTATTGGGATCCATAGAGAGATCCGGTTCTTCCGACACCAAGTAAAATCTGGTTGGACGTTCACCTGCGAGCAAACCGAGACGATGCTACATAAAAACTGCGTGGGATAAAACATTTTTTTTTTACACCGCGAATCATTACAGAAGTCTACCGTGTTCGTGAACGAAGGTGCGAAGGAGTATCGGGTTGGATAACTCATCGATCAGACCGATCGCGGGGGAAAGTCGCGTGAGAATAATGCGTACCTTGCATTAATTTGGTTTCTGCTTTTTTTATTTCTCCAATGCAAACGAAAGGGGAGAGTTCATTTGTTTGCCGAATGGAATACAAGTAAAAAGGTGGGAACCGATGGAAAGGGTTAAAAGATGCAAAACCGATGAAGAAGTATACTTATAGTAAACACATGTAGCTCGTTAATTATAACTTCAGCCTGTTCTCGCGTGTACGAAACCCTTCGTCTTTACTCGTCTTTCTTTTCTTTTCTTCACCCCCTCCCCGCGGGAGCGGCGGGGCAACGTGAAAATTTTCATAATCGCCACCGTGGCCCGCTCGTACGAACACCTTGATCAATTGATTGAATCGAATACACGTGATTTCGTTATAACCGGCCCCCGTTATACGTTGCATCGCGTGCAATGAATTTATGAGCTCGATTTAGATTTTTCTTCGATCCCACGAGATCCGATCTCTCGCTATCTCTCGCTGCGAACCATTTCAACGTTCGTCGTAAAGAAACGTTACCGTCGATACATACAACCGTAAATCGGTTTTGCGCCATCGTACAAATACACCCGAGACGAATATAAGTATTTTATGTATACCGTACGTGTACACACACACGTATATACGTATATCTATGTAGAAGAAGAAACGAGGAATGACTGATGGGCACTTATCGATTCTTCGGCGCCGACCCCGGTCGACCTCTTCGCGCGGGCCAAGTAATACCGGGCCGGTCCTGCTACTCGAAATCAATTAATAGGCAAATTGGCCGGTCATTACCGTTGGCAGATGCAATTCCATGATGGACGATTCGACGCCAGACCGGGGCATGTTTCCCCGTATAACGAGTGCCGTTCCTCGTCCGCCCACGTCTGGCACGCCAAGAACCGTAGGGATCTTCCGCCGGCACGAAACGGCACGCGGAATCCCACGTGGTATTGTTCTTGCGTCAGACTTTGTAGATCGTCTCTGCTTTTGAACGGGGCTATTGAATAGCCCCCATAGAACCGTTAACGCTTTGTCTCGGTACAGAGACTTTTTTGTGACATTTATCCGTGAGGTCGATCGATTCATCTTGTTACACCGTTTAATCATACGTGTGTAAAGAACTTTGTACAGGACGTGTCTTTATCATTTTTTTTTTAAGTCTTCGTTCTCCTTATCGATCGTTGATGGAACGATTTTGAGAAAAGCATAGGGACACAGAGAGTGAGGTCTATTCTATAGATCATACGTGGTTACTATTCAAAGTTAGCCGTAAAAACGTTATCGTGACTCGAGCATCAATTACAGGTAGTTTCCCCGTAGGACGTAGTGCACGCGTACCGATAATTGCTGCAATCGATCGATCGCACTTTAATCCAAATCGGGAATATCTTCTACTACAGTCCAGGTAGTACATCCTTCCTAGATACGTTTCGACAAATCCCGTGGATCTACCACGTCGCGATCGCCTGTCTCCCATGGTTTCGATCGAGTTTTTCCTAGACCAAGCGGATGGAAAAACCCGGTGGACCAGGATGCGGAGTAGGCACCGCCCCCTTCGGTTTACGCGGAACGTTGCCGCTCTACCATTTCCACGACATCCGGTGACGTCGTCGTTCTCCGTCGTGCTCTCCGCCTAGCCGACGTTGAAACCAAGTCGATTCGCGTCGAGCGACTCCCATCGGTGACATCGGGTGACATCGGCCGTTCAGCCAGTACCTTAAAGATGGTACTCGGTCGCGTACGTGGACGGCATAATTTATGGGCCGTTATTTATACTCATTCCACTTTACCCCACCTCCCGTATCTACCGATCGTACAGGTATCGGTTGTATAATGGACGAAGAAATCGGAACGTAGAGTAGAAAAAAAAAAGAAAAAGATAAACGGGGAATGTTCCGCGTTATGGATGAAAAAAAAAAATTTTGAATGAATCTTAGATGAAATTAATAGACGTATTACGTACAACGTCGGCGGTCGTATATATATCAATGTAACCGTTGTACATACGTGCGTTGTCGAGAAAATATTCGTCTGGTACGAGCGTTACCGTCGGGACCCACCGGCAACCCCGGTCGAGTATATTTAAAAGCCTGCAGGTTCGTGCAAATGAAATTAATACGAGGCTATGCCACTCTGTATGTGCCAGTGTAACATTTTGCCCGGTCGCAGGTTTTAAAAGGCCCGGTCTACCTGGCGCGCATACAGGTACGCACGGTGGTACACTTGTAAGTGCGTGAGTATTCGGCCTTCTGTGCATTCGACTTCGGGTGTACCACGGACCGATATCGATCTGGTAGAAATGTATATACATATATATACACACACATGGAAACACGCACACGTGTACCGTCACCGTACCGAAACTTATGCCCACCAGCATTCGATACCCGTGTTATTAAAATCGTTGCGGACCCGTTTGTACGTATGTAAATACACATGCGTAGCACGCACACACACACACACGCACACGCATACAGGGAGATGTAGCCGGTTGACGATATACGAACGTGTTACACGTACGTGTAAGTGCGAGCACGTTTGTATAAAGTTCTGTCCAGCGATGTGTAATTGCAAACCGATGTATAGGTGCGTATAACGCGTACATACATACAGGCACACAGAAATACGGGTTCCCGACGCTGTGGGTACCGTTCTTGAAAAGACGTACACGTACACTAGAATGGTATACCTATACCCATCAGCATTCGGTACCCGTGTTATTAAACGTCCGCGTGATCTTTTTCCATCGGCTCTCACCGCGAGAGGAGGGTTTACCGATCCTGTAATACTCTCCGTATATAATTACGATTTACTTCGCATCCCGATACGGTAAGATCCTCCACGTGTGTAAAAGGATTTCAGGACGAGTCTTACGTCGAGACCGATACAAAGTACAACGGGATAAATCTGTCTATCAAGTCAAATTTATAGTCCAATTACTGCAATAAAACTATATCAATTTTTTTGTTTATATTTTCTCTCTCGTTTAATTGTTTCGTTATACTCGAGTACCGTGTAATATAGAATTAAATCCAGTCGACGAATACACGATACATACTACGCACGTTAAAACACACACACACACAGTCTCGTTATTTCCAAATCTAATTTCCACCGGGAGCGTTTAATTTTTCCGTAAAAAGCTTCGCGTGCTAATCCGCTCGTCCGCCTCGTTCGGTTCGAAGACGAAAGTAACCAGTTTCCACCAAGGCCTCCTCGTTATCGACTCGGACATTTCCACGCCGGTCTGCGGAGAGTATTTATCGAGGGAATAAATTGCAATCCGTGGCCGCGCGTGGTGGACGCGCGAGCGGGTTTTTCACCCGCGGTGCCGGACCCGAGAGGGCTTCGTCACCCCGGTTACACAGGCGTCCCTCCGGGGTGCCCACGTGGGTGTAACGAAGACAAATCGCTCGCGTATTTGATTAATTCGCGAAGATCGGCCCGGCCCCGAGTCCTCGGATCCTGGCCCACGGTCCCTCCCTCCCTCCCTTCCTCCTCCCTATATCCCCCCACCGTCTATATCCCCCTTTTTCCCTCGTCCCTCCCCAATCCTGGCGTTCCTCGATGCATCGTGGATCGAATCGAGAGCGAGTTTTTGCCCGCGAACCGAGAGCCAACGAAGAAACCCGTAACGTACTCATTACTGATTCTCGCCCCCTTTCGCGACCACGGATTTTCACGAGAAATCACACCGTGTCGTAGATTTCAAGTGAAATCGATCAGACCCGTGAAAATATCACGACGTTACGATATGTATAAGGCGAACGCGATGATTTCCGTGTTAAAGAGTGGAACGATTTCGTCAGAACAAACGATGGAGATTTCTGTAACGAACGGGGGGATCGAATCGGGGTGGAATCAGAAGAAATCCAGGTGGAATCGTTAGTTCACGTTCGATCGCAATGCATTCGTTCCGTGGACAGCGTATTCCGTTAAGATACGGGATATCATATTAAAAGATACGTATCTCTAAAGCGATTTCCATAATTTTTTCTCCCGACGGTACACAGATCTGCCATTAGATTGCTTCTAATCTCTCAATCTCCGCGGTCATAAAGTTCCATTAGCATTGCAAATTTAATCACCGCGCGCCCGGCTCGTTACAGCTAAACAACTAATTTCGCCGGCACTATGCGATATTAAATATTACTTTAAAAGGTCCGCGCCTTAATTAACAACGTATAACCGTGGACGTAAAGTGTAATAAAATAAAACGAACGATCGTCAAACGTCGTAGGGTATACGTTTGTACGTATAGTATAACCGAGACACGGTGTACTCGTATTTGGCCTGATCGTTTCAACCGGGAATAGTTGGAAGTCTTGCTGAAGATTCAACGCGTAGATCCACGGTTAAGCCGGAGTCTTCTCTTCGGCTTTTAAATCGAGCATCGCGATACCCCGGAGGGGGATCCACGAGGTTGCAGTCAATGGTTACCGATCGGCATATCCTACCTACGACGATCCCGCGCGTGTGCGTGTGTCGGGTCCATCGTGCGTACACGTGCGCGGTACACCCGGGGATATCCACCGTAACACCTCGTATCCGTGCAACACCTCGTACCACAACCCGTCCTCTAGTGTACCGACAATACAAGTCGGTAGGAACTCGTCGAGAGCTCCCCGATTCAGAATAATCCCCGGTTGTCCGCGATTCCCCCAACCACACTCTTTCTTTCTTTCTCGCTCTCTCTCTTATTTACAATCCTATTCGTATCTCTTTCCCGGTCACTTTCTACCTGTCTTCCGTCCTTGCTATTTTCTCTCGTTCTGGACTCTCCGGTTCACCACGAGGCAAGGTAACCCTCTCGACGCCGTGTTCCTCGCGACCGACGTCGTGCCCTTTTTATCCTCTCCCCCCCCCGTCCCTACCCCGACCCTTCTCTCTTTCTCTTTCCTCTTCTGTATCCCCGTCGGTATCCCGCGACTCGTTCCCTCTCAATCGCACAAATGGAATTCATTTCTAGTTCCTTGACTCCCGTTCCCGTGCTCCTTTTCTCGTCTCTCTGTCTGCTGTTCTTTGCGAGACCGTCGTGCGTCCTTCTTTTCGCCCGTCCGCGTTCTCACCGTCCACCACGCACCTACTAGTAGCTAGATCGAATCCGTAGAAGATCCAGAGGAATCGGCAGGAAAATCGTCCGACACCGATGCTACGTGTTCGCGTGATTTTCCAACGATACGTTGCGTTTCGTCGCGTGCAGAATATTATCATCATCAGATGACTCCGAAGATCTAGCGGCGTGATTTTTATCGAATATACTTAGGAATACGATCTCGAAACGTAAGGTAGAAATGTTAATCGTGTTCCAATCGAGCGTCCGTGTGCGAAATGCGTGGCAACGTACCGCACGAACGAACGAATGAACGAAGAAAAACACGTGTAATTGGTACCGGATGGTTATATTGAAATCAAGATGTCCGCGCGGAGACTCGTTGCGTACGATATTTAACCGCAAGGGACGATTCCACTAGTCGTTGGTAGTCCACTTCTTTCGCGATTCGTTTTATCATCTTCCCGGCAATCCCGTTTTTACCGACAATTTATTTGTACACCTCGTATAAACATCGGACGAGTAAAAGGAAAAAAAAAAAAGAAAGCTGAACGCTCGCCTCGCGTTCACGCATACACGTCGAGCATTACGAGTAATGAAACGGTAACGAAGACATTTTTATAAGAATCATCGGTTAAAAGAGGAGGGGGTGGGGGGAGGGGGGAGAAAAAAATGAAACGGGAATCTATTCTGGCGGAATGCGGCAACTCGTTACACTGTTAATAATTTGAACGGCGAGGAAATTATAGCATTTGCAACAAATACGATTATCAGGACTAATCTTGACGAGCGATCGGCGACCGGAGCGGATATTCGTCTCTAAGCATCGATCGGATTTAATTACTCCGTCGTACAGTAAAAAAGAACCGGTGTACCGAGTTTCACAAGGAGGAACATTCCGGGTTAAGAAAACTCGCGATAAATTACAGACTGACGATTCGATCACGCCGTATAAGGACGCACGAGTTCTCTCTTGCCTACGCTGTTGCTGTTGCTGTTGCTGCTGCTGCTGCTGCTGTTGCTGTGTGTACGACGCTGTATACCTCACAGAGAGTTTCTCTTATTTTGCTAATTAGCTCGTAACGGGCCATCCCACTCGAGGTCGGTCGGTGGCTGGGTTGCCGGTCGTCTTCAGGGGCGGCACCATCGTCTCGGTAGCCCCCGACAACGTAAACGCGGATTTAACGATCGGCAAGGAAATACTCGTAATCGCCTCCGGTGAATACTTTGTCGCCTTCGGTCCCGGCTCTCTTCATCTTTTTTATACGATACGCAAGAAACCCGGGTGGAAGAACCGCGAGAAACGCCGGCTATAAGCAATCGAATCACGAGTTATTCCGCTCTAAATACCAGGATCAGTGTCCCTCTACACCTTGGTCGTTTGGCGAACGGTTTCCAGCACGGCACCCGCGATCGATTATTCCCGCGGAGATTCCAGAATGCCAGGAGACTCAGGTTCGGGATCCAATAAAAGCCGGACCGTTTGCATAAATCCGTGGATTTTTAATTGGACTGGGTAGCCCCGGGTAGGTTATAGCCCGACGATCGAGATAGGCGCGATCACGTGAAGAGAGACGATCCGTTCGCTGGAAGACTGGCGCCAACGAAAAAATTGAATCTCTCGTTCGTTAATTAGGCAACGGCGCGTAATCAAATTTCGGAAATATACGTGTTTAGAAATTTTGGTAGCCGCTCGGACTAATATATGATTCGCTACTATTTTAATTGACATCGTTCCCGTACAGGTTTTCTTTTACGACATATATCCATATGATTTAGTATTACAGTCGGTCAATCTGCGATGACAGGTCAAGATCGAATTCCATAAAACGATGAGAAACGCCCGGTAACGTCTTACGTAGCCCTAACAGCTACGTGCCCCGAATTCCATCGAGGAAACCAGATTTTACGAAAATCACGGCCAACGAATGCCCGTGGGCCCTGGACGTGCCTTCGCGAACCACCGACACTCTCGGCCACGTAGCGAAAAACGATCTCGTAATTAAATAATGATGATTAGCCGCGGGTCGTCGTAGCGTCGAGCGACGCGACGAATGCGATGAAGAAGCGATACCGTGGTAAAGGCATGCTGTCGCTGACGGGGGTCCCACTCGTCCCCCTTTCCCTTGTGTCCCATTCCGTGATTTCGTCTCACTCCCACGGAGTGTCTCTCCTCTCTTCCCACCGACGGATCGACCGTCCCTCTCGTGCCTCGGTGTCCCTTCCATCCCTTTACGGCTATATTGACGTTCCCCGGCACGTACGCGGGAACATTAAACGAGGTAAGCTAGCACCGTCGTCGACGATCGAATCGATATTTATTCTTCTCGAGTCGTTCTCCGCCTCGACTTCCACCAGAGGACGGCGGATCATTTGTTAAGAAACTTTCGGAAAAACATAGCGACTAGCTGCGATAATCGCGAATAATTGAAACTAATCCTAGACCCCCATATTTTAAGGGTTTAAACGAATCAAACGTAACCTACGCTGCCGAACTGTGTTTCCCCCAGCGAAACAGTGATAACCCGTATAAAACCCGATGCCGTAGGTACGGTATATACACCTCGAAGATTTATCGAGCACGGAAATGCACGTGGAAGGTACAAATTATGAAACGATGTTCCGTTCTCACAGCTGATCCCTACGTGTACTAACTACCGCACGTAACTACGTGGCGTAGTTGCCGATGTACGGGGCGCACAATAGCGCAAGAAATTCTTGCATCGGTACCGGTAAACAAACGAATAGAGGGCCCGGTACATGCGTAAGACGTCCCGGCGCGGAGAGACGCGGCTAAATGGTCTGGTATGCCCGACGTGAGGCAGCACAGAAGAAGAAGAAGAAGAAGAAGAAGAAGAAGGATAAGAAGAAGGAGAAGAAAGAGCCAGGTCGGAAGAGGGTTTAAAAGCAGAGGGCGGCAAGAACGACAAGACAATGGACGGCGACAATAAGGCCGCTCAGCTTGCGACCATGCGAAAATAAAATGATGCTCGACATTAGCTACTGTTGCCTAGCACCGCGACTGTTACCGCTGAGGATTCCCAACTTGAAATAATACACGGAGATATATTGGATGCACCTGCATAATCTACCGCTGGGACAGACTCTGCCATCCTCGTGGCTCGTTAGATCGTGTCGTGGAAATTTGAAAAAAAAAATCATTGGTGGCACGTCGGACGAGTAAACTTTGATAAATCCTACGGAATTTCGTCACCTTGAAATTGTATCTCTTTCCTCGGTGGTTTCTCGGAAATTTCCTTGGTTAAAAGTCTTATCTAGGATTACCCCGCAGTAATTCTCCCCTCGAAATTCCAAGACTCTCTCGGAGTCCGGGAGGAGGGTGGTTACATCGAATAGCCGAAGGATCCGAGGAGGAGCGAGAAAAAGATATATGTGCACGTGCACGTACATACACGTTCTGGGTTCTCACTCTCTCTCTCTCTCTCGTTCTCTTCCTGTCTCTCTCCACACGTGGAGATGGTAAACGGCGATAACGAGGCGCGAGATAAGAGTCGAGGAGGCGCATCATAGAGCTAGGTGGAACGGGGGATTCTTTCTATCGCGGCGCTCGTACCTTCATCGCAGCTCGTAGCGTGCTCCTATCTATGTATCTATATGTTCGCACACGCACACACACACACACACACGCGAGCTCTCACACGTGGTGGCTGTCTCGCGAACGTATGTTATACACGTATGTATACGGGTTCGCGATTTCTTCAACGCCCCGGCGAATCTTTCAACGTTGCCCGTGGTTCGCGGGATTGAAAGACGATCGCGGTATTGCAACGTGCATACATATTACTGCGGCAACGAAAGAGAACTCTTTCCTACCCGGTGAGACGAGAAGACATGATTTTCCAAGGCTCGAGCACGCGCGGCACATCTCGACCATGCCGTTTCTACCGAGTTCCACGATCTATCCGCGATAGATCCGCGGGAAACGAGATAGAAAGTTCCGCGGCGCGGAACGTTGGAACCAGAGATCGTGCGGCAGCCGTAAATCGTTGTATTTCTATTTCTTTTTTTACGTTTGATCTACGACGATACGACGGGCGTGAAATTTGTTTCAATTTCGATCTGTCTGGAAATGATTTTTCCAACGAACCGCCTTCTTTTCGCCGATACTACTTAGGCGTACACCTTAAATACCCACGGAACAATGCGCGGTCGGCGCACCTGTAGGTTATTAAAGTGTCTTACCGTAGACACGGATATAAAACGGTGCTTTATGAACTGTGAAAATTTCTAGCTACGAGAGATAGACAGAAAGAGGGAGGGAGAGAGAGAGGGGGAGAGGAAAAGAGCGAGACCGTTCGCCAGTCAAGTGGCCGACAGTGTTTCACGTGGTTGCATGAATGTTGAACTGAACTTTCTCATGATTCGTTGGAACGAATCAATGCGCCGTGAGGCCGTTCCAGGGCCCACCGATGTACACCACGTATCGCGGGGCCCGGTCTGTCGTGTGTGCATCGACGTGCACCGCTACGAAACACCGCGGTACACCGTTTCGCAACGGTGGCACGAGGTCGTCGCGTTCGCCGGAACGATTTGCATCCGGCAATAAACAGCCGCTGTCGAAAATGATATAAACGGGTGCGGGGGCCCGACGAACGGGCCCAGCTGGGATTATCATACGCGTTCCGCGCTCAAGGCATCCACCGATCTCCGCTACCTTCTCTCTTCTCCCTCTCCCTTTCACAATTCGCAATTTTTTCTTCTGCCTCGCGAAGATGCTAATGCACGATTCCACGGTTCGTACTTGAACGCCGAGTCAGTACCACATCGCGATCTTAATGAACGATCTACGAACACGTATCCCGACGTTAAACATTCGTCCCCGTCTACTGGGAACTCGATGTAATTTTCCAATTGCGAAATTCCAGCAGAAAATGTATGAATTTCGCGAACGAGTCAGGTTTATTTCGAGGTTAGAAGAAATTCTTTGCAAAGTATTTCCTATCCGCTCGACCAGACGCTTTCTTTCGGAATAACCGAGCGACCAGATCGGGGCCACGGACATGAAATTCCCGGAACGGAATTACGCAAATCAGACTGCGGAGCATTCGTCCTCCCGTGGCAGAGAGTCCTCGCTATCTATACCCGCGGATCTCGTGGGCTCGGTTTAGGTTGGGTTTCTCTCCTCGGGATGCAAAGGCAGGGGCGAGGAGCTCGGACCCCGAAGAGACGCGATGGCTGCACGAAATTTGCAAGTCCGGCAAAAGCACGATGCGCGCACGAGAGCACACGCTCGCCGGTGCACCAAGAGGGAGGGAAGATCTGAAGATCGGAGAAGAAAAAAAAAAGAAACGAGAAGGAAGAAGAGAAGAAGAAGAAGAAGAAGAAGCGGGAGGAAGAAATAGCGAACGGACTGCGTCACGACACGGAATACTTCATCTCGTAGAACGAAAGAATATTATTTTCTGGTCTTTTTAAGTAATTCTTAGCTCGCGGATGGTATTCGTTTTACGAGAAGTGAAACGTATACGTAGGAGATGAAATTTCTTGAAAAGAACGTAGAGACGTTTGCTTCTCTTTTATCTTTTACCTAAGACATTCCCGGGAATCGTAAAAATAAAAGTTTTATCGAATACTTTCCACGATTCGCTTTTTGCGATACGTTCTTTCGACAAATTTTCTCGTTTTAATTTGGCCATCGGTGGAATTCGGCGGAACGCAGACGATCCTTGCTCTCGTGGGGAATCAATTTTTTATCCTACGGTCGTAACAACCAGATCGGCCCTCGAATTATATACGCGTGTATCTTTATGGACACTTTTAAACGACGGCAGAGCGGGCTGATCTTTATAGTATCATCGTTAAATTCGTTAAAGACTAACGATGTGTCGCTGGGATAAGATTATTTTTCTTCCCCTGGACGTCACGTGACCGTCGCAGACTGACGACTGGATAAGGAAGTTTAAGTATGCAAATAGTGATTTTTATACGGCCGATAAATAAAACGGTGATGCTTTGTCGCGAAAATAAAGTTATCTCGGAATATAGAATAACGTTAATACGATCGATACTAGCCGGACGGAACGACCGCCAAGATTATCAAAATAATTGCCATCTCTTCTCCATCGACTAATTAGAGAATCTGAATTGGTCATTGATAAACACGTTTACCCATATCTCTAATACGACAATTTTAACCTAACTATTGGAAAAGGGTGTCCAGACAAAGTCAAACACATTCGTATATAGAAAACAAGAAAAATATTCGCGCGACACTTGTGTCCCTATAAATTCTTTATAAATAACCAATCCCCTCTTTCTCCCCTTAAGATATCTGCCCTCTCTACGGGAATAACCGTCGGATTTTCGTGTATTACACCTCCGAAAGTTTGGTTCTCCGGAATCGCGGCGAATCGAGCGCAGACAGGCCAGCAACGGTTTGTCGTTCGACATCCGCCGTCTTCAGCCCCCAAACCCCCGTCGAGTTCGAGAGGAAGAGGAGCCCTGAAGAGGGAAAGACGTGGTGTGCTGGGAGCCCTCAAAGCGAACGAAGCGGTGATATTTAAAGCGTATGCAAAGAGTGCAGCTCCGTAGCGGCAGCTCTCGTGGAAGGGAGAGAGGGGCAAAAAGTCCTGGACAATGGCGGCTTGCGTTCGGCTGCCCGGAATCCGACTCGCGACGATTTATGCGACCTCGACGACGACGACGACGACGACGACGACGACGGTCCACCTCCTCTCCTCTCCTCTCCTCTCCTCTCTTCCTTCTCGTTCTCGTCCTCCGGTTCTCTGCACGTTCCGATCCTCTCGTTCCCCTCTTACCGCTCGTTCTTCATCCTCCTCGTCCATCCTCGAGTCGCATTCTACCGACGGGAATCCTCGGGCAACGAAAAGCGGCAAACGGTCCACCGATCGACTGCTATCGGAAATTCGTGGCGGTTCGTGCAGGATTAATCGACGTTAATGAACCACCGACGGCCATTGTGCTTCGTCCCGTTTGAAAGAAGGCATTGTGCCGCGGTATCAGAAAATTTGCTCTACCGACGAAATCTCATGGATTACTTACCCGGACCGTAATTAAACCGTACGAGAAAGAAAGGGAGAGAGAGAGAGAACGGTGTAGGGTAGAAAAAGGTGAGTTTCTTGATCCGCGACCGATTGCGGGCTTACCCCTCTCTCTAACGAAGACGCTTGTTACCGCCGTCGTTATCGAACTCTTCCGCGTACTCCGAAACGATTTCAGACAAAGGCGGCCTCTTTCACCCATGTGCCAAACAAGTTAACTACCGGTGTGCTGACCGATCGGCAAAGGTATGCCGTACAAACAATCGTAGGCGTGATTCACGCGGTTATAAGACCGTGGTATAATACGTAACCGCACTTTCTATCGGTTACCCTCTGTTATTCATCGAAATTGTCTCTCACCAATCGATTCATGTCTTGTTTACCGATCCTAGGGTTTCGCGGGTCTCTCGAGGTGTTACGTCGTTCGCGATTTCGCCGAACACCTTTGTACCGGCGCGATCGTCCGCAGAAAACTTGGGAGCGGCCGCTCGTTCCGCGGATAAGATAAGACCGGTCTTCTAGTCGCGATCACGGGACGATGATTCCGCTGGCCGGGTGCCATAAACTCGGTCATAAAATGAAACGCGTTCCTCACTTTGTCGCCGGGTTTTATTTGCCAGCCGTTCCCTTCTCCAACGGAGTTCGTCTACGTCTCGTTTTTAACGATTCACGTCGAGGACGATCGTTCTCACGTCGATCGTCACACTTGCCACTCTGTTGCGTGTTTCTTGTTTTCACGGCCGGACGGTTTCGCGCATGACATCTCGCGCGCTATCGAAACAGGTGCTCGTAAAGCGGTAGCGAAGTCTTCCGGCGCTCGTCGCGTCGATGATGCCGATAACGCGCAAACGTTTCGTCGCGATACTACCCCGATAATCACGCGACGAACGGTGCAAACGGAATGTCGATACGATCGTTATTCAAGGTTAGACGAAAAAGTTTCGATTTCGCGTGGCAAACGTTCGCGACGGTTGGGGCGTGTACGACGCGACAAAATTTGTTTGTGCGAAACTTCGCGGAAAGATACGATTTCGCCCAAACGGTGGTTGAGAACGGACGTCTGTCCTTTATTGGGACGCGTCGTCGCATCGAAACAGGTGTCATAAAATGGTAGCAAGCGAAGAACTTGCGGCGTGCATCGGTGCGCGCGCGCTTCGGCTCGCACGCACGCTCTCTCACAAAACGAATCGCACCTGTGCCGACGATCGCCGGCTCGTCCGACTTTAATCTGATAATCTGATTGGCTGCCGTGTGTCAAATATTGCTGGCCTGAGTGCCAGCCCGCGATCTTCTGTGCGAACAGGTTTCTCCGTCCGGACGCGTGGCCGATTGGAAGCCGTGCACTGAAATCGCCGGATCGATCGAATCGATACAGGAAGAACGACTTTAAAATAACGAAACCCGAGACGTGTCTTCTCACGGCGGAGCACTTTTGCTGATATTTTCGTTGCGTGTTACAATGTACACATTTTAATCTCTCTCTCTCTCCCCCCTTCCTCCCCCTTTCCCTTTCCATGGGGTCCCTCGATCCTTGTAACGGGAACGATATCGAGGGTGACATTTCGACTACTCTTCCTCATACTTGAGAGAAACGCCTCGGCGTGGCTCGCCCGACCGTAGTGTTTCTCATTAACGTCATTTCATGCGATTCCGAAGGTGCACCCACGTAAACGGCACGGGTAATTGCAATTTATCTGCGATCGTCATCGCGCCGCGACGACCGCGTGGAATTCGAGAAACGCGTTTCCTGGTGTGGCGCACGAACGTATGTACATACGTACATACACCGATCACAGAGAGACGTCCGGACGAGGGTGACGTCCCACGACGACGACGACGACGACGCCGACGACGGCGACAACGACACAACTCCGGCGATCTAGCACGGAATCGGGGCCGTGCGTCGGACGAGGTCAGGCATACTTTTTAACCCCGGATAGCGCGGCCTACGTCTCCTTCGTGGCTGTCTCGCTTCTATCTCTCGTTTCTTCTCTCGTCGTCGCGATCGTGAAACGGGAACCCGATGGTGGAACAGAGACGAACCGTTTAAACGCAGAACGTTCTGAGAAAGAAGGGACGAGAGAAGAGTGGAAGAAGAGATATCTCGGTACAACGAAGAGCGAGCAACGGAAAGAGAGAAACTGACAGAGAGAGTGAGAGAGAGAAAGAGATAGAAAGCAACGTAGCTCGACGGAGGAGGAACACACTCGAGGTTCGCGCATTGATATGCAACAGGCTGCATATGCGGGCCATGGCGGGCGAACAATACGACCACCGGTAAGGCACCACCGTGTAAACTATCCACCATTCCCGGGCGTATAGCGTATGGGACTCCGCCGGTCGATACACCACGAGACACTTTACACGGTGCATCGGGTATATGGCGCGGTGAGCGCAGGTCGTGACGCGCCGTATCTTGCATCGGATGTACCACCAGTGTGGAAACACGGATACGTACCTCTCCCGCCTTTACCTTTTTCCTCCCCCCACCCCCTTCGCCGTCGAACCCCATCCCGACGAGCCACGGCACGGACCAAACCCACCCACCCGTCCGCGACCTTACCCTCCTTCCTTCGTATCCTACTCTTCTTCTTCTTCTTCTTCTTCTACTTCGTCTTCTTCTTCTTTCTCGGGTTCTCCGGTTCTTCCTTTTCGCCGTTCTTCGCGAATCCTATTTCCGAGTGTTCCCCGGAGGCCACCTGTTCCGATCGATGCGGAGGAACGATAGAATCGCGTTTCCACCGTTGGAACTTGTTACGGGGAATGCGAAACTTTTCAATCGCAACCGCGGCGAAGGACTTTCGATTGGGAAACGCGAATTCGTGGGCAGGTGTTGTTTTTTTTTTAAATTTTTCTAGATTGCGTCACCGGTACGTCCGAGGAGTCGCTATGCGCTAGGAACTCGGCTTCTTCTTCTTCTCCTCGGTGGCATCGCGCACAATAGATTCCCTCGTATGATTTACATGCCGTCGGTTTTCTCGACGACAGAAGAAAGAGATACAGGATACTCCGTCCGCGCGGGTCCGTTTCTTCTTCGTATACGATTGTACATACATACATACATACTCCGTGGCTCTTTCCACTTACTTGCACGTACGTACGTACATAGATGCACCACCAACACGTGGGCGTTCGGGCTACGTCGCCGGTTTTCTCGTGACGCGACTATGCTAACGCGGTAACGCCGCGCGTGGAATACGTTTTCGATGCATCCACCCGGGGCTACCGGACACCACCGATCGTACACCGGTCGTACGAAAGAGAAAAACAAAAAACAGACGAGAGAAACAAAAAAAAAGAAAGAATCGGCCCGTCGATTAGTACCAGGCACGCAGAGATCTTTTACGCAGCCTTGTCGATGACCTCCCGCCGGAAGTCGATGAGCAATCGCCGAGAAATGTGCTGGTGAACGCGTAAATTCTTTTCGTGAAATACTACGTTCACGCGTGAGAATAAACCGGACCACGAAATGGAAGACTTCTGTATCGCGTATCAACGAGTAATAATAATAATAATAACGATGAATAATACTAATATTAATAATATCACATGGTTTCACTTACCGGAAGACGAAGTTGCCGCGGTGTCCTTCACCCCGCCGATCACGCTGTTCTGCGGGATGTTCTCTTTAACCGTGACGATGTACCGCGGTTTTTCACAGGTGGATACCCTGTGTCCACCGGAGGAAGTGGTGATCCTGACTTCGGCGTCGACGGTGCTCTTCAAGCCGGCCGCATCGGTGGCCGTCACGTTCAGTTGATGCATAGGCGATCTGGATAATAAACTTGGCCTAGCCACGTGCAGCTCGCCGGTATTGCGGTCGACGCGGAACACTCCTGCCTCGTTGCCATTGGTTATCCTATAGGCAACCTGACCGAACAACCCGGCGTCCAAATCAGTGGCTACCAGCCTAAGAATCGGTCCGTGTATCGGAACGTCGCTTTTCAACGTCACATTATACTTCCGGGGTTCGAACACTGGTCGATTGTCGTTGACATCCGTCACTTGTACCCTAACGATAGCCACTGTGCTAAGTCCACCTGAAAAAGAAATGTATATTTCCTTAAACCATTAATTATAACGATACATAGAGAGAGAGTACGGTGTGTATCAAAGTGAAGGGAGTTGGGAAACACTGCGGGTAAGGCTGACACACACGGGATACATTGATGTCGCGTTTCATCCGTGGGCCCCCAGAAGTGCGAAGCCCGAGCGATTATGTTTATTTCATTCTCGGACGAAATCCTCTTATCGAGCCAAATAATGTCGAGGATATTAGCCGGCGTAGAGAACGAATCTACGGGGACGGTCGGAGCCGGTCGACATAAATCACGCGCGCCCCGTACCATTGCCTTTTTTTCGAAGCCAATCAGCCGCTCGCCTTCTCTCTTTCTTTCTTTCTCTCTCGTTCCGTCGTTCCGAGATCTCTCGGTCTCTCGGTCTCTCGGTCTCCACTGTTTTCCTCCGTCCCTCTCGACTTTCTCCTCTTTCTCTCGCACTTTATTTCGTCCAGGCGAGTGCGTGCATGTGTCGACGGAACGGCGTTCTTACCCCCGCGGTAGGGTAATGCGCTCGTGGTAATATTTCAAAGCGAAGAGGAATTTCTCGGGGTGCCCAAATGGTCCGCGTTCTCGCGGTGTCCCAACGACTTCACCCGTCTTCTTTCTGGTCGTGCTGCTTCCCGGAGCAATTATGCGGACGGATCGATCGATCAATGTGCCGACGACCACGTTGCGCTATTCGATTATACAAAGGCTAGAGCTCTATGAAACACCCTTCTCGTTCAACCGACGGGGTAACGTCGGAGGATAGTAAACCGAATGGAAATACTTTCATCAAGTTCCGTTTGTTAATAAAGAAGAGAAGAAATAAGAAAACGAAGACTAATTTCTCTTATTCTTTCTCTCTCTTTTCTATAGATATCGATACATCGTCGTCCCTGCTGCACGAGGGGTCCCGGTTAAATGACTGATATACCCGCTGACGGATAACGATAACGCATTCAATCGTAATCGGTAAATCACGATCCCCGGTCGTTGTCTAGCCGCATTCCACGTTCAAGCAGCTCCCACTCCGTACGGTTTATCGACGTAGCTATGTATGTAGCCGTGTAGAACGCTAATTACCGCTCGCGGTAAAGGAGGAAGAACCCGCGCGGACGCGATAACGCGCCGGGCTTCTGGTTTGCCGGGGCTGATTTAGGCGAGGCAGCGACGCGAGTGTTAATATTAAAGACAGTATGTAAAACGGGTAATCCGATGTTTAAACGGTTTACACCCGTAACTCATAGTAATGTATGGACTCGACCGTGCGGAGCTTGGAGCGCGTGGAGATTTATAGGTACGAGTGTCATTGGAGTCATGCGTCAAGGGCCAGTCCCCCCGGTTTCTCCGGTCTTCGGTCCACCATCTTCTCTTTCCCCTGGGGAACGAAGCCCTTCCTCGCGTCTCCCGCGTAACCGCTCGAAGAAGGTATCGAGATGCCGATCTTCGGGGCCCCCCGAAGAAGATCCCAGCCACGCGAATTCCCTTCAGAAGAAACGCGCCCCTAATTTCTCTATCGAGCGACGACTCCGATTTTCTGTGCGTTTTTTCTGTTTTTTTTTTTTCTTTTTATTCCGAGCGTTTTAAACGATCCGTTGGCCGGGCATTCCGTGCGTACCACGGTATCTTGGATCGATTATCGCGTATCGTCATCGTTATTATTCTCGCGGTACGTTCCCTTCCGTCGTCGAGTTACGACGGGCGGCACGAATTTTCGTGTAACGATTAAATAAGGGTGACAAAATGGACAGAACCGATCCGCCGGAGAGTGTTCTTTCCGTTTTTATTCACTCGACCTTCTCCTCTCTCCCTGTATACCAACAGGGTGAGATGATTGTTTTCTTTTTTAATCAACCGGGATATAACAAGGAATCGTGCCGGCGCAAACGGATGCCGCTTCTCCGAGATAGTTCAACGACATTATAATGCATATTCTGATATTTTGTGGCTGGCAGACCGACCCTTTTAATTTCACGCGGTCGATCGCCGGGATGAGTCCTTTTTCGTGGCGAGTGTGGCGGTGGATACGAAGGCCCCGGAAAGATTTATGCGGCCGGTGGTTACAGTGGTACTCAACCGTAATGCGTTACAACCAAAAAAAATGGGCGGTCTACGTTGCAGTAAAAATCTCTTACGTAATTCATAGCCGACCGAGATAGAAAAAAGAATCATTCCGTCGCGTTATCTGACATTCCAGCGTGGATTCCGGGACACGGGCGGAAAACGTTCTCCGCTCTTTTTAAAAATCTCTGTAGACACTGTGAAAGGGTTACTCGAGCGTTCGTGAGCTCGGGGAAACGTGTACAAGCGGAGAAACGAGGAGGACAATGATCGTCGGTGGGAGTTAAGTCCCAAAGATTTATGATGCCGGTGTCAATAAAGTCACCTCCAGTGTCGTCCTGCCTTTGAGGAAGTTGCTGCAACCCCGGGCCGCGCCTTTCTTTGCATTTCTGTTCGTTGATCGTAGGACGTGCATCAAGATGCGTAAAAACCGTTTCGCATGTACGCCACGTAAATGTGTACAATTTCCAGAAACGAGATAAATATCAAAAAAGAATCCGGTCCTTGTTTCGTCGGGATCTTGATAACGATGAGAAAAAATTCTCGATTCTCTATCTGATTCTCACGTATTCCACCACCGAAACAACGATATCGTCAACCCCTTTCGAATTGATATATTACGTAAGAACGTCGAACAGGATTATTACCCCCTCGATCGTTTAAACTATTAAAAAAAAAAATAATAAAAAAAAAACAAGACAGACGCACCTTCGAACGCTTTACAAATTCCATCCCGCCGCGGTTGAATCGTTTAGAATTTATTATCCGACGCGTTATCCGGCCGTTATCCAGCAACCCCCGAGGGGCCGGCGCCCCGTGTCTGTTCGTCCGGTCGCCACTTCGCATCTAAACAAAGTGACTCGCTCAAGGAAGTCTCACACCGTACATAGGTATCATCCGGCCACGCGGATCTCCGGCTCGATTCAAAGCGGGACCACTCGTAGGTAATAATTATCGCCATAGCTCTGCCGTTATCCATCGCCATTAGCACGATAGAGCGGCGCGTTTGGGTTATCGTCGGTCTCTCGCCAACCGATAGTTATCGACGGATACCAGGGTTCTCCACCTTGGCATCGTGCCAACGTAACCGGCGAATAATCGAAGAAGGTTTAACTCTTGCCGACTAGTCGGCAGGTGATGCAAATCGATCCCGGTGGTGCAGCCCGTTAAAAGCTGACTGGAAATTATTTTCTTTCCAGGTGATTCTCTTTTCCGTTTTGTTTCCTTTTGTTTAGTGTTTTTTATTCTCGTAAACACTCGGATGTTTACCGGATGGTGGGTGAGAAATAATCGGATGGAATTCGTCGAGCAAATACGGTGAGGATAAATCAGTGTTAAAAGGTTATCGTCGATGTACCCGAACGATAGTTATCGGCCACGGCACATTCTTGAACTCGATTCCGCGGCATGAAAGCGACAACGGCTCAACGATCGCAACGGCGCAAAAGTCGCTTCGTCTAGAGTCGTCAACAGGTGGTATAAATCACGCGAATGCCGGTTTCGCGTGGTCCGGTCTGCCTCGTGCACGGTTCTCTACGTTGTTCTACCGTCATATCCGGCCGGTTCTATTGTGCCAACGGTGTCGGTGTGCCTGCTGGCTCGCCGAACAATCGTATCGATAACGAGCGACAATTACGGAGTTCTGCTGTTTGCAAAACGACGTCGAGCCAATAATAGACCTTCTCTTTACCACCGTTCTTCCATTTCCACCTCCGTTCCATCGTCAACCCTTTTTTTTTCCATGTTCGCGCAGCTTTCCACCTCCCGTCGTTCTTTTTCTCATTTCCGTTTTACACGTGATTAAAGGTTACGCAACGACTTCCGATCGAGTGAGGGATGGACATTTGCTACCTGTTGCAGCGGTCAATCTAGCGGTGCGCAACGGATGGATCAATGGACGGCAGTCATTGTCCTTTCCCATAAGGGCAGCCATAGCCCGTTGGAAATGGGCACACGGTACACCGGCGACATAAATCATACACCCCATTACAGGGCTACTAGATCTCGGCGCGGCGATAGCCACCTCTTTCTCCGCCGTTCCACCACTGTCGTTTCTTCTTTTTCTCTGTGTGAGCCACGGTTTCCACCATCTGTGTGTCTCTGCGTGTGTTTGTGTGTGTCGCCACGCCGAGGTTTCTTCGTTCTCGTTTCTGCGTCTCACCTTCCCCCGGGGTGGCGATAACACGGTGGAAAGCATTGTTCGCGCGGTCGCCTCTTCGTGCGTCCTGTTTTGGTCACGGAAGATTCGTTACCGGCGCCGCGACGCTAATCGCTACGCGATAAATCCGCTGGAATTTCGTCGATAAGAATCCCGATGGAGAATGTCCTTCATCCCGAATGGAGGGGAGTAGGGGGTAGAATACTAGAATTTTAATAATACAAACCTCTGTCAGTAGCGATCACCGGTACTTCCAAGTAGGGTGCTGTCTCCCTGTCCAAGGGTGTTCTGACGCAGATATCGCCCGTGTCGCTCCGCACCATTAGCTGTTCGCTTTCTAATCTGCCAGCGCCCAGAGTATAATTCACCATCGCGTTCACGCCGCAGTCCGGATCGGTAGCCTGCACCTGAAACAATTATACATTCCGATATTAAATACGGTTCTGCCGACCGACACACACTCGCGGACGTGCCAAACGTCCGTACAGAGGTATCAAACGAATAACACCGGCGGATTCTCTTAACGTTCGTTAAAAAATAATAACACTCCGGCCGTGGAACATTGATGAAAAACAGCCGCGCGGCAGAGCGATTTGTTTAATTTCGTTCGGTCTGAAACGGGATACCCGAGGATCGTCAGGAAGGTGGTCCATTCGTAATCTTGGCCCCGGTGACTAATTTGCGGGCGGCCCTCTGGTCTCTACCTTACCCATCCCTTTCTCCCCACCCTGTTTCTCTCTCCCTTCACAGGAGGAGAATCCGGGGACGCGAGCACGACGGACGTGGGGGCGGTGATGGACGCCTCTGTGCTTCCAGCACTTGTTATTTATGCGAGGATGTATCGCCACCTCCCACCCTTCGTGGATTACACGTTACAAAATTTCGGTGGTGTCGCTCACGGAAATGCGCGGCCATTTCTTTCCGTCGAGCGTCGCCGTGTGCCATTTTCGGCGAACGGTGTCTGTCTGTATGTCTGTGAAACCGTGTCGCGTCGCGACGACTCTCTCGTTCCACGTCACGCGGGTCTTCGAATATCCGCGCGATCTCTCCGCGGCAAACGTCACGTGGTAATCGTAAACGCGAGCAAACGGAGTTTTTAATTTCCGAAACGGTGCGCGGGATTATCGCGCGGCACCGCTCGATAGATTACGATCGATCGACGGATCGGTAATTGGTACCGCAATTGGTACCGAACGCCGGTTTAATACGAACAGCTCGAAGGGGAGACAAGGAAGGAAAGAGAGAATGAGACAGATAGATTGAGAGAGAGAGAGAGCGGGAGAGAGAGATCTCGTAAATTTACCAGCACGAGACGTAATTTGCAGGGTAGCAGTCGTCTCGTGTGGCAGTCGTCGGTGCGCTACGTAGCAGAAGAAACCGAGACGCGAGCCCCAGGACGGTAATGAACCCCTTAACCCGGCCAGAGTTGCCTTAATGACAGTTTAAAGTTTCTTCTCGCGTTCGAGGTATCGTGCCAGACCATCTAGACCGCGATCCGCTTGCACACGAGAGAGGTATCGTTCCGCCCCGTGTTCAACGGGAACGTGGATTCGCAAGATCCGATTGCGATCGTGCGCCGATGATCGATTACTTCGTTACCGACGTGCACGGTCGGTCGGTCGGTCGGTGCTACCACAGACGAGGTATTGGATAGAGATAGACCAATCATCCCCATGCTTTTCGATGTCAATGGTTTGGATGGCTCTAGAGCCCCCTTACCATTTTAGTGTAGGAATGAAGGAATTACGAATATCGCGAAAAATCGTCAAATTTAAGCAGTTTTTCGTTCGGCATGCGCACAATTTTTGTGATAGCGACCTGAAACTGGTACCATTGTTTTAGTTAGAAAATTCTACGCCAGATCAACATATAATAGTTGTACTTTTCGAAAATTTAATTTTTCGCAAAAATCTGAAGGGGGTAGGTCAGGATTTTTTGCGATTTTCGTAAATCGGCCGCCATTTCCGTAATTTTTGAGCTATTAAAATGATCCAGGACGCGTTGGATGCAGAATCCGAAACCGAATAAGACCGTGAAAGAATCATTTTGATATCTCAAAAATTGTGAAAATGACGAAGGAATTACGAAAATCGCAAAAAATCCTGACCTACCCCCTTCAGATTTTTGCGAAAAATTAAATTTTCGAAAAGTACAACTATTATACGTTGTTCTGGCGTAGAATTTCCTAACTAAAACAATGGTACAAGTTTCAGGTCGCTATCTTTAAAATTGAGCAAATGCCGACCAAAAAACTGCCATAATTTGACGATTTTTTGCGATTTTCGTAATTTCTTTGTCTTTTCCGCAATTGTTGAGATATCAAAATGATCCAGGACGTTTTAAACGCGGAATCAGAAGCCGAATAAGTCAGTTAAAGATTCCGTTCGATATCTAAAAATTTGCGGAAATGACGAAGAAATTACGAAAATCGCGAAAAATCGCCAAATTATGACAGTTTTTCGCTCGGCATTCGCTCAATTTTAAAGATAGCGACCTGAAACTTGTACCATTGTTTTAGTTAGGAAATTCTACGGCAGATCAATATATAATAGTCGTACTTTTCGAAAATTTAATTTTTCGCAAAAATCTGAAGGGGGTAGGTCAGGATTTTTTGCGATTTTCGTAAATCGCTCGCCATTTCCACAATTTTTGAGATATCAATCTGATTCTTTCACGGTCTTATTCGGTTTGTGATTCCGCGTCCAAAACATCCAGGATCATTTTAATAGCTCAAAAATTACGGAAATGGCGGGCGATTTACGAAAATCGCAAAAAATCCTGACCTACCCCCTTCAGATTTTTGCGAAAAATTAAATTTTCGAAATGTACAACTATTATACATTGATCTGCCGTAGAATTTCCTAACTAAAACAATGGTACAAGTCTCAGGTCGCTATCTCTAAAATTGAGCGAATGCTGAACGAAAAACTGTCATAATTTGACGATTTTTCGAGATGTTCGTAATTTCTTCGTCACTTGCGCAAACATTCAGATATCGACCTGATTCTTTCACTGTCTTATTCGGTTTCGGATTCCGCGTCCAAAACGTCTTGGATATTTGAATAGCTCAAAAATTACGGAAACGACGAAGAAATTACGAATATTACGAAAATTCATCAATTTAAAGCAGTTTTTCGTTCGGCATTCGCTCAATTTTTAAGATAGCGATCTGAAACTGGTACCATTGTTTTAGTTAGGAAATTCTACGGCAGATCAATATATAATAGTCGTACTTTTCGAAAATTTAATTTTTCGCAAAAATCTGAAGGTAGGTCAGGATTTTTTGCGATTTTCGTAAATCGCTCGCCATTTCCACAATTTTTGAGATATCAATCTGATTCTTTCTGCATCTTATTCGGTTTGTGATTCCGCGTCCAAAACATCCAGGATCATTTTAATAGCTCAAAAATTACGGAAATGGCGGGCGATTTACGAAAATCGCAAAAAATCCTGACCTACCCCCTTCAGATTTTTGCGAAAAATTAAATTTTCGAAATGTACAACTATTATACATTGATCTGCCGTAGAATTTCCTAACTAAAACAATGGTACAAGTTTCAGGTCGCTATCTTTAAAATTGAGCAAATGCCGACCAAAAAACTGCCATAATTTGACGATTTTTTGCGATTTTCGTAATTTCTTTGTCTTTTCCGCAATTTTTGAGATATCAAAATGATCCTAACCTAACCTAACCTTACGGCCCGTAAGGTGATAGGTCTATCCAATACCTCGTCTGTGGTGCTACCTTGGCTCGATACATCCCATTCGCACCTTTAAACCGGGAGGGATGAATTAAGACGACGATCGTCGGGGCCATCACGTGTAATCCGTTCGGAATTCGTGCTCTCGTTTATTCCGCAAATAATCTGTCGTTAATGCAACAGAGTGTGACTCGGTTCTCTCTTGAGAATCATAAATTTGTGTTTCGCATTCTTTTTTCATTTCTTTCGATGTTCGCGGCAGAGGTCGAGAAAACGGTACGACGTACACGTATACGAAACTACTGGATGAAAGGATACCGTAGGAGGGAGGATATGGCGAAAGGCGAGGAAAGACAAAAACGAAACGCAGGCGACGCCGAACGAAAAGAGACAGTAGATAATAAAGCAGGAGTCCGCGAAGAATGATTTACTGGCAGCCGGTCGAATAACTTTCCCGCCAACACTGTTGCCACCTTGAAGAGACGCTGCGTGGTTTCTCCGGCACCGTAGTCTTCTCTCAACGGGAAGGACGAGGTGGACACGAACAGGCAACGAAGAAGAAAAAAAAAGAAGAAGAACCAAGTCGGAAGGAAAAAGAAATTTGTCGGTTCTCCGTTGCGACCGTATCAGAGGAAAGCAATGAAATCAATGAAAGCCATCGTCTCTGCCACAAACCCCATCATTTCCCGGTGCTAATGAAATAAATTCCGCGATTCTAGGTCGCGATAGTTTCACTTTTCACCGACAGATTAATTTCACGTTCCCCCCCCCCCCTTTCCGCGATATTACTTCTGCGTGTCACGGCTGGCAAAGGCGTCTGCATAATTTTCCAATTTAGATTTGCATTTCTAAATTACAAGCGCGCGCGCGCGCGCACTCGCGCTCTCGAACGTACGCACCCCCCTCGTATCTCTGGCCGCGAATCAGATAATCCGAACTTGTCGCGAATAATTCTTTTGTTAGAGCTACCTAAGCCTTCCACGGTAGATTACACGCGCGCCCGTCCGAACCGCGATTACCACCGGACGCCGTTTAATTACACGAAGAAATTTCAATTCCCCGCGAACGCCGTGACACCGTCACGATTCCATGTATTCGGAAAAGTACGGGCGACGTTCACCTCGAAAAACAACGTAGGATCGCGCGCGCGAGCGGAATCACGAAGGTGCATTAAATCGCGAGCAGTTTTACCTGCTATTCCAGTACCTCGGCGAATGTATATCACGTGATGCATTGTTCCTCTGGTTTTGTTGCGCGCCGACCTTGCGGGGAATATCGATTTCAATCGGCGTGTATACGGAATACAATCCGGCGTGCATTCCCTTCGAAAAGGCCGTCTCGTTGAATACCAGTTCCCCTCTTATCCCCCCCCCTGTCACACCGAAACACCTCGCACTAATGTTTTTCCCCTGCACTTTTGTCAAAAGATTCAACGATATATCCTATCTATTCCCCCATACGTACGTATGTACCAACATATCCTTCTCCGATACTCTCGTTGAATTCTAACGTGAAACGAAAATAATTCCATGAAAAATCTGCCGATCGAAAAACGCGCCCCACGCCACGGTGGTCGGGGTATCGCCCCGTAGTCGGTGGGGTCCCACGTTCCTCAAGGGCCACGGCGAAAGGAGCGCAGGGCTTTGCTACGTACGTACATACATACATACTGGCATCGGCAGAGAGAGGAGAGAGAGAGAGAGAGAGAGAGAGGGCCCCCGACTGTATGTGCGGTGGCTGTCTACACCGGTTATAAAATACGGTGCCTCGGAAGGCTCTCAGCATGCTCGCGCCTCTGCCTTTAAGGATAGCGCGCGCGGGGCCCTTTCCTTTCCCCGCCGCCGCTTCTGGGCCCTTCGTCTTCACCGCGAGTCTTCCCTCTCTCCCTCTCACTCTCCCTTTCTCTCTATCATCGCTGCCGTTTCCTGCCCGATGAGACCAAACTACCCTGGTACGCGTACAAATTGTCCGGCTGGTAAAGTTATCGCGGTAAATCGGCAACTCGCGTCTGGTATGCGGAGTTCGCGCGGGTGTAAAGTCAAACGATCGCCGAGGCGAAATCTTTTGATAGAGAAGTTATGTGGCGGTCGGGTTAGGTTGAAATTTTAGCCCGTCTCGAACGCGAGAGATAAAAGTTCGACTCCCTGGCAAAATATTTCGCGTGTTTAAAGTAATTACCGCGGGGAATTATGAAGTTTCGTTCGTACGGTTTCGTAGCTCTTCAACGCTTAAGAAGAGTCTATTACGAGGCTATAATCGATCTCCTGCGTAATTGCTAGACCGGTTTACGAACGTTCGAGATACGTGCACACGTACATACACGTGGTATAGTTAAATGTAATTCGTTTTGAATCTTGTTCCTGCCACCCTGGATATCTAGCAACATCTGTTTTCTTTCTTACTTACGATACGAATTCGACCGTACATACACGTACGATGCAACCCCGATATCCATTCGTAAAGCTTTCCCCGGCGGTTTAATCGCGGCTGTAACTCCGGCGACGATCGATGCCCGACATCGCGACGCGTTATACGAACGGATCCCCTTTTGTGCGTTTCATTATTCCCCGTCGCATTAACGTTGACGGAAAGCCCCGCGGCGTTGGTTGCGTATACCGCGCGCGAGTCACCGAGACGGCCGGTCTTTCGCTGTCTTGATTAATGCAAGCGATTCACGGAGTTAATAGCCTCGCCTTTCAGTATTTCCTTCATAAGGAAAAAATATTCCTTAATATTGTATGAAATTCCCGTGCATTAAGCTTACCGAAGGACCTCGCATTCCCTAAGGTCAACGATGCTGGCGCACGAGGCATTTACCGTCTGTACTATGCCGCGATCGTTGCCGCGGTACGATATACCGATATTTCATACGATTATCCTTCACATCGTTGGGTTACTAAATCATCCCCGAAGGCAGCGAGTATCTTCCTTTTGAATGTACGTATAATCCCCCCGTCGGCGATCCATAAAACCGAGCCGAACTGGAGCGATCGTTGCTAAATACACGCTTAACGCCTCCCTGAAAGTCTTACGTCGAGTCGAATCGATTTATTTCTTCCACGATCTCTTCGCCTCCTTAGCGAACGTTCTACCTATCATCTCCACTTCTATTCCATTCTAATTAATTACTATATTAATTACCAAACTTTTCCATTAAACCGTTTAAGATATCTGTTAACAAAATTTCAGCGATGGGTGAACTTAAATTCCCGGTTTCAGGCGATGCTTGAAAATCCGGCACGCGTCCCGGCTAAATCTTCCTGCCCCCTCCATCCCCAGGACACGGTCGCTGGTATCCGTGGGGTTTTTCTTTCCCGGTCCCAACCCCCCGGTGCTTTCCGTTCGTGCGACCACGCGGACCGCCGGTTTTTGCCCCGGCCTCCGGCTCGACAGATAGAGCTGTTCGCTCGGGTAAGCCGGGAAGCCATCCTCGGTATTCCCGGCTCGCCAAGCCGGCTCTGATGGACTGACAGTCGTCCAGTTGTTCCCCGCGATCCTTTCACTCTTCCTATCGCGGCCGTTCTTTCGATCCACCATGTGAAACCGCGTCGCCGGACGCGGTTACGTCAGTCACGTCGTACGTCGACGAAATGAAAATTTCAAGACGTAGAAAATTTCCATCGAGGAAACATACGGGAGGTTATCCGGCGCGGTACTCGAGTAGACTCGAGTGAACTCGAGTCGAATGGTATTCGATTATTCGTACGGTAGAAGAATCTCGTCCTCGCGCGACGTCGGAATAACTTAACGTCGAAGAGTCATCGGTGGTAACGTCGATGGAAAAAATACACCGCGGAGCTATTCCGAAAGTGACGCCAGGAGTGTCGTCGAGAGAGAATCGACGGAGGGGAGAAACAAAAACGAGGGAAAGAAACGCACGAGCGTAATTCCAGGAAACACTCCTCCGCTCGTTACACAGTTTTTATCTCGGTCGTACGCGGCCTTTAAAATTCTTGTCATTTGCACATAAGAGCGCCTAATTGCGCGACCACGCGATGCAACGTCGGTAAAGTCGCGTGCACGCGAACCCGACGCGGTGCGGGACTATAATATGTATCTACGGGGACGTGGACGAACCGGAAGTGTCGTGGGTGGACGGCGGGTGTACCACGACGACCCTTTGTCACGCGAATTGACACGCGGGAACGATGCACGGGTAGCCATCACGTGAGTCACGGCGGGTGTGCGACCGCACAATTAGCTGGATGCGTATTCCGTTTGCATAAATAAATATGCGCGTGTTTGCCGCCATCCCCCCTCCCCGCCCTTCTCTCTCTCTTTATCCTTTTTTTTTTGTTCTCTCCGTCTCTCTGTATGTCCATCCCTGTTTCTCTCGTCGGTTCGTCCTTGTTCGTCGCGGTGAGATTCATTCTGTTTCGTCTCGTTCGTTTTCTCGTCCCCTCGCTCCCTTTCATGAGAGATGCGTGCGTGTATCCGCACGTAGGTTGCTGGAACGGACGGTGAAAAATCGCGAGAGGAACGAAAGTAAGTAAGAAGGAAACGAAACGCGAAACGGGGCGCGCGAAGAGGAAAAACGAGAACGCGGAATAAGAGAAGCGGAGTAGGAATAAGAAGAGCACGACGAAGAAACCGGAGTGGTTAAAAATCTTCGCCGCCGTCCGTGCAACTCCGAATAGAACGAACGCTCCGCGAACTCTCCCGGACAGACTAATTGAAGTCTGGATTTTTTCCACGGTCAAGACAATAACCGTTTCCCACCGTGTTGCGTGTTCGCTATGGAATTCACGGGTTTTACGTGTGCTCGCCGGTACGTTTAACTGAATCGTGGCCGGATAATGAAAGGCTTACGGAATCATACGTTAATTACACCACGGTATGAGTTTAGACATGTTATTGCGTACGAGATTAAATGGTAATCGATCAAATCGCGTGGAAATCGTCTCTGGTGTTTCACGATCGCAATTCAATGTTGAAACTTCTATTCTACGATTGTATATGTATATAATTGCTTCGATCGATCCATTCCTGGGGGGTGGGAAAGGAGGACACCTAAAACATGCGTGGCAAGAAAATAATCTTGCTCGGGCTCTACGGTGTCTGAAATACCAGGGCTCGTCTCACGATGCAGTTACAGCCGGTATACACGACGTACGGTACTAAACGTCGTAACCAGTACCGAGGCCGGTACGACGCTTTACATACGAGCTCGCGAAGAGTGGCGCGGCAAAAGTGACCGCGAAGGGAAACCAGTGGAGGGGAAGGGAGGAGAAATCCGCACAATGCTACCAACTCGACGAACTCTATAGAGCTGTCACTCACTGTTGCCCGGAGAGTTGGTTTGCGAGAGGAGACTCGCCTCTCTCTCTCTCTCTCCCTCTTTTCCTTTCTCTCTGGCAATATTTTTTTTTTTATTCGTACCCGCGTCTTCCTCTCTCGCCTCGTCCACCCCTTCCGCGGGGTAACCGTGGATACTCTGCCACGCGAGGCGAGGTACAACGGGTTCATCGACGTTGATTTTCTATGGACTCTCGGTTAAAGGAATATCGAAATGCCAAGACGCCCGGTATCGCTAGGCGGACGGTTCGACTCGAACTCGATGGTCGAGTGCCGCGGAAAAAGAGCTGCGAATCGAGCGATGATCGGTGAAGCGAGGCTGGCTCTTCCGCGTTTCATTCCGCCACGGTTCGTGAGAATTCTCCTGGTATCGATAACAAATCAAACGGATAACTATCGAATTATATTATTCGAGAGGGGATAGGGGGAATGTAGAACGTTACGTTATTGTACGAAGTCAGGGGTCGTATGGTCGGTTCGCGAAAGGAACAGTACGGACTTTCTTTTAACCTTTGCTCTCGGGGTGCGTGTTTTTTGCCGGAGAGCAGCAAGCCGAGAGGCCAGTCGAACGTTGGGCCCCCGGCGGGTCGGTGCCCGGTAATTGCGATGAGATATGGCGGCCACTTCTCATTAAAATAGTTTAATATATATTTGTCAAGCTATCGCCGCGATGTATGTCCCGCCATTTGTTATCGCCTCCCCGCCCCACCCCTCCCTCCGCCTTTCCGCCCAACCTGAACATTCGTTCCCGGAGAGGGTCACCGCACGGACCGGGGGTTTATTTTTCGCAAATTCGGCATCCGGCTAATAGCGCCCGTTTGTCTCGTTGTCACCGGCCGGGATCGTTCACAGAAATTCAGACACGAACGCGTACACGCACCGCGAGTAAAATACCACGTCGGGACGCTCCCGACTATGTCTCGTTTAATGCCAAACTATTTCTTTTCCCGACGAAACTATCCGCGAAACAGTCGTCGGCAACCCCGATGGACACAATGGACCAGATACGTACGTGCGTACACGTGGGAAGAACACCGTAAGATCATCGTCGACGACTCAAACGAACCGGAACGACTGGAAATTGATATCCCACTTCGCGCACCTAAGGTAGATTTAATTCTCCACCGTTCGCGGGGCGGTAACCATCGACCATAACCGTCGCACCGACACTCGCGAGTGTCAGCCGGAGTGACTCGCTTCGGCCAATCGACCGGGGATCGATAGAAAAATATCTCCGGCGCGTAAATCGCCGCGGCTTATTCGTGCGTTAAAACGCAGAAAAAGTCGTTGGACCGATTTAAGAACGTAATAGTAGCTTTATCGCGAACGGTTAAAACGGAGCCTATTTCCCGGATAAAATGCGCACTTCCATCCATGCGATTTCTCCCAATTAATTACAAGGGGAATGTCTTTATTTGGCACGGCCCCAATGGTCGTTACGATTCCCCATTTCGATTGCTAGTTAAGAGACGGCCGCGTTTCCCGATGTCGCTCCGGTCCGTAACATTATTGCACGTACCACTTTTCTCTCTCTGTCTCTCTCTTTTGCCCATCTACGTGCACATGTGTGTGTGTGTGTCCCTTTCTCTCTCTCACTCTTCCTCTTTCCCTAACGTGCCGCTACTCCCGGTTTCTCCTTTTTCCTCTCTTTATCGCTCTTACCTGCTCTCATAACCATGTACGAAGGATACTAGGGTGCAGAAGGGCTCGTTAGTAATCTGCCTTTACAATCGGCCAGTATATACGAGCCGTGGGCGGATGTCGACAGTTAAATCTGCAGTTTAAACACACGGCTCTCGTTGTACGACACTACATATTCCAGCGTTTTTACGCATATTAACCGAGTCAAAACTGGCGTTCCGGGCCGCGGTAATTGGAGTCCGCCGTGTCAGAATCGCGCCGCGACCTTGACTAAGGTGTGAAAGGTTTACCTGGCCACATATTACCGCGGCTACCACCGGGCCCCCGACCACATGAAAACTAACAGAATAACTCTTCCGCCCCGTAGTTCCGACCAGTAAACTCCGCCTAACGACCGATTTGATTATTTTAAAACCGCCGCTCGACAATTAACATTCCACCCGACACTTTATGCGATCGCGAATCATTTCTTGGGGATCTTTTTCACTTCTTCGCCGAGCGATTATTAAAATTATTAATGTTACTGCTTCAACGTTCTATAATTAAACGTCGGAAACGGACGGCTGAGAAATAAAAGAAAATCCACGAACCAGTTCTCAATTAACCGCGTGTGTCGTACCTTCCATTTCGAAGATCGATTTCAAGTTTTTCCCCGAGAAAGTAGCGAAGGGTCAGGTTATTGCTATTAAAGACAACCGCCCACGCGTGTTTGGTTTTCTTAGCGTTTCTACGAGTGAGAACGTGACGTACGCGAATTTACCGATGGAAAAGCACCTCGTCGTCGAGCGTGCCGCAGCGCCATCGGTGGGACTTCAGCGTGATCCGGCGGGTTAAGAGAAAGGTCGTCGATTAAGATAGCTGTCCGACTCTCCGTGGCGTGCCTCCTATAGTCCTCGCTAGTCCCTCTTCCCTTTCCTTCCTTTATTCCTTCTTTCCGAGCCGTCGTCGGTTCGCGTGGTCTGTCTCAATAGAGTACGATCTACGGACCGGTCGAACGACACACGTTTCGCCCCGATGCCACTGCACTTTTTCCCTTTTCTCTTTTTTCTTTCTTTTCCACCGCCTTTCCTTTCCTTCCGCGATCACACACGTTCCCCGTCTACATGCACGCACGTACGTATGTACATATACAATCTTATTTCTCCATCCGTTAGGAGAAACACACGCGCGCGAAGATACCGCGGGATATAGCATTACCTTTGTTTTTCAATAGTCGTCGTTCACACAGTTTCAGAGTGCCATGTGTGTATAGGTAAGCGAGCGATATTTTCTTCGAGCGAAACCAGGAAGCGTCGCGGAAAAGGTTCCTGCAACGTTGCTTATCGCGGGTGAATAAGACATGCCCGGCGCGTTTCAAACGTAATAATTACGGAGATTAGAAACGGTTAAATAAACGATAGTATTATATAGTATATCGATCGTTACGGGTTATCCGCGAATGGTATGTGAAACGGTAATTCCAGGCTATCGGTGTCTAGGACGATTTCCGAGAGTAGCCGCGAGTAATTGCAATCGCGACTGTCTTCTCGAACGTCCGAGGGGGTAATCCAGGATCGTGGAAGGACGCCGATCGGTTCCGCAGACCGAACGGCAAAAGAACAGCCGGATAAACGAGATCGCAATAATCGATACACCTATCCACGCATTAAAAGGATCCCCTTGCGCCTTGTAAGTCCGTCCGCGATATTATTGATCCTGCGCACGCAATCGGCCGTATCCCATTGCGATTTAATTGATCGTACCGATTAATAATCGCATCTCCGAATAACGTGATCTTTTCTCTCTTCCGTGGCTACGTGTACACCGTTTAAGCCTCTCTGTCCTATCTGTATCCCAGTGAACGAAATGAACAAAAAAAAAAAAGAAAGAAAGACAATAATAAAAAGTAACAGAAAAGAAAAACACTACCTATCTTCTCCCGCCCCGTCGTCTTCCCTCCATTTATCCGGGACGTCTCTACGGCGCCCTGGCACCTAATATAGCGAGACGAATTTATTATAGTCGACGAGGCGTCGCGCGTTTTATATCTTCTCGATCGTATATGCATATATGTATCCAAGATCCGTGTACGCTGTCCCATGCGTGTATGTATGTAGCTACGTATAGTACGTATACACGTGCGCGCGTGTGTGTGCGTCGTTCGCAAACTCGTAGGTGAGCCGGGCGTACGAGGAGGCTATCGTGTAACGGCTTGTCGTATAATAAGGACGCATTTGTAATCAATATTTCACATTACCAGGAATACCGGGGCCTTCGGACGCGAACAGAATTCAACGCGAGATAAGAAGGAAATCGGCGGAGGGACCGAGCGACAAAGGACAAAAGCACGAAAACGTTAGGCCCGTCGTTCGCCCGTGGATTTTTGACTTCGCACGCCTCGGCTTCGTGGAATTGTAGGAACCGCGAAGATTAATGGGACCGCGGGGAATCCGGCTCGCGTTTTTGTCGTCCGGGGCTCGATCACTCGTGGATCCCTGACAGGAGACGCGTCTCGCCCCGGCCGATCGTGAAACTCGGCGATTTTATTCATACGACGAGTCACGTTATAGCTAAACGAAAAACCGAGTGAAATTTAATTACTCCCGTCCGTCCGTCCGTCCGGTATCGGTGGATTTTTGGTATCGACATTCTAATGGAAACGGAACCAAGTGAGCGAAGAAATTATCCCATGAGAAACGGCGGGATCGTTGGAGACGATCGCGGAGTGGCGATCGAGAATTTCTGAGATTAATGGAAGCACGGGAAACCTGCTTCGCATTTTTGTTGCCTCTCTCTCTCTCTCGTTCGATCAGGGGCGAGTCCCGATACTTTCCGCGAGAAACCTTCCTTTCCTTGTCTTTATCCTTGAGCGTAACCGTAATAAACCTGAGAAGCGCGTCCGGCGAACGACTTCTTTTCCTGGAAGAAAAATCGGTAACGATCGGCCCACGTTGACGCGGAGCTCGCCGTCAGGCTAAATTTATTCCAAGGCGGGCAGCGAATTTTTGTTATTTTCTCTGGTTGTTCCGTGAACTGGTGTCGCGACGGCGTCGTTAACGGACGTGGACGCGATTCGATACGGAATTCTTTATTGTTATGAGAAACGAATTAACACGAGGTATCTCCCATCTACCGCTAATTAATTGATCTCCCGGATGATCACACGAACGATTCCTTGGCTTGAATTTTAAACGATCCGGCCGGCGATCGTTTTCCGTCGGCGAAACATTCGATAAATCGACCATCGTTATCCAAAAAAATTAAGCAAATCTTAATCATCGTCCATCCAGCTTCTTTTCTCAGCTATTTTCGTAGAACATACACCCACACGCGATCCGCGACACGCACACTCGTATACACACCAATGTGATTATTTCTACCGGCGGTCATCGGAAACGGTACTTTAATAACAGAAACGATCGATCCTTCGATTCAACGGATACGCTACCGACGATCGATCGGCAGTCGTTATTCCCGTTTACGCCAATTAACGCTGACAATTAACAGCTCCATTGTGCCGCGTAATTATTGCGAAGCGAGGTCGCGCACCGTGGACGAAGATGAAGAGAGGAGAACGCGACGGAAGAATCGGACGACCGATGCACGCGATGAAAATCACAACACACAGAGCCCCGCGGCGAGTTCCTCTTCCTGGATACGGTATATCGATCGAGAATCGAGGTTACGACGATTGTCGCCCGGTGAGAATCCGACCGGGGCCGATCATTGTGGAATCCTTTCATCGACGACGCCTTGACAAACGTCGATGAGTTTATAATGGTCGTAAAAGGTAACGACGTGGGCCTTCTCCATTATTACTTCTTCGGGGTCCGAGGGATTCGAGACGACTACGACGTTGCCACACGCGGATCTTATCTCGTTAGGAGAACCATCGGAGAGAAAGAGAGAGAAAGAGAGACAGAGATCCTCCCAAGGAAATATCCATTTTCTAGTGGCGTGTATCGATCACCGAATTCCGTGGACGGTGACGATTTTTTTCCTGTCTTTTTCGAAAGTTGACATTGCCCGTCGGGGATCCTACGGACGACTTTGCTGTGTTCGTACATTGTTAATGTATGCCGAAACGGGACGACGGAGAGAGAGGAGATTCGAAAATACACCCGTCAACGATGAACGAACGAGGCGAACGTTACGATCCGTGAATGGAAAAACGTAGTGGGAAACAAATGGATATCGTGATAGATAAACGAGCGACAAGGAAGGCAAGGGTACACGGCAGGTCGACGTAAAAGCGACAGCTTATCTTAATAGATTACCATGCCGTTCAGCGTAATTTGCCGACTCCTATTACCGGCGCGTCCGCGAATGGCGTTAGTCGTCGCGATAATATTCTCTTAATTCGGACCCATAGGCGTTAATGGCGTTAATCTTGTCGGCCGGCGAAACCGTGATTAACGGGCGCTACTCAACGAGATTCGTTCGTCGGATAAAGAGAGCGAAACGTTCGATCGTCGACGTTCAGTGCGATCATCCGGTTATTCCGACCACGATCATATACTCTTTCACGTTGGAAAAACCAAGAAAAAAAATCGACGAATAAAAAACAATAGACAATGAAAACGAAAACTATTCACCGCGCCGCTCGACGGAGAGTAGCATTCGTCCAAATTGCGTAACCGTTTCACACCAATTACCAGTTCACGTTTGTAACGCCGATCGTGCGCAGTCATTGACTACGACGTACCGGTGTATACGTACTCGAAAGTCGTGGCGAGGACTTGAATGAACGTTTCAAGGCGCGCATCAACGTCACGTTTCACGAACGGAATCGACGTCGGTGCGAATCGCAAGCCGGGGACTGGGACGCGAGAGTTGAAAAGAGAGCCCCGCCAAGCTTTTACAGTGTATATACGAATGACCGCCTCTTTGGATGCATTACGATGTATGTATTAGCATAATTATTGGTTGTTCGCTATCAGTGCCGGCGGGCTGGCGTTCACCAATTTATGATTTCATCGCCGGTCGTGCCGTGTGCCACGGCGCCGTTAAACCAGTGCATCGAGAGAGACAGAGAAAGAAAGAGAGAGCGAGAGAGAGAGAGAGAGAGAGACCAACAGCAAAGTTCGAGCACGAGCCTCGGCTTTCGATCGCCCATTGTTGCTTCCCTTAAATTCTCGTTGCTCGATTTTCACCTTCGAACGAATAAACACGCGCCGGTTGAATTTCTCCGCGGCGTATCGGAAGAGACCGAATCCGCGCGACTGGTGAAAACGTTTCGGTCGAGAATCGATTGATATTTTGTCCGTAGGAATCGAATGTTTATCGTTCGCAAACTTTTACAACGACGACGACTATGACAGCGACGACGCCCGGTAATAATGGTTGGTTAATTTATTTTTATCTCTTAAACACGCCGAACCCGATGCCGGCAGAACTGAATGGAAGGAGAGAGAGGAAAGGGAGAGCGAGAGGGGGAGAAGAAAAAAAGGGTTGTTCTTTTTACGTTGACTCTTTACACTTGCCGAATATTCATTTATACCTACGTCGATAGAGACTCGGGGATCGTTCGATCTTTAAGGATATCTCTCGAGCTCCCTGCCCCCTTCCCGTTTCTCTCTCTTCTACCAGTCGATCTCTCTGCCTACTCTCTCATTCCCGCAGAGCAATCCGGTCCTTAAGTGGCAGGTGCTTAAGATTCCCCGCGATCGCGCGAGGAGAACCAGTCGTGCTGCATTTGGATCGCATTCGGATCGCCCTCTCTCCCTTTTTCTCTCCTCGCCCTAGTATTTATTCTCTCCTTCTCTATCGGTTTTGACCAACGTACTATATACCGAGCGTCGTCGATCGTCGTTCCCGCACGCGTTAGTATAGATCCTCGCCGCGCCGTTTACGGCGAATATTTTAATAGATTGCCTGGATTCGCTGTTATTCGTTTTCCATTCCTTTTTCCTTAGGGTTTTTTTTTATATTTTTCTTCGTAAAAACGAGAGGAACTGTTCGTTACACGTTCGAACACGATTTAGAAAAAATCCTGTAAATTCTACGCGGTTCCGATCTAGTCGTAGGCAGATCTCACGCCGATCTCTCGATAAACGAACCGTCGGGAACATTATCGTGCCGGGCATCTTTTGTGGCACCGAAAGCCAAACGGGCTGAAAGGCACACGGTAGAAAGAAAAACAATTTGTCACTCCGCGGTGGCCCGCGGGGGGTCCTTGCTCCTTCGTTCACCGTTTCGTGTCTCGGTATATAACGCCGTCTTCGCGCGTGTCGAAATTTCGTGGCCCACGAGACTTTTGTTCGCGACATCACGCAGCTCCCCGCCGACCACGTAACAAACGTCACCGGGTTGAACATACCCGGTGAACAAATCGCGCCCGAACCTTTCGTCATAATACATATCCTACGATCTGAAACGATGTGACAACGAAAAATATATCCTGACCATCGTTTCCACGTGAAAGAAAGAAATCAACCCGAGACGGGAGCGGGGGGACAAAGAGAGCGAAGCAGAAGAACCAAGAACGGACAAGGGCCGTCGATCGTCTCTCTCCCTTTCCTTTCACTCACCCTTTCCATCGTTTCACCAGCGGTCGTGTAGATGTGTGTGAAATATAGGTTGATATCGCGATAAATAATGAGGTGCCCTTCGTGGTGATGCCCCGGGCTGCCGCTACTGTGCTTCCACGACGTGCCCACCCCTCCCCCTCTCCCCCTTCTGCCCCTCTACGAGCAACGTGTACTTGGCGGCTGAACGGGGCCCGGTTTATACGATGGGGCCCATGTAGAACTGGTGCGCCTACGTATGGAATCGCTAGGCACCGGGTAATCTCGCGGTTACGACTGACACCGTGGCCGATCTACTTTGCGAACATCTCGTCGCGACACGGACCATATCTCCTCTTTTTGTCCCCGTGAATCCTAAATGGGAAACGTGAAACGTGGAAAATTATCGAGCGAGACAGGTTTGCCAGCTACGACGTACGCTGATTCACCGCGGACGTTGGACGAGTAGCGAAATCAATTTTTACAGCGTCATTACGCGAGCAGCGAGAGTACGCGTTATTTATGCAGAATGTTTTCTGCGGTTATCCCCGTGACACAGGCCGGTCGGTAATTTCAGATCGATCGATTCCTACGAAAAGTATGGCCCGTCACCGTTTATCTCCGCGAACAGTATGGTTAACTCAATTTCGGCTTCCGGCTTCCCGTACCGGCCGCCCCGGGACAAGTTCGCGTGTATCAAACCTTATGGCGCATTTGTTCCACGAATATTCGAAGGTCCCCTTTCTCTCCTTCTCTTCTCCTCTCCCCCCACCCCCCCCTCCTTTCCAACGTCGTTTCCTCTCGCCTCTTCGCCTCGGGTTTCGAAGTCCTCGCAGATATGCGAATCGCATGGCCACTCGTGAGCGAACGAACCGCGCGTTACGTACATACATATTCTGCATGTATGCGCGGGGTGTCGGCAAACACATTGAAAATTCGCGGACAGCTCTCTCGCGGGCATTGGCGAGGTGGGGTTCATCGTTGGACACCTGAGCTAAGTGCTTGCGTTCATTGGAAAAGAAAAACAAGGCTACGTCAGCCGTGCGAAGAGAATTAGCATAAGTGGCTGGCTCCCTCGGCAGCGCAACGATCGAATTCCTCGTTTTTTTTTGTTGGTGTTCTTGTTAGTTTTCTTTGTTTTATTCGACGCTTTAGAAAAATGCAATAAAATCACCCGCTGCCGTCGGGTTCGCCAAACTTTTCGACCGCGTGTCATTACTTTTCTCGACATAAGGGAGAGATCGACGATCGATAGCCTTTACTCGATGGATCAAATAAAAAGAAATATATGTATGTATATATAAAGTCATAGGTGGAATTTGAAGCACAGCATACGATTAGGCGGACAGATAGCGTTGATATATTATCGGTGTTATTAGCATGTCGATCAAAACAGGTATTTATAGCGAAACACTGTTCACCCGTTAGACCGTAGCCACGGACATTTCTTGTCCCGGTGAATGGGAAATGTTATCCTCCGTGTTTAATGATCGGTCGCGTAATCTTAATCGCGTTTAATTATACGTCCACGTTGAAACGATAGAACCAATCTTTCCCTATCCGCACGTATACCCGGTTCCACGTGTACCTACCGGTCGTTCGATTCAACTTGAAGCGATGAACATCGAATAGCGAGAACTGAAACATCATTCGATCTTAATGATGAGTTTACATATCGAAGGGATAGAAACGAGCCAAGGAAAACGAGCGAATCTTTCCACCTCGACGAGCAACGATCGTCATCCATGTTTTGCTTCTCTATTTAAACCCTTCGTCTCCCTCCCCCCCCCCTCCGTAACCCTATCCAATGCTGGATAAGTGTCGGAAATTGAATTTAATCCCTCGGAGTTGCTCGACTCTCTCAGGACGATTCGTCTCGCGCGGCGGGTCGCGATTCGCCGTAAACGCACTCCACCACGTCGAGATCGAAGCACTCGAGGAACTCGTGGCACGGGTGGCGGTCGTGCGAGGTCGTGAGTTACACCATCGAATCGCACCGCGTTACACGCGTGTACCTGGCTCACGTGGACCGTGCCTAATTACCGGCGGGTGGTCGGGTCTGGGTATCTCGGCCGATGAAATGAACCGGGACGATCTAGTTTCGACCGGGTGATCGCGATCTATGGACTCAGACAGGGTGATCTATTGCGCTAAATATAAATTAAGTAGGGTAAAAGATAGCGTTTGAAAAATGAGTATCGTAACACGCGGAACGAGTACGGGAAAGTCTGATAGACGATCGCGTTGATTAAGGATCATACGAGAGAGTCCGTGGTAGATCGAATAAAATTCCACGGTTCGTACGTGGAATGGAAAAGAAGGATGTTTCGAAGATAGAATCTTCCATAAAGAGAAACCAGTCGTGTTCTCGCGGGACACGCGGTAAGCACTATCGCGCTAAGTGCACGCATATAATACAAGTACGGACCACTTGTGCACAATATCTAATTACCAGTGGGCGGTCGTACAAACGGATTGCACGCGCTTTTACAACTAATGGAGCGCGACGATCTATTTGTTGGGGCCACCACCGTAGCGAGATCCTGATTTACACCCGCCGCTCTGTTCCCTCCCCTCCCTCCCCTCCGGGGAACCGTTCGACTCTCGTTTCAAATTTATTTTGCGACTTGTCCCCTTAGCCAGCGGTTACAGGCGCCGATATCGAAAATGAGACGTTTAATTTATTCGCCGCGGATAAGATCTGGCGAGAAGTATTCGGTGTCGGGCGACAGAAAACGTTCGAGCTCATTATAGGTGGAACGTTTTGCTTATTCTCACGTCATGTCGATCGATCGATCGATCGCGCGGTGGCCTGTTACGAGACGTCGTATACGACTCGAAATTGAATCGAAATCTGTCACTCGGGAATCCAATAATCTATTTACAGTTTCACGCGGTTTACCAGTGTTCCCATGTGTCGCACGCGCCTCGACCGATTAATGGACCGCGACGATCTATTGTCCGACGTGCCGACGTTGTCTGACCTATGTCTGCCCGCGGACATCTACCATTGGAATGCCAGTAGTATCTGTCCAGACGCGACGTCTGGAACGGTGGTGCACTTATACCACTTAGAACGGTGTGGCAACGATTCTACCGCTTCTTGTCTAGCCACGTACGTACGTACTTCCCTCAATTTTATCAGATCCCCGGTATGTATGTGTTCGGTGCATGTTTCACGTTTCACAGCGATTTTATAATCCGCGCTCCGAAAATACTTCGATGGTGTTTCGTTATAGGATAGCGGTGAATAAATCGCTGGTAAACCGTGCCATAACACGGGGCCAGGTCGTTTCTTTGTGGTTAACGATATTCCACCGAGCAACGGCCGTCGAATACCAGCCGCTCGATTTGCCAAGCCGCGTGTCTCGCGCCGGTGATTAACGAAGTGGACCTAGTTAGCCGTTACACAGTTACACGAAGATAGGGTTTTTTGTCTACGGCGTCTTAAGTGATTAAATCTATGTTTTTGCGACGGGAAGACAGGTGAAAACGAAGTTACTGTTCGCCGAGTTTGTAATGCGCCCGTAGATTTATAGTTTCCGGGGTATGAAACGTTACATACGTATGTAATTATCCGCGGAACACGTCACTACCTTGGTACGTCGTATAAGTAGAATGAAAAAAAAAAAGATGAAAAACAAAAAAATGTCATTTGTATCCTTCGCGTGGAAATCGCTTAATACATCTACGGATTCGTGGACTCAAGAACGTAATAAAATAATCTTCCGATCGTCTTCGCTCGCGACGATTCGGTTCATCGAGTAGGTAATATTGTGTTTAACCACGGGCCCTGATTGGTACACAATTATCGTCGTTTTCAAGCAACGAACACATACATAGATCGTATAACCAGCTCTCCACGACTCTTCCCAGCTAACGTCTCGTTGAATTCCAGGCTGCGGACACGCTAATGCATCCAATCGGAATTTATAGTTTCGCTCGGACGCCTATCGGCTCGTTCCCTTGGCACGAGCGATTAGATTCATGCGTTTCACGCGTTTCCAATTAACACGTCGGCCCAGTCATCGTCCCCGAGGTTGCCAACGCCGTGCAACTTACACTCTTTTTCTTTCGCTCCGCCTCCGAGATTCCGCCGTCCCTCCCTTTTCCTTCGTTCCGAGTAATTCCAGAAATGAGACCATTGAATGCGACGATACATTTCGCCACATTATATACGGCGGACTCGATCGAGCGATTCCGGCTGGTCGAAATAAAAATTCCGACCCGCGGAGAGCCGTCCGACACTCGGGATGAAAACCGTTTTCTTAATTCTTAATGGGCCGTGTTCTTCTTCTTTTTTTTATCGTCGTTGTTTTGTCTTAATTCGTTTCTTAATTCGACGACCGTCCGGCGTTTCCAGCTCGGTCCAGGCGTTCTAAGTGAAACTGTATCAAGGTCACCGACTCGTGTTTGTAGGCCATTCTTAGGGGAAAGTATTAAAACTCAAGGTGTAAAAATGTATACCGCTCCACCGAACGGTGAGGGGAGAAAGAGAAAGAGAGAGCGAGAAAGAGAGGATACGGGAAGGGGATGAGAGGAGGACACGATCGGAATTTGTGGTAATTAAATGCGAAATTAACGGAGTCGAATCGGTGATTGGACGTAATGGTGGCCCTCCGAGAGAGATCTCGTACTCTGCTTCTCCCTGTATATGCACGCCCGTAATTTGATTGCGATTTATGAGTAATTAATCCACAAGCTTCTCGGGGTCCGTTATATCGTCGTTTCACCTTCTCCGTCGACCCTGGACTCTTTTCTCTCCTCTCCCAACCCCTTCCTGCACCTCTCGCCCCGTCGACGGGAATTTCTTTTCGCTTTACGAGGTACGATCGTTGCACCTGAGCGTAATTTCTCCGCTGGATTCCGAGCTAACAGCTACGCTAACAAGTTATCACGATTATTATTACGTGCGCCCGTACAAATAAGCCGGTATAAAAAACACGTTACTTTTCCGTTTGAGCTCGCGTTGTTCCCCACAACGGGCCCGGATTACGAAACGATACGACACGAAACGTTTCGATCACGATTACTTATAATATTTCCCATGACTACTTCTTCACGGACGCTACTACGTCTCGTACGATACGAACACATTCGTTTTGATTACGCCTTTCGACACCGTCTTTATCCATACCAGAAAACAGATAAAGCCAGATACACCCGACGTGATTTATACACGATCATGGGAGGGGGGAACGGGGGCGGGGAGAGGGGAGGGGAGGGGGCGAAACGGCTAAAGACCGAAATTCTTCGGATGCTCATTTATCTCGCGGCTCTTTAATCACCCAAGTATCAACGAACCGGGTCGAAAGGAGGAAGAGAAGAAGACGTAAGCAGCTGAACGTGTAGGGGAGAAAAGGTGGGGGAGGAGTGGAATATAGAATCTTAATCTTAATCTTGCACGTTATCCATGCCTACCTAAACGCTAAAACGCTTCTACCGGACGGAGAACAGTCGATGACCGGTTCATTTTATTCGTCCGTCTCTGTTCCACGCCACGGGTTGTTCCACGAACGAACGAACCATCCGTCTCGCTCGCACCGTGCTCGTTATTGATGCCTCCATTTGTATATCAGCGACGCGAGAGTGAAATGACTAATGTCGCTATTAGCTCCGGCCAAAAACTTTACGTCTCAATGTATCTCGATGCTCGTTACGCACCACGACGTGCGCTTCGGACGGGTGGTGACCGATGGAAACTTTTTCTTTGGTGGAAAAGTTCGTAGGATCGTCGCGTACGGGGTTCGTTGAACCCCCTTCCCTCTCGTACCGTTCGTTTCGAACGATTCAGGTATTCGAATACCACAGGGGATATACGTATGTATACATGTTTAATGCTATCTTAATGAATACCGAAATTTTCACTTCGAAACTTTCACGTTTCACGTGTAGATCCGTGTATAGGTCTGACGGGATTCTGATTTAAAACACAGCTTTACTTTTCGTCGCCGTGGCTTATAGTAAAGTAGAACACCCCGTAGATTCCCGAAACGGATCTACCACGGTGGGTCTTCTTTTGATCATTGACCGCCCATTTGTATGTCTTTTTTTTCTCTCTTCTTCTTCTTCTTCATCATCATCTCCTCGTCGTTCACGTGTACCCTTCATGACGGTGTACGGCTAATGCTACGTGACGTTGATCTAACGCGCCTCGATGGATCGCGGTATCTAGGACGGTGATGTATCGTTAGAGACGATGGAAAGTAGAAGGGCGGAGGTATCCAGGATCGTTTTCTAGTCGGGGAATCTCGCGTGAACGAATGCCCGGATCGAAAATTACGAGGGATCGATCCGGACTTTCGGTTATCCGTCGGATCGAATTACCATCGAGATTCGAGGAAATTTTTCTATCGGCGAATACCCGGCGACTCGAACTCGAGACTTCCATTACCGAAAGATAGAGACGGCTGAGAGAAGCTGACGGTGCGTGTACGCTTAAAATTTTTCCACCTCCCCCCTCCCTCCTCTCTCTCACAGCTGGTATTCACTCGAGATTTAGATATCTATCGAGAAATGGTAGCCCGGAAAGCCCATCGAGGTTATAACCGGTCGACATTAACATTCACGAGCACTTTATTACGTTAAAACTGGTGATGTAAGACACCGGGTACCCGTGGGTTTCGGCGCAACGCAATATTACAATAAATTCGGGCGAATTAATTACCACGGGTGCATTTAACTAAATTCACGAACGTATTTCGCGAAAAAGGGGGCGGCCGTGTGGCTCGAAAAGAAGAAGAGAAGGAAAAGGAGAAGAAGGAGGAGGAGGTGGAGGACGAGGACGAGGACGACGACGACGACGACGACGACGACGAAGAAGAAGATGCCGGGACTTCATCGGACCCTCCGTATCGAAAGTCATAGAGGGTACGAGGGGTATAAAAGGGGAGCGGAGAAGAAGATGAGAGAAAAAGTGAATGAAGAAAGAGGAACGAAGAGGGCGGGAAAGAGACGCGAAGGAGAAAGAGCGAGAGGTAGGAAGATATTGCCAGGAGTTACGAACGCATTACCGCGAGGCGGCGAGGTGTCGAGCATGTTTATGCCCTGGTTCACCGGACTCCCGATAGTCCCTAATGGGCCACGACCACGCTGCCTTCGACTTCGTACCTCTCTTTTCTCCCCTGTCCCCTTCCTTTCTCTCCCACCGTGTCTCTCTTTCTCTCGCGCTCTCTCTTCCTCTGGTTTCTCGCATGGAAAAGCCCTCGTCAAGTTGCCCTTTGTCGTCGTACCCTTCCTCGTCTCCTCGATCTACGTACATATTTCGTTCTCTCCGAGGCAGGATCGTAACCTTAATTGGAAATGGCACCGGACTTGCGTTCCTCGAGGAAGCCGAAACCTTAATTAGGGATAATATAAGACGATCGGAGTAGATACGATTACCGGTTCAAGCAGATATCGGAATGGTTTCAATGGAAATTAGACTTTGGAAAACAAGACGCGACGATCGTTCGGATATATATTATTATTATTTTCATACCATTCTAATGCCATTGAGTATCCACGATCGAACGACCGGACGATGTTTACACGAACGAGAAGTACGAAACGTTCTTCACCGACAACACGTAAACGACTAAACTCCCCCCTGCCTCCCTCCCTCCCCCACCCCTCCCCGAAATTACCGGTTCACCGAGCGAGACGAGTTTAGCACCGCGGAATAATCGTTTTCTGCCGATCACCGGATAATTCCCCGGACCGATTGCCACTGGACGTGATTCGTCGTTACATTTGCATAAACAGTGCCCGCTGGATCCACCGGGGAATAACCCAGCGTCTCTCCTTATTATTCCCCGGGGTGGACCTTAGACGAACGTTCCGTCCTGAAACTACCAACGTTTCCGGTAAACATCCGAGAAGAAACCGGGCGAAAGTTACGTGGACGGAATTTGAAAATACGATCCAAGAAGGGTCGGCGTGCAAGGGATCGAACGGGAGGACTTTGGTGGAGAAACGACGAGACGAAAAGAGACCCTGCGACAGACGGAGAGAGGGTGAGGAGAGGAGAGAGAGAGAAAGGGAGAACGGTTATCGGTGGGTAAGTGCCCTCCCGTGTCGAGATAACGCCGACACCAGGGGCGACAACATCATCCACGCCGGCGAATCGTACAAACGTAATCCTCGGCGCGTCACTAGGTAACAACCGGTAGGTAGGTAGGTTGGTAGGTAGATCGTTCTCCCTCCATCCCACCCTCTATTTCTCTCTCTCTCTCTCTCTCCCTCTCTCTTCCCGTTCCCTCTCCCCGACGCGAATCCATGCGTGTAACGCGTCGAAGAGGGCGAGGATGCCGCGAAGGAGATTCACCGAGAGCAACGAGAGTAAAAAAGAAACAAGTCCGGAGTAAGAGGGATAGAGAGCGAATTGACACGTCATTCCTCTTGGGTAGCGGGCACCTGATCGCCGACAAAAGGGGAATACAACCGGACCCGAGGCCCGGTGACACGCGCACCACGACCTCTTCGCCGGGGCGGAGGGGAGAGAGAGAGAGAGAGAGAGAGAGAGAGAGAAAGAAAACTAAGAAGGGAGAACGAAAGATTAATCTCGCGAGTGGTACCCCTTTTAGTCGGTGTTAACTCACCGACCAGTTTCTATCTTACTGGATTCGCAAGCGATCCCGTGACACGGTATCGAACCAAGTGTCTACATACATACGTATGTATGTATGTATATGTACGTGTATAAAAACAAGAGATCGCACGTCGACAGGCAGTAGGGAGCGTAGGGAGAGACGAGATGTTAAATACCGGAGCAATGTAATCGGCGAAGATTCTTTTCCGGGGGTAGGCAGGACACGTCAATAAGTTGATAAATGAAATATCGATTCACGAAGTGTCCCCCCGTGAGACCGTCCGGTTGTTCGGCGACACGGGACTTCCATGAGAGAAGATCGATCGTCTCTTTTAGACCGTACCGATAAAACCGTGCAACTATGTATTAATTCACTCGCAACTTGACCCTCTTCACGTATACCCGTGTATGTACGCGCGTTGAAAACGACTCTCGCGATTCCGAGTCGCATTGACACGCGCTGCGGCGTATCAAAAAGGAGGAAATCGACCCCTTCAAGGTTGTGTTCGTATAGAGTGCAAAAATCACCCCACACCCTTCTTATCCGTGAAACTTCTCTAACGTTCGTTTTACACACACACGGATATCATTGCCCGTGTGCGTATACCTTTCGAGCCCTTGGACGTTCGGAGTGTAGATTTCGTGGCAGGCCCGATACGACGCGAATATGTATTGGTATACGTACGCGTGAGTGTGTGCCTCGGGAGGATCAGGACCCAGCATCCTCCGCGGGTTCCTATCGACCGGACCCATCGCTTTCCGTTCGCGCCGGGCCTTGTCCCGTGTCGGTCATTATCGGCCCTCATTATATTGGAACCGATCAATCACCTCACGTCCGAACCTCCGTCGGCAACCTCGCGAAATCGCCGCGGACCCGGACCCACGTGAACGTTGTCCCGGGCACACCCGCTCGCGGCACGCGGATGAAGATACACGCTTGAAAAACTATCGAAACGGTCCTCGCTAATTACACCCTTTATAACGATATATTATACTTTCTAATCCATAACCATTTGGCCGGGTGAACTTCCTTTTTTTTTTTTTGTTTTTTCTCCTCTCTCGTTCCCGTCCACGGATATACCGTACACGGTGTGTATATCGGGTGGGATGTTTTAAAATTCAACCGTATGATTGATTGATGTTTGGCAATCAAAATGTTTCCGTATAATTTACCGGTATAACCCGGGTGTATCCTGACGTACCGTGAAATCGCACCTGTCGTAATCGCGGCAGCCCGCTATTGTTTCGCCATTGGTCCGCGAGTGGAAAATATTCCCCCCGCGGTGCATTCTTGTCGCAGGCATGAAACTTTGGCGTCTTTATCTGTTCGCGTGGCATTCGCCGTATAGACATGTAAGAACGTATGACGGAATACGATGCCGCTAGACGGCGAGTCGACGATACGGCGTGACTTGCACGTCACTTTATGTTAATAGGTGAAACAGAGAGGGAATGTCGTGCCTCCTCTGCGCCCGCGAAAATTTATGGCTGACATTTCAGACGGTGCTCGCGGGACCAGTAGATCGACGAGACCTTCTCTGTTAATATCGCAACCGAATCGATTCCCGATGTAGCGTCGAACGTCCCAGGAGAACTTGGAAAATCGTAAGAAAATTGCCCGTTCGAGTACAAAAACAGAGGTAAAAAGAAACGATCGAACATCGAGAAACTATGAAGAGAGAACAACTCGAGACATTGGTGCATAGAATAGGGGTAAAAAGTGCCAGATAAACGAACATCCCGCGAATATGAAATTAAATCAAATAAAGATTAATGAATCGATAAATTCTAATAGGCCGCATCTAGATTAAAGCGCGCAATCGTCCGTTGTAATAGACGAATAAAAATTCAAGACGGAGAAAGGGCAAAGATAAGTAGTGGGAGGGAAAGGGAGCATCGGCGTCTATTTGGCAGGGGCGTATACAGGTGCTGGCGAAGGAAAGGGGCGGTGGAAGAACCGGGCACCGGTGTATAACGAGTCCGGGCCTGCCCCCGATGGCCGAGCGGTTGATTAGCAATTTTAAAAGCAATAAAAACGATTCATAATTCGCCGGGAGAAAAAGCGGCCGCGCTAATGAGAAACTGCCGCACTCGTTATAGTGTATATATATGTACGTACCTACACGACTTCGTGGTTGGCTACCTGCGCGTTATGGGGATATCCAGGGAGAGTCCCAATCCTACTTCTCCGTTACAAAGATCCTACTAAAAATGCTTGATCGACGGAAGAACACCGCGCGTCGTGAGACCCGCAACGCGATAATATAATCAACGTGCTAACTTGCAAAACGAAACGATTCTTTCCCCCGTTCATCTCCCCCCCTCCCCCATCCTAACCTTCTCTTCGTTCGGTCGACTAAAAACCAAGTGAACCGGAGGCTACAAAATTATTAAAACCACCGACGCTCTAAAAACAATTAATCAACCGACATGCGATTTCTGGCCGTTCGCGAGACCGTTGGTAGACTTGATATTTTATAACGAACAAAATAATTAGCATCGTTACGAGTCGCGTTACCGGCTACCATAAAATCCCGAAAAGCTTCTTATCATAAATCGTCCGCGCTGCGCTATCGTCCAAACAACCGACGACGACGACTTTCTCGTCGCCGTGGCCGGGAACGTTAAAGCACGGCCAGGGAAGAGAAGAAGGTAGGATCGCGGAGGAACCAAAACAGGGATATCGAAAAAGGACGAAAACAACGCGCGGGAAGAGGTAGGCGAAAGGAGGGCGACCGGGCCCCCGTATCTGAGTGGGCCCCCTTTTCTGCGCTCCGGCGTTATCTGCATAATTAGTTACTTGGAGTATATATACGTAGGGAACAGGAGCGACTCAATCCGTGTGCCTCTCTCTCTCTCTCTCTCTCTCGTTCCCTTTTCTCGCTGGTTGCTCTCTCTTCTCGCGGTGCCACGGAAGTCGCTCGAGAAACGTAAAGTGCCGGAGAAAGAATCCAAAGGGCCCAAAACGTTGCCCCCTCTAAACGCGTTCCGTTGGATATTGCCTTCCCCCTCGTCCCACCCCCGACCCCCGCGATCGAGTAATATTTCTTCACGGTGGATACCGAGAATCGAGAGAGAGCAGCGTTGAAATGAAAAAAAAACATACACACACACTCGCACACAAAAAGATACGATCGACCGGTTAAAGAGACAGAGATAACAGGACCGAGGTGTTTACCGCTTATCACTCGAAATAATTGTCGAACGTGTCGATGCACCAACCGAAGATCGTAGCTGCGTCGCGACGCCTCCGCGCGATCCTTTCATCGATTTTCACAGAAAGGAAAATCGTTCGGTAGGTACGCGCCGGTAAGTAAGGCTGGGGCGATCGTTACGCGGTCGATTTACATCGTGCCAGATTTAATTGGGCCGGATCGCTCTGTCGGCAACGGAAAGTTAATTATTTATATATAATTGAGGATACGTAGCGCGGTGGTAGATCGCGCCGATTGCGTATTTCGTCATCAATAAAGTTCCGCGCAGGTAGGGCCTTCGCGGTATCGCTTCTCATCTGCGAAAACATCCCGGGGCTCGGGCTCTTCTTCTTCTTCTTCTTCTTCTTCTGGTTCTTCTTCTTCTCTCGGTCGGTCCCCCTCTCGCTCTTTCTTCCTCTCGATTTCTCTCCGGGTGTCTCTCGTTTCTGCTGTCTTTCTTCTCTCCCCTCGGCACGTCGGGTAGATGGGCCCATCGAAAGCCGGGCCATGCACATACGCGCGCGTACGTTCCCCCGACGAGCGCGGGTTGCAGTCGCATTAATATCGCCGGGATGATGAATTATGCCCGGTGGAGGTTTGATTTATTTTTATTCCCTCGCGGAACTTATATACCCCCCTCCCCCTCGCCACTCCCCTCTCACACCCTCTCCTCGTCGAGTCGAATATGTATGTACCTTGTCGCCCTTATCGCCCGTACGTATTGCATCAAACGGGTGGAACGTCCCCGAAGCACACGGTGGACGACGGACGAGAGGCTGTAACGGATGAACGGCGGCGGACTTGTTGAAAACACGCGGCAAAACTCGATCGAGGGATCGTCGCTTCCGCTCCTTCCAGTGTTCGCGTTCCACGGTGAGAGCATCGTCTTCCTACACACGGGGGAAATGTAAATATCGCGCGGTACGTAATTTCTCGAAACGTCTCCGCGCGACTACTCGCTACTCGTCGTCCCAACGATATTTTTCTCAGCCTCCCTTCAACCGGTAGAAAGTTGTGTTTTAATTAATTTGCTGTTACACGCTCCGGGACAAGAGTTCCCGAGACTTGCCGAGATTTATTACACCGGTATATACATATAATATATATATATACACATATGTGTAATGTATAGATATCGATTTCTTCTCATCTTGGTTTCGTCGAGAAATCCGTTCTTCTAACAGATTCCACGGCATTCCATTAGATTGTTTTACCACGCGATACTCGTTAATATCGTCGGAGTTTCAAGCGATTCCAGATTTCCGATAGGGAGTTTATATCGACGTACGCGAAACACACCAGGCACACGGTGAGCGTGCAAATTTGTATTCCTCTCCGCAGCGTTGCTGCTGCGGCAACGCTGCGTAAAAGATCTCCGCGAAAGGTTCGCCCGTTGCTGACATTTACGGTGTACGTGTACATATTCACACACGTTTGGGACGTTTAACATTTCAACGGCATGTTCGATTCCCCTTATTTATGTTGCACACTCGAGGAGTTCTTGGCAGATTTGTTAGCCGGTATCCACTGCCATATACGAGATATTAGTAGATGTTAGATATACCGCGTGGAATTGGTCAATCTCGAGCCAGCTGGATCCCCGGCGTTGCCCAAGGCGAACGTTAGGCATCTTACGTTCTGATTGCTATACACACTTTTACTCCCTCGGCGTATACCGGCAAACCACCAAAGTTCATCATCCACAAGGCATCGCGAAACCGTTTTACTTCGATCGGTATTATATATCCCATTTCCAGCACTCTTAAATAACCACCGATGCCGATTATCTCTTGCAAAATCGTATCGGGCGTACAGCTACGAATTGCCCGGCGATCATATACTAGGTGCTGGCTTTTAAACCGTTCGTGTTGAAATTCGTAGCGCTATTTACCGTTTAGTTTCACGACGCAATTAGATTATTTCTCTTCGAACCGTACCAACTGACGGCGAGAACAGTCGTTGTAACGGACGTATGTATGTACAGCGACTTTGCTCCCGTGCACGTTATCGTAATCACGTAACGTTTTACACTCGGACTTGGTATTATCGTAACGTTGGTACACCTCGTCTCGTGATCTCGCCCCGGATGAAACGAAAAGACGGACAAAAATAAACGTACACACATATCGTCTGTCCGAAATAAATCCGTGTCCGTTGAAACGAGCGAACGGAACCGTCGGCACGGGAACAAACGCAATCGCGAATCACGCGGCAGCATCGATCTTCGTCGTTCGCGCTATCAGGCGTCGGGGCCCGGCGACAGATTCGTTCTTAATTAAGTCGTCGTTCGTTGTAGCCGCGTCGCCACCTCGCGGCTTGTCCCCTTTTTCCCTCCTCCTCCTCTTCCTCCCTCTTTCTTCCTCATCTCCCATCTACGGACACCTTAACCCGACCAGGGAAAGATTCGACTCTGTCGTCCAAACGAAGAAAACAACGGCAGAAATCCTGTTGGACGAACAAGGACGGAAAGAGGATCGAGAAACCAGAGGATTCAGGGACAGAGGTGTGTATCGAGAAGTGACGAAGGGAAGAGAAGGAGGTGGTCCTGCAGAGGGACTACGAAGAGGACCTAATCAGCACGCTAATGCACCGATCCGTCATGTCGCGGAACGGCCGCACGAGATAAGGCCCCGTACACACGCCTCGTCGTCCAGGACCCAATGGGGACCAGATCCTGAGAGGCGAGACCGGTACGGGAGGCGGTCGATCCTTTTGGCGACAGGTGCTCGACGGGAGTGCCTCCACCTCGCGTCTCTAACCGTCTTACCACCTTGCCACGAATTTCTACTCCGACACGTTAAATTCGTTTTTCATTTTCACTCGTCGTTGATCCACTATAGCTGGAGAATGTAACATGAATTTCATACCGTGGAAATTTGAACGTGAGAGGGGATTGATACGAAAATACCATAAGCGACGGCGATTACTAATTGGACGAGAATTCTCGCACGACCCGTGACTTTGTAGCACCTGGTGGCGTGACGATACGTGCCTCCGATGCAAAGGAAGATGAGATTTTTCGAGATGGTTAGGTTCATGGAATTGGAAGTTCCCGCGGGTAACGTAGTTCCTGTGTAGCTCCTCTTCTGGTCCTCCTCCTCTTCCTCCTCCTTCTTCTTCTCCACCTTCCCCTTTTCCTCTGGCGACAACAGGTGTTGGACGGGAGTGTTTGTCTTGCACGACCTCTCTCGGGGCACCGCATTCCAAGGGAATGCGAAGATCGAGTGCACGGCACCATAAATACAGTTAGGAAACAGTCGACGGTTAAATCTTAATTAAATTCGCGATCCCCCCGGCAAGTTTTACCGTTAAAAGCTAGACAAAATTGTGTTTGTCGAAAGTTTAGGAAAGGCGGGAAAAGTCCAGTGGGTTTCACGTAAAATCTTTTCATGTTCCTCCGATAACACTTCGGCCTCTCATTATCGAATTATTACGTTCCCCACCCCGTTGTAATATATTCGAATATTTCGAGAATTCACAGCGGCCGGGAGTCACTTTAATCCCAATTAACAGTCCGACATTCGTGCCGGTGAAACGGCGTCGTATCGGTGGTACCGGTAAATTCGACGACAATTTTAATAACGTTATTTCGCGGCGATTTCGAAACGCGGCTCGAAAGAGGGACACCCGAAATTGGTATGCCGCAACCGGTTTTCCACGGGACGCGATAACACCGCAAGTCAAACAGATGTTTCTCGGCCCGGGGACAGATACGAAAAGTCACCGTGCGCTGTCGTGCAATCTTGTTGCGACCGAGAAAAGAAAAGAAAAAACCGTGTAGCGAACGCCGCCGCCGTCCGTCGTCGCCGCCGTCGCGACGGTATCGTGCTGCGGCGATGGAACGGTAAGAGAAAATCTTCCCGCTGCTTAACTTTCCTTACCCCTCCCCTCCAACCCCGACCCATCACCCTAATATTCCCGTACAAGAGGATCCCAGCATGGACATTTACCACGGGCACAACCCATTTCGTGTTACCCGTGTCCAACACTAAAATCCTCGACGTCCCTATGAAATATGCATTTCAAGATTTTTACCGGCGCATCGACATTGTTGTAAGTCGATACATGTATTGTTCCCGTCGCGACAATGAATTTCCACGGGGACATCGTTCCCGGACGTCGTTCTCTGGCCGTTTCACTCTCACGGCTCGATAACGTCGCGTGAACCGCGACGAGGTTTTATTGGGGATTAAACGTTTTTACGCGTATGTTAACGGTATATATTTTATTAGCGGCGTTGGTCGTCAAAATTGTCGCACACACAGGTGTATTTATCATCGTGTTGACTGGATTGCATAAATTTCCAGTCTTATTAGATACTGATATCGTCAACGCTGTTAATATTCTACGTTCCTGTGCGTGTAACTATCCGGGAAGATTAATGACTCTGTCGTCGGAACGATGTTCTCTCTATTCCATTGAAATTCACTAATAATTAATGTCAGTTAATTTCACAACAACGTCCGTAAACTATATCTCGCGATTTCGTAGAAAGCGATTCCGTATTCTTTTCCGATTCGACGTTATACGTCTAACGTTTCACGTTTTATTCGCGAGGTCATCTAAATGTCCGGAAAAAGAGAGCTGGGAGAGAGGGGAAGAAAGGGATCTGACCGTGGTCGGTAGCAAAGTGCATTAGACGAGACTAGGATAAGACCGGCTTAGAGATTGCCGCGTTTACGGCCAATAAAGTCGACTTCTTGCTGCCCGTTAACATGTCAGCCCCAGTTTTTCATCGACGTACCGTCTTTACCGCTTCTTTTCTATCGTTCCAGCCCCTCCCTTCGGCCTTGTCCATTTCTGTCACCGTGTATAACGCGTGCCACCGCGATCGTACGATTTTCCATCAGGGAACAAGCAGCGTTCGTATCCACCACAGACGGGGAAAGATAATTCCCGATATCTGTCCCCCGGGCAAAAACCACCAAAGTGAATCCGATCTTGTAAATCTCACGGATTAGAGAACTAGGGAAAAATATAATACGATCGTCGAAGAGAATAGTATTTTCTAACGACCGGCGAGGGAGAAAAAACAGCGAGGGAACGGAATGCACGGGAAACGAGGTGTAAACGAAAGAAGAAGTAGAAGGAATGCAATTTCGCGCGTAACAGTACGTTCACGATTCCTCTCCCTCGCTTTCCGTCTCTCTCTATCGCTCTCCCGTTCTCTCTCTCTCTCTCTCTCTCTCTCTCGGTCTCTCTCTTTCTGGTGATCGTTTTTGCGGTCGGCTATCGATCTACGCCGGGAATCGGTACGAAACGAATGCACTTTACGAAGTGCCGTTCGGCTCGCAAAATCGTAATCGCGCGGCTCGGCTCGTTCGCGAAACTCTCGAAAGTCAAGACGGGTCGAATAATTGGCAGGCAAAAGAACGGAAAAAATACATTCTCCTTCGAGTACAGCGAGGACAGGTTTAAATGATCGCCGTACGCGATAAAGTCGTTAAATTATGGACAAAGACGCGGGATGCGTGTGCGGAGTAGTGGATGTGCGTACGAAATTGGTAGGTGGGCACGACGCGACACGACTAATGCAAACATCTTCCCCGTACCGATCGAAACCAGGTGCCTTTCACCTTGTGCGTTCACTTTTGCAAACGTATGTACACCCGTGTACTTACGTCGTAACCCACTGTACACACACGTTCGCGTAACGTTTCTCCACGCGTTGTATCCAATCTATTATTTTTATTTAAAAAGACCTACACACGCACACGTACGCACACCCTTTGAATACGAACGTATCCATTCACGATAAGTCAGGTCTCGATCGTCGCGAGCATTGTTTCGGAGCGTTGTGCGCTGTAAGTAGATTTTGAATGAGCGCACGTATCGAGGAGAGGATCGCGCGCGCAAGCGCACGTGTCTTCGCGTACACGTATGTTGTATGTATGTAGGTGTGCAGGTTTTCCATAGGTGAGCAGGCACGTATGTACGTACGTGGGTGGGCGTGCAGGGGGCCGCGCCGGTGTGCGTTTTGACGTTTCGACTTTACGATCCGGCACGGCCACGACAACCTGCGGAATTAAGGATGTAGATCGCTATCGTCGGGCCGGACGCGAGCACGTATAAACCGTCGACCCTCGTGAATCCACCGTTGCAAAAGATGTATCCCGAATCCCGGTATTCGCGAATTCCCTCACGGAATTACGAGGATCGGGGACGACGCACGACGGACATCGAATCGGAAAATTAATCTCCCGCCGGATGATTTATCGTCCGACGACCCTTAAAATATTACCGTCCACCGCCCCCCCCCCCCCCCGATCGTCTCCGTAATATTCCCTAGCTATACGTACACGTACGTATGTACGTGTGTTTTAATTTACGAACTGCTACAATCTGGATACGTCTATACACCGATAAGCCTGGGAAAGCTAACGGGGAAATACAAATAACCCGGGAAATTCTTCGGCGACCGTCGACGGATGACCGTGTGTCAGTCACGTTCCACGGATAGCGTAATCGAGCCAGTGGACAAGTTTTTTCGTTTCGGGTGCCGTTCCCATGGATGTTCCCGGGGAACCCGCCGGACGTGGGGGCAATCTGGAAATTGCGACTGCCAGGGGTCACCGGTGCCGCGAGTCGGCGCGACTTACGATCACTAAATTCCAATTAGCCGTTCGGCCTGTGGCGTAACCGCCATTGGATTCTAACTCATCTAAGATGAGTCCGGCTCGTTGTAACCGCACACTACCGCGTCTCGTGTTTAATCATACTCTCATACCGCATTACGTCTTATGAACGCGAAGGGGGAGAAAGATAAAAGCGGTGAAAAATCGACGGGAATTCATATATGCCGGTTCCTCGTTGAAGTTCATCTCGAATCAATATCTCTGACATATCGGATAAACTAGGAAGATCCATTCTAATCAGAATTAACCACCAAAGATCTCTTTGTTCGTTTCTACGTAACGATGACGCGATTCTGACTAATAAATAATTATTTCAAACCCGATACGTTCGGTACACCGGTAAGGATCGTACGATAGAAAAAAAATATATTCTTCCTCCATCCGGATGATTCTCTCTCGTCGACGGTATTCCACGTTAATTGCAAATCGTTTCCTAATACGGCGGGAAGATATTCGTGCCGAGCCAAATCAGTCGGGAGACCATAATTCCCCGTGGAGGAACAGGGCTGTCCGCGTAGGTGGATTACGCAACGTTCAGTTACACGCCGGCAAAACCGCGAGCTCGCGCTTGGCTTTAATTAACGGCCGTTATAACCTACAGGTAAATGCAATTTCTGCAAGAATTTACAGCGCGTCCGTCGTGAGGGATCCGCGGAACCGTAGGGATAAGGAGTAGTTGTAGTAGTGGTGGTAGTAGTAGGGTTCGTCATGGAACGGTACGTGGTGGGCATATCGCGCTATTGGACCTCGGCTACGCACGAGGCGGGACCCATCACGAGCGGCTTAGGTTAGTTTCGACGTCTCATCTTACTCTCACGTGGGGCGGCGTAATGAACCAACATGACTTGCGGTTTGCAGAGCCGTGTTCTTGCCTTATTGAAAGCAGTGTCGCTCATCCGCCCATCTTACCGGCGGGGTATCCACCACGCTCGTTTCTATCTACCGCGTGAATCTTTGGGGTAAAAATGGGAGGGTAAGAATAACCTTGCCGACCCGACGCTCTTTGTCCCGGTTTTCACCCCTCCCCCTCTTTCTCCCTTCCTCCTTCATCTTCTCCTCGTCCGTCTGCTCCTCACCCTATTCCCGATCTTCTTTCTCGGCTTGACCTTGGAGATACACGAGACCCATGATTATCGATACTGTTACACAGACGTTGTTACGTAACGGACGCACATTCCCGTACGGCGAGCACACACACCACACGATCCCCGTGGTCTATGCCGGCTGAGAACTTTCTCTCGTTTCATCCACGGCCTTCCAACTCTTTCTGCGAACTGGTCCTCACCACTCGTGGACACGTAGTCGCGAGATCCAATGGATGGGGTCGGCACCCAGGGCGCCATGAATTATGCAGCGGTGCCCGACATACCGGTAAATTTCGCCGTAAATCGCTTTGGAAAGTTTCTTTCGCGCCACGTGAGCGGGGAAGTTATTAGATCTGTATTTGCGGGGACGATATTTTTCGGCCGGACCGTCCGCGTCGTCCGTCGTGTTTCTTTTATTCCACGGTAATACGAGAATTCTCGGATCGGACATATTTATCGGGGCCCGGGAATTCGCGTCAAGGGATATATTGTACCGGGAATCTGTTATCGTATTTCTCTTTACGCGCTTATTATTGATTGGACACGGAATCGTATAATACGAAAATCCGTTTCGACCTTTTATCTTTTCTCTCTTTTGTCTTCTTTTTTTTTTCTCTCCCCCTGCGACACCGATGCTTTGCAATTTATTTATATTTCTCGTAGCGGTGGATACAGCGTACCTATGTAACTCTCGTACCGTACGTTCTTTACCGGTGAATTACGCAACGCTTTAAACGACGCCAAGTTGCAAGATTTTTACCGGTAACCGCTTCCACAGATTTCCTCTCGTTCGAACAAAAGACAACGGGCAAGAAATGCAAAAGGTCCGCTCGCTCGCGCGCGCACAAGTTCCACGGGTTCTGGATTCCAGGGTGTCGAGTGTCCTTGAGATTGTACGCGGAGGAACGTCGTCCGACAAGAACCATCGATTCCACCGGTCGATCATGATTTCAACTCGTTCCGGATTATATCTTGCTCCCGTTCCCGTGGACGTTTTTCCTCTCGAAATTGACATGGACTTTTTACACGGTCCGTTAATCGAAAAGATTTACGAACAATACGGGCAACGATACCCACCGCCCGATCGATATGTTAATTATACCGCGAAATCGATCGTGTTATTAACTCGTACACTTTTTAAACAATCAGCGTATAATTAATACAATGTGCACGCCACGGAGCGGTCGAAAGAAAAAGTGGCGACCGCGTGTGTATGTGTGTGTGTGTGTAGGTAGAACGGTGGGAAGGGCGAGGTGGAGCCGCGTAAAAAGGTCTTAATCTTTCTTCATCCGGTGCAGCAGTAAATGCATTCGGAGATGCACCCACGCTTCTCCGGTAGATCTTGGTACAGGTGCAGGAGGCAATTCGACTCGGTCGTCGCCGGTACCGATGACTATTACGGCCATTAAGGGCCGAATTTGAATCGGAAAGACATTAAAGATATTTTATGGCCTCCCGTGGTGCGGGGCCCCCGACACGCACGCATACACACGCTAACACACATACACACGCGCGGTTTCTTCGTACGCTATATCGCCTATGGCCGCACTTAATTATCGTTATAAATAATATTAACGCCCATTTCGTCGGTACGGCAAGCGCGACCGTGGACGACGGAACGGTTCGACCGACCAATCGCAATTACGATATTCACAATTTACTGCGACTCGCAGAACTTCCGGGGATTCAAGGAACCGTATAACCGCATCGTCATCCTTTTTCTTGCGATTCGATACCGGATTATCGTAACATTGTCGTCGCACGTACTACGTATATCCCCTTGGCTGTTTCAATTAATAGATCACCAGACAAGCCTATCCGGTTGGCCAGTTGTGCAAAAAACAAAACAAAGAAAAAAAAAATACATCTGCCCGATCTCCGATGTAAATTGAAATTAATTCCACGCCCGGTCGACCCAACCCTTTTTCGCGAACGTTTCGTTGTTACGGAAGAAAAGACTGGATCAACGGGAGTAGAGTACAGGGCTGTCTCCCGTCCAGTTCGTTCCCTCCGATGTTTTTTTCCTTCTCCCTTCTCCTTTTTTTTTTCTTTCTCCTCGTCGCTGTTTCTATTAGTGCGAGCCGCTCCAAGGAGCCTGTATAAATTAATTAGTAGATACGTCCTGATACGTGGCCTCCCACCGTACGACGTGCCGCTATCTCGTTCTCTATCGAACGTCGACCGCCGTGGGTAACGCATTACGATCTCGACCGGGTTCTGTGTACGTCTCCTCCTTTCGCTCTCTCTTTCCTTCATTCTTTCTCTCCCGCTGTCCGCGTATACGTCTCTGCGCGTAGCACTCTTGTACACGTGTATATAAATATACGCACGTGTGTGTGTGTGCGAACGCGTATGTTTCCCCCCACGTTGTTGTGGTGTGTAGAAAGACGTGTATATCGAGAGCACGTACAAGAAGGTGTCGGTAAAACGGAGACCCCGTGCAAGGGCCACCGAAGAATACTAACGGGTCCGGTGGCTGACACCGGCGAGGAACTACACTGACAATGAGAGCAAGGGTGTAATTGGTTCCGGGTAATAAAACACGGTCTCCTCGAGATAACCTCGAGTTGTATACGTCTAAGATATTTTCGCGGCGATTCGCTAGAGACTATCGAGGAATGAGCCTTGAACGGTGAGAACGAGACTTACCACTACGTACGTACGTACGTACAGTACGTGTGTGTGCGTGTGTGAACGCGCGCGAATCGCGAGAGCCAGTTTAAACGATAGAACTTTTCAGATACGATCGAACGTGAACCACCGTGATCCCCGTCATTGTCGCTCCGTAAATCATCGATCGATAAGGGAAGGGGGAAATAGAGAGAAAGAGAGAGAGAGAGAGAGACGATCGCGAATAGTTTCGTCGGGGGAGTTGTAAAGAACGAACGTTGCTTTCGTAATTCGGTGAGCGAACGAGTCGCACCTACGCGACGTGTGGGGTCTGCGTTGATAAATCATTAACGCAATTGCAAAATCGATACGACCGTTGGAAAGGTCTGCGTTTCAAAGTACGTGTATTCTTTTCGTTGCCGGTCCAGTTTGTACGCGGTATCTTTGTCGTATCGTTACGCACGAAATTCTCTCCCGACGCGTCCGTCGGGAATTCCGAAGCACAGGGGGAGGAAGGGGGAGGGGGAAGGGAGATACAAAACCGCGGAGAACGGCGAAGCAAACAGAGGGGCAGACAGCGGAAAGCAGAAGGGCAGAACCAGAAGACGAGCAGAAGAAGAGGAAGGTGGTCCCAGGGCGGTCGAAACATTCCCGGCTCAGGGCGTGCATTAAATATGATATATGCTTATTGAATTTGTAAGTAAAACGGCCGACGGTAGAACTGTAGCACCTCGCGGTAGAAAGGGAGATGCTCACGGTTGAAGGAGGCGAAAGAGAATGTCGAAACAGAGAGAGAGAGAGAAGAGGGGAACGGAATATATCTGTTGATCCTTTTCTAACCATTTCGCTCGTTCGCTTCTTCCTTCCTTCCTCTCTTTCTCCCGTCTTTCTCACCTCATCCGACGTTCTCTTTCTCCGTGGTTGTCTTTCTTCCTCCTCTGCCTGGTAGCCATGGTGGTAAAGCGTGCATAATTAGGAGGAATTCAACGGGGATTACCCTCGTATGGATCCCATCCAGTCATCCTGCTGCTGCCCTTCTTTGTCGAGCAACTAATTTATTTAATCATTCCACCGTCGTCCACGAGGCGGCGCCTTTGCTTGCCCGCGGTCCCTAAGTTGTTTAATCGTCCAAAGAGGTTGTTCCTCTTCTCTCCGGGCCTCGTCTCTCCCTCGTTCCGTCGGCTGCCACCACTTCTCTTCATCGCGAATCTTGCCAAGACGTCCTCGTGCTCGTCCTCGTCCTCGTTGTTTAAAAGGACGAGTACCGCAACGTGTATTCTTCTCCCCTCGCTCTCTCTCTCTCTCTCTCTCTCTCTCTCTCCCTTTCTCTGTTTGTCTTCCTTGGTCCTCTGGTCGAATTGGCCGAATTACTCGCCACATAATTTCCCGTTTGGCTGAAGGGAACCCTTGTCTCGAGGGGACCGACCAAGTCGCGTCTGGCAGAAAGAAACTTTTCGCAAAAGAAATTACGAGGTGACGGTATTTCGCGGCGATATTAATATTCCGGCCGCATCTAATTCGGGCCATCGGAATCGGGGCCGGTGCGTCGTCGAATTTGCCGGTCAGCATCGAATATTTATTGGCTTTCTTTGACCGTGTCGGGGACGTCGAATAATTCGGGAAGGATACCGCGCGACCGACGGAGGGAACGAGGAAAGAAGGAAAGAGTGAATGAGCGAACGATAGAGGGGAAAAAAAGGAGGAACGGGGGACGGACGGGAGAAAGAGAAACGGAAAGGGAGAGGGGCCCAACAGTCGAGGGCCCGATAATCGGGCGAGCGTGGCGAGGCGGGTGCCCCGACTCGCTGTGTTTTGCCCCGTCGCGCGTACATCGAAACGGAATCCGGTTCATGGAACAAAACCACGTATCCTCGTTGACAAATTGAGTCTCGAACAGCGGAGTACGCGTTCGCGCGTACCTACGTCACCGTACGTTGCCCGACGACCCCCCTCGAACGATACCCCGTTCCGACTGACGGACACTCGACGAAATGAACCCCTGAAAATTACAAATTATCACCCCTACGATCGAACGTATAGTATCAACAAAACAGAGAGAAAGAAAGAGAGAGAAAAAAAGAGGAGAAAAGTAACGAAACGAGAGAAACAAGAAGATGGAAGAAGTACGCTAAGCACGTAAAAAGAAGAGAAACAGAGGGAGCCGTGCACGAATCGAACGAGTATAATTTTAAGCAGAGTTCTTTTCGGCCGAGAGTTAACCGGCCTGGTATTCTCCTGCCTGAATTATCGTTGACCTCCAACACGGTCTTACAAGGCACTCTCCTCCGATACAGGGTTTCTCCCCGTGGCCCACCCTCCGGCCCCGCCAACACCAGGATGAGGGGCCGGGCGCGTTCCGACAATGTTGCACCGCATAAATTGATACCCAGGGCCCCGGAGTTTCTGTGTTACCGCCAGGCATCGACATGCACATGCACCGTGTGCGCCCGATGCAACGAAGGTGCGGTGCTACCCCCCCACCCCCGCAAAGATATCCGATACTCTACCCTGTCACCAAAAAACCATCCGAACTTTCAAGTCCCTGCAATAAAACTCAGCCTACTTTCGCAATCGTTCGCGGACAAGAAACGAAAGTGTTTTATTAGCGAATAAAATCAATCGTTTGATTAAAGAATCCATCTCCCGTGCTCTTAGGTCCTATATAGTATAGTTCTCTCATGGAGAACCATGAGATCTCTACGAGAGCGAACGATATAGATCTCAAGGTGAGATCCTCGTGCGGGGAGGATCGCGGGTGGAATCGGAAACGGTAAGTGAAACGATTCGAAACGCCGGTGGACCTAATCGAGAAGTAAAATCGGGTTGACCGTGGTCCGGTAGGACAAGGGCGGTGGGGTGGGTCAGCAGGCACTGTGTATGTAACTAGGCAAAGTGGTACCGTGAGCTCCGTGGTTTCCGCGGTGCGGTCGATTTCCATAAGCGCATCGGTGTCGCCGTACCGCCGCGATAGCGTTGCTCTCTCCCACGTAACGTAGCCGTACCTACCAACCCACCGTCGAACAGGGTAACGTGTGTGTGTGCACACCGTGGGTCGGTGTGAGAAGGCGAAGGCGCAGCCCGCAGCGAGCAACGCGGTGTGCTCGTCGTGTCCCATGCCACTAATCGATTTTACCGGGCGAAAGCGTGCCTCCGCGCTACGTCTAATTGGTAATTAAGCTTAGGTTTACGGCTCTCGAAAGGCAGGCTACCGTCGCCGGCCAAGGGGAGGAAGAGAACGAGAGAAAGAGAGAGAGAGAGAGAAAGTTGGGGGAGGATAGAGAGAAAGAACGTTGCCAGAAAAAGAGACAGACGGCGAGAGAACGAAAGAAAGAGAGAAAGATCTCGCGGCAACGAAGAGTTCAGCCACCCGGTTGATACCGATAAAAAGAGGTATTCCCTACAACGTTCGAGTTAACAGCCAGATAATGCGACGCCGTTTAATTGCGTCATGCCGCGTCACTCCTCGCGGAAATATCTTTAGACGATCCAGCGATCCGGGCGGAAGAAAATCATCGTGCGCGATTTCGATCCGCGTTGATCCACTCGACCGATACTTATGGGATCTACCTTTCAACGATGCGGTTTATAAAGCCGATGAGAAAATCGTAATCGATAGTCTTTCATCGTGGAAGATTAATTAAACATACCAGTCAGTCCCTAGCGTGAATTAAGAAAACATTTATAAAAAAGAAACGTACGAACGATAGAGAAAATATACTCGGTTACTCCTATTGTAACGAACACGATCCACGTCGTTCCATTGGGTTTACGACACCGTCCGACACGTGCGGTACAATTATTTTCTTCCACGGAACCCGTTCGTACGTTCCATCGGAGCTTGGTAACTACTCCAACAAACGGTGTTGTTCGATGGTCATTGATGTCCGTTTATTGAAATCGTGAAAGGCAACGGTGGGCTTCGCGCGTTTCTCTACTCGACGCGAGCAAGTCAAACAAGCCCGTTTTCTTAGCCCGACCTCGAGTGCTTTTCTTATCTCATATTAGCTTATTGTCGGCAATGCCTCGGCTATTGCGCCCGTGTTTACGGCAATTTACCGCGGATAATTCATGGAAGATAGTGATCAATCGGTCTGCCTCGGCTCTCGCTTTCTGTATCGCGCGTACCGACCGCATCTTAAGTAGCGCCGAGTAGTCCCGTACAATGGGCGAAACGTCTCTTTGTGCTATAACGTCGGCCACTTCGACGAGTGGAAGAGTGATACCGACCAACGTAGGGGCAACGTTTCGACGAGGACTCGTCCCGACCGGGAGAATCGGCCCAACACTCGTACATACATAAATACATACATACATATCAACCCGTGCCCGACCTAATCCCCAACGGGTAGACAAGGTCTCGTAATCGGATTGGCTCATCTCGTTTTCACCCGATTCATCCCATCAAAACAGACTACGGTCCACGACACGACGGATCCGCTCTGTTCGGTGGCGGAAGTTGTTCTCCGATCAACACTCGTCATTCACTCTTTAATCCCGCGTTTTAAATCCGACTGGTCGGTCTTTCGATATAGTTCGATACTTCCCGTTAACGTATCTTTAAAAAATCAAATTTCCTGCAACAAAAACGATGTCTCCGCTGTCTATCTCGTCGCTCCGTGCCGTTCGAGATGGAACGAAGAAAAAGTTGCGCTGCTGGTATCGCTAGGAAGATCGTGCCGTGGCATTCCCAGAAATAATACGAAAATTTCACGTAGCAACGACTCTGGCCCTTTCTCCCTTTTCGGTACCGCTCGGCTGCGAGAGTGAACTCTACCACGTTGTAGCTTTATCCGGTGTGTTGGCCTGGTGCCTTACGTATGTATACATACGTAAGGTTACGTGTCTCCTCGTGGCCCGGCCGCAAGACTCACCGACCGGGGCCTTTGCCTTCTCTTCCTGGCCTTCTTCTTCGTCGGCCTGCCGGCACGCTGATATATAGCGCGCATAAGAGATGTAGTCAGATCACGGTCCCCTTCATGACGCTGCTTCTACACCGGCGAACACGTTCTTTCCTACGATAAATCCTCGCGGAATGTAAAACCTCCGGGCCCGGCGCACATGGACCTCGAGGAGAGCAGCCGACGGAGGCGGGGATATACCGTTCTCCGCCTCCCCGCGACCGAGTTATCCGTATTCCTCTGTTTCCCCTCGTCTTTGAATTCCAGCCACTTCTAATCCGACTCCGTGAGAAATCTTCTTCTTCTTCTTACGTCTGAAAGATTCTGGTTTTCCGGTATTTCAGCGTCGAGTGAAAGAGACAACGGGATTGTTTTGTCGGAAGTCGGGAATGGTAGACAAGGGAAAGGGAAAAGGTGTAAAAACGTCGAAGGATGAAACGTGGTTGGGTATACAAAGTATCCGCCCTGATTCTCGCTTTCTCTTCTTTTCCCTTGTCACGAGGGGTCGGTTGCCAAGGGAACGATGGAAATCGCCACCTTTCTCCGCGTCGGTGTATGCAAATCGGTGCCGGTGATATTTCACAGTAACCGAGCCGATCGTGCATCTCGTGGATCTCGCGGGCTCGGTAACCGAAAAATGGAACAACAAAGTCAGCTCGGGCCGGTCGGAGGTCTCTCCCCGATCGTCCTACGGGTCTGTTTTTCTTTCACTGTTTCTCGTTTCATCGTGGGAATCCGTTGTTCCCTCGTACTTACACGTCCGACGGTTGCCGAACGCACGATTCGTTTGCCAAATATGAGTACGGTACGGCCAATTAAACACAGGTTCGGATCTTCTAATCCTTCCCACCTGCTGGTGTCGTTAACGAAGAAATATAAATTCCCGCGGTTTCGGTTCCCCCGGGGTAATTAACGTGCGCGAGTGCAAATCCGTGGTCACCTACGAAGATCGATGATACCGATATACATAACTCGTGGTGCCGACTATCTCGACGTTCATTCTCCTCTCGCCGTCGTGGTACGACGATCCTCCTCGCGGAGAACCGCGAACTTACCGAATTAACGGAACAGTCAGCCACGTTAATTACGAGCGAAAGCCGCGCGAAACCACGCCGCGACATTTCGAGGCGGCCTCCCGCTGCAACGGACGTCTGCGTGTACGTTACATGGTTGTATGTACGTACACCGTAAACATACGTGTGTACGTGTGTGTACGTTCTTACCCGTACGTGCACGGTATCCGTATCGTTTCGGTTATCGCGAATGTCGCGATTTAAAACAAAGTCCCGGTCGCCTGGTGGCGACGTTAATTACCGCCGCCGAAAAAGAAAGCTTAATTCCGCGGGCTGGCTGACTCTCGACGTTCCGATTCCCCTTTCGCGCTGGCAAAAGAGGCTAAAAGTCTCGTTCGCCAAGCGCTACATGTTAATTTCAATCGTAACCGTGGCCGGACCGTTTTTGCTTTGCCACACTAACTTGTCCAGGCCTCGGCAACGAGGGTGGTACGCTCGAATGGCACCGCTTAGCAAGAATTTCCTTGCCGATTTTAATTAACCTTTCATTACACAGCTGACTCGCGTATTTAATCTTCATCGCGAAAAATAGTATCCCGCCGAGAGAGCGCGGTTTTTAACATAACCCCGGTTATACCGCGCGATTTTCTCACACAGAACCACGCGAGTTGATGCACGAGTTCCGCGTTGTTCGCCAAATCTATCCGTTACATTGAAATTCCTCCGGAGTTTACGATTAACGACGCGCGACGCGGCACAATCGGGCGGTACGATTTAAAAGAACGATGAAAACGTTTCGTCCGTCCGCACGGGGACTATAGATTTCACGATTGACACGGGGACATGCGAGGGGTCATTCGTACGGGCCGATTGACAGTCAGGAAACACGTCGTGTCGGGACCGCGGCTGCATGACGAAGCGCACGACAGATATTTCGCTACGTTTCATCGTCGTCGGGGATACACCGGCTGAATCGTGATTAACGCATAGACAGCAGCATAAAGCATCTGATACTCGCTCTCTCGCCGGTGGAATGTAATAAAATGTACTTAATGAATCCGAATGATTAAATCCGTTTCTACGAATCGGTGGGTCGGTGAATACCGACGAGGCGAACAAAGGCCACGTACCACGTGTGTATCAACGATATCGCCGTAGAGAGGGGGAAGAAAAAAGAAAAGTAAATGAATTAATGCTGAACGGAGCGCCGAGTATGAATGAAAATTAATCGGTTACGGTTCGGCTCTACTTTCGCAACGTTTATTACGCGATCCTTTAGCGGACGACTTTAATTTATCGGAAAGTCTCTAATCGCGGCGATTATACCAGACGGACCATATAAAGCAACTAAACCGGCATGACCCTCTTTGGTCACAGTTGGTAGCAGTGAATGGCGCTTCTATGGATACAAGTTTCCCTTTGACTTCGTGTACCGTGCAAATCCGTTAATCGCGAATTAAATCTCGGACCTGAAAATCAACCTGTCCCTACCTGCACTGAGAGCCTCTGAAAATCGAACGTCCGCGGCGTTCGTTTTTGCCAGGAGTCGATTGAAATCTAATATTAAATCGAATTCCCGCCGTGTGTACCTACGTGGTATATATAGATCGGATTTGGGTCGGGTTACTATTTCGTTTGTTCCTTCGCCGTGACTAAATCGCTTCTCCCGGAGAAACGAAAGGGAAAATGAGAGGGAGCCTCGAGTATTCGCCACGTCCCGGGGCAATGTTCTCCGAGAATAATAAGAGCGAAACATATATCGAAAGTCAACGTAATACGTGATAAAAATAAATTATTATTAATAAGTAACATATTCTAATCCCTTCGGTCGAATTTCCTTAAAATAACCCTCTCTGACAAAAAAAAAAACACGCAACCAGCAGCGGACTCGAGGGAACTTCGAGGAAAGATCGTGTTTCGTGCAAAGTCAATCCCTCTCGCGCAAATTTATTTCACCGGAAACGCCTTCCTACTCCTCTTCCCTCCTCGCTAACGACCTCGGCAGAACCGAAATGAACTCCCTGCGAATTCGCTGGCCCGATCTCGCGATCGGAACACGCAACGCTCGCCGCGGAGAAAGGAACGAGAAACACGCGGGGAAGTCGATCGGGAGAACTCGATCTCCGTCGTTTCAGTGGTATCGTTCCATAATCCAGCACCGTAGGCGGTACACGTACACGTACGATCGGGGGATGGAAGAGATCCGGCGGGATCGCGGGACGACGAGGTGCGTTGCACCTGTTCGCACATGCGACGACCGTATCCATTTCACCACCTGGGACGCGACCGTCGATTTTTCGTCCTGTCGCATCATTCGTCATATTCTAAGAAATGAATCTAGCATAAATCTATCGTTCATTACGACCCTGACTTAAAATTCTATATGTACACACACACACACGCATAGATGGGAATATCTTTCGAATAAGAGACAAACGTTAAAGAACGAAGCGTAGAGGATAAACGTCGATTAATCAAACGCGTAATCAGAAATGGCGTCAGGAATGGCGTCGATGGTACTAATCCTTATCCGGAAAGTCGGTCGTGGATCGGTATATACCAAGGGGTGCGTTATATCGGCAATTGCGAGCGGCCGCGGCTACATTATTTATTGCGGCGCAATGCCACCGGCGGGTTAAGATATCGTTCTCAAATTGGACGGTGTATACCGACGGCGATACGACGCGGAATTTTTCATCCGCTTTACGCGGCCTTTTTCTTCGCTGTCGCGGCACTGGCGCACCGGTGCACCGGCGTAACAGAAAGCGAGAGAGTAAGAGAGAGAGAGAGAGAAAAGAAAAAAGGGCCCCGTTGAGAGGCGAAGCCGAGATTAATTGCCTATCGGCCGTTTGTCTCGAAAGTCCAGCGCGTAAGGTCCAGTTTCTACGAGGCCAGTTTGTTCGTCGTTGACAGGAATATCGTGACCGCGGATCGCCGCTCTCTCGAAAAGACCTACGCCTAATTATTGCGAACGAACCTGTGGGACGACGGTGGAAACGAAGGACAACGCGATAAAGAAAAGTACTTCTACGGAACCAACCGTGGAATACGAAGAGACGATTTGTCTTTACGCTCGAATAACCTACCGGTAGCATTTCCATAGGAATTACGATATTCCATTGCGAAAGAATACCGTACGTCAATCGGGTCCCTCTCGCGTACGCGGTAATAAGAAAAAATCTCGTTAATTGCTACGAGACTCGCGGTATTATCGAGATTTCCGTCGCGCGTAACTAAAAAATACGACGGTAATCGGTGCGCGAATGACCGTTAAAATTGCCACACTCTTTCCCACCGTGGATGCGCGTGAAAGGTGTTTAAAACCTCTCGCGGTAAATAAAGATGATTAAAATAAAAAAATAACGAATAACGCGGTGACGTCAGTCGCGGTGTCCCCGATAAGACACAAATAAAGTGCACTTCGCACGTACGGCGACGACGCTCGTAAAAACGATTCCTGTATTAAGTCGGCCGTATAAACGCTCGCACATCAGACGGATCATTTGCGAACAGGCTAATTGTTTCATTTGGAATTACGGGCCCGCGCGAGCGACGCGTTAATAGTTTCCATCGACCGTTTCGATAATTTCGTTACCACAGTGCGAAACGACCCCTTCCACCGTCTCCCTGAAATTGTTGTTTACTTAATGGCAATTGTACCTCGTGAGATTTTTTTCCCCTTTGCGATCTACACGCTCTAGCTACATTTTTCTTTCTTCCATCTCTTCCCACCCATCGCCCTCCCGATTGTCCCTCTGGCTGTTACCCTTCTTCCTTTTCTTCCAGCTCCATCGTTTCGCTTGTTCGTCTTAACGGAGTCACTGCACGCACACGTCGTCGTGCTCGGCTTTTCTCCGGCGGCCGATCTTAATCTCCCGCGCAAGGAATTCGAGAACGTTGCGCCTGCTCGCGCTTCCAAACGGGACGCTCGTTTCTCGGGCTCGTGCACAACCCGACACGATCCGTTCCCTCTTTCGAGACCGGTAGCCGACAACGTCTTTTTGTATTTCTCTTTCTCCGCGCGCGAGGGTGCGCGTTATTCGTTCTCGTCCACCTAAGTGACGTCATCGTCTGGGAAAAAGACATCGGAAGATAGATAGGCACAAGGTAGAAAGGGAAAATGAAAATTAACAGGGGACAAGGGAGATCACGCGAAACGATCCTTCGTACCAATGGGGAACCAGACTCTCCGCGGTCCAGAGGGGGCGGGGTACACATGGCATAGAGGTTAAAGTCTCTCCGCGATTGCGGGAGAGAGCCGCGCGGCTCTCCGAAGAGTGTGTACACACGAAGGCCGTGAGTAATAGTAATAGCTTTTAAATTGTCCCTCGCTTTAATGGCAAATAATATCCGTGCTGTTTCACCGTCCCTTTTTTCCTCTCCCAGTTTCCCCTCTCCCTTTGGTCTCTTCCTCGTGGCGGCGTCCGTCGAACGTGGGGTTCAGGGACGTCCTCCGGAATCTCCAGAAATGTCAGCGACATCCGGAGGTTGCCGTAGGCTGGAGGTCGCCGGTTTTTTTTTTCCTCGGGGACTCGACTGGGGTAGGTGGCGTTTATCCGGTGGTGTTCCGACAAAAACTGTATAATACACGGTCCACTGCGGTGTGTTCTTTCACGTATTATAAATAACCGCGAGCACAAAACGGGCGAATGCGAGGTAATTCGTCTATTATTAATATTTCGTCCAGAGGGACTCGTACGGAACGGACCGTATACTTTTCGCGTGATACGACTTTCGGCCGTTGTAACCGGAACCCGTTATTTTCCTTATGAAACCGTTCTTCCCCGGGTCGATCGCGCGGCCATTAAAGAATCCCCCCCCCCCCTCCAGCGTCTCGTTTTCCAAATGCCCGGTTAATTTTGAATAAAGTCATTACCGCGAAATAAAGGGTGAGCGACGATGTCGTTAAACGTCGCGTATCGTCTTTCAAATCGTTTTCTATCGCACCGGAAGATGATTACGTTCGCGACGATGAATCATGTTCGTACATACGTGAGAATCTCTTAGCCCCCCACACAGAAGGGACGATTAATAAATCTCTAGCTGCTTTTTTTCCCTTTTACCCCTGACAAACCGGGAGAGACGGTCTGCGGACAATATTCCGTGTTTGATATCGTGCGCGCGCGTTCGCACGTGTGTCCGTGTGTGTGCGTGTCCACGTAGTAGAGGAGTGAATCGTCTCATGCGAGCCGAGCATTAGGCGTCGCGACATTACGAACGCGTTTCTTGCGCGAGTTGCTTCCGCGCCCGCGCACACGCGGCCGAGCGTGGTTGTTCTTCTTGCTCGCATCACGCGGTTCGAGGTGATGCGGAAAATTTCCACGCGGTTCATAGATTGGTCCATTACTCAGGAAATGTTGCGACTCACAAAGGGCTGAACGTTTTCTTCCCGCCGTTCCGCCGGTGGACGATGAGAAATATCGAAAGACGAGAATATGAAAAACGCGGTTGTATTCGATTAAATTCAACGGCGGCGTGTCTCGAGGGTCTCTCGCGCGCTAGTACGTGCAACGTTTCATACTTTTAGTTTATTAGTGTGCCCGTGGAGAGTTCGACGCGGTCACCGGGAGAGAAGAAAGAACGCGTGGGCAGACCCGGTACTCATTGTCTAACCTCAAATACCGCGTATAAATATTCAGCGATTCCGGCGGGGAGGCCCTAAGCTCGTCCGCAGAAAATCAGGGGGCGTATGGAAATCCGTATCTTTTGCCCTGGGGCCCAGGTGCGTTCTCCCCAGCTGCTCGATAACACCGACACACTATCTTTCGTGCCGCGTCGAGAGATCGCCGGCTGGTTTTAATTGAATCGATCGTCGCTCATTGATCACGGATCTGGTATCCCCGTCAACGGGTTTAACAACTCGAAACTCCGCTCCGGCGGACCACTCGCGAAACGACCAGCGAGCCCTCGAGGATTTAGGAACTTTACCGATCGACGCGACTTTACGATCGCGCGCGGTGACACGCGATCGTCGTGGATCGTCGCGTCGCGTCGGGGGCATCGTACGATCCACGCGACGCGAACAACGTCGATGCCTTTAAAGAAGCCAATACGGCTTCCGATCCCGATCCGGTGGGCCGTACGTGCGTGTTAATAAAAAGTTCGGACAGGTGCGGAAACCACCTCCGCGTAGCAGCGTCGTAAAAGGCCGCGGCGAAAGAGACGAAAAAACGACGTGTATAAGCGCGCGCGACGGGGAATAGGGCTAGAAGGACGGGGAGAACGGGGGATGAACGGAGAAAGGGGATAGAAAGAATGAGAATAAGAGAAAGAGAGAGAGAGAGAGAGAGAGAGAAAGGTAAGAACTCCCGCAGCGAGCGAAGCTAAAAAATGAGCCGGCCCGGCCCGGTGAACCCGTGGGCCTCGCTCTGAATGGGGGCCCCGGCTCCGAAAAGTTAAGCCGCGAGCCACGAGCTGTACCACGCGCGTGCGTACGTTGCGTCACGTATGTTACCGCGTTAATGCGCGACCACGTGCACAACACCGACCTATGTATGTAATACGTACACACGTACGTACGTATCCGCGCGCAACTGGCCTCGACCGTGGTCTCTCTCTTTCTGATTCACTCTATCTCTCTCTGTATCGGTGGCCACGTACACGAGCGAAGGGTACGCACAAAGGGTACGCTGTTAGCGACCGGTTCGCGGCCCCTTAATGACTCGTAATCACGGAACGGTGATGTCCCTGAGTTATGACGCGCCTTACCCGGGAGGGACGAGCGTACGGGTACTCGAGTTCGGGACGAAACACGCCAAGAAAGAAGGAAGCACCGTGGATCACCTTCTTACGTAACACCTAAGGGGTTACCGAGGTACACCCTCTCCCCAAACCCCCTCCCCACCCCCAAGGTTCGCCGTGGCGGCAGGAGTTACGAGCTTGCTCGAAATCCAGATTCTCGCCGGGACGGTCGTTAAGCAGCGTGCTCCCGTTGCCGTTTCTTCGTTCCCGACTGTACCCTTCTTTCGTCTCTGTCTACACAAACGCCGTCGTGCTCGTTCCCGTCTTCACCCGGTGTCTTATCTCGATTTCGCCGCGGCTACCGACTCTCCTCTCTCTTTCTCTCTCTCTTCGTCGGATATTTCGCCGCGTATCACGGTTACGCGCAACGGGCCCGACACTCTCTGGTTTTGTACGATGCTGATTCCGCGAATTAATTCTACGGAACGCAGCGCGGTTGCCGTGTTTGGTCCGGGAGTTCCCTCGGCGTCGCTTCCGCGATCGCTGATAAAACATCAGTCGCGGAAGCCACGGTGTGTTATCTGGCGTTCGAGTTTCGCGATGTTGATATTCGGGTGGAAGGATTTTTCACGGCGGCGAAACCCGTGTCTCGTCGGGATTTCCTTATCGCTCGTTTAGTTCCATCGCTACCTCCTTGGCGAACCACCGATTACCACCCCACCCACGCGAGCTCGGCCACTAATGACTCTACCGTTTATGAATACGGATTATTCGAATGAGCTCGAGACGATAAAGGATTATCGCGAGGAGCTGCCCTTTTGTGTTCAACGGAGCCAACCTCGGAGCCGAGTACAAAAACAGCCCTGTCAGGGCCACCTTCCACCTCCACCTTGTAGAAACCTCGACCTCCCATCCTCCTCCTCCACCTCCTCCTCGTCACTACTTTCCTTCTTCTATTATCCTCCCGCACTTTCGCTCATCCTCTTCTCACTCTCCGCGTCGATGACTAACACACGGCCGGGTTAACGACCCGAGAATCGTGTGGTATGAAATTTTCGTTCCTCTCTCTTTCTCTCTCTCTCTCCCTTTTACCCGCGAGAAAATCAGGTCGGATGATGAAATCAAGGTCACGCGTGTCAACGTATTCCATCGAGAGGCTTCACGGCATTTCACGGACGAAACGCGAGACGATACTTAAGGAAACAAAAAGTCCCGGAAATCGCGTAGAATATGACTTTCAAAGCGGTGGCCCATTATCGCGCGGAAGAATAAGGTCGTTCGCAATGGTTTCCAGAAAGAATCCCGAGCGGAAGTCGTAACCGATAGTAAAGTGTCTACCTCGGTGTCGACACTCTGAAACGAATCGATCTATTCATCGACTTTCATGAGCGCGGCGTACCGCGAGTTTCTGGGTACTACGTCGCGGATAAAAGGAACGCGGGGTAAAAAAAAATAAAAACGAACTGATAGATAGAAGAAAAAGAATAGAGAGAAACCGAGCACGCCCGGTTCTCCGCGAAACGATCGTGAAAATATAATCTCATCGTCTACGCGTTAACGTAATTGTTCTGCGTCGTGGCTACGTTTACGGATAACGATTAAAGAACGATAAACAGAAATAACGAGCTGATTATTACAGTGTGTAAAATGATTTTTCCATGTAGTCGCGCGACCCGCTCGTAAAAATTATGCGTGGGGCAATGGCTACGATAGTCGGCAGTAAACCTTTTGCTACTCTCGTTGATTAACAGCGTGACGATCACCGTAATCCAGCAGGGTATATCGCCTAGACGTACGTGTGAACGAGCCGGGAGATGGTTACACGGCGCGTTTGATAGAAAACCTGTTTTCTCCATGCTGTGACACGATCGAGTAACTCCTTATGGTCGATTCTGCCCGCCGATGTTCGCGATCCTCTTTGCCGCAGTGTTGGTGGATAATATTATCAACAAACGAAGCTAACTGCATCCTGGAAGAAGCGGATATTCAGGCCGCCGGCTGAACCGTGATGCTGACGTGACGTTAATTGAAAGCAGCCTGCACCGGCCCTGTCCGTTGAATAATTTGAAAAATGCCACCGTTACGATATCGTCCTCTCCCCTCTCTCCCCGCTCCCTTCGCCGTGAACGATATATGGCCCGATATAAAAAAAACACGAACGCGCGTTCTCCCCTTATCTCTCAAACCGTTTAAAAAATTCAGATTAATACATTCGCCGGTTGATGAGTTTTAATAAAAATTAAGGAAAAAAAGAGAACAGATATTATCCGTCATACTAATTAACGGCGGTTGATCGTTCCTCTCCCCCTCCCCCCTCTACATTGTACACACTTTGTCCGTGTATCACGCACGTGTGAGAAAAAGAGCAAGAAATCGACACGTTATACTTAGCAATTATACGCGTAGAAATTATACGGGGTTTTTAAAGAAATGCTTCCGGTCCGTTCGATGGAAATTTCCAACGTTACACGCGTGCATTTAAAAGGAATGCGTATAATCTCGAAAGGGGCAAAGAACAGCTAGAGGAACAAGAATCGAAAGATAAACTCTACCGCTTCATTTTCATAATACCACTCTTCACGCTGATTTTACATGAGCATCGGTGCGAAGAGAGGAGAACGGCCACGAGTGGGAGAGAAAAGGAGAGGAGGAAGGGGGCTCGGGGGTATTGTCAGAGGGATATTGAATCGACACGACGAGACGGAAAGGGAAAAGGGAAGGAAGGGTTAGATGGGCGCAGCCTCCACGGTGGCTATCCACGGTCCCGGCAGGTTTACGACGAGCCAACGCAAACACGACACTTGGCCGCTAACTGGCCACCTAGCTACCGGTGACCAGTCTCTTCCTGCTGCTACCCTCGGAATCTAACGTTCGCCAACGGCCTCTGCCTTTATACCCACTCTACGAACCGGTGTGTTTTCACACAGATGATACGCGAAACGAAATCAACCGGCGAAGACGTTTTCCCGTATACCGCTATCCAGGATATTGCTGGAATGATTCGAAAGCGGTGAAATTTTCACCGTATGTTTTCCATCAAACGGAATCGTATATAAATGATAGACGATCGCGAAGTTTGGAACGAGGAACACGGTTTTTTTCGTATCCTATGGTCGTGCGGCGGTAAGATGAAAAATAAAAATTAAGGATGCAACCTCTAGATTATGTTGTAGCTGTGCTCTCTAAATAATATACGGTGACAGGTACCATATTTATCGAAAAACCATGCTCGCCGTCCGCAGCGTGGTCTGTACAATAGCGGAGTAAAGAGTAAATGATGTATTCTCCGTAAGAGACCGTAGTCGGACCAGTACGTTGCGCGGGTCAGTGTCCGATATCTCATTCTCTCGGGTACATTGCACGTATAGGTTCTGGTACATGCGGTTTTACCTCTCTCCACTGGCTCTAGCTGTCTCTCTCTTTCTCTCTCTGGCTCTCTATCAGGCTTTCTCGCTCTCTCTCTCTCTCTCTCGCGCGGGCGCGCACTCCTTGCTCGCATCGAACGAGAGAAGGAGGAAGAGAGAAGATTTGCAGATGGTATCGATCGTATTGCTCCGAAGACAGAAGTGGCTCTATACGTACAAGGAGATATTGTTAAGCGGCTGGGGCAAATGGAAAATCGTCAGCGAGTGACTGAGCATGTTGGCTAGGTCAGGGTTTTGAACCGTATCGATTGCATCCAGGCGAAAAAAATCCGAATACTATCTTAAACGGATATTACGCTTTCCGGCGTGTTTCCAATTAAGACTCCGCGATCAACAGAAGCGTAATTAACTACCGTTGTCTCGCTCGAAGACACTCGATGTTAGCGCGAATCATCGCCCGATGATCGCGCGAAATTTATTCTAATAATCCGACGAGTCGTTGCTACGGTTGTTGAATTAATTACGCGTTTCATCGGGCCTCGACTGGGCATACATACATGCATACGTACATATGTATATGTACGTACGTGCATACGTACGGTCGATTAGAGACAGCACGCTCATCAGCCGCGTGAATGTGCAACTATTATTCCTATCAGGAGTGATTCAGCACGGCCGAAATATAGAAAATCAATCGCTCGAGGCCTCTTTTTTCCGTCAATCGACACCGAAGATCCCGTACGCGAATTCCTTTCACCGGCAGAGTCGTGCGGAAGAACCAGGAAATCGATTACCACGGAACGATTTCCAAAGACATTTCGTGGTCGCGAGAATGCGTCGAATAATGCATACCGATTCCAGTCGGTGCAGCCTGCATAACGGATCTTCTGATCGCGAAGGTCGGCAGCCCTTACGCAATCGAACAAGCTCTTTCTGTTTCTCTTTCTCTGATTCTCTTTTAACCATTCTCCCTCGCGATCCGACCCCACCCCGACGGCAAACTTCGTCGTCTTATATTAAGTTTCAAAGCGCAACAGAATCCTTCCACTATCTCATCTCTATCCGTTAAAGCGAATTCCCCCGAGTTTTACCTGAAAAAATCCTATAGCCAACGCCGTAGCGTCGTCCGGATTCGTACATAGTTGCCTCGGCTTACCTGAAACAGAAAGAAAAACGTAGGTTAGATCGGATATCGCGTGGCCGCACGAACGTTTCAATTACGGTGCGTGATAAATATCGCCGGCGAAACGAGCCACCGCCTCGCGTTAATTCTCACGGGAAATGCGTAAATCGCCGGTGGAAACGTCACGGTGGTAACGGCGACGTTTAGGTTCCGCGAGCACGCGAGACGAAAGAACGTTTTCCGATTCTTACGAACCGCGAGATTTTCGTGCGAAGTCGATTAAGATAATTCCGTAGCCGGTTTGATCGTTTTTATCCGCAAAAACGCCGCGATACTATTTATCCCGCGATGGTAATTACCGATAATAACAGTACCGGTGGTTTTTCTAATTAACATTGATACAGAACCGCGGTATAAAATGGCAAGTGGTACGATATTTGTAACACGACGATAATCAATAGCGGTAGATCAACGGCGGCGATAATTAATTACCGGTGCGTCATAATTATTGCTTTCGCGGGTAATACTTTTCTTGTTGCTCGTAAACGTTGGCCTTACCGTGCCGTACATATTTTATCGTTATTAATAGGCTAGAGACACCGTACACGCTCGTACGTAGCTAGCTGGCACGTGAATGCAAAACAAAAACGAGATGAATCGAAGACAGGGTGAAAAAAACGAAACGTAAACGGACGCATCAACGGGAGCACCTTTTATTACGCGATTTGATTATGCAAACCGCGGTGACAGGAACGCACATATTTACGCATTGCTAGCGTCGTCGTAAAGGCTGGTATGTTGGAAATGTGATATATTTAATAGACGTGGCACGCTATTTTAAAGTGCATGCGTAAGTGTTGGAATCGTTCGACTCGATAGCGTTCCCACCAAGCGTCATTTGCGACTATCGTTGGGTCTCCGCCATTTCCACAACGTTTTAGATATCGATCTGAATCTTTAACCATCTTATTCGGCCTCCAATTTCGCAACCAAAACATCCTCGATCATTTTAATATCTCAATAATTACGGAAATGACGAACGGTATACGAAAATCGCGAAAAATCGTTAAATTCAAATAGTTTTTGGGTCAGCATTAACTCAATTTGTGAGATAGCGATCTGAAACTTGTACCATTGTTTTAGTTAGGAAATTCTACGCCAGATCAATGTATAATAGTTGTACTTTTCGAAAATTTAATTTTTCGCAAAAAACTGAAGGGGGTAGGTCAGGATTTTTTGCGATTTTCGTAAATCGGCCGCCATTTCTACAATTTTTGAGATATCAAACTGATTCTTTCACGGTCTTATTCGGTTTTGGATTCTGCATCCAACGCGCCTTGGATCATTTTAATAGCTCAAAAATTACGGAAATGGCGGCCGATTTACGAAAATCGCAAAAAATCCTGACCTACCCCCTTCAGATTTTGGCGAAAAATTAAATTTTCGAAAAGTACAACTATTATACATTGTTCTGGCGTAGAATTTTCTAACTAAAACAATGGTACAAGTTTCAGGTCGCTATCTTTAAAATTGAGCGAATGCCGAGCAAAAAACTGTCACAATTTGAATCGCGAAAAATCGTCAAATTGTGACAGTTTTTTGGTTCTCAATGACTCAATTTTTGAGATAGCGGTCTGAAACTTGTACCATTGTTTTAGTTAGGAAATTCTACGATAGAACAATGTATAATAGTTGTACGTTTCGAAAATTTAATTTTTCGCAAAAATCTGAAGGGGGTAGGTCAGGATTTTTTGCGATTTTCGTAAATCGGCCGCCATTTCTACAATTTTTGAGATATCAAACTGATTCTTTCACGGTCTTATTCGGTTTTGGATTCTGCATCCAACGCGCCTTGGATCATTTTAATAGCTCAAAAATTACGGAAATGGCGGCCGATTTACGAAAATCGCAAAAAATCCTGACCTACCCCCTTCAGATTTTGGCGAAAAATTAAATTTTCGAAAAGTACAACTATTATACATTGTTCTGGCGTAGAATTTTCTAACTAAAACAATGGTACAAGTTTCAGGTCGCTATCTTTAAAATTGAGCGAATGCCGAGCAAAAAACTGTCACAATTTGAATCGCGAAAAATCGTCAAATTGTGACAGTTTTTTGGTTCTCAATGACTCAATTTTTGAGATAGCGGTCTGAAACTTGTACCATTGTTTTAGTTAGGAAATTCTACGATAGAACAATGTATAATAGTTGTACTTTTCGAAAATTTAATTTTTCGCAAAAATCTGAAGGGGGTAGGTCAGGATTTTTTGCGATTTTCGTAAATCGCTCGCCATTTCTACAATTTTTGAGATATCAAACTGATTCTTTCACGGTCTTATTCGGTTTCGGATTCTGCATCCAACGCGCCCTGGATCATTTTAATAGCTCAAAAATTACGGAAATGGCGGCCGATTTACGAAAATCGCAAAAAATCCTGACCTACCCCCTTCAGATTTTTGCGAAAAATTAAATTTTCGAAAAGTACAACTATTATATATGGATCTGGCGTAGAATTTCCTAACTAAAACAATGGTACAAGTTTCAGATCGCTATCTCAAAAATTGAGCGAATGCCGCCCAAAAAACTGTCTTAAATTTTTGTTTTTTGACTGTCATTTTCATACTCTTAGACTAATCGATCCGTGGCTGGAGGAATCGATGTTTCGCGTGTAATTCTACCTTGAAACAACACAGAAAAACACCATCCGAAACATTTTGTCACTTTTTCGCAAAAATTTGAACCTAACCCAACGTAAACGGACCTAAGCTATCCCTCGTCTGTGACGATATTCAATTAGCGGTCGGAGGAAAGTGGAAACGGTCGCGCACCGTTGGAGTCCGACGAAAGCCAGGCAAGGCAGGCTGTTATCGGCATTCGATAAGCTGCCTAAACGATTCTCGGGTTAGCGTCTCGTTCGAGCGTAAAAGAGACAGCATAGTTCTCCACGTGTGGTCCGGCGGGACAAGGTCCCTGGCACCAGGTGAGAGGAAGACGCCGGTGAAAGAGGAGAGAACGGCCAAGAAAGAGCAAGGGACGAGAGGAACACGCGGATATTGCCGTCTGACCCGGCACCATGACGCGGGGGAGGTTGCTGCCTCGACCCGCGTGCCCCCCCGTCGAGCATTATTACACATTTAACTAATTTCCTTGTCTCGTAAAGTACGGGAAGACCGTGTGTTCGCACAAAGCGCACCGCCACGCTGTGCCACCTTATGCAAAGGTATTGAATCTCTCACCCGGCGAACTCCCCGATGATGGTAATCGATGGGATTTTTATGAAAATCGGAGACAAATCCGTGGGGGTCGTCGAGTAGTCGCCGATAGAAAACATCGTATATTCGTTTAACCGTCAAAGTTACTTTTCGGCGACGTATCACGAATTTTATTCACGACCGACGAATCAATTTGCGATTTGCATCACGTACCATTGACTTTGGTATGGGATGGTGTCTGTATCGGTAGAGGGACGAGGGAACGAGAGTGTCGAAATAACCAACCGTGGTGATTGTGGTGGTGGTCTCGTGGTGGTGGTGGTGGTGGTGGTGGTTGGTGGTATTGCGAAAACGCACGTCGATTTCGAGCCGTGGATTTTTTATAACTGTAATGAATCGTCAACGCGGATTATCCGGGCGACGGTGGAGTTTTATATATTACGATCGTTAAGCGTACGGGAGATCGTCGTTAACACCTCGGTTATGTACACGCTAGTGCTTGGCACAGTAATATCCCACTGTTTACGACATTTGCAATTCAATCGAGGATATCGTAAATCCCCGACGAATTTCGAGAAACTGAAAATTTAACGTCCCGAAGTGATTCGCGGATGAAAATGATTTCTCCTCAGTGAACACTTGGGATCGATTTTATTCCGCACGTGTGTATACACATACGTACACATACGTAGGTACGCGGGTAGGTACGTGCGTACGTGTTCTTCAAGATCGTTCGGCGAAACACGAAGAGAGGTGTTTCATCGGAGAGAGGCGACGGGATTAACCATCGCTGCGGAACGTATGTATCACTTGAGGCTATCTCGCGATAATCTCATTGTCGTCTTCGACCGCTACAACGTCATTAAGGATAGTGGTGGAAAGCAAATATGAGACCACGTCTCACGTTTCACGCAACCTTGCTCGACGACAGTGTTCTTTTTCGCGACGCGTCCCTCCTTCGCCGAGGTACTTAATACCGCTGTTTCTCTTCCCAATTTAACGCATTCGCGAACACCCTACCGATTAGAGATTACGCGCATCATCTGGCGATCGTTTTCCATCTGTTTCGGTAATATTTCACGGAGGTATTCGTTAAACAGCGGAGAAGTTTCTCAGAATTATAAACTACGGATTTACGTCCTAATGGTGGAAAGATATCCCGCGAGTGGTAGTGGTAGTAGTAATGCCGATTCGAAGGAAAAAAATTTACGATACCCCTGGCAGACTTCCGGCGGTATTACTGTTATCCCTTCGACGTATTCCGGGATACATCGAGATTATAAGAATTATATAAAGAAATAAACGCGTTGCCAGCTCGTAAAATGCGAGTAAGGATCGGTAAACAGGTTTGCATGCGCCGGCGAAGAAGCATGATTACAGAAGGAGAACGTTGCTGCAAGAAAGACGTCAAAACGCGGGGAATACCACGAAAATAATGATTCTCAATTTGCACGTATTACAAAATCACCGGAGTATCGGTAACGTTAACGTTTGAAGAGGGTGCGGAGAATATCCTTTACCCCGAAGTACCTAAAACGGTCGTTGCCGTTCGTACACTTTGTTGCCCGGTCCGAATTTTGCGATCCCTATAATTTCAACAATTCCATTTCAAACATAAAGTAACGCTTTCTATACCTATACGTATGTATATTTCGAATACCGAGTGCGCGCCGCGCAACGGAATACGTAAATAATGAAAAATAAAACCGAAAGAATCGTTCCGTCGACGTTCTCGATTGCGAGATTCGAAGATCGATTCGAGCGTAGCCGACGAGTTCTCCCGACGCTCACGATTCTCCTTGGCAATTCACGCCGTCGTATAACGATCGCGGCCAAGAAACAATGGCCGTTTACTGCCGACCCTGGAACGCGAGAGCATCGTGCCGAACCGCGATTACGGAAATGCTTCGTATTTTATATCTTTGCATTGGAACGCGCTTAGGAATCCAGGAATCGCGTTCTAGAGAACCAATTACTCGTAACGGTTCGTGGGACGGACGGACGGACGGTCGGTTCGACCGACCGGGCCCTTATTTTTCCACCATCCTATAGATCCGCCTCCGCCCTTCCATCCGCCGTTCAGCTTTTTCTTTGTCCACCCGGTTTCGTTTCCGTCTGTCCCGACGTCGCAGCCACCCGAAACGGAGACAACGAGCCCTTCCAACGGCCAAATCGTTCTAAGTATACCGGACGATAAGGACGCGTAATGATGATTGCTTCGAGGAAATGTTTTTTTCAAAACGCACACACACACACACCTCCTTTGGAACCAACTGTACTTGGAAGACACACGATGTTGTATGTACGTGTGCACGAGCGCGCGAACAGAAAAAGGTCGAACCGTCGTTCGAAATCATAATTTTAACGATTCCGACGCTTCCCACAGTGCCTAGTTTACGCGTGGCCGACCAAATTACGGGGTTCCGGTGCCGGCAAGAAAGTCATTGGTCTTTCTGGCAAACAGAAAATGATCCCGGGTAGAGGAAGGTGGTCTCGAAAAACCTCGGGATAAATTATTATCCGACAAAAAGAAAACTGTATCAAATTCCACGGTGCACGCTATCCTAAGGTGCATTGATTTCAATTGCGGCGAGTATGGAACGAAGAAAGAAAGGATTCCCCCGGAGATTATTTTCCATTCGATAACTCGCGCTTACGGGTGACCGCCGGTCGGTCGGTCGTCGTCGTTCGACGGTTTTTGTTTCGCCGGCAGGCAATCCTTTTCGTACCTGTTCCCTTCGTGTACTCACGTTGTAGCATTATAAGTTTTCCGTGGCGCAACCCGGCCCGGTAATTTCAGACGAATAATTGCGGCCCGGAAAAAAATATATGACCGTTCACCGAAAAAGAAAGGGGCAAAGAATCGCGAGACGTACAGAACGGGAGAGAGGGGAACGAGGAAACGAGTAAAAGGTGTTACGTTCTCTGCCAACGTGTCATCGTTGGCAGCCGCGGGCTAGAGGACGTCGATACGAGTGGAATATCCCTGGCCCTTTCGCTCCACCCTTCGTCCTCAGTTGCAACACGGGACCGCGGATCTGTATGTGTTAAAGCGTGTGTCTGTGTGTGTATCGTCGATCGAACAAGTTGCCCCTCCAGTTTTGCGCTATCGAACGATCTCGCGTCGATGCTGCCGGTAATTGCGTTTACCATTTTTACCCGATCGAAATTAATTTTCCCGTACGTTACGGATCGCGAGCAACGAGCAACGCGTATGTACGTACGTACGTATATACGTACGCACGTAAGTACTTCTGTAGTAGACGTAGCGTCGATCGTGGTAACGTGGAACAACGACGGGGCCGTGAGATGAAAACAGAACGATGAGACCGAACGGTCCGTGGCTCGTCGGACGGAAAAATTGTAGTGTACGATTGAAAGTCTCGGCAACCGATGACAGCTCCTCGATCATCGCGTACGCGAGCAGGTTCTCTGCATATACTTGTCGGGATTCCTTTCGATATTTATCGGGCTCGAACTGGACAAGGGACCTTTCGCCGCTGTCGCTTTCGCGACCGGCTCCGCGGATCCCGACGAAAGCCGACGTGCAGAACAAACACGGTCATTTCTCCTATTCACGGCACCGTAATGCTACCGGGTCCGCGATCGAGATATCGACACCGGGAACGCTGGGAACCGGGTCAACGACGTCTATTAACCGAACACTTTCGCGTTCCCGCGATAACTTCCTTCGAGTATCCGCGATTCCCGAGAAAACAAAGATATCGTCGCGAATTGAGAAATATAATCTTCCGTAGGATCCGCCGAAAAGTCTGCGAATTCTCACGCGACGACGACGAGGACGACGCGGACGCGGGGATCGAGAAAACCTCTCGAAGGTTTCATCCGTCACGACTTCGCTCGCAGATGATCCAGAGTGATCCGCGCGTATCCGGTTCGCCTTTGGCTCTTCGACGGGAGGAGTTCGAGTTTCTGCCCGGGGAAACGTACAGCGTGGAGGACGAGGAAGCCGCCGGCCTGGCCGCGAAATGCAACTTTAAAAGGACGGTAGACAAATGAGCGGAACGTTCTACATAGATCCCTTCGAGAAGATTGGATCGAGTTTCTCGCGTCGTGAGAGAAAAGAGTAGCACCGTGGCAGAGGGCTCCCTCTCGTCGGCCACCTTCACCTCCCGCTTCGTTGCGAAAGAAAGGGAAGAGAACAAGCGTGAGAGAGAGACGGAGAGAGAGAGAGACAGAGAGAATGGGAGAACGTAAAGAAAAGGATAATCTTTCTTCTCGCGAGAGCCCTGGAATATCTGCACGGGCCTATTATGCGAGAGTGATAAATCGACGGGCAAGGCCGCCGGGAATCTCGATAAGGTGTTCCTTCCTTTTCTCCCTTTCCCTCTCTCTTTCTCTCACGTTCGACAACCACCCTTCTTCCTCAAACTCATCCCGAAGCCCGAGGTCGTTCAAAGTATCGACCATCATCGTCCATCTACCTTGGATTTCTCCCGCGAGTGGAACTGGTACGATTCTTAACGCGTTACCTCCGCCACTTTTCGAGCCGCCTTCATTCTCCTCTTTATTTTTTTCCACGCGTGTTCTCCTCCCTTCGAGTCGGGAGGACGCTCGACGATCCCGGATATGCAGACACACGCGTTCACCGATTGTTAGTGCGCGCGACTATATCGAATCGGAGGAACAAAACGAAAGAGGGGGCTCGATTACGTAACACTCGAAACCGCGTGAAAACGCGGAGAAACGCGTAAAAAAGAACTGTGCACCGGGTGGAATCCGAGTCGGTGATCCACGAAGATCATTCTCGCACGATACAGAGAGAGAAAGAGAAAGAGAAAGAGGGAGGGAGAACGAGTTCGAGATCTACACGACTCCGATCTATCGCGATGTTGTGATCTCCGCGGTCAGAAGTCGCGAAGGTTGGCACACGTTCGAGCGGATGAACGATCGTCATAACGGGCTTCGACCCGGGTGGAAGCCATGAAAACGGGAGAGGTGACGAGATAAGGGAACCCACCGAATGGTCCCGGAATCCCGTGGAAACGTCGTGGGTCACGGTGCGGAGTAACTCGTGTAACTCGAAACGACGAACCCGGAGCTCGGTCGTTTCTACGAGATGCTCTCGCAATTTTTTCCTTCTCTCTCTCTCTCTCTATTCTTTCTTCTCTCTGTCTCTCTTTGTTCATTCGCTACCAAATGTGCCGTTATAACGCGAGAAAGGCATAGAAGTAGAAACCGGCGGCCGCGGTAAATGCAACAACGAACCGCATCAACGATGCCAAACGTATTGCCGGGTTGGGTCGATTACTTAGGGTTACCTCCGTGTCTACGTGTAAAGGATAACCTCTCTCTCTCTCTCTCCCTCTCTCCTTGTACCCGATGCCAAAGAAGAAACACCCCGGCGAAAACGTAGAGGAATCTACAGGATAGAAAGAAGAAGGGGTAAGGAGATCCCGGAGAATGGTAAACGAATGGAATGAGGAAGGAGAAAACGAGAGACTCTCGGTCCTATCGCGGAATAAAAGAGAGGATTCCGTGAGCGAGAGAAAGAGACGGGCTCGAGTCGAAGACAAAGAGAGAGAAGCGACGGAGTTACAAACAAATACACGGGGAGACACACGAGAGCAGGAATCTCCCTCCTTTCTAGGTGCATCTCCTCCGCAACCTTTGCGGCGCTCGAGTTCCCGGGTGAATGCAAATGAGACAACCTGGACACCGGTTAACCACCGCTGCCACCAGAGAAGACGTTCGACCATATCCATCCACCGTATTCATCCGGCTCCCGACTCCCAGGACGATCGATGACGTTTTGATTCGGAATCCCTGCCTCGATCCCCCGTTAGATCTTCCTGGGATAGATCGTTCCGGGATGCATTTGACTCACAGAAATGAACGAAACTACGCGGAACGTCTAACGGTGGGGAAAATAGAGTTTACATTACGTTCGTTATATTTTTGCGAAACCTTCGCGACTGTTTGGAACGCAGCGATCGATATAGTCGACGCGTGAGAAGGTGTATCGTGTGTACCAATGCAACGAGGAAAAAAGATAACGGCAACGACCCGGAGGGACGCAAAACTACTGTGAAACGGTATAATAGCGTAGACGATCCGGGGAACGCGGTTTCCGCGTGCACCGGTTCACGAATGTACGCGGAGAATTCGCGCTGCCACGAGATCGAGGAAGTAACGTCGAAGCCAACCGTATCCCTCTCGCGACGTAGCTGCAAACAGAAACTTCTACTACTTCTTCTTCTTCTTCTGCTTCTTCGTCTTCCTCCTCTTCCTTCACCTCCGCGCTCGTGCCTGCACCCACCAACCAACCACCGTCCCCAGGAACTTTATGGCTCATGAATGAAACATGGGCCTAACCGTATATCCGCGAGGCAACGTGTTGCAACGGTGGCTTAATGTATGCCGCGATCGCGAAAAATGCCGAACCGATAAATGGAATTAAGGCGGGGACCCGCGCGCCGCGTCGTTGTCTTTGTTGGCCACGCTCGATACAACGACAACAACGACAACAACCGGGGAGACAAGACAAGTGAGGGAGGGGAGAAACGTTTGCCGTTGCGACACGTAGTTTAAACGATTCCACCGGCGGTGTCAAAAGATTTTTACCGATCTCTCGCTCTTTCTCTCTATTTATTCTATCTCTTCGTCTTGCTCTCGTGACAACAGAAGAAACAGGGTGAAAGGAACGGGACGAGTCACGAGAAACGGTAGAGATAGCGAAAAGTGGTGCATTTACAAATTACGTTTCCGGATACCTGGACATATTTATTCCACACGCTATCGGTATCACCGAGCCTTACGATTATCCCCTTCCATTCGTTCCTTCTTACGTTCGTTCGGTTGAATCGTTCTCGCGACTGACTCGAGGAACCGCTACCGGCGGAATAAATGATGCTCGAACACATTGTAAAAAGTTGGCGCGTTAAGTTTGATCGTCCTATTAAAAACACGGGTGGAATTAGGTAGAGGGGCTAAATAGGACCCACAGGATCGACCCCTGGTCCCGGTCGGAAGCGAGTGTCCTCGAGTGTCGTAAAGAGCGCGGCCGGAGCTCTCCGGGCTCGGCCCATTTAACCGCTTAATGGCGGGTCAAGCGGCAATAACACCGCCAAATAATCATAAAAATGAGGTTGGTAGCAACGCGGAACCCCCCGTTGCGTTCGTAGCGCCGCGTTAACGTCCACCATGGCGACGACGTATCTTATATGCCCCGGGGCCTTCACGGAGGCCCGTTCCAGGGGTACGATACTTTTTGGGCCCAGCGAAATTTCCACCACACTGTATCGAGTAAACGTTAATGCGCTAATTATATTGCCGATCGATCTTGCGAGAAACCAACCGTATTCGTCCGTTCGTTTGCTAAATCGTCAGAAATGATTCTTCGTTATCCACTGCTTTTATTTTCTCTCCGTTCTCAACGTTTGTCTCAACCACCAACGAAGTCTTGGACCAAACGCGAGGGGGATGAGGGACAAAGGAGTTTACCGGGGTGTGGGGAGGGGAAGGTAGAAACGAAGCGTGGCCGAGGTTGTTGCACGCGGTGGGCCAGGAAAATCACGCTCGACCCTCGGCCCTGACCCACGGGGGCCCTTCGGTAGCGGAGGACGCCACGGTAAAGACGAGATCTCACTGGCCCGTGCATTCCTTACCGGGCGGCGGTATGACGATCAAAGCTCACCCGCGAAACTACCCCCACCCCTCCACTCTCCTTGTTTCGATATCCATTCGATCGGTCCCCGTTAGATTTTTCTGACGATAAATTGTACGGCAATTTTCCGTTTCCGCGGAATAGCCGAACGGTGGTGTTCCGGCTGATCGAGCATCCCCGCGCAATTCCGAGGAAAGCAGATGTCTTCGACCTTCGAGTCGGTCGAATGCCAGTCTCGTCCGACACGGAAGGCCGATGATCCTGGCGGAGACGATCATTCGCGATCGATGTCTCGTTCTGCCGTCGTACGTGTCCGTGAGCGCGATGTATAATGATCGGGCTATGGGAGTAACAGGAGCCTTCTCTCCGGTAAAAGAGGGAAGATACCAGCGACAGAACGACGTGGTAGAACGGAGAGAAGAGTGGAGAGAGCGAGAGAAAGACAGGGTGAGAGAGAGAGGAGAAAAAGGCCCCCTCGGGGCTCTACCGCTGCGCACTGCGCTTCAATACACTGCCCTCGATGATTGGCCCGATTTAATAAGCATATCACGAAACTCTATGATTACGAAAGATCGCGAAAGCGTCGGGCGCCGAGGCACGGGTGATCTTTATTTCCAATTGGATCCACGCTGGATCGGGAGGGCTCTCTTAATTGACGGAGTGCCGAAGGGAGAAGAGGTGGGTGGGATTGGGGAGGGCTTGGCCCGCATGCGAATTATTTTTAATAAGGATCCTTGCTCCCTTCCTCTCTCTCTCCCTCTCTCTCTCTTCTCCTTTCTTCTTTCTCGTCTGTTACCTTTCGCCAGGACGAAAATCGGAACCTCCCGATTTCTCTCTCTGTCTGTTCTTCTCGTTTCATTCGACGAGATTCGATATTTCATGAAACGACGAGCGATAGAACGAGAGGAATGGGTTGGCACGTTGTAAAAGTGAACGTTGGTATTGTGATCCGAGGGAATCCAAAACAAAAATGGTGGATACGAGGTTGGAAAAATTAAAGATCGAGAATCACCACCCTCGAACGTTGATATATCCGGCGTGGCTCTCCCGTTACAGAAGGACGAGGCAGTTCTCAAAGGGGTAGCTCTATAATCATAATTTAGCCGTAATTACATTTATGACCCACTTTACCCTCGTAAATTGTCCACGAAGATCGGGCCCTTGGTCGTCGTTATTACGCGCCTTGGATACCACGGACGATCCTCTCGAATCTCTTTTTCTTCCTCTGCTCTCTTCCTTCATCTTTCCACCACCGCTTGTTCCTCCTCGTCTTCTTCTGCTGCTGCTGCTTCTTCTTCTTCTTCTTCTTCTTCTTCTTCTCCGCCTTCCCGCGTACTCGTCGTCATCGTCGTCGTCGTCTTCGTCCTCTTTTCGACCGTCCGCGGTTATTAAGATCGTGATTGGAAGAGCCGAACAGCTCGGTTCGTCAGGTGAAGCGAGTTCAGCCACCCTGACTAATCGAGAGTGGTGATAATCCAGGTCCACGGGGAAACGATGGATTCCAGGTATTCCTCTCTTTCCAAGGAAGACCAATATTCTCCCGAAAATTAGTCCTCGGAACTTATTTGCGCTGGTATCGCATTAACTCGTAGCCGCCTTAACCTTCAACGTTTCGGTTAATCGATCCCTTCTCTTTTCTCGCTGCGCGACGCTATTACGGCCATCGTAATCATCCGGTTTGCTCTTCTTATATCTACGTATATGTATACTATATACATATACACATACACGTATTTAAGCGTGTAACGTCGATGCGAAAACGGGATATTAATTTCCTGAAAAACGCTTTGCAATCTCTTTCCCACGAGTGTGCACGTTCCAGAGGAGCGAAAAGGGAGGGGGGGGGGGGGGACGGTGAAATGTCTCCACCCCTTACGCGATTAATCAACGATCGACTGAAATCGATCGAACGCCGTAGACTTTAATATCCCGAAATCTCGCGAATCCAGGAAGAATATTTCCCTGGACATCCGGCGACCGATGGTGAACGGAAATCATTCACGGTCGGAAGACACGTTCCACACCCGGAGGAGGAGAGGGGGGATGAGCACGGGGTGCCGCGGGGTGCCGCGGTGGGGAAACGTAGTTTCAGATCGATCTTGACGCGCGAAAGGGGAATTCGTCGATCGTGCCGGAAACGGTGGGGGCTTCTTTTCGTGGAGGGCAAAACCGGAGGTAGGAGTGAACGCATTCCTCGCGCGATGAGACGCGGTCCCATTGGCTCCTGGGACGCGGAGCGTCACACCGGTTGGCCGCCTTAATAATATGGTACGGCAACCCAGCCAGCACCGAGGACTACCACTGCCTGCCTGCCTTCCTACCTCCTTCTGCGTTCCTCCCGACGACGAACCTCGCACGGGAGGTTGTTGCCGCGTGGTTGTTGTTGTTACACTCATGCCGAGGCGGACTACCCGGTCGTTACGTTACCCCCACGACTGAGTTACGCCGAGTTTCCCCCGTGGACGCGTTCCCGGCGTCGAGTCGCGTGAAACGCGATCGTGAATTCGAAGGGAGAGAGAGAGAGATAGAGAGGGAGGAGAAAGAATGTAGGGGTGAACCGCGTGTTCGGATGTTGTTACAATTGGAAAATGTTGTCTTTGCGGGTGAATGAGGAATGAAAGATGATAAATAATTGTTACCCGTGTTCGTTCATTAGTATTCCAAAGCTTTGACGATGCATTTACGTTTGTTTTTTTTTACAATGACTAACCTGCGATCGTGTCTTGTTTACAGATGTAGAGAAATATTTGGATAAAAAGCGCGAGAAACACATTAGGCAGTTCTCGCCCGCTGATTCTTGAGCGGCGAAGGACGCATTCGCGCAAATTTCGTAGTCCGACTTATGATTAGTCCTGGGGTAACCTGTCATTACGTGTATTACCATCTTTCGCGCATTACGTCGAGGGCTTCCGATAGCTTGACCACGCTAAGAATATGCATATATACCTGTTTGAGTATACATTCGGCCAAAACCGAAGCATAGATAATACCGGCCTGCCGCCGGGTAATTTTACAGTACGCTTGCCAAACTTTCCGCGGACTTATTACCGCCGTCCACACATTCGCTCGCGATTCCCGTAATATCATATAGTCTCGAATAGCCGTTATTCCGCCGGCCTCGCGGTTCTCTTATTCGCTCATTAGCAAACGTTCGAGCATTATCTCATTACGGGTAGAATGGAATTCGGAGCCAGCAATCAATTACCGTTTTACACGCGAAAAACCAATCGATCCGATTGGTAGCGATCGATCGAACGGACTCGCGACTGGGAGAGAAACCGAACGAAAGAAACAAAAAAAAAGTGGATAAAGGAAAGAAAAGGTTGTCTGTCTCGTCTTTGGTGAAAAAGACAGCGAATATTACGGCGAATGGAAGAAGATCGAGAAGCTACGAAGAAATAAAGCAAAATCCAAAGGGCCTGATAATACGTTCTGAAACAATTACGACATGCTCGAACGCACCCGATGGCTGTAAAGCCCGAGTTCGCGTAGGTATACTATATCCCTTTGCCCTACGGCTGGCATGTCCTGTCGTGGCCGTGAGCCACGGAAAAAGAGCTCGACGTCGTCGGTCAGACAACGCAACGATAGTTCTTGTTCACCGTCGGTTAATCGACGTCTCTCTTTTTCGCCCGGGACCTCTCTTGCTTCAGTCATTGCGGTTCTTGCGGCTTATTTCCTCGTTCAGCGGTGCATGATACATTGTAAGCTGAATTATTTCCACATCGGTTGCGTCAAATATTATTATTCTCACTTCGATTCCTGGTTATCCCGTTTTGTTCCCTTTATCGTCCGTGTAATTACGCGGGATAGAAAACGCGTGAAAACCTGTTTCGGTGGATTCTCGCCGAAATACGGGGAAATTAAAAATATAAAAAAGAAAAATAAATCACAGATGGAAACGCTGGGCGCGTTTCATACGTTTCAGCGAATCATCGAATATAGACGTAAGGCCCGACCAGTCCTGTCGTTTCTCCCTGTCGGCGAGGACAATCGACGCGACAGAGGGAGATATTGCGTACACCGGTGATTTCCGTGTCGTGTTTGGATAAGACGATTGCGATTTCACCGCCGGCGTGAACCGCGCCGGTGCCGCTGAAGAACCGAAGCGCCTTAACAAATGTCTCCCGCGGCAGACCGATCTCCACCGGAGAGACCAACGAGAGACCCAACGAGAGACCAACCAGAGCTAGCCGCTGGGACCCGTTAACAAATCGTCCGTCGGCGCGCCGTGTAACCTGCCTGCCATTGTAACAGTCCCACTGTTAAGCGGTAATGGTAGACAGGTTATCAGCAGCTGTTACAACAAGTCGGACCTTTACGTAACGACCACTGTCAGTTGGTGCGAGCAGAGCTTCGCAGGGGTCTGTGCTGGCTACCTCGCCGGCACTGCCGATGCTGCCGGGGCCCTGTTTCGCTACGTACAGGGGCCCCGATGGTATCGCGAACGTCGCACAAGCACACCGGAACCAACGGGGACAACGCTTCTGACAAGCCACGATCGCGAACGTATCGGCAAACGAATGCTATTATCCGCGCGATGCATATCGCCCGTACACCTTGCCGGACATTTTATTTTTTTTTCGTTTTTCATTTAGGATCGTTCCCCGCGTGGATATATCGCGTAAAAATTCACCAGGGCGCCGCGCGGCGAGGATGAAGAATAAAAACGAATCGATACGTAAAAGGGTGCGATCCAACGACAAGATCGAATCGTACCGGTCCGGCTATCGTACGAATGATTATTATTAAGACCGCGCGTACGGTGCCAATCATGCACTCGGAAGATACCTTTTTACGAGCTGCGGAGGGGTATCATCGAGGGCATCATCACGAACTTACACATTGTACGCCGCAATGCCCGCGGGAGTGATTTTTCCGTGGGCAACGGCCGTTCCAATAAAATCGGAACGCCAGACAATTTTCGATTACGCGTGATCTCATTAACTTGCCCCGTAGATGCCGGCCCTTTCTCCCTCTCCCTCTTCCCTCCCTTCCCCTTTCTCTCTCTCTCTCTGTCTCTCGTTCTCTCTTAACATTCTTCCGTTCGGCAGCTTCTCCGTTTGGTCCAGCTGCGCCTCCACTTCCAATCCGGTCCAGCACCGTCCCCCTGCCCATCGAACCTCTGTATCGTATTCTCTGCTGACCGGGGACGGATCATTATTTTAAATTTGCTCCAAATATTATTACAAAAAGTGTATATTACATCTTGCGGTGGAGGCCGGATCGAAAAGAGGTGGCCGGGGGTTCCAGATCGCGGCGCCCGCGTGTTGCTGTTCCTCGACGCCGCTTCTGTGACGTTGGTCGCAACACGTGCACTCGCGTGACTCGCAAAAGTGCAAAGACGAAACGCCGAACCCGTACCACCCCGCAGCGATGATCGAGCAGGGATGTACCGATGGAGGACGGGGAAATTTTACCGGGGGCCCCAGAGAAACGAGGAGAACCAGGGACGAACAGAGAGAGAAAGAGTGATAGAGAAGGGAGAAACGAGAAGGGATGGGCGAAAGGCTGGTCGAGTGGTAAAATGGCGCTGGTAGTCTGCGGTAAGACATCGACGATCGGCGGTGGATACTCTTCGAGGCTGTACACGTGGCCCAGAAAATCTTGAACCATCTCAGGGGAGTAGTGCGGCGAGGGGATTGATTTTGCCTCGCGCGATTCGTTTGTCGTGACGCGGCGTCGTGGCGGGGCACAAAGGCAAAGTCAATCCCCTCGCCGCACTAACCCCTGAGATGGTTCAAGATTTTCTGGGCGGCTCGTACGTGTACGTAAAGAAGGGGGAGAGGTGTGTATCAAACGACAGGGTAGACAGGGACGATGGAGTGAAAAGCGTGTCGAGCGTAGAAGCGAAACGAAAATATTCCAGCGGGAAGGTGGCGGTGGCAACGAGCGAGACTATCCCGGGAGCAGGCAGGAGGTGGCTTAAAAATGAAGTAATATGGTAAAAATATGGCGGGCAATTTTCAAGAGAGACGGAGCTAAGCCTGTTAACCGGCGCGGTCAGCGAGACGCTGACGTACGCGCGTGTTGCTATACATATAGCTTGGGTAAGGGAGAAGGAGAGAGAGAGAGAGAGAGAGGGAGCGAAAAGGGAGAGGCGAGGGTGCGTTTGTGTGCGGGCACGTAATGTCGGTAGGCCAAGAGCTCGGTAGATACGCCTCACTCGATCCGGCAGCGTAAAGATGGTCGTCCAAGATAGCGTAAAGTTAATAACGGACGGCCGGATAGACGCGGACGCGCCGCTGTAAGGACGGGAGGGATCCTTCGCGGCAGGACGATCAAAACCGCGAACGTTTTTTGCTCTTGCGTTCGTCAGACGTGAGCGCGTAAATATGAAATCCTGCGAGCGTGTAAAATCACGATCCGCCGGGAGTATACCGCTGGGCGACGGATACGAGATCTTGTAATGGCGTCTCGATGCCGGATTACGTTCTTCCCCTACCCCCCACACCCCTTCTCCGCGTGTCTAATAATAAATATACGGTTTTTTTCCCCAAGACGGTGAGTAGGAGACGAACGGATCACCCGGTATACGACTCGTACGACTGGTACTTAACACGGGGGGGTTAGACGATAGATTTAACACGGTCCAAAGAAGCTCGAGATAGTCGCAATATTTTCAACGATAACGCGAGAGAAACACGAGAAAAGAAAAGGAAAAGGGATACGGCGAGATCACCTTAAATTCTTCGGTATTAGGTGTATACGCGAACGATACTAATCTAATACACCACCGAGCAAAGGACGCGGAAGTTTGCACGCTATCTTCTTAAAGAAATAATTAATAGAAGCAGTCCCAAGGGGGCACCGGATAAAATAATATAATCTACGATACTGGACGAGCTTTAACCCGGTTCTACAAGACCGGGCATAGAAAATTCTACCCATACGGGTTCTCAGCGTTTTGCCTCCTCGCTCTCCTCACCTTTAATTATTCCCGAGACATTTCTCGCCGATCGGAAGACATAAATCGTCGCTCGCGTTTTCGCGGCACTCGCACGCACGCGATTAAACCCGAGCGTCTCTCTGTTTCTGCGTTGCCGTGGCCAGCGGTAGTCTTAGAAACGACGGTGTCAGCGCCGTCGGAATTCCAATGCACCGTTTCCATTTACCCTCTTTACGCGGGATTCGCGCTCGAGATGAAAATAAAGAAAGACATAAAAAAAAAGAAGAACGCCGCAGCCGTTCGATTCATCTATCATCGATCCAAAGCCCTCTGTGTTCGATGTACACACGGATATAATCACGCGTACAAACAAACATACATACATACTCGTACATACCCCCCCGATCGACTGCATTCCCCGCGGGATCAAGTGTTACTTGTGTACGTGTGTATGCTAGCCGAGTCACTCCTCCCGGTATTATAGCTATCGGAAAAGAAAACGTGTATCTACTTAGCGTCTATGGTGTACGCGGGATTGCGTGTTGCTCTATTTAAAATCGAGATGCAACCACCCGTCGTGGATGGCTAACAGGCTACTAGCAACGTCGTATTGTACTTGTCTTGCAAGCGGAACGAATGGAACGATTTCGATTCTTTTCCACGGCGAGTTATCGATCGAATTGGGTGCCGATTTGAATCTGAGAATTCGTTCCATTACCAACGAGATATAGGATATGTAGATCTATCAATTTTCAGGACCCTAGAGATCTTTTTCTATTTAACTGTCACACCCATCGTTATCGTCATCGCTTCACTGGATAAAATATCATATTATCTCCATATTTAACGATCGTTGCATATCATACGCAAGATGGAATGAATTTCCCTATGGATCGATTAGAACGATCCCGATTTCACGCCAATCGCAAAGTGCAGCGAGCTTAACGACACCGCTCGTCAAACGACCGATGGTCGAAGTGCACCGGGAAAGATGTTCCACGACCGTGTGTCCGTGTGTCCGCACACCGGCACACTGGTTCTGTCGTCGGCATCGTCGGATGACCACGGTGATGACTGCGCGCATAGTTTCGTGTGCACGTGCACTTACATCATCGCGCCTCGGCCGTCACCGTGAACTCACCGACGACGAGCTGATGCAGGCGTGTGTGACACACACGTGCCACGCGTGCCGTCGAGGTGTTCGTCACCGCGTTATCGTCCTACGTTTTCCCTTGGCTAACAATGGCCACGTTCATCGATCCGATTCGATCGATCGAGATAACCCGGGTGGGGAAGCGTAGAACGATCGGTTGTTCGGCAAATAGAAAGATTATCTAGATACGGAAGCTTTTAGTAAATAATTATGATACCCGACGGGAACTCGACGGGAAGCGCGAGTAGATGCGAATCGGATCTTGGTTCGATAAAAGTTTACTCGGTGTTCGCGATCGGAAACTATATTCGTACGTAAAATTTTCTTCGATCGGTAAGACCGGGGGGTTTCACACCCGTGGCCGGTGAACGCGTTGGTATCGATAGGAAGGTGTTATCGCGATCATAACGCAAAAGTAATTCACCGTGGATGAGATCGCGAACGGATTAATAAAAGCCCGGTCGCAAGGGAAAAGTAGAACCGTTGCGGAGCGTTTCTATTTTATGTAATGCCACGGCGCGATCGATCAACGACGCTTTAAGATTGATCGAGAATGGTTACGTGCAGGTGTTAAGACACACGCTTGCCAGACGCGTGAAAGGATTGGTCTACATTCCTGCACGACGATTGTGTAGACCCGACTCTGTAACAGCGGGAGCACTTGTCTACCGCGACTTTAGAAGCATCGGAATGATTGGTTCAGATACTTGGAATACGTGTCAGAGACCGGGAACATGGTTTTCAGCGGTTCGTTTGTACACACAGAGAAAGAGAGAGAGAGAGAGAAGGAGAGAGAGGAGGAGAGAAAGAGAACCGCGCACCGACAGTCCTCAATTATCGTAGTAACAAATAGCTGTTGATTGTATGGCAAAGCCACGGTTTAGTACCCCTAATCGTGGGGTCAACCTTTCAAGAACGAACGGCCGTGCCGCGTAATTTATAACGTCACAATCATCGCGGATGATACCTCGTGTTACTGACCCGTACCTGGAACAAATGAAATTAATTGATACAGCCTCCGCACGCAGGGCCTGTCCGATACGAGAGTCCCTCGATTCAACGAACGATAAATGAGTTACGGCTGTTTCTGGAATTTTTTCTCACCTACCGTATTATTTCTTTCCGAGGCCGTCGCGTCGCGGTGATTTCGTAACGAAGCAGATTTTCAACCAGAAAAACAAATAAAGACAGAAAAAAAAATTCCGTAACCGGACAATCACGCGTAGAAAGTATCCGTTCCGTTTTCTTTGCGTTTACTTGCGTAACGTTTATCCGTCGATCGAAACGGTACGCGTATTTTTGCATCGCGAAAACCGGACGATCGGTCGTCGAATGGCTTTCGACTCGTTGCGAGACTCGTGCCGGCCGCGGTAGACGTAATAACGGTCTGAAAACAGCACGATGACCTCGGACGTCGACACCGTGTTCGTAGGTCCCCGGTTGTTCGGGGGGACTTATATGTATATCGCGAAAAAGGTACACGATGTTATGTCTGTTCGCTTTACAAAACGTACGATTGTTCCGCCACGCGGTGTTTCGGTTTTCGTTTCGACGCGTACGTGGGAAACACGTAGATTTCTCCGTAGGGTGCGGAATGATATCGAGGGGAAGCGGCGGTGATTCCGTTGGTACGGGGTGACCGTAGGAAACGAACCGGAGACGAAGAAGGGGGCGGGTACGGGCGCAGAGATTCAATTACGATCGATCGGCCGGCTTCACTCTGGACAAATACCGTCCGCGCGAGATAAGGCGGCTCGTTTCACTTGCTTCCTGGAGCTGAAGGCTATTAGCCCCGGCCGCGTTTGATTCATTGAACAGCTTTGTCACGGGACAATGCGGACGCTGGACGTGTCGGTTGGCCGGCGACGATATCGTGAATTAGAAAACGGTTCGTACACAAATCGATTCGACGACCACTTATTACCTGCGGCCGGTAGTTCCACGTGATTTCCACTCGTATTTACAGAGTTACGCGCGATACAATGATATCGATGATTATTTCATGTCGGCCGAGGATCGATAATAAATTCAGGCCCCGGGCTGGAGATTTTAATGTCGTTCCACGTGTATACGTATGTATTCTACATATGTATGCACGTACATATATACGGCGGACCTTTAAATCCGATTTCGTGCAGAGTCACGCGGCTGCCATTCGACAACACGCGCACGGACCACGGACGTGGAATACGACGTGACGTCATAGGAGAATAGAATGAAATTTAGATTGGTTCGTCAGAGCTTATTAATACCGTGTGAATAGATTCAATAAAGACGGCTGGATAACATCGGACACGAAATAATGAATGGAAAAACGACGGGGCCCGTTCCCTTAAGCCGGGACGAACTCGTCGACGCCGAAATCACGATCGTGCGGGGATCAATCACCTACATCGATATCGGGAATGACACCCAGAAACGAGTCTATTAGGCGGTCGATAACCACCGAGGCCACGTTCTTCGAGACGCAGCCCCTATCATCGGACCCCATCAACATTCCTTATCGACGCGATAATAATTTATTACCTTGTCCCTCGTCCCCGTGTACCAATGGGCGACGGACGCACGGAAACAGGATCGAACGTTACACCTTTCGGGATCAATGCGATCCTTCCGAATGATCTTTGGTTGACACTCTCGCAATGCTACTTTCCCTCTTCCGGCTTTTGGAGAAAGTTCCATGTCTGCTATAGATTCTCCACGTTGGCGGGACGAATTTTCTTTTTATACATTTTTCTCGTTGTCCTTGTTCTCGTACGCTGTGTAACGATCTACGTGGGAGCCGATGTGTCCGTCGAGCGACGAAACAAGATCGCTTAGTGGTAAGGGCGTACGTACATAGGTACAACGAAAGAGGAAGGAGTTTATTCGGTAAAATACAACGGCCGTTTTCTTAAATGAAAAACCGTCGACATCATCCGACGTTATTAACGTAACCGAAGAGGGGCCCGCATTAATGATACGTAATATAGAAATACAAAAAAGTACGTTTCATCTCGATAATCATCGACGCATGTTGGGAACGGCCGGAGGTCGTCACCGACAGAGGCGGGGAACACGAGTTAAGCCGAGCGCGCCTCATCTTCGTAAATCGAGTCTTCGACGTCCCTCTTCCAGCCCCATTTCAATATCCCCGGCTTCGTAAAAGCAATCGCTGATTCACGGTGTAACGATCCAGGTGTATGAGGTTTGCACCTTGCCGGGGCCCTCACGCATCGCGCACGAACGGACCGACCAACGAAAGGATCCTTTCATTCCGGACACGGGGATGTGCAGTCACGAAGATTAAATGCTACCGAGAGTCGCAAAACAACCAACCAACCAACGATTCTTTTCCCCGTGTAACCCGGACTTTATAAAAATTCAAAATATTTTCCTTTTCATTGGTGTTCGTTGTGTTCTCCGATCGCACGGATTCTCCCTGCAACCGATGAATTTTTCAAAGATGTATTCTCATTACAAAATGAACGTCAGGAAGGGATAACCGTAGGGTACCAATGAATCGGTAGTAAATGTCCGAAACAATTGGTTCGATTTCGCGAGTACGTACTCGGGGTCCGGTGTTCGACTGGCACCGGACCGATCGTTTATTGAGCCTTGAACCCCTTCGGCAGGGTAAAACGAGAAGTCTACGGCGAAACAAATCGTCTCTTTCCCAAGCAGGATGCGGCGAGGATCATGGTTCGTTGGATTCGGTAGTATCATCAACGAGATCCATCAAGTCCGAATGAATCGGTCGTAAAAGTCGCTCGCTTCGATCTACATTCATGTCGAACGTTCATCCGACCGATTAGCTTTGCGAGTGTAACAACGCGTAGCTCTGTAATATGTATATCAGTCCGACGATAACGCAGCGTTAACTCGATATCGTTTTAGACGTCGAACGTCCGCGTAAGAAGCGTCGAGTCTGTTTCACCGACAAATTCTTATTAAATTCGATCGGATGTAAGTACCCTTACGGATGTTATCGATCGATTCCAGCCAACATCCGTTGATCGTCGATCGATAGACTAGCATCGCACGATTCTCGTCGACGAGTATACACACATTCTTCCGTTATCTTCTTTTTTCCTCTTATTCCTCTTCTTTCCAGTTCTTCTTTCGTCGGTTCTTCGGCTTCCGACGATTCGTGTACAAAAACTTTAATCGCGCGCTCCGACCGTAAAGGCGCCCCCCCCTCCCGCCGCCGCCCTTCCCGCGCTCCCTCCCTCTTCCGCCCTTCTCTCGACGCCTCTGCGGACGCATCGCTGGCATCGTTGCTGGCCGAGGGCCGAGTAACGACGAGGCTGGCCAAAAAATCGCTGGCTGATTGTTTTACGTCCGACCGCAGAGGCAATTCGACCGCGCGGAGAAACTGTGACGCTACCTCCCGAGCCAAGGGAATCGGCATTGCCCACGGGGTTCAAGGATTCGGATAATCTTCGTCCTTCTTGGACTCTCTCTCTCTCTCCCCTCCTATTGCGACCTCCCGGTTTGTTTACTCTGGAATACATACAATCGTTGTTTGATCGTCGCTGACGTTCGTTTGCTCGGTCGAGGAATAATTTAATTTTGGAATCCCTCCTTGCGGATTCGAGGTGTGCGAGGGTTTTCGAAAATGAAACAAAGATTACGTACGTATACATATATACGTAGGACTGTGAGCGCCACGCAAAGAACGTTCAAGGACGAACAAGTAATTTCCATCTTCTTGCGGCGGAGCGTGCAGAACGTAAACGGCACAGCGGATAGAAGAGGTTTCTTTCTTCTCCCCGTCTCCTCTTCGCGTCGTCGTTTAGTCGACCGCAAAATTAGCTGCGAGCTGTTCGAGAGGTCCTTGAGTGAGATAAAATAGCATCCTTTTTCGACGCTGCACGCCGAGAGACAAGAAAAGGTTAGGCATACCCCCCCATCGCGGCTGAAACGCTATTTGCACGGAGACGCAAACACGATTACAACGTTGGCACGACGTGTCCGACCGATCGACTGAATCTACTTGCTCGACGATTTTCCTTTCCGTTTTCGATGTTTTCCCAGATTCTTGCTGGGATACGTATATACATCGGACTTCACCGATAATAATAATAATTCATCTGTCTGTGTTTCATCCGAATCGAGCGACGATGGTGTAACAAAGAATTTTTCAATTTCATTGAACAACGTAACACGTTACTCAACGCCGTCGATCAGAAACCGACACTCCCGGTGGGTTTTTGTAATAATTTATTCGACGCGATCCATCAACGCAGAAATTTCAGGTGTGTACACGCACGGTTCCGATCTAACACCAAGGCCGATCTCACGCACCGATGGCGAGAGACTTTATATATACGCCACGAAGCGATTTCTTCCCAAGCAACCGGGCTCCCTTGTACGGTGTTTACGAACGCCGGTGAAACGGCGCTTTTTTTTTCCTCTTACTCCCGGCTTCCGCTTTGGGAATTAATTAAACCTTTTTTTTTCCCCCCTGAACCATGACGATCGAGCGTCGCCAGGTATTCGTAGTTGTACCAAATCAAGCGGCATAGTTTTCTACGGTGATCGCCACCTAGGTCCAAGAGAGGTCTAACCGACAAAAACAAGATATACACACCCGTTGGTAGATGTGTGTAGACACCGGCGACGTAGGGTCGACCACGGGGTTTCGTGGTGTTCACCGAGAGGTCGTGCACAGGAGGATCTTTCAAACGTCTTTCCAACGCGCTAACGAAGCCTACACCCCCCTTCGACACCCCCTACCCGCCGATCCGGGGGAAGGTGTTCGTGTTGTTCGTCGCGAAGCTTCGTAAATGTAAATTGATCGAAGCAACGTTCATTAATTAGTCGCAAGGTGGTATGCCCCTGCCGTACCCCCCCCCCCCCCCCGCGTTACCTTCCTCGACTCTACAGTCTTTCGTTCTCTTTCGTTGTCTTTCCCGCCGCTTTCATTGCCGATCCGTAACCGTTGTCTCTTCGTCCGCGAATCACCGACGTCGACGTTTCACAATTTTGAAAGAGACGGAAGCTTTGGAAGGGAGTGAAGCAAATTGTGTCGTGGTTGTCGCATCGAGTTCGCCATACGCCGGACGGTAAAATAAATAATCAAGACAGTCTCGTAAAGGTGGCGTTATTACATTGGCTTGTCTTCTAAATAGTAAACGATGAGCGAAACTTGCTTCGTCGTTCGAACGGCGGTTATCGAATATAAATCAGCCGCGATTGTTTTGTTCGTTATCGAAGAAAATTTTGACGTGTATAGACAGGCAAGATAAGTCCCATGATTATCAACGGGAATGCATAAATCTCGGTAGCAGGCCGGTAAGGGGAATTCATGGGAATATCACGACCGAACTCCACATTTATCACCGAGTTTCTCGCGGTTATCCCGATCGAATAGAGAGGAGTACGGGGTATTAAAAGCAATTATTCATCGGGGCACAAAGTATGAATCCGCGGCCCTCGGAACGGGGCCCGGTGCGTGTCCATCGTGTACGGAATAATCAGCGGTACAAAAATACTCGGCTACGCACGCACATTATCCTTTACACACGCGCGTCCTTTTTTTCCACCGCGGCTGTAATCGAGTTCTCCCTTTTAACAGGGACTCACCTAATTAAGTCACCCGCGGGGTACCCTGATTTATTTGATCGTGTAACGAGCGAACGCCGCGCAACCAAACAGAGAGACAGCGAAAGAAGCAGAGGGGGTGGGGGAGGGAGGGGGGGGGGAGGCGAGTGAAATCGACCGTGCCGAGGCCGATTTACCATGATAGTCGACGTTATGTACCCGATGTAAACTTTTTGGCGGTGATCCACCGAAAAGGGCGGAGATACTCCGGGGGGACCGTAAGGGAGGGCCCCCGATACGCCGTTTGCACCGCCGGGCGCCATGTATCTCTCGCCCGGAACGTAATGCATGTATCGTTCTGTGCGGTGCCCTCGATAATACTTCGTGCAACGACCCGTGTGGGATCCGTGCCGCACCGGTGCCCCGAAATTCACGCACCTCCGTCCGACGTCGGGGATGATTTCTCTCGTATACCCCCTCCGAGCCCCCCCCCCTGGTTTCCTTCACCCCCTACTCGAGAGAAACGTTTTTTACTTCTCGTAACCATAAAACCCCCACACCGACACCCTCTCTCTCTCTCTCTCTCTCACTCTCTCTTTCTCTCTTCTCACCATCGTGGTATTCCACGTCCCGTGGTTTTGCGCGTCGGTAGAAAAAGGAGAGCCGAACGCGAAGGAGAACCGAGCAAACGTTCCGTGGAATGTCGGCGCGGTGCGTCGGCGCGCGATGAAAAATGCCCGGGGCCCGAAGGCGGTATACGTGCCTCGGAGAAGGGACCCGCTGAGAGGGCCCCGGATATCGATTCAATAAATGCCTCGATACCGGTACACCGAGTACCCAATACCGATCCCACTACGAACTCCCCTTTTATAACCCGAAGAAAAGGAGGAAAGGGTCGCGGGCTGTGTTAATTACGGAATTAAATACGATATCACGTAACACTCGTTATAATTTCTGCCCGTATACGTATTGGGAAACTGTTCGAATATATCGTACATGTGTATACGTACACGTGTATGTATATTCGATATACTCTATGATTACGGAGACCTTGGTAGAAAACATCGGAGGAAAGGGGGCGTCGTCGTTGAACCGCTTAAATTACATCTATCGGCGAGATGAATCGCCTAACGAACTTTCTAACGTCGTTCGTCTACCTTTCCCCGGGGTAGACGGATATTCTCGAAAAAACCGAGGGGAGGGGAGGGGAGGATAGCTCGGGTCGGGCATAAATTAAACGACCGAGACATATACATACATAAGACCGCCCGAGCATCGTGGAACGTTCCTCTTCCTTACACCTTACGATTAGCTACGGCACATCCAGGGCCCGGGAATGAAAACGGTGTAGGTGGCTCGAGAAAAGGTCCCTCGACGAAGGGAGGGAGGGAGGGATTTGGAAATCGGGAAATTATTGCGCCACGGGTCTACCTCCTCCTCCCCTCTGCTTGGTCACATTTCCGAGGCTTTTCTTGGTTCGACGTCGTGAAAAGAAGGGCATCGTTGAAACGCGTCCCTTCGGAAGATTCACGTGGAATGCGTGACGTCCGAATCGACGATAACGCCGTTAGACGAAACGTTACGGAGCGACGCTTGGTAATCGGTTGATTTAACGTGGGACAACCTTCGCGTAAATAAGGATTGGCTGGTGTCCGAGGATAGAAGGTCTGTCGGATAATATTCGAAGGCTGAGGAGCGTTAGACGACATACGTGGCAAAGATATTCGTTGGATATCCATTAAATAACGTGTCACAAATCAAAAAGAAAAAAAAGGGGGGGAAAAAGAAAAAGAATAAATACGTAAGTATAGCGTAAGCGTTAATTATTACCGATCGTTCCACGTAACGAACTAGACCCCGAATGGAATTTTCAGCGGCCCCATATCGAGATCCTTTTTTAGTTTCCAGTCCCGCGGCACGAGGTGACCGACCTGGAACGATTTCGCGAGAGACTTCTCGACTTTCTACCGGAGGCCCCCGAGACCACGAATCTCGTGCACGCACGAAATTTCCCCCGAAGGGAACCACGACCGGGGCCGCAGCGTGCGATGACCGGGCTCGGTAATTAACTCTCGAACGATCGCGTTAAGGCGTGAAAATATAAAGGTCTCTTCCCTTTCGAAGCTGACTGCCCTTCGCGCGGAACGCTCGTAACCTCGAAATGAAGGGCTCGTGTTTTTTCTTTTTTCTTTATTTCTTATTTTCTTCCCCTCTCCTGGCTAAGATAACGAGCGTGATTCAATCTCGGTTGTCTCTCGACGTTCACGAGCACTTCGCATTAACGGAGGCTACTTGAAAGTTACCTCCGGGGGCCCCCCTCCGTTGGAAGACGGCAGGAATGTTTCTTTGTACGTCCGGCGAAAAGTGCTGCGTTCTTAAATATTGAAATTTGATCACGATCTCGGTATTCCACTAACGCAACCGTGAGGAATTAATTGCCAAGATGTTTCGTAGATTTTCTAAGGTGCACGGTGAACGACCGATTCGATTCGGATGAAAGTTTTATATATATTATATATATTTTTTTTCTTCAGATTCACCGGTAATAAGTCAAACGTCCATCCCACACACGTTGATAAATCTATCCCCGGCTATCTCGGAATTATCCCCGACGCCATTGTCATTTTTCTTAAACTGATTAATGAGCAAAGAAACCCGAACAGTCCGATGGCTCACGTGGAACGAGACGAAGCGAGGATTCTCAATGCGAACCGTCGAATGTAAATTTCGAGATCGTAGATCGGTCGATCCGAACGTACGACGCGAACGAAAACGGGGCCCCGTTAGGTTTTTTACCTCTTCCATCGGTTATAATCCCACGAAACATAAATTATACGCAATAACAATCAATCGCGCCCGCTCGACGATAATATAGGTCCCGGAGTTTAGCGCGTGCATACGGGAATGATTTTCAATTCGCGATAAAGATATTTCCTACGGGAACCGGTGTGCGCGCGCGCACGGATCGATACGCGGTCGCGTCCGAGCAAATAAGTCGCCGTATGGTTAGGCGTTAAAGCTTAAAAGTGCATCGTGAGATGAAAACCACGACGAATCGTAATGAAAGGAGGCCTGCTGCCCCGCGGGCGGCGGTAGGAACGTTGCATTGCGAAGTGCAGCCGGTTACCAATCGACTCACCTCCACACGGATCGAGCTTACCTTACGTTAGAACGTGTTTGCGTGTCGCATAAACATCTCCGGTACACGAACGTACATACATGTATATGTATACGCTCGAGTTACATCAGACGTCGCTTCTATAATTAGTCAGGATTTTTCGACCGGACACTGATCGTCGATTAAATTATTTCGAATAATCTCTGGACTCTATCCGATCGACGATTATCGCGAAATATCGATTAAAAGATCGAATCAACGTGGTTTACCTTACACGGTGGGTTTTTTTTTTCATTACCGGTTAAGTGTCGTGTCGTTAATCGAGTCGAAAGACGGCGAACAGGAACGCCGAGGGTTTCTGCGACTCCGAACCGTAAACGTCGGTGCAATAATGATATGCGTGAGACGAAACGCAACGAGCAGAAATCGATTTCACTGCCGTCGTACGGTGAGCCGCATTAAGTCGTTCGACAGTAACGCGTGTGGGTGCGTACGAGCGGTTCTCAATGGCCATCGAAAGTGTTACAAACACGAGGAGGGGGGAGTCCGCGGTCGTGATTATCGTGGATTAATTGAAATTCACCGTTTCATCTCGCCGTAAATAAGACCACGATTCCGTGGATACGTGGAAACCAACGAGGGAATCTTTCGTTTTTATTTCACCGTCTATGTACTCACACTTTATCTATCGTCGTGAGAAATCTGCGCGCGAGGCGAGCACTCGTTTGATTTGCATGCAATATCAGAGTCCTTTATTTTTTACAATGTCGTACACGTATGTACGTACACACACGCGCGCGACCGGCAATTACAGTGATTCGGGATATACCGAATGGTAGAATATCCCACGTCGACAATTTCGTGAACGCCCGACGATAATTGAATAACACGCGAAGACGTGGGAGAGCCGCGTATGAATTTTTCATGATTCCAACGAATTTCACGGTGGTTCCAGCGGACAGCCGTGTATACACGAAACGAAAGTTTCCCTCGCCGCTGTACGAAACGCTGGGGGAATTCTCGTTGAAAGTCTCTTCCGGACTTTACAGGCACGCGTTTCGAGATAGTGATACGAGTCTACTAAAAAGTCGAACGTACGCCCGGTGTACGTAACCTTATGTCGCTATGAAGTTAAGCATCGAACGTTCACGGTGTTCGTACACGTATGTACGTATGTATGTCCATGTATATGTATATGTATGCATGTAGGGGGTCTAGCAGCTATCGGCGAGATCGTTGGGGTCTATGGTATCGATAGGCGAAAACCAATGGCGGACGATCAGGGGGAGATGATCCCCGGTAAAAGTGGAAACGAAGAAAAGATGTTACGTACGTACCCTACGTACGTATGTATGTATGTATACGCGGGAGGATGTTACGGAGAGAAAAAAAAAACACGATCGCGGCACGAGGAACGCGATGCGGAGAGCGGAATTCTCCACTCCCAAGGGTTTATGGTGGAGGTGAACAAAGCGGGTGGCGGTAACACGGGCCCGTACGCAGAAGTTCTCGTGTTTATGTGTCTACGGCTGGGCGCGAGTGACACTAATTAATGAAATAATGGCACCAGGACCGACGCACTCGCGGAGGAAGGTGTCGAACGTCTCGCAGCGGGGCGTAGGCGGTTATTTACGCTCATTTGTTTTGCACGCTTTTGTCCCCTTTTGTCGTGAGCTGGCTGCCCCTCGCTACCACGGCACCTCGTTCCCGTCCGTAACCCGGACGACCTCGACCGGAGGCCACCGCGAAACGATACCGTCGAGTTTTCATAATCGACTATCAAACTCCGATCGAATTTTCCACCGTCGAGATCGCGAAACTCAGTACCGAAGATTTTTTCGTTCGATCTTTCGGTAACACCGAATCTACGAGAGATTTTTTTCTTTACCCCATAACGTCCCACGCATCACGGAGTCAGATTCGTTGGACCGCTATAAGAAGTTCGTAAATCCATGCTGGTCGGTGCTGTCCGGGACACGACGGGGCGACGAATTTATCCAGCCTCACCCGTCGGATGTTTAATATGGCCGGGATGGTACCCAACTTCTCGTCGCGTCTCCTCTGCCGGTGTACATATGGTAACCGGATACTTTCTGTCGCGCGGCACCCCGGACGATCTCGATAATTAATTGCGCGGCATCCGCGCGCCATCGCGTATCTTTCCGATTTCTCGCAACGTCTCGAAAGCGCGCCCGGGGAAAAGGATTCGCTCGGAATCGCCGGTTAGACCCGGTCTATCTTTGCGCGATACCCATCGCGGATTCGTAGGATACTACGTTTTTCTTTTTTTTTGTTCCGTAGAATTAATCCGTTTCAGTGTTACGGACCTGCTAGCGTTCTCGATCGTTTCTCCGGAGTTCCCCCGGCGAACGTCGTTAATTATTCCAGGATACGTGTAGTCGTGGCCCGACCGGCGTATTAATTACTTTCAATCACGGCTGACCGGCTCACCGGCTTACCGTTCCGTGGAGACGTAAATCATGGGTTGAGAGGCCGTAATTTCATCAGCGAAATCGAGCGGCGCTGCGTACGCCACGATGCCCGAAAATGCGAGACGAAATGAAGTTGTCTGTGAACGCAATTACCTGGATCGACGCTGGTATTCGACGAGAAAACGGCCGTTAAGTGAGATGTCATAAATTGGTCGTGAAATAGATTGCGGGTAGTTATGGCGCCGCGATCCGGTGAACGCGATACTGTACAATTCCATATAATATAAATATCGTTTACCAACGGTGCTAATTTAGTTTAGCAATTCCGCGTAATTTATATCCTTTCGATTCCCTCGTTCCCACTGACCAACTGCCGTGGACAGTTACCTAACTTATACGTAGACTTTACAGATCAGTGACGGAAAAATTCCGTTTCGTTCTTGTCTTTCGCCAATGTAAATCGCCGCAGAGATCTCGTTCGCGATCATTCCCACCGCGACGTAAAGTCCCGCGTAACATTTCTCCCTCGGCCCTTTCGGTTCCGTTTCTACGTGCGCGCGTATTCGAGCGGAAGAAAACTACGTTTCTCCGAAGCAGTCAGCGTACGCGGAGATAGTCGGTGCCTAGGAAGAGACAGGTCGTCGCGGCGCAAAAGGGAGGCGGAGGAGAGGACACGGCTAGCGGCACGTTTGAGTATTCAAGTCGTACCGCATCATAAACTGTCCGCCCGCGGTCTCCCGCTTCCCTTCGCCGTCGTCTCCTCTGTCCCTGTACCTATGTTACCGCGTACCTACATACCCACGTGTGTATGTACCGTCCCGTCGGTTTGTCCCGCGGGTACAGGGCTTTCTCCGCACCCCGGTAGCCCCGCGGTAAAGTCATCGTCCCCGGGACGCTCCTGGTTTTCTCCGGCCTGTCCACGGCGACGTAAGTAGGCACCGGGAAAAGGAAGAGAGAGAGAGAGAGAGAGAGATACGGATACGTCGCCCCCGATCGGAGTTACTTTCGGGATTTTATTAAGAGGCACCCACGACGTTAGGTAAGCCGACGGAACGGCCGGATGAAATACGAGCTTAATAGAATTCACGGAAGAGGCCGGGGATAAAATATGTAAACCGCGGAGATAAATGGCCATGGGAGACGATACTCGATGAATAGTTTATTTTCTCGTTAAACCCGTTAAACGACTTTCGCGATGGATCCGTGTAGGATTCTTTTATATTCGTATCTCTTCTTTTTTTTTTTTGGTCCTCGTCTTTTTCACGAGAAAGATATTTGTCAAGGTCGAGGTTCGATAATTAAATGATAATTAACCGGCGATGACTCGTTATACCGGTATGTCGTATACCGTATAGAACGTTTCGTTTCGTTCGCTCGAATTTCCGTTGGCGAACGCAAAATTTTCCACATCGGTTGCCAACCGCCCGAAACAGAGTTTCCCCCCGGGTGAAACTCGATTTTCTTAACCGGCGCCTTCTGTATCGGCCGATAATTAAGTTTCACGATCGCGGAACGACATTCCCGCGGCAGCCTCGCTCTAAACAGCTATCATTAACATTCTCTCACTGTTTCTTGCACTTCCGCCGCACGGTATTAACGACGTTGTACCGAGTTTTTGCGGATCGCGTGAAAATCGTCGCGTGGCACGATCGTGACTGCCCGGCAATTCTCCCCGAAGAGGCCCCGGCTCCTTCATAAATCGCGTTTCCTTCCACGGAGTAATTCCTCTCTCGTCTACGATTAACCTTCCTCCGTAGCCCTGGCGAAGGATGGAAGAAAGAAAGAACGAAAGGGAGAACAGAAACGGAGAATGGAAAGTAAGAGAAAGAGAGGGAGAGAGGAAGGAAGACGACCGACATCTCATTAAGATGCTCTACCACGGGAATTACGGTACTTATCGATGCTCGAAACGAAACCCGATCGTTCGTGGCAGACAATGCGACCGAGAGCCATGCTAGGAACCTCGATTGATCTCTCCCCGCGTTTCTTTCTCCCTTCCTGCTTCTCTTTTTCCTTCTTTCTCCTTCTCGACGTTGCTCCCGTCCGGCCCTCCTCGTTCCGTCCGAGAGTTCTCGTTATTCTTACCGTTTCCCTTCACTCCCACCTACTTCCCCCCCTCCGCCCCTCTACGTTTGCCATCCACGAAGACCGCTGCACGAGGGCACCGGCTCTAATTAACGTTGACAGTAATTAACATAAATACCAGCGCTTCCTTGCCAGGAACTGCCTGCAGCACACCGCTAGCGCGGCTGCAAACGACGATCCCCGCTCGCGATTCCGTCTTATCTCGCGATTCCGTGCTAATCGCTCCGCTCGCCGTTTCTGCGATTTCTCCGCGAGCGGTTCCGTGCGCGCCGCGTGTCCCGTTTCCCTCTGTTTCTTTTTTTCTTTCCATGGACCCACGGTGGAAACTTACCTGGAAGCAAAGAAAAGAAAAATGTATGACTATAGTTGGTACAGTTAAACGTTCCGGCGAGGGGAAGAGTGTGTGGGGGAAAGGAGGTGGAGAGGGGAACGGTGCGCTCGTGAAACACCGGGAACCGTTTCGAGATCGATAAAACCTAGGGGCCGTGTGGGCCGTCGCTAATTAGGACGACGAAACGAAGGAAGAAGAAAAAAAAAAGAAGCGGATCCAGCGTCGATACATAACTGTTTTTATTACGGGTAAATTCACGGATGTCAGAATGCTGGCCGACACTGTCGCCGGGAGTGTCAAAACAGGGAAATTCTTGGTCGTTTTCGCAGGCGACGCCTGGATCACCGTGAACGATATATATGTATGTATAAAGATAGTTATGCCAGGTATGCGTACGCGGTGAGAAACGATCGTGGAGGGAAAATAAGAGATGCCGGGGCATTTGCACCGACGTGGTAAGCAGACCGGGTAATAAATACGATCCAATACGCTGCCTGTTACACCTCTTAACGTGCCCGTTAACCGACCGTCGTTTCTCTAGCCGGTAATCGATATACATGTAAACATTTTCCACGCTATCTAGATACGCACGAACCGTGGTTCGCGACCGAACCGCGATTTATCGTTCCACTCCGGACAAATCACCGGGTATTGTTGCCTGCCGGAATATTAAAGTAAACTGTGCGTTTGTCACATTTGTGGATCATAATATTTAACGGTATCCTACGCACGTATGAATATTGGTACGTATGTACATACGTACATACGTACGTATGGTACAGATGTACACGTGTGCGAAACGGACTTTGTTAAGGAATCCGTTTAAAATTCAAAGTTGTGGAGTAGAATGATCGTAGCCGGTTAAATTTAATTCAACGTCGAACCACCACGCATCTCGCCAGGGACTTCTAAACGTATTCCCGCACTCGCCAAGGAATGAAGCAAAACGAGATAAGCTTCGTTCCTTTCGGCGCGTCGTAAACACGCAAATATTTGCTCCAAGCGAAGACTTTCCATCCTTTTATAACGTACCCGCGCAGTAAAAGACGTTACATTCAACAGAGATTACTAGTCGAACATTAAAAACTGGTAATCCTGGAACCGTCATCGAGACGTATTCCAGTAATCATCGTCGATACTCGCCTTTCTTTACGAATACGCAGCCAATGGACACCCATAATCTCTCCTCCCACCACCCTTTTCTCCCAAACGCATCGTTCAACGAAAGTTTCCTTCGAACATTCAACTATCCTCTAAGAAATTCCGTTGGCCAATACTAGACGATAAGCCCACGAATCCGCGAGGTCCAAGGGCAGCGAAGTAAGCTTGGAAAAAAAAAGAAAAGAAGAGAAGATTCTCGAACGAAGACACACAGGGATAATCGGACAGAAGCAAAGAACAGAAGAGAGAGATAGAGAGAAAGAGAGAAAAGAAGCGAAGAGAAAGGCCGATGCAGTAAGTAGTAGAGGCAGCAACGAAGTCAGAGCGGTGAATCCCAGCATTCGAGGCCGTCCACGTAGTGGAGCTCTAACACGGCTCATTAGCCTACAGCGTCGCTAATGAAAGCTCGTTACCCGGGTGCATGCATGCCGGAGGAAGAAAAAGAAGCGGCGGGGGAGGGACGCGGGGGAGGCGGCCGACGAAGAACACGAAGAGGCGCCGGGTGGGGAAACCCTCCCGGTGTATTTTGCGCCCGGTGACTTAGTATTCGCTGGCCGCCCCCGCGAGTGCCATCGAGTGCCAAGGCTTTAACCGGGCTGAACGGTGACGACGTATATATACGCCGGCCGTGTGCTCGCTGTTCCAAGCCGGGAGGGAGAAGAGAGAACCTTATCTGGAACCGCGGATCTAAGTTGATTGGGTGTGAGGTACAAGGCACTCTCTCGCGCCCTACGTCGAAGAACCGAACAAGGCCGAGGACGTCGTAACCTTCGACCAGAGGGTCTCTTTCGCCTTTTCCATCCGATACACACTGTGCATCCTCGTCCCGTATCCCTCCGATCGTATTGGATCGAAAGCGAATTGATTCCTTTGTTTATAACTCGTCGAATCATAAATGTAGAAGATTCATCCTTGGTTCGTCGATGGTTTTTGGTATTCTTCTCTCTTTGGTAAATATGTGTAGTATACATATACATGTGTATGTATAGGGACCGGCATAGTTCCGCGGATATTTAGGGGGGGGGGGGAGATGCACAGAAGCGGATCGTCGCCGGTGGTAGCAGGGCGGGGCGACCTGTAAAAGCTTCGTTACCCCTAACGTCGGTTCCCTCGGGATGAAAGGAGCCGACCGGGTCCGCTGGAGGGGGTGGTCGAGGATGGCTCTTTGCACCTCTGCCGCTTTATGACCGCTAAGTGTACCCAAATCTCATTCCGCGCCATAAAATCCTTAGAGGCCGCGTCGTTCGCGCGGCAGGAGGCACGACTGTCCACGTTCAGCCGTTCGCGTCGGGTTTCATATTGACTCACTGTAGGTATGTACGTGTACCGGGGGCCTTACTTGGGTCCTCTCCCCACCAATCCCGATACATTTATACGTCGTACCTGTTAAGCTCCGTCACCGCACCGCCGTGAATCCGAGAAAATCGATCCGTTTTGAGGCCCGGGACAACAACCGACACCGTTCCGATCCATTAGCGACCACTTCTCCAGTCCCAGATGAAATTTATGTATGCCTGACGTCACACCGTGTTTGAGGATTTAAGGTCTTAGGTGGGACGGAGCCGATCGAGCGATTACGTGAAACGTTTCCGACGAATGTGTTATTAAATATCATATATATGTAATACGTATTGTATATCTAGCACCGATTACGTGAACGGTTATCAATTATTACGGGAGCGCGTGGAAGTGAAAGTCTCGGCGTCGACGTAATCGACGAACAGTAATTTGTAGCGTATTGAAATTTTTTTCACCCAAGGTTGCCTATGAAATTTATCGGAAGCGTAGTTTCACCGAAAGCCAAATCGTCCCGGGGAACGGTTACTTTCGATTAGCGTAACTGCGCCGCGATCACAGCCACTTTATTCCCAGCAATTACTCGAGATCGGTTTCGATCGACGCCTCGTTAATCCACTTTCTGTCGACGTTTCGTTTCCTGATTTTTTGCTATCCCCACCCCTCTCGTTCCCCGTCGACTCTGTCTGCTTTCCGACGGGCGAGTCGAAAACGCGAGAGAGAGAAAGAGAAAAACAAACGTACCGATCAACGGCCGATACGGAGGCGCTCCGCGAAAAAGGTCCGAGAAAGAATAACGTACGCGTAAAACGGGATGGAAGACGGGTGTGCCGGTGAAACAACACGGATCCAGCAGGACTGGTCCGCGATTCATCCAAGGGCTTGGGCGTCCGACGTTATTAGCCCGGCGAATCGCACGGCTTCCACGGCGTATCCCGGGCTCCCACCATATTATTACGCGCAAAATGGCTCATTATTATCATTATTATTTCATATTTCCTCCGCTTCACCGGGGCTCCGAAACCACCGAAAAGCAAAAAGCCCGCGAAATTAATATAAATAAAAGCTCTGGACGAGACGGCTGAAGGACCGGTGAGAGGTGGCCAAAGACGCCCAGTGCAGAAGAATGAGAGAACGAGGGAGGAGAGAAGTCTGATGAAAAAAAAGGAGACAACGTCGAGGGGAGAGAGAAAGAAATGTATATACATATATACATATAACGTTATGTACAACGTATACATACAAAGAGAGAAGGAGGAGGTGAGAGGCCGAAGATGTTAGCCAGGGATACCTAGCTGGCGAAGAGAACAGAAAGTAAGATAAAGAGCGAACAAAAAAGGTAACGAAAGGAGGAAGAAGAAGAAGAAGAAGAAGAAGAAGAAGAGAGTAAGAGAGACGATGGCGGCGACGGCGACGGTGGCGGCGGCAAGGAGAAGAGTGAGGGACGACCGGTATTAACAATAATTATTGGTTCGAGCCTCTCTCCGTCCGCGATCTTTCGAATCTCAAGATCACAAGTGAGATCAATTATGTCCGTCTGATTAGCCCAGGCCTCCGATCGGTATATAGAAGCGAGTATTATACGGACGGGAGTCTCCTCTGGTCGCACGTGTGTGCGGGACAACCGATCCACCTTTCTCTTTCTTTCTATCGCGGTTATACTCATTTCATCTCCCATCCGCTTCTCTCTCGACTTACGAGCACCCCTATCGACGTTATTATGTGGAGCACCGTTGCGTCGTTTATAAGGGCTTTTCCCCTCCACGTCGATGCCGAGGAGATCGTGGGTAAATTCTTTCTTGAAAATAAGGACGACCATCGTAATATACGTCTCTTTGGTCACCGACCGGCCGTCGTACCCGGCCAAAAATTACATCGACGACCCTTTTTGCCCGCTAACCATCTCCTTTCTCTGCCACGTTCTTCATCACCCAGGGTACGCGTAAGCTTTTACCTCTCCCTCTCTTTCTCTCCCTTTCTCTTACGAACGTACGGGAACGGTTGCAAGAACCTAGTCGTCGATACAGGCATTATCTGCCCGTAAAACGCCTCCTGCAACCGGAACGTACGTCATCCACGAGGATGAGGGTGGTTAAGAAGATCTAGGGAAGAACGGTAGAAAGTCAAAGGAGTAACGTTTTACCGGCGCTAACCGCGGAAATTTATAACGGTTCATCGTCGAACTATGAACTAGAGTCTATTCACCCTCGGAAACTCTCTCTGCGCCGGGATAATAATATTCTTTTAATTTGAAACGCGAAAGCGAGAAGCAACGAGGTAGGGGGGGAAGAGACGAGGTCGGTGCACCGTGCGAACAAGAATCGCTCCATGTGTGTTCGCGGCGGACGAACGAGGACGATAACCTAACCTACCTTCCAACCGCGGTGGAAGCACGCACGATAGGTGTAGGTGCGTCGTAGACGAGAGCAGTAGGAAGGCAGTTTGCGAAGTAAAAGGTATCCACCTTACCCCCATAAATTTCGTTCGGCGATACTTTACGAGGCGGCACCGCCCCGTGTCATTATCGCGCACAGGGGAAGCACCGGCTCGCGTGGAACACAGGAGAGACGTCGCCTCTCCTCTCCTACGGTCTACGTCGTTTATCCGATTTTTCACAGCGTACCGTACCGCGAGATCCTGACCGCTACGCCGGGATCTCCTTGAATCTCAAAGTAGCCGGTTCTCCCAGACAACTCGACCGGGGTGATGTTTTCCCCTCGAGACTTTCCACCGACGGCTGATTTGTAACCCGAGAAACGTCCTTCAGGCTTACCGATAAGCGTACTTTGCCCGATAATTAGCGTAAGGGGTGCGTTAGATTGTGGATCGATATCTCGATGGACGAGAGCGTCGCGTAATCGAGACGTCTTCGACGATGCCATAATTTATGGAGACGAAATATCTAGCACGTGTCGCGCAGGGGTACCGCGATCTGCCACCGGTTAGCGTCGGGGAGGCCTGGTGGAAACAAGGATTCCCAGGGAGATCGTTTTGAGACGGACATTATCTCGGGGACGTGGGGGACCGGGGCGCCGTCGCGACGTTCGCCGCGCGGCGTCGTTTTATTCGCCGGGACACGCCGGCCACCTTTTTACGAGCAACTTGTCACCAAGTCGATTTGTCTCGCGAAAGAGGGGCGGCAGAGGGGAAACGAAGATGGCAAAGGGAGAAAACCAGGCAAGGTTCTAGAGGCCGCGAGAGCAAGTGACTCTATCTGCACGCTAGTAGGACATATCGGATTACGTGTTTTGCATCGCTCGGGAACTCCACGGTCTGGTCTCGGAGACGCGAGAAGAAGACGGCGAGGTGGAGAAAGGAAGAGAGAGAGAGAGAGAGAGAGAGAGACGAATATACATACGTCCAAGATCCGACCGAGGAACGGAAAGGTATGGATTTGAACGCACGAACAACAGAGGAAGATGGAATAATTATAGACTGCGAGACCCAAAGACCCAGGTGATATCGAATTTCTACGGGGTCTCCTGTGACGTTATTTTTTTCCCCCTCACGATTGAACCTCTGGTTGTCCAATCGCGAAAAGAGGGGAAACGAGCAGGATAGGAGAGTGAAAAGGTGTTGGCCCTGACAAAAGAATCCAAGGGAACCTCACCTCGCCTCACCTCAGGTGAGAACGATTAAAACCTATACTCCCCCCTTCCTTTCCCCCCTTCGATCCTCCTCTTTTACCCATTTCGCCTTCTTTCTCTTGTAGAGCGAGGTTATCCGGAGAACCTCGCGAGGTTATCCTTTACACGAGTTCCTTCTCGACTCGCTGAAGATCGAGGTTCGTTCCCCGGGTCGCTCTGACATATTTATCTGGTTCCTCCTTCCCGCCTCTATGAGAATTTCCATCCTCTTTCTCCTCTTACCGCCGTGCTCTGCCATCGTGGATCAGCCGTGGTATCACCGACGCGTATAATACCACCGTACATACACGCTACGTACACGTTACACAACACACTCTTGCTTACTTCCTTCGTCTTGTTTCGCTCGACGAGGAAGAGGACGAGAGAAACGAAGAGAAACGGAGTAAGAGAGAGAGAGAGGGGGAACGCGGTGCCTTGCGTATATAACGTAATAGCAATTTAATCAATAAAATAAGAGGATCGCTTTGGCCTGAACGCGGCCCTCCGAGACTCTGCAATAATTACAACAGAGAATTATGAGCGGCTATACTTGATTGGATCTATACGCGTCTCTTCTTTCTCTTTCATCTCGTACCTCCTCTCCCCTCCTTGTCTAGCCCGCTCCTCCTTTTCCTCTTTCTTCATCATCGAATCCGCGCCCTCTCCTCCCATGCTGCTCGAGTTTCGCTCGAGTTGTGCTCGAGAGGATTCTACGACCCGGAGATTCCCAGCCGGATAGTATCCGAGTCGATGAAAATTCCGCAACGAACCTATACCGTCTACGTATACATACGTACATGTATGTGTGTATGTAGAGGAGCGCGGATTCTAGAGGATTCGCGTTTCGTGAATAATTCTCTTCCTCCCGAAAGATTCTATCGGAGGATTCCAATGAAGATTTTAATCTTTCGGATGAAACCGGGAACGTTGTTCAAAGTATTTCGGTCGTAAAGACCACCGCCGATCCTTGACCTCCGGTAGCCGAGGAATAGATGCGTGAGGTTATTCCGCGAATTTTCCGTAAACTAATGAAAGTCCCTCTCGTCCAGGGAACATGGGAAGAAGACCACCACCACGTATCGGGACACCTCCTCCGCGCGTACGCGACGCCGCCGTCGGGTTTAATCAATATTCAACGCGCGGTTTTTCATTATAATTAAACAATAATGACGGAATAATGATTTATTACGAGTAATTACTAGTTACCGGTTAGATCGACACCCTCTCACTCCTGTTACGTTCGCGTCGGTACGTTCTCTCCTTTTCCTCTCTTTCCTCGTCCTTTCTCTTAGTCGTCGTTCGCGTTCCTCGTCTTCGGCCTGACACTCGTTCGTTCGCGGCCGCTCGATCGCGAACGTGGAAAAGGGAAGGGTCTACGACCGACCTTGACGAGGTCAGCTACAAATTCACCTCGCGATCGACCAACGATTTTCGTGTCCCGACGATGCCACGCGAATCGCGAATCATTCGCGATGTATAACCGTGTGGTTCCATCGTCCGGGAATATTATTCCAAACGGGGGAAGAGTGGTAGACGTTAATCATAGAATAATTTATTTCGAGTGCATCGGGTATTAATTACACCTATCGCATTGCCGGCTATCGGAGGCGAGTATCTGCGTTCCACGAGGGACCAGGTGCAACTAGGGCAATCCGAATAATAAGCCGTAGAATCAGATATAGAAATGGGTTGGAAAGGTGTAACGCTCGCGGCGACGCCGTAACGGCCGACGAAATGCTATTGTTATGAAATATTTCGGACGATATATTTAAATTATCCGTTGCCACGCTAAACGGCGCACATTAGTTTAGAACGCATTAATCTACATAACCGAAGGGCCGGGACTTTTATTTCATCCCTAATTGTACCTACGCTCACTCGGGATGGTACTTAACGGAGAATATATGTCAGAAAACGAGTCATAACTGGTACTTATACCGATACCGGCGAGACTAGACTAACGTACGTATAAATAATACCGGTGTATATACATCGAACCGATAGAAACCGACAGATAGAACGAAATCGTTCGTGTATAGAGCCCGATGCGCAGCTCTTCCCATGATTCCGTCGATCGAGACTGGCCTTACCCTCACCCCAAAGTATTATTAATTATTATATCGCCCGTTAATTAACGATCCGGCTTCGGTCCCGGTACGCTCGAATGATCATCTTCTTCTTACGGGCGCTCCCGATACATCGGCGAAAGATACTAAAGCATGTATCGGTGGGAGGATAAGCGGGATGATGATGATGATGATGCTAGCAGCATCGTCGTAACGATAAGATTACGAGAAAGAAAGAGAGAGCGAGTGAGAGAGAGAGAGAGAAATGAGTCCTGTTCCTCGCGAGCCCATACGAAAGTGCAACGCTCCATTGACGACCGGTTCGATATATACCTAGTGCATCAGGTGGATGCACTAAAACGCGACCGCAAAACCGCGGAGCAATCGATACACCATGCTCGACGGTGCTATGACACTAGCGTGACTGGCACCACGAACAGAATAAACAAAACTTGTTCGCTGTGTCGCGTGGAATGTCACCGAACCGCGAGAGACGTTATCGCGGCCAGACGACAAGTGATCCGTATTCGACAGAATGTAACCAGACCATAACTGTGACACGGTCGAAAGAACAGGATATATCCGCGAGAAACGTTATCGAAATATCGATGTCGAGACCGTACTTCCGTGCTTCTGGATATATATATATCCTGTAATCGCGACGAGAGGATGCTCTTATCCGTTGTACGTACATTCATGCCGCGACACATATGTATTATATGAAAAAGAAAGAAACAACGAAAAGAACGCGAAATCGTGTAGTACAACGTAGCTGAGAAAACAGCGTAAGGTTAATTAGCGGGGAACGATATAAATAGTCAGGATCACGGTAGCCTTGAGTATTAGCTATAAAAGCGGGGTATCCTTTACGTTGCAACTAATTGACTCGTGGTACACAGCCACGAGTTATGTCACTATTTATGCTGGACTCCGATCCGACAAGTGTACACGCAGGGGCGGGAAAGAGAGGAAGCAGAAAGGTAGAGGGAGGGGGGGGGGGGGGCGTGTTGCGATAATAAACGGGCAACGTTTCATTAGCAGCCAGGCTAATACCGAACACGCTAGTTCAGCATAGCGTAACTATCGCTAGTTGTAATACAGCGGTTGCTGATAGCGTTAGATGCAACCGACCATTAAGAATGCTCACGAGAATGGTAAGGTTCATTAGCGCGACGAAACAACGTAACCGATGCAACGTTGACACGAACTCTGTCGGTCGTCGCGTTAACGTGGTAGATACGTTTGTAGGTACGTCGCGTTGGCTGGCCGGCCGATTTCGTTCGCTCGTAAACGGATAGTAAAATATATGTATATACGGGTATATGTATATCGCACGTTATGATGGCCGGAACGATAATCCGAAAGGTAATGCAGAAAATTTTGTTAGGTATTAAATACGCTAACACCGGTGGATAGATGCTAGCACGGCACGCACAAAGATCGCCACCGCCGATAGAGAGAAGTATCATAAATTTACCTAGTTGCACGCAACACGATGTTAAGAGAACTTTAACGTTCGTACGGTTAAAGAATATGTAGTGGACTAGGAGGAGGTAACCCTGGTTTTACAGACTGCCGACAGGTTATACCCAATTATTACGTGTATTACGCATCGTCTTTCAACAAGAAGACCCTCGTCGTCACGCGGACAAACGTTGACCGCGATCTAAGCGTCTTCGACCGACGTCCCACGGGATAATCGACTTTCGGTACGTTGTTAAACGATACTCGGCCATTATCTCGTCCCGCGGTCGTTTATATGAAAATGTTAACCGCTGGCAATGAACTCGGATACATCGCCGGTATCGTCTGCGAGAGAGTCTTTTAAATCATCCTCTCGCCTGACTAACGATAAATATAGCGTAAATAGCCGTAAAATCGTAATAATGCGATTGTGCCCCGACTATTATCCGCATTATGCACCTATGGTCTTTAAGATACGTACACGGCATTCATTGCCAGTCCCGACTAACATAAATCCATCCCAGCGAACGGATTGTTCCTTGTATGTACCACTGCCGATGCATTCCGCACCGTCACGTCCGGCACTCCGCACCGGTCTACAACTAACTTTTCATGCGGTATTAAAAGTTATGCCGCTATTATATCACTTTATAGTCGCTCGGGAAAAACTAACGACCGACTTCGAGTAAGTACTCGGCGAACTAAAACTCTCTGGCACCTGTTTCGCGGTATGTATGTACATACATACGTATGTATGTAAGTACTTGACAATTGGAAAATCCTTTTACAAATCGACCGACAGCGGCTCAACGTTTTTCTAATTACATACCGTTTGCTCGCGAAACAATGACTTTTCCACCGGTTATATTTACTCGTACGAGTTTCCACCTCGCGACACCCACCAGCTTCGCAATAAACTCGCGCGACCAAGAAACCTTTTATTAACCGGCAACTGTTTATACCCGGTCATTATCCGCATTATGCAGCAACGGTCTCCTAGGACGGGCCCCTCCGTCGTCGGGGCTCTCCCTCACGGAGGTATAAATCCATGGTGCAACGGATCGTGACCATGTGGCCGATGCGCCTTCCTAACGTAACGTCCGGTACGGCACCGCGGAGCTAATTGACTTGTGCCACGTCGCCCGGGAGTTATGTCACTATTCGCGCCGTCCCGTATCGAACCCCGTACAAACCCCGGAGATCGTTCCACGTCGCTTATCTGCTCGTCCATCTATTTATCTCCCTGTTTCCCACACCCGGTACTTTCTGCACCCGGTTTACCTTTATCTCGGGGCTCCTTCTCCTCGATATAAAGTAGAAAAAGGGGCCGGTGAGAAAAAAAAAAGAAAAGGAAAGAGGAAAGAGGAAAAGAGAGACGTGTGTATATGGACTGCGTTGAACGTAGAGAAATTAAAAAGGGAAAGAAGAATATAATATTACGAAGATTACGCGAGATCTCACGAGGTGTACATGTTAACCGGGAACGAAGGAGAGTGGAAGTGGAGAAAGAAACACGTGAGATTAGAGTACGAAGCAGAGAAAGAGAAGGAACACGACGAAGGGCGAGAAGGGATCAAAATTACCCAACGCGAAATTCCTCGCTACCAATCAGCGCGGAGATAATTAAACGAGGGGAGGGTACACGGTACGCGAAAGGGGACGAGGGAGGGTGGGAGAGGTAAAAGAGGGAAGGAAGAAGATAGGATCGAGGGAGGGGCAGGCGTGGCCCTTCTCGAGGATGATGGAAGCACCGGTAACCGGGAGAGAACGACGACGATGAGCCCGAATAAAATGAGGAGGAAGATTCAAAGGGAAGAGAAAAGGTGGAGAACAAGGAGAAGAAGGAGGAAGAGGAGGACGATGACGATAATGTATATAATAACACGCAACGTTCCGGCGGGACGAGTAGGCGTATGCAGTTTTTCTAGAGCAGCTATACGGAGCACCGGGCAACGGTGGAAGTTACGTAAGCACCGAGCACGGTGTCTTCTCCATGGGGTCGTACCCTCGATCGAAACCCGTCCCGTTTGTCTCGGACGGATTCAATTTATTCCCGGGTCGGGATCGTTCGCGATACGTGTCCGTTTGAGACGCCCCCACCGACCGCTCTATTCGTCCGATAACTTCCGGACGAGGTTGCCCGCGTGTACGTGTGTCTCCGTATTCATGGGAGAAACGATGAAAATAATCATCTACAACGAGCGAGGAAAATCTACGTAACGGAACGATCGGTGATACAAGAAATTAATTAACCGAAGCACGTACTCTCTTATCGGCATGGCCATTTGTCACGAAATTAATTAATACGTTTCGTTTGCCCGCTAATTAGTAGCCGGTTTTACTAGAGTTCTCCATTAGGGGACGAGCAAAATCTCGATCGAAGACTCTCCTCGCTGGTAAAGTAGGCATTAAAAAAAAAAAGAGAGAAACGATCGCCTGGACCTTAAGCGAAAACTCGCAAATAGGGAAGCATTTGGAATCGAAACCTAGAAACGTTTTATGTTCCCGTCGGTCTGTGAACGATACCGCCGACGCGGCAGTCGGCCTCTGTCTTTTCTCTCCAAACACGACTAAAAGCCCAAATATTTGAGGCTATCCCCGCCGACTCCTGTAAATACGGCCACGCTAACAACTTCTCTCCGCCGAGGGATTCTTCAACGAGTCCACCTTTTTGCGGTCCGTTTAACCTGATCCCGTCGGGGTCAGTACGTGGGCCCTTCTTTCTTTTCTACACGGCTCGCAAACGTGACCCGCGGGGTTGACACGCGTGCGTCCGACGTCTTGATAAACAGCGCTCTTTCTTGTCAAGGCCCCTTGTGGATTTAGGCGGACGTGAGCGAACTCGATAGTCGCGGACTTAATACCCTGGCCACGGACTCTCCGGTTCACAGATTTATAATATTGACTCGGGGTAACGAGTTCCACTCGACCGTCGTCGAAAACGTCCGGTTTATACCAGAGTACACTTTTAACGGGCCCCGAAGTGGAAACCATGGGGGGGGGGAATGATTGTTTGGGGTAAACGATTGCTCGAAATGTCCGCCTGTCTAAGAAGCGGCTTTCGTCTACGGAATCGTTTGTTTGCCTTCGTCGTCTAATTAAGAACGACGAACACGGAAGGTGAGGGAAAACGTATCGTTCATTACGCGACCACTCGATGCCAGCGAACGGCGGTGGCGTCGGTCGATTCGTTGCCGTGAGTGAGATGATGTCGGCAACGCTCAGAGATGCGGTCTTGGACCCCGCTAATCTGAGACTAAATCTTAACGTTCTCCGGTCTTAGCCCGGAGACGCGTCCCAGCGTGATTTTTTTCATGCCCATCCGACACTCGCGTTTTTACGACCCGGGCCTTAACGTCCCACGCTTCGCCCGTAACGCGTAAACAAAGAAACGGACAGATTAGCGGGGCGAGAGACGGAGAACGAGAGGAAGAGAGAGAAAGAAAGGAACCCTCGGGATATCCCGCGGGAAAACATGCGCGGCTTTTAGCGCTACCGGAGTTTTAGGGGCATTTTAAGGGCAGTTAGCGTGTAAATTCGGAGCAAGCATATATCGCGGCGGCCAATGGTTTATAGAAAGAGGATGCAACGATAAAAAGGTTTCGGTGTCTTTCCAAGGTTGAGGTAACACCTCGTCGCTAACTGCCTCGAGTGTTTTCACCTCCTTCTCTCGCGCCTACACATCTCCCTCCCCCTTCCCCTTTCATCTCCACCACGGAGATCTCTATGGCGGTCCCGCCGCTCCTCTGTAGCGTGTTTCTTTAATTTACGTTTACATCGGGCATCCATAAAATTGAGTGGCGACGGAATGCGGTTGCCGGTCCGACGGAGAAAAACTAGTCGTCCGAGGACAGGGAGACGAATAAAAAAGAATCAAGAGTGAATCACTCGCGCACCGACTGGAATACCACGCGGAAAATTATCCGATATAACGCGGACTTCGGATCGTTTTCACGCGAGGGTTGTATCGACGTTGCGTGGACACGTTCCGATGTTTTTCTTTGCGGGATAATCTCCGGACGTCTGGCAGAAAGCCATCCATCGCGGCACCGAATTTGTCGGTAATTACGTTAAGGCCTTTTTAACGCTTTTTACCCGGTGGAAGTCAACGGCCACGAGATAAACGGGCACCGAATTGAAATATCTCGGCACTTCGGGTACCCCCGTTATCTCTGGAATTCCACGTTTCAGCGTAACAGAGTCGTCTCTTCGGGGCCACGAACCGATCTCCTCTTTCTTACCTCTCCTTTTACCCCCACCCGATCTGCTCGCGAGTTCTTCGTCATCCCGCGAGATAGACGGTCCCCTCTTCCATTTGTTAATTCTATTACTTTTCGTTTCTACGTGCTTCTCTAATCGTACGACGCATCGTTCTAGTCGCGCAGGTGCGCTCACAATCGCAAAGAGAGAACGTCGAGGCGAAACCCACCCAGAACCGCCGCCCATCCGATCTATCTGGCCTGGTTGGCGTTGGCAAAGCCGTTGACATTATCGTCGCTGTGAAAATCTCGTCGACTCGCGCCTGCCTGGTTCACCGTCGTTCGCGGTCCCCGCCCATAAACACGCGTACGGTTTTACAGACGTACGATTACGCAAAGAGAAGTCAACGGCCGCATAAATAGAGAGAATACCGTCGAAATAAACGGACACGAAATATACCCTATTAAAGTCCCGATCGTTTACCGCAGGACCGGATGCTAATTATTGTAATTTTCATCGTCCCATCCAGCGGCGTTTTATCTACTATTCTCGAACGTGTTATTGCGGCACGACATAACGACGACGGGACGAATTTATTCTTATCTCTGGTGACCGTGGACAGAGGAGAAAAGAGACGCATTTGTACACGCCGAAATGGAAGGTCGATAAAATGTAACTAGTTCGGCGGAGCCATAACCGACGGCCATTAAAGCCCATATCTCGCGGCTCTTTACGGGCAGTTCGACGGTGTCGGAGGGCTCACCTTCCAATGGCACCGTGTACGCGCAACGGATCTTCTTTCCCTTTCCGACATTCCTTTCGTTCTGCCCGGGACCTCACCGAACGTGTCAGCGAGATCTGAAAGGAGCCGTAAAAACTCGCGTAAAGATTCGCCCGGTATGAATGCTGTGTCGCCGCGACGCAAACGGGTATAACCCCCTGTCGTAACAACCCCCTTAATCGGTTCGTGGTTCACGCTCGTTTGGACTGATGCCCGGCGACGTTGAAATTCGGGGCCCGTATCTCGCTATCGTACCCGACTCTTTTTCGACATAGCTTCGTACTCACATCCCTCCCCTTCACCCCCCTCTCTTTCCCCGTTCTGCCACCGTACCCGCCTCGGATTACCTAAGGACCGTGGACCGTGGGGGTGGTCTTCGATCGTGGTAACGAAAATCGAAAAAGAAACGCGCCGCGTGGACGAGCGTAGAATAGAAAGCGTAATACGTTGGACAAACGAGATTCTTCCTCTGCTTCTTCTTCTTCTTCTTTCGAGAGTTTTTTTCAGCCAATAATTATAAAGGTATGCACCGGTGTATCACGAAACATAGCGTGACAGAATTTACCGCAGGGCTAACGAACTCGTTCCATGCACGGGCCGATTCTCTTCGATTCGTTGAAATTAGCGGTGAACGAGAGATACATATACATAGAGCGATGACCACCCGATCGAGTAGCGGTGGAACCGGGTGACGGATGATGGTGGGGCTCGTGCGGCTCCAGGGGGGAGAGGAAGTTCGTCAGTCCTGATTTACCACGTTAGGTGCGGGGCCTTCTTAAAAATGAGTCCATTTAATAAGAAACGGCCTCTCGATCGTTTTGTAACGAGTTCCGAGTGGCCCCCGTCGTACCCCGATACATTTCCTTAACACGCCAGAAGCGATAAATCACGAATAAAATGTTGCCGAGTATCACCCCGGAGTAACTAATTGCGCCCGGGCAATAATAATTACTCGAGACCTTGTGAGTTATCGCCGAACGTTATTCCGATTACGTACAGGCGAATTATAACCCATGCGAGTGGAACGCTTATCTGCCGACTACCCCGAATAACGTTTGTACATACTTAGTAACAGTTGGTCGGAAATTAAAGTGTTCGGTTCGATCCATTACTTATGCAACGTCGGGTGTCAGCGACGCGTTTACGGTTTCGACGTGCGAGATTGAATTAACGCCCCGGTTGCATTAGCGCGACTCGATTCTTTCTTTTCCGTGTCTCCGTTCGTGCCTCGGACCATCTTCGGGGTTGGATAGTTTTTTTCAACCTTTCCGTCTTTGTAACCTTCCGTGTCTTTTTGTTCGCCTGTCAAAACGCCCGTCGGCCATCGCCGTGCACGATCTCCGTGTTCGTTTTACACTTTACCAATCGCATCCTTCCACGTGTCCGTCCTCGAACGAAACCAACCGGGACGTGTTGGACGCGGAATTCGAAGCCCAATAAGACAGTGAAAGATTCAGGTCGATATCTAAAAATTTGCGGAAATGACGAAAGAATTACGAAAATCGCGAAAAATCGTAGAATTCAACCAGTTTTTTGGTCGGCATTCGCTCAATTTTTGAGATAGCGATCTGAAACTGGTACCATTGTTTTAGTTAGGAAATTCTACGCCAGATCAATATATAATAGTTGTACTTTTCGAAAATTTAATTTTTCGCAAAAATCTGAAGGGGGTAGGTCAGGATTTTTTGCGATTTTCGTAAATCGCCCAGCATTTCCGTAATTTTTGAGCTATTAAAACGATCCGAGGCGTTTTGGACGCGGAATCCGAAGCCGAATAAGCCAGTGAAAGAATCATTTTGATATCTAAAAAATTGTGGAAATGGCATGCGATTTTCGAAAATCGCAAAAAATCCTGACCTACCCCCTTCAGATTTTTGCGAAAAATTAAATTTTCGAAAAGTACAACTATTATACATTGATCTGGCGTAGAATTTCCTAACTAAAACAATGGTACAAGTTTCAGGTCACTATCTTTAAAATTGAGCAAATGCCGACCAAAAAACTGCCATAATTTGACGATTTTTTGCGATTTTCGTAATTTCTTCGTCTTTTCCGCAATTTTTGAGATATCAAAATGATCCAGGACGTTTTAAACGCGGATTCGGAAGCCGAATAAGTCAGTTAAAGATTCCGTTCGATATCTAAAAATTTGCGGAAATGACGAAGAAATTACGAAAATCGCGAAAAATCGCCAAATTATGACAGTTTTTCGCTCGGCATTCGCTCAAATTTAAAGATAGCGACCTGAAGTTTGTACCATTGTTTTAGTTAGGAAATTCTACGCCAGATCAATATATAATAGTTGTACTTTTCGAAAATTTAATTTTTCGCAAAAATCTGAAGGGGGTAGGTCAGGATTTTTTGCGATTTTCGTAAATCATCTGCCATTTCCGTAATTTTTGAGGTATTAAAATGATCCAGGACGTTTTGGACGCGGAATCACAAACCGAATAAGATGCAGAAAGAATCAGATTGATATCTAAAAAATTGTGGAAATGGCATGCGATTTTCGAAAATCGCAAAAAATCCTGACCTACCCCCTTCAGATTTTTGCGAAAAATTAAATTTTCGAAAAGTACAACTATTATACATTGATCTGGCGTAGAATTTCCTAACTAAAACAATGGTACAAGTTTCAGGTCGCTATCTTTAAAATTGAGCAAATGCCGACCAAAAAACTGCCATAATTTGACGATTTTTTGCGATTTTCGTAATTTCTTCGTCTTTTCCGCAATTTTTGAGATACCAAAATGATCCAGGACGTTTTAAACGCGGATTCGGAAGCCGAATAAGTCAGTTAAAGATTCCGTTCGATATCTAAAAATTTGCGGAAATGACGAAGAAATTACGAAAATCGCGAAAAATCACCAAATTATGACAGTTTTTCGCTCGGCATTCGCTCAATTTTAAAGATAGCGACCTGAAGTTTGTACCATTGTTTTAGTTAGGAAATTCTACGCCAGATCAATGTATAATAGTTGTACTTTTCGAAAATTTAATTTTTCGCAAAAATCTGAAGGGGGTAGGTCAGGATTTTTTGCGATTTTCGTAAATCGCCCGCCATTTCCGTAATTTTTGAGCTATTAAAACGATCCGGGGCGTTTTGGACGCGGAATCCGAAGCCGAATAAGCCAGTGAAAGAATTATTTTGATATCTAAAAAATTGTAGAAATGGCGAGCGATTTACGAAAATCGCAAAAAATCCTGACCTACCCCCTTCAGATTTTTGCGAAAAATGAAACTTTCGAAAAGTACAACTATTATACATTGATCTAGCGTAAAATTTCCCAACTAAAACAATGGTACAAGTTTCAGACGGCTATCTCAAAAATTGAGCGAATGCCGTTCAAAAAACCGCCTGAATTTGAGGATTTTTCACGATTTTCGTAATTTGCTCGCCATTTCCGTAATTTTTGAGCTATTTAAATGATCCTGGACGTATTGGACGCGGAATCCGAAGCCGAATAAGAGAGCGAAGAATCGTTTTGATATCTAAAAAATTGTGGAAATGGCAGGCAAAAACTGGTTCTTTCGCAGTACAAAGGTCAATTATTAATACGCATAAACTATTACTTCTATATCGTATTCTTACTAATAATCGACGGACATCCTAGATTCAAACCGAAAATGGTAACGTAGCGAGTGACACTAAAAAGAGGGCTCTAGAGCCCTCCAAACCAGTGACATCGAAAAGCATGGGGATGATTGGTCTATCCAATACCTCGTCTGTGTACATACGTACGAGGGCAACGTTACAGCGAAACGTATTTACTCCGGTAATCGGATTTAGATTTCCAGCGAATGGTAATCGCGACAACGTTAACATCGTCGCCCTCTTTGGTGCACCTACCTATCGCCGGACAACCTTGTCCTCTTTCCCATCGATTTCCGTGCATTTAAACCCCGTGCCACGGGTGTGCTCGCACGTGCTCGTATCCGGCAATACCAGCCGCCGTTTCCGTGTCGTGGCCATTATAAAGGTGTCAAGACGTTCCCCGGCTTCGACACCTTCTCGGAAGCCGTGGCATTGAAACATTGTCGCCGGGCTAAGATACGCGACGGCACGGTGTCCTTGTATAATAAAAAAAAAGGAAAAGGAAGAAACGAATCTCAAGATAGCCGACTCGCGTCGAAGGGTAAAGACGCGGAAAACGTCGAAGTGCCGCGGAGGAGGGAGAGGGGGACCGTTCGAAGAATGTGAAAAACCTGGACGAAAAGGACGAGGACAGGGTATATGATCGCGAGGGGGGAAGTGGAAGCGGGTCCTCGAGCGCATTATGCGTACGAATGCAAATTCCCGTTCGCTTGGCCGCGGGCAAGCATTTATTTGTCACACACTCGCGGCCGTATACAGTATGGGATATAGCCGCGGACAGTCCTGGGACGTGCACACGAACACACGTGCACGAAGTCACCGTCCACGTCGTTTCTGACTTCCAATTCCTCCTCCCCCTCATCCTCCTCCTCCTCCTCCTCTTCCTCCTCCTCCACCTTCTCATTCTCCTCGTTCCTCTTCTCTTCGTGGTTCGTCGTCCTCCTACTCTCGCGTGCTTCCCTCTCGCTCGAATTTCCAGCGACCTAGGCGACCGTGTACCCTGCCACGATTATCTGCCACCGTCATCTCTCAGGCCCGGTACTTTTGTCCGCGTATCGCGTATCGCGTACGCGGCCGGCACATGCTGCTGTCGCTTGTACTTTTCTATTAATTATACAACTGTACCCGACTGTTCTTTCACGACCTGACAGGGTACGCGGCGTATCGCCGAGAATCCATGGGCCCGCACTGTCGACGCCACCAGAGTTATTCCCATAGCGCGTAAGACGCTTACACGGAACCCAGCGACCGAGGCCTATGGATTTTATGAAAATGCAAATTCACCAGGATTTACGGTTCAGGAAAATCCACGGTATCAGTCGTTGGGTTAAAAGAGAGACGACTTTAATTTCCCCGAGGTATCGTTCGGTTCTTTCGATATCGAGAGGAACTTTTGAATTTATCTCTTCGTTAATGATTTTACGGTTGTTAAGCCGCCGGACGATAGGTAATACGGTGAAAACGGGAGTATTGTAATTACTATGGCGATCTCTCGCGGCGAAAGGAGATTCAGGATAGCGCTCGGGTTCTTGTTCTCCTTAAGGTCGGTTTAACGAAGTACAACCTTGTTGGCTAGTAACGAGCGGCGTGTCGAGGATTTTTCCATTAACCGTAATCGCGTGTCTCGTCGTCGAGTAGCGACAAAG